>JANUYF010000002.1:278720879-280027546 GCA_026167975.1 Phrynosoma blainvillii | reverse complement strand
GGTTAGATCTCTTGACATGAAAACCCACTGACATACCATGAGAACCCACTGAGTGATCGTGGGCGAGTCACACTCTCTCATCCTTCAAATCCCTTCTAAATAAATCCCCCCCAAAACAACAACAACAACAACAACAACCCAGCAACACAAAACAGGAATCCACTGAAAGGTACCTCACTTCAGTCTGTAAAGGAACACGGCCTTTAGATTAAAACCAAACTAGTTAAAACGACATGATAGATCCACATTGGTTTCGGATTAAGAAAGGAGCCCGGTTTTCCAGCTGGGAATGGGCACACATTTTCTTTCACGCAGAACCTAGGCTGCATCCGCACTGCAGAGATAATCCGGTTTGGACACCCCCCCCTTTAACTTCCATGGCTCAATACTATGGAACAGGGGTAGGCAACCTTTCCCCTTTAAGGGCCGAGGGACTTCAGCTCCCAGAATCCCAGGAGCTATTGGCCAACATGGGACTATTGGCCAACATGCCTGAGGCTTCTGGGAGCTGAAGTCCCTCGGCCCTTAAAGGGGAAAGGTTGCCTACCCCTGCTATGGAATTCTGGGAAGTGCGGTTTGTTGCGGCACCAGAACGGATGTCTCGGGGGTTTCATGTCTCCAGACGTTCCGCAGGCACCAAGGAGCGTCTCTGCCGAAAGCCCCCTCCTTTTTCTTTTTTTTTTTGCAAAGTCCTTTGTGGATTTTTCTGCAAAAAGAGCTCCCTCCCCAAGCTTTAGAGACTATTTCCCCAACTCCTGGATGTGCCATTTTGTTTGTTGTAGTGAACTGCTCTCGAGTCGACGCATGGCGACCCACACATTTCATAGACCAAATGACAAATCTCAGTACTGTCCTATAGGATGGAGCCTATAGAAGGGAGGCTTCATCCTATATATATATATATATATATATAAAACAACATCCGCTTTAACATCCTATAGAGTTAACGCGGTATCAAACAGACACAAAAGACAAGGGCTTGTAAAGACAGACTCCTTCCCAAATTTGGCTCCTCCAGGTGTTTTGGACTTCAGCTCCCAGAAGCCCCAGCCAGCTTGGCCAACAGTTAGGAATTATGGGATCTGAAGTCCAAAACACCTGGAGGACCAAAGTTTGGGAACCGCTGAGAAAACCCTCCGTTGCTCTGTAACTTGCCCTCCAGGGCTTTGACACCATCTGTGCCAGTCTCCAAAAAGCCTTGAAACCCCCAGTATGGAGGGCCATGGAGCGATGGGGAGATTATCAGGGCCTCCAGCAGTGTTTTTTAAGCATCGCCAGGTAGGTTGCTATTCATTTTGCCTACTTGCAGGTAGGGGGGACACACACACACAAACTGCTTTCCCCACCCTTTTTATCACTGCACTAACTAGCATCCTTAACTTTGCAGAAATAATCCAGTTTGAGACCGCTCAAACTGTCCCGGCTCAGTGCTAGGGAATTCTGGGAACTGTCGTTTTGTGAGCCATTGAGCCTTCTCTGTCAGAGAGCTCTCTGGTGCCACAATAAATTACAGTGCCCAGGATTCCCTAGCACTGAGCCTGGGCAGTCAAAGCGGTCTCGAACTGGATTATTTCGGCAGGGTGTTGTGCACCCGTGAAAACCTTTACAAGCACAACGCGTATTTGGAAGGGCCCTGCAAGTGTGGTGGAGTGGACTTGCCTCCCACGGTTGCAGGCAGCCTTTATTCTTTCAGCCAGCACTGTGTTCAGGTTCCTTCCTGCTCGATCATTTCGTACACCTCGCCTGGATAAGCCCTGAGGAGGCTCAGCAACGTAGGGACCTTGGTGGTCTATGTTTCCCGGGGTGACCAGATGTCTTCCCCGCAAAGTGCATGCATGAGTTTTGTCAGATGTTTGGTTTGGGGTGTAATAGTTGTAGATGTTTTTTTTGGGGGGGGGGATGATGGGTGGATTAGTATATGGGAAATGTAGTTAGTTTTTGTGATGTGTAGTTTTTGTGATCTGTGATGTTTTGGGGTGGGGGGGTTGGGAGTAGTGCTGGGTGTCGGATAGAGGACAAGGCACCGCAAAATGGAGGAGGGGGGAAGAAGTAGAAGCTAAAAACGCCCATAGAGATGTCAACCCATGCTTCTTAGGGGGGTTGCAGACTGCCAGAAATAGTGCAAATTGAGTCCACTTTTAGGGTTAGGGTTAGGGTTAGGGAATCATGGGAACTGTAGTTTATTGTGGCACCAGAGCTCTCTGACAGAGAAGGCTCAATGGCTCAGAAAAAAACCAATTCCCATGATTCCCTAGCACTAACCCTAACCCTAAAAGTGGGCTCAATTTGCACTATTTCTGGCAGTCTGCAACCCCCCTTAGTCAATCATGCTCCACATGGAGGACGTTGTGGAATCCATCCTGGAGAGGAGGTTGGAATGGAGGACAGGTCCTGGAAAAGGAGGACGCCTGGTCATTCTGAATTTGCCAGATCGTTATGGGAGAGGGGCTTAGGTGGGGTTTCACACTCAGAGAGAGACATACACACATACACACCCCTTTTGCCTGGTTCTGCGCCTGGCTGAAATAAAATAAATCCCGGAGCCCGCAGCCCTTGCTTCTTCTAGATCACCCTTGGGCGCGTTCAGACGTTCGCGTGTACTCGGCGTAGGGCTGGGTTTCAAGAGAGTCCCAGCGATGTAGCCCCCAAGAAAGACACAGAGAGACCCACATCCATCTCCTTTTTATGAGAAGGGAGGCTTGGAAAGAATGGCTCTTCCTAACCCTCCGCCTCATTGTCACTTTCAGCGCTGAGAGAGAGCTGTTGAGCTGTTGTGGCTGTTGTGGATCGAGTGTGTGTGTGTGTGTGTTTGTGATTTTATTTTATTTTATTTTATTTTATTTTATTATTTGTGATAGCCCAGAAATAACCCAATACACGCAAGCTCCCTCCTGCTTTACTTTTAAGCAAGTCTTACTTTTAAGACCGGATTAATGAGATTTCTAGAGACACTACTTTCTGGTAAAAAAGAAAGAAAGTGAAATAAGGTGTGTGTGTGTGTGTGTGTATGTTTGTGTGTGGCGATTTCTAGTTCTTCGAAACAACTCGGCTGCCGCCGCCCTTTGATCTCTCCGGACCCGAAAAAAATGCCAAGTTACTTTCGCATTACTTTTGGATAAGTAAGTAAGGGGGGTTGCAGACTGTCAAAAATAGTGTGAATTCAGTTCACTTTTAGGGTTAGGGTTAGTGCTAGGGAATCATGGGAATTGTTATTTTTCTGAGACATTGAACCTTCTTTGTCAAAGAACTCTAGTGCCACAATAAAATTCAGTTCCCATGATTCCCTAACCTTAACCCTAACCCTAAAAGTGGACTGAATTCACACTATTTTTGACAGTCTGTAACCCCCCTAAGTTTTCCAAAACCAGCCCCGAAGCAATGGGAGACATTCTTCTCTGGATCTAACCCTTGGGCCGCTTGGAAGAGGTTTTTTCCCCCCCCTGCTTCTCCTTTCTTTTTGCTGGCCATTTAGGTGAAAAGTGAAAAAGGAAGGGAAAGGATCATAAATACTTGCTACTTTTAAAAAACAAAACAAAAACAAAACACAGCCAAATCTTTCCCTCTCTCCCTCTCCTTTTTCAGAGGATTCTCTTGCTTTGCATGTGAAAAAACAACACACACACACACACACAGAGACACAGAGACAGAGTCGTCTGCGATTCCTAGCCCTCCCAAATGGAGATAAAACCTTGGCAATGAGTTGGAAACCTGTTGTAATCTGTGATCCAGGAAACAAAGAGGCTCATTAATGCAGAGCCTTTGCTGCGCCTTTGATGTCAGCTAGCATAGCATTCACTCTCAGTGCCATTTGCATTTAAACATTCATAAACATCTTCTCGGCTTCCTTTGCCTTAAGCAATTGAGGAGTAAAGTATAGCTTCTATTTAAAGAAACCCACTGTGGTGAGGCTTAGAATACAAATATCACATAATCTTCCAGCAGAGCAAATATTTTATCCTGAATGACGAGTGGACACACATCTAATAGGCAGGAGTCCCCCAAGTAACGCAGAGAAAAGCAACTTATATTGAAACGGAGACAAAAGGACACCGAGCCTGAATAATCCCCATATAGGCATGGGGGTACACAGACAGACACATCAGAATGGGTTTGTGGGACTTTTTGGACTACAGCTCCCAGAATCCCCCTAGCCATCAGAGCCACAGTGCTGGCGACTTGCAGTCCGAACAAGTAACTTTTCCAAGCTCTGAGTCTTAGGTCCAAAACACACTGCAGAAATAATCCAGTTTGACACCGCTTTAACTGCTCTGGCTCAGTGCTAGGGAATCCTGGGAATTATAGTTTATTGTGGTCCCAGGGCTCTCTGACAGAGAAGGCTAAATGTCTCACAAAACTACAGTTCCCAGAATTCCCTAGCAGTTAAAGAGCCAGGGCAGTTAAAGTGATCTCAAACTGGATTATTTCTTCAGTGTGTTTTGGAACTACATATACTTTTCCAGGCTCTGATTCTTACATTTATATTCTTACATATACATACATATACCTACATTTTATTGGAATTGGAGATGAAGGTAGACTAGTATATTAGCTTGAGTACATGGAGACTGTAACTATCACACTCGGTTCCCCACCATTATTACCATGAGGCCTTTGTGGCATGTTTATCCTGACTTAAGATACAGGAAGACAGACTTATTGTCAAGCAAAGTAAAATACAAGCAAACATCTCAAAAGCTTTCATTTTCAAAATGGTTGGCTGCAGACAACCGAAGTAAAATAACTATACCCAAGGGCAAGGGAAGAGGAGGGCTACAGTTTAGATTTGCTAACAGATCATGGAAGGTGTCTGAAACACCTGGGATGTCTGTAGAAATAATGCAGTTTGACACCATTGTAACTCCATCCTATGGAATCCTGAGATTTGTAGTTTTACAAGGTCTTTAGCCTTCTCTGCCAAAGAGGGCTGGTGCCTCACAAAATTCAGATCCCAGGATTCTCTAGGATGGAGCTATCTATGGCAGTTAAAAGTGATGTCAAACTGCATTGTTTCTACAGTGTAGATCAGGGGTAGACAACCTTTTTGAGCCGGGGGCCGGGTTGCTGTCCCTCAGACAATTGGGGGGCCAAAGCACCATAAATAAATAAATAAAAATTAAAACAATTTAAAAAAATTAAAAATTAAAAAAAATGCATGCACACTCTCAGCCCCAGAAAAGCCATGGCAAAACCCCTGTGGAGATTTTTCCAAGAAAACCTCAAGAACAAGTAATAACAACAATAATCAATATCATCATGGTGGGCGGCAGCGGCAGGACCAGCCTGGGGCCGGTCCAAAGGCCTCGGGGGGGGGGCCGCATCCGGCCCCCGGGCCTTAGGTTGCCTACCCCTGGTGTAGATGCACCCTGGAAGTTTTGTGAAAGCAGAAGCAGAATGGCACCATCCATTGGGCACCTGGGATATTTGTTCCAGTTGTGAGGAACAAAAGAAACAATTGCTGGGAACTAAAAAGGCAGTTTGAAGAAGAGAAGGGGAGACTGAAGGCAGCGTAGGTCCAAGGAAGAGGAAAGTAGCAGAGTATGAGTGAGTTGTTGGAGATGCAGCACTGGGTGCTTACAATGTCTACATGCCAGGACTGACTGGACATTGTAAGCTAAACATGTTTGCTTAGAAGCAAGCCTCACTGAATGGGGGTGTGTGGTTTGTCCACAGGAGAAGGTGCATAGGATTCCAAGGTACAGCCTTCCTCCTAGGTGAACAGATATAGGTTGCCAGACAATTTTATAGGTACAATTTGTACATTTTATTGTTCTGTTTGTACAGCTAGCCTTTTATATTATATTATATTAGGAAAGACAGCATGTGGTAACACTGGGAATTAAGAAGCAAAAACAGTAAAAGAAATGGTCTGCTTTATGAGTTTGAACGCTATGTGCTTGTTTGCATAAATGCAGTGCTATCCTTGAGGGCTACTTCTGTTAATGAATTAATAACATGGGAGTGCACCCCATAAGACACTCCCATATTTCAAAAGAAAATTACAGTGGGAAAGCTATGTGATACTAGACTAGGGGTTCTCAATCTGGAGTCTGTGGACATTTGCGAGGCTGATGGATGTGCTTCGGGGGTGGGTGAGTGGGGTCCATGATCACCCCTTCAATTCCTTTTCTTTGAATTTTTCCTGACATGGTGCATTTTAAGACAGCAATTTAGCCCTTTCAGTGTTCATTGTCAGTTTCCTTTATTCAATAATAATAATAATAATAATAAAATTTATTTGTATACCGCCCAATGGTTTCCCAATCCGAGCGGTTAACAACATAAAACCAGTACAAAATATATCCCTCCCACCCTTAAAACAGTATTAAACAATTTCTATATAAAATCAGTAACAACAGCACTAAAATCAATTAATTACAGTTTCAATAACCCCCTGAGATATTTCAGTTTTCCGCAGTGGGGAACCAGGTACCACAGGATAAATATATGATATAGAATACAAAAAAAAAGATTGGCCTATGTGAAAGTGCAATAAAATAAACTGGACATATTTTTAAACATTTTTTGAGGGGCAGGGTAGCTTTAATCAGATTCTTAAAGGGCTCTGCGATCCAGCAAAAATCAGGAACCATCATGCTAGAGGCTGTGGAGAAGAACTGTTGCATTTCTGAACTAGAAATGTTTCAGAGATGGAATTAAGCTGTAATGTGGGACGTAGGACTCTATGAGTCCCATAAACTAATCTATCCATCACTGTGATAACATTCAATTGATGTAATGGTACTTTATAAAGACTTGTTGATTTCAACAGGACTATTCTGGAGCAACGGATTTGTGGATTACTCCATGTCTGAAGCTGCCTTTCCAGCCAAATTTGGAAGAGTACTATGGGAGGTGGGAGCGTGTCTAAACCACTTACTAGAATTGTTCCTGTAGACACAGAAGTCAGATTTGTGATATGATTAATGTTTCACACAGAGTCCAGAATAAAAATGGTTACACTTTAAGAGAGAAAAAAGGAAGAAAAACAACCCTTGGATATCTTATTGGAACAGCATCAAAGTAAAACAGGGAGCTTGGCACGTTTGTCAGATCATATCTGCATGGAACGTCATGGGCTGATTTGTATTATTTGCATGGAAAAAGTCCCTAAGAACTAGTCTGGCACTAAATTTGTTCATTATGTTGTTTCACTGACTTACATAGGTGCTTTTAATCCATTGTAACCCATAGCTATGGGATTATTTGTACCAATTTCATGTAAAGACATTATTTTTGCCAAACTATCATATTCACCAACTTTGCTTAAGTTTGATGAAGTTATATTGGATCTCGTGGAGCATGCAAAATTTTGGTATTATATTACTAAGGGCAGTAGAGCTTGCACTTCCTTCTAAGCAGAACTTTCAGGAGGATTTAGCACTTGGAAGGCAAAGAAGAGACCTGCAGTATAGCTAGGATGAACAGCAGCAGGATATATGGAGATGCATTTTTTAAAGAAAAAGATGAAAATAATAATCAGGAAAGTTGAGAAGCTTGCATATGCTTGGAACCTTTGCTTATTTATATTTCCTCCATTGGATCTCATTAGCATGATCTCCAACTTGCTGCCTTAAAAACAAAACAAAACAAGAAAAGTCCTAAATTGTGTTTCAGGTAAAAATCTAAACCAAATTCTAGATAATTATATTCCTGCTGCATGTCAAGCAAACATCTTTTACTGGATGAGACATATTTCACTTTCTTGGAATTTTTATAGAACATGTTTCCAAATTAAAACCTGGACTCCTTATCAATGGAGGCATTAGCTTATATGGGTCTGCCCTTTCTGAGGTCTTTTGCAGACTGGCCCTCCCTGCAGAGTTGTCTTGCAAAAGAGGCCAAGTTGTATCTTTCACAAACATGCTCACTGCTTTTATGCTGAGCAAGCAGTTTCATGCTGTGGAAGAGAGCAAGCAAATGACTCCCAAATGGATTGGGCATTGTGGCTCTTTTTCTCCAATTCCCCTGTAGAGAGCCTTTGAAGTGCAAACTTTAAAATATTCAGTTTCCAGTAAACTAGTAAGTAATGCACATCATTTAGTCAGACAGATGTGTTTGTCCTGGATGCTCTTCTGGCAGGTTGCGTTCCAACTGTTGCCTCCAATTACAACTGAAGTGCCAGCAGAAAGGGGACAGAAGATAGAAAGGTTTTGGAAGGATCAGCCACTAGCATGGCTGAGTCTGCAGAGAAGAGGAAGGAATGCAGGCCTGGATGGAAGCGAAAATGTGTGGGTGGCAGCAAAGGGCTGGTTCCTGCCTCATTTGTGCTTACAGTATGCCTACTTGCAAGCATTGGGAGGTAAGATTGCCCTGACTAACTGAAGTTGCACATATTTCAGTGATTCTGCTCTAAGCACGACTAAGGGTGCATCTACACTGTAGAAATAATACAGTTTGACATCATTTTAACTGCCATGACTCCATCTTACAGAATCCTGGGATTTGTAGTTTTGTGAGTCACCCGCACTCTTTGGCAGAGAAGGTTAAAGACCTTGTAAAATTACAAATCCCTGGCTTCCATAGCTACAGAGCTACATCACTTAAAGTGGTAGAATGCAAAGATATCACCGTTAGCCTGGAAAATCAGCATACAAAGGGATCTTGTAGCACTTTTGAGACTAACTGAAAGAATGAAGCTGGTAGCACGAGCTTTCATAGAGGCAGCATGAACTTCCTCAGATATGAAAGCTCATGCTACCAGTTTCATTCTTTCAGTTGATCTCAAAGGTGCTACAAGATCCCTTTCCGTGCTGAGCACTGAGCGCTTAAGGTGGTGTCAAATTGCATTATTTCTAAAGTGTAGATCAGGGGTAGGCAACCTTTCCCCTTTAAGGGCTGAGGGACTTCAGCTCCCAGAAACCTCAGCCATGTTGGCCAATAGTCCCATGTTGGCCAATAGCTCCTGGGATTCTGGGAGCTGAAGTCCCTTGGCCCTTAAAGGGGAAAGGTTGCCTACCCCTGGTGTAGATACATCTTGAGCCTGGATTCACAAAGAATGGGGAAGGGATTGCCTTACTAGTTGTCTACTGCCATCTTTATTTGCCTGTCATCTGATAGAGCAGGGGTAGGCAACCTTTCCCCTTTAAGGGCCGAAGGACTTCAGCTCCCAGAATCCCAGGAGCTATTGGCCAACATGGGACTATTGGCCAACATGGCTGAGGCTTCTGGGAGCTGAAGTCCCTCGGCCCTTAAAGGGGAAAGGTTGCCTACCCCTGTGATAGAGTGTGGGAAATTTACTCCAGCTCTCAGAATCCTCTAGTCAACATGGCCACCAACCATGATGGCTGGGGGATGCTGGGTATTTTAGCCTTCCAAAGATAAAATTTCCAGTATCTGTGCTGACAGTATTACTATTTGTCATTTAGTGCTTTTCCTACACCAGTAGTGGGAATCGCACAGCTCTGTAGTTGTTGTTGGTGTACAGCTCCCAGCGCTCTTGACTATGCTGGCTAGAGCTTCAGTGTAAGAAAGTAGCCACACCCTAGTCCTACACTTGTTCTTATACAACATCTTTGTAAGATAGGTCCATAGTATATGGTAGATCCTTGTACAACATTCTTGTAAGGTTGATTCCCTACTAAATGTGTGGATAGTGGATGTAAGAGAAGTGACTTGCTTAAGGCAAGCTGATAAGTTCTTAGCAGAGGTAAGATCTGAACCAATACTACTAAGTTTAAATGATCAGAACAGAATGGGGGAAATAACTGCTTGACAAAAACAGAAAGTAATTTGAATCCTGAGTCTTTGTGTACCTATATAGCAGGGAAAAGACCTCAAACCTGGGGAAAGTGTGAATCAGCATTTCCAGAATAGTTTGTGAAGAAAAATGCCTCAGGAGTTTTTGTTTATTTGATGTGCCCAGAGTAGATACACTTAACTAGGGTGTGCCTACATTATGCAGTCATTTATGAAAAGGCCAAATGGATTTTAAAAGAAACTGAATGAAGGAAGCTGTAAAATCCACAATGTTGAGACAATGGTCATGAAAGCAATTGCTCTTGGGTAGGAAAAAAGAAAGGAAGTTTTGAAACTTAATTGTTTCAATAGTATGTTGTTTCAAAAAAGTGTTGTATATGTACAGACATCTTTTGTTGGCAAGTGTGGAGGACCAGAGCTGCTTGCCAGCTCCCCCTTTTTTTTGAAGTGGGAAGCAAACTTGCTGTGCTAAATGCATGCGTCATCATTGGGCTTTCCCTTCCCACTATACAATTTTAAGTAACCTCTTGTATATCTGTATTAAAATTGTATATATTTGTAAGGACTTGCTCTGCTTAGCCAAGCAGCTGTTCTCAAAGCTGACTTCTAACTCTTTTCTGCAGGTCTGTATATGAACTCACATAAGCACACAATCTAATATTAGTAGCAGCAACTATTGGTGTTCTTCACCATCATCTAGAAAAGTTAAGTGGGACACACCATCTTTGCCACCTAAGAGTAAGGTCATACCTGGTTTATCAGCAATGATGTTAAGAGAATCTGGTTGTGAACAAGTTCGCCTTCAGAATTTAGTTATTATATTTGGAATGATATAATAACAGAGGTAGCTACTGTTCCTAGAGTGAGGGAATCAGCTCCATGAACTACATATGCATGAGCTACAACAGGAATAAACACCACAATTATTCCATCCTTCCCATCATCATCATCATCATCATCATCTCTCTCCCCATATTGCTAGTAATTCTATTTATTTATTTCTCATCTTCCCCCTAAAACTGGTACCCAAGGCACCTTACAAAAGTTAAAACAGATAAAAATAAAAACATGTACCAAAAAAGTTATGGTTAAAAATAAAATAAAGTATTTTATTTATTTATTTAAATACTGCGCTTTATCCAACAATCTCTGGGTGGCTTATAAGAAAATCAACTTAAAACAATAAAGAATTAGAAAAAGATTAAAAAATATATATTGAACAGTTTCTCAGTTTAAAATTGGCAATTTAAAACTATCTTGAATAATATAACCACAAAACAAGTGCAGGCTTGTTTTAGAGAATTAATCTATTGAATTAAGAAAAATTTAAAACATTGCAATAATAAAAGGTAAGAAATAAAAACAGGGCAGCACACTTATGAAGTCATTCGCAGATGTCAGAATAAAAAAGATGGAAGGACAACAGGAAGGAATCCACTTTAATAATAATAATAATACTTTATTTTTATATCCCACCTTTTGCTGTGGCAATCAAGGCGGCTTACATATAAAATTAAATGTAAATAAAACATGCCAAAAATAAACAATACTAAACAGTACTAATAAATAACAGTTAACCCCCTTTTAAAAACATATAAAATACAAAAATACAAAAGTAAAAGCATCGGATTAAAACATTCTGGGACACCATCAACATAACATAATATATACACCACAGCCTACACACAACTCATATACTTATACATCACAACATACTTTCCACCTCTCTAGGAAAGGAGTGTCAGAATCTGGGACCAGCCAATACATAGGCCAACTCTTGCATTCCCACTAGATGTGCCTGTTAGGGTGGCAGAACTAAGAGTAGGGCCTCTCCCAAATATCTCAAAGACTAGCCAGGATTATATGGGAGGATATGTTCCTTCAAACAGCCTGGACCTGAGCTATACATGGTTTTGAGATCATAACCCGCAATTTGAATTGTGCCTGGAAAGAGAATGGTAGATAGTCTCTTTAAAGTTCTATGCAATATATAAAAGAGGAACTCAGGTGCAAGATGTGAAGATGGGACTCATGCAAAGCTTCCCACCCACAGATAAGTAGCCCATAGGTGGTGGTAGTGGTGGCAGTGGTGTCTCCACATCAGGTGACACCCAGTGTGGGGGCCTGGGACTTCTGGGGTGGGTGTGACTTTCAGCCCCAGACTTCTGGTGGTGCAGTCCAGGGAGGGCTGCTGCAGGGCCAGGGAGGGCTGGGGAGAGCTGGCACAGCCCAGAGAGGGCCAGTGCCATGCCAGGGAGAGCCAGAGAGAGCCAGCGCAAGCCTGGAGGGAGCCGGTGTAGCCCAAGGAGGGCTGGGGAGAGCCAGGATGGGCCCGGGGAGAGTTGGCGTGGCCCAGTGAGGGCCAGTGAGAGCTGGCCCGGACCAGGGAAGGGCTAGAGAGAGCTAGCACAGTCCTGGAGAGAGTTGGTGCAGCCCAGGGAGGGCTGGCATAGGGCTGGAGAGAGCTGGCGTGGGCCCGAGGAGCTCCCACAGGGGATGGAGGAGCTTCCATGTGGGCCAAAAAAACACCCACGGGAGGCAGGGAGATAACCAGGTGTCACCCCACTTCTCGGGTATTATCCAGTGTATTCTGAATCCCTTGCACCCCCCAGTGACGCTACTGGGTGGTGGTGAACATCAACTGCAGATCCCAAGGAAGGAGGCACAGGTGTGTTGTGCCTTGTACAGCAAGAGGCAAACAGACTGAGGAGCTACATGCAGCAGGTATCAGATAGATAAATAGTGCAAGTACTAAACCACCTGAGGCTCCCTCCTCATCATGTAGTCAAATTCCATTGTTCTTCTTCCCTGGATCAAGCCCCACTCTTGACCTTGCAGAATCTGGGAATGGAATTTGCAGCTGTTGCAGCCTATAGGAAGCTGGCATCAGGTGAGAAACACTGGGTGACTTGTGTCGTCAGTTACACATCAACTCATTTCTTATGGCTTTTGTTTAAAATTCTGACACGGGGTGATTTCAATCAATGTGTTTAAGGAATAGATGAAAGGAATTGTCATTAGTGTTCTTTTAATTAGCTAATCTAACCTTTGGATGCCAACAGATCTCTTGCTTCCTGAACAGGAGCTGTGAAAATAGCCACCATGGGCTTCTGTTATCAATGGCACATGGTTTAATAAAGATGGAAACCTTTTCCTGCTCTCTCTCTCTCTCTCTTACACACACACAAGTTAGCAATGCATATTTAAGGCTGCACCCTGTCATCCAGTTTTATACAGAGATGTAACAAGAATAATAAGCCACCAGAGGTTGCAGCTTTAGTATATACTCTAGAAACCAAATATATAACAGGAACCACTTCATTTCTAGTGCATATTAAAAAGGGAAGGACAAAGATGTCAATTGTTGATTAATCATAGGTTTGTTAAAAACACGGTGGGAGGAGAGAAAGTAAGACACGGGGGGGGGGGGGGGAGAAGTCTGATCAACCATTCATTTATGGAAATACTTCTAAATATGATAAAAACAAAACACAAATTATGTATCAAAAAGCTTTCATCTTTGAGAAGCTTAGCATTCCCTCTTCCACTTTGTATATTGATATATAAATATTTGTATATAAATATAAATAATTATAAATATTTCTCCTCAAAGCACAGTTAGATTAATCGGAAGTAAAAGCATTTCATTTACCGGAATGCCCTAATATGCTTTCCCCTAGTTAATCATGTCTGTTCTTTCTTCATGTCTTTCAAGTCACTTTAAAATGAAAGGGCCTGCACTGCTCTTTTGACCTTCTGTGGTATATCAGACTCTTGAAATGCAACTTTTCCAAAAGGCAGCAGATGGATTTACTAAATTACAACCTGTAGAGGAAATGGTACTGAGAGCAAAGGTACGACAAGGTGTGGGGTTACATGACTCTGGGATGCTTTCTGAACTAGATTCTTTATTTTGTTGGACAGCATGCTGAAGGTGCGCTTTCCATGACAAACACAGGATAATCTTCATTATTGCCATCAGTTATCTGTGCTAGTGTTTATTATTTAGCTCATCACATTTCTTTTAGATATGTTACCTGTGATGCTGGATGGCTGAGGAAAAGGGGACCTTCTGTCAGCAGGTAAAAATGTTTTCTTTGTATTGTATAGACTTTTAGAACTGAAGGCTTTTAAGGAAAGAACTATAAAAGGGTACTAAATGGTTTTAAATTTTACTGTTTTAACTTAATTTTTTTAAAAAGTGCATGCTATACATTGTTTTAACATGATTAATAGTTTAATTTCATTTTAATGTTGAGTTTTTATGTGTTTTTAAATATATTATAATAATTTTAATTTGTAAGCCACTTGGTGTCCAATCTTGGGAAAGTAATCATCCTACAATAACATAAAATAATACATACATGAAAATAATCATACATGTCCCAGTATTCCCTAGTTTGCATGGCCAGTGGCCATGGGTACTTAGAAAAAGTAATATTTCCAGGATTTGGAAAGGTAGTAATAATCCTGGCATCAAGAAAAGGGAAGCCTGGGAAGAAAAGAAGATCTGGGTGCTGCTGCTAGGCAGCCTTGATACCAGTGCCTACATTCCCAGGGGTAGGCAGCAGAAAAGAGGAAGGACAGATTGCATGTAGGGGCTTGTCTGCATTTGCCAAAATACTCTGGGTTGCTCCTGTAATTTTCTGCCCCCTGCATCCCCACCCAAATTTCCTCCCTTACCTGCTGAAGACGATGGGCGGTTGTGTTTTCTGAGAACCAGCCAGCGCCACTGCTGTGGGAGTGAGTTGCTCTGAGGTCAGAAGAGGTGTCCAACCTTGTTATGACCTCAGAGTGACTTGCATCTGCACAGCAACTTGGTAGGGATGCAGAGAGTTCAATAGCTGCCCATTACCATCTGTCATTTCTGTTTTTTTCTCTGGATGTTCTGGAAAACCGGGAGAAAAAGGTAAGTCTTTTTAATGCATGACAAGAGGTGGAAACCCTGAACTGGGTCCAGGTGTTGTGTAAACAGCCCAGACCTGATTCAGGGTTTTGGGGCTGAGTGGTGTAAACACCATATGGCCAGCTCAGGGGGATTTGGAGTATAGAGCTAATGCAGACAAGCCACAGGGGCCTCTCCTGAAGAGACTGAGGGTGCTTCTAGACAGACTGGTCTTAGAAGAACCAGTCAAAAGACATATGCAGTACTCCAACTTTCCTTCTTTGATGGACTTACTATGGTAATGGAAATTGAGATGGTATAGTGGGAAGGCACAGAAAAATTATGAATGGAAAGTATTATAATCTGAATCCCTTCTGTAATATAATCCCATTAAAATGGCAGGGTAATTGTACAATAAGTTTGGTCTGGAAGCTGTATTCAAAGCAATAGGAAAGAACAAATCACCAGGAACAGATGGCAACCCAATAGAATTGCTACAGACCATAGTGACAGAATCAAGCTCAGTTCTAACTAAAATCTGCCAACAAATATGGAAAACAGAGCAGTGGCCCATAGACTGGAAGCAATCAATATATATTCCCATCCATAAAAAAGAGACAGTAAAGACTGCAGAAATGAAAGAACCATCACACTAAATTCCCATGTAAGTAAGATCATGGTCAAAATTCAGCAGCTAAGGGGGGTTGCAGACTGCCAGAAATAATGCAAATTGAGTCCACTTTAAGGGTTAGGGCTAGGGTTAGGGAATCATGGGAACTGTATTTTATTGTGGCACCAGAGCTCTCTGACAGAGAAGTCTCAATGTCTCAGAAAAAAAAATCCCATGATTCCCTAGCACTAACTCTAACCCTAAAAGTGAACTCAATTTGCACTATTCCTGGCAGTCTGCAACCCCCAAGACTCCTACTATATAGGGAGAGTGAAATCCCAGAGGTGCAAGCTAGATTCAGAAAAGGAAGAGGCACTAGGGATTACATTGCAAACATACATTGGATAATGGACCACAGCACAGAATTCCTATCTGCATGTGCTTTATTGACTACAGCAAAGCATTTGACTGCATAAATCATGAAAAGCTATGTCTCTCTCTTAGAGGAATGGGAGTGCCACAACATCTGATTGTCCTGATACATAACCTGTACTCAGTCCAAGAAGCTGCCATCACAAGTGAATATGGAGAAACAGAATGGTTCCCAATTGGCAAAGGGGTCAGGTAAGGCTGCATAGTGTTGCCCTATCTATTCAACCTGTATGCAGAAAATATCGTACATGGAGCAGGCTTAGAGACTCAGAGATAGCAAAAGTGAAGATAGGAGGAAGGAACATTAACAATCTAAGTTATGCAGATGACACAATTCTACTAGCAGAAATGAATAAAGACCTGGAACAATTCAGGTCAAGAAGATAAAGGAGGAAAGTGCCAAGGTTGGATTAATGCTGAACTTTAAAAAAATGACCATGGAAGGTCTAAAAAATTCATCCTAGACAACAAGACAATTGAAATAGTTAAAGAGTTCCCATATCTTGGTTCAAATATTGATCAGAATGGAGACTGCAGTCAAGAAATCAGAGGAAGACTAGGAGTGGGAAGAGCAGCTATGAAAGACAATGACAGGATCATAAAATGTAAAGGCCTAACTGAACACTAAAGTCAGGATAGTCCAAGCCATTGTATTCCTTATCACAATGTATGGATGTGAGGGCTACACACTGAAAAAAGCCAATAGAAAGAAAAACAATTCATTTGAGATGTGGTGCTGGAGAAGAGTGCTGAGAATACTGTGGACAGTGGAGAAGAGAAACAAATAAGGTCAGGCCTGAACTAATCCTGGAAGCCAGGATGACTAAGTTGAGGCTGTCGTACTTGACCACATCATGAGTAAAAATGAATAATTAGAAAAGGCAACAATGCTAATAAAGATGGAAGGCAGTAGAAAGAAAGGAAGACCTCATGCCAGATATTTACTCAGTCAGGGAAGACACAGGCCTGGGCCTGCAGGACCTGAGCAGAGCGGTTGAGGACAGGGAGTCTTGGAGAGGTCTTATCCACAGGGTGGCCATGCGTCAAAGTCAACTCGAGGGTAGTTAACAACAACAACAACAACAACAACTGAAGTATCTTAAGAGAGCAGAAGAAGAGAATGGGAGCTCAGTCAGTTAGATAGACAGTTCACTGGTCCAAGCCATGTGGTCCAGGCCATGGAGATTTTAGAAAGCATAAACAATATGTAAGATTTTTTAAAAAAAATTAAGCAGGGGTTAATATATCTCCCTAAAGTGTCTCTCCAGAACTGGAGTTCAGTTCTGGAAAAGATGAGATAATTTTCAGTGCTTGTTTTCAGTGCTCAGGTAATGGCTCAAAACAATGAGAGAGCTCTTTTGAGTATATGTAGAGGTAATTTCCCTCCCAGTGGAAAGAAGTTTGGCTGCTTATTTTACTGTGTTCACCTACTCCTGCCACTTCCAGAACCTGATTGGCTTTGTCTACTAGCAACGGCATCCTTGCCCAGGGTGTCACCCGATGCAGGGAGGTGGGGCTTTTGGGGGGGACTTCCAGGTGGGACTTCCAGTGGGACATCCGGAAGTGGAGTCACATGGAAATGGCCACACCGGCCAGGAAAACAGCCGAGAGAAGGCTGCACCAGCTGGGAGAAGGCTGTGCTGGCCAGGTGAAATGGCCGCCTGCCTCCCGCCCGGACTGGAGACCCCCCCGAGGCCTGGAAACCCACCCCCCCAGGCTCAGAGTGGCACTTGCATGGGCCCAAGGAGTGCCTGCAGGGGGTGGGGAGCCAACTGGGTGTTACCCCCCCCCAGGTGTTACCCGGTATGGTCCGTACCGCCTGCACCCCCCAGTGATGCTACTGCCTACTGGCCACCTTGGTGATGTTGCACATTCACACATTCTGTTTTGGGTTTCTTCTTTGTCCTTTGCTACCATGGATTTCAAACTGCCTTTACTTGGCTCCTGGTTCAAGCAAGGCAATTATAAATCCCCCAAATTACATACAATTAGATTACAATGAACTGGAAGCTTTCGTGTCAGTAAAGCAGTGAACCTATTATGACTTTTAATTTGGGAGCTAATTTGGGAGCTTTCCATTGGAGGAAAGCACCCTGGAGACCTCCTTTTAAAGTCTGGAATAAAGTCCAGAGTGGATTCACAGCACCCCTGCCACCGCAGTGCATTGCCTTTTCATGAATCCTATTAGAAATGAAAACTAATCAAGCAGTAAAACTTGTTATTAATTTTTCCTTCACAAAGCTAGAACTGTGGAGTTGAACACAATACATATATTAGGATGGATTGGATTAGAAGGGATGGAGAGAGGTAAGGGTCAGAACCATGGGATGGCTATTCTTGAAATGCCAATTTAGCTGAAGTTTTAAAAAGTCTTAAGCTGATTTAACTGGAGCTGCTGACAAGGATTAACCCATCCTTCTAAACAGAACTTCTGAATGTAAAGGCTGCTCTTACATGACAATCCCTATACCTATTCCCCTTCAACTTGGCAGCATAGATTTCCCCCAGAAAAGGCAAGTATAACTGAAAAGTATAGTTGGTTCTTCCAAGAAATCATTAAAAATATTGAAAATTTCTTTAAAAATAAAATAGAATGAAACTTTATTAGGGTGGGGACCCTTGCACTGTTCTCAAATTTGCCAGGCATAACCCCATTCTGATGAGCTATTATGCCTACAGTTGATAATGATGACAGTGGTGATGACGATAGTGATCTTTTTTAAAACCCTAAATTATGATTCAAGGCAGCTTGCAAACTAAAATGATTATAATATAGTTGGAACATACAAAAAGTCAACATTAAAATAAAATTAAAATATTAAAATATTAAAACGATTTAAAATATACACTTAAAATGATTAAAATTTCCCAAACAGTACAATTTAAAACAATACAGCACCCTCTTAAAATCCTAAAATCCTGTTCTAACAAACAGATAAGTTGGTAATTTGATTTCTATTGACATTCACTAGGAGGCATTGGTCTTTAGATTTCTGTGTCTCAGCTTCCATTTGTCAAACTGGACAGTCTCCAAATTAGTTTAAATCAAGTTGGTCCATTTTCTAAAGCATTAAAGAGCCTAAATATCCCACAGAAATAGTGCAAATGGAGTCCACTTTAACTGCCCTGACTCAGTGCTAGGGAATCATGGGAACTGTAGTTTATTGTGGCACCAGAGCTCTCTGACAGAGAAGGCTCAATGTCTCAGAAAAAAATACAATTCCCATAACTCCCTAGCACTGATCCAGGGCAGTTAAAGTGGATTCAATTTGCACTATTTCTAACAGTCTGCAAAGGCCCTCCATCCATCTCGCACACGGCCTTCCTCTCATTCGACTTCACTCTACCTTTCTTAGCACTATTGTTTTTTCCAATTATTCACGCCTTCTCATGATGTGCCCAAAGTTTGACAACCTGAGTTTTGCCATCTTGGCTTCCAGGGAGATTTCTGGCTTAATCCGCTCCAGGACTCATTTCTTTGCCTTTTTGGCTGTCCATTGAATCCTTATCACACTTCTCCAGGACCACATCTCAAGGGAATTGCTTTTCCTCCTATCTTCCTTCTTAAATGTCCAGCTCTCTCATCCATACATAGTAATTGGGAATACAATGGCTTGTACAATTCTAACTTTTGTGCTCAGTTGTATATCTTTGCATTTTAGGATCTTCTCTAGTTCTTTCATAGCTGCCCTTCCCATTGTCTCATTTCCTGACTGCAATCTCCATTTCTATCAATGTTTGATCCCAGGTATGAAAATTCTTTTACTATATCTATTTCTTCATTGTGTAATTCGAATTTGTGTAGGTTCTCTGTGGTCATTATTTTTGCTTTCTTTATGTTCAACAATAGGCTTGCATTTGTACTTTCATTTGCACCTTGATCTTTCTTAATAGTTGTTCCAGGGCTTTAACATATAACAATCATAGCCCATTAAAAATGAATATATTAGTTCAATAGGAGATGTAAAGTAAAATGCCTACAATATATGAATACAACCACAGTAGAACAGAGTCTGAAATAATCTCTATTAAGATGTCAGGGAATTGGAGAATGGTTGCAATGTATAATGTATTGTGTAGGCTAGTGCATTTAAGCTGCAATCCTGTCCGAGGGCTGAGTACCTTGGATAATTTCTTTAAATTTCAGACTAAACCCCAGAGCAGATTCATTGTTCCACTGGCTTGAAAGCCTCCAGCCACTTGGGTTGAGAGCATGTCTCAGAAACCACATAATATAGCATATAAAGAACTTGGAAAAGGATTTTTTGACTGCTCACATCCAGAACTCCCTAATCACCATGGTTAACACTCATTCATAGAAGTGAAGTTAAAAAAAGGGTAACATTTCCAGGCTCTGGATCTATACTAGCTTCGATTAGCAGAGTTGCAGTCCTACACTCTGACACTACAGATAATAAATCTGTCCCATATTTTGTTTGACCTCTCCCTTCATCTATTTCAATACAATGATTATATATCTCCTGCGAAATGTCTTCTCTATGTTAGACGTACTCACTTCTTTCAGCCATTCCTCAAAGTAGCATTCATTATGCCACTAATAATGTATTAAATGGAAAGGATTTCTAGATTTCTGAGACAGGGTGCTGCAGGAAGGATCTTTCTAAGGCTCTTCTTTGTTACTTCTATGTAAACATAACACATGTTGTGCAGTTTCTGCAGTTTTTTCAAGCCATGTGTGATCTAATAAACTGTAGAGAGCGTAATTATTCCATACCCTATATCTCATAACTCACAGTGCTCTTAGATTTAACAAAACAAATTAGTCCTAGGGTTAGCAAGGCATATATAATACAGGGACCTAATCATAGAATCATAGAATTATAGAGTTGGAAGAGACTACAAGAGACCACAAGGGCCATCCAGTCCAACCCCCAGTCATAGGGGAACTCCTGATTAAAGCATCCCCGACAGGTGAGGCAACTGATGTGCCATCAGTGGCCTTTTGGGGAGATGCATCCATTAGTCTCTTTATCAAGTCCAGTCTTCTCAAAATAAGCAATTTGCACTAGAGTTGTTCTAGTTGTTTACGTGAAGAGCAAAGTATCCTGACTCCAAATGCCCAAAGACACTTTGGTGCCTGAGGCCTAGGACAAATGGTTCCACTTTCCATTCCACATGTTAGTTTAAATTTCTTTCTTATCTGATGGAAGAGCATCCTCCTTTGCATTCAAAGCTAACAAGGTACTTTAAAGGCTATAGGGAAAACCATGGGGCCTACATACCTCTGTGCTCCAGCACTCCAGTACTACTACTTCTTTCCCCACCGCCAGCAGTTGTTGCCTGTGGTGTCTATCTCAACTTTGTCTAATGTTAGGGCTGTCCTTGAGTGTATGAGGGTTTAATTCCTAAGATCAGGGCTCTTACACTATTATAGGATTTTCAGCATGAAAACTGGAGAAGGTTTTTGTATTTTAACAGTTGGGTAGAAGAGGGAATTTCTTCAGGTGTTGCTTATTACCTGGTTGCATGACAACCAACCCCTGATGAAGCTCCCTCTTTTACACAACTGTTAAACATATAGGAATTGTCTCCAGCTTTCAACCCTATACAACATCAGATTTGTTCACAGTCTCTACTTCCAGACATTTTCATATTTTATACTACACTGTAGTTGTTCTTACATTGTATGATCAGTCTTGATAGTGTTGGTATGGTATGGCATGGGCATCATGTTGAGAGATGTGGAGTAGTGAGGACTTGGCTTCCTAATATTTATCTTGGTTTGTAAGGGCTTCAGTGGCCGCTGCACATGAGCATGGAATTAAAATATATTAGCGTACCCAGTGACTGGCATGAGAGTAGCTTTTCAGGAGCTGTTGTTCTAGACTTTCTGCACCCCCTTGTGGCTGGTGATAGTATGACCAGAGAGCAATACCTAGCTCAGCAAGCTCCAACAAATGATTTTTTCTTTGAATAAGCTGAGAAGTGTCATTTCTGAGCAGAAAGATTAAATACCATTTGTATCCAAACTTCAGGGAAAGGAGATAACTGTACACAGTTCCTCATGACACATTTTACATTATGCTCTTTCCTCATGCTGATATCCATACACAGCACAAAGTTTGGAGTCAGGAAAGCACCACTGATTTCCCATATGTCTCAAAGATCTCACTATTGCTTTCTACAGCAGGTCTAACAGGACTTCTATACCTTGCCATTAACAATGACTGAATAAAGAGTAACTACTAATTACACTCAGTTTAAAAGACAGTACATTGTTCAAGGTCATATCTATTAAGCTGCCTTTTGCTGAGCCGGATAATTTTGGGCCATATAGTCCAGTACTGTTGACACTGACTGGCAACTGCTCTCTGGGGCCTCAGCTTGACATTTTTGTAGCCCTAAATGGAGATGCTGAGACCTGAACTAGGGACTTTCTTCATACAAAGCATGGCTCTGTCCATGGAGCCAGTGTCCTTCCCTTGCTAAACACACAGACAGAACTGTATTCTGATCTGGCATCCATATCAGTGAAAATGTCTTGAGTCTATCATTCAGAAATGAATGAATAAGCTTTCATCCCATGAATTAATATACTGTTTGTTTGTTGTTGTTGTTAACTGCCCTCGAGTCGATCTCGACTCATGGCGACCCTATGAATGAAACACCTCCAAGACCCCCTGTCCTCCACTGCTCTGCTTAATTCCTGCAACCCCATATCCATGATCTCCTTAATAGAGTTCATCCATCTGGCTTGTGGCCTTCCTCTCTTCCTACTTCCCTCCACCTTTCCTAGCATTATTGTCTTTTCCAATAAGTCCTTCCTTCTCATGATGTGTCCGAAGTACAACAGCCTCAATTTGGTCATCTTGGCTTCCAGGGAGGTTTGCGGCTTAATCTGCTCTAGGACCCACTTGTTTGTCCTTTTGGCTGTCCATGGGATCCTCAGCACTCTTCTCCAGCACCACATCTCAAATGAATTTATTTTCTTCCTATCATTTTTCTTAACTGTCCAGCTCTCACATCCATACATGGTAATAGAGAATACAATGGCTTGTATGATTCTAATTTTTGTGATGAGTTGTATGTCTTTGCATTTTAGGATCTTTTCTAGTTCTTTCATAGCCATCCTCCCCATTCTTAATCTTCTTCTGATTTCCTGACTGCAGTCCCCATATCTATCAATGTTTAATCCCAAGTACGAGAATTCTTTTATTATTTCTATTTCTTCATTGTCTAGGTTGAACTTATGAAGTTCCTCGGTTGTTTTTATTTTTGTTTTCTTTATGTTCAACATTAAGTTTGCCTTTGCACTTTCTTCTTTGATCTTCCTTAGTAGGTGTTCCAGGTCTGTGAGGTTTTCTGTTAGTACTATGGTGTTATGACAGTTGATATTCCTTCCTCCTATTTTCTTCTGTGTCTAAGCCTGCTTTTCTTATAATATGTTCTGCATACAAGTTGAACAGATAGAGTAAAAGGATGCAGCCTTGTCTGACCCCTTTGCCACTTGGGAATCATTCTGTTTTTCTGTGTTCTGTTCTGACAGTAGTCTCTTGTCGTGAGTACAGATTCTTCATCAGGATTATCAGATGTGTTGGCACTCCAATGTCTTTAAGGCCATTCCATAGCTTTTCATGATTTATCCATCTAAAGGCTTTGTTATAGCCTATAAAGCACATGCTGATTTTCTTTTGGAATTCCCTGCTGCGCTCCATTAGCCATCATATGTTTGGTCCCTAGTGCTCTTCCTTTCCTGAATCCTGCTTAAACCTCTGGGGTTTCTCTCTCCCTGTATGGTTAGAGTCTATGTTGCAGAATTTTGAGCATGATTTTGCTTGCGTAGGAGATTAATACTATGGTCCTATAGTTGCTGCAGTCTCTTGTGTCTCCCTTTTTGTGGATGGGGATGTATATTGATCACTTCCAATCTGTTAGCCATCATTTTGTTTTCCATATTTGTTGACTTGTATTGGTTAGCACTAGAGTTAATTCTGCCAATGTGGATTGCAGCAGTTCAATTGGAATATCATCTGTTCTTGGTGATTTGTTTTTTGCTATTTCTCTTATTGTAGTTTCCACCTTGCTTTTTAGAATTTGGGGTTCATCTTCATATGGCTCTTCATTCCATGTGTCCTTCATTTTGTCATCTCTTTAATATAATTCTTCTGTGTATTGCATCAAAAGTCTTTTTATTCTTTCCTGGTCTTGAATTATGGTTTTTTATTGTCATAGAGCATCCCAGTCCTTGGTTTGAATTTTTGTTTGATTTCCTGGATCTTGTGAAATAGATCTCTTGTTCTTCCCTTTTTGTTGTTTTCTTCTATTTCTCTGCATTGGTTGTTGTAGTAATTTTCTTTATCTTTCTGCACAAGCATTCATAATTCTTAGTTTGTTCCTATCTCCCTTTTGTTTATCTTATCTTCTTTTCTTTATTACTTGTAGTGTTTTTCTGTCATCCATGTTTTTTTCTCTTTCTTTTTGTTTATTGAAAGTGTCTGTCTGCATTCTTCTTTTATTATGTCCCTGGTTTCAGTCCATAGTTCCTCTGGTTCTCTATCTATTATGCTTAGTAGTGCTAATCTGTTTCTTATATTGTCAGTAAATTCTGTTGAGATATTATTTAGATCATATTTTGGTACAATCGCTAGTTTTGTTTTCTTCTTGAGTCTTACTCTTATTTTTGATATGAGTAATTTGTGATCTGTGCCACAGTCGGCGCCTGGTCTAGTCTTGGCCACCAGTATAGAGTTCCGCCATCTTTTACTTCCAATTATATAGCCTATTTGATTTTTGTGTTGACCATCTGGTGATGTCCCATGTATATAGCCTTCTTTCTGGTTGTATGAAAAATGTGTCCCCAAAACCCCAAGAAAGGAGCAAGCACCACTGGAGGACCAGGCAGGTGAGTGGGGGAAGAAAGAGGACAACCATCCTTCTCTGCCCTCACCCAACCATGGAGAAAGAAGTGAAGAAATTAAAGGATGGAGGAGATGGGGATGGGGATGGACTTAAGGAGGGAGGACACAAGGGAAGGGAAGGGAAGGAGGGAAACCCAGGGAGGCATAAGGGAATAGGTAGGAAAGCAAATAAACAATGGGAAGAATAATATAGGGAGACAAACAGCTACTGGGCAGCAGGCAGTAGTGGTGGCTGTCACTGGCAGGAGTGAATTGTGACACCATAGCTAACATTGGTTGGCACTGCACACAGGGAGGTGTAGGTGGCTCTCCTTGCGTAACCCCATCACCTAGTAAACCCTATGATGAGACACCCCAAGTGAGATACAGGTAGGAATCAGAGCATTAACAGAAAGGGAAGGAGGGAGAAATAAAGGGATATCATATTGGCAAGATTAGCTAAGGGCATAAAAAAATGCCAAGACAAATAGCAGACACCCTTAGGAAGGCAAATGACATCCAAAGCAGCATTACACATAAAATAGGGACATGGAATGTGAGCAGCATGAGCCAAGGGAAACTGGACATAGTAAAAATGGAAATGCAATGCATGAACATAGCAGTACTGGGGGTGAGTGAGTTAAAATGGTCAGGAATGGGCCACTTTGAATCAGACAATCATACTGGTTATAGTTATTTATTTATCTTAATCATGACTCACATTTCTCCCCAGGCAGCTTCCAAGATAATTAAAAAGGTTCCAATAAAACACAATAAATTATACATATTAAAATATAAATTCAAATAATCAAATAATTTCCCTTTACATACCCAATTAATGTTGTCAGCTTAAGTAATGAAGCCACTAACTTTATTGTACCATTAATGATATTCTTACAATTGTGGGATGGCCACAAACTCTAGAACACATTTTTCAATTACTTCTTTCATGTTCCTAACAATGCACTGCCAACATCATATGCGATATATTTTAACTCTGTAATGCACTCTAGATTAATATCTTACTACAATTAGACAAACCATGCTAATTCTGTAAAAGAAAGAAAGAAGAATAGTTGATATTCTTACACTGGTTACTTACTTACATCTGTGTTTTACAGCTACACTGTTTGACACCACTTTAAGTGCTGAAGCTCCATCCTATGGAATCCTGGCATTTGAAGTTTTACAAGATTTTAAACAAGATTTTAAACAACAAAAAAGCTGGTGCCTCAAAAAACTATAGATCCCAAGATTCCATAGGATAGAGCCATGGCAGTTGAAGTGGTGTCAAGCTGCGTTATTTCTACAGTGTAGATGCAACCTAGTTACATCTGTATAACTCAACAGCATTTCCTGGCCTACCCATTCCTCCACCTTAAGAGCCAGCTGCCAAGCTGAGTAATGGAGGTCAGTTCAGCTTTCCATTGGGTTGCAAGGAGGTGGATGTGAGGCAAGGGTTTTTCTTCTGATACTTGCAGACTCACTTGCTTGCAGGAGGGGTGTGGAATATCATCTCCTTACACCCCAGTTAGAAGCTGAAGGATGGACTGGGATGCCATTTGTGTAGTCTTACAGCAAGACTATGAGCCTTTACAGACCACCAGAAATAGCGCACCTTGAGGCCACTTTAACTGTCCTGGTTCATTGCTAGGGAATCGTGGGAAATGTATTTTTTTTCTGGGACATTGAGCCTTCTCTGCCAGAGAGCTCTGGTGCCACAATAAACTACAGTTCCCACAGTTCCTTAGCACTGAGCCAGGACAGTTAAAGTGGCCTCAATTTGCACTATTTCTGGCAGTCTGTAAAGGCCCTAAGTAGTCTTACTGAATACAGAGCAATTATGGATCTGTAACTCTAGGTCATGAATCTATAAGCAGTACTGAATGCCAGCCATCATAATTATGGATGGCATCCTATTGGTGACTTATGCATATCTAAGTCCCTTTTTGGAAAGGGTGCAGAGGGCTGTTCTGTTGCCTGTGCACTCCATCCAAAAACCACCCATGACTTGACGACTGTCAAGTCCCAGGAGGGATCTTTGCTGCTGTTGCTTACTGGTGGAGAGGAGAGGAGGAGAGGTGGTGGTGGATCAGACTATGAAGATCCAGCTGCTCTTGGCTACAGGGGGAGGAAATGTGGGTGCCCTCTATTTGAAAGCGCACTCTCCTTGTTCTTCCTCCCACAAACAAGTTGAGACCAGCTGCTTCTCTGTGGTCTGAATGGTCTCTCCCCTCCCTTCCCCACCAGTAAATGATAGCAGCAGAGGCCTCTTGTGGGGCTTGACAGCAGCTGCATAGTAGGAGGACATGGAACCTTGTGTGCAGAGCAACACGCGCATGTAAGATCTCAGCCAGTGTCACCAAGATCCTTAACATATTTTAAGGAAGGCAGCTGATACTGAATTTTCAAGGAGTTTTGCTTCAAGTTAACACAATTTGTGTTTTGAGACTACAATCCAAAATCTTCATCTCCTGCTATCTAGGAGATTATCGCACTTATAAAAAGACCCAGCTTACTTCTTCCAAATTGGAGCCCAATTCAGGCTGAAACCGGGTCTTATCACATGGCTTTTCCAGCTTAATTCAGCTTCTGAGTACATCCCTGCTCCAATGCGGATCCAAAAATGCGCTCTGGGGGCCATTTATTAAAGTTGGAAGTTTCTGACTTTGAAAAATGCCCCCCCCCCGGAGCGCATTTTCATCACGTTGGAGCAGGATGTACTCAGAAGCTGAATTAAGCTGGAAAAGCCATGTGATAAAACCCAGCTTCAGCCTGAATTAGGCTCCAATTTGGAAGAGGTCTTTTTGTATGTGCAATAATCTTGTTAGTGTCATGAGTCTTTTCCCTGTTTCTGGGAAATTGTTACCAGTTATCCCATTCATTTTGTCCAATGAACTGTATGTTTTCCCAAGCAAATTAATCTGTTGCCCTTCTGAAATCAAATTTAAAGGTAGGTCCCAGGCGGTCCTGAAGCCAATCGCTTCCTCAGATACAGTCTGAAAGTCTTTGCTTCAAACAAAAAAGAAATACTTTCAAATTTGTGTGTGGTGGTGTGAGGACACTACAAGTAATTAAGAATATTTGCCATAGGAGTATAAAGTTTAGTTAAGTAACTTGAGAATGGAAACTGTGTTATTTAGACTATAACTAATATTTCTGTCTACTCATTAAAAAAACACCAACAACCCGTTCATACTCAACTACTTTAATTTGTAGCATGAAGCCATCCGAAATCAGACTTTGGGGTACAAGTCTAGAAATTAGCCTTTCATAAGCTGCAAGAGTGACATCATGTGTACAAAATATGCCTTAGCCTTCAACAATACACAGAGTCTTCTGTTCCTCCTGCCTCAGTAGTGACTCCCTGTTGCCAAAGGCATTAAGTCATGCTTCTGCTTCATTCTACAAAACAACAAGATTTAACCTTCTACCATACAGTTGGAGGACAAAGCATCCTTTTAGACTGCTCATGGCAATCCTTTTGATATATTCCTTCTTCACCAGACACTCCTGAAATAGTGCTGTCTGGTCTTCTTTGCTACTAACTATGGCACACAATGATCTGGTTAACTATAGGCTCCCTTTATTTATGAAACAGGCTGACCTGTTTGGAATATTGGCATTTGGAGGATCTACACTCCTACAGGCAGTCTAGATTAGAGGTCAGAAGAAACAAACTGCAGTTAACTAGTTTCTTATATTTTATTCTTTTTCTCAGAAACAAATAAATGACTATAGTATATGATGCTACAACCTAATGGGGGATAAAGCTGTAACTTATATTTACTTCTAGAGCTGTAGAGATGTGGCCTCAATAAATAGGGGAGGGTGAACATTGCATTGTTCGATTGTAGTTATAATGTTAACTATCTACTTTGGGGGTTTCTAGAACTCAACTGTAACTGATCACTTTTTTTAAAAAAATATATTTTCCCAAACTCTGACCAAATCCCTTCTAGGTTCATTCCAGTGTTGTCTTTTAATGAACTAAGGGACCCAACAGAACAAGATGAGATATAGACATTTCTCATGGAAAGATGGAAACAAAATACAAAACAATTATGTGGGACCTATGGAGGGGGTGGAATAAATGGGTGGAGGAGTAGAGCAGAGGGATGAGGAGATCTACCTACCTATCCTGTAGATTCCCAGTGGCTGGTCACTACAGAGCTATTCATATCAGATTGTGGAACTGACCAGTGGTTCACCATTTGATGAGTTCCATTCAAGCTGGCAAGTCCTTAGGTTTTCTGAGAGTGACCCTTGTGGTGAAACCTGAACTAAATAGCTACATCTCTGAGTATGCATTATTTTTTGTAATTTTAAAACAAGATAGTGAAGCATAGAGTTTAAAGTTTAAAAAAGGAAAAAGAAATGAACCAAAATAATGTAAATAGACCACATAAGAGAATTTGTTTTGTTACTATTGGCTGTGAGGGGATGGTGGCCCTATCAGTGAAAGGGATGAAAAACTCCCCTGTTGTATACCATCTGCTGCATGAGCTACTACCAATAAATCTTATGTTGAAGCAGTAACATGTCCGTGTTCGGCACTGAAAGAACTCTTGGGGAGGCATATAGTTACACTCAGTTCTGATTCAGAGCATTCATATAAACTGCTTTGACAAAACATGTTAAGGACTAGGAGATCAAAGTGCAAGTCAAACGTCTTCAATGAACTTTCCTTTGAGTACAACTGGAGCTATGGGGGAGTGCATAAGAAAATAGCAATAGCAATAGCAGCTTCATTTATATACCCCTTCATACTATGCTATGCAGTCTCTAAGTCAGGGGTAGGCAACCTGTCCCCTTTAAGGGCCAAGGGACTTCAGCTCCCAGAAGCCTCAGCCATGTTGGCCAATAGTCCCATGTTGGCCAATAGCTCCTGGGATTCTGGGAGCTGAAGTCCCTCGGCCCTTAAAGGGGACAGGTTGCCTACCCCTGCTCTAAGTGGTTTACAACTATAAGCTAATTGCCCCAACAAGCTGGGTACTCATTTTAGCAACCTTGGAAGGATGTAAGCCTGAGTTGAGCCTGAGACCTGGCTGGTATTGAACTCACAGCCTTGTAGTTTGTGAGTGAGTGGTTGCAGTATAGGCATTTAACTACTACACCACCAGGGCTCCTTCTGTTCTTCCTGCCTTCTGTTCCTCAATAAGTATCATTGAGTATTTTTCTACAATGTACTTCACACTGAAAAGGTAGTACATGTGCTATCAGAGTTCAGAGACACTGAACAGGGTACCCCTGCATTCAGTGGGAATGTTTATCTTC
Source organism: Phrynosoma blainvillii (assembly GCA_026167975.1). Classification (NCBI taxonomy): domain Eukaryota; kingdom Metazoa; phylum Chordata; class Lepidosauria; order Squamata; family Phrynosomatidae; genus Phrynosoma; species Phrynosoma blainvillii. Next base: position 279,997,788 of record JANUYF010000002.1, on the reverse strand, counting down.
ATGCACTGTCCATCAGAGCATGTTGGTGTTGTGGGAGCTGGTACTCAAAATCTGCCATATATCTTAGTAGATTGTGACATGCAGTGTATTAAATTCCTAAAAGAAGTTTCTTTGTTTCAAATCCACACCCTTCTCCCATAACAAATAAGAAAGCCTCTATTTGGTAGTTTTTTAATGAAAAAAGCCATTTCATCACTTTAATGGCCAACAGCTGGGAAAATGAGTGCTTTTCTCCTTCATCATCTAAAGGCTTATTTGGAAGAGTATTGGTTTGTGGCTCTACTGGGTAACTTTGCTGATGATCTGATTTAAAAAGTCATTTAATTTCTCCAAAGACCACAGTGGTTGCCATAGAAATATAGTTCCTGCAAAACAAGGAATAATTAGTATACATTTGTTCCTTCATATCCCCTAATTTCTTCCATTCAGGGCCTTAAACATATAATTAAAGGGATTATTCAGCTTTTTGATTTCCCCATCCCCCCCCTTAAAATTCATTTAAAGACCAAACTCTTGTGTCGGCAGCGCTGAAGTCTCATTTGGTAATCAGTCCAATGTGTTTGTCTACATAGACCAAACCAACGTGTTTCCCATTGAAAACTGTAAAATGTTGGTAGTGGTGATTTTTAGATTCTTTTTTCTATTTGTCATGCACATAAACAATGGACTGAAGCAGGTATTGTTATACATCAGGATTACTAGAGGAGTTTCCAACCAACCCCTTATGTACATATAATTGACCTGTGGGATGGTAGGTGGGTGGAATGAATGTCTTGATGGTGAGACATCCATGGAAGGAGGTGGGGAGGATATGGAAAGATGTAACATTTCCAAAATTTTTGAAGTTATGGAGAAAAATGTTTTTTCTTCCAGTAGCAATGGAAATTTTCAGAAAAATAGGGAGAAATTGGGATGCTAGCATCCTTAACATACTGAAAGTGAGTTTATTACTTTACGCACAAACATATATTATGTATAAATTGGCCTGTCATAAAATTATATAAATTATTTAATATATTGAAAGTATGGAGCCAGTGTGGTGTAGTGGTTTGAGCACTGGAGAGACAAGGTTTCAAATCCCTGCTTAGCCACAGAAAACCACTGTGTGACCTCTGATAAACTCCACTCTCACAGCCTGTTAGGAGGTCAATGGCAAACCTCCCTTTGAATCAATCTTGCTAAGAAAACTAAGATAGGGGAAGTGTAATTCAGAGGTGACTTGAGGACACATAGCAACAACGACAAATATTGAAAGTGCAAATTGAATTTACTTTTAAAATGTTTCTCCCCCTGCCCCCATGGAGTACAAGGTCTTGAAAGGAACATTTGAACTATTGTTTTGTGTCCTCTAGTGCTCCACAGTGTCAACCAGACATAAAGAACTCAGTCCCATAAAAACAACTGAGAAAAAGAAACCAAAACCAGGAATTACAATGATTTGAAACTCAGAGACAGCTGCCTTAGGAGATTATTGCACAGGAAATCTGCACCGGGATAGATGCGGATTGTAACCATATGGAATGGAAAATCCCTTTCATTAAAGTTGCCAGAGAAGCCCGATTTATATATGGGCAGCCTAATGCCTGAGGTCCTGTCCATATATAAGATCCGTTCCAGAGGATTACAACCAGCGTATGTCCTGGTGTGGATTTCCTGTGCGATAATCTCCTATCTTTGGAATATCAGCATGCAAAAGGATCTTGTACCACCTTTGAGACTGAGTGAAAGATGTTATAACATAAGCTTTTGTAGACTTGGTCTGCTTCCTCAGATGCATGGAGTGAACTGATGCCCAAGAAGGGCCTTTATAATCAGACTGTATCAATAACCACAGAAATTCATAGGCACCAGTTCACTCCATGCATCTAAAGAAGTAGATCAAGTCTACGAAAGCTTATAGTACAATGTCTTTCACTTGGTAAGTCTCAAAGGTACCACAAGATACCATTGCATAATGATTTGATAATGCACTTATTTGATGTGGAGGAACTGACATTTTGCCCCTAATATGCCAGGGGCTGTTACCATATTTATGCCCATTGGCTCCAGTTCTTCCTTCCTTTCTTGAAGGATTGGCAGCTAATGACTTGCACACTGGCACCAGTCTACAGACCACTAGATTGAGTGGCAATGCTGTACCTAGTCCTACATAAAAATCTACCTGTTACTTCATTTTAGAAAAGATGTGGGTGAAGCAAATATATGAGTACTTCATCTTAAATATTATATTCATCACTTTGAAAGAAAATATTCCATAAATATTTTTACTGTTTTCCTAAAAATTAAGGCTCAGGGAGAAAATGAATTGAACTGTTCCCCATTCCCTGAATTTTTCCACCTCTTAGATGTGATAGACTACTGGTTCAGTTTCTATGCACTCTATGTGGGGCTGCCCTTGAAAAATGTTCAGAAGCTGTAGCTAGTGCAAAACCCAGCAGCCAGACTGGTGTCAGGTATGCATTTTAGAGAACTGCACTGCCTTCCAATTTGCTTACAAGCTCAATTCAAGATGCTGGTGTTGACGTACAAAATCCTAGTATCTGAAGGACTGCCTCCTCCAGTATGAGTCTGCCAGAAATTTGAGATCTTCAGAGGAGATTGCATGTCTCTACACTTTGTGAAGTTGGGTTGGTGGGTACATGTAACAGGACTTTCTCTGTAGCAGTGCCTCAGCTGTGGAACTCCCTACCAAAGGAGGTTAGGCTGACCCCAACTCTTTTCAGTTTCTGGTGGGAAGCTACAATGGTGCAGTTCCACTGTCATTCAGTGTTTGAAATTGCTGCTTTAACTGTTTCAAAACTAGCTGCTAGGACTGTTCTTAGACTGTTTTTAGGAGTTTTTAAGGAGTATTTTAATGTGTTTTTGAAATCTTGGTTTTGTTTGTGGGCTGGGTACTGAAATACTTTAAACAAAACAAACAAATCATAAGTATAAAATTTCCAAGAGATATACGGGAAAAACATTTCTTATTGGATTTCAACAAAAACATAGAAGTAAAAATGAATGATTCCAATATTCAGTTGGCTGAATATGTGGTGCAGTGGTAAACAGATCCCACAAACAGATTATATATATAGAAAACTACGGCTGCAGTTCTGTGCCTACATATCTGGGATTAAGCTTTACTAAACTGAATGGAACTTAATTCTAAGCAATATGGAGAACTAGTTTGGTGTAGTGGTTAGAGCATAGGACTGGGAATTGAGATCCAGGTTTAGGTTTACACTGGGCCATGAAACTCCCTTGCGCTACTCACTCTTTCTCTGTCTGACTTACTTCTCAGGGTGGTTGTGCAGAATAAAATGAGCTCACTGATAGAGAGGTGGAATGTAATGTTACTGCTACAATTGCTATGCATAGCAATGTGCTGTACATCCTGAACTCAAAATTCATTATTTGCATCTTTCACATTTTCCTAATTTAATTCAATTAGAAAATCATCTTTCTTTTCTGCACAACTTGGACTTACCTGGCATGGATTTTAGTCGAAGAAGCAAAGGAATGAATATGGCAATGAGGATGAAATGTCACAACTATACACACAGACATTTTACAAGCAGGCAGATAGTATTGCTTCCTCTCAGTCAGAAAACTGGCCTATTCAAATTACATTTTAGTTACAAAATCTTTGGAGAACATTGGCTGGATGCTTTAAAGATGTATTGACAGCTACAGACAAGAATAGAGATATGTAGGGACCAACTATGCAAGAATTTTCATTTTAGTAGTATCAGGGTACCAACTTTCACATCCCAATGAATGATCAGAGAAAATATGCCACAACTAAGGCTTTTATATGACATCAAACACAAACACATGGTTGTTCACACACTTGTCTAGTCAGGGATCAATTACTTCTGAAGGTAGAGGGGTATGCATGTTTCTCTGTGCAGCTGAGCAAATGTGTTGATGGTATTTGGTACATGGTTGCACAAAATGTCAAATGTGAAGAAAGCATCAGTGTTTATTTAGTAATTAGGGGTAGAGGGGGAACTTCCTAATTCTGCCTGTCTTATTTCCCCCCTCTATGGCCCTTGGTCAGGGTAATTCAAGCTGTGCGGCTTCCTGCATGAAGAGGTCTCTCCCTCTCCCTCACTTCTTTCTAAAAGTTAAGTTAATGTTTTACAACCCCTTTTCTCTTTCTCTCTCTTTTTCGATCTGTCTTCTGAGAAGGAAGCATCCAGTCAGCTCTAGGGACTCTTGTAATGAAATATAGGTAATTTTTCTTTTGACTATCTGCTTACCTAGTTTAGATGGATTTCTTTGTAACAGTAAAGTAAGTTTTGTCTTTTAATCTTATCAAGGTATTCTGCATATTTTTATCCTGTTTTATACTAGAATCTCATGATGCACTGGGGCACAACTGCATACTTTGCTTAATAGATACCAATAATTTCCTACACAAAATGAGCATAGGTTTAACATCACTCATTACCTCATGTACACCAGGAAAAGGGACAGACATACCCATCCATTCTGCCTTCATGTGTACCAGGACATTATCACATATGGATTTTAAACTGCAACGTTAGCAAGAGAATAGCATCATGGGCAATACCTATGACATGACATCCTTCTGACTCATTGCTGTTGTGCCTCTCAAGCATTGTTAGAGCTCATCTTTCCACTGATGGGAAAACCTGTCAAGAAGTGGCCAATCACACTGCCACATCATTACTCCACAGATGAGATACATTACTCCTGTGGCAGACCTGATATTGGACAGTAACATGGTGTTAGTTTCCTCCTTTCTCTTTCCTTACCTCTTGCTATTCCCAAGCAGCCTGTTTTCTTCCACTTTTTTCACTTTCTCCTTTTCTTTCTTGTTTCTTTTTCTTCTTCATTTTCTTCTTTTTACTAAATTACATTCCCATAATCCACAACGGCATTACAAATAAAAATAAAACTACAAAAGGCATGCTGGGTAGGGCATAGGGCAGGAAGGCAGGGTTAAGGAGGAATGCAGAAAACAGCACGTGAGACTGTTGATGGCACAAAAGGCACCAGTCATGCTATTGAAGAGATGTGCAATAATAACAGATCCCAAATTGGTATGTTTCCATTTACTTTAGATATTGTGACTGTGGCAAGATTGAGGTGAGACCAAGGCTTGTGTGTTAGACTCCCTAGAATCTTGGCCAGTTGAGTTTGTGAATTTGTTCACAAAAGAGTGGCAAAAGACATGCAAAGAACCATAGTTGCAAATTGAATTTTGATAGTCAACAGTTTCTGACTTATGGTGACCCTTGTTGTTGTTGTTAACTGCCTTCGCGTCGGTCTTGACTCATGGCGACCATATGGATGAGACATCTCCAGCCCCCTCTGTCCTCTACTGCTCTGTCCAGCTCCTGCAAACTCATATTCGTGGTCTCTTTAATAAAGACCATCCATCTAGCATGTGGCCTTCCTCTCTTTCTACTTTCCTCCACCTTTCCTAACATTATTGTTTTTTCCAATGACTCATGCCATCTTATGATGTGTCTAAAGTATGACAGCCGTCTTGTCATCTTGGCTTATAGGGATATCTCTGGACTTGCTCTAGGACCCACTTTTCTCCAGCACCACATCTCAAAAGAGTTTATTTTCTTCCTATCTTCTTTCTGGACTGTCCAGCTTTCACATCCATGCATAGTAATAGGGAATGCAATGGCTTGTATGATTCTGACTTTTGTGCTGAGTTGTATGTCTTTGCATTTTAGGATCTTTTCTAGTTCTTTCATAGCCGCCCTCCCCATTCTTAATTTTCTCCTGATTTCCTGACTGCAGTCCCTATTCCAATCAATGTTTGTTCTCTTTTACTATTTCTGTTTCCTCATTGTCTAGTTTGAATGTGTGTATGTTCTCTGTGGTCATTATTTTTGTTTTCTTTATGTTCAACAATAAGCCTTCCTTTGCACTTTCTTCTTTGATCTTCCTTAGTAGTTGTTCCAGGTCTGTGAGATTTTCTGTTAGTATTATGGTGTCGTCAGCATATCTCAGATTGTTGATATTTCTTCCTATTTTCACTCCTCCCTCTTCCATGTCCAATGCTTTCCTTACAATATGTTTTGCATATAAGTTGTATTGGTAGGGTGATAGGATGCAGCCTTATCTGACCCCTTTGCCAATTGGGAACCATTCTGTTTCTCTGTGATCTGTCCTGACAGTAGCCTCTTGTCCTGAGTACAGATTTCTCATTACGACTATCAGATGTGTTGCCACGCCCATGTCTTCAAGGGCGTTCCATAGCCTCTCATGATCTATGCAGTCAAAGGCTTTGCTATACTTTATAAAGCACATGCTGATTTTCTTTTGGAATTCCCTGGTGCGCTCCATTAGCCATCGTATATTTGTAATGTGATCCCTGGTGCCTAAGGTGATCCTATCACAAAGTTTCCTTGATAAGATTTGTTCAGAGAGGGTTTGCCTTTGTTTTCCTCTGAGGCTGAGAGAGTGTGACTAGCCCAAGGTTGTCCAATGGGTTTCTATAGTAGAGCCAAGCTTTTCAGAGTTGTAGTCCAATCTTCAAATCACTGTGCCACGCTGGCTCTCTGATAATCAGCTCTACCATTCCATTTCCTCCTGAAATATGCAGACACTTTTAGTGGTCTCCTCATGAGTCTAAATATATTTGTAAATATAAATGGTAGAATTCAACATGCTTATTTTTGTGGCTTCCTATACTGTAGAAGAACCCATATTTGAGGTAGATCTCATACAGAGCTTGGGCCCAGTAAGTGCATTGCCCAGTATTTGACTACTGAATATAATAACTTGGAGATTCTGTTCTGAGATGGACCAGCAGCTTTTCTGAAATATATATTTAGGAGACCTTTTATAGCACACTACTTATGTTAATGCACAGAAGATAAAACAACTTGTAAACCACTAAATACAAGCAATAAAACACAGTGACCACTGAGCTTTTTGCTGCTGAAAATAGACAAGCACAATGTTGCCTTTCAAAAGTTTTGCAGACTGAATATGATTCCAAATGCTAACAAATGCTGAAAAAAGAAGGAAGAAAACATAGGATAATTGACTGTCATTTATGACAGGATTATTAAAGGAGAAAATCATTCCAAACTGATTCATTAACCACAGCTCACAGAAACCATTTACAGAATATATTTTTCAGAGATGAAATGTTTTGTGTGTGTGTGTGTGTGTGTGTGGCAATAAATCATGGGAGTACCTTCCTCCTGGAGTCCTATTTTTGTGGAAAAGATAGAGATAGATAAAATATGAAATCCTGCATGACAGATCTAGCTGGGATGATGGAACATCACTGTTCTGGCTACTTCTGTTGATGCCATTCCCCAAGCCTACCCTCTCAAGCCAGGCCGTGCCCCATCCAAAAAGTTCCTGGGTGCAGCTGAGACAGACAGATGGGGAAAAACCTCTGGGTCCTGCCACAGCTTCTTGTCTCAAGTCACCATATGGCGTGGAGAATGCTACAGTCTTCATTTTCCAGTGCCCTGATCTGCAATGCCTTGCAACCCTTTCAGCTGGTGTCTTGCCTGGCTTCAGAGGTAAGTTCTTGGGGGGTCACATTTGGTAATTCAAGGAATCATAGAATCATAGAGTTGGAAGAGACCACAAGGACCATCCAGTCCAACCCCCTGCCATGCAGGAACTCCCAATCAAAGCATCCCCGACAGATGGCCATCCAGCCTTTGCTTAAAGATCTCCAAGGAAGGAGACTCCACCACACTCCGAGGGAGTGTGTTCCACTGTCGAACAGCCCTTACTGTCAGGAAGTTCCTCCTAATGTTGAGGTGGAATCTCTTTTCCTGGAGCTTGCACCCATTGTTCCGGGTCCTAGTTTCTGGGGTGGCAGAAAACAAGCTTGTTCCCTCCTCAATATGACATCCCTTTAAATATTTAAACAAGGCTATCATATCACCTCTTAACCTTCTCTTCTCCAGGCTAAACATCCCCAGCTCCCTAAGTCGTTCCTCATAGGGCTTGGTTTCCAGACCCTTCACCATTTTTGTTGCCCTCCTTTGCACATGCTCCAGTTTCTCCACATCCTTTTTGAATTGTGGTGCCCAGAACTGGACACAGTATTCCAGGTGAGGCCTGACCAAAGCAAAATAGAGTGGCACTATTACTTCTCTTGATCTAGACACTATACTTCTATTGATGCAGCCTAAAATTGCATTGGCCTTTTTAGCTGCTGCATCACACTGTTGACTCATGTTCAACTTGTGGTCTACCTGGACTCCTAGATCCCTTTCACACCTAGTCTTGTTCAGCCAGGTGTCCCCCATTGTACATCTGTGCTTTTCGTTTTTCTGTCCTAAGTGCAGTACTTTACATTTCTCCGTGTTGAATTTCATTTTGTTAGCTTTGGCCCAGCTTTCTAGTCTGTTCAAGTCATTTTGAATTTTGATCCTGTCTTCTGGGGTATGACTGCAAGGTTAGAAGTGGGCTACAGGAGCATAGGTCAGTCTGACAATCTCATAAACAGTGAACAGAATGACAGCAAAAATGAAAATAAAGTGGGCCCTTGGTCCTCCAATTTTTTGGACTACTGCCCACTGTCCTCTTGGACAACAGTGGTGTCAGCACATCTACTTCAGCCATGCCCAGCTTGCCAACACCTCATCCTCCACCCCAGTCTCTATATGTGGCAGTGACCCAGTCTTGCTCCTTTCTCTTGCTCTTGCCACCTTACAGCAAAAAGAAGGCTATCTGGCTGGCTGCTTGGTTCCTGCTCTCAGGGTGACTGGGTGCTGAGGGTGCAGCAACCAAGTAGCTGGTCAAACAATGACCAAGAAGCTTCTTGCCCATGGTGGCCTTATGGCAAAAGCCAGGTTTCTCAGTTGCTGTTTAACCAGCTGCTTGGTTGCTGCCCCCTTTACACCTGGTCACCTGGGAGCAGCAACTGAGCAGCTGGCTGAGGAATGATCAGGAAGCCTCTTGCTCATCCTGGCATTGAGGCAAAGGCTGGCATGGGTCAGAGGCTTCTCAGTTTGACTGGCTGCTCAGTTGCTGTTCCCAAGGTGACTGGGTGAAAAGGGAGAAACTTGTCCTGGTGAGAAAGGTCTCTTAATCCTTCTTCACTGGGGTGAAGCTAGCTTCCCATTTGTCTCCACAGTGAAGAAGGACTTTCAATCTGAGAAGGCAAAGAACTATATTGAAAAATCGACCCCCAGAGACTTCACCCTCCTTCCTCAGACAACACAACACAGCTTCAAATCACCTGCCCCAACATTGTTTCTTCTGCTACCTCTTCTTTTCACCTGTTTGACAAAAGAAAGCAGGAACAGCAATGCACCTCCAACCTGCCAGCAAAGATCACATAGCTTAAGAAGAGTCTCCTGTTTGCAGCTGTTTCTCCCCTCTGTCACATGCTTTAACTCCTCATTCCCACCATGATTCTAAAGGCTGCAGGTTCCCCTGTCTTTCCTACACACTAACACTTCCCTGCTGCCCCCTTTTCCTCATTACCCCTCTGCCACTCACATCCTCCTCAATCTTTACACCACCCTCATGGGGGGCATACTGCCAATTTTGGGAACCACTGCCTAGGGTTTGGTTCCAGGACTGCCACCCCCTCCATGGATACCAAAATCCTTGGATGCTCAAGTTCCATTATATACAATGGCACAACAAAAAGGTGTCCATTATTTAAAATGGCAAAATCAAAGTCTGCCTTTTGAATTTTTTTGGAGGGAAATATTCTCAAGCTGTGGATGCTTGAATGCAGAATGTGTAGATATGGAGGTCTGACTGTAATAGCAACAATAGCAGCAGCAGCAGCAGCAACAACAACGATAATAGTAATTGTACAGTGTTGTAGTTCTAGAGGTGTGCTTTTTGTAGTGATTTTACATACTTGACATTTTGATATTATGGGCAGAGCAGACACAACCAGACAGAAAATGTAGTTTATGGGCTCTAGTTTTGGAATGCTGTTCACGCTTGGTTACAAAAACTGTATAAAAGCTTCTACCCTTTCTGGAGAGCCCACAGAGATGAGATGGGCAGTGAGTAAGACAGTGTTCCTCTTTCTCAGTGTTCAGTCAACCCACATAATGCACATGTGGAATTTTCTGCATCATTTTGTTCATATCATGCATTTGTGTCATGCACCCTCTGGTTTTTCAACCAGGGTGAGAAAAAACTTTAACTACATGATTTATAGGGCTTTCTTTGTGGTGGTTCCCTACATGTGGAATTCTGCCCCAAGGGAAGTCAGACCGGCTCTGTCCTTCTTGGCCTTCTGGTCCTGAAATTGGGAAATCTGGTCTTTAAATTATTATGTAGAGTTTTAATTTCAAAAAATAAATAAACTGTTTTATACTGTTCTTAAATATTTCCATCTATTTACCTTTAAATAATATTTTTAATCTGGGTATATTGCCATGGGGGCCCTGGAAGGTTTAGAGGTGATAAATAAATTTGTTAAATAAATAAATGGCAACTAGTCTTTTTAAAATATCCCATCAGTTGTTATTCAAATGTTGAGCATTCACACAATTGCAAAATCCTTCATTCATAATCAATTCTCCCTTTATAGTGGCTGATTTTTTTTTTAAAGCCAAATCTTAGAATTTATTCTTCCATTCATAGTTAATTATTGTATATGTCCACAGTGCATCCTCTACTGGCATCAGTGAGCAAGTTTGTCAGTGAAATTCTGCTCTCAAGTTCCAGCAGTGGAGGTTTCATGCATCTGTTACACACCAGTGACACTTTTTAAAATCCAGTCATTTTCTGATGTATTATTTGTAAAACCTTTTTCCTGCAAGAACTGTGCCAAATTGTATGAAGTGAAACAGTCTGGCTCATTTCTATTCAGCAAGTCCAATAGATCTGATTTGATTTTTTAAATGAAATCCAATATGCCAGTTTTGATGGTAAACAAGCTAAACTGAGGAGACGACTCAAGCTCTAGACAAAACCCTCTTTTCTGAATGAGTCAAGGGAGTGATTGCATTGCTGAAGGAAACCAAAGAGCAATTTCATTTTCCATTTCTGGACTTCCAGTGAGAGGAGGTTTAATGTTGGAAAGCGGATGTGAAATTCCATGGTGATTTACTACAGAGCTGTGATTTCACAAGGGACTTTAATGTTTACCAGTCATATAATATGATGGAGAGGAGAAGGTCAGTGTTAAAATGAGTAAGAAATGTCCTGCCATTGATAGCCCTGAAAACTGGCAGCATACCATTGGGAGCACTAAGGGTACATCTCGGCCAAGGCAGGAACTTTGGGAATGAACATGAACAAAAGCTTTCAGCAACCCAGCTTTTAAAAAAAGAGTAATGACGTTCCACTTTTTTTTTTTACAGTGATAATATATTCATTACTGATGTGAAGGAAGAGTGGTGCATCTTAGGAAAAATCTTGACCCATCAAAGGAGAGGCCACTAATTCATCCACACCTGTATCATAAAATTCTGTCTAGCAATGAGGCAGAGCCTTCCTTCACAACAGAGCTTCTACAGCTCAGGCTTTGTATGCCTTTAATCACATGTAGTTTCCCTTTAGGCTGGTCTGCAAAGCCCCTAAGATGCAGACCCTCTTGGGGAGATGGCATTCAGCACTTTGGAGAGTTCCTTTGAATCTTGGAGTGAAACAAAAGCAGTTGGTGATTTCATATTGGCAGAGTGGTGACTCTACTCCCAGCGGTAGGCAACCTTTTTGAGCCGGGGGCCGGGTTGCTGTCCCTCAGACAATTGGGGGGCTGAAGCACCATAAATAAATAAATAGAAATAAAAATATTTTTTTAAAAAATAAAAATAAAAATATGCATGCACACTCTCTCAGCCCCAGAAAAGCCATGGCAAAACCCCTGTAGAGATTTTGCGAAGAAAACCCCAAGAACAAGTAATAACAACAATAATCAATATCATCATGGCGGGCGGCGGCGGTGGCAGGACCGGCTTGGGGCCAGTCCAAAGGCCTCGGGGGCCCGCATCCAGCCCCTGGGCCTTAGGTTACCTACCCCTGCTCTACTCCAGATGTGAGTCTGAACTTAAAATGAGCTGTTCTAAATGCTGGTCTGCATCTCCCAATCAGGCTTAGCATCTTCAATAGCCCTTTTAAAATCTGGTCTAAAATCTGGAGCTGATTCACCACCTCATTCACAGAGAGGCCATCAGCTGCCACTGGTTTCTTTCTGGTGGAATGCAGGCATTGCAAGAGCAATAATTAGGGGAGCAAGTATTTGAGCCATGCTACACAAGACAGCATCCAGTGTCTGAAAACCTGGGGAGGAAATGAGGGGGTGGGAGACATTCATAGAGATCAACCTGCCGCTCGTTTGCTTTGAATTACCTTGATATTTAAGTTTGGTCATGATCATTGACAACCAACATTTGGAGAGAAATTTTTTGCTTTTACTTTTCTGAAATATACTGTTTTTAAGGAAAACCAAAAGGCTTGCACATGGACCTGTTCTGAACTCCCAAAAGTGTTTGCATGTAACGTGTAGTAAACACTTGAGAGATCTGCAAGAGCTCAAATTAGCATGATTTTATCCCAAAATGTGACTAAAGTTGGCTTACAAGGCTAAAATACGATAATGTTAAAACCTGATTTTAAAAAGGTTGAAATGCAATTACCTGTAAATAAGATGTCATATTAAGATACCATTAATTTTAAAAGGTGTAAAATCATTTAAGCATACTTACCACTTGTACACAATAAGAAAGGGAAAATATTATATCCCAGAACTTTCAACAGGTAGGGAAGGGCAAATCAATCAAAATCTAAAATACATTTTGTGTTTCCATAAGTTTTATACAAAATTTCCTATCTAGTCTTTTTCAACTTCAGTAAATTCAAATTTCATAGAAGATTCTGAATATTTGTACAATAGTGGGGCACACTACTTGGAAAAGTGGTGGACCCTTCTTCACTGGAGATTTCTAAAGAGAGGTTAGATGGGGAAGGGAAAGGACAGAGTTTGACTGTAAGGCCAAAATAAGGTAGAGCCGTGCTAAAGGTAAAATATTCTGAATGAAGGGAAATATTTAGAAGATGCACTGACAAACTGTTAGGAATCTCACGGAAAATCAGACCAAAGCATTACTGGAACACCTTGACATTTGTGTTGTTGTTAATGGCCCTCGAGTCGATTTCTGTCCAGGGTTGAAAAGAATTTTGTTGTTGTTAACTGCTCTTGAGTCGATCTCAACTCATGGCGGCCCTATAGATGTGACATCTCCAAGACCCTCTATCCTCCACTGCTCTGCTTAATTCCTGCAACCCCATAGCTATGACCTCCTTAATAGAGTCCATCCATCTAGCATGTGGCCTTCCTCTCTTCCTGCTTCCCTCCACCTTCCCCAGCATTACTGTCTTTTTCAATGAGTCCTCTCTTCTCATGATGTGTCCGAAGTATGACAGCCTCAGTTTTGTCATCTTGGCTTTCAGGGAGATTTCTGGCTTGATCTGCTCTAGGACCCACTTGTTTAACATTTTGGTTGTCCATGGTATCCTCAGCATTCTTCTGCAGCACCACATCTCAAATTAATTGATTTTCTTGCTATCTTCTTAACTGTCCAGCTCTCACATCCATACATGGTAATAAGGCATACAATGGCTTGTACATTTCTAACTTTTTTGTTCAGTTGTATATCTTGGCATTTTAAAATCTTTTCTAGTTCTTTCATAGCTGCCCTCCCCATTCTTAATCTTCTGATTTCCTGAATGCAGTCCCCATTGCTATCAAGAAACTCTTTTACTATTTCTATTTCTTCATTGTCTAAGTTGAATTTGAGTAGATTCTTCATGGTCATTATTTTTGTTTTCTTTATGTTCAACAGTAAGAAACTATGATGTTTCTTCATAGTTCCAGGTCTGTGAGGTTTTCTGCTATTACGGTGTTGTCTGCATGTCTCTGATTGTTGATATTCCTTCCTCCTATTTTCACTCCTCCTTCATTTGTGTCCAAACCTGCTTTCCTTACAATATCTTCTGCATATAAGTTAAATGGGATGGTGGTGGTGGTGATAAGATGCAGCCTTGTCTGCCCTTTGCCAATTGGGAGCCATTCTGTTTCTTGATTGATTAATTGGTTCTTTCTATTAATAGCAATAATGATCTGAAATACAAGTTTCAACATGAACAGCTTTGACTTGGTGTTTACTTAGTAGTTTTCCATTATGTCTTAATGACTGCTGTATCATGACTGTCTAATATGACTTCAGAATCTGCCTATGATCTGGTATATGTTGCTGCCTGTTTTTGCTAGGTAAGACTGCTATAAATGATAAGGTTATATTTACTTCAGTGCCTGATTGCTCAGACTGAATGCTGGACATTTTGACCAGAACTGCATTTAAACACATCACTGTCTTCAATTGCTTCTATTCTCAAACTCAAAACTGAACAAGTTTCCCCTTCAATAGCCACTTTCAGGGATGCTTTACCTGTAGACTCCTGCACTTGTGTGTGTGTGTCTATGTGTATGTGTGTATACGGATGGGGTTTGGGCTAGATAAGCCTTGAGATCTCTTCCAACTCTTTAACTAATAGTGTGAATTTTTGGATTTTCTAAAAAGTGGAAGCAGAGCTTCCACATGTGGAGTTCTTTTTTAAAAGGGAGAAATCTTCTCTACGTTTCCACCATGTGAGTGTTTAATGTGAATAAAATATGCAAAGTTTTATATTTTGTACATTGTAAAGGAGGAAGAGCATTTACTGTCACCCTTAACGTTATGTAGGTCTTGCCTTAGCATAAAGTTAGAAAGTGCAGATGTTTCCATTGCTTCTTTATCTCCCTACAGATCTATAGAAACCCATTCACCACAGGTACAGTTATACTTAAGATCCCTATCTATATTCCACTATATGTTTGTTAACAGAAAACTAAACATAGAAAATTTTAAAATGACACGTGCCTCCCACCTGAGATTTACTGAACTGTTTCCATAGAAGTTGTTTATTCTAACATATTGTTCTCTCACATATTGTTGCTCTGTTGTACTAGGGTGACAGCAAAACATATACAGAATGGAAAAAGAATATGTGTCCAGAACTGGGTCATTTATGTACAATAATGTGCTTTGTGCATGCAACTCATTGGTGGATACTTGATCACCAGCTAGGGCTGTGCATGAGGCTTTCATTATCTGAATTGGGCTATTACATTTCACTTGTTAGGAGGATAATGGTTGGGTATTGATTCTAGCAGAGCTTGGAAAATATTTTTTCTTCACTGACAAGTCCTAGAACTTCCTAGTTCCTGGATGGAGGAGTTTTAGGCCAAAAAAGCAACTTCTCCTAACTCTGAAATCTGGCCCCTTGCTTTCTCTCTAACAGGTGGCTGACAGATCCTTGCATATAGTCCAGCTTTTCACAAATGACAGAATGATAGGACTTAACTGCATGTAAAGCATTATGTGATTTGTAAATTTTAGTTAATACCAAGTGTTGGTGGTCTGCTTTGAACTGGGAGCATGGCGCACAGAGAGAGGACACTTAAATCTTCCCACCCCTCTGCAATCCTAACAGTCATCTCTTGGCACACAATTAGAAAAAAAACACCCCTCATTGTCACAGAAAAATATATTTCACACACATCTGGTGTTGAGAACTATGACATCAAAATTTTTCTGTTGTCCCACATTTGAATAATGATAGAACATAATTCATACAGCAGGAATTTTAAGTTCTCTGAAATATGTACTTCCTGGCTTTTCTTCTAAAGCAGGGGTGGGAATCATGTGCTTCTCCAGATCTTGTTGGGCTACTTCTCCCAGTATCCCTGCCCATTGGCTATGCTGGTGAAGGCAGCTGGGAGCCATGATCCAACAACTTCTAGCGGGCTACATGATTCCCATCTTTGATGTAATGACTCTGAGAGTTGTCACTGTGACTTTTAAACATTGGGTGGCATCCTGTTGGTGCATTACGATGGTGTAACTTGGATATATGTCATCATCTCACTTTTTTTAGTCATTGGGAAGGCTGGAATTCTCTGCTGACCATACAATAACCCCAATCCCCCAAACTCATCTTTCTCATCTGCAGCACCCCAAACCTGGTCATTCCTTAATTGCTGGAGAGTGGGGAGATCAGCACATTAGCACCCAGCTATCTTCCTATAGCTGGATGCATAGGTGTCTATAGGAACTCAGGACTCTGGGAGTCCTGCAGTTGGCGTTATTGCTCTGCATCTAGCTTTAGGAAAATAATTTAGATGCTTATCTGCCACTCTCCTTGCTCTCCAAAGACTAGGAACTGGCTGGGTTTAGGGCTTCAAGATCAGAAAAGATGGGTTGAGGGCTGGAAGGGAGACTATCAATGCTATATTTTGTAGCTAGGTCTCCCGATGCAGAATTGCCACCATCTTGGTTTTTGGACTTTTGTCAGTACTGGAAATCTTTTACAGAAATATGTGATTAAGATATGTAATCATTTTGCTGCTGTTGTTGTGTGTCTTCAAATTGTTTCCAACTTATGGCAACCCTACCACAGAGTTTTCTTGGCAAGATTTGTTCAGAGGAAGTTTGTCATTGACTTCCCCTGAGGCTGAGAGTGTGTGACTTGCCCAAGGTCACCCAGTGGGTTACATGATTGAGCATCATTTAGGGAAAGCTTACTGATGGGGAACCAATTAAATTTAATAACTACAGCTTTTAAAACTCAGTGTAAAATGTTGTGTTCTCCCTTCAGTCTACTTGCTTTACATATGCAGTTTCATCCTAAGCAGGTTTTCTCAAATCCCACTGGGCTTAGCAAGGTTTACTCCCTAACAATGGTGCTTAATATTGCATCCTAAGTTATAAATGAATACTGTTACAACCATGCAGTCCTATGCCTGTGTACATAAAAAGTAAATCCTACTGGACTGGACTTTCTCCTAAGAAGGGTAGGAACATGTAGGTCCAAGATGGTGGACTGCAGCTCCCATTAGCCCTAGCCATCATAGCCAAATACTGTGAAGGGGTGATGCAAGATGTGTACAGAAGTGTCCAACACATGGAAGAACACACATTTTTCATCTTTCTTTATAGTCATAGATTGGATTGATCCCTTTCTCTTAAATATGTTGGGGATTATAAGGGTGTTGCAGACTGGCCTAAAGGGCCAGCCTGGTGGAGGAGTTGGGGTGGGGCATCCACACACTGGCTAGCTCAACTCCATCCCAACACCGTCCTGCCACTGCGCACCCATTTGCATGGCATGTGGCATTAGGACACCCTCCTGGCACAGCGTGTACACACACTTCACCAAAAGGGCATGGAAGAACCACAGTGCTGGCTCTTAGGTTGGCCTTTTGCTGCCTCTAAAAGGAGTGGCATTTTGGCACTCTTTTGGGGGTGGCAAAAGGGAGGATAGGGGCCACGGTGTGGGGTTGCAGTGACTCCGATCCCCTGCTAGCAGGGGTGGCCCAGAGCCGCCCCAAACGGGCTGTCTGTAGAGGCCCTAAGTCTCACTGAATATAGTGGGACACATTTCTGAGTAAATACACATAGAACTATCCCCCAAGTATATATATTTTTTAAGTGTAAATACTAATTAACCTTTTGCATCGGCACTTGGAAAATGAAGATTGCTGAGATGAGATGAAATAAGGTCATATTTTTCTAAGGCATAATTGTTTTATACTGTGAAGCACAAACAACCTTTAATAACTAAGCTCCAGTGACATGTATGACAACACACCTCAGTGTGAATGAGTCTCAGTGCAAATCAGGCCTTCATATGTTAAGCTGTTGATGCATTAATATTTATATTCTGGAAAGAGAATGAGTACACCTGACTTTATTATGGGGTAACATATTCTAACAAAGAGAAGGTTATCAGTATGGATGTCACAGCAAAGATGCTTGTTCTGCTTTGAATATGAAATCCAGTTGCACATCAATAACTTGAGCATCAAAGGAACAGCAGATTTAATGAGTTATTTTAACAGTTGTGCTTGATGAAGAATAATTGTTTCTAATTTAATTTTAAACCACCATGAATGTAAAAAAAAATCATGGATAATGTTTATTATGCAGAATAGCATTTAGGTTAGATTAATGATCACAAGTTTGTTGGGGAACTTGCTGGCAGTGTGAGAACAATGTTGGAAGTCCTGCCACCATTGACTTAAATATTTCTTTGCATTCACAAAGGCTGCAATGGCATGCTTTAAAAAGCCTGCTATTCAGTTATTAATAAGACTGGATCATAGAATCATAGAGTTGGAAGAGACAACAACAGCCATCCAGTCCACTCAATCAAAGCATCCAGCTTCTTTTTAAAGACCTCCAAGGAAGGAAAGCTGGCAAATGTCACTCCTTTATAGAGTGGCAAAAAGCTGTCCTTGCTGTGGCGGCAGCTTTTCTGTGTTCCTTTGGCAAGAGAGCGCCCTGACACTGCCTGCCATGTGGTGAGGTGCACGGTGTGACTGCAACATCAGGGCAGAGTCGGGGTAGCTGGCGTGCAGTCGCCACACCCTGACTCCACCCCCAGGCTGGCCCTTTTGGCCAGTCTGTATTCCCCCTAAGTCCTGCTTAAAGATCAAGAACCATAAGAATAGATATGTATGTGCATATGTGCAGCTTTTCCAGCACCATTCAGCATATGATCCATGGAAAGCCATTGATTGGCCTTGGGCAAGTCCCACTCTCTCAACCTTAGAAGAAGGGCATGGCAAACTCCCTCTGAGCAAAAGGTGCCAAGAAAACCATGTGAGAGGGTTGCCATAAGTTAGAGTTGACTCAAAGGCACACAACAATGAGCAACAAACTGAGAAGGCTTATCATGATCTTCTCCACTGTGTTGAGATATATTATACATCAAGTCTAATCATAGAAGTTATTTCTACATTTGCATCTATCCATATGAACTAACACACACATGCCGGCACTTTCTTTTGTGACACTGCATTTCTTTTTTGGGGAAGGGGTGCTACTTAGGTGGTCACCTTAGATGAAGGGAAGGAATGTTAGGAAAGCATCTCATGAAGTACACTGGAAAGATACAAATCAAATATAATTGCTCAGCCTTTAAGGGCAGTCTTTAAGATTCTTTGTTGTTTTTACCTACAGGCATGTCTCTTCATGTTGCAGATTAAACATAAGAACAGCAAGAATCTATATATTCCTGCTCTAAGGTGACTACAACCCAAATTTTGTCAAGGGGAGGAGGGCAATGTGGAGTAACAGTGGTGGTGGTAGGGTTGGATGAGATGGTCAAGGACCACAAGGATGGATGGGGAGCAAATTTAGGTATGTATACTGAAGCTGGAACTTCAGTTTGTGATAAGTTCCAGGGAAGATTAAATTGCTTATTAGATACATACATGATAGCATCAAACATATTTGTTGTTGGTTTAAATAGTAGTGATGGTGGGTAATCAGAACAGGCATCTTGCTACAAAGAGGCTGTGTTCTAAACCCCACACTGCACCTCAATATGTTATAGCTGGTCAGGGAAGGAGTTATAGGCATCAGGGGCTGAAAAAGACAAGTAAAACCCTTTAATCCAGTTCTCATTATGTGGCCAAAATAACTCAAAATCCAAACTTGATCACCATCTATGTCCATATCCTGTGTTAAGAAAGATTTTTATTTTTTAAAAATCCATTTTGAATGTCTCAAGGAACCTTTGGGATAGCTTTCACACCCATAGTATTAACTTTTGATTGAAAGAGAAACAAAGAAAAATAGAAACTGGATCTTGGAGAAGCATCCAAGGATATTAAAAGAACTGGCAAATGTAATTTCAGAGCCACTGGCAATAATCTTTGAGAACTCCTGGAGAACAGAAGTTCTAGCAGACTGGAGGATGGCAAACATTGTTCCCATCTTCAAAAAGGGGAAAAAAGAGGATCCCAACAACTATCGTCCAGTTAGTCTGACATCAATACCAGGAATGATTCTAGAGCAGACCATTAAACAGAGAGTCTGTGAACATTTAGAAGGGAATGCCATAATCACTAAAAGTCAACATGGGATTCTTAAAAACAAGTCATGCCAGACTAATCTGATCTCTTTTTTTGATAAAATTACCAGCTTGCTAGATGAAGGGAATGTGGTAGACATAGCATAACTTGATTTCAGTAAGGCTTTTGACAAGGTCCCCCACGATATTCTTGCAAACAAGATAGTAAAATGTGGGCTAGACAATACAACTGTTAGCTGGATTAGTAACTGATTGACTGACCGAACCCAAAGGGTGCTCAGCAATGGCTCCTCTTCATCCTGGAGAGAAGTGACCAGTGGGGTGCCATAGGGGTCTGTCCTGGGCCCAGTGCTCTTCAATATCTTTAGCAATGATTTGGATGAAGGAATAGGGGGCATATTTCTCAAATTTGCAGATGACACCAAATTAGGAGGAATAGCTAATACTCCAGAAGATAGAATGAAAATTTAAAATGACCGTAATAGATTAGAAAGCTGGGACAAAGCTAACAAAATGAATTTCAACACAGAGAAATGTAAGGTATTGCACTTAGGGCAAAAAAATGAAATGCATAGATACAAGATGGGGGGCACCTGGCATAATGAGGGAAGGGATCTAGGAGTCCTAGTAGACCACAAGTTGAACATGAGTCAACAGTGTGATGCCGCAGCTAAAAAGGCCAATGCAATTTTAGGCTGCATTAATAGATGTATAGTATGTAGATCAAGGGAAGATAGTGCCATTGTATTCTGCTTTGGTCAGCCCCCACCTGGAATACTATGTCCAGTTCTTGGTGCCACAATTCAAAAAGGATGTTGAAAAACTGGAGCGTGTCCAGAGGAGGGGGACTAAAATGGTGAAGGGTCTGGAAACCATGCCCTATGAGGAACGACTTAGGGAACTGGGTATGTTTAGCCTGGAGAAGAGACATTTAAGAGGTGCTGCTCCAAAGAATAGGACCCAGAGCAACGGATGCAAGCTACAGGAAAAGAGATTCCATCTGAATATTAGGAGGACCTCCTGACAGTGAGAGCTGTTTGAAAGGGGAACACACTCCCTCAGAGTGTGGTGGAGTCTTCTTTGAAAGTCTTTAAACAGAGGCTGAATGGCTATCTGTCGGGGATGCTTTGGTTGTGAATTCCTGCATGGCAGGGGGTTGGACTGGATGGCCCTTGTGGTCTTTTCCAACTCTATGATTCTATGATTCTGTAATCCCTTCCCTACCAAATAGTGTCTGCCAGCCTTGTTGGTTAGTCCCAACTAGAGAAGACTTATTAAATCAATTAATGTACAGTGAGTCAGCACAAAGGAAATCCCATTGACTGAATGGATTTGTTCTAGTTACTAGTAACAATGGGTCACAGGCCATTGTGAAAAATAAATCAGATGGGCTGTTCTATACTATAACACAAAATGTTTCTTTAGGGGTATCAGGCGCACATGTCACATTTTACAGCAAGCAGGGCATGTCAGGTGGAGTGGTTTTGATCTCCAATAACCTATTCATAAATGCATATATTTCACAACGGGTCCTGTCTTTTGATAAGAATCTCTGTGAGGTTTTCTTTCTTTATTTAAAGCACACACACAGAGAGTACTGCAAACAATTCAAAGCTGTTTGGCACACAACAAATGTGAGAAACCCACAACCACAGAGTACCTTTAAAGCAAGCCCAAGATTTGACATTACTCACATCTTCCGATACCTGTCAAGGTTCAAACAGGAAACCTGCTTTTTCCTCAAATGTCAACAACATTATTTTTTATGAGTGCTCTAAGGTAAATTCACAATGTAAAGAGCTGACAGTCCTGTAGTTTTTCAGGACCAAAGTGAGATGCTATTTATGTATCATTCATGACTTTATTAAGAGCACAATAATGTGGATTTAAATGCACTTTTTCATGCTTCAGTACAAGCAAACATATTTGCTCCAAGATCTGTCAAACATATCTCACCCTCAAAACTGGAGCCAGTATGTATGTGTATGCATGTTTATATATATATTTACATATACATACACATAGGAAAGCTATGTTATTCCTTTCTTTCATAATTATTCCATTAACTATCTTTTTGCAATGATTGAATATGTTCCTTGCAGCTCTCATTCTTGTGTCCTACTCTCCTTTTTAAAGTTTATTCAATTTTTCTAGTTTACAAACCTACAGAATATTGTATTGTATGCCATGATAGGGGTGTATTGAATTGAATGATAAGTGCTATAGCAATATAAACTGCAAAGAATGCAGGTTCATTTCATGGCACATCTAGGCAAAAAGGTAAGTAACCCCCTGGCACATTAGTGGGATAGATTTGACAATACTGAGCTAGATAGAGTCATGTCTAGCTTTGTGTACCACTTTTTAAAAGGTTTCTGACAATCTAGAGCAGTGGTTCTCAATCTCCAGATGGTCTCCCAGATGTTTTGGTTCCCAGAATCTAACATCACTGGCTGCACTTGTGGAGCCTTCTGGGGATCAAAGTACAAAATATCTGGAGCAACAAGGGCTGAGAACCCCTGATCTAAAGTGTGTCGAGAGAACAGTAACCAGGTTGGATGAGAGGGCTAGAAACCAAGTCCTATGAGGAGTAGTTGGAAGCTAGGTATGTTTAGCCTGAAGACCTTGTAACACTCTCTGATTATCTGAAAGGTTTCTATACAGAAGATGATAATTTGTTACTTTAGAGGGCTGGAATGGAATGAATTAGTGGTAGTTACAGGAAAGTCGGTTTTGTCTTATCTGAAACTTCCTAACAGGGAGTTGTCACCAATGGAATAAGATTGATTTGGGAAGAGATAGGCTCTTCTTTGCTGGAGACCTAAAAAAGAGACCATAGTTGAATTCTGCCCAGAGCACGAGTGGAACTAGGTTTTCTTCAAAATCTCTTCTAACATGAAAACTTTTCAAGTGAATGTTAAACGCCAGAACATATGTAGTGTCCAGATGATAGTTCCTACAACCTTTCACTCGCTTTTTTGGACTGTGATATATGTATTTTAGCCATTGTAGTGGAATCACTGAAGCATACTGCCAATGTTGGATCTTCATAAATAGCTTCATACTGAACTTGATAGGCTGAGTTGAAATTGCTTCTCATCTTGCTACAGTAGTAAAATAGTTGCAACATTAATCTAATATGGCATGTGCATGACCCTCATTGTGGTCAGAGCAGTTCCTGTTTTATAGCCATGTTAAATTCTATGGTAAAAAGACTAATGTGTTGTATGCTCAGTTTACAATTTGTACAGAATTCCACATCAAAGAATAATGAAAAGAAAGTCCATATAATTCTTTGAGGGAGGAAGAGAAATGGTATTGTGATTCATGATTTTATTGGTGCAGTGGAGTATGATCAATACTGGGTGTTACTGGAAGGATTCAACTCCAAGTTTGCTTTGGCTCCTTAGAGACTGAGTGGTGGGTCTAATTCTGGTGTTCACCAGTACCTTTAAGGTACAACATTGCATAGTGCTTGCCAATACCAGCCTAA
Organism: Phrynosoma blainvillii; assembly: GCA_026167975.1. Classification (NCBI taxonomy): domain Eukaryota; kingdom Metazoa; phylum Chordata; class Lepidosauria; order Squamata; family Phrynosomatidae; genus Phrynosoma; species Phrynosoma blainvillii. Next base: position 279,974,456 of record JANUYF010000002.1, on the reverse strand, counting down.
GTTACTTAGTCTCTTGAGATCAGGTCACAAGGCTGAACTGCTGGGAGGAATTAATTCCTATGGTGCTACTGGGTGGTGGCAAAATGAAAAACAGATGACAATTGTTGACACTGCTTGAATATATATCAAGGAGGAAAATCAGCCTATGGGGAAACTGCTTGATTGAGAAAACTTTCCTTGATGATTTATGAATGGCACATGAAAAAAAAAAGCATTGTGAAAAGGACACACAGGCAGTTGTATTACTATCATCTTATTTTGTCCATGTCATTCCAAAATAGTTTTTTGTGGTGCACATAATCAAGAGGCAGGCCATATGGCAAATCCTTGTTATAGTTAAAAAAATCCATGATCTCAGTAATGCAGCTTGTTCCAGAACAGCTGGTTGTATTAAGGAAAAACCAGGAGTGCTACATGTGAAAGGAGAGAAGGAATGAGATCACATAGTCTACATGCTGATGGCTGCTGAGATCAAGAAGCACTTTATTTTGGTGACCAAAAATTAAGAACAAGGTAGGTACATTAACTGTAGGCACAAAATATTTACTTTTTCCCTACTATCTGGGCCATAACAAAGTGCCTACTTGCAATGATGCACATAATGTATGCATTGGTGGCTTTGTATGGAAGCTGCTGCTTGGAATCAGTATCTTTTACCTTCAGTGAAAAGAAAATATTTAGTAAAAAATTATATGCCTGATAAATAGAGAAGAATGGCATCTGCTCACACTGACTACATGACTAAGACAAAGACTGGGGAGGAAAATGGTGAGAGGTTGTGACTTTCATGCCAGAATGATATGGGGGAATCTATTCAAGTCCTAGTCTGAACTTTAAAGGAGCTGTCCAACATGTTGGTTCTATTTTATGGGTGGGATGTAGCCCCTTGGATATCCCCTTCAAAGTTCAAATTAAAACCCAGAACAGATTAATCTCACTGACATGGAAACAATTGGCTGCCATGGATGAGAGGAAGTGATTATAGGCACCGGTTGAGCATCATTACTAAAATTCAGTAGAAAACCCCTGAAATTGACTACTGAAAGTCAGTAGAAAACCCCTGAAATTCTGTCTGCTATAGTTTTTGTGGGTTTTTCGGGCTGTGTGGCCATGTTCTAGAAGAGTTTCTTTCTGACGTTTCGCCAGCATCTGTGGCTAGCATCTTCAGAGAAAACTGAATTGGAGGAGCATGGGTCTATATATACTGTGAGACCCTGGGTAGGAAGGAGTGGTTCCCAGGTGAACTGTGTGTTCTGTGTTGAATAGGTATTGTTCTGTTGTTAATGGCCTAATTTCAGGGTATGCAATCAAGGGTATTGTCTGCTATTCCCATGTAAACTGTGTATTGTTCTGTGTTGAATAGGTATGCTCTGTTGTTGATGGCATGGCTTCCAGGTAAGGATATGCAATCAGGGAGATTGTCTGCTATTGTCTGCTGGGAAAGCCCCTGACCCTGGTTGGTTTTCCATTTCCATTTTCCAACACATGCTCTTTATAAGTGAGCTAGGCTACTCTTTGCTTCAAGCTTTATTATTGGATTTCTGGAGTACTGGAATAAATTAGATTAATTTCTTATTACCAGGTGTTTCAGGCTGCAAGCCCATCAGATACTTTCAAAATAATAAGTCTAATTTCAAATTTCAGAGTAAAACCCATGCAGCTTCTCATTCAACCCAATTAATTTGATGGCTCTGTAGGAAATGAACAACTACCTCATCACTGAGAAATGCCTTTATGGCTGGGAAATCAACTCCTGATGTAAATTTTGATCCATGCTGGTAGGAATGATTCACATGTAGTTAAAGCTAAGCACAACCTAATATCAAATTAATCTTGTACTTGAAATAGAAGAGTTCATGTCTGCCTAGAAACCTACAGCTATAGATAATGTGAGATAGCACATTTACAATGTAGAATGGGAAATGCAAAGACTCAGCAGATGCTCAGAAGCCAACCTGTTGGTTGGTTTGCCTGCCACCTAAAGTGACATGATCACAGAAAAATAATTAGAAGATACTGTTATGTTTCCTTTCCAGTTATTCATTTTAACTGGAGAATTCAGGGATTGTAGTTGGGATATTTAATACAATGTACATATATCATAGAAGAGTAAATATGTGCTGTACTGGTTTGGTGTTGGATTACAACATTGGAGACTAAGCTCAGCTGTGGAAATCCACTGGGTGATCCTGGGCTCATTATAATCTCTCAGCCTTAGAGGAAGGAAAAGGCAAAGCCTCTTTAAACAAATCTTGCCAGGAAAACCCTGTGATAGGTTTGCTTTAGGGTTGCCATAATTTGGAAATGACTTGAAAACAACAACAACAACAACATCAATATCAACATAACATGGTCTGAACCACTGCACTGAGGGTTCTAAGAGTTCCAGAGATAATGTTCAGTCCACTCAGTATTCTCTACAGGAACTTAACACTGATCTGAGTTTGATTTTGGGACTAGTTCAGATGAGCTGTGGATGTGGTCCTAGGCCATGAAAACCAACAAGTGGGATCTCACTGCTGAATGTTTCTCATTGAAAAAAAAAGTATTACTTATAGGATTTATATCCTATTTTTCTCCCTTAAAGGTATTCAAGGTGGCTTGGAAAAATAAACCATTCCATATTAGCACAACAGTAAAAAAAAAACAAGGATTCTTCCTCTGACATATAGCTGAAGGAGCACAAAAACATGATGTTCTACCTACAGCATGTGGTGCCATAAGCAGTATGTAGTGACATAAACTTGCACAAAAAGAGAATGGGATTTACAGAGAATGGCATAGATATTGTCACTGTTGACCTTAAGAGAGCTCAATTGTTACTGGCTTGGTCAAAGGGGTTCTTTAGGTCATTCTAAGGTTGCCTCCCTCCAACCTGGAATTTCCACCCCACATGGAATATAAAGTTCACAGTAGGACTGTTTTTTGACAATAGTGGGAATCCACCATGCCTGGGAACTATCAGTTTAAGGGAGGCTGATTCAAAGCTGAGGATCCCATTCTATAACATACTCAATTCAGCCTGCCATTCATCTGCAGCTCTCTTTTCTTTCTATCTCACTCACCAACTCACTCTTTGAACACTTGTTCAAGGTTAATAAGGAGTGATTAATTTCAGTTACAGGACACTGATGCGCTGCAAATTCAGCTGTAAGTGGATAATTACAAATATTGGTCAAAAAATCCAGAGTGGAGAATTTGTAATCTGAAACTTTTAAGTCTATGAGCATAAGCAGAATATTTTTCTGCACAAATGAATCGCTGCATCCTTTCTACCTTCCCACTTTGAATCAAGAAATGTGGTCTGCAAACATCAGGGATAGAGCACATGTTTTGTATGTAGGAGCTAGGGACCCAAAAATTCAATCTGTGGCATCTCTGATTTAAAAGATTACATATCTAACAGCCACACATTATTCTCTGCACACATCTTAATTTAATGCTTATTTATTTAAATCTCTTAACTTTGAGGCTAGTGAAATAAAGATGTATTTCCAGTTATTCATTTTCTTTCTATTTCACATGACACATATGAAATATTTCAAATGCTCAAGAAGGAATCAAAGCAGCCTAGGGAATGATAAAGACATGATTGTCAAACTCTTAACAGCCTAATGATGTTGGTCTGCTGTGGCTCAGCCTTAAAACCTCCTCTCCCTCACCCTCACTTACCATTCACGATGGCAGAGCAAAGAGTCCAACCTCTCCACTCTGTGAGCCTTATGAGGACAGCTGTTGTTGCATGCTTTTAAGTATTTTTTGACTTATGGCAAATCTAGGGCAAACCTATCATAGGGTTTCTTGGCCAAATTTGTATAGATGACGTTTGTCATTGCCTTCCTGTGAGGCTGAGAGAGTGTGAGTTGCCCAATTTCATGTCTGAATGAGAATTCAAAACCTGGTCTCCCAGAATCCTAGTCTAGCACTCAAACTACTTCATCACACTGGTGCTCATGACAGATGATATCAATCCTTGATCAAGCTCTCTTGTGAAAACAGAAGCTGCTGCATCAGCTATGGGACCACTTTAGGACTACATTATGGAGCCAGCCCTGAATGGTTGGATATGAGTTATTAGTAAGCATATGGGGCCTTCTGACTCATATTATGACATACATTGAACATATTCCTGTAATTGCTCGGGGAGTGGGCAGCAGGTGATCTCCTTTTATTGAATGTGACAAAGGGAGAGGAACTTTTTACTCTAGTGAATTCTAATGAATTGTAATGACCTAATCTCCTATAGCATATTTTTTAACTTCAGCTTTAATGGGTGAATCTAGCAGGTTTGTTAGAAAAATAGCGAATGGCTTAACACATTTATAAATGATTTAATTCCAACCCTGATGCAGTGAGGCAGCTACCTTAGGGAAAAGACTTAAGGAGTCAAGAAAGAGCACCAAATTGTTCTTTAATTTATTATGATTACAGTTTTGCTGTTGGGGGAGGAAGAGTATTTGTGGGATATTCTGCCCCATGTGCCAAAATAATTTGTTTGGCTTTGGTATTGTGCACCTTGAGCTCTCTCTCTCTCTCTCTCTGTTGTGTGTGGGGACATTTTTTTGCTGCTTCATGCCAGGCAACCAAACATTTTGGGGGCAGCACTGCCACTGTGTTACAAACCCTAGTCTTAAGAATGGTATGTAATACATCCTTTAAATGGGTTACTTTCCCAAGGCCAAAAACATATAAGCTTATAGCACCAGTACCTGTAATGTTCCTACCGAGTCCTTGGAATGTAATGATATGGGAACGGGTGTTACCGCATTAGACTATTTTTACAGTTCTCCTACTGGAATGGGCTAGGGACTGTTAGAGCACAGAATGGGAACTCGATGAGGATCATACAGTGTGATAAAATCCGTTCCGTTCCATTCACATTACGTACCAATTAAGTTATGAGAACACTATGTGATAAGCTTAATAATCTGTGGGACTCTTTCTGAGTAATGAGATCCTTTGTCAACTGATTTAATATCTGTCTGGCATAGATTTATGAAATGGGTATTTAGGAAATAGAGATCTGGATATAAGAAGGTATATAACTAGTTTAAAATATAAATGGTATCCTAATTTTTCCATAGTAATTTTATGGACAAAAGGCTAAAAGTCAGACAATCACCTTCCTTTTTTTGCCCAGTTCCCTAAGTCGTTCCTCATAGGGCATGGTTTCCAGACCCTTCACCATTTTAGTCACCCTCCTCTGGACATGCTCCAGTTTTTCAACATCCTTTTTGAATTGTGGTGCCCAGAACTGGACACAGTATTCCAGGTGGGGCCTGACCAAAGCAGAATACAGTGACATTATTACTTCCCTTGATCTAGACACTATACTTCTATTGATGCAGCCTAAAATTGCATTGGCCTTTTTAGCTGCGGGATCATACTGTTGACTCATGTTCAACCTGTGGTCTACTAGGACTCCTAGATCCCTTTCACACATAGTCTCGTTAAGCCAGGTGTCCCCCATCTTATATATATGCATTTCATTTTTTTTTTGCCCTATGTGAAGTACCTTACATTTCTCTGTGTTGAAATTCATTTTGTTAGTTTTCTCCCAGCTTTCTAATCTATTAAGGACATTTTGAATTTTCATCCTGTCTTTTGGGATTTTTGCTATTCCTCCTAATTTGGTGTCATCTGCAAATTTGAGAAGCATGCCCCCTATTCTTTCATCCAAGTCATTGATAAGGATGTTGAATAACACTGGGTCCAGGACAGAACCCTGTGGCACTCCACTGGTCACTTTTGTCTAGGATGAAGAGGAGCCATTGCTGAGCACCCTTTGGGTTCGGTCAGTCAACCAGTTAGTAATCCACCTAACAGTTGTATTGTCTAGCCCACATTTTACTATCTTGTTTGCAAGAATATCATGGGGGACCTTGTCAAAAGCCTTACTGAAATCAAGTTATGCTATGTCTACCACATTCCCTTCATCTAGCAAGCTGGTAATTTTATCAAAAAAAGAGATCAGATTAGTCTGGCATGACTTGTTTTTGAGAAACCCATGTTGACTTTTTGTGAATATGGCATTCCCTTCTAAATATTGACAGACTCTCTGTTTAATAAACTGTTCTAGAATCTTTTCCTGTTTTGATGTCAGACTAACTGCGCGATAATTGTTGAGATCCTCTTTTTCTCCCTTCTTGAAGATGGGAACAATGTTTGCACTTCTCCAGTCTGCTGGGACTTCTCCTGTTCTCCAGGAGTTCTCAAATATTATTGCCAGTGGCTCTGAGATTTGCCAGTTCTTTTAATATCTTTGGATGTAGTTCATCTGGTCCTGGAGACTTAAATTCATTTAGGTTAACAGGTATTCCTGTACCTCCTCTTTACTTACTTCTGTGCTGCATTTTCCCTATTGTGTCCTCTGCTCCATTTTCCTCAGGTTAAACTCTAATAATAATAATAATAATAATAATAATAATAATAATAATGTTTTATTTCTAAGCCGCCCCTCTGCTTAGCAATCGGGGCGGCATGCAGCATAATTTAAAAACAAGAGACAATGTAAAATTCCTATATCCCACACTCTAATCCTCCCACCCCTTAAAACTAAATTAAACTATAATAGCAGAATTAAAACGATTCTTAAAAACATAATAAAACTAAAACAAAATGCCCCTTGTAGCTTCTTCCACTTTTTGGACAAAGAAATTGTCTTCAAGGCAAATGAAGAATTTGCTAGACCTTGAAGTATTGGCTGAGTTTGACTTCCAGCAAATATCCGGATAGTTGAAGTCACCCATCACTACTACACGTCTCCTTTCTGAGTGTGTGGTCATCTTTTCTAGAAAGGCATCATCCAATTCCTCAGTCTGACTTGGAGGTCTGTAGTAGAATCCCACTATAATATTCCTGTTGTTTCCTTCCCCTTTAATTTTTATCCAGATGCTCTCCACCTGATTTTCAGGATTTAAGTCCTGGATCTCTTCACAGGTGTAAACTTCCCTGACATATAATGCTATTCCTCCTCCTTTCCTGTTTGGCCTATTTCTCTTTAAAAGGTTATACTCCTTTATTCCTACATTCCAACCATGAGACTCATCCCAGCAGGTTTCAGTGATGCCTATTATATCATATTTGCTTTGTTGTGCTAGGAGTTCAAATTCATCTTGTTTATTTCCCATGCTGTGTGCATTAGTGTAGAGACATCTAAGAACATGTGTCCTTCCCACTTGCTGCCTGTGTGAGGTTTTTTTCCCTCCCACTGTTGGGCCCTTGCATCATTTGCCTTGTTCCCTCTATAACAATTTGACTATTGGGCCTCGGCAGACGGCTAATAGAGCCGTCTCCGAGGCAGGGAAGAGGAGGGGCAGCCACACGCTCGGCGCCCCTTCCTCCTCCCGAGGTTGCCCTCGGAGCTGCTGGCCCTCCGCACGGCCGGCGCTCCCAGGGCAACCTCCCGCCGCAGCGTCCACACACGCTGTGGCGGATAAGTCAGTGAAAGTGTGCCCTATGCTTTTAGGGCACACTTTCACTGACATCTGAAAGGAGCGCTGATTTAGCGCTCCTTTCAGGGGCGCCGACGGTGCGCCGCGGTGTGGATGCCTCGCTCCCGCGGCGCACCGTCCCACGGTGTCCCGGACGCCCTCATCTGCTTCCCCCCTATTATCTCTGTACATGATGTACTCCTGCCTCCCAAGATACCTTCCAAGATACTGTCTCTCTTCCCCACATGACTCAGTTTAAATCCCTCCTGATCAAATGTTTGAGACTATTGGCAAAAATGTTTCTGCCAATTGGTGTGAGATGCAGCTCATTCTTGCTAGAAATCCACCCTCATGGAACCGCAGCCCATGATTCAAGAATCCAAATTGTTCTTGGTGGCACCATCTATTGAGCCAGTTATTCACATCTGCTATCTTCCTCTCCCTTCCTGGACCATGCCCTTCAACTGAGAGAAGAGATGAGATAACAACCTGTGCATCCAGCTCTTTCAGCTTCCTACCCAAAGCCTCACAATCCCTTCTGATATTTGGAAGACTCTGCTTTGCAGTATCATTGGTTCCCACGTGGACCAAGAGGAAGGGATAATGGTCAGTAGGCTTGACAAGTCTTGTCAGCCTGACTGTCACATCACAGATTTTTGACCCCAGGGAGACAACACACCTCCCGGGACATCTTGTCAGGCCCACAAACCACTACTTCTGTAACATCTTGTCAGGCCCACAAACCACTACTTCTTTCTTTGTTCTCTGCTTACTTCAGTTGCTGCAAACTGAGTTCAAACTGGAAAAGTAGCTTGCACTCAATTAACTGAGGAGAGGAGAAAGGAGAGGAGAGATTGGAGTCTTCTCCATTCCAGTTGGCACAGGCAAAAGCAAACTGCTGCAGCCTTTCCTGTCTTGTGTGTTCTGCCTCATTAATACTTTTTGCAGTTTTGATCTGACCCTGATTTTGTTTAGCCACATGTGTCCCAGATTTTATATATGAAATATTGGAGGGGATGATGTCACATAGTTCCAGTGTTGCCTTGTGCTGCTGATCTGTGCTCTGTTGTGAGTGTTGAGGCAAAAGCTAGGTGAATGGGAGAAGAGTTTCTTTTATAGAACAGACATGTAATTTTCAGATTTTAAAAAACCTAATCCAAAAGGTAACTGTCAATTGGTTATTTCTGAAAACATGAATATGAAAACACTTGAAAGCACTGTGTCTATTAATGGGAATTAACTATGGTTTGGGGACTTGGGTCTACAGTTGTAACTAATTACTTAAATGTAATGCTCTAAGCTGTTTTGTTTCCATTTTAATATAAAATAAATAAATGCTGGAATCACCTTTTAGATTTAGAAGAACACATTTTTCTTCTTGTAGTTGTTGTTCTGTGCATCCAGACCATTTCTGCCTTATGGCAACCCTAAGATGACCCTAACACAGGGTTTTCTTTGCAATATTTGTTTTAAAATTCTTTGCCCTTATGAGGCTGAGAAAGTGTGACTTGCTCAAGATCACCCACTGGGTTTTCGTGACCAAATGGGGATTTGAACCTTGGTCTCTAAAATCCTAATCCAATGCTCAATTCACTATTGCAAACTATCTCTCCTTCTAATTTTTATTGTACCTTAGTATTTTTTTCTTACAAAAGCAGCAAAAAATAATGATGCATTTGTTTCATGCTGAGTGCTCATTTAATAGAAATAGTAATGTAGTGATGAGGATGAAAGTTTTGATTAATATTTGCTTATTTAAACAGCACATTTTCAGCTTTTGGAATGATATGAATTCTTTCATTCACATTTTGTAGAACTGGAAAACTAGGTTTGTGATAGCCTGAATAGGTACCTATTGTGAATTTTGCCAGCAGTTATTGTGGATGATTAAAAATCATGCTTGCAAGCACAATTAATGCAGAAGAGAGTTGCACTGAAATGGATAAGATTGCTTTTACATCAATGTGTTTTTGATTGGGCTTCTTGTAACTAGAGCAGGCAATGGTGAAGAATCTTTAAGCCAAAGCTTTCAAAATTAGATTATAAAGTTAACCAGAGGAATATCCTACATGGTTTTTAAATCTTCCCTTCATCTTGGAAGTATTTTGTTTCATTTTTTGTGCATATTACTTATCTAGAATGCTTGCATGTCGTCTTTTACAGAGGATACTCCTCTATTTGAAGGACGGGAGAAGACTGTTTGCGCTTCTTTTATTTGGTCTCCTGTATTTGAAGGGCTGACCAGTCCAAGTTTGATTTAAAGACAAAGGAGCATGAAGAAGGAGAACAGAAACTTAAACATGCCCATAAACAGTGAGCACTTGGAACATAAAAATTTATGCTGATGGATATCCTCTTTTATCTTCTCTTTCTTGGTGAGGTATAAGTAGTGATTTCTAAGTGGCTACCAAATATTTTTTGCTGTAAGAACATGAACATCACCACAAGAACTAATGGCATCACCCACAATATTAGGGGGACCTTCACATGCTCATCCTCCAATGTGATTTATGCCACACTATGTCATCAATGCCCTTCAGCACTCTACATCAGGCAAACAGGCTAGTCTCTTTGCCAGAGGATAAATTGACATAAATCAGACATTAGGAATGGGAATACACACAAACCAGTGGCAGAACATTTCAGTCTCTTTGGGCATTCTATCTCAGACCTCAGAACAGTGGTCCTTGAATGAAAGAACTACAAAGGTAGATTGGAAAGAGAAACAGCAGAATTGGAGTTCATAAACTACAGTCCCTCAGCAATGGATTGAACAAGGATAATGGCTTCCTGACTCACTACACACACTTCAACATTATCTGACCCCATCCTAAGGGGGGCATCCTACACTCTTCTATTCTCCCACCTACAGACTAGTTTCTAAGGCCAAACTGGTCTTGCCACTTCATTTCCATACACAATGGCTAGTTCCCAATGTCTTTGTTCACTAACAAGCATACTTAAAATTGGACTTGCTACTTCATCTCCACACACAAAGGATTTTGAATTTGACTTGACATTCTCACATATCAGTGGCATATATATGTCTGTACCTTGGTTCCATCCCACCAAATGCATCTGAGGAAGTAGACTGAAGTCTACAAAAGCTCATGCTACTAACTTCTTTCTGTCAGTCCCATAGGTGCTACAAGATCTCTCTACTTAGTGATTTAAAACATAATCCCACCACAATGACCTGAGTGAGAACCCCCTTGCTTTTGAGGAATTATGTGCAAGAGTCCTCTGTCAGAGTCAGTTGAGACAATTGTGGCTTTCTATCAGCTAGAATATTCCTGGCCTTCTTGGAAGGCTGTCACTTGAAAGAAGTAAATCAGACCTGCTGCATCCTGGGCAACATGGCCACCAGATCCCCAAATTCCAAATAGATTGGTATCGTCTTTTTTAAAAAAAAAAATTACTCTACATTTGGCAGGAATCGCTGCGACTTTGGCAGCTAAAAGGACCCATACCAATCTATTTTGAATTTGAGAAGCTGGTGACCATGTTGCACAGGGGATTCTAATAATTATCACTGCAAAAGTAACTTTTTAAAACTCTGGTGACAATTAGTGGCAGCCGTAACCAGAGGTGCATGGGATAAGATACTAATTTCTTCTCATGGCTAGTGGTTCTCCATTAAAGGCTCTTCCCCATGGAGTAAACACGTGACTGAAAGTATCTTGGGAATGCAGAAAAAGACCAGTTAGGAAGGATTTGCCAAGATCCACTCTGTTTTGGTAGTACTGGGCAAGAAGCAAACAGTAAAATAAAATAGAAGACATGCTATGTCTTTAAATAATGTAAGGCACTGAGTGGGTGTGTGCTGTGCACAAATAAGACTTGAAACAAATGGGCTCCTTTTTTAATTAGAGTGAAATTTCAGCATCTATTTGAAAAACAATCTTCTGTTGGGACTGGGTGGATTAATATTATGAAGCCAAGTTAAAAGCTCTGCTTGTGGAAACATTCAGTTGGTGGTCCTTTTTTCTTTGTTTTGTCAGCTCACACTGAACATCTGTTTTGAAGAAGAATTAAGTGCACAAGTGGCTAGGAACCAAATCATTTTTATGATGTCATAGCTGAGTAATTTCAGTTTTCTGTGTATGAAAGCATTATGAAGCTGTCTAAGGAGGGGGAAATGTTCACCCATGTAAGGAAGCGAATGGCAACAGAGAGCCAAAGTTGTTCCAGCTCGGGTGGAGATGACAACTTGTCAACAGTGCTGCTCTAACAGCACTATGCCAGTGTTGTACCAGGATGCTGTGAGGAAGATCTCACATAGTGTTAGGATGAGTTAAACAATACAGGGAAATAGCCCCATATGGAACATTTGGATACCAAGATATCCTTATTCATTTATACAAAGACCAGAAAACATACTGATTTATTTATTCAGTCTCTAAGCCACCCTGTATCTTAGCTCAGGGTTTATAACATCATTTTGAAAGTATCTATTTTTTTCTTAATGAAAATCTGTAGCTCATGATAGAACATATCCACAAAGAAAACCCCAGAGTCAATTTTTGGCACTTCCATTTTGTGTTCTTGCAGCCCCAATCCTCCATTTTCTTCAAAGGAGCATGGATAGCTACTTGCTGGTGATGCTGTAGTTGGAGTTTCTGCAGTGAGCAGGGAGTTTAGTCTGGAGATACCTGACTAAAGAGGATTTTTTTTTAAAAAAATAGTACATTACTTCATATCTTCACATGATTGGTCATGGATATACTTAAACCAATTTTTATTTTTTACACACAAACCCCAAACGCTTAATGAAATAATTTTGTTTTACAATGAAAGTGGCTTAAAATTAAAAATTATTACACAAATCATTACTGTAGTAGCATTGCTTCAGCTCTAATTACAATCCAATTTTGCCTTAGCTGGTTCTGTGTGTATTTTCATATTTAAGTGGCTCTTTCTTTTCATGTCTGCATACCTTCAGACATACTGAAGATATATTCAATCCCATCACCAGAAATGAGGATTATCTGTCTGTTCTACAGTAATTATGATCCATTGCTTCATTGTAGTTCAGTGTTCTATCAGGACAAGCTGTGAGTTAGTACATATCTAATCTCCAATTTCAGAAGGTTATACACAGCAGGTCACATAATGCATATGGATTGGGTATGGTAGTTGCCTTTTAGACTAAGATTTTCATGTTTAGCTGGTGTTCAGATAAGAAAACTAGGGTATTACAACAGACAGCCCTATGTAAATTGCCATTATTTTTACCATGCATTACTTTGTCTGTAGTGCTGAGTACCGGCGAAGGAAAATAAACATTTATTCCAGAATCTTCCTGCTACAAAATTATTTACAAATCTTGTGTTTGTGTTATGAGTCATGTTTGGCATGATTCTGCACATACAAGTAGCTCTGTTTTATGAAATTTACTGAGAAGTCCCACATAGTTCAAAAGGACTCAATCCCAATCTTATACTTATTTAAGAGTCAGTCCCATTGAACTCAGTGCCCATTGAATACTAGGTTACTGTAGATAGTAGATCTACAATAAATTATTATTGAGCCCCAAATGACCAAGAAACAGCTAACAGAATGGCAGTCGCCTCACTTCAGACCTGCAAGAAAAGCTCTACTCTAAGTCAGAAGTTGCAATTGGAAGTGCCTTGCCTTTGTGATTTTCAGTCAAAAATCAGTAGTGCCCCCCCCCCCCCACCCTGGTATAGAGCAAGTATAAAGGAGAGCTTCTAGCTACATACGAAATTAATTCACATGGAGTTATTTTCAATGTATTTTGAGTTTGCTTAGAAATAGAAATCAATGTGCAGTAAAATAGTAACTGAACATAGAAGCTCTGATCAGCATAAAAAGCTAAAGAGGTTCCATAAATGCGTGAGGCTAAGCATTGTTGGAAGAAACTTATACATTCCCTTTCCCCTCATTATATAGATAGGGATTCCTATTTAGGTCTCTCTCTAAGATTAACTGTTATTGTTATTAAACTACAAACTGCATGTTTGTCATTTTTTGGAGTAAGTCTTTATATCTTTAGGAAGGCAGATTTAGAATAAATAGTCTGACCCACACTTTTTTGTTTCTGCTGATGAAAGCTGAACTCTAAAAAAATTGACTTTCACACTTGCATATTTTTGTTTCCTTTTAAAAGGGTTAATGCCCTGGGGAACTCAAGTTGCACCCCACATTTTGGGTTATGGCCCAGACACCCAGAATATTTTGTTTTTAAATTGTTTAGCTGAAGATTCAGAAGATATAGACTGCAACAAAGATTTTTAACTGCTCTAATAATAAAGAATGGCTTCAACTAATCCTAATCCAGCAATGATTACTGGAATTTTAACTGGAACAAATTATATAATGTGGTCATGGAAAATGCAAATGGACCTGACTGCTATGGGACTATTTAAAACAATAAATGGCCAGAGACACACAATAGCAGGAAAACATCAGCAACAGTTTGATGAAAATGCAGAGAAAGCAGTGGCTTATATTTGCTTGTCTATAGATCCCAGCATTGCATACCATATTCAAGGTTTAACTGATGCAAAACAAATATGGAACAAACTAAAGAAAGTGTTTGATTCTACAAGTACTTCTAATCAAACAGCTCTCATGATCAAACCTTCCAGCCGGGTACTCTGTCATTGAGCAGGTGAGGGGAAGTGGGCAGGGGGATGGAGTGGCTCTACTTCATAAGAATAATTTAACCTTGACCAGGATACCTGTCCGGAACACAGCCCACTTCAAGTGTATGTACCTGAGCCTGAAGACCAGGGATAGTCTGGGGATTCTGCTAGTCTACCGACCACCCCGTTGTCTAGCAGACTCCCTAACCGAGCTGACACAGCTGGTCTCAGAGCTGTTGTTGGAGTCCCCCAGACTTCTAGTTTTGGGGGACTTCAATATCCCGGTCGAGACCAGTTTAACAGGTGCGGCTTGGGAGTTCATGGAGACCATGACAAACATGGGCCTATCCCAATTGGTCCTTGGGCCCACACACTGCGCAGGTCATACACTCAATGCAGTCTTTAGTACGGAACAGGAATATCCATGGGCGGAGGTTACTAGCACTTCCGCATTGTCATGGACGGATCATTTCCTGGTCAAGAATGGTCCACCATTGAAGAATAATGGAACCAATTGGATTCCAGAAAGCCTTAGAGGCTTTAATGGTTGGGAATGCCGGTGATCCTGTCGATGCTCTGGTTAATACTTGGAACACCGATCTTACCAGAGCTATCGACAGGATTGCTCCCAAGCGCCCTTGCCAACTCGCTTCTAACCGTAAGCCATGGTATACACCAGAGCTTAGGAAAATGAAGCGGTTTGGACAACGACTAGAGCGTAGGTGGCGGAAGACTTAACTCTTATCTGACAGAACACTTATCTGGGTGAGATTAAGATTCAGCTCCCAGAAGCCTCAGCCATGTTGGCCAATAGCCCCATGTTGGCCAATAGCTCCTGGGATTCTGGGAGCTGAAGTCCCTCGGCCCTTAAAGGGGAAAAGTTTGCCTACCCCTGGTCTAGATCAAGAGAAGTGCCACTCTATTCTGCTTTGGTCAGGCCTCACCTGGATTACTGTGTCCAGTTCTGGGCACCACAATTCAAAAAGGATGTGGAGAAACTGGAGCGTGTCCAAAGGAGGGCAACTAAAATGGTGAAGGGTCTGGAAACCAAGCCCTATGAGGAACGACTTAGAGAGTTGGGGATGTTTAGCCTGGAGAAGAGAAGGCTGAGAGGTGATATGATAGCCGTGTTTAAATATTTGAAGGGATGTCATATTGAGGAGGGAACAAGCTTGTTTTCTGCTGCTCCAGAGACTAGGACCCGAAACAATGGATGTAAGCTCAAGGAAAAGAGATTCCACCTCAACATTAGGGGGAACTTCCTGACAGTAAGGGCGGTTCGACAGTGGAACACACTCCCTTGGAGAGTAGTGGAGTCTCCTTCCTTGGAGGTCTTTAAGCAGCGGCTGGATGGCCATCTGTTGGGGATGCTTTAATCGGGAGTTCCTGCAGTCTCTTTATTACCATTTTTAAGCAAGGTGATCGAGAGGGCAGTTGCTCTTCAGCTCCAAGCTGTCTTGGATGAAACCGATTATCTAGACCCATTTCAAACTGGCTTCAGGACAGGCTTTGGGGTTGAAACTGCCATGGTTGTCTTGACCGATGATCTGCATCTGAGCATCGACAGGGGTAATGTGACCCTGTTGGTGCTCTTAGACCTCTCAGTGGCTTTTGACACAATTGATCATGGCATCCTCTTGGACAGCCTGAGGGGGTTAGGTATCGGAGGCACTGCGCTCCAGTGGTTCCGGTCCTTCCTCTCGGGCAAGTCTCAGAGGGTGCTGCTCAGGGACAGTAGCTCCAGTAAAAGGGAGCTCACCTGTGGCGTTCCACAGGGTGCTATTCTGTCCCCGATGTTATTCAACATCTATATGAAGCTGCTGGGTGAGATTATTCGGAGTTATGGAGTTGGCTGTTATCAGTACGCTGATGACACCCAAATCTATTTCTCCGTGTCTCATTCGTCGGCCTCTAATTCCAATGGCGTCTCCTCTCTCAATGAATGTCTTCGGGCGGTAATGGGCTGGATGAGGAGAAATAGATTGAAACTGAATCCGGACAAGACGGAGGTGCTCACATTAACGGCCCCGAAACCAAGAATTGGGCTGCAACCTCCAGTCCTGGATGGGGTCACACTCTCCTCCAGTGACTGTGTTCGCAGTCTGGGGGTGCTCCTTGACTCGTTGCTCCTGATGGTTAATCAGGTGAATGCAACAGTCAGGAGCGCTGTTATCAGCTTCGGCTGATACGCCAGCTGCGCCCTTTTCTGGAAGTAAGGGATCTTGAGACTGTTTTGCACGTGCTGGTAACCTCACATCTAGATTTCTGTAATGCACGCTACATGGGGCTACCATCGTGCTTGGTTCGGAAACTACAGCTAGTACAGAATATGGCAGCCAGATTATTATTTGGAACATCTAGGAGGGACCATATTACTCCGGTTTTAGGGTCCCTCCACTGGCTGCCCATAAGTTTCTGGGCCCAGTACAAGGTGTTGGTTATCACCTTTAAAGCCCAAAATGGTTTGGGTCCAAACTATCTCCGGGACCGCCTTCTCCCCTATAATCCTCCCCGCGCACTTCGGTCCTTGGGGAGGAATTTGCTACAGCCACAAAGAGCTAGGCTTGCAGCTACCTCCCAGAGGGCTTTTTCAGTTGTCGCCTCTAGACTATGTCACGGCCAGCCAAGAACAGGTCTTGGAGGATAGGGGGAGGATGGGGCTCCTCCAGAGCAAGAGGTAATGGAGGCTACACCAGGGGCTAATCCTGCTCCAGTGCAGGAGGTAATTCAGGCTACACCAGGTGTTAATCCTGCTCTGCCAGAGTCTAACCCTGATCTCCCAGCCCCAGAGGAGGAGGCTCAGCCAGGTCCTAGTACTGATGGGATTCCTCTGGTGGTACAGCAGCCTAGTGGTGACTCTGGGGAGGAATCAGGCTTGAAGGTTCCCTCCCTCAGGCAGCACAGGGCTGAGAGTGCTAGCAGACACAGATCCCAGAGAATTGTTGCGAGGCAATTAGCTAACCAGCCTCATCTGGTATGGGGGAGGGCGTCCCCTATTTAGGAAGGAGAGAGATGCCAACTCAATGCCAGAGTTTATTGTATGATCCTTTGGTGTGATTGTTGCCTGCACTAGCTCCCTGCATCTTGACTCCTTGTTGCCTTGACTCTTGACCTTGGAATGGACTGGACTATTGCTACCCACGCACCTGACCCTGGACTAGACTGACTATTGTGACCCCGGTATCCCTGATTTCAGCTTTGACTTTCGGTTTGCTCTTTCTCTCACTCTCTGCAAGGTTTGTGGACTCTTTACAGCTGCATAGCTAATTACTTTGTTGAGCCATCCTTATTGGCGTAGGTTTGTGTGTGCTGGCCGCAATCCAGGACAGACTATGGAACAGCCTGCCAGATGAGATCCATCAATTGACAGCTTTAGACAGCTTTAAAAAGGCTGTCAAGACGGCTCTCTTCCGGCAGGCCTTTCCGTGATAGATAATCCTGGCCTCAGGAATTTCTCCCTTAAGAGGGCCTCCAGGCTTTCAATTTTAATATGTAATTAAGAATCCCTGCCACACTGTGGAACTGTTTTAAATAATTTTGTTGTATTTTATATTGTATGTTTTAACTTGTAACTGATTTAATAACTTTTTAAGGGGCGGAGGGAACTAAATTTTATTGCTGTATATTTTACTGTTGTTAGCCGCCCCAACTGATCTCAAAGGCGTGGGATACAAATAAATTTTATTATTATTATCATTATTAACACAAAATTGCATCATCCTCAATATTTTAATCAGCATATTAATGGTTTTATGACAACTTTGTCTGGAATTACAGCAGCTGGAGAATCCTTTCCAGAACATGCAAAAGTAGGACTGTTTTGGGCAAGTCTTCCAAAATATTACTCTCTAATAATTAATGCTTTACAAGTTAAAGGAGTTGTTTCTTTATAAGATGCTATTGCTCAAACTGTTGGATTTCAAAATAGAGAGAAATTGATGGAAGACAACTTTAATACAAAACCAACAGACAGAATTTACTGCAGAGGATTTGAAGAAGACTTCCTTTTCTCCCAAGTCAAATAGAAACAATGTTAACAAGTCCAAGCCAAGAGCTGAACTGCAAAAGCTGTAAAATCAGGGACTGAATACCAAAAGCAAAAGCAACTTTAAGAAAGAAGTTTTAATCCAAAACAGAAATCTTCCAGCCATGTTAATATTGGTTTGATTAAACAACAATTATTTCAAATTGCAGGGGATAAATATTTATTGATAGTGGAACAAGTGCACATTACTCCAACAGCAAAAAATGATTTGTTGATTTTGATGTAAATGTAACTTTTCCTGTCTATCTTGCTAATGGTCAAGAAGTTTTTGCACAAGGAAAAGGGACTGTTATTTTGCAAACAAAACTTGTTTCTGACAGAATGGAAACTTTGCAAATCTCAGATAGTTACTATGTACTGGATTTGCAAGCATCCTTTTATAGTGTGCAAACCATAATATCAGGAGGCAACCATGTCAGTTTCAGAAAGCAAACTTGCTTTGGATTTCATGGTAAACATTGATTTTTAGAGCAGAATTAGGATCTCATGGTTGTTATCAGATGCAGATTTTGCATTCATCTGCAAACAGTGTGACCCAATGTAATTACAAAGACTGTTCAACTTTATGGTATTGCAGATTTGCTCATCAAAGTGTGGAAAATATTAAGGGACTGG
Source organism: Phrynosoma blainvillii (assembly GCA_026167975.1). Classification (NCBI taxonomy): domain Eukaryota; kingdom Metazoa; phylum Chordata; class Lepidosauria; order Squamata; family Phrynosomatidae; genus Phrynosoma; species Phrynosoma blainvillii. Next base: position 279,955,755 of record JANUYF010000002.1, on the reverse strand, counting down.
CTAATGAAGAATGAAAAATGTGTACAATGCTTGAAAACAAAAGCCACAAGAGTTTCTCATTCTCCAGTTACACACATCCTCATCCTCCACAATCCAACAAGGCATTGGATCTTTTATATGTTAATCTTTCTGGACCAATGAATCAAAAGTCAGCAGGAGGTAAGTCTTATTTTATGACTATTATTGATAATTTCAGCAGATAGATATACACTTATCTTCTCAGAGAGAAGAGTCAAGCTTTTCAGAAATTCAAAGAGTACTTTAATCAAATCTCTAACAAATTTGGCTACAAACCAAAGAGCCTGTGCACAGACAACAGCATCGAATTTGTTAATGCTGGATTACAAGATTGAATGATGAATGTTTAAAAGAACATGGTATTGAGCATCTGACTACAAAGGCTTATTCTCCAGAACAAAATGGTGTGGCAGAGGGAATGAATAGAACTCTCAAGGAGATGGCAGTCACTATGCTTTTGGAAGCTAATAAGCGTAAATGCTATTGGTCTGAAGACATCATGACTACAGCATACCTGTATAACAGATTGCCAACTAAATCAAAGATGTACCCCATTCCAATTATGACATGGCGTTAAGCCAAAATTAAATCATCTGAATATTTTTGAAGCAAAGCATTTACCTTTATTCCCAAGCAGAAAAGCGGTAAACTTGACTGCAGAAGTGAAGAGGGAATTTTTGTTGGTTATGCTAGAAATGGTTACAGAATTATAAATCCAGATGCATGCACAATAAAATTAACAAGTACTATTTATGTTGATGAAAGACCACAGCCCAAATCTAATCAAAACTGAGATGTTTATCAAGATTTATTTGTAATGGAAGTAGATTCCCACCAGTGACCAGAGAACATGGAGTTCTTTTGTCTTCCAGAGGTCTTGCATTCAGAAGGGGTGACACCTGTAATAGACTAGCCTTACAATGAGGAACTGGACGGCGCACAAGAAGCAGAGCAAGGTATCCAAATCCAGGTGCGAAGGTCAGAATGCTTCAATAAGGGTGTGCCACCTGACAAATTCTCTTATCAAGCCACAGAGGAATTAATTCCAAAACCCTCTGATCAGAAGAAGATCAAGGGAATTCCAAAGACAGATTCTGGGAAGTGGGTGCAAGCTGCTAGTGAGGAAATGCAATCTTTATATAAAAATAAGACGTAGACTTCGTCAGAATTGCCAGCAGGAAAAAGACCAATTGGCTGTAGATGGGTCTTTACCACAAAGCTAGATGCAGAAGAGGAGATTCAAAGATACAAAGCAAGACTTGTTGCTAAAGGCTATTCTAAAAAATATGTTGAAGAGTACAATGAAACTTTTGCTGGAGTAGTCACTCATACAACCATCAGAACTCTCTTAGTTGTTGCAACTTATAAGAAAATGAATGGTCAACATCTGGATGTTCACACAGCTTTTCAGTATGGCGATGTCACTGAACATCTTTATATGGAACAACCTCCAGGATTCCAAATATCTGGTAAGGAACATCTTGTATGCAAATTACAAAAGAGCATTTATGGTTTAAAACAGGCCGTCAGAGCATGGAGTGAGAACTGAACCAGCTTCTTATTGGTTCTCTCCAGGCACTGTTGACAAATTCAAAAATAATAAATGATCTTACATCACAAGTTATGTGGATGATTTGATCCTGTTCACTGAGGACAAATCAGATAATGAAGAGATAATCCAAAATCTCAAGAAAGAGATTGATATCAAGAATTTGGGAGATATCTCACACTATCTTGGAGTGCAAATACAAAGAAGTAGTGATGGAAGTTTCTTCCTTAATCAAAAAGAGAAGATACTGGATCTTCTGGACTGTCTTGGTCTGAAAGACACAAATGCTATGCCAACTCCAATTGAAGTAGGATTCTTAAAAGACATTAAGAAATCCAAACCTTTGCAAAATGAAAACAAGTATAGGCGTGTAGTTGGAAAACTCCTATACATTGCCAACTTCACCAGACCTGGCATAGCAAATGCTGTTGGCATTTTATGCAGAATGTCAACTCTCCTACTGAAAAAGATTTCATTGCAGTGAAGACAGTTGCCAGATATTTAAAAGGAACAGCAGATTACAAACTGATGCTGCCAGCCTGTAAAATCCACAGCTGATCACCTATGTGGATGCAGACTGGGCTGCAGATCTGGCAGACAGAATGTCAACCACCAGAAAACTGATCTTCTGTGGTGGAGGAGCTATATGCTGGAAAAGTAAGAAGCAATCTACAATTACAGATTCTTCTACTGGTGCTGAGTGTTTTTCAGCAAAGGCAGCATATGAGATAAAATGGCTGCACGACTTACTTTTAGACTTTGGGATAAAAGAACTCAAACCAAACATTTTGATGCAAGATAACCAAAGTGGCATCAACATTTCTGAAAGTGAAAACCCACTTAAGAAGAACATTGATATCGCTTTCCATAAAGTGCATGAGATGTACAAAAATGGACTTGTCCAATTGGAGTATTGCAACACAGAAGTAATAATTGAAGACATTCTCACTAAACCTCTGCCAAAAGATCAATTCCAGAGACTGCATGATGGGATAAAGATCCTTGAAGTTGGTCCAAGAGAATGAGGAGGGGATTGTTGGAAGAAACTTATGCATTCTCTTTCCCTTCATTATATAATGCACAATATACTTGTTGCAAGCTTTCAAAGCTACATGGGCTTCTTCATCAGGCAAGATATTACAAACCAAACAGGAGAAAAACAATTGGAGATGTTAGTCAGGTATCAATGATGGATTTTTGTTTGAATTTACTAAATGGCCAACATAGCTACCCCTGAATGTTTTCCTCATTATATAGATAGGGATTCCTATTTAGGTATCTCTCCCTATAAGACTGTTATTATTGTTTTTAAGCTACAAACTGCATGTTTGTCAGTTTTTGGAGTAAGTCTTTATTCTTTAGGAAGGCAGATTTAGAAGAAATAGTCTGACCCACACTTTTGCTGTTTCTGCTGATGAAAGCTGAACTCTAACAAGTTTAACTTTTGTACTTGCAAATGTTTGTTTCCCTTTAAAAGGGTTAACACCCTGGGAAACTCAAATTGCACCCCACAAATATGTGCCACCCTCATGTTACATTATCTGGTTCTGTTCCCTCATTTCAACCTTGTTACAGTGATGGGATGTCTGAGCCTCATGGCATTACAAATCAAATCTGACAGGCAGTGACAAAGAAGGGTCTTTTGGCTTGGTTCTCCACAGCATCATGTGGAGAAATAAGATGAACGATGGTTCTCTGTCACTGCCTGTTGGGTTTGTTTTGGAATGTAATAAGGCTGTAAGACACTTTCATACTTCAGATTTATAGCAGTTTGAGCCCACATTTTGTGCCATGGCCATTTCTATGATCTCCTGGGGTTTGTAGTTTGATGAGGCACTGGAGATCTCTGGCAGAGCATTCTAAATACTCAATGAAACTACAAATTTCAGAATTCTGTAGGATGCAAACATAACAGTCAAAGTGGAATCATACATATAATTGTAGTATAGATGCACCCAGGGCTGGAATCTTGTTAGTGACATATACATGCAAAACATGAGGTTATACATGTACATGTCTTGTTTTGGATGAGGTGCAAGGGGCTATTCACTACCCCTTGTGCATTGTCCACCATGTCCCCCTCCTCTGGGAATTTGTCAAGCTCCATAGCCTTCTGCTGCAGTCATTATATGTCTGGGAAAGGGGAACAGACAGAGACAACAGCCCCACAATCAGTGGTGTACCGGGGGTTGGTGTCACCCAATGTGTATGTATGGGGAAGACTGTCTCAACCCCTGGAGGTCCATTTGGGGTCCTGCATGCCTACAACAACACCAAAGTCAAAATGGAAGGAACTCCCTCCCACTCCACCCCCATCAGCCACTGCCTCTGGAGGGGGCTGTGCCAGGCCTCTGAAGGTCTGTTTGGGCTCTGGCATGGCTGCAGCTGTAGTGAAGCCCAAATGGAAGGGACTGCCTCCCCAGCAGTCACCACCACTGAAGAGGGCAGTGCCAGGTCCCCGGAGGTCCATTTGTGTTCCGGTGTCATTGCAGTCATGCCAAAGCCCAAATGGAAGTTACTGCTATGGCTGCTGGGCAAGCAAGAAAGGGATGTTTCTCACTTGCTCAGCAGGCAGGACAAGTGTACTGCCCCACTGGATGATAGTTGGTGCAGTCTGCACCCACTAGTGATGCCACTACACACAGGGCTTAACAACTGCTGTAGGATTGGGGGGAACAACTTTGTGAACAGAGGAGTATGCTAGGCCATGGTGTGGATCTAGTCCATAGAATGCTGAGAAATGTTGAAGATGAATATGTGTAATTACAGTATGCATTTTCATAAGCAATGGGGAATTCCATCGGCTACATCTGTTTACTGATAAAGTTTCTAATTTTATCCCTAAATAATCAGCACACCGAAAACTTCTCCAGGCAGCAATGAGAATGTTCTGTGGTTTTGTTTGCTATCTTGAACTCACAGATACATCACCTGAAACAGATGTCTTACGCATAACAAAAGTTTTGCAACACAGGAGAAGAAAGTAAATGTAGGCGTGGAGTCAGGAGGGCATTCTGGAAAAACAAAGGTAGCCACATCTGAAAAACACAAGTGTAACCCAGATTCAAGAGGCAAACAAAACAGTTTCAGGGGAATTAGTTCTTGACCACAGAGAGGACAAATGAATTGCTTCTTTGACACAGTTTTCCTGCCTTACAATGTTAAAGAAGGGAGGCTACCGGCTCTGGTCTCAGTGGACTCTTTCACAGTCTGCTGTAAAAGAGAATTGTGTTGTAATAACCCAGTGTTTGTGTTTCTTAGAATGGCTCTGGCATGGGTTAATTAACATGACACTACCTAGGGTTCTTTAATGGTTTTTGAAATATATTTCTATTACAAAGCACAACATATTGAAATTTATGCCAGCTTTGCTGTCTTTATGCAGGCAATAGACTCCTGCATTTACAAAAGCTATTCATCAATTGTATCCTCTAGTTCCACCCATTTTACAATATTTTATTTAGTTGACAAGTCTTGATTTCCTTTTATGTCTCTCATAGGCTCTAGCACAGGGTGACCAGACATCCTCTTTTTCCAGGACATGTCCTACTTGTCAACTTTCTGTCTAGGAGGATTTGCAAAATGTCCTCCATTTTGCGCATAAAGAAGCAGCCCATTGAGTAACACCACATTTGCTGTTCCTCTTTGAGAAATGCATCTACTTGGCAGCCTGTTCTTGCTGCAAATAGGGGAATAGGATGGGAGTAGGATAGTTCCTTTTTTCCTAGGAAAAGCAGCAAATAAGACTTGTGCCCAGAATTTAGGGCACATTTGTTTTTTGGGGGGGAGGGGAGGTCAGCAAACATTTTAGGCAGTGGGCTTCTTGAGGACACAAGGCCACAATATTGAAAGGGTTTGTTTCCTTTAAATTTCAGCACAATGGACAAATGAAAGGGATAATTTAAATCTAGATTCAGTCAAGGGTCCATTGCTAGTAAAGTACGATTTTAAGCATTTGTCTTGCTCAGAGTTTCATAAGTATATTGCAAGCCAAAAAGGCATTTTAATGAAGATAATCAGGAAAGTGCAGTAGAGTACATAGTAAAATGCAGTAAATGTAACACAGTAGTAAATAAACAATATGAAATGAATTTATATTTATATTAGTGTTTTTATTTTTTATTTTAGAATGTCATATATTTTTCTTAAATGTCCTACAAGGTGCCTTGTTCTTCTTTGTGGTTATGACATCTGGCCACCCTGGTCTAGCAACCTTACATCTGTCGGCAAAGTGCATGCTAAAATAAAAGGATGCAAAGAGAGAGAGGAATTCCTTGGCAGCCATGCCCTGAGTCCAATATTGCAGTGACCTGTTTCCCACAATATAGGTAGATGACTGTCCCTACTTTTGTTGAAAAGACAAATCTCAGGGGAAGACAAATCCTTACTTCTGAGTTTGTTACTATTAGGATCTTAGAATATGCAACTGTAACCACTTCACACAATTGTCCTAGAACACACACTGCAACTGAACGTATTGTATTAATCCTGATTTTTTCCCTTATTACCCAATCTAAATATATTATTATGCAAGACACCAAACAATGTAGACATAAAAAATAAATAGGGATTTACCAGAACAAACATTTGCTTGTTCCTTGAACTGCAACAAAATGAAATTCACACAGAGAATTTTTGTCTTTAGCACATTTAAGCCAGTCAATAAAAAAGCACACTTAAATGTTGATTCAAGTCTTGATGGGGTCTCAGGCTTCATTACTGATTTGAATTTGGTTCATGCTGCATTTTACTCTTGACATATTGAAAAGGATACTGGCCATGAGTATGAATGTGGAATAATTCCTAGGATATTTTCCTCACAGAAAATAAAGATTCTGAACCACCAGATGCTGGAGAGGTAGTTCTGAGAAGATGTTCTTTTCAGCCACTAGTGAAAAGAAACTTTAGTTAGTTCCATGACCCTCATAAAAAGCTCATCACATCTAATATAAAGGTCAGTTACATTGAACCAATGTAGCATGGTGATTAAAATGTAAAATCTGGAGCAGAGAGACAAATCTGCATTCCATTAATTGGGTGGTCTTAGGCCTGTCATTTTCACTCAGATGAATTTGTCTCACAAAATGAACATAAAATGGGGAAGGGGAAAAATGGGGAGAGGGGGAAGCATAGTGTGTAAATTTTTTTATGTTGAATAGGACTGTCATAAATCAGGGTTTGAACTCCCCTCTCAACCATGGAAATTCACTAGGAAACCTTGGGCAAACATTCTCTTGGCCTTAGGGGGAGTGATGGCAAACTTTCTCGGAATAAATGTTGACAATAAAACCAGATGTTAGGATCACCATAAGCTGAAGTCACCTTGAATATACAGAACGACAACAGCAAATCATATACAGTTGGCCCTCCACATTCACAGGTTTGACATTCGTGGTTTTGGTTATTTGGGAATGTTAAACCCCGTGCCCCGTCCACCCCCAATAGGCTTGGAAGAAACATCTCCAAAGCCTTTCAGGGGTGGGCTGGCCAGAGGAAGGGAGCACTCCTTTCCCCTGTGCCTCTTTCCTCTCACCCTCCTGTCCCTTTAGCTGGCTTCTGAAGCCATAGATGCAGACTATGGTTCTTCAGATGTTACTGACTTGCAATACTCATCATCCTTCACTATTCATTATGCTTGCTGGAGCTGTTGCGAGTTACAGTCCAAAAATATCTGGAGTGCCACATTCCTCACTCACCCCTAATATATAGTAACCTGGGCTCTTTGGAGAAAGTATGGAATATAAATTTAATGTATATCTCTAAGCTTCTTACTTCATGATCTATGGCTTTAACTAGAAAATAATGGACAAAGGTTTAATATCTTCCATAGTTATTTATCAGACTCACATTATCTTCTGACAATACTAGAAGTGTAAAGGTCTAGAAATATTGTATTTTAAAAGAAAGAAGGGTATAGTACTAGAATTGTATTATCCTATAATTTTTGTGTTGTGGTATGGTTGTGCTCTAACACTGTAACTTAATGCCACTTTTAAAAAATGATTATTTAATTTTTTAAAAAGAATGCTACTATTTTAATAGTATGGTCAATTCGGAAGACCAGAAAGTTTTTTTAAAAATTATTTAAAACACACAATATGGCATCGTACATTTATAGAACTTAATTTCTATTACATTAAAAAGAACAGGGCTCAAGAAGCATTTTAGCAATAAATGGGTCATAAAAGCATGGTTTCTACAGGATTTATAATGAATGTATGCTGAGTCATAATTGAGTCATTTTTTCTCAGACAACTGTTCAAGTGAAAACTTTTCTCTCTCTCTCAAAAAAAGGAACACTAAAGACAGCTACACCTGTGGAAATAGTGCTATTTACTCCCATTATTCTGAAAGAAAAGACAGGAAAATTAAGGAGAAAATGTGTTCTGTGCCTTCAAGTCACTTGTGACTCTATCATGGCAACTTTATCATGGGGGTTTCTTGGCAATATTTGTTCGGGAGGAGGGTTGCCTTTGCCTTCATCTGAGGCTGAGAGAGTGTGACTTACCCAAGGTCACTTAGTGGGTTTATATGGCCCAGTGGGAATTTGATCCATGGTCTTCAGAGTTGTAGTCCAATACTCTATTGGATGATGGTGTGAAAGCCAACTGCTGTATTCCTAAAATTCTTATGTAAGCCTACTCAGCAGTAAATCTTATTGTGCAGATGTACTCCCAGGAAAAGACTGAAATTTTGGAAATTTCTGCTTGAGTTAGGCAATTTATCCAAGAAGAAGAAGAGCCTGGGAAGGCAATACCATTTAACAGGATTGAGAAAAGATGCATCTCCATTCAATCAAAGCAGCTTTCAGGAAATATTTCTACCCTATTCAAAAGGTTATTTCAGCCTGAAAATGAAAGTTGAAGCAAGGGTGTTTTGAAACAGAAATTCCTGTCCTGTGGGGTGTGTAACCATGTTACTATGTTCTGAAACACACTGGAATATTAACAGCAAACTGGGTAAGGGAATAATCCTATAATCAGTTACCTTAAGTCTCAGGGAACTCAGTGGGACCTATACTTGAGAAGACATGCACAATTGCACTAAATGTGTACAGTGCCCTCCACATTTGCAGCTTCTGCAGATTTGATTATTCATAGATTTGACTAATATGTTCTCTCTCTAGGTCCTCCAGCATAACTCTATGGCCAACTTTCTCTAGAAGTTGCACTGGAGGACCTAGAGCAGGGGTAGGCAACCTTTCCCCTTTAAGGGCCAAGGGACTTCAGCTCCCAGAAGCCTCAGCCATGTTGGCCAATAGTCCCATGTTGGCCAATAGCTCCTGGGATTCTGGGAGCTGAAGCCCCTCGGCCCTTAAAGGGGAAAGGTTGCCTACCCCTGACCTAGAGATTCCTAGATAGAACACTTCTCTAGGCATTTGTAGGTTCTCCAGCACAATTCTATGGTCATCTCCCAGTGGATGATGACCATATAGTTGCACTGGAGGACCTAGGGATTCCTAGAGAGGTGTTCTCTCAGCTAAAAAATATATAGTTTTTTTTTAATTTGTGATTTTTCCACTTTCACAGGAGTCCTGTGAACCTAACCCCAGGAAATATACTACTTTACATAGTAACATATAATGATAATGCATACAAAGCACTGAGATTAAGGGCACAACATATTAATGCTGTTGGGGATAAGCCACAAACTGTGTTCAGCTGGACTTCTGGGTACATGTGCAAAGGACTGCATTACTAGCAAAATGTGGTTAATTTAGATTTAAGCAAATGCACATTGTCTTTATTTTCATCAATATTTTCCTTTTCATTCACTTAATTAGATACAACCTTTGGGGAAGAATGTATTATCATTACTTACTTGATGATTAGCTAAAGTATGACACCACCAGAACAGCCTTGTTGTCATGAAATAAGAAACAGCGACATCCAGGAAATGATAAGCATATAACAAAACAGGTGACACTAATCCTATGACACACAGACACCAGCATAGGACATGATAGATTTGAAATTTTCCTGGTGAATCTGAAAGAAAAGGGAAATGATGGCATTTGGTTATCACATCAGGGATTAAGTACCCTAAAACTAAGAAACATTATACTTTCCTTCTGATTCTGTAAGTCTACCACTGTATTCTTCATTGATATCTACAGTTGTCTTTGTGACAGTATATCAGAGAATTATCATTTGTATGATTCCATATAACAAGGCCATTCCTATGATTAAGAACTGTGAGATGATGACCTCAGTTGGATGATCCTGGTGGATACACAGAAGAGCTACTCAAAATGGTGGTCCACGGACCAGCGCTGATTCACAAGGTATCAGCTACTGTTCACTAGAGAGTCTCCGGAAAAGAAAGAAGCAATTGTAGTTAAGGGCTTAAATATGCTGGCACACAGGGAAAAACGTTACCAGTCTCTCATACCAGATAACTTTGGAAACACTAGTGCAGAGGGTCCATTTGCAAGAACCCTTTGGGTTTCCCCTTTGTTGGATGACAGAACCCAGATCAAAGTAAGATTCAGCTGCCATTCTGTCAGGTGCCATGTAGTTCCTTCTTCTCATTTCTCTTTTCTAACAGGCTGTGAATGTGTCCACTGACATGTCCTGAGCAAATCCTACTATAGAGCTCATTTCTATCCATGATTACTGAGAAAAGAGTGCCGCTGTTTTTTGTGGGGCTTACTCCAGAGTGGTGTAGGGGTTTGAATGATGAACTATGACTCTGAAGAGCAGGGTTTGATTCCCAGCTTGGCCATGAAATACACTGGGTGACCTTGGGCAAGTCACATGCTCTCAGTCTCAGTGGAAAGCAAAGGGAAAACCCCTCTGAACAAATCTTGCCGAGAAAACTCGAGATAGGTTCACCTTAGGGGTTCTATAAGTCGGAAATAACTTGAAGGCACACAACAACAACTCCCAAGAAAGTCTGAAGAGGACTGCACTCTTAAATTCATGTACTGTCTGCCCTTTTTATCGGCAGATGTGCCACATGCGGATTTAACCATCTGCGGATGGCAAGCTCCTGTTTCATTTAATGGCAGCGTATAATGGGACTTGAGCATGTGTGGATTTTGGTATCCATGGTGTGTGTGTGTGTCCCCTAAATGGATCCCCTGTGGATACAGAGGTCCAGCTGTACTTAATGTAATGTGGGTGTACATTATGACTGGAATGTAGGTTATCAATAAAACAACCAAGTACTAGAAGAGCCAGCATGGCATAGTGATGTGAGTGCTGGATTAATTCTCTGGAGACTATGGTTCAATCTCCCCTCAGCCATGAAATCCACTGAATGATCTTGGGCAAGTGACATGCTCTGAGCCCCAGGGGAAGGCAATGCAAACCTCCTCTGAACAAATCTTGTCAAGAAAACTCAATGATAGGTTCACCTTGGGGTCTCTGTAAGTCAGAAATGACTCAAAGGCACACAATAATAACAAACCAGAAGTAAAAAAGGCATGATTTAGTTTAAGCATTTCTGAGTCCTGTCCATTAGGGTTGAAAAGAATAGTGCTTAGCTATTCCACTGAAACTGACAGAATCCCTGTCCTTAACGTTTGGATGCATGGTACCCTAAATATATGGTTTGTTCACTCCCCCCCCCAAAAAAATACCATGGAGGTAAAACTGATAATCTTATGACTCCTAAAGGATAGTCCATCTCATTTTAAAAGTTAATGGTCTAATGTGGTGAGACCCAGACCCAGAAAATATATTCTGCTCTTTAGTCAATCAGGCATCAATAACATCATAGGAAGAAATATGTATCTTTCCAAAAGATATGAATAATAAATGTCTTACTAAAAATTAGCAATACACCTAATGGCCCAAAGAAGCATTACTGAAATAGTCACATACTATAGTTGGCCCTTTCTATCTGCAGTATTGCCATCTGTGGATTGGAGCATCCACTGATGGCCTTGTCCCATTCTCCTCAATGGTGGCATGTGCACACAGCTGCACCACACCAATGTGATAACATTTTATGCATTTTAAAACAGATTTTCTCTCAATATCTATATACACCTTTCTAAACAGATTTTTCTTCTCAAAATACACATTTTTAAACATAGTTTTTTTTTATATGACTTTAAAGGAATTTGATATATTTTTTTAAAATTCAATGGGATTTCCAGCCCAGTAATTACATAAGATTATGGTCTAAAGCTTTCTGTAATTATGATGGGAAAGTTCTGTTGAATGAACTCCTTTTCTCTTGTTTTTTCTATTGTTCACACTGATGTTAACCACAGAGAATCCACCACTTGTGTGTTAACTAGACAGCAGTTGTACTCACAGGCTTTAATGAAGAGGTAGGTGAGCATGAGATTAGCTGGATGACCATACATATAGACACCACACAATACTGAAGATTTCTTAAATAATCCACCTTCAGATGCTACTTGCAGTGTTTGTTTCAGAAAAAGTTTCCAGTCTTCAGAAAACTGAAAAGAAGAACAAAATATGAGGCCACAGGAATGGGGAGAAAAATCCCCCCATTCCTAGCTCACTGTTCAAATCAAATCAGGAAAAGACATATATTTAGGATACCATGCAGTGGGCACAGCAAGAGAACTCATTAAAACCTAACTAACAATCTGTTTTGTCCCAATCTGTGTAGCACACAAACAATAATCATGACATGGCTTCTTGTTCTTCAAAAACAAAATCTAGTTTATTCATTACAAGATCTCCAACAAAACTTGATTTGAATGCTTCATGTAATCTTCAGTCAGGAATGTCCATTACAGAGGTTTAAACATGTTTTTAAAGTTGAGAGAAGGAGAAGAGAAGAAGGAGGAAGGAAAAGGAAAAAAGTGAACATCAGGGTAGAATCCAATCTCTCTCCCCCCCCCCCAAACCTTTGGATAAGAGGGCAGTTCTTATTCAAATTGTCTTCCTTCAGTGAGTGAAAGCTAGTACTAATTAATCCTACCATCCCTCAAGCCAGGAACCCCCAAGTCTGTTCACATTGCAGTGCAGCCAATGCTGAACCTACAGACAAGAGTTGTGGCTGGTGACTTCCATGTCATTGCTCTGGAGTTTAGTGTGAAATTCATTGGAACTGTCTAGTGTACTGAACATTCTCCTCCAGATAGATTTAGTGCCTCCTATAGCTTTTTAAAAAAAATTGGGACTAAAATCTGGAGCAAATTCACCAATATGGAGGCTATTGCTCCACAGTATATTTAAAGGTTTCTATCGGATGGAGTCTTCAGTTAAGAAATTTTGTGACCTAAACTCTACATCTGGAATCCTATGGATTCCTGGATTCCTACATCTTTCTTATAGTACGTTTACATATGTCCACCTTTCCTGCACTTGCCTGTGAGATCTGTTCTAGTGTTCAATCCCAACTTTTGTTCTAGACCTGATGGGATACTGGCCTCTTGTATTCTTCTACTTGCAGACCAGTACTAATGCCACTCCATTTTTCTAGACTCAGATGCTGAACAAACAGAAATTCTGAATGCACAACAGCCAGCTATATTCCAGCTGATGTCAGACACACTCACTTTGGTGAGAGGGCTGCTAGGTCAGGACTATCACAAGCCCTGAGATTTCAGGGTCAAAACCTGAGACCCAGAGATGTCCCCTTCTGATGTCTTATGGGTGATGTTAGAAGGGCAGGCCTGGTGATGTGATTAAGCAGACACATTAAGTAGGAACCATAGTTGCCCAGAATATCAAATTCAAATAAAAAGAATCAGGTTTAACAAATGAGGAAAATGTGTGCCCACAAACACTTTTCAAGGCAGCTCTCACATCCTGAGAGTCATCTCCCTTTCCTTGAGGATGGTAGAATACAGGACCAGGCTTGAGATCTGGGAACCCTATTAGGAAGCAGACATAAATGGCTTCTTGGCTTTTCAAACTGAGGCTGAGGAAGTAGCACCACAAATATGGTGTACAATCAATCAATCATAAATAAATAAAGCAGAGCCATTAAAAGCTACCGTACTTTTGGACTACAACTCCAAGAGCTGTATGCTATGTTGGTTGGGGTATTGCAGGAACTGTAGTAAAAAAAAAAGTAGAATCATAGAATCATAGAGTTGGAAGAGACCACAAGGGCCATCCAGTCCAACCCCCTGCCATGCAGGAACTCCCAATCAAAGCATCCCTGACAGATGGCCATCCAGCCTCTGCTTAAAGACCTCCAAGGAAGGAGATCCCACCACACTCCAAGGGAGTGTGTTCCACTGTCGAACAGCCCTTACTGTCAGGAAGTTCCTCCTAATGTTGAGGTGGAATCTCTTTTCCTGGAGCTTGCACCTATTATTCTGGGTCCTAATCTCTGGAGCAGCAGAAAACAAACTTGTTCCCTCCTCAATATGACATCCCTTCAAATATTTAAACACGGCTATCATATCACTTCTCTTCTCCAGGCTAAACATCCCCAGCTCCCTAAGTTGTTCTTCATAGGGCTTGGTTTCCAGACTCTTCATCATTTTAGTGGCCCTCCTTTGGACACGCTCCAGTTTCTCCACATCCTTTTTGAAGTAACGTTTCTAAGCTCTAGAAGAAGCAATTCTTAAAGAAAAGAAGGGGCTAGGGAATGGGAAAACTCTATCATTTTGCTTTCTCCCACAAACAAATTTCATGCATTATAGTAAATGCTGACAAAAAAAATCAACCAATCAAAACTTTCACCTATTTCTACAAGGAATATGAATTATTTTGGTAACACATACTACCAGCAGCATCCTTTCAGTCCTGCTTCTATTAAATCCTCTGTGTGAGAGTCGAATAATGCCATCACTATCTCCATGCAATGGGCTCTCTAGCCCTGTCTCCTGCTCTTGAGTAGGAGAGGGGATCCCCAAAGGCTATCTAGCTGCCACCAAATGTGATGTTTTACCCCATGTGAGCCAGTAACCTAGTGGGAATTATTGACAGGTTTAACATGTGGTTTCTCCACATCTGCCTTCTTCAGAGACTATTGTGCTTGATTTTGTGACCAACCAACAGAATATTCTTAGGGAGGCATAGGAATCATGAAAATCTCCAACAGGCACAACAGGACCAGAAAGCCTGGTATGACCAGCATGCCAGCAAGTGTTCTTTTGAGAAAGGGGATCAAATGATGGTCCTAAAGGCAATCTGGTCAAGAAAGATGGAAATTTCATGGGAGGAGTTGTGCACAGTGCTAATTGGCAGTATAGCTTGAGTGCGTTGCTTGAGTGCATTGGGATGGTGAAGTATCTCACAGTTTCCAGAGTCTGGTATCAAGTCAAAAGTGTATCATGTGGATTCACTGTAGCTCTTCTATGACAGATCCAGGAACCTTCTCACATTTTCAGTTCAAGAAGTTGAGGAGGAAGAGTGGCCTGAAGGTAGTATTTATAACTACAGAGAGGTGGTAGCCCGGGAGGATATTAAACTCCCTTCAAGGCTCAGCCCTAAGTAGTGCCACCAGTTCTCTCAACTGGTAGCTAAGTTCACTGCCCTGTTTTCACCTGTCCCAGATCTTACAATAGATCACTAACATGTACGGTAGTAGCAATAGGTGACAGCAGCTCATCTGCATAGCAGCCAGGACAGGTGTTTCTTGCAAGCAGACAGGGAATAGAGAGGAAGGTGCAGGAGATATTGGCCATGGAGATTGTTCTACTCTCAGGCAGAGGACTAGTTGGAGTTTAGGGGGGGAATGTTTCCTATGTGCCTGCTAATTGGCAGTATAGCTAACCTGTACAGTTGTGTATTTGCATCTATTTTTAACCCTGCTTTTTTCTAGGTTACAGGATGAAATTACAGCTAGTGTGCTTCCAGCCTCTAGCTGTCCCAAGCTGTTTGAGATTAAGGTGTGTGAGAGAATGGGTTCTCCTATTATCTGGATTCTGGACAATACAGCTGAGGAGTATTATCTCTCCTCCAGGTACAAAGGGTTAATGATGTGATGATTTTAAGTTACAGTAATTAGGGATCAGCATCATGGAGGAGCAACAGAGATCCTGAGAGACAAATGCCCAATGAAGATGACCAGCTTGGGGAGAAGTGTAGGAGTTTCTTAAAGTGAGATGTTGTAAAACTTCAGGTGCCACAAGGCACATAGAGAGACAAAGAGATTGACTGACAGAGACTTTGGGACTGACGGAGAGGTGGGGAGGTATTGCCTTGCTCACTGTTCTTAGGGAAGCTTAGTCATAGGCTGGGCGAATGAGTCTAGAGTCCCAGCTCCCCTTGAACATTCAAGACCTAAAAGACCTTCTGTCTCATGAATAGAATAGGAATGTTCAGCTAGTTGCATTAGGGCTTCCGTTTATTCTAACTTTGGCTGAATATGACTGAGACTGTTTTTGTAACTTTGTAACTACTCCTAAGTAATGCCTGAAGGCAGGTGTCTTCATGTACAAGATACCCTTTTGTCAATGTAAGATTGCTTGCTTAGAATAAAAGCATTCCTTTAAAGAACTCTTTTCCACATTTTCTTCATGTGTCTTTGCTTGGTGTGTGCATGCATATGTGTGTAGGATTCTCATCTCCCACACGAGGGAGAGGAACATCTTGGCAGAGTCAGAGGTGGAAAAAGTACAAATTAAACTCCTCAGTAACTCCCATAGGTTACTGAGTCATAAAGAGTAAAATATTGGTGGTGGCAGCTAGATAGATTTTGGAGGTACCTCTCCTACTCAAGAGCAAGAGGCAGGGTCAGAGAGCCCAATCCATGGGATGCTTTCATAGCCAGATCCTATTCAAACGAATGGGAACAATGCAAGATCTCCTGTCTTGGACTGCATCAACCAACACTCAATAGCTGTTACTTCAGAATAGGAAACAGAGCGTAAATAGAAAACAGAAATAGAGTTGAAACCAGATGTGAAGGAGGATGTTTGACAAGGGCAGCACCACAGAATTGGTTGTAGGTAAGAATACTTCAGATTAATCCAAAACAAGGAAAGTCCATATTTGAAGATAGATTGTTTTCCTTGGTGTTGCCTATTTTTTCTCGTTAAGCACGTAAGTCTAAATCATTACCTTCTCTTCACAAGTCATGTTAGATGATGGAACAGGCAGAACCATGATGTATATTATCAAAGATCGGTATAAATGAAGTGTACCTATAATGAATAAAAAACGCTGTCCAACGATTGACCTAGAAGTACAGAAGAGGGTTGTTCAGGGCAATTATACATTAACAAAAAAGGCTGCTGAACTATTTAGAGTGACTCTGGGGGGATGCAGATGGGTGGCCCTGGGCTGCCCCAGGAAGCAGAGGATCAAGGCCGAGGCTGCTGGATGCCTCGGTCCCGATCCTCCCTTTTGCTGCCTTGGAAAGGAGCGGCAAAATGCCGTTCCTTTCAGAGCCGGCAAAAAGGACACCCTAAGAGCCAGCGTGTGGCTCTTTAGTGCCCCTTCCGTCGCAGTGCGTCAAAAGGCTGCACTGGAAGGAAGTCCTGACGCCACGTGCCGTGCATAATGGCGCGTGGCATCAGGACGTCTTCGGGGAGGGGTTGAGGCAGCCAGTGTGTGGCTGCCGCTCCCCATCCCTGCCTCCAGGACTCTCCAAAGGTCCCATCTGTAGAGGCCCTCTGTCTAAAAAGAGTGGAAATAAATGGCCCTCTAGATATTGTTGGACTAAAACTCCCATCAGCACTAACCAGTACAACCAGTGATAAGGGAGTTGCAGTTCAACAACATCTGGAAGATAACCCAATGGAGGGCCATCCTTGTTCTACGACTACTGTATTGGCTTTGTTAGAAGACATAACTTTCTTTGTCTAGTAACATTTGGGAAATGCTCTAGAGGCAATAAGAGTTATTTCCTCTAAAACCAATTCAAATCACCTGATGGTTATGAAGTTTGCAATCCATGCTAAACAAGTATTAGTAAACATTCAGAAGCACATTTAGGAAAAAG
Organism: Phrynosoma blainvillii; assembly: GCA_026167975.1. Lineage (NCBI taxonomy): Eukaryota > Metazoa > Chordata > Lepidosauria > Squamata > Phrynosomatidae > Phrynosoma > Phrynosoma blainvillii. The sequence goes on along the minus strand of JANUYF010000002.1, from coordinate 279,938,357 downwards.
AAAGCAATCTAAAGGGTGAAAAAAACAAGCCATAACTCAAAACAGGCCTGTAATAACTTAGAGTGGAACAGAATATTGCCTGTCTGAATAGGGGGAAAATGACAACCAGATTGAAGGTAGTGGTCAGAAACATGGGAGGACAAAGAGAAGTTTATTTACTTTTCAAATGTCATTATTATTAATATTTTGCATGTAAGTATGTGATACAACTTATTTTAAGAATAACAACAGAAATGGGGGTGGGGGAAAGGAGACACACAGATATGCAAAATATGGAGAAAGAACTACCCATTGTCTGGTTAGATAGCACCTGGTTCACTCTGAGAAGCTATTTTTAAAAATGTTCCCAAGGGTGGAACAGGGAGCCAGTGTGTCACTAGGTCTGGTGTCGCCTGGTGCAGTATCTCATGGTGTCACAATCCCACTACCCCATTGACCTCTTCCCATTACCACACTATACAGAATCTTTAGTCATGTTTTTTGTACTCTTGTTACTCATTAATCATAATTCCTGTATTTCACTGAATGTAATGGTAGCAGTTGTGACATAAACAACTTGCAAAATTAAAATTATACCTTTAAATTACAATATCATACGCACATCCTAAATACATTTACACATACAAATACACATTTCCATGTGACTGAAGTGAAAATTTGGTAAAATTTGATGTTTTTAAAGATTTTTTTTAAAAAAATTAAAATCTGGGGCCTCTTCTTTCTCCTCCTACAAAGCCTCACCCCACTCACCCCATCTCTTCAGCATTTTAAAGGGTCACAGGTGAATGCCACAGTGTGTTTCTGCCCAAAGGCAGATGTTTGAGGAACAGTAGTGTCACCCCCTTAGGATGTCATCTGGTGCGATCCAGATCCCTAGCACTCCCCTAGTGCTGCCACTGCAGAGAACTGCATACAGACATTAATGCAAACATCTAAAGAAAAATTATAGTTAGGCTTAGGTACAAATGTTTCCAATTTCCCCAAATGGAGAGAAAATGGATAGGACTTATGGAGATAGGTCTGAAGGCATGGGGACACACAAAAGAGGTCGTGGGGAAGTGGAAAGGAATGGAATAACTGGAACCTTGATCAGAAGCTCCCCACAATACACCATTTTTGTTACAGGACCCCACTTGAGTAACACCAAAATAGTAAATAGTAAACCTTTATATCATACTTTTGAGTATGCATGATCATAGAATCATAGAATCATAGAGTTGGAAGAGACCACAAGGGCCATCGAGTCCAACCCCCTGCCAAGCAGAGATATCAATCAAAGCACCCTCAACAGATGGCCATTCAGCCTCTATTTAAAAACCTCCAAAGAAGAAGACTCCACCACACTCCAAAGTAGCATATTCCACTATTGAACAGCTCTGAATATCAGGAAGTTCCTCCTGAGATTTAGGTGGAATCTCTTCCTGTAGTTTGAATCCATTGCTCCTTGTCCTAGTCTCTGGAGCTGTGGAAAACAAGCCTGTTCCCCCTTTGATATGACAGCCCTTCAAATATTTGAACATGATTATCATGTCACCTCTTAACCTTCTTTTTATCAGGCTAAACATTCTCAACTCCCTAAGCCACTCCCCATAGCACATGGCTTCCAAATCTTTCACCATTTTAGTCACCCTCCTCTGGACATGTACCAGCTTATCAACATCCATCTTGAATTGAGGTGGCCAGAACTGGAAACAGTATTCCAGGTGAGGCTTGACCAAATCAGAGTACAGTGGTACTATCACTTCCCTTGATCTAGACACAATACCTCTAATGATGAAACAAAGAATCATGTTGGCTTTCTTGGCTGCTGCATCATACTGCTGACTCATGTTCAACTTGAGGTCTACTAATACTCCTAGATCCCTTTCACATGAACTGTTGTCTAGCCAGGTGTCTCCCATCCTATATCTGTGCATTTCATTTTTTTCTGTCTAGGTATAGGAAATTACATTTCTCCTTATTGAGGTTCATCTTGTTAGCTTTAGCCCAGCCCTCTCTCATCTGCCAAAGTCATTTTGAATTTTAATTCTATCCTTTGGAGAACTAGCAACCCCTCCCAGTTTGGTATTATCTGCAAATTTAGTCAGCATGCTCTCTGTTTGTTCATCCAAGTCATTGATGAAGATGCTGAATAGCACAGGGCCCAGTACAGATTGCTGTGGGACTCCACTAGTCACCTCTCTCCAGGATGAAGAGAAACCATTGGTAAGCACCCTTTGGGTTTGGTCAGTCAGGACATCTGTCGGGGATGCTTTGATTTTGAGTTCCTGCATGGCAGGGGGTTGGACTGGATGGCCGTTGTGGTCTTTTCCAACTCTATGATTCCATGATTCTATGAAATCCATCTAACACAGGGGTAGGCAACCTAAGGCCTGGGGGCCGGATGCGGCCCCCCGAGGCCTTTGGACTGGCCCCAGGCTGGTCCTGCTGCCGCCGCCGCCGGCCCCCCGCCATGATGATATTGATTATTGTTGTTATTACTTGTTCTTGGGGTTTTCTTGACAAAACCTCCACAGGGGGTTTGCCATGGCTTTTCTGGGGCTGAGAGAGTGTGCATGCATATTTTTACATTTTCAATTTTTTTTCAATTTTTATTTATTTATTTATTTATTTATTTATTTATTTATTTTTGGTGCTTAGGCCCCCAATTGTCTGAGGGACAGCAACCCGGCCCCCGGCTCAAAAAGGTTGCCTACCCCTGATCTAACAGTAGCACTGTCCAGGCCACATTTTACTAACTTCTTTGAAGGAATATCCTGAGGAACCTTGTCAAAACCTTATTAAAATCAAGATATGCTACATCCACATCCTGTATGATAAGTCAATATTATTATTCCCACAGTTCAGGTGGGGGCCATAAACTGAGAGATTGTGGCTTCCCTTGGGCTACTTCTAGGTAAGGCAAAATGTGAATGGAGAATAGTTACTATTTTACATCATAACAAAAAAATTATTCACTCATGTTCATTTTAGTTTTAGGTGTGTTTCTTGTCCAGAGGTGAAGTACATTATCCTGTTACAATATCCTTCCCCTCACTTTCAAAATCACAGAAGTAATTGACAATAGATATTCAGTTTTATACATTTATACATTCAGGTTATTGTTTTGAGGCTCTATAAATCTAGACCCATTTCAAACCGGCTTCAGGATAGGCTTTGGGGTTGAGACTGCCATGGTTGCCTTGACCGACGATCTGCGTCTGAGCATTGACAGGGGTAGTGTGACCCTGTTGGTGCTCCTTGACCTCTCAGCGGCTTTTGACACGATAGATCACGGCATCCTCTTGGACCGCCTGAGGGAGTTAGGTATGGGGGCACTGCATTGCAGTGGTTCCGGTCCTTCCTCTCGGGCAGGTCCCAGAGGGTGCTGCTCGGGGACAGTGGCTCCAGGAAGAGAGACCTCACTTGTGGGGTTCCTCAGGGGGCTATTCTGTCCCCAATGCTGTTTAACATCTATATGAAGCCGCTGGGTGAGATTATACTGAGTCATGGTGCTGGGTGTTATCAGTACGCTGATGACACCCAAATCTATTTCTCCGTGTCTTGTTCGTTGGCCTCGAATTCCAGTGGCGTCTCTTTTCTCAATGAATGTCTTCGGGCGGTAATGGGCTGGATGAGGAAAAACAGATTGAAACTGAATCCAGACAAGACGGAGGTGCTCACGGTAGTGGCCCCGAAACCAAGAATGGGGTTGCAACCTCCAGTCCTGGATGGGGTCACACTCTCCTCCAGTGACTGTGTTCGCAGTCTGGGGGTGCTTCTTGACTCGTCGCTCCTGATGACAAATCAGGTAAATGCGACGGTCAGGAGTACCTGTTATCAGCTTCGGCTGATACTCCAGCTGCGCCCTTTTCTGGAAGTAAGGGATCTCGAGACTGTCGTGCACGTGCTGGTAACCTCACACTTCGATTTTTGCAATGCACTCTACATGGGGCTACCCTCGTGCTTGGTTCGGAAACTACAGTTGGTTCAAAACATGGCAGCCAGGCTTTTGTCTAGGTGGGACCACATTACCCCGGTTTTGAGGTCCCTCCACTGGCTGCCTATTGGTTTCCGGGCCCAGTACAAGGTGTTGGTTATTACCTGTAAAGCCCTAAATGGCTATTTCAGAGACCACCTCTTCCTATACAATCCTCCCCGCGCTCTCTGGTCCTCTGGGAGGAACTTGTTGCAGCCTCAAAAATCTAGGCTTGCAGCGACCTCCCAGAGGGCTTTTTCTGTTGTTGCCCCCAGGCTCTGGAATGGCCTGCCGGACGAGATCCGTCAGTTAACATCCTTGGACAGCTTTAAAAAGGCTGTCAAGACAGATCTCTTCCGGCAGGCCTTTCCAGACTAAAATACCTGGCCTCGGGACCTTGGGACCCCAGGATCCCCCTCTCCTCAGGAATGCCTCCATAGCCCCCTTTTTAGAACTGAAGTTGCAGGGGTTTTATTGGTTTGTACTGTTTGCTTGTTTTATTGTTATGTTTTGAATTATTAGTTGGTTTTAATTGACATGTAGTTTAATGACTTTTTAAGGGAGAGGGAGGGAATTATATTATTTTAAACTGTATGCATTTTAGTCTTGTAAACCGCCCAGATTGGCTTGCCACCGGGCGGTATATAAATAAAATTTATTATTATTATTATTATTATTATTATTATTATTACAGAGGAATGTGGACTGTATGACAAAGGGGTGAAAACTATATTAAAAATATGAAAGGATGCCAGATTCATTCAAGGAAGAACCATTTTAAGATGAATTTACAATACTGGAAAATGAAGTGGAAGCTGCACTCAGAGCACTTGGAAGAAATAAGTCATCAGGAACATATGGCATACCAATAGATCGGCTTCAAGCTACAAAGACAGAATGTACTCTAGTTCTAACTAAAATCTGTCAAAAAATATAGAAAACAAAGTAATGGCCTATAGATTGAAAACAAAATGGCGCCCGCGACTCGCTTGTGCATGCGCAGTACACTGGAAGTATTGCGCATGCACAAGTGAGCGTGCACGTGCATGCGCAGTACTTCCGGTGTACTGCGCATGTGTGAGTGAGCATGCGCGGTGCCAGTCCCCCCCCCTCGGCCTGTGGAAGAGCTCCGGACCAGCGGACCGGCCCGAGGTAGGTAAAAGTTGCCTATCTCTGGTGTAGACCATGGGCGTTTTCACACGGGGCTTTAGGCGGACGCAATCCTACCTCCCTCCGGCCCCAGTCCGGCTCCTTTTCCAGTGTGTTCACACTCACATCGCAGCAAACCCCGCCCCTTCCGGTGCCATCCCTGCGTCAGTCCGGCTCCTTGCTCCGTGTGTTCACACTCACGTCTCAGCAAGTCCGGCCTCACTCCGGCCGATCCAGCGCTAACTCCGGCATCAGCCCCGGCAAGGTAATTCCTTTTTTAAAAAGGAATTAAGTTGCCGCCACCAGAGCCATTCCGGAATGAGCGGCACGGTCGGCTCCAGGTGGCTTTGGTAGGTCTAGTGTGAAAACGTCCTATGAAATACTATGGATCATTTCTAATTTCTATATATGATTGTGAAAGCTGGATAATGAAGAAGCTGATAGGAAAAGAATAAATTCATTTGAAATGTGATGCTGGAGAAGCATTTAGAAACATAGCCATGTTAGTCCTGAAGATATCAGTAGGCAAAGGGATTTTGTAGCACCTTTAAGACTGTGTGAAAGAAATTATAGCACAAACCTTTGTTTCCATCTGAGGAGATAGACCAAGTCTACAAAAGCTCTTGCTACAACTTTTGCTTAGTTAGGGGCTATGCAGATGGGTGCTTCTGGGTCTCCCCTGCTAACAGCGGATTGGGGCTGCAGTAACTGCATGCCGCGGCCCTGATCCTCCGTTTTGCCGCTCATAAAAGAGCAGCAAAATGCTACTCCTTTTAGGGGTGGTAAAAGGCCGCCCTAAGAGCTGGCGCCGTGGCTCTTCTGTGCCCTTTGGGGGCAGTGTGTCTATACGCTGTGCCAGGAAGGTGTCCTGAAGCTGCGCGCCATGCGTATGGACACATGCCGTTGGGCTGGAGTTGAGGCAGCCAGTCTGCAATGCTCCTTAGTCTCAAAAATGCTACAAGGTCCCTTTGCATGCTGTAACCTTTTAGTAATTTTTATAGTTATAGGAGAGGGGCTTCACTAAATTGTGAAGGTGTTTCACATGCTTCAAGTACTGACTGGTTCATGATGTACCTCATGTTCGGTTGTGGCTGTCAAGGTGACAAGAGAACAGCATAGAAAGAAGCTGTAGGTTTTGTACTACAGGCCAGCAGCTTGTAGCATTCAGTTCTTTTATTTCTTAAAATTTTCTCAGGTACAGTTGTTCCTCTACATTCATGGCTTTGACACTCATGAAGTTGATTATTCGCGAATATCATGCTGCATGTGTGCACCCTCCCCCTCCTCCTCACTCCTGGGCTTTCTCCCTTGAGGCAGGGGGAAGCCCAGGAGGAAGGGAGAAGCTGGGAAAGGTGTGCACACCCTCTTCTCTCCCCTCCTTGATGCCTCAGAGACCTTGGGCTAGCTCTCTAAGGCATCAGAGGAGGGTTGAGAGAAGCACATGTGATTCCCCCGCCTCCCTTCCAATGTTTCCAAGAGCTCAAGCAAGCTGTCCGAGGCATTAGAAGGAAGGCAGGGGACTCTTGCACATGCTTCCCCTAAACCCCTGCCATCTTGGAAGGGCTTGAGAGAGCTTCTCAGCTTTCCACAGTGGCAGCAGCCAGAGGAAGGGAGGGCTCCCTTCCCCTGAACCTCTGCCACCTTGGAAGGGCTTTCCAGGGTGGCAGTGGCTAGAGGAAGGGAGAGCAAGTGCCCCAGTTTCCTTCTGATGCCTCAGACCGCTAAGGCAAGCTCTCTGAGGCATCAGAAGAAGGAAGAGAGAAGTGCGCATGAAGCTTCTCTTCAACCCCTCCTTGCCACCCTGTAACTGGGGAGTGGGGGTTATTCATGATTTTTCCACATTTGTGGGGGTCCTTCGCCCCAACTCCTGTGAATGTGGAGGGACAACTGTATTTTATTTACTTCTGAGAATGTGTAAAAGAGTTGCTTTTAAAATTTAAAACTATAATGGTAACACACTACTTCTGGGGCCTTGTATTTATATATCCACATATTTTCTAAAAATAAAATTCCGATTTCTGTGTATCTGTCCCCAAATAAGGGTAATCTTGTAGCACCTTTGTAGCAACTTGGAGTCATTCGGATTGGAAAGATGGGAAGTTTATAAGAAGGGGTTTTAAGCAGCGTTTCTTCCACATTCAAATTAGCAGCCCCCCACAGTTGCTTTTGAAGTAAGGAAAACATCTGTTGTTGCCTTCAGGAGCAATAAAATTTCATGAAGTAGCACCATTGTATATGAATATATGGGAAAGAGACCTCCGGAGCTGAGTACAAGTGAAAAGTGACCCATTTGACCCCCAAAGGGCTTGAAACTGTTTTGAGTGTACTGATTAAACATTTGAAAAGCCTCGTGGAGGTTTTTGAAATCTTGGTGAATACTCAGAAACACCTTTATGCATCCTCTTTCGCAGGGGTAGGCAACCTTTCCCCTTTAAGGGCCGAGGGACTTCAGCTCCCAGAAGCTTCAGCCATGTTGGCCAATAGTCCCATGTTGGCCAATAGCTCCTGGGATTCTAGGAGCTGAAGTCCCTCAGCCCTTAAAGGGTAAAGGTTGCCTACCCCTGCATCTTTCGCTTTCCCCTGCCTTGAGACCCTAAGTCTTACTTTGAAGTTCAGCACTCTGGATAGTGGGTTTAAAGTTCAGGCTAAAACCTGGAGCAGATTCATGCTCTACTGACATGGAAGCCACCAATTAGTCCACAGTGGGGCATGTTTTCTTGTTGGGATTACAAATCCCAGAATCCCCCCTGAGAAACATGGGAGAGTTGGCAAATGTACATTATCAATAGCTGCTGAACCTTGTTTCCAGCCTGCCAGAAGTGACATTTGAGATGTGCCATGCTCTACTCAACAGTGCCAAGTGGTTCTCCTTGCAGGGTATAATAAGACAAGGAGAGCAAAGTCTATATTTTACTGTTGAATGTTGTGCAGTTTTATTCACAAAACAGTGATACCTTTATCAGACCAACCAAAAATGCACAAAATGTATTATGTAAGTTTTCGAAGCTCCACTGGCTTCATCAGGCAAGGGTGTCAAAATCTTACAACAGAAAGGGAAAAAATGACAATAGATTCACAGGCCTGCATTTTGTCAAGATGTTGTTTTTATTGTTGTCAGTCAGACAACAGCCATTAACTGTTTGTGGACTTGGGATGTTATTGTATTTTGCTCTATGGCTGACTCGGCTACTCTAGATATGGTTTATATTGTTTTATTGTTACCTTGCTTAATAAAGTTGTTTATTTTGATGTTTTTATGTAACAGAAATTATAAGGCGTACAATATTAAAACTTTTTCAAAAAGACACCCATTCTGAGCCTGAATATTGATATTAAATTATCAAATTCATAATATGTGGCTATGCACTAAAATAAGCTAAAATACATGAATGCTCTGAATTAGCTCATGAATTGAATTTGAATAATCTTCAACTCTGGGCAAATTTGAAAAATAGTCCAGTTCTACAGCCCAGTCACTTTGAGCATTAATTTCATTATGATTTCTTAAATAGCACAGTGAAGTAAGATTTTTCTTTAAAACTCTCGTTTTTTTCTCATCAGTGTTTTGTCTCCCCCTACTGTTCCTATATATAACTGCTTGTCATAAAACTGAAGGAGACAGAATCCAAACCTGTGGCAGCTCCTGTTTGCACCGTATCTTAACTTTTGGTTTTCAAATGCTAGGTGCTGCATGACAGATAAGGAATGAGCATGACTCTCTAACCTTATCTTCTGATTATCTTCTGAATTAGTCTTATTTGCTGCTCATAGCAACTAGAAAATTCATCTACCAATGCTTATTGCTCATATTCAGATCTGTGTGATCTACTGTGAGTACAAGTTAAATATATAAGGAGATAATAACATCTGCAGCATGGTGGGCTATATCTGATGTACCTGGGCTGTAGGATATTAACAGCTCAAATGATGATATGTACTCTTCCCAAATTGATTGTTGACCTTCCGCTGCCCCTTCCCTTTCCTTCCTGTGTCATTTGAATCACAGACTGTCAGCTACAAGACAGACACCTTCACCTGCCTTCTTGATACTGCTACCACTAGCTCCTTCACCTGTTGGTGGGGAAGTGAATGCCCCACAGCTAACTGTCTAGTACAGAGGAAAAGTTATCTTCTCATATCTTAGGCAGTCAGTCTTAGGGTGGATTGCTTCATTATTCTAATTATTGATCAGAATCCTCTTGCCAGTTACAAATGCATAACCACTTTAGTTACGGAGCTAAGCAGTGACTTCCATCCCAACCTCTCCCATCCTCACTTACAGAGCAGCAGCTGTTGCAATTCATGGGAGTGCATTCCTGTTGCTCAAGAAGCAGCAGACATTCTCTGCTTGACAGGCATATGTGAGGCCCCTGTGACAATTCCCCCTTGCACGAGAGATCATTTGTGCAAGGAGTGGGTAGGAACATCAGTCAGCTGTTTTCTGAGTGACAGGGGAACAGATCTTCATTGACCGCAGCAGCTGTCGCCTAGTAAATGGGGATTGGAGGACGTTCACAGTCCCTGTGTATCCCCTGAACTAGGGCATATTTAGGGATCATGAATACAAAACAGTCACAAATGCATAGCTCTAGGTTACACATTCATAACTGCCCAATAAAATTCCAGCCGATCACCATTATTTTATGTCCTGCCTTTTCCTCAATAATGGGACCCAGAGTGGCTTACAGGGGACAGAGAAAAGGCAGAATTACTCAACACCTTCTTTGCTTCAGTCTTCTCAGAAAAGGCAAAGGGTGCTCAACTTGAGGATAATGGAGCAGAGGACAGAATAGGAGAATTTCATCACAGAATAAGTAAAGAGATAGTACAGAAACATCTGGTTAATCTAGATGAATATAAGTCTCCAGGACCAGATGAATTACATCCAAGGGTATTAAAAGAACTGGCAAATGTAATATCAGAACCATTGGCAATAATCTTTGAGAATTCCTGGAAAACAGGAGAGGTCCCAGCGGACTGGAGGAGGGCAAATGTTGTCCCCATCTTCAAAAAGGGGAAAAAAGAGGATCCCAACAATTATCGTCCAGTTAGTCTGACATCAATACCCGGAAAGATTCTAGAGCAGATCATTAAACAGAGAGTCTGTGAACATCTGGAAGATAATTTCATAATCACAAAAAGTCAACATGGGTTTCAGAGAAACAGGTCATGCCAAACAAATCTGATCTCTTTTTTTGATAAAATTACCAGCTTGGTAGATGAAGGGAATGCTGTGGATATAGTATATCTTGATTTCAGTAAGGCCTTTGACAAAGTTCCCCATGACATTCTTGCAAGCAAGTTGGTAAAATGTGGGCTAGACAAAGTAACTGTTACATGGATTTGTAATTGGTTATCTGGTCGAACGCAAAGGGTGCTCAACAATGGCTCCTTTTCAACCTGGAAAGAAGTGACCAGTGGGGTGCCACAGGGCTCTGTCCTGGGCCCAGTGCTATTCAATATCTTTATTAATGACTTGGATGACGGTATTGGGGGCATAGTTATCAAATTTGCAGATGACACCAAATTAGGAGGAGTAGCTAATACCCCAGAGGACAGGATCAAAATTCAAAATGACTTGAGCAGACTAGAAAGTTGGGCCAAAGCTAACAAAATGAAATTCAACACAGAGAAATGTAAGGTACTGCACTTAGGGCGGAAAAACGAAAAGTACAGATATACGATGGGGGACACTTGGCTGAATGAGACTACCTGTGAAAGGGATCTAGGAATCCAGGTGGACCACAAGTTGAACATGAGTCAACAGTGCGATGCAGCAGCTAAAAAGGCCAATGCAATTTTAGGCTGCATCAGTAGAAGTATAGTGTCTAGATCAAGAGAAGTAATAGTGCCACTATATTCTGCTTTGGTCCGGCCTCACCTGGAATACTGTGTCCAGTTCTGGGCACCACAATTCAAAAAGGATGCGGAGAAACTGGAGCGTGTCCAAAGGAGGGCAACTAAAATGGTGAAGGGTCTGGAAAGCAAGCCCTATGAGGAACGACTTAGGGAGCTGGGGATGTTTAGCCTGGAGAAGAGAAGGCTGAGAGGTGATATGATAGCCGTGTTTAAATATTTGAAGGGATGTCATATCGAGGAGGGAACAAGCTTGTTTTCTGCTGCTCCAGAGACTAGGACCCGAAACAATGGATGCAAGCTGCAAGAAAAGAGATTCCACCTCAACATTAGGAGGAACTTCCTGACAGTAAGGGCGGTTCGACAGTGGAACACACTCCCTCGGAGAGTAGTGGAGTCTCCTTCCTTGGAGGTCTTTAAGCAGAGGCTGGATGGCCATCTGTCGGGGATGCTTTGATTGGGAGTTCCTGCATGGCAGGGGGTTGGACTGGATGGCCCTTGTGGTCTCTTCCAACTCTATGATTCTATGATTCTATGATTCTATGATTGTAAAAAATACAGATTAAAAACTATTCAAAAATATCAATAAAAAGTATAAATATAAAAGTGATTTCAAAGACAAACATATTGTTAAGTTAAACCCATTAAAATCTATTAAAAGACTATATACAAACCAACAAAACAGCACAGCAGACAACTAAAAGGCCATCACAGTCAGTTCCTAAAAGCCTGATGGTATGGAATGTTATGAACTGCCATTGGAAGGAGAGCAATGATGGGGCCATCCTGGCCATTCTAGGGAGGGAGTTTCAAAGCCTTGGAGCAGCCACTGAGAAGGCCTTCCCCCTTATTCCCACTGTATGAGCCTGAGGAAGTGGCGGGATTGAGAGAAGGCCCTCTCCTGAAGATCTTACCATTCTGGTTGGCTCATATAGGGAGATATGATGCTTTAAATAGCCTGGATCCAGTGGTATCACTAGTTTTGGCATCACCTGGTGTGGTAACTCATAGTGTCACCCCACCCCTCATTGACCTCCTCCCATGCCACACCATACAGATTCCTTAGTAATATTTTTTGTACTAATGTTACTCATAAATCATAATTCCCATATATTATTGAATGTAATGGCAATAGTTGTGACAGGAACAACTAGCAAAATTAAAAGTATACCTTTAAATTACAATATCATACACCCAGCCTAAATGTATTTACATATACGTAGCTTCATGTGATTGAAGTGAAAATTTGGTAAAATATGATGTTTTTAAAGAATTCTATTTTTTTAAAAAAAATTAAATTTAAAATTAAAAATTAAAAATCTGGGGCATATCTTTTCTCCTCTCACTGAACCTCACCCCACTCACCCCAACTCTTCAGCATTTTAAAGGGACACAGGTGAATGCCACATCCCATTTCTGTCAAAAGGCAGATGTTTGGGGAGGAGTGGTATCACCACCACCCCCTTAGGGTGTCACCTAGTGTGGTCTGCAGCCCCTGCAGCTTCCTAGTGATGCCACTGTCTGATCCAAGCTTTACTGAAGGATGATGAAATGGTAGTTACATGGTCTGCCAGACAGTGGGAATGCAGCTCTTCACAGGGGTGTACAGCATTGGAAATATCATTCTTCCAAACTGTATACAGCATTGGAAATATGCTGTACATAGTTTGGAAGAATTATTTTTAGCATGGCTGCATTGGTTGCAAGGATTAAGGGACTCGTAGTTTAAAAGAGTAATGTTTGTAAGGTCATTGCTCTTACACTGTTTATATGGCAGCTATCGTTATCCTATAGGGCAGTGATTGTGAACTTTTTAGAGACCGGGTGCCCAAACTCAGTAGTATGCCTGTACCAGGTGTCACCCAGTGCTGGGGGAACGGGGCAGGGCAGGACTTCTGGGGAGAGGAGGAGAGACTTCCGGGGATGGGACTTCCAGGGGAAAAAAACTAAGGCACACTCACTCAGGCTAGCAATAGCAAATGCCCCCCCTTCGACAAAACTTGCCAAGAAAACTCCATGATAGTTTCATCTTAGTGTTGCCATACATCATAAACAACTTGAAGGCACCACACACACATAGGTCACACATTCTAAGCCTCAGAGGATGGCAATAGAAGTCCCCCTCTGACAAGCTTGATAGTTTCCCCATGATAGTTTCATCTTAGCGTTGCCAGGAATTACTTGAAGGCACGCACATACAGATACACAGACACACAGAGAGCACACTCTCTCAGCCTCAAGCTAGCCATAGCAAACCCCCCTCTGATGAAACTTGCCAAGAAAACTCCATGATAGTTTCACCTTAGGGTCACTGCCATGTCCTGCCTGGAGGAGGACACGGAGGATGAGCCAAAACCTCCTCTGGGACCTGAGCCTGCAGCTGTGGAGCCTCAGTCCGGCCCTAGCTCTGCTATGCCGGCTCCGGCAGAGCCTGTGGCTTCTCAGCAGGCTCAGCAGCCAGGTGTCCTAGTGGCAGAGTCACTGGACATGGAGGAGGATCAAGGGACTGTGCCTACCTTCAGTCAGTGTCGAGATGAAAGGGCTGGCCTTTAAAAGTTGCTGAGATGTGCTGGTAATCAGAAGCACCTGAGTGCCTGCAGAGTGTTCATTTAAGGAGTTGCCGAACGCCTGCTTCAGTGGCAATGAATATCTGACTTTCATGAGGAAAGTACTCTGTCTCCCATTGCTCCTTGGACTGAAACCTTGCTTTTTGGACTGCTGACCTGTCTTGATTTTCTGGAACCATTGACCTTTGGACTGTCTGATCGACCTGCTTATCTGATACCCTGGATCTCGGCCTGCTTGACAACTTCTCTGGTAAAACCCTTTGTGTTTGGAACTCTGTACTTTGAAGCAGAGACTTTGGCTGCTGCTTCACACTAGGTCTGCAAGCCATTTGTTTGTTTGGTCTTATCAGCCATTTGGCTGTTTTCCTGGACAATTGCCATAAGTCAGAAATGACTTGGAGGCACACAACAACAACAGATGCTGACATCATGATGATGATGATGATGATGATGATGATGATGATGATGATTTCTTACCCATGGATCAAGGTGGATACACCCCTAGACAGGATTAACATGATTTAGGCACATGGTGACCAGACATCTACCTTTTCCAGCACATAGCCGACATTTCATCCTCCTGTCCAGGAGCAATTCCAAAATGTCCATTTTGAGCATGACTTATAAGCAGAAATTTACATTAATGTCTTTAGCTTTTATTGTGTAATGCCTACAATTTATCTTAATGCTTTGTCCTTCTTTGTGGTGAGGACATCTGGTTACCCTGTACTGGTGGGCCCTCAGTATCCCTAGGGGATCCATTCCAGATCCCCTCATGAATATGAACATGGAAAATCCATGGTCAGAGGGAGCTGTCAATCACCCGGGAAGGAGCACTGGGTGATTGATGGCTTCTTCCGACCAGTGGCTGACAAGAATTTGGAAGAGGCATGACAAAGGCAGCCCAGCAGGCCCCGAGTTAATTTTTTGTGTTCTGAGCCCTTGACAGGGAGGCAGGGGAGTCCTATGGCACGCATGCCCACGGAGAAGTCTCTGCATCCTGCCTGTGACATGCAGGCCATAGGTTTGCCACTATGTTTATAGGAATTTTTAAAATTGCCATGAGGCAGATTGTTTCAACAGTACTTTGATAGGTTGCAGGGAGATGTGTGGCAGTCAAGTAAGGATTGCACTCTCTATTACAGGCTAAATTAAAATGTGGGAGTGCAGCCCTGCACATACAGCAGCATGTTCCTGCTTTCTGTACCCCCATGGTTGATTGACAGGAGAAGAAAGAGTCTGTCCCACTCATGTGAGCCTGTCCATCTGACTCTGTCAATACATATTATGGTACAAAGAGGTTCTACAAGAAAGCTTTAAACACATACAAACACATACACACCTCTTGTCCACTGGATACTGAAATTTAAGCCTACATGCAGCTGGAAAACAAGACACCTACCTGTACTGAAGATGAACCTATCATGGGGTTTTCTGGGGCTGACTGTGTGTGACCCCCCCAAGATTGCCCATGGCAGTAGAATTCAAAGACATAGCCGTGTTAGTCTGGAAAATCAGTTTGCAAAGGAATCATGCATCTGATGAAGTAGGCTCAAGTCTATGAAAGCTCATGCTACTAATTTCTATCTTTCATTTAGTCTCAAAAGTGCTCCAAGATCCTTTTGTGTACCAAGGTCACTCAGTGGTTTCCATGGCTCAGTGGTTTCCATGATCTTCAGAGTTATAGTCCAATGTGCAAACCACTACACCATGCTGGATACCATGGTGAAAGTCACATCATATTGTTCAATGAACAAAAGAAACATTTAATCTTAATTATAATTTTCTGTGTACAGTCTCTGCACTAGGCAGCCCTTCCCAACCTTATGCACACCTACTTATTTGGAAATGAATCCCAAATATATGAATCCCAGAAATAACTTGAAGGCACACAACAACAACAACAACACCCTATGGGGCTTTTAAAGATTCAGACTGAATTAGAACACAATATGTCAGATGAAACTGTGACTGAGAAAACAATAATTTAAGTTATAGACAAGGCAACTTTTAGGGACAGTAGAACTGAAGACAAAGAGAATGAATAGGTTATGAAATACTGAGATCTACAAATTGAGATTTAGAGCCTCTAAAAAAAATAAAACAGTGATATCAATGGTGAAAGATGCTTGATAAGCAATACCAAATAGAATGACAAAATATCTGAACGCAAGCCCTGTAGTTAGGATCCCAAGTCTGGAATGTGCCACATTATTTGGTAATGCCTCATTTATTTCTAGATTCTTGAATAGAATTGGCATCACTGATGGTCAAAAATTGCAGTGAATAACCTCAGACAGACTTTAAAGTGGAGAATAACCAATACTACCACATCCATAACAACCATATTCATTTAAACAATCATGTTCTGTCCTTTCATGACACGGTAAATCTTCTGACAGAGTAAGGTGGCTGCCTTACTCAGCCTAGTGGTAGGATGGGATTCCGGCTGCACATAAGATCCTGTGAACATATCTTCTATGCAGTCTTTGCAATGGTAACAAGGCAGGTATGTGAGTAGATTGTATGTCTATGAGGGGTGCTTTTCCTAGTTGTTTCCTTGAATGACTTTTGAACATTATTGACATGTAAATGTGGCAAATGTCTGTGAGGAGGACAGGACATTGGGTACCATGACAAATAATATAGTGGCATCTACCTTGCTAGCTCCACCTGGCGAGCGGCAGCGTCCTCCAGGCCATGGAGGACCACTTACCAGCCCCGGAAGACCAGCTCTGGGAGACCAGCTGAGCGGACTGAGCAGCCCCTCCTCCGCTCCACCCCTGTGGACTCCAGAGGATATATAGTGCTGCCAAGGACATCCTCGCCTGCACCACCTGGCGAGCGGCAGCATCCTCCAGGCCATGGAGGACCACTTACCAGCCCTGGAAGACCAGCTCTGGGAGACCAGCTGAGCGGACTGAGCAGCCCCTCCTCCGCTCCACCCCTGTGGACTCCAGAGGATATATAGTGCTGCCAAGGACATCCTCGCCTGCACCACCTGGCGAGCGGCAGCGTCCTCCAGGCCATGGAGGACCACTTACCAGCCCCGGAAGACCAGCTCTGGGAGACCAGCTGAGCGGACTGAGCAGCCCCTCCTCCGCTCCACCCCTGTGGACTCCAGAGGATATATAGTGCTGCCAAGGACATCCTCGCCTGCACCACCTGGCGAGCGGCAGCATCCTCCAGGCCATGGAGGACCACTTACCAGCCCCGGAAGACCAGCTCTGGGAGACCAGCTGAGCGGACTGAGCAGCCCCTCCTCCGCTCCACCCCTGTGGATGCCGGAAGAGCGCTGACAGCTACACAACGCCGCTGGGAACACCTTCGCCATAGAGGACTATTTTGCCATCTTATAGCTCTTGGAGGACCACAAGACAGGAAAATTATGCTTTTTAAATTGTATTTTTAATTATTGTTATCTGATTTGATTGTATGTTTGGGGGGATGGGTGGGTGGGTGAAGGAGGGATGGGATTTTAATTTGATGTATTGCTTTGATGTTTTGTGATGTTGTGCGCCGCCCCGATTGCCTGGCAGAGGGGCGGGATATAAATAAAAATTATTATTATTATTATTAGGGCTACATGACCCAGGTAGATTTTACATGTTATTTTTCTTTCACTGAATTTCTGGTGAAACTTTCAGAAACTTGTGCTTGGGTGGTTATTATTTTTCTTAGATTGCATCCTTCTTATTTGGGATGCAGTGGCTCAAGTGGTTAAGACGATGACTCTGTTGATTGCAAGATTGGCAGGTTGGCAGTTCAAGGCCTGGGTGCTGCATGACGGGGTGAGCTCCCGTCACTAGTCCCAGTTTCTGCCAACCTAGCAGTTTGAAAGCATGCAAATGCAAATAGATAAATAGGCACCACTTCAGTAAGAAGGTAAAACAGTGTTATGTGCAATCATGCTGGCCACATGATCACAGAGTAGTCTCTGATAATGCTGGCTCTTTGGCTTAGTAACGGAGATGACCACTGCCCCCTATGGTTGGACACAACTTGACAACCTTGACTCATCTGCCTGAAGGAGAATGTAATATGCTGCTCAAAAGCAAATTACACAGTAGGGTTTTTCAGTGCATAAGAAGAAGAATCAGCCTGTAAGTTTTCATCCAGCTTGACATCTCATTAGAGAATGTTGCATTTACTGCTCAACACAGATGAAACTGATTGCCCTGCTAAGATATAATTTGAATGCATGGAAATGTAAAGGCTTGAAAAAGGACAAAGAATATAGGTCAAGTGTGCTAGGAAGATGCCAGGCTGACTGCTCTGTCATCAACCACATAACATTTGTGAGTCTTTGAAAAGGCATAATACATTTTAACCATTTTCATGGAAATTAGTGCATTCCCATCAGAGGAATCCGTCAATTAAATTCTAATAACTTTCTTTGCTATAAACTGGAAGTGTTGCAAAATGTTAATAAGAAATGTCACCCCACTTATATGGCTACATCCAAAATATATTAGAGCAATGCCCCATACACATGAATCATATTGTAATTATGGCTATGTATGTTGCACTTTGTATGCCCTTTAGCTAAACCTCACTTTCGCCTATTGAGAAAGTAAAGTATCTTTGACACTCAATTCAAAAGCAAAATCTAATCCAAGCCATGCAATTTTCATGGACAAGGCCCACCAATTTTCACATCCAAGTGTACCTAAGGGAGGAACCATGTACCAAGTGATTAGCAAACTGAAGGCAACTATCTAATGTGAGAAATACATCAATTGTTCATCTCTTGTTTAGCACTTATATAAAATGTTTTATTGTTCCAGAAGTCTTCACAGGGCAGCTAAAGGCAAATGTATCCAAACAGTAATGTGGGAACTATTAGCAGCTGACATATTTAAACATCATGAACTGTGCCTCATCTGTCCTAAATAGTTCAAGAGGTGGTGACCTTTTGTGAAAAATGCAAAGCGCTGGAATTTCAGATAAATGAAGATGCCTTTATGACCAAGGTACCACCCTACTCAGGCAACCCATAACCTGAAAGTTGCCCATTTAAACTCCCATTAATCCTGAAAGAGCTTCGCCTCTAGACAAACTATTATGTTAAATCACCACCAGGTTTTCCTCCACAGTCACTTTTGTTCAAAGAATGGCAATCTGAATTGTATCCTGGAAGTATGGCTTTGTAATGCTGAACAGGTCAATTCAAATTGAGTTATGGGGCTAGGGGTGCATCTACACTGTAAAAATAATGCAGTTCGTGTCAGTGTGTGGATGATGGGTGTTGCAGTGATGCTCTTTGGCACCCAGCAGAATCTGCAGGACAAGCTGGCTGCTGTAATCCACAGCCACTCTGTAACTCTTACCATCAACTGGCTCAGCTTCCCTTCTTCAGGATCCTGTCTTCCTCAGTCAAGAAGACACATTGTAAAGTCCAAAAGCATAGTTTATTAATGCATATAAAAGAAAAATAAGATAGTTAAGTAAAATCCATTGTGATGAACTTGTCCAGTTCAGCCATGAAAGATTACATCTTTAACAATCCCAAAAGCTTAGGATCTCCAACTTGTTGCAGTTAAAACCACTGCTTCCAGCCAGACAAGCACTCACATCTTGAACAATAACATTCTAGACAAAGGATTCTCTAGGCCCTTCTCCACCTTCTAGGTGTTAACCTTATGTTAATTGGATAATGCTTGTATGATGTATACTAACCCAGCCTCTTGTTGTCCATCATCCACCACGTGACTATCTTTCCCAGCTTAACGATGTTTATGTATAATTGCTATCAAACCTTTCTCATAACAAAGTCTGTGTCCATGAGTTATATCTTTGGGAAAGCACATGTTTATGTCTATGTTGGCCATCTGGTGTTAGATTCACTTTGTTTTTCTAGATATTGTTCTCATGAGGAAAATTCCACACACACATCTCTACATTTCACCTTTGACTGTATAACCCATCTATATTCTAACAGTTCGATACCACTTTAAGTGCTCTAGCTCCATCCCATGGAATCCTGGGATTTGTAGTTTAGTGAGGTATCAGCACTCTTTAGCATCAGGGTGCCCCATTGGAGCAGCTTGTAGACATGCTGCACCAAAGGGGCACAAAAGAGCTGTGGTGGCAGCTCTAAGAGTGGCTTTTTGCTGGCTCCAAAAGGAGCAGCATTTGCCAGCTCTTTTTGGAATGGCAAAAAGCCAGTTTGGGGCCACAGCATGTGGTTGCTCCCAGGGTGGCACAGAGCCACCCTTAGGGGCCATCTGTACGGCCCCAAAGTTGAATTTATCATGGGGTTTTCTTAGCAAGATTTGTTCAGAGGAAATTTTACCATTGCCTTCCTATGAAGCTGAGACAGTGTGACTTCCCCAAGATCATACAGTGGGTTGTCATGGCCAAGTGGGGATTCAAACCCTGGGCTTCAGAGTCATAGTCCAATGCTCAAACTACTACACCACACTGGCTCTCAAAATGAAACAACAACATATATTTTTAACCCTTAAGCTTTGACAGTATTCTTAACAAAGCAAATTTCCCCATTTTGTTTAAGTTCAGCACAGTCAACTATCTGTGCACCATACCTCCACAGAAAATCCTGAAACTCCAATATTGTTCAGGGATTATGCATTATTCTGACACAGATGCATGACATATATGGTATGTTTAATTATTAGATTTTGACACCCTTTTTAGAGATGTCCACCCTTTTTAGAGTCTTTTGTATTACCATATCCCAGATTCCCCCAGTTGGGATCACTATTACAGATGTAGTCCAAGAAAGTACCTTTTCCATACTTTGAATTCCTCCCATCCTTCAACTCTGCTTTGAAGAATCCAGTCTGACAATTCCTTTGATACTAAGAGTGTCATTCTGGGCACACTCTTTTGGGAGCAATACCAAATTAAACTAATTTCTGAATAAATATTGCTAGGGTTACTCAGTACTGAATTGTACTGTAAACCTAATTATTCCAATGGTAAAGCAAGTGTGTGTGTGTGTGTGGGGGGGGCATAAGCTTTGAATATTTTTGTCTCAGAAATGTATGACGTATAAGTTTTTTAATGGAGATTCTTTGTCCCTAGATTTAATTGTGACATTTGTCTGCGTACATGTTCATCCAGAGTGACATCACAAAACATATGATTTCTTGCAGTACATTCTTTCCACATGTAATTAAAAACACATGATTTCTGAAAACATTGATTTGGAGGATAAATGTGCATCAGTTTTCCTTGTGGACTATTTCTTTTTCTGAGAAATGTTAAAAACCCTAACTATGAATTTAATGTATCACAAAAATAGTCTCCTTTATAGAGATTCTAAGACACTGTATGTGCCTAAGGCAATCCATTTTGCCTGCAAAAGCTTAAGTTTAGAACTCATAGGTTATGCTACTGTTTTAAAAATTCAATGTATTTTCAAGAATGTCACCTGGATAAATCCAAGCATTTTCTAAGGGTACTTTGGCTATTCTGTTGTATAATAGCAAAGAGTTTCAGCAAAGAGTTTAGATATAACTTCCAGTGTGCAAAGGGATCTTGTACCACTGTTGAGACTAACTGAAAGAAAGAAGCTGGTATCATGAGCATTTGTAGGCTTGAGTCTACTTTCTCAGATGCATGAAGTCTATGGTCCAGGGACAGACCTATAAAAGCAGGCAGTGTGTGAGAATAGTGATAGAAATGCAAAACTTGTGGTTATGGAGATGAAATGACAAGTTCAGTTTTAACAAAAGTCATTGATGGTCAGGAGGAAAGATGTTGCCTAAAATCAAGGTGAGTAGATAACCATATGAATGGTGGTGGGGGTATTGGAATGTAATATGGGAACCAAAAATGAGATGTGATGACCTGGCTAAGGGAGCCCTCATGGGGCTAGGACGTTAGCTGGTGTTATAATGTATGTAATGTGCTGCAAAGCCATTGTCTTTGTTCAATCCACTATTGTTGGAATAGAGTTCGTGGATATGTTCTAGTTTTGCAAATTCTCTTTCCAATCTTCCTTTGTAGTTTTTTTGTTCAAGGACCACTGTCCTGGGGTCAGAGATGGAATTGTGAAGACACACCCAACTAAAGGTGGTGGCAAATATGGGTGTGCAATGCCAGTACCCTGGTGAGATCAAACTCTTATACCCAAAAAGGCTCCAAAGCTGAATGTAAAGTCCAAAAGGGGGAAATTTATTTTAAAGAACAAAAGAAAAAGGTTTCTCCTCCTCAGCTCTAACAGGCTTAAAATAAAAAGTACTTTACAGTTTAGGTTTCAGCAATCTTCAGGGTTGTCATCTCTCTGGGTTGGATCTTGGTTTTCTCAATGAAGGTGGTGCAGGGTCTTTCAGCTTCTGGTGCTCTTGACTTCTTTATTGTTGATGTTTAATAGAATTAACTGCTTCTGGTAACTAAATTGGCTCATGTAACTAAATTGGCTGAATGGTAAATAAATTGGCTAAATGGTAAATAAATTGGCTAAATGGTGTAAGAAATGCCCTTTCCCTCTGTCTGTGCCTGTTTGCTACCAAACAGATAAAGCCAAGCTGGCCTAAGAAAAACTAAAAATCCCAAACTGAAACAGAGCTTGCTGGGAAGGGGCAAACTAAAAACTAAAAAAATGCAGGGGATTCCTACAGCTCCTCCCACAAACTAATACAATGGAACATTCCTATGCTCAATCATACTAAGAACTGAACTAAAATGAAGGAAAATGCAGAGGAGAATTTAAACAGTCCAGGCTGGACATTACAGGAATGCTCAGGAAGACTGAAGTGTTCTTCAATTCTTTTTGTGTATCCCCATTCCTAATGTCTGATTTATGTTTACTCAATGTAGAGTGCTGAAGGGCATTGCTGACACTATATAGTATATATTACATTGGAGGATGAGCAAGTGAAAGTCCCTCTAATATTGTAGGTGATGTCATAGAATCATAGAATCGTAGAGTTGGAAGAGACCACAAGGGCATCCAGTCCAACCCCCTGCCATGCAGGAACTCCCAGTCAAAGCATCCCTGAGAGATGGCCATCCAGCCTCTGTTTAAAGACCTCCAAAGAAGGAGACTCCACCAATAACAACAACAACAACAACAACAATAACAATAATAATAAATTTTATTTATATCCCACCCCTCTGTCACGCAATCGAGGTGGCTCACAACAATTTAAAAACATTATACAATATTAAAATACCATCCAAATCCCACAGCCTCCCCACCCTTTAAAAAAGAATTAAACAATTTTAGCATTAAAACAATGATTCAAACACATAATTAAAACAAACGATAATCAATCTCCCATAATCCAAGGGAGTGTGTTCCACTGTCAAAAAGCTCTCACTGTTAGGAAGTTCCTCCTAATATTTAGTTGGAATCTCTTTTCCAGTAGTTTACATCCATTGTTCCATGTTCTAATCTTGGGAGCAGCAGAAAACAAGCTTGCTCCATCCTCAGTGTGACACACCTTTAAATGCTTAAACAGGGCTATCATATCACCTCTTAACTATCTCTTCTCCAGGCTAAACATACCCAGCTCCCTAAGTCTTTCCTCTTAAGACATGGTTTCCAGACCCTTCACCATTTTGGTGGCCCTTCTTCATTTGCTTTATATCTTACCTTTCTCCCAAAGTGGCTTTAATCCACTTTAGCACATGGGTACCAACTTTGAATCCAGATGTTCTGGACATTAGGTACTGTGATGATATTTCTGGAATAGATGTGTAGGCAGAGTTGGATCTAGATTTTTGGCAAGGTCTTGTGTCTGTGTCCACTTCTATGTTGTGTGTCCTCCTGTAGGTAAGTTACTGTTTGAGGTTGGGAGGCTGTCTATAGGCGAGTAAAGGCCCGCTATTAAGAGTCCTTAAGATGGTAGAATTATTGTCCAGAATATTCAGGAAATGTCATCACAGGATCCAATGATATCATTCACAATATTAGAGGGATTTTCACTTGCTTACGGCTTATCCCATGGCATATGCCCAGTGCAACATTTTGGGTTCTTTTTTAGTGTCAAATTGAACACTATAATTGAAGCTGGAGGAGAATATAAGTCCACCTGGACTTCCTACTTGATATTCTTTCTACTCTGCTCAGTTCTCCAAACAAATATTAATGGTGAGAACACTATTATGACTTTAATCAAATTAAAAAGTGATCATTAAACCAAGCTGTTCCTTCAGCCCTCCTTGAAACAAAAGAAGAAAGAAGAAAGAAAGAGGAGAAGGAGAAAGAGGAAGAGAAGGATCAGCTAATTCTGAATTGACTGTAGCACTACTTAACAAGCTGGGCTTGGATATCTATATAATGCATATAGAGCCACATGTGTGTGCACAGACACAAAGACGTATACACACACAAAACACATAGACTTTAAATTAGAACTTACAGGAATGATGGAAAATTCAGAATATGGAAACTCTGCATTCAGTATCTAATTCCTTGTATGGCAGGCACAGCAACAACTGAAGTGTTTCTATGGGGTTAGATGACTCCATGAAGTTCTGCTAATGTCCACATGACATCACAATGTTCATGTTCTAATAACTAAATCATGTTTAAATAGCATTTAAATGGCCAGTCTTGCCCACCCCAAGATTTTTGGCTGCACATTGGTCATAGTTTTATAAAAGCTGCAAGAGAGTTCTTAAGATAGTGTGACTGTATATCCCATCCAGTCTCTCATCTGGCTGCTTCAGCCTTTGCAAAGTTTGAACCAAAGTTTGAAAGGAGAGATCTTTGCAACACAGAAATGACTGTGTTAGTGGGGCAGCTGTGTTCTTTAAAATGTAGGTTTTGGGTAGCATTGGGGGATGTTGCTACAGAAACATAGCTAGGTCTAAGAATGCAGGATTGCACCAATATTCTTCCTCCCAATACTGAAGTAGGTCAGTATGTATCATGCACTACTGGATACTTTTAAGAGGTGACATATTACATCTCCTTAGAGTATGACTTCCTTATCACTGGTAGAACAGCAACATTGATTACGGGGTGGACAGGCGATGGTTCCTGGAAACTAACCATAGTGAGTCACACTGGCACAAACACAAAAACAGTGTAGTCCTGTTTCGGTTTTGACACCCAGCCTGTGTTGTTCCCACTACTGTTCTGAAAAGAAAAGGATCCTTAACTATGACAACAATTATGGAGACCAGTTTTTGGGGCCTCTTACTGGAACAACTGGCTAATCCCATTGACAAAGCATTATTTGGCCATCGCTTAGCAACAGGTGAACTGCTGGTGGTTTCTTCATTACTTTGCAAACTGCAAAAAGAGCATCAAGAGCTGCTGCTTTAGGAAAGTACATCTGCTCCAAATACTCTAAAAATCATTGTGGAAAAAGGAACCTCCCCCCCACCTCCAGCTCCACCACAAAACTCAGATGGGATGTACCATATGTCCTAGTTACACATTCAAATTGCAACAAGAAAGATAATAATGCCAACATGAGTTATTTCATGTCCTTTAAATGCTAATTAACACATCTGTCTTTAAAGCTGAGCTCAGGGATTGCATCACATTCTGTGCCTTTGGATCCAGCTTTCAGTAATTAAAATGGTAATCGGAGTGAGAGCTTGTATTGTTTCCAGTGGAGTGTCTTTGCCCTAGCTGTTCTATGATATTCTAAGACTTTGATCTGCTCATATGTTCCGCCCCTGGACATTGACCTCAGCCTTAATGCGATGCAGTTACTGTGAAAACCTTGAAGCATTCTTTGTGGGAATTAAAAAGTTGTTGTGTTCATAACATGTCCTCATTCTGGGTACCCATGGGCATATTCAGGCAATTGTGCACTGAACACATAAACTTTATACATACCTATTGCTGGATATATTTTGATAGTTCATAAATATCCAAATAAATGAATTAATTAGCTAAAAAAGAAAAATGCAGAGGAAGGAAAGTGGGTGTAAAAATGTAGCTAACACCTGTGGTGTTTTGGACAGGGTCATTAGAAGTCCTTCACTTCAAAGGAAATATGTGTAGGATTCAGATGACTCATATGTTGGGACTCTAGATATAATCCTGAAAAAGAAAAGCACCAGAACAGATATAATTAAAATTAGAGCAAGAAATTTGATCTGATGTGCTCCTCAGCTAAAGCCTGGCTTTCAAAATCTGAAATATTAGGACACCCACATATTTTATTTTCAGAATATCTAATTCCTTTGAGTATATAGCTGCTTGTAAATGTATACAAGAGAAAAAATACAAGGAAAAATGTTAGCCAGCACTATACATATGATATAAACATGAAGGGGAGACAATGAGAATTGAAGCAAAAAGGACAACATGTAAGATTGGTAGCAATGGAAATGAGTTGCTTTAGTCCAGAATCTACTGAAATGGGTGGCAGCTATATAAAACTATACATATTGTGACTGCTAAATAAATCAGGATCAGGACATATACGACCCTCCTTGTGTTATTGCACTGCAGTCCCTACCAGCCCTAGCCATCATAGCCAATAGTAAGGGATGATAGAAGTTGTATTCTAACAACATCTGGTGCATCACAACTTGTCCACTCCTGAAATAAGTGTTACATAGCTATAGCTGGGTTCATATATTCTACTCTAGCCTATTCTTTCATCAAAATCAGGAAATAGTATCCTGTCAGTGGTTAAGCCTATAGCAGAATAGCCAAGGTGGGGTGTAATAATTTCCTTCCTCAGTTAATTTCAATTTTAACTTTTATAAAACTTTAAAAAATGTTCCTCCTTAGAGATTTCTTCAAGACTTGCAAAAATCTCATGCTACTATTATTCTTCCTAAAGGCAATCATGACTCCCTTGCTTAGATCCCTCTACATTCTCACCTCTAACGAAAACAGTTCTACAAATCCTTCTTTTGATCTCTGAGAGTAATTCCAGTCTTGAGGTAGCATTTGCATTCTGAAATCCTGCCTTCCTAGCTACAGAAGATGTTCTACATACATATCCTAGCCTGTCTTCAAGATGCATATATTTATACGTCTAATTAATAGGGTTGGAGAACCAACAGAAACCTTTTGTTCTCTAAACAATTTTTGTCTGAAGCAGCAGACTGCTGGCTCAGTGCTTCTGCAAAGGAAAACAAGTAGTGTGTGTGTGTGTGTCTCCTGTCAAAAAATGATTCATGACTTTTTATTCTTGTCAAGAATGATTTATAACCTGTCAAAATTGATTGATGACCTGTCAAGAATGATTGAGACCTGTCAAAATGATGGGCATGTCCGTTCCCCCGGAAATACTAGGGTGGGACATCTGGGTCATAGGACCCCACCCCGATCTATAGGTGGCAGTTGCACCCCCCCCCACTGCCCCAGGTGTTCCCATTGGCCCCCTTGAGGCCTTGTGACCCCTCTAAGACCATGCCTCCACCACTCCCTGACCAATGGGAAATGATTTTGGACCCCTCTGAACCAAACTGGACAATCATGCTAGATTTCCCATTGTTCCAACTGGCCCTTGAGGTCATGTGACCCCGACCAATGATTTGGGTCACATGAGAATCATGTGGCCAAGCCAGCCAATCATAAGGCTGGCTGCAGGGATCTCTATTCCGTAGAAAGAAGCCTCCATTTTTTACATGCTCAGACACTTCTGCAGAGGCAACATGGTGGTATTGAGCACTGCTCAGAGGTTTGCAGACTCTTCTACTACCAGGAGAATAAAACTCAAAAAGATGATATCCTGGCCACGTTATGATGGTCCTGTAGGCTTTTCTATGCCTCCCATACTGTTGAATGTTAGTGGGGAAAATGGCAGGGTATGACAAAATTCTGAATGATATATATTATTCACAGGAGAAGACTGGGAACTTTGGAGGTGTGAACACCCTACTTCAGAAAGCCAAAATACAGAGCCAAAATCTTAAGAGAGGGGAGGTTTCCCAATGGCTTTCTGGCCAAGATGCCTATACACTACACAGACCCACCAAAATGCATTTTAAAAGAAACAAGATTGTTGTATCTAAAGTGGATTTTCAATGGCAGGCTGATCTAGTTGATGTGCAGCAGTTTTCTAAGTATAACAGATGCTACAAGTACATTTTAACAGTAATAGATATCCTGTCTAAAGTTGTCCGAGCTTTGGCTTTAAAGGACAAAACTGGTAGAGAAGTGTCCAGTGCTTTTAACACTATTTTTTAGCCAAGATGGAAGAAAACCTGACACATTACAAACAGATCATGGCTGGGAGTTTCTAAACAAAGCTGTGAGTAGCCTATTAAAACATCATGGTGTTCAGCATTTTGTCACCAATAATGAAGTCAAAGCAGGGTTTGTGGAACAATTTATTGGAACTTTAAAAACAAAAATGTGGAGATATTTCACAGCTAAAAATACCATTACCTATATTGATATACTTCCACTGTTTCTAAAAAGTTATAATCAAGGTTTTCACAATCAAAGCTAGGCCTGCAAAAATCAATGATTTTAATGCTTGAACAGTGTGGAAAACAGTATATGGGGACAATGTTAAAACAAAAGAGGAGCTTCCACAACTCATAATAATAATAATAATAATAATTTATTTTTATCCCGCCCCTCTGCAGTGCGATCGGGGTGGCGTACAGCAGATTAAAACAACATCACAAGTTAAAACACGACCAACAACCCATTCCCACCCCACCCACCCCTTAAAAATATATTCAACTATTACAAAATTAAAATACAAGATAAAACAAACAATACAAATAGCAGCTTGGCAGAGGCAACTAAAGAGCCGGAATCATTGTCTTCTCCTTATACTTTTTCTTTTGGGCTGGGATGTTATTCAGGGAAGGCCTGCTGGAAAAGATCCATCTTCACCGCTTTTTTTTTTTTTTTAAAAGGAGACCATGTGAGGATTTCTAAAAGCAAGGACATATTTGCCAAGGGATATGAACAGAATTCCACTACAGAAGTATTCATTGTTGACCAGGTCATCAGAAGTGCAAAGAGGCCTGTGTTCCTGCTGAAAGATTATCATGGGGAAGCTGTTGTTGGAAGCTTTTATTCTGAAGAGTTACAAAAGTTTAATGTGAAAGAAAATCAAGTATACAGGATTGAAAAAATTCTAGACACTAAAGGCTGGCATAGGAGAAAGCAACACCTAGTGAAGTGGTTAGGCTGGCCTTGCCAGTTCAACAGTTGGGTGCTTGCTTCTGAAGTTGTTGAAACCATGTAGAAGTTTGGGATAGAGGTGGGAAAATAGGGGATAGTGGATTTTATATCACACTCCCTAATAATAGCAGTGCATCCATTTTTCCACAGAATACAATTTCAAACTTTACTATCTCTTTAGCAAGATCCCTGGAACCTCCAGGGGAGTGGGAAGTAGGTCTAGCAGAGATACAGTACTCACACACTTGGAATAATATCAATACTGATACATGTTTCAAAATTGCAAATGAGAACAAAACATGGTCCTTAATTCTGCAATGGGGATATTAACCCAATGTCCCTGAACTGCTGGAAATCATGAACAACCTGATAACAAAGTGCCTTGACTCCCCCCCGAAGCACTTCTGCACTATGACCATGTGACCAGAAATGTTAGGTTTAAAACAAATGGGTCATACACAATCCTAGCATGTGGGCTAGTCTCCCTCCAGCTCTCTCCTAGCATGTGGTTCATGTCAATCATCTATTCATTCAATCACTCAAGCATTGATGACCTGATCACAGATCATCAATCAATCAATTTTGACAGCTCATAAATTATTCTTGACAGACATCAAAAATGCATAAATCAATTTTGACAGGAGCTACATCTCCCCTACTACTCACTATAACTGTGTAGTGTGAAAGAGCCCCTAGTATAGGGGAAAAAAGCTTTGGACTTTATCATATTAAGTCCACCTTGCTGCAATTGTGTTATTTAAAGAGGAAACATATCAGTTTGTGAGCTTTATTATGTCTTCAGTAGCACAACTGGGGCTGAACGCAGCTTTGGCCCAGGTCTGACCCAGGCTGTATTTCGCTGGTGGCATTGCGGCAAAATCAGTGGTGATTTACGTGTGATAACATCCACTTGTATCCCGAAAGAAGACTGAAGCCAGCAAAGCCAAGCCAGTGTTTCTTGGCCATTCAATAAGCATGGGAGGCTAGGGTTCAAATCCTTGCTCAGCCATGGAAACCTGTTAGGTGACCTTGGACAAGTCACAGTCTCTTAGAGAAAGGCTAGGCAAAGGCAAACCCTCTGAACAAATCTTGCCAAGAAACCCCTGTGATAGCTTCACTTTAAAGTTTCCATAAGTTGGAAACAAGTTGAAAGGCATCCAGCATCAATGTTTTCAGGGAAATGCATGAACAAGACCAATGTTACTTATACTATTCTAAGCTACAGGCAAAAGAGGTAGCTAAAAAAGGACTGGTAGGGAAGGAAATAAAGACATCCCTGAGAATACTGTTGTTATGTATCAGAAGGGACAGAACAGACAAGAGGGAAACACCAAAGACATCCCTCTCATACTCTTTACTACTGTGCCCTGTGGGCTTCTTTGGTTCTTTGTGGAAAGTGCTGTTGTACTCTTTTTAAATTCCAACCATAATTACATTCAGATTAACATGGTTACAATCCTCTTCACAAACAGGGCTCTGATAAGGCAAGGACTGTGAACATGAAAAGGCGTGTGTGCTCATCCACATGCACTTGCAAAACTCCTTCAGACCTTAGTGCTAAATACACTCCAACTTTCAGCAGTGCTCCTGTGCTTGGAGATGATGGCAGTGCCCCCTGCCCTGCCCAAGTTAGAACCTCATGTACAGGCAAATAGCTACATACGTCTATAGAAACAACAGATATACACACACACACATACCAGGAGTTATATTCTGGTTTCATATATATATATATATATTTCATTTCTGGTTTCATATATATATATATATATATATATATCTGAAACCAGAATATCTCTCTCTCTCTCTCTCTCTCTCTCTCTCTCTCTATCTATCTATCTCCTGGTCTCTTTCCAAGTCACTGATATTCCATAGACCTGAAAGGATACTTGAAATAAATAACTTGAAATAAATGCTGTGAAATAACTTGAAATAAATGCTGTGGAATACTCTTTAGGAAAGGAAGGAATAGAGTGTGGGAGCCAGCATGGCATAGTGGTTTGAATGTTGGACTACAACTCTGGAGACCAAGTTCAATTCCCAGCTCAGCCATAAAACCCACTGGGTAACCTTGGGCAAGTCACACTCTCACAGCATCAGGGAAAGGCAAAAGCAAACCTCCTCTGAACAAATCTTGCCAAGCAAACCCTATAATAGGGTCGCCATAAGTTGGAAATGATTTGAAGGTACACAACAACAAAAAATAGTTTTTAGATACTTTGAATATGTATAATATCTGCTTGAACAATGTAGTCTCAGTTTCTTTACTGAAGTACCTTATACCCAGGAAACATAACTGAGGAGTTGAACAGTCATGGTGGTTGAGCTTCCTTCCCCCACAGAGGGCTAGACAAGGGGCAATGTCAAATAGGACAAACCATCTGCATTATTCAATCACTTCTACCAATGCTTTCCCTCCTTTTAGGAAATGTGTGTGTGTGGAACTTAGTATCAATTTGAGAAATTACCATTTCTTCCCCTTGTCTCCATCTGTGCTATCCCCCCCCCCTTCTACTACTCACTCCTCCCCCCATCACCTTGCAGGTCTCCCTTTCTTTTTGGGGAAATCTGTAAACCATTGTTTCCCCTTCACAATGCATTTTGTTTCTCACCTTCTGCTGTTAGCATTTGTCTACATTCTGGTGAGTTGTAACATAAAACAATCTTTCTGTAGAAGAGACTTTTGCAAAACAGGAAAAAGGGGTAGGCAGAGCAAGGAGAATCCAGAACCAGCCATTACTCAGCAGGCATGGAAACAGCTGGTTGCATCATGTTCTTGCAAGCGTCTGCTTATGCCTGCAAACACCTCCTCCATCAACTCCAGACCAACAAGGCAGCTGTAACTAGGATGGTTGGCTCTTGGTCTGTTTTGGGCAGGCTATGGTTCACAGAGCACCAGATTTATACCTCCAGAGTTCACCCCTAGTGAGTTTTGAGTCTTTCCATGAGAACAATATGTCCACATGAGGCCCATAATATACCACACAGTCTATTTATATTGCTGCCTGTGGGAGGGAAACAAGCTTTTATGGAAGAGAGGGTAATGACAAGTGGGGACATGATTATCCATGCAAGTGTATGCACTTAAGCCTCAATTCCACAAAATAATCTATGCTGTGTTCTATTTCTCACTTCAGAAGGGGAAAAATCCTAATTGTAGAACTTAATTAGCTAAGAGACTTGCTGCCATCTTCTGGAATATCTATGTATTAACATAGTCAGTGCATTCAATTGGGTTCTCCAGCTGCTGCTGCTGCTGCTGCTGCTTTGTCAAATAAGCTTATTGCACAAGGAACGGGAACGTAATGGAATGCAAGGGAATGGAACGGAGAAAAAATGCATTTTACTGCACTGGAGAACGCCACCGATGCCACTGGGAGTCCCCAATCCATTCCCCAGTGGGAGGGTAGGGGCTTGGGGTTGATTTTATTGTGTTGTATTTCTATTTTGGAAGCCGCCCCGATTGCTATGCAGAGGGGTGGGGTATAAATTATTATTATTATTATTATTATTGAGAGTTCAGGCCTGATTTACTCTAGGATCCAATCATTTATCTTTTTAGCAGGCCACAGTATCCATAGAACTCCAAAATCACATCTCAAATGAGTTGTTTTGCTCAAGACCCTGCAGAATTATAGTGCTGTTATTCCACCTTAAAACTGGCATGGCTTCATCCTGTGGGATCCTGGAGTTTGTAGTTTGTTGAGACACTCAAATGCTCTGGCTGAGAATTCCAAATGCTCCTCCTGCAAAACCCAGGATTCAATAGGATAGAAGCATGGCAGTTAAAGTGAAATAATAGCACTATAATTCTCTAGGGTGTGTAGGGGTTCCCAATCTGGGGTGCCTGTTCCCCCAGGGACTGTGAGATGGAACTTCAGGGGGTGTGACAAAGTGTGGCTTGTGTCCTTGAGTGTTGAACCATGAGTCATCACTCATTTTGTTTGAATAAATTAGAATCTACTTGCTCAATTTAGATTTACATTTTATGCACTGAATTAAAAGCTTATTTTTAAGGTTCAATTTTTTTACCCTTAATATTGTATGTGGTTCAATTTGTGGTTCAAAAATTAGAAATTTGACTTCTTCATCTTCAAATATGATATTACTTTTGCAGTAATTTTGTGAACATTGCTTGGGGTGTGGGGCATAGAAAAGGTTGGGAACCACTGCTCTAGTGTGAATGGGCTTTCAGTCTTGATTTCTTCAGTGCAGTTTCTATTTTGGTTAGTGACTAAGGAAATCTTAGGGGTGAAACAGACTGCCCTGAAGGAACGGCTTGCCACCCCCACCCCCTTTGAGCACCAGATCGGAGCCAGCTTTTCCACTACGGAACACCCAAATCCAGCACTCCATAGCATGAAAAGAGTCCATACTCATTTTTACACTGATACCATATCAGTTTTTTTAACATGGAGGTGGGATAGAAAAAGATATGACAGAATACAGTCAGGAAGTTCTTCGTTCAGTGGATGAGGAATCAGCTTGAAGTATACAATTCTGACTAAATAAAACAATACAGAAATGATATCATCCTTCTCTGTCCTGCTGGCTGCGAATGCTTTTCAAAATACAAGCACAAGCAACTGGAACTCATATTCTTCCAAATATCTTTTCTTTCACCCTTCTCATCTCCTGTTGTCTTCTCGCATGTCAAATTTTATATTGAAAGTGCCTTGAGGAGGAAAGGCCTGTTTTTTTGTTTCTGTTGTGTTGTACACAGCACCCCAGTGTAAGCCAGGAACCCTTTAGAAAGAACAAAGCAGACAGGAAGACCCAAAAGAATAGAGCCAAAGGAGAAAGTAGGATGCAGCATCAAGAAGCAAGCCTCAAATCAAGACCAAAGTCAAAGCAACTCTTGCTCTAAGAGGAAGCCCTTTTATATTCCTTCCTGCCTGGCCAGCCTGGGAAGGTGGAATCAGTCCAGGGCATAAAGGTACTTCACAGAGAAGCTACCACCCATGGTTAGATGGCCCACCAAATGGTAACAGCAAACAGTAATTTCTGTTTTTTTGTACAGCTGCATAGTCACTAATGGCACCACATAAACAACAATAAAATGTTGTTAATTTAGCAAAAATTTAGTAAAAATTTTTGCTAAAGAGAAAGCCAATGTTGCATAGTGGTTTGGGTGTTGGACTACAACTCTGGAGACCAGAGTTCGTCCCCAGCTTAGCCATGAAACCCACTAGGTGACCTCAGGCAAGTCACAAGCTCTCAACCTCAGGGGAAGGCAATGGCAAACTGCCACTTGGCCCTGGAAACCTACTGGGTGGCTTGAGGTGAATTCCACTCAGCCTCAGAGGAAGGCTGTGGCAAATCTCCTCTGAAAAAATCTTGCAAAGAAAACTCTTTTATAGGGTCTCAGAGCAAACTTGAAGGCATTCAGCAATTGCAAGAATCAGGATACACTAGCGTTACAGTATTGTTTTATTGTACAGCTGATCGTGCCAAAGGTGGGACAACCATGCACTCTTGTGCTGCTCAATAGTAAATCTAACTCTCCCATTCACCACTAAGGACTCTACTTATGGAACCCCCTAGACAACACAATCACTTTTGCAATGCTTTACATTAACATTAATGGGGCTCTCACAGTCCCAAATGTCACCTTTGTGCAACTCCCAAGAAAGTACATTTGCTTATGTAGTAGGATGTGCATTAGCATAATGCCATAATTAGCATAAAGCCATTTCAAAATTCTGGCCAATGTATCTATTGTTGCTGCCTTATGTAGCCTCCTTAGCATTGCTCTGCCTAGTATACCCAGATCCCTAAACTTGTTGTTGTTGCGTACCTTCAGGTAATTTTCAAGTTATAGGGACCCTAAAGCAAACCTATCATGGCATTTTCTTGGCAAGACTTGTTCAGAGGAGGTTTGCCACTGCCTTCCTCTGAGGCCAAGTGGGATTCACCTAAGGCCACCCAGTAGGTTTCCAGGGTCAAGTGGGGATTGAACCTGAAATCTTAGTCCAACACTCAAACCACTACATAACTCTGTGTAATGAATGAGTGGTTCCGAGCTGACTGTATGGTCCCAAACCAGAGAACATGGCTGCGTGCAGTGCATTGATGTGGGAAGGATTTGGACATAGAAAGCGAGAAATTAAAAGGAACGTTGAGTTGGCCGGAGGAGATGGAATTTGCAAACCAAGACAAACAAGGAGTGCTGGACACTCCGAGCTGCATCAACTGATAAGAAGAACTTGGCGTGATAGTTCAGGATGTTTTAATATCAACAAAGATGAGATACTGGTATGTTTTGAAACTATGGAAACCAAGGAAAAACATGTTTTTGTCAAAAGAAAGATGAACAAGGTATAAAAGAAGTGGTCTACCACTTTGTTGGCACCTACCTGGGCAAGGTGTCATCCCAACCTTCATGGATGCCTGATCAACATTCAGTGGAGGACCTCCGTGAGTTTGTCTGAGTGAATGTGTGTATGAAAGAGCTCTTGATACTTAAAATGATTGTCTTATTTGTTATTTGTTATTTCTTATTGTTTCATCCATATGTTTTAATATATGTTACATGCATAGTGTCTAAACCCAGATCTGGTTTCCCATGTGTCTATATTGAAAATCCTACAGTCTAGGGTGGCTAAATTTCTCTCTAGATCAAAAGAACAACAGAGAACCTCGCTTCATGACAACTGCCTCCTCCACTACTGTAGAAGAAATTTTACAGAATTGGTGAATAGGATCTGAAATTTGTCAAATTTTCAGGGGCTGCCACTTCTCACCCAGACTCTTACTTCCTCTCCCATCCAGCTGCAGCTAACTATCTAAGGGCACATTCTCACTTGCATTTAAACTGATTTGCAAGTCACATTGACACACAATCACTGAATCGATTCATACTGATGCACAGTTCCCACTATAAGAAGCAAATTATTCCATTATTCCATGCATTCGTGTGTTTTTAACATGATCATCGTTCACACTAGATTTGCGCCACTACAAAATGCATGTTCAGTATCGAATATGATCGATCCATCCTGGCCTTTTTTAAAAAATGTCAATCATATGATGCACAACCAGGGGATCCACTACTCACTCTAAAGAACCCACAGAAATGTGAGTGATTGTAAAATCTGTCATTTTTTTTTAAAAACCAACAACACGCTAAACCCCCTTCCCCAATGAAAGCATCCCCAGAATTGTCCTACCTCTTGAAAATATTCTGGAACAACCTGGAAAAAAATGCAAAAACAACTGGATCAGGACCAGTGAGATTTATAGGGACCACTTGGCAGAGTTTAAAATCTAAAATCAAAAGCCCCCAGGGTAGTCAAAAGACAGTACCAAGGCAACATTGAGAGGGGGAAAAATGGTGGATTTTCCAAAACCTGGGGTGGGATGGGTTACACCTCTCTGCCAAATAGTCCCTTCCCTCTAGTGTGATGTGATTGAGATCTGAATGTCATTCACTTTTGTTGAACACGCTTGCAAAACGATTCTTTTCAAAAGAACCACCAAAAGATCCTTTTCTTAAAAAATGTGATTCTTTTGCATTTGCCTCACTTCACCTCAATTCTTCATGTTTCAGACAGAATGCAGTCAGGTATGAAATTGTTTCCAGTGTGAACAAGGCACATATAAACCAATCAACAAATCGGTTTAAATCATAGTGGAATTGAGCCATAAGTAACACTGTTTTAGAAAAAGTAGACAGTTTTTAAACAAGTAGAATTTTGGACTGGGATCTATTATACAAGAGTAGACAAGCAATCAATTCTTCATTATCCAGAAATGTGATCTGTGGTAATGCAAACCTAACTAACACGTAACTTACACCCCAAATGAATTTTTGAACAGTGCTGCTACCCATGAGTGCTCACAGCAGACACTCCCTCAAAACTATTTTGGATAATCTCCAAAACCCATTTTTTAAAAATTTTATTATTAAAACATAACAATTACATCCATAACACATTTACACATCACAAACATAGTACATAGTACATTTACATCATCCCCCCTTCCCTATTCCCCAACACTTAACTACCACCCAATCACCCTGTGCATTCACTAAACAATAAAAATATATACTTTCACTATGATTATTTTTGAATGATTTATATCCTTCCGATATATGAAGAATTGCCTTAAATATGTAACAAACCTATATGAACCCCTAATAGCCTATTCTAGACTTTCTTCTTGTAATCCACATGTCATCTTATATTCCAATAACATATTCCCTCTCTATTTCCTTATCCCATAATTTCAGCAATATCATTATCCATTATTTTGTCCTGATTTTCATACCAAGCTTCTTTCCATATTTATTCTTGTTGTTTTCTATTATAATATTCTCTAAATGTTTTCCATTTTTTAACCACATCTTCTTCCGTTTTGTTTTTTAACAACCCTGTTAATATGTCCGATTCCATGGTCTGCCATTTTTTGTCCATCCATTCTCTTATGGTTGGTATTACTGATTGTTTCCCTGTGCTTGCATACAATATCCTCGCTGTAGTCACCATATAAAGTATTGTACATCTATTGCTATTTTCACATTTTTTTCTCTAATATTTCTGTCATATTGAATAAAAACAGAGTAGGTTCTAAAGGTATTTCAGTCTCGTAAATTTCTGACATTAAACCACATATCATCTCCTAATATTTTTTCGCCTCAACGCATGACCACCATAGATGATAAAATGTGTCTTTTGCTTTGCCACATTTCCAACAATTATCTTTTCCTATCTTATATAGTTTATTAAATTTTTCAGGTGATAAATACCATCTATATACCATTTTGACATGATTTTCTTTATAATCCTGACAGCAAGTGTATTTGTTGGTATTGTACCATGCTTTTT
This sequence comes from Phrynosoma blainvillii, assembly GCA_026167975.1. NCBI lineage: Eukaryota > Metazoa > Chordata > Lepidosauria > Squamata > Phrynosomatidae > Phrynosoma > Phrynosoma blainvillii. The sequence goes on along the minus strand of JANUYF010000002.1, from coordinate 279,900,965 downwards.
CCCATGTCTCAATGTCAATTAATTTTCCTATATCCTGGGACCATTTTATCATTGTATGTTTTACTTTTTCACCTTCCAGAGCTCTTTCTCTCAATGCCTTGTAATATTTCGAAATATGTCCTCTCTTTTTATCAAAGATTATTCTATCTATTTCGTTTTGTCTCTTTGTTATCCCTGGATCTCTACTATCCATTTTATATCTTTCCTTCACTTGATTATACAAAAACCAGTCTCCCTGTATTCTTTCATCAAATTGATCTCGTGTCTTTATTGATTCTTCAATATCCCCCCTCCAGTTTAATATCTCTCTGTATGTTAACCACTTTACCTCTTTTCTTTTTGATCTTCCAAAAAGAGCCTCTTGTGATGAAGCCCAACTCGGGATTTGTGGATAGAACTTTTTATTTTTATTTTTAACCATGACTTTAATAAAGACTTTCTTACAAAATGATGTGCAAAATTCTTGTCATCCTTAAGTTTCCCATATAGCATATAAGCGTAAAAACCATAAATCATGTTGGAACTTTCCAATGTTAGTAATCTTTTATTTTTTAGTTCTACCCATTCCTCTAACCAACTGAGGCACGTAGCTCTATAATACAATTTGAGGTTCAGTAGTCCACAGCCTCCTTTGATTTTTTCCTCAGTTAGTAGTCTCCAGCCTATTCTGGCTTTCTTGCCTTCCCAGATAAACTTCATCAGATCTTTTTGCCAACCCTCTAGCCGCTTTTCATCACTAATTACTGGAAGGTTTTGAAATAAGTACATTAACCTAGGTAATATACTCATTTTAATTGTTTCTATTCTGCCTAGGAAAGATAACTGTCTTTTAGACCATCTAGCCAAATCCTTTTTAATTTCGTCCCAACATTTCAGATAGTTATTGCCAAACAAATCTATATTCCTTTTAGTAAGAATAATTCCCAGATATTTAACTTTCTTCTCAATTTTAAATTTAGATATTCTTTCTAGTTCTTTTTCCTCCTCTGGTTTCATATTTTTTGTCAAGATAACTGTTTTTTCTCTATTTACATCAAATCCTGCTACCATGCCAAATTCTTCAATAACCTGAATCAGTCTCCTAATACTCTTTTTTGGGTCCTCCAGGAAGCATATAAGATCATCAGCAAAAGCTTGGATCTTGTATACAGATTTTTTAATTTTGACTCCCTCTATCTCCTTCTCTTCTCTTATTTTATTATTCAAGACTTCCAATACCATTATAAACAAAATCGGTGACAAAGGGCATCCTTGTCTTGTGCCCTTCTCTATCCTGATTTTTTCTGTCCTTTCTTGATTAATTACAATCTGGGCCTCTTGTTCTTTGTATATTTCACATATCCATTTTATAAAAATGTCTCCCATCTTCATCTGTTTTATCAATTCCATAAGGAAACTCCACTTAACCCTATCGAATGCTTTTTCTGCATCCAATAACACTAACGCTAGTTTCCTTTCGTTATGGCACTCAAAATGTTCTAGTATATTCAGTACAGTTCTTATATTGTTTCTTATTTGTCTCCTTGGGACGAATCCATTCTGATCTTCATGTATTATACTACTTAACATCTCTTTTAATCTTGTGGCCACAATCAACATAAATATCTTGTAATCTGTGTTGGTTAATGATATTGGTCTATACTTTTTTATTTCTAAGCACTCTTTGTCTTACTTCGGTATTAGTGATATCCATGCTTCTTTCCAGGTATCTGGTATTCCCTGATCTTTGATATTATTAAACATCTCTTTTAAAGGTTCTACCAGAACTTCCTTCATTTTTTTGTAATATATAGGGATGTTAACCCATCTGGACCAGGGGATTTTCCAATCTTCAACTTTCCAATTGCATCCTGAATTTCTTTAATCGTTATTGGTTGATTTAATTTTTTTACCCTGTTCTTCATTTATAGTGTTAATTCTTTGGTTTTCTAAGTAACTCTTAATCCTCTCTTCCATCTTATCTTGATTATCTTGTTTATCCACATCTTTATACATGTTCTCATAATACTCTTTAAATGCTTTTTTGATATCTTCTTGTTTAGTTAGTATCTTCCCTTTATATTTTATCTCTGCAATTAACTTCTTTTCTCTTTCCTTTCTTAGCTTACTAGCTAATAATTTACCAGCTTTATTCCCTAGTTCAAAATATTTTTGTTTAATGTATTTCAGTTTAATTTCTAATTCTTTTATCGCCATTTCTTTTATTTGTCTTTGTAGTTTTTCAACGTCATGTTTCATTTTCTTGTCTCCTGTCTTCCTCTATTCTTTTCCCTTTTTTCTCAATTCTTCTTTCAGTTTTACTTCTTTTTCTCTTTCTTTCTTCCTAAGATTTGCTTGCGTCCCATATGATCTTACTTGGTATCTCCTCTGTTTTATTTCCTTAAAATAGAATTTTAAGATCTCTTTTATTTTATTTATGTTGTCTTCTTTTTTTAATAAACTTTCATTAAGTCTTCAAATGTATTCTTTTTTCCTTGAAGTTATAATCATTTCAATTGGGTTATGGTCTGATATGCACTTAGTAAAAATATTTGTCGATGTGACTTTTGGGGCCAGATTTTTAGAGACAAGAAAAAGATCTATTCTAGAAACCAAATTGTGTACATCTGAATAAAATGTAAACTCTTTTTCATCTCTATGTTTATATCTCCAGGTATCAATAAAACCAAATTCTTCCACTATTTCAAAGTACGATTTTGGTAATTTCCCTTGATTCTTTCGGATTTTCCCCCCTTTTAACGATTTTCTGTCGAGGATCGGTTCTGGAACTGCGTTAAAGTCTCCTAATAATATAATTGAACTATAATTCAAATCCTTAAGTTTCCTCATTATCTCTTTGAAATATTGGTCCCTCTTTTCCAATGGTGCATATATTCCCACAACTAATATAGTATTATTTTCCATTTTAACTTCCACTCCTAAATACGATCTGTCATTGTCACATTGTCCAAAACCCATTTTGGAGTAAGGGCTATTTATATCCAAGATCCTAATTCATGGTGCAGCTGCACTTTTGAGACAAACCTGGAACTAAGGATTGAAATAAAGGAGCTGGAACTATGGATTTACTTTAGCCTTGGAGGCAGACCCATCCTGAAGTGATTTGTGATCCACTGTGACTGACTGACTTAAGTGGAAATGGTCTTGGGCAGGGGTAGGCAAGGTATTTTTACCTGTGGCCAGTCTGTGGATCCCCTGGTCTTCCGTGGGCCAATGGTGGTGCTGGGAAATGGCGCCGTGCGCGCTTGTGCGCGTGCATCCATCCTCAGTACACCAGAAGTACTGCACATGCACATGCGCATGTACGCTCGGTTGTGCATGCGCAGTACTTCCGGAGTACTGCGCATGTGCGAGTCACGGCCACCATTTTGGAAACAAAATGGCGGCCGTGATGCACGCGGCGGTAGTGCGGCGGTTGTGTGCATGGCAGCAGCGAGGGTCAGCCAGGGTCATCAGCGGCGGCGGCGGTGGGAGTGGTGAGGGTCGGTCCAAAGGCCTCGGGGGGGGGCAGATCCAGCCCCCGAGCTGTAGGTTGCAGGCCCCTGGTCTTGGGTCTGCACTTCAGCTCCTCAACCTGAAGCCCATTTACTTGCAAACAAGTGACTTCAGATTCCCTCAGTTTCAGTTCCCCTCCGTTCCAACTGTACAGACTTGTGGAGTTGGCACATCTCATATCCTTTTGCAGGTTTTCCAAGAGACAGGCTGATTCACTCCCTTCTAACAAGGGAATTCAAAGACTTAACTGTGTTAGCCTGGAAAATCATTATGCAAAGAATCTTGTAGCACCTTTGGGACTAACTGAAAGAAAGAACTTGGTAGATCTAACAAGGGAAGAAAGCTTTAGCAGGCTCCTGTGGTGGAAGGCCCTGTCCACTCTGCTGTGTTCTCTCCATTGCAACAACTGTTGCTACAGAGAACAAGATAGAGCCATTTCAGGGCATTAGTGTTCCAGTATGACTGAGTGTGGATGATTCTTTTTCAAACAAAAAAACATCTCTGTGGGTTCTCCCCAGCACCTAAACTTTGTCCACAGGGGAGTGTGAGGTGGGGATCTTTGGAGAGGTTGGTGGGCAGTATGCAGTCCATAGGCAGCACAATTCCCAGCCAGGGGAATAAGAACAGCTTCTTCTAATGGCCTCTCAGAAGATTTGCTGTAGTAGTTGTTGTGTGCCTTCACGTAATTTCTGACTTACAGAGACCCTAAGGCAACCCTATCATGGGGTTTTCTTGGCAAAAGTTGTTCATTGCTTTCCCATGAGGCTGAGAGCATGTAACTTGCCCAAGGTCACGGTGGAAAAAAGGCAGACTGAAGCATTGGCAACATCCAATGGGTGCTTAGCCAAGAAAAGGTGGGGGCTAATTCCCAAGAGCAAGTATAAATAGGCTGAGCAAGGAGTGTGGAGATAGATAGGGACATGGATAGGGACACAGCTCTGAGTTAGAGGTTTATTAGACTCTGAGAGGTTTTAACAGCTAAGGTATTTGAGATAGACTGCTGAAAGCAGTTGTAAGGGGTTTTGAGTACCCAGGTTGGCCTTAAAAGAGGCCAAGTACATAGAGTAGGAATGTGAGGAGGATAAGGTAATATCGCTATCCCGCTCAGTAAATTAATCCAGCTCTATAATTTGATTAAGCTTGCCATCTAAATCATGGTATACACACCCACGTTGTGGCAAAGGATTTGAGGGTTTTCTGTTAATGTGCGTAGACTGATGATCAGGGGTAGTAGCTTGCTGTCTAAGCTCCTCTGGAGAAAGAGATCTTCTTTGTGACACTCCACAAAGTAGGCTTAGTTGGAGGGACAAAATTAAAATCAAAGGAGGAAGAATGCACTTTGTAGTTTGGGTTGGCTGTATTTGGAAAAAGATTCTCCACCTTCCTGTTGTTCATTTCCAGCCCTGATACACTTCTTGCTGAAGAGAGGCCAAGTGTGGATATTGAATTGGTGTGGCTGGAAAAGTAGTAACAAAGTTTTAAAGCTCATAGTCTAGTTAAAAGTCTTATGTGAAACTGTAACCTAGAGACCACTTATACAGTATAGTAATAGATACTGTAAATCTTCGTAACTGTTGTATCAACTCTGAATACCAACCAGAAGAAAGATACTGTAACCAACTATCTTGTAAATAAAGTTTTCTCTTTTTTGGTTCAACCTGTGGTTGCTTGAGGTATTTTAAGAAACTATAAGTCAAATGCTACCAGGAATTAATAATAATTTTATTGCTGAGGTCACTCAGAATAGTAAGTGCTCTGTCTCCCTATAGAGTGGCCCAGAGGCAAAGAAAAAGGTGGGATCTGAGTTTGAGGGTCTTATTGTGCAATTTGGTGGCAGCTAGGGAGGTAGCTGTCACAAAGTGGTGGCAGCAGTGGCACACAGAGGAAAAGAGAAAAGGTTTTAAGAGATTTTGGCAATGCCACATTGTCACTGTCACAGTCACCCAATGGGTTTCCATGGTTCAGTGGGAAACTGAACCCTGATCTTCAGAGTCACATTGCAACACTCAAGCCACTATGCCATACTGTCTTTCAGAGGAATCCCTACATAAATCCCATTTAAGCTCTGTCAGACTGCACTCTCCATACTCCAGAATGGTGAAAGGTCTGGAAACCATGCCCTATAAGGAGCATCTTAGGGAGCTGATTATGTTTAGCCTGGGGAAAAGAAGGTTAAAGGGTGACATGATAGCCATGTTTAAATATTTGAAGGGATGTCATATAGACTAGGATGGAAGAAGCTTGTCTTCTGCCGCTCCAGAGACACTAGGATATTGAGCAATGGATTCAAACAAGTGGAAAAGATTCCAGCTCAACATTTAGGAAGAACATCCTGACAGTAAGAGCTGTTGGACAGTGGAGCACAGTCCCTCAGAGAGCGGTGGAGTCTCCTTCTTTGGAGGTTTTTAAACAGGCTGGATGGCCACCTGTCTGGGGTGCTTTGATTGTGTATTCCTGCATGGCAGGGGGTTTGATCTGGATGGCCGTTGGGGTCTCTTCCAACTCAATGACTCTGCTTGGCCTAACTTCTGTTGGCATGAATTTCAGAGAAGGTCCCAGCCTGGGAAGCTTCTTCCGGCCTTGAGAGTCCCTAGCTATGCAGAGCTAGCCTTCTCATGATCTTTCTTCTCCCTTGTTATCTCCTCTGCCCTTGCTCTTCCAGTCCAGTCAGGGCAGGCGGAGGGGGCAGCTGAAAGTCCCCCCCCCCTTCTAAACCTCAGATCCACCCAAAGGGAAGCAACCCTGTCCCCGAAGGACATTTCCTCTGCCCTGAGAGCTTGTGCTAGGCTCTGCCGTGGCAGTGTGTCTCCTTCAGCCTCTGGTAAATTGACCTTCATGATTGTTATTGATTTTTAGCATCATGAAGCACTGCACTTTACCTCCTGCTGCTCTTCTTCATGAAGGACACGGGAGCACATGCATTTTTTTTTTAAAAAAAATGCCCTTATGTTCTCTGCTGCCCATCGGTTGCAGACTCTTTTCTGCTAGGCCTCAGATTTAGTTTATCTCCCCCCCCCCCCCCGCTTCCTTTTCCAAAGACATATGGGGGGATGAACCTCCGAAAGAGGAGGAGGAGGAGTTGTTGTTCTGTGCCTTCAGGTCGTTTCCGACTCATGATGGTGACGCCAAGGCGAACGGATCCCGGGGTTTTCTGGGGATGAGAGTGTGTGACGCGCTCAAAGTCACCCAGTGGGTTTCCATGGCTGAGTCAGGATTCGAACCCGGACCTCCAGAGTTGAGGTCCGTCGCTCCAAGCACGAGGCCACGCTGGCTTTCCTAAAGGGCAGGCATTCGTTATCTAACAATAATGTTGAAATCTACGACCCTAGCGCAGCAGCGTTATATTTGGCGGGCCTCCAAAACTAATTACAGAAATAATCCAGTTCGAGACCGCTTTAACTCCCCTGGCTCAGTGCTAGGGAACCCGGGGAACTGTGGTTCATTGTGGCACCGGAGCAATCTGAGAGAGAAGGCTCAATGACTCACAAAACTGCCCTTCCCAGGATTCCCTAGCCCTGAGCGAGGGCCGCTAAAGCGGTCTCAAACTGTATTAATTCTGCAGTGTGTTTTGGACCTAAAAGACTTGTCCTACCGAAGGCTTGAGACGGTTTTGACCACGAGTTCCCCAAATCCGCCAGCGCTGCTGCAGAACTCATCCGGGTTGACCCTGCCATGGCTCTCAGTGCTATGGGATTCTGGGAATTACAGTTTATTGTGGCACCCGAGCTCTCTGACAGAGGAGGCTAAATGGCTCACAGAACTACAAATCCCAGAATTCCATAGGACGGAGAGCCGCGGCAGTGGAAGCGGTGTCAAACCGGGATAGGTCTCCAGTGCGGATGTGGCCTGAGGGCCTATACAGACTGCCAGAAATAATCCAATTTGAGACTATTTTAACTGCCCTGACTGAGTGCTAGGGAATCATGGGAAGTGTAGTTTATTGTGGCACCAGCGCTCTCTGACAGAGAAGGCTCAATGTCTCCGAAAAAAACTACAATTCCCTTGATTCCCTAGCACTGAGCCAGGACAGTTAAAGCGATCTCAAGATGGGTTATTTCTGGCAGTCTTCTGTCCAAGCCCTCTAAGGGGGGTTGCAGACTGCCAGAAATAGTGCAGATTGAGTCCCCTTTTAGGGTTAGGGAATCATGGGAACTGTATTTTATTGTGGCACCAGAGCTCTCTGACAGAGAAGGCTCAATGTCTCAGGAAAAAAACAACAACAATTCCCATGACTCCCTAGCACTAACCCTAACCCTTAAAGTGGACTCAATTTGCACTATTCCTGGCAGTCTTCTGCCCAGGCCTTCGAGTCTACGCCGTCTCCTCCAAAGAGGGCTGCGCTTGGCAGGGCGGGATCCTCCAAGGCGCGCCACCGCCCAGCCTCCCTCCTTCCCTGGCTGTCCGCCGCGTCAGAGGGCTTGCCCTTCCTTCCTTCCTTCCTTCCTTCGTCCGAGAGAGAGAGAGAGAGAGTCACGCAGTCACGTCTCCCCTGCGTCCGTGGAGGGTGCCTCTTCCTCCTGAGAGCCAGGCGGCCCCGCTCCCGCTCCCGGCGCTGCTCCAATGCTGGCCTCCGCGCAGGAGAGGTCCGCCTCGCCCCCCCTCGCCCCCTCCCCCTCCCCCTCCCCCTCGGCAGCGGTCCCTCCCCAGAAGCCCTGCTGCAGCCACGGGAAGGAGCCCTCCGACGCGGTAAGAAGGAGGCCCTCGGAGGACGGCTGGGTCGGGGGTGCGGCGCCAGGCAGGCAGGGCCCATCTTCCTGCGAGGAGGGAAAAGGGAAAAGGGGGAGGAGGAGGAGGAGGAAGAGACCAGGGTGACCACTGACCAAAAGCAAAAGCAGCTTCCAGACACGTCCTCCTCCTCCTCCTCCTTTTCCAGGACCTGTCCTCCATTTCCGCCTTCTCTCCAGGAGGAGTTCCAAACGGCCCTCCATTCTGAGCATTTATCGTGCATTTATTAGGTTTTAGTTTCTGAGCATTTATCGTGCATTTATTAGGTTTTTGTTTCTGAGCATTTATCGTGCATTTATCAGGTTTTAGTTTTCTGTCCACCAGGAATGCATCCACCCCTCCCACCCCCCCCCAAAAAAAACACAAAACAACCCCAACAACAACCCTCCTCCATTTTGATCAGGGCTGAGAATCCTGGATGTACATTTCTGTGAGCGTTGCTAGCTTTATGCTGGGCCATGTCCTCCTCCCTTTAATTCCGGAAGGTCCTTCCATTTATTTTTATTTTTTAAGTACTGCCTGGCCTTCCTTTGCGGCGAGGACCGCTCTGCTCCAACCCTGGAGGGGATCCTCGTAGGCGCTTTCGCTGCGCCATTGGAGCCAGGGATGGAGATGGAGATGGAGATGATGGAGGAGGAGGAGGACGAGGGGGAAAGGAAGGAAGCGGGTGGCTTCGGCTGCCCGCAGCTCCAAGGCCAGGATCCACACGGCCTTGCCTCGGCTGTAGCTCCCCCAAGGAGTGACCCTGGGCGCCTTGCTCTTGAGGCGGCCGCTCTTCAGGCCCTTCGCCCCGAGGGAGGAGGAGGAGGAGGAGGCCTCGGACTGCCTGCCTGCCTTGCCGCCTCAGCCTCCGCCTTTTCGGAGGAAGAGGAATAGCAGACGCAGCCCAGGCAGGAGCAGTGCCCCCTCCCCTCCCCTCCCCTCCTCTCATGGCGGGCATCTCCTTGTACATTAAATCCCAGTAAACAACTCCCTCCTTCCCTTCCCTTCCCTCCCTGGCCTCCCCCTCCGCTTTCCGCCCCAGGAGGGGGACCTGGCTGGCTATCCATTTGGCCCCTCTGCCAAGCAGCGCCCACCGTCCGGCTTTGCTTTGGGTGGAAATTGGGCCACGGGGCTCCGCCGCTGCTCCTAGCCTTTGGGGGAGGGGGGCTCTCCAGAGGCCAAGGTGCCGGGCTTCTCGCCCAAAGGCCTGCGAAGGAGGAGGAGGAGGAGGAAGGCTAAGGGCAGAGGAAGGCCGGCGAGGCGGCAGGGCCTGGTGCTTCTTGGCCCACTCGGGATGCGACCCACCGAGAACTTTATTACCCCTTCCCCTCATTTCCGGCTCCCGCCCAAGCCAAGCCCTCGCCTCGTCTCCCCCACAGCTTCCTCCCTCCAGCTCCCCTCCTTGCCCTCTAAATGCCCTTGCCTGCCCTTGCACCCGTAGGAGGAGGGCAAAATGGTTCACGAGGAGACAAGTGGCACTCCTCAGGCTTTGCTCATGCGTGGAGAGTAATAGGAAATGCTCAGGCCTCCTGCCTGCCCAGTGGCTCCAAATGGGCTTAGAAAGTCCTGCAGTAATGGAGATCTGGTAGCACCTTTGAGACTGACTGAAAGAAAGAAAAATTGGCAGCATGAGCTTTCGTAGACTTCAGGCTGCTTCCTCAGATGCAATTAAATCTAATTGTGATTTAAATGCATCTGAGGAAGTAGCCTGAAGTCTTACGAACGCTCATGCTGCCAGTTTCTTCCTTTCAGTTAGTCTCAAAGGTGCTACAAGATCTCTGCATAGTGAGCCTACAGACTAACATGGCTATATCTTTGAATTCTGCAGTAATGGAGACAGGTTTTGAGAGGTTTGTTGTTGTTGGGTGCTTTCAAGTCGTTTCCGACTTGTGGCCACCCTAAGGTGAACTTATGCTAGGGTTTTATGAGCAAGTTTCTTCAGGGGAGGGTTGCCATTGCCATCCTCTGAGGTTGAGAGATTAGGAGTTGCCCAAGGTCACCCAGTGCCTTCCCATGGCCCTGTTGGGATTCAAGCCCTGATTTCCCAGTGTCCTAGTCCACTGCTCAAACCACTACAGCACACTGGCTTCAGAGGTATCTAGAGGCAAAAAGGAACTAGATTATCTAATAAAATCTAAGGTCAGAACTCAGGAAATGTTGACTCAGGGCCTTTACAGACTGCAGAAATAGTGCAGCTTGAGGCCACTTTAACTGCCCTGGCTCAGTGCTAGGGAATCATGAGAACTGTATTTTTTTCTGGGACATTGAGCCTTCTCTGTCAGAGAGCTCTGGTGCCACAATAAACAACAGTTCCCATGATTCCTTTCACACTGAGCCAGGGCAGTTAAAGAGGCTTCATGTTGCACTATTTCTGGCAGTCTGTAAAGGCCCTTGGTGTCCCATGGGAGAGCTAAGAGTTAAACCTCACCCTGTCAAGCTGCTGGTGTTTTAAAGTGCATCCTTTTGGCTGGATCATACTTGCAGTATTTAATATGCCATTAAAAACAACGGTGGAGGAATCTTTTTCAATATTCAGTGGGCATGGTCAAGACTAGAACTAAGCCCCTTCAAATCCCACTAGCTGGAATGTGAAAGACTTCGGATGTCAGTGTTATGCAAAATGATTTGCTCATATCTCAGATTATTTGGCAGTGTGTTTTGAACATTTCCTATGTGACCTGCTTTGCATTTATTTGATTTGTGTGAGCACAAGCAATTAAAATTGGGTGTATTCGTTGCCCTGGGCTGTAGGTTGTAGTCATTCATAGCCAGCAGATTTGCTGAAGCTGACAGAGCTTTACCATGTATGTTGATCTAGAAAACTGACAAACCCTTAAAGTCTGTTTTTTTGCTCTCCATATGCACCCCATTCCTTTTTGCATGTAACAGTGAGGAAAAAATGGTTAGCCACTAGCACAGATTTAGATCAATTTGCCTTCACATGCCAAAGAATAAAACAGGTGGATGCTTTGAAACTATGCTTTGATACTGAGCAATCTTGACACATGCCATCCAGTTCTAGTCATACTTTAAAAAGGAACTGGTGTAACTAGAATGTGCATAGTTGTACGGATACCTATAGTGTTGAGATCAGTGCAGTGCAGCAAAAGGGCCTTCACTTTAAAATCTGTATCAGTGGTCCTAGTGTTTGATTCAGGATGTGATATGTGTTCTCAAACTTATACAGCAATCATTTTAGGATGCCTACTTGTTCCTGTGACTGTTTGAGAAGTAGGAAATTTTCTCATACTATCAATTGAGGGGAAATCCCTTGCTTCTCAATCAGTCACAAGCACAAGTAGTCAAGACAAAATGTGATAATTCACCTGTCTGCGTCCTTCAGTGAAATAAAATATTCAACTAGTTATTCTGAATCAATGTTTTCTCAACTTGGAATGGAACTGACAGTAACGTGAGTGAGTGAAGCTAGAGGTATATAAGTTATACCTTAGTCAAAGAAAGCTTAACTGCTGATACAGTTATAACCCTCTTTAGGTATGTGTTCTAAAAATATTTTTTCTGATGTAGCCATTTTTTGGGGTTAAATATAAGGGATGTATATGCTATTCTCTTTACATTATTACCAATATTCCAGTAAAAGAAATGTCCACATAAAGCTTTGAATGTGTTTGAATGCGATGTTTAAACCAAAAAATGCTAATTCAGGTAACATTATTTAGAGCTACTTATTCCAGAAACCATACCTTACTGACAGTATGGTAACTGAAGTGGATAGAAAAAAACACACATGGTAGCCTATATTCATAGCGTTTTTGCCTCACCTCATTCCATCTCTCCTTCTCCCCTTTCCCTGCTTCTGCCTCTCCAGCTGTCATTCAGCAGAAGCCCATGTGTCTCCAAAATATGTGGCTTCCCAGCTACTGATCTTGGCTTCCAGACAAGTGTCCTATTTGCATTTTACGTATGTTTCCAGTCACAGATTCTGATCTCTGTGGGAAGTAACACTGAGGCTATTGTTTTCTATTTGCTTCATTTGGACAAGTTATTGCTCTTTCAGCATAGGCATGCACTGAAGTGGAGATGTCCTTTCCTTTTAATGCGGTCCATCTATCACAGGGGTAGGCAACCTAAGGCCCGGGGGGGTTGGATGCGGCCCCCCGAGGCCTTTGGACTGGCCCCAGGCTGGTCCTGCCCCCGCCGCCGCCCCCGCCATGATGATATTGATTATTGTTGTTATTACTTGTTCTTGGGGTTTTCTTGGCAAAATCTCCACAGGAGTTTTGCCATGGCTTTTCTGGGGCTGAGAGAGTGTGCATGCATATTTTTTTAAAAAAATATTTAAAAAATTGTCTTTATTTATTTATTTATTTATTTTTGGTGCTTAGGCCCCCCAATTGTCTGAGGGATAGCAACCCGGCCCCTGACTCAAAAAGGTTGCCTACCCCTGATCTATCAGACCATGTCTCATGTTGGGGTAAGCCTCTCCAGGATTCCCCATTCAATGTTAATCCCAGTAGAGTTAGAAAATTCTTAGTATAAGGAAAGCTACACATTTTAGGAGATTCTTCAAGGCAAAATAATAATAAGAAAACTTAATTTTTAAAAATCATGTTATAAGCTCTGGAAGAAACATTGCTTCCTTTCTTCTGTCTTTTTTCTCTTTTTAAATTTTATTGAAAACAACAAAATTCAAGAGAATATAAAATTTATAAACTGTCAGCATGTCTCAAGAAAACATATAATAAATACATATTCATGCATTTTTCCCTAGCCTTCAAGTTAAGGTGCCATTCTGTTTTCTCTCTTTTCAGACTTTGACTGCATCCAAAATTCAATTGCAGAATAATCCCCTAATTAAATAGTTTTGTGCAGATATAGATTAATTGAAACTTTCCTCTTGGTAAGTGTGCTTAGGACAGCATAGCAATTTCACCTTGATTCATTATTCAGCAAACCAAGTGTGATTATTAGAAGTAAAGACAGAGATATACAGTCACTTCTCTTTTTTTGCGGGGGATCCATTCCATCCGCCCCCTGCAAAAACAGAAAATCGCCAATATTCAAGCCCCGTAGGCTTGAATGGTGGTGCATGCCCCATTTTCTCCCTCTCCATTTGCCACCTGAGAATAGGTGAGGGATGAAGACTCGAAGTCCATGAAAATGGAGGGGTGACTGTACGCTCAAATAATTACTTAATGGAATTTAAAAGTCATTGGTGAAGCTGCAAACAAGTTATCTGTTATGTAATTTTATTACTTTTGTGGGATTGGATATTTTAAGAAGAAAACCCTGTCCCTGGTATATTTGATAACTTCTGATATTCCTCTTCTCTCCCATATTCCCTTTTTCATAGGATACTGGCACAGTAAGCAGTCAATTCTGCCTTTGAGGATAGAGGTAGAACTGACTGCTTATCACATCACTATCAGATTTTGTCAAAGAGTGATGTTTCAGTGTCTAGACCAAGAATGGAGAATTTTGCTTCTCCAGATTTTTGAACTACAAGGCCCATAATCCCTCACTATGTGCTCCACTGGCTGGGGCTTCTAGGAACTGAAATTTAAAACATCTGGAGGACCAAAGCTTCTCCATCTCCAAAGGAGTGAGCAGACAAAGAAAACTCTAAAATGCCCAATGAAGTTTTCATACTAAAACACAATCCAATGAGCCATGCATTAATTTGCTCTTCTATAAGCTAGGGAGAGCAGGGCTTGGGTGCAGCCTGTTCCATATCAGAGTTCATTAAATGGACAAGTAAGAGATGGACAGAGGTCAAGGATTGACGGTAGCTATTAAAGATGGGATAAGAGGGACTTAGGTGAGGAGGTAAGGTAAGGGTTAGGACCGGGTCTCAAGGAAAGATTTAAAGCATATCTATGTGTGGAAGTAAGTAATGGTTTGGTGGATATAGAGGAAGGCTGCTCTACTATAAAATAGGCATCTGATAGCCAGTTTACAGATAATTGAACAAATCCCCATTCACAGAGTGAGGGCAGCTAGTTTGGGCAAAACTGGAATGTGGATAACAGGTTGGCACATGCAAAGTTTGTTCATCAGTGGGAAATGCGTCTAACTGGATAATTACTAAAATACAAACTTTTGCTTAGCAAAACAAATCCTCCTTTTTGCCAGCTCTTCTGTACTGATGGGTCTGGCCTCATGGAAAGCATCACTTCAGTTGTTATGCTTGTGCAGTCTCTCTGTTCATGGTGTATGAACTGTATCTGGAATTTGTGGAGCAGGGTTACAACAAATCTTAGTACTTGGTGAGATTTGTACATGCTCACTGAGGTTTGTTACTGACAACAAAATGTCTTTTGCCATCTGTAACATAATGTACATTTTTTTTAACATTCTCCTTCTAGTTTAGATTGCTATGTCAACATATTCTGAAGGAACAACAGTGTGTGTTATCCTTCCACTATATGTGATGAAACTGAATTTTCCAATTATGTTCCATTTTAAAATGTTGAGATTTTGCTAATGGAACTGTGCCAGATTTTTAAATAAGATTCTCAGCTTGTCCCACAGCTAGAAATACATTACTAGAAATACTACAAAATTTCTTCTACCATTACCAACTTCTGTAAATAGTCAGACTGAGTAGCTAATCCAGGGGTGGATGTCACCATTAAAGTCAAGTGAACAAAATTAAGATGAACAAAATTAAAGGAGAGATCTTGTAGCACCTTTGAGACTCTGAAAGAACTTCTTTGTTTCAGTTAGGGGGGTTGCAGACTGCCAAAAATAGTGCAAATTGAGTCCACTTTTAGGGTTAGGGTTAGTGCTAGGGAATCATGGGAATTGTTTTTTTTCTGAGACATTGAGCCTTCTCTGTCAGAGAGCTCTGCTGCCACAATAAAATATAGCTCCCATGATTCCCTAACCCTAACCCTTAAAGTGGACTCAATCTGCACTATTTCTAGCAGTCTGCAACCCCCCTTAGTCTCAAAGGTGCTACAAGATCTCTCTACATACTGATTCTACAGACTAACGTGGCTATATCTTTGAATTCTACCAAAATTAAAGGAATTAATTACAAAAGAAACACTCATTTCTTTCTCTTGTTTTTAATTGATAATTCTTGGTTATATAGAATATAAAATAGTGTTTTTAACTTATAATTCTTGGTTATATAGAATACAGTATATAAGTTGTATAGAATAGCAGTGTGACTTGCTCAAAGTCATCTAGTGCGTTTCCATGGCTGAGTGGGGATTTGAACCCTCATCTCTGAGAGTCCTAGTCGAGTGCTCAAACCACTATATCACACCAGCACTCTCTATAAAAAGTGGGATAGGACTGAATAATTGCAGGAAAAATGGTTATATTTGTATGTCTTTGTCTTTTGTAAGATGGAAAACACATGCTTTAAAGTCCTTATCTGAGTTTCAGAATCATGAGAAGACACTAGCCTGAGTATGCTCTCTGTCAGTGTTGCTATGGCAAGAGCTCTTAACTCTGACTTGCATTTTTGTCCTGCTATTTCAGTCCTGGATGTCCTTGAACAAGATTGAGTCATGTGATAAACTTCATCGTCTACAAAGCTGCTACTCAAGACACTGACATTCAGTTTCACTTGTGACCCAGCCAGAGTTCATACTCTGAGATCTCTGATCTCTGCCTAGTTTGATTTTAGTTCCTGCTTCATTTAACCCCTTCCCAATAATTAAGCATATGGATATTGCCTCTTGTTGAGGGTAATAGATTTTCCTTGGGCTAAATGTTACACCTGCTCTTACGGAAAGGAATTTGTATTTTTAATGCTCTCTGTGATCACTCAGAAATGTTAACTACCGAGTACATGGTGGCCAGTGCTTTTGAAGCTTCTTTGCATCAAACAGTAAGGAGGTGCTCTGAGATGGTCAACTGTTTATTCACTATTTTTTTAAAATAGCTTTTTTTGGGGGGGGCTTTTTAATCAATCAATCAATCAATTTACTGAATAAACAGTTGACTATCTCAGAGCACATGAAGCTTGTCTTCTCACTGCTTTTTGCTTTTCAACATGCTTTTAAGTACTCCCTTCTCTGCATCTGAAAGGGATAGTTGATTCTATCAGTTTGAGTTTTTCTTGGTTTCTTAGGGCCTTTGCAGACTGCCAGAAATAGTGCAAATTGAGGCAACTTTAACTGCCCTGACTCAGTGCTAGGGAATCATGGGAACTGTAGTTTATTGTGGCACCAGAGCTCTCTGACAGAGAAGTCTCAATGTCTCAAAAAAAATACAGTTCCCATGATTCCCTACTACTGAGCCAGGGCAGTTAAAGTGAACTCAATTTGCACTATTTCTGGCAGTCTGCAAAGGCCCTTAGTTTTCCCACCTTCATTTCATTTCATCCTGTTTCTGTATCTATTTATGACTTTAAAAAATCTTTATGAAAATGTCTATACATTTTTGTGCCCGTTCTCCTGGTATACATGTTTTTGTATGCATCCGTCAGTGCCTAATGTATATGTTTTTAACAATCCATCTATCTTTGCATGTTATTTTTGTGCTTCCCCCTGAATAGACACATTTTTGTGTGCACTTTACATTAATGTATGCAATTTTGTATGCATTGCTTTGTTTGGAGAACTGTAGACCAAAATTTTGAGAAGTGTAAGAAATATTTGCAACTCGGTTCACATATTGATTCAGGAAATGCTGATTTCTTCAGTTGCTGCCTCAATACAAGCCCAAACAAAATTTTCCTATCCCTAATTCAGGCCACAGTAACATATACAATTAATTGTGAGAAAATACATCATGGTGTAGTGGTTTGAGTGCTGGACTAGGACTCTGGAGATCAGGGTCTGATTCCTTGCTGGGCCATGGAAACACTGAATGACCTTGGGCAAGTCACACCCTCTCAACCTCAGAAAATTCCATGATAGGGTCACCTCAGGGTCACCATGTCAGAAACAACTGGAGGGCACACAGGAGTAACAACTGATACAGCTGAACTCAGTAGCGCTTACTTCTGACATGCACAGAATTGTATTGCGAGCTTTGCCAAAGAGCTACATTCCTGCTAGATACAGGAATAGCTTTTAATGTTCCTTAATTTTGGTAATGGCATAAGATGGGATTTAGATGTCTTCCACTGTTCTACAGAGTGATAGTTTAGACTGCTGCATTAAAGTGGCATGTCCAGCTGTTGCTGAAATTTCCATGTTGTGATAGCTTGCTTGGAAAAACCTTTAGTGGTTCTTGGGTACCTTAAGTTCAACCTGGTTTTACAATGAATTATCAAGAGGCTTGAATCAATTTGAGATGGGCAGAAAAATCTCACCAAAAGGATGTCAAAACCTTGGTGGGGGAGAATGAAATATTGGCTCAAAGTGCCAGGAGCTCTTTCACATGTTGTTTTCTCTAGCTTACACAAGTGGTCTGTTTGCATCCAAAAATAGAGTAATGTAGAAGGAGGCTTGTTGCAGATCAGCTCCTCTCCACTGACTGGAATTTATTTATTTATTTATTTATTTATTTTTGGAGCAGAGGCAGCTCAGGAAAGTGAATCTGGAGTTCTGAGAGCTCCCTTCTTTGACATCCAGTGTTCATGCAAGTGAGAGGCTTTTGTGAGATTCTGCTTTGCCTGCTTTTCTTTGTACATGTACTTAGTGAAACTCTTTAGACTTTCAGACGAAGACATGACACTCACTAGGTGACCTTGGGGCATTTATTCTCCTTAAGTCTCACTTTCTTCACAGGGTTGTTGTGAGGACAAAGTGTGGTACAGGAGAACCATCTTTCACTTGATCTTAATGGAGGAAAGGATGGGTATAAAATATACCAAATAAATAAATCTGAGATGTGTTGTGTATAGGATTCTTAGAGAGACAAAAGGACCAGAGGTTAGAAAAGTTTCCTTTTTGACTATAGCACCCAGAATCCTAAAACCTAAGGCTTGTGAAAAATCATAGTCTGAAAAAGTATCTTGTGGAAAATCATGGTTCAAAAAAGCAACCACCCTTCCAGTTGCATGGATTTGCCTGGCCCACCAGTCTTGCCATCCACCAAAGTCTTAGCTGAGCACCATTGATTTTAATGTTATTGAGAAGAGAATGAAGCTGGAAAAGCCTCTTGGAGTAACCTAAGGAAATGGTCACAAAATATCTTCCAGGGTTTGGTCTGTTTCTCTGTTTCTCTCTCTCTCTGTTGTCTGTGACAGTAACCCATTGTGCTTCTTTGTAACATGTTTTATATGAATGCCTAAGTTGCACTTCAGTTCAAGCTCCAGAAGAGAGACTCTTGACTTACAGCATCCAGCCCTAGTATGCACCACCTTGTGGCATCTAGTGCTTCAGGCTGGAAATAGCTGTTAAGAGTAGTTACCTGACATCCTTGCATCTTGTTAAAAACAATTTGTTTCTGGTTCAGATGCGCAGTAAAGGCAAGATCTTTGGAAGATAAAGTGCATCATCAACATCTGTTGTTTGAGACACAATGAGCTAGAGCTGATGGCAAGAGAAATTAAGAGATATAAAATTGGTTGGACCTAATTGATCTGCTGGTCCTTTAAAAAAATCAGGATAAAATCTTTAGTACTTACAATAAACTAGATCTCATTATGTGAAGTGAAACCCAATCAAGGCCTATCCCATGTTCATCAGGATAAGAGGTGAAGTCCATTGGGATCCACTAGTTGTACTCTTCTAGGCTGTTATATCCCAACATTGGAATCCAATCTAGAAAAGGCTGCTTAAACCAGGCATATCAGACTTTTAGAGCAAATACTCTTATTTTGCCATGCCCTGGGGTCGTGCTCTTGATTGGTATGCATGTGGTTGTGGGCTTTATTGCTATGAATAACTTTGTGTGGATCCTTTATGAATCACCATGCATGGAATTATTGCTTCACAGTGACTCTCTATGGATAAGGTGTTGGACCCAGCCCAATACAATTTTGAGGGCTTGTGCAGGGTTTATTTTTTATTTTTTTTCGTATTGGGTACTTTAGGTTTCCAGACTATTGATGATGCTCATAGTGATGTTAATTTTCTTGCTGAAAGTTTTTTTTAAACTATTTCCGACTATTTATGATGGCAATGCATGATGCTGTTACTTATTCCAGCCTTTTAAATTTCGAAACCCTTAAACATTTAAATGCTTTAAATACTGTATTTCAATATTTTGAGTAATATTTTAAGTGTATTTTTTTTTATTGTCCCACATTTCTTATCTTTATCAGCTGGAAAAAGAGGATTAAAATGAATAAATACATGATACAGTATTATCTCTTATCAGAGCCAGCATGGCATAGCAGTTTTGAGTGTTGGATTAGAACTTTGGAGAACAGGATTCAATTCCTAGCTCAGCCATGAAACCCACTGGGTGACCTTGGCCAAGTCACATGCTCTCAGCTTCAGGGGAAGGCAATGGAAAACTTCTGAACAAATCTTGCCAAGAAAACCCCATGATAGGTTCACCTTAGGGCCACCATTAGTCAGAAACTACTTGAAGACACAGAACAACAGCAACAAAATTCTTCCCTTAGAAATATTTTTGAGAGGTTAAAGTGTAAAAGATATGACTTCTATATGGAGTGAAGTGTTATATCATAGGGCCTCGGCAGACGGCTAATAGAGCCGTCTCCGAGGCCAGGAAGAGGAGGGGCAGCTGCACGAGCGGCGCCCCTTCCTCTTCCTGAGGTCGCCCCTGGAAGCGCCGGCCATCCGAATGGCCGGCGCTTCCGGGTTGACCTCACGCCGCTGCGACCACACGCGCCGCGGCGTTTGAGTCAGAGAAAGTGCACCCGTCGCTTTTGGGGCGCACTTTCTCTGAAATCTAAAAGGAGCGCCAATTTGGCGCTCCTTTTAGATTCGCCGGGGAGGCGCCACGGTGAGGCTGCCTTGGCCCTGCGGCGCTGCGGACCAGGGCGTCTTGGACGCCCTCGTCTGCATCCCCCCATAGTAGGGCTGCATTCAGACTGCAGAATAATATACGTAGCCTTGACACCATATTAACTGCCCTGGCTCAGTACTATGGAATTCTAGGAATTGTAGTTTTGTGAGACATTTTTACTTCTTTGTAAAAAAGCTTTGGTACCACAACAATTCCATTCATTGAGCCATGATGATCTTGTATTTCAGTTGTCTTAAGCAAGCTTGACTGTGAAGTTTATTATATAATAACCAAGCATAAATAATCTGCACCCTAACACTAAAAAGATGTTGTAAATTGAGTTATAGTTAATTAATGGCTGGATTTCTGGAGTAAAAAAATACTTGTGCTGTAGTATTTGGATTACTAACAAAAGGATAATCCTAACTTTCCCCCTTCCTTTGGCAGACAATGGCTGTTCCCCCTGCTTATGCTGACTTAGGAAAATCAGCTCGAGACATCTTCACCAAGGGATATGGTAAATATTGCCAAAAGGAAATTAATATTTTTTCCTGGTTTTCTGCATTGTTGATTTCTAGGATTTTACACAATACGTTTCTGGAAGGTATTAAGCACACAAGGTATTAAGTACACAGTTGAAGTACGTGGATCAAGCTGTGCCCCCCAGAATAGGTCTTTCAGACACTGTCTGCACAGACTGTTGGGCAACATTGTATTTTTTTATGAGACATTTAGCCTTCTCTGTCAGAGCTCTGGTGCCACAATAAACTACAGTTCCCATGATTCCCTAGCACTGAGCCAGGACAGTTAAAGTGGACTCATTTTGCACTATTTCTGGCAGTCTGCAAAGGCCTTTAGTTAGAAGTGAGTGTGACTTTGTTCAATGGGATTTACTCCCTTGGGACTGCAACCAGAACTAAATGTTGCCCAACAGTCTGTGCAGGCCCTAAATAACTAGATAACTCCATTGTCAGTCTGCATTTATCAATATGGATCATTTTTAAAAAGATAAATTGTAGTAGAGATATGTAAACAGTTGTCAGTTCTAGCTCCCAAGTTCTGTAAGGCTTTCTTTTCTACAACAAGCTGTATTTCTGGAAGTAATCAGTATGCAAAGGGATCTAGTAGCACTTTTAAGACCTAACTGTGCACAGTTTAAGGGCCTTTGTAGACTGCCAGAAATAGTGCAAATTGAGTCCACTTTAAGGGTTAGGGTTAGTGCTAGGGAGTCATGGGGATTGTGGTGGAGTCTCCTTCCTTGGAGGTCTTTAAGCAAAGGCTGGATGGCCATCTGTCGGGGATGCTTTGATTGGGAGTTCCTGCATGGCAGGGGGTTGGACTGGATGGCCCTTGTGGTCTCTTCCAACTCTATAATTCTATGATTCTATGATTCTAAAACATTTTAAAAGCACAATTTGCCCAGACTCAATTACCACCTTCAGTTCCAGCTGTTGACAGCCTGAGTAATGTGCCCTGCGACTTTCCTCTGCACCTGGAGGCAGGGAAGAGAGCCAACAAAACTAGAACTGTATGATATGGATTGGCTGATGCATTTGGGATTTTTTTTTCAGTTTTTACCCTACCAGCACAACATCCACTAAGAAAACTTTATGTGGAAATTATTTATATTATTAATCTGAGATTGAGCTGTTATTGATCAATAACCTGTAATGTAGTCCTCCTTTTGATTGTGGAAAGTGCTTATGCTTTCATTGCAGAATAAAAATGCATCTTGTGGAATTCTGTTTCTCCTGATGTCTCCCGGGCCTCATTATTGTAGGCCTTCAAGTGGGCCTTAGAGACCTCACCATTTTTACCTTTAACGTTTTTACATTTAGTTAGGACCCTGCTGGGGCCATAGTATACATGCTTTTAATATTGATCTTATTAATGCTCCTATTGTAATTTATGTCATACTCCATGATTTTATATCTTTCCCACTACTTGGGGAAGATTTATCCTAGATGTCAGCTTTTAATGTCTGTCTGCTCTTAAAAGTAAGGGCCTCTACAGATGGCACTTTGTGCCGTCTTGTAGGCAAGGAAGGGGGGGCAGCCACACGCCAGCTGCCCCAACCCCTCCCCAAAGACGTCATCACGGCGTGTGCGTTATGCACGGCGCGCTCCGTCAGGATGTCAGCATGGCGCAGGATCTTAATGCGCTGCACCAGGAGAGGCACAGAAGAACCGCACAGCAGTTCTTCGGGCGCCCTTTTTGCTGGCTCTGAAAGGACTGGTGTTTTGGTGCTCATTTCAGGGCCGGGAAAAGGGTGGATTGGGGCCGAGGAGTGGGACAGAATAACAGGGGCATCACATCATTATAATTCATCAACAATGTAATGAGGAATAACATATCTCCTTTTGTAGTGGAAATGTAACCTTTTAGTTGCTTTTATTCTCCTTACTAAATAGTGGAAATGGAGAGCTATCACATGGTTCAGGATCTCCTTCTGCTGCCTTGTGCTGTGACTTTTACGGTGCTGAGGCTGCAACATGAATAGGAGGAGAATGTTAATTTTACATAGACAAACTTTAGCATTCAGGTTGCGTTTTGAAAAGTTCCTTAAAAAAACAAGAAAACTGAGTAATTTTAAAAATGTTACAACATTTTGTGTAACTGATTAGATTTTTTTTTAAAAAAAGTAATGTTCTAAAAGCCAGCTGCCTTAGTTAATGGGCAGTCTGTGTAAGAGTGCCTTATCGTATTCATGTAACAACTTCTTTACCCTAGCAGAACACAGTTGGCCCTTCATATTCATGGATTCTTTACCCATGCATTCAACCATTCCTGGCTTGAAAATATGTTTTAAAAATCCACAAAACAAACCTTAATTTTACCATTGTATCACAACATTGTGAACATCCACAGATTTTGGTTTCCATGGGAGGTCCTGGAACCAAACCCCAGTGGATACCATGGACTCACTGTACATATTAAAAAGTTACCAGACTTTTTCTCTGCACTCCCACTGGGTGGGCCCATCCCCAATAATTTCAATGGCCCCTCTCTGTATGACAAGACAAGCAAAAAGGAAATGTAAGACCTGTTAGGAGAACTGTTAGAGGAATCCTGCCCTGAACTTGCACTGGCCGAAGGGGACACTGAATACCAGGAGAGAGAGAGGGAGAGAGAAGCCCTGAAGAAAATGATTGCATTTTGAGGTTTGGACTTTGAAGTTACCTTGCTACCCTGTAATACTGTAGTGTGTTTCAAGAAAGACCCACTTGGTGTGAATATCCATCTGTTCATTTATTTCCAACACTTATTGATTACCCAGTAATGAAAGCTAGCTGTGCATTGTACAGGGAAAGTAAAAACC
This sequence comes from Phrynosoma blainvillii, assembly GCA_026167975.1. NCBI lineage: Eukaryota > Metazoa > Chordata > Lepidosauria > Squamata > Phrynosomatidae > Phrynosoma > Phrynosoma blainvillii. The sequence continues at coordinate 279,877,657 of JANUYF010000002.1, read as the reverse complement.
ATATATACAAAACAACAAAGAATGGTTAATACAGGGTAAAATAAAACCAAGATAAAAGGATAAATCAGTTGAAAAGGGTAGAAAGAGCACCACATGAAAAACAAGATGAAAAACCAACAGCAGAATCAAACAGTGGTGACAGAAATAAAAATTCAAAAATTTAGTAGAAATGAAAAGCCAGTCCTTAAATCTTGGGAAGGAAGAAAAACTAGGCCTTTATCATCTTTATAATAGGGTTATAAATATATATAAAAATTAAATCAACATTTTGAATTAGGCCTTGCAATGGCCTGGCAACCAGTGCTGCTGGCAAAGTACTGGCATAATATTGCTGTAATCACCAGTGCTAGTTAATGCCCTAGCGAAGCTGTGACAGTGTGCGGTTAGCCTGCAGTCTTGCTGTTCTGTTTTGGACTGGATGAAGTTTCTGGACCATTTTCTAAGGCATTCTTATGGATACCACATTGCAGTGATGCAAACAGAAGGTTACTAGAATGTGAGCACTTGTCACAACCTTGTAGATCTAATATTGTCCAGGTGGATCATAACTATTGCTAAAAGATGTTTGGAATCATTGAAACTACCTCTTGTGGTGGATCCCAGAGAAACACTGGACCTGATCTTTTATATGAAGTGAGCAATTTGTGGCCCTGTGAATGTACCTTCCCCAGTACTGATTTTGCTGCCAAGACTGACATCTGAGGAATGGTGGCTGCCATGTTAGTGGGTGTTAAGTCTAGGAGTAGCTTGGCAATCAAAATGTTTCCCCACAGAGCAAATCTCACCCCCAAATAAGGTCAGCATCTTGGGTAGCTCCTTAACTCCCTTACACTAAAACCTGGATACATCACCCTGCCAATGTAGAAGCCACCACTGTATCTAGAGGGCCACAAACTGCATACCCCTGCTTTTATGGCAATGTAGTCCCTTTAAAAATAGAATGAATACCACTTAAGAAGGCAAGCTGAACCACCAACATCCAGTACTAGAATTCTTAGTTTAGCACATTTATTACTATGGCCATGGTACCAGTTCTGCAGCAAAATGTATCATATGTGAATAAGTGGAGATAACCTAGTTTAGATGGTTCCTACAAAAAAGTGGGGTGAAGAAGCATTAGAAATGCAGCAAAGACGATCAAGTTTTATAAAGGATAAAATATTACTTCTCTCTTACATAGGGACTAACACATTTTTTCCTTTTTTAAGGGTTTGGCTTAATAAAGTTGGATTTGAAAACCAAATCTGAAAATGGACTGGTAAGTAAAAGGAAAATAAGAAGAACTTTTTCAGTGGATATATGGAAGAATTCTAAAAAATCGAAGCTTAGATTTCATCTTTTTATTATCATTTTGAATATAATATGTAGAATCCTGCACACATTTAGTCTTGTTATAATAATCTGCCTCATCAGTATGTCAGTTATTTCCAGGATGTATAGGGAAGACTACCACCACCAAATACTTCAAGAGATAGATAGTTTGTCATAGTATCTCATTCATCAAGGGAAGAGATGGGCAAACTGTATCCAACAGGCTGCATGTTGTCATGAGATTCCATTTTTTAGCCCCTGAAGCCTCTTAGCATTTCTCCAAAACTGTCCTGTGGCTCTTTGCCTGGGGCCTCCAGAGAGGCCTCCTTTATTGACAGATCCCAGTTACAATCTGTAATAGAGAAAAAGATGCCATAGAAAGCCTATGAAGAACTCTTGCTACATGTGTTGGAAGAGGGAGATCAGTTGCTGGGGAAGGAGCTCTATATCCAGGGCTTCGAGGCACCTGTGTGTATATGTGCCTTCAAATTGCCTGTCAATTTATGGCAACTCCATGAATTTCACAGTTTTTTAAAAGGCAACCACTCAGAGGTGGTTTTGCCACTTCTTCTGAAATATAGCCTACAGGACCTGGTATTCATTAGTGATTTCCCATCTAAGTACTAATCAGGACTGACCCAGCTTAGCTTCCAAGATTAGAGGGGATCCAGCCCACCTTCCAAGCATGCTGCTATCTAAATAGCAAAAGGGATATGATGGGGAGGGGAATAGTTAGCAGGGTTGAGTGGAACAGACCTGCCTCATGCTTTTTGGTCTATTGTAGCTTATTGAGTGGTGTTTGATGTGCTTAAGTAAAACAGGACGTTACTAGTTTTCTTTCTCTTTATTTGGCCTTTGGGAGCTGCCTCTCATCAAGCTAAATATGTATTTGGATGGAAGGGAAGGGACAAGGGGTGCTGTGAAGCACTTGAATAAAAAAATAGAGCAACAATAAAAAATGAAGCTGGATAAATCTGATCAAATATGGGCTATGAGCCATTTTAAAGCATACTCTGCAGCAGTAAAGGTGGCAAGATTGTTCGTTGCTATCTCAGGGGCTCTGCAGACAGCGCAAAGTGCCGTCTTGGAGCCAAGGAAGGGGAGGGGCAGCCAGCCTCTGGCTGCCCCAACCCCTTCCCGTGGACGTCATCGGAGCGCCCTGATGACGTCCTCCTGGCCCAGCCTCTGCATGGGCTGAGCTGGAAGAGACACGGAAGAGCCAAGCCATGTGCTGGCTCTTTTGATGCCCTTTCTGGGCCTTGGGAAAGGAGTGCTATATTAGAGCTCCTTTCTTAGCCGCCGAAAGGGTGGATTGGGGCTGAGGCGTGGGGCAGCCTCAACCCCAATCCTCAGCTTCTCAGGGCGGCCCATGGCCTGTCCAGGGGAGTTGCTTCTGGGTAGACAAGGAATTATTATTCTCTAGGTCTTAGGATACTGAGGAAGAATCCTCAGAAACCTGTATGAATTTGCAAAACCTTTTTCTGAGAAAATTACTCACACTGTTATGGCACAGGATCCACAGTAAGAATGGATTGCACAGAATCAACTGAAGCACAGAGTTGTCCAGTTTTGATGAATGGATTCCAGTTTGTTCAGTTTGATGATGTGGACAGGTTGCATACAGAAAAGAGGACAATTACTTACTTGTTGGAACAGATCCATCCTGTCTGATTAGAGTTGCCAGAAGAGGGCTGGGCAGTTGGATGGTGGAGGTTTGAATGCTTCTTTGAAAGAGGGTTATGTTCCAATTCCTCTACAGCAGTTGTAAGACCTCTGTTAAGAAACCTTGACTGGACTCCATCTAACTATCAGCTGTTTCTAAACTTCCCTTTAAAGGCTACATCTTAGAATGTGTAGTGACAATTTTCTAGGGTGAAATTGATTATTTGGGTACATTCAAGACCTGTTTCAAGCCTGCTTGTGAGACAGAAACAGCTTTGGTTACTTGGTCAATGACCTGTGCTGAGAATGTCTTTTTTAAAAAAGTGTTATTCTGTTCTTAGGATTGTTTTATCAGTTGTACGTTACCTTGGAAGTCTTGGCAGGTATAAAATCAATATTTTAAATAGGTAAATAGGTAATAAATAAATTAATAACATGGCCGTAATTGCAGACCTTTGGATTTTGAATGTAACAGTCTTGTTGCAATGTAATTGGCTGTAACAACTACTTCAGAATACTTTTTAAAGAAGTGTCTAACCCCTGATTCTGAATGTTCACATGTTTTCTGAAACATTCAATTGGAAAAAATGGGGGAGATGCACAAAGGCATTCTTTCAGTTTTTCTGGATTTAATTAGTGGTGGTTCACATCTCTGCCTGTGCCAGATATGAGAGGCTTTGGGGAAGCAGCAAGAAGATTTTGCTTATGTAAGCTGCTGAGGGGCAAGAATCTTTCTTTTCTTGTTTTTGCTAATGTAGCTGTTTAAAATTTCATTGTTAATGATTTTTATACTATACACTATATATATTTTTACCCATAGGAATTTACAAGCTCGGGCTCAGCAAATACAGAAACAAGCAAAGTTACTGGAAGTTTGGAAACTAAGTACAGGTGGACAGAATATGGCTTGACATTCACAGAGAAGTGGAACACTGACAACACACTAGGTACAGAGATAACTTTAGAAGATCAGGTGAGTATTAAGCGTTAAGACAGTAATTAATCAATTGTTTAAACATTATTATTTCAAACTATAAATTTAAATTTCTTTTTCTGTTCAGCTTGCACATGGACTGAAGCTGACGTTTGACTCCTCATTCTCTCCTAATACTGGGTAAGGAATGAATAAAATTGTAAAGCAGTGTGATCTTCTGTTTAGTTACCTGGAATACTGCCAAATTCTTTCATCCTTCTCAGTCGGAAGAAGATTTAGAAACTATTTCCATGTGAGTCAGCTATATCTGCCCCTTTAATCAAGTCTTCTTCCACTTTAAAAAATAGCAAATACTGAATCCATACGTAGTATATATTTCTGCCTAAAATGCACATGCAGTTCTTACATGACAAACTAAGAGTATCATTAGTTACCAGTGCAAATTTTAATTAGTATTATTTGTCAATTAGCATAAAACTCTAAAAAGCTTATCTGAGCAATAAGAAATATCTTTTTGCCCAAGTTAGGGGGGTTGCAGACTGCCAGAAATAGTGCAAATTGAGTCCACTTTTAGGGTTAGGGTCAGTGCTAGGGAATCATGGGAATTGTTTTTTTTTCTGGGACATTGAGCCAGACATTTTTTCTGGGACATTGGGGCATCAGAGAGCTCTGGTGCCCCAATAAAATACAGTTCCCATGATTCCCTAACCCTAACCCTAAAAGTGGACTCAATTTGCACTATTTCTAGCAGTCTGCAACCCCCCCTTAGTTAGTTCTAAAGACTTTGCAGGCTGTAGCTACATATAAGATCAATTGGATGTTGGGCTTTATTACTGCAGTGTTTTCTGGTATCATATGAGGGCTAGGAGGATTGAACAGCTGGGAGATTATATGTCATTAATATCTGTGTGCATGTCTTTGTGTGTGTCCCTTGATTTTTTCCCATCCTTTCCAAATGCTGCTTATGTCACATGATAAAGCTGAAAGTAGCACGTTGTATTTCCAGTAATTAAGGTCATGTTTATAATGTTTGTGCTTCCCCTTTTTAAATTGTGGATGCAGTGGCTCAAGTGGCTAAGACACTGACTGTTGATTGCAAGATGATTGGCAGGTTAGCAGTTCAAGGCCAGGTACTGCGTGATGGGGTGAACTCCCATCATTAGTCCCAATCTAGCCAATCTAGCAGTTTGAAAGCATGCAAATGCAAGTGGATAAATAGGTACTACTTTGGTGGGAAGGTAAACAGTGTTCTGTGCAGTCATGCTGGCCACATGATCACAGAGTAGTCTCTTGACAACGCTGGCTATTCGGCTTAGTAACGAAGATGAGCACTGTCCCCTATAGTCGGACATGACTTGACAACCTTGTCAACAGGGAATGCCTTTACCTTTTTACCTTTAACTTTTTACCTTTAACTTCAAAAGACTGGTTGCACCTTCAGCATTTGACTTCACACTACAAACAGAGGTTCTCCTACCAAATCTAATATGTTAGAAATCATCATCAAAATCATAATCATAATATTCGCATTTTGCATTGAGAGAGTTATGAGCTATTTTCTGTTTCTGTCGGAATTCTTGTGAAGGTAAGTGCTGTCATTAGGATCAGGGTACTTAAATTATGCTTAAATTATGGAAGGAGAGAAGGAAAGATGAGTCAGTTACCTGGGCAGCAGAGTAGACTGCAGTTGTCCTACTCATGAGTAACACCCTGCAAGCTGAATGAAAGCTTACCTACCACCTAACTAGTGAACACTGGCAGACGCAAAAATGAAAGTGGGTGATAATGTTGTCAATGGACTACTTGACAGAGTAGTGCTGGAATAGTCTGGCCTGCCAATATATATATATATAAGCATATATGAGCTGTTTTAAGGGAAAAAAAAACTCTTCAGAAGCCACAACTGTTTGGCTGGGTCAGATATACTTGTCTTCTCCCAAGGAAATTGAAGGCAAGCCAATGACCCTTGAATTAATGATGTGGTTAAGTGACACTCTTCATTTAAATGAAGTACTGTGAACATGCTGATAAGGATGTGAGGCCACATAATGCCTGCTACTGATCTGTTGAGCTCTGAGGTTTTGTCTCCTCTTTAGACATAAAATTACAGCACAAACAAGATTAAGATATGCCACTAGACTACTAGTGTTCACTCACATGGGTTGAATTCTATATCAGAAGGCAAACATTTATGCCAGAAATGCTTCAAAATATGCAGCTCTTGTTGGAAACAGAAATTGTTTTTTTTTTGGCACCCTCATTTTTGAGCTACTCTAACAACTAGTTGAAATATTAATCCTGTCTGTGAGTCTCCTTAATGCAGGAGAGTAGAGATTTCCAAAACTGCTTCCGAATCTCTGCTACCTGACCTTCCACTGATGAGGGATGCAGAGTGAGGGTATACCAGGGGTAGGCAACCTTTCTCCTTTAAGGGCCGAGGGACTTCAGCTCTCAGAAGCCTCAGCCATGTTGGCCAATAGTCCCATGTTGGCCAATAGCTCCTGGGATTCTGGGAGCTGAAGTCCCTCGGCCCTTAAAGGGGAAAGGTTGCCTATCCCTGGGTAGCCCTGTTCTTCTCTTGGCAAAGAAAATGAGGTAGGGAGGACTTGGTATCCCTTATTTTTTCTAGCTTGGGGAGGAGCAGAGGAGAACAATGTGAGAAGCTCTCTGCTAGGATGGCCAACACAAAGGCAGAATTCAAATTAGGATGGAACTGCTATGTTTTCAAGCCTGGCGGAGGGGGCTGTACTCCCTCTGTTTTTTCCCTTTAAGACAGGGGTAGGCAACCTTTCCCCTTTAAGGGCCGAGGGACTTCAGCTCCCAGAAGCCTCTGCCATGTTGGCCAATAGTCCCATGTTGGCCAATAGCTTCTGGGATTCTGGGAGCTGAAGTCCCTCGGCCCTTAAAGGGGAAAGGTTGCCTACCCCTGCCTTAAGAGGAAATGGAAAGCCAGTCTTGGGAGTGGGAGGCTCCACTTGGTGCTTCAGCCAGGGTCTATGGGCAGTGTCTCCTGATACCATCTTGCTGGCAGAGAGTTGTACAGTGGAATCCAATGTTTTCCCCCACCCTATCCTAGTGAGTAGGTTTCTGAGAGCTCTTTTTAATCCAGCCTCTGCCTTGTCATTTTTGCTTTCTGAAAACGCTGCTAGTTGAAGTCAAGAGACAGCATGGTGTAGTGGTTTGAGCATTGGAAGTCTATGACTCTGGAGACCAGGGTTCAAATCCCACTGGGTGATGGTGGGCAAGTCACACACTCTCAGCCTCACAAGGATGACAAAGGCACTCCCCCAAACAAATCTTGTCAAGAAACCCCACTGATAGATGACATGCAAGGTGAACACATTCTGTGAGCCCATAGAATTGGTATGCTTGGCATATTAGCAAGTCAGTCATTCCAGTGCATGCTGACTGGAACAGATGGCATCTTGTTAAGTGTACAATTTATTTTGAATGGGCTATTTGTGTGCGTGACAGAAATGGTGTGTTCTTGAGAGGAAAGTGAAACATTCAACATGTTTAGCAGGAGTGGGGAACATAGGGCCTTTCAGATGTTGTTGGAAGACAACATCCATCTGATCCAGCCAGTGGTGAAGAATCCTGGGAGCTGCAGTCCCAAAAACATCTGGAGAGTCATATGTTTTCTCTGCTATATGGTTTGGAGAAACTAGCAGATGGAGTGTTGGGTTGCCTGACTTGCATCTGTTAAAAAGCCCTGCTCAGTACTTATGTTTCTTTTTTAAAGACTGTGCATAATTTGAAAAGAGTAATGTAAAATACTGTTTTGTTTTTAGAAAGAAAAATGCTAAAGTCAAGTCTGGATACAAGCGGGAACATATCAACTTGGGCTGTGACATGGATTTTGACATTGCTGGTCCTTCAATACGTGGTGCCTTTGTCTTTGGCTATGAAGGTTGGCTAGCTGGTTACCAAATGACTTTTGAGACAGCCAAATCCAGAGTAACTCAGAGCAACTTTGCTGTTGGTTATAAAACAGATGAGTTCCAGCTTCATACCAATGTGTAAGTATTGGCAATTTTCAAGGGAAAATGGCTTTAAAACTGATGAAAGTAATTTTCACACATATTCTTCATTTAAAAAAAAAACAAAAAACCCTGGAGAAAGACATCCATAATTTGGATGTCTTAGAGATCAGTATGTGTTTTGGATAGAAGAAAATTGCACCTTCATTTATTAGAATAATAATAATAATAATAATAATAATAATAATAATAATAATGATGCCACTTTCCCCCTTGCCTTTGGGTTTTACAAAAATGGAACTCAAGATAATTAAAAGCTGTTGTCAATAAAAAAGAAATTTAAAAGTTAATATATAATTAAACTACCAGTGCAATCAAAAACAATGTAAAATATATCAAGAAGCAAGAAATAGTACATCCCAATGTTTAAAAGACCTTTCCCCAAAAGTCCCTATTTCCCTGAACATACAGCTCTTCTTTATGAGAAAGAGCACAGAGATTTTGAGAGATCTTGATTTCACTATGATCATGAGTGAGTGATGGACAGATGGCTATATTTATTTATTGAAACTAGATGCACTGAAGAAACATACCTTTCCTTCATGCCAGTCTTAGAATAGGATCACAGAAGGATTTGGAGTGGCTTGCCATTATGTTGATAGCACCCATTAAAATCTTTGCTATTTCTCTGATGCCAATAAGGTAACAGAATCTAAACCCTACTTTCTCAAATTTACTGAACTTTCCCATTCCCCTTATGAATTAACTTCAAGCCTTTCTACACTATACAAATATAGAACTATGATCTCACTTTAATTGTCATGGCTTTGTCCTGTGGAATCCTGGGGTTTGTAGTTTGGGGAGGCACTAGAGCTCTCTAGCTGAGAAATGGTCCTCCCTGAACTGGAAATCTCAATATTCCACAGAATGTTGCCATGGCAGAGTGGAAGTATAGCAGAATAATTTTGTAGTGTGAAAGAGCCCTCACGTTTTGGGCCCTTTAGCCTAGCTGGTGGCTCCAATGTCAATGGCATAGTGAATCCATTACTGGGCTTAGTATAAACTTAGGACTATCTCTGTGTAGCTGGGTTCATGACTCCATCTGTTAGGGCACCCACTGACATTTGAGTCACCAGCCTCCACTGAGCTTAGTATTAACTAGTGAAATGAACAAGCAGAATTCCATGCTTGAAGGGCAATTCTGTATGCAGTAGCTGTGCGACATTCAGTTCAAACTTTTGCTGTTGTTGTGGACCACATGAAAATTGCTGTGGGGAAGTGTCAGAATTGGACTGTTCAGCCTGATTCACTTCTGTTCCTGTTCAGTCTTGTTCACCCGGATGAAGATCTCAGTACTGCTAATTGAAGTCAGATCTCCACCACTGTTCTTCAAGCATATGCTGAACTTCCAGATGAGCTGTTTATAAAGCAAGGGGATAGGGAGATCTTCACATCTGAGAAACTAGGCTAACTGGTTTAGATAGTCTTCGTTAGCAGAGTTCTCCCTTCTCCGTGAAGCAAAAGGTCAAAGAGCAAGTTTAAAAGGCTCCAAATGGCCGCTCCCGCACAAGGCAAGTGAGCCCTTACTGTTTCACAACACTTTTGCTTTCCCTCTCCCTGAAGATTCCACCTTATAGATAGATGCTGCTTTTGCAGCCTTGCCTTCTGAATGTAGTTATGCCTAAAGATGAAGATGCTGCCCTCAAAGATCTTGGGATATTAAGATTTGACATGGCCATAAATAAATAAATCCATCCATCTATGAAGCAGCTTTCCTCGTATTAAGAAGGGATGTAAATCTTCATTTATTTTTATCATTCACACACAAGAATGAAAATTAGCCTTTTGTTGGTTAAGAGAGATTTATGCACATTTTTCAATTATTTTTTGTGTTTGAGGATTTTTTTGGTGAAAATGTCATGGAGATGATCTTATCACTCTGTCAACTTCTAGGCTGCACCTACCGCTCTCCAGAGCCCTGAGCTTCCGCTGCTGCTCCTGGTGCCAAAACCTAGCTCTGGGGCCAAACGCTCATGTCTCTCCACCTGCAGAGCCTTCGTGAGGATGTCAGCTACATTGTCCTCCGAACAAATGTACTCAAGTCTCAGAACGCCGTTCTGGACCAACTCCCTCACATTCATATACCTGACACCTATATATTTCGTTTGGTTCTTCAGGTTTTCCACCTCTGACATGGCAATGCTGGCCTGTGAGTCCTCATGCACGACTGTCGGTCCTGTGCATACCTCACCTAGATCTTCCAGCAGCTGTCTTATCCATTGCACCTCTCCTGCCATCTTGGACAAAGCTGCAAACTCAGCTTCTGAGGTACTCAGTGCCACACAGCTCTGTTTCCTGCTTCTCCAAACCACTGGACTGTCTGCGTACCTAATCAGCAAACCTGTCACTGATTTTCTATCATGCAGCTCAGATGCAAAGGAGATATCTACAAAACAATCTAGCTGTGCTCCAGATCCCTGTAGCACAAGCTTCTTCTCCTTGCTGCCTTTCAGGTACCTCAATACTCTTTTCACCACAGTCCAGTCCTCTACCTTGGGATTGCTCACTCTACGGCTCAGCACGCCAACAGCAAAGGCTATATCTGGCCGCGTGTTATTGGCTATAAACATTAAACTGCCAATAACCGACCTGTACAGATCTGGACGCTCAAACACCCTGTCAGACTCTGTGCTACTTGTGAACCCTGGTGTTATGGGACTCTTAACCACCTTTGTACTTTCTAGTCCACATTTCTCCAGCAACCTCTGAATCTTCTTTGTCTGACTCAGCATCAATCTGCCATCTGCTGTTCTCTCCACTTTTATCCCAAGATAGGACTTGAGGTTCCCTAAGTCTTTCAGGACAAATTTCCTTGCCAGCTCATCCTGCACGGCCTTCACCTCCTGCTCTGTCTGAGCAGCCACACAGAGGTCGTCTACATAATGACTAAAGTGACCCCTCCTCTCCTATACACACATGCATCTGCCACACTCTGTGTGTATCCAAGCCTTACCAGTTCCTCGTGGATGCACCTATTCCAGCAGCGCGCACTCTGCTTTAGGCCATAGAGGGCTTTCTTGAGTCTGTAGACCCTGCCCTCTTTGCCATCATCAAACCCAGGTGCCTGTTCCATATACACCTCCTCCTCAAGCTTGGCATTGAGGTAGGCGGTCTCGAAATCAAAGTGCCTCACTATCTGTCCTTTCCTGGCAGCCACTGCAAGCACTAATCTGAGACTTTCTGGCTTGGCTGTGGGAGAGAATGTCCTGTCATAACTCTCAAATCGCTGTTGAGAGAAACCTCTTGCTACTAGCCTGGCCTTGTACTTTTGGGTCCCATCAGGCATCTCCTTTTTTTTTGTAGACCCACCTGCAACCTACAGCCTTCCGGTCTTCTGGCCTGGCTACCTCCTCGAAAACCTCTCTCTTTACTAGTGAATCAAACTCACTCTCCATGGCCTGGAACCACTTCTCTTGTTCCTCTCTGGGAAAAGTGAGAAGCTCCAGGAAACTCTCAGGTTCCTCTGCCACTGCAGCACACACCCTAGCGTTCTGTACTACAAACCGCTCTGGAGGCCTTCTCACCCTTTGTGTCCGCCTGGGGATGATCACTCTTGTTTTGCCCCTCTCATCCTCACTGTCAGTGCTGTTCTCTACACCCCTGTCTGTGGCTGTGGGTGTTGACGCCTCACTCTTGGGTGTTGTGACAGTGGGAGCTTGGGTGCCTGTGGGCTGCCTGGAAGTGCTGGGCTGACTCTCTGTGGCAGGGGTAGGCAACCTTTCCCCTTTAAGGGCCGAGGGACTTCAGCTCCCAGAATCCCAGGAGCTATTGGCCAACATGGGACTATTGGCCAACATGACTGAGGCTTCTGGGAGCTGAAGTCCCTCGGCCCTTAAAGGGGAAAGGTTGCCTACCCCTACTCTGTGGTGTCATTTGGCATTTTCACCCCTCCATTCCCAGTACTGCTACCACCCTGTTGCCCTAGTCTGATGAAAACTTCATGATTTGAGTGGATTCTCTCCCACCCCGAGTGCCTTTCAAAGTTCGCACTCCTGGACAACATGATGCGCCCACCTCCCAGATGGAACCTATAGCTGTTCCCCTCATACCCCACAAACCTCAATCTTTTCCATTTGGGGTCGCCCTTCTTCCGGAACCGCTGGGGAACCAAAACATTGGCAAATTGCCCAAATACCCTCAGGTATTTCAGATTGGGTGGCCTCCCATACAACATGTAGTATGGGGTTTGCTGCACCTCAGAATGCCACAGTCGGTTGTTTATGTGGCATGCCGCCAAGACTGACTCCCCCCAAAGACCTTCTGGAGTTTTAGCATCCAATAGCATACAGTCTTTGAGTTGGGTCAGCATTCCTATCTTCCTCTTGACCAGTCCGTCCTCCTGGGGCATCGCAGGGTTGGTGGTGTTGTGGCGGATGCCCCTCCGCTTCAACCACGTCTGTAGGCTGGAAGAAAGAAACTCACCACCCCGGTCTGTAACAAGGGAGCCCACCTTGAAATAAAACTCTCTTTCCACTCTCTCCACCCAGGCCTTGAATGTGGGAGCTGCCTGATTTTTCTCCTTCAGAGTAAAGGCATATGTGTACCTTGTATGGCGATCCACGATTACCATAAGGTACCCATTCCCACCTATAGACTTGTTATAAGGGCCTGCTATGTCCTCATGCACTACCTGGAATGGCCTCTGGGTGGTGCACTTGCTCCTTTTTGCAACAGGGAAGGCTTTCAGCTTAATCCTGCTGCATACAGAGCATTCCAGGTGGTTACTGCAATTCTCCCACTTAAGCCCAGGACATACCCCCTTCAGCTTGTCCAAACTGTTGAACCCGGCATGTTGTAGGACCCTGTGTAGGTAGTGCACACAGTTGGAGTGCAGTGGCACGTTCCCAACTGTGAAACACCCTGCCTGGGAATCTAGAAAGTATAATTTGTTGTGCCTGTGTGCTTTGGCACAAACTTCTCCCCCTCTAGTGATGAGGCACTCATCTCCCTCAAACTGCACTGCATAGCCCTCTGAAACTAAGGCTGAGACACTGATCAGGCAGTTTTGTAATTTGGGGGCACAGAGGACATTCTCAAAATCCCTTTCAAACCCAGGGAAATGCACAGTCCCCATGTCTCTGATTTGGCTGGAACCTCCATCAGTCAAACCCACTCTGCTGACAAAGGAGGGCTTCCTGTCCTTCAGCAAGGACCTCTTCTTGACGATGTGGTGTGTGGCTCCACTGTCAATCATCCAGAGATATGTGTCAGCATCTGCATGATGGGCCTTAGAGTCACTCTCCTTGACTGCCGAAACAGCCCCTCTCCTGTTCCCAGGAGACTGGCGTGGTAGCTGTTTCCCTCTGGCAGCTGATGACCTCTTGCAGTTCCTTTGAAAATGTCCTGGCCGTCCGCAAGAGAAACATCGTTTTGCTCTGCAAACAGCTGCATTCTCAATCTCTTGAACTGCTTCTGGTGGTGTGGTTGTTGTTGCTGTTGGCTGGACCTGTTGCTGTCTCTGAATGCCAGCTTCAAAACGCTGTCTCTGGAATTCCTCCAAGCCATGTGTGGTCACTAGGTCCACAGAAAGTTGGGTCTCTGGCACCCCCTGGAGGCTGTACAGGATATGGTCAAAGTCTGACGACAAACTGCTCAGCAAAATGTGTGCCTTCTGCAGCCTTGACATTCCTCTAGCGTGTGCTTCCAGGAACAGATGTCTCATTTCAGCCAGATGCTGCTATGCAGACTGGTCTTTGACCATTTTGCATGCATACAGTCTCTTTGTCCAAAGCATCTTTGACAACGAGGAATCAGACTGATGCACACTCTTTAAAGCAAGCCAAACCTCCTGGGCAGACCCTTTATCTCGCACATGGTCCAACTGGCTGGGATCCAAACAAAGACAGATAGTCGCACGGGCTCTCCTTTCTGTTTGTGCGTTCTTTGCATTTAAACCCTCTTCTACAGGTTCCCACAGCCCCTCACGGATCAAGGTAGCTTCCATGTAAACTGCCCATTGCGAGTAATTGTTATCAGACAGTTTAGGAAACTTTATGCCTTCCATTCTTGCAATTAAGCAAAACAACAGCACAGCGTTGGCAGCCTTCCAAGCTTTCACTATCAGTAGCAGATAAGGGCAGCTAAACAGCTAGACTCTTTAACTCCTTGCCGACCGGCACTTTAGATAGTTGAAAGCAGCTCTTCTGGATGCAGACAAAAACAGTCACTTACTTTCATCTAGTCAGAACCTCTGGCGCAGACTGGGCCCATAACCAGTGTTAGCATGGTGACGCAGCGCGTGGGAACCACGTAACGTGAAGCACCAAGATCCAGACTGTCTTCAATGAAGCAAGCAACGTTGTCAGTTACAGGAAAACTCCTTTCCCCTCCAGACAGAGCAGAGAGCGACTCAGCAGATGTCTCACTAAGAGGCTTTTAATCTTCAGAAGTTCTATGTACAAAGGCTATGTACAATGATACACCAACGCACTCTCCAACAATCTCCACCTTCCACTATCAACCCACATCAACCCACATATGTGTCCAGAGGCTTGTCCCTTATATAGCCAGTGCTCCACATGGCTTTTTAGTCCTGCCTCTTCCTTTTGGACACCTGTCAATCATAAGTATGACACAGCATGTTTGCAGCCCTTTTGCAGCATTTACTGTGCTTTACAGCACCAGGTGACTCCCTGTCATTGTGTCACCTCCTGTTTCATCAGCCTTGATGCTGCATGACTCAGCACTGGCCAAATGCTTAGTCATCATGGCTGCTGCCATTCACCACATTGTGCATTTTCCCTGGAACATTATTCCAACAGGTTGTGTGCAAAAACATTGCCTTTTGTGCAAAATACACTTTTATTGCAAAGCATTTGGGTGTGTTTCTTTTTGTACGACTCTGAAAATAAAATATAAATTAAACACACAAACAGCAAACATCATTATGTGAGAAAGCAAGGATAGGGGAGTTTCACCTTTTACAATAATCAGTGAAATTGGGAGGCTGCAACAACACCTATTAGTGAAAACACTAACAGGGTGTTACAGACGTAAACTATTCATGTAATGGCAAGGTGTTGCTGTGCAGAGGAGGTGCCATTGTGGGCCACTCAAAGCTTTCATATTCATTTTTGCAGGGTTACCTAACTCCTCTTATGCTTGAAAGTTTAAGCAAGGAGTCATTCTAAATATTTTCAAATATCCTAATTTTAAAAAACCTGTGGTACATTGGGAGGACCAGAGTTGTCCTGCTTTCTACCTGTGACTTCTTAGTACATTATCTGAAGAAACAGCAATGTATCCAAAGAAACAATAATGGTACAATAATAATGAAAAATCTTTCACTTGATGTAACCTTATGTTTTTTGTTTTGTTTAGGAATGATGGTACAGAATTTGGAGGTTCTATTTATCAGAAGGTGAATGATAAATTGGAAACGGCTGTCAATCTTGCTTGGACAGCTGGAAATAGCAACACTCGCTTTGGGATAGCAGCCAGATATCAGCTTGACCCAGATGCATCTTTCTCAGTGAGTAATATATGGATGCTCATTTTATTGGAGATTGGTTCCATGACTGAAATTGTCTGCTTAGCTTTTTAAATCCCAAAAGCAGTTTTGAGAACTAATGGATGGTATTCATTTTCATGACTATATTTATTCATGACTGTTTCCTTTTTGGCTTCACAAAATTGTTTCTTTATCAAATGATGTGAAAACTAGGAAACAAGCATTGAGAAAATTGTTATTTGTTGCTGTGTATCTTCAGGGTCACTTCTGTCCCTAAGGTGATCCTAAGGAAATACTCCGTCATAAAAACAGATTCGTTGACAGTTAATCCCCAGCTGTTTTTCACTCAGTGCTGCCTTTTGCCTATTTCTAAATAGATATGCTTGGACTATGTAGCTTTTTTTTGCCATGTCCATATTACAAAAGAGAGTAATATATTCTTATGTATTTGGTATTTTGCCTAGTAGCCTGTAGTGAATAATGGTCATATGTGTCCTTGTTGCTGATATATAGTGATGTGGGAGAATGTGGAATTTGTTGATGTTGTTGTGTGCCTTCAAGTCATTTCTGACTTATGCTGATCCTAAGGTAAACCTGTCACAGTTTTCCAAGGATGAATGGGGAGGGGACTGTTTCCTTCCCCATGGCTTCAAAATTCCCAGAATATTTATATCTGTAAACTGACCTCAGTAACACTTAGGGCCTTTGCAGACTGCCAGAAATAGTGCACATTAAATTGAGGCACTGCCCTGGCTCAGTGCTAGGGAATCATGGGAACTAATTTATTGTGGCACCAGAGCTCTCTGACAGAGAAGGCTCAATGTCCCAGAAAAAAATACAATTCCCATGACTCCCTAGCACTGAGCCAGGGCAGTGCCTCAATTTAATGTGCACTATTTCTGGCAGTCTGCAAAGGCCCTTAGCCTTTTAAATTAAATTAACTTGAATGAGAGAGAACTTCATATTCAAAATTCCACATTCCCTCTGTCAGACCAAATAAACTGTCAGTTCTGTCTGCAATGAAACAAGGACTTTAACAGAGCAATATTTAACGTATACTCACTTTGTTTTGCAGGCTAAAGTGAATAATTCCAGTCTGATTGGTTTAGGATATACTCAGACTTTGAAGCCAGGTATGTGCACATGGAATTGTATTTATTTAATTCTACTTTTCAGTTCAAACAGCACTTCCTCTAATAAATGTGTGTGTGTGTGTGTGTTCTGCAGAATGTTCAGAATAGTGAACGAATCCTTCCAGCTACTCATTTTTCAAATTCTGTAATGCGTTGTATTCCTTAAAAAATGGTTACTCTCTAATTCTGAGAACATGGAGGTGTGCATGCTTATGCCATAGAGGATTTTCTTTGAATTGTTCCTGGGCAGATGGCAAGGCTGTATTGGGAAGTTGATGGCAAAGTGATACAGGCTGCGTAAAGCCATCTGTTTTAAAACACTACTCGTTCAAGTTTGCCTCCACTCTGAAAATTATCATCTTGTGATATTAAGAGAGACAAAGCAAGGTAGTGGGTTACATCTTCCTTCAAATGCAAAGAATTTTATGTGACATCATACTGCTTCTTACTTCTTTTTGGACATAAGTGAGAATTTAATTTTTCTATGTATTATTATGGATAAAAGCAACCATGTCACATGAAAGAGCATGCATTTCTCTAGACATATTTGGTCTCTCTTTAGCCAGGCGTACACTTTCTACTTCATTTACTGAACCTTACAGGTGTATAAATAGGCCTATAGAATAATTTAGGAATAAACTGCTAGGATGCAAAGTTTTGTTAGTGAGAAGTTTGAAAATGTATGAAACTGCTTTGTATTCCTAAGTATTTAATGCTTTTATTTTTTCCCCCCTTCCTTTTGCCTATACAGGTATCAAATTGACATTGTCGGCTTTGTTGGATGGGAAGAATGTCAATGCAGGAGGCCACAAATTAGGTTTAGGACTGGAATTTGAAGCATAAAAGAAGGGATTGTTCCATCACTTAATTCTGAAATACTTTACAGTATAGCTACCTTCCGAATTTAGTGTACTTTTCAATGTTTTATGTCTGGGATGCAATTATTGCTGTATATCAGTCATGTTGAACCTGGTTAAAGAAGGCTAATCTTCACAATGTGTATTTCTCAGAGAAGATGAGAATATATTCCCCTCCCTTCTAGGTCTTTGAGGAATGTTGCTTGAAGGAGCTCCATACTTACCATCTATTTTATGAAGGTCTGATTCTGTCTTGTAACATTTTATTAAGCAAACAGCTAGTGTAATGGAATACATAATTGAAATCTATGTCTGTCCAGCATAGTGCTCAGAAAAAAGATATTCCTGTTGGTGAATGAATCAGGCTTTTGTTCAATGATGGAGTGTTTAAATTTGTCTGATAAAGCTTAGGCAGGCACATCATCCATGTTTTAAGTCTTAGTTCTCCCTCCCACACCTACAGCTCTGTCTTTACACCAACAGCTTGTCCTTGGAGTGCTTTAGAGTGTTCACATTGTTTAACCTTGGCATATAGAAAGTTTGATGTGATGCAGCCAACACTACTTAAAATTCACATCCTGTGTTGTGGATCCTTTCCCTTGCACTAATTATGGAAAAGCTTGTATGACACAGCCATAAGCAGGGAGAAGTCTTTGTAATCGCAATCACCTAGTGGCATTGCATTAAACAAAATGGACTTTATTTTATCCTCTATTCTTTTCCTCCCTCCTTTTTTTTTTAAAGATGCAGTTTTAATGAGTACATCTTCAGTCTTCCATTTTTGTGTGTGTGTGGAGCTAGATCCCAAAATGCTGTACTGGTGATAAAAATGAAACAAACAAACAAACCCCAATTTGAATAAAACATTGAAACTTCATCTCGAATTGTCTCTCTCTTCCTAAACCATTTAGCATCCTTATCTGGGTTCTAATAAAACACTCTTGTTTTTTTGCTTGGCAATTTTAGGCGTGTATGTGTTCCCCCCCCCCCTCTATTTGGCATTGCTGGAGAAATAGGCCTGGTAAATTTTCCAGTGCAAACAAAACAAATTGTTACTGATAACAAAATGTTGGCAGTGTATGCTTGTTTTCTAACAAGAGTGCTAGCTTGCCAGGTCTACCTCTAGCATGCTCCTTTGCATTCTCCCATCCCTTCCCATGTTTTTCCCCTCAGCTGACAACATTCCATAGGGACTGAGCATGCTTAACCAAGCATGATGTATGTGTGTGTGTGTTCCTTCTTAAATTTGATTTTAAAAAATGTGCCTGCTTCTCCACATTTCAAGATTCCACTGAACATGTTAATATTTTACTCTTCTTTTTGCATGGTCCTGTATTGGATCCAGTTCTGACATGCATCACCTTTGTTTGTTTTCAGAAGGTGTCATGTTTTCTTCATTTCATCTAGTGCAAGTCAGGGATTTAAATATAGACTTTTTTGCTTACTAAACCATAATAATTATGTACCTTAGAGAAACAAAATTATGCATATCCTTAGGCTGGCTGCTTGATTTCTCTTTTGCCCAGTGTTTTACATAGAACACTCACAAGAATGTCTTGTGGAACTGCTCCTTGCCCTTTGAAGTATATGAACATAGGGATACAGACAAAGTTTAGTAGAACAACTCATTGTGCAACTTGCAGTGCAATAAAATGTGAAGCAATGTTGTTACTTTTTCTTTGCTAAATATGGTGCTTTCAGTGCTGATGGGATTTGCTATATTTGTAATATAGACAACAAGAAAGGCAGGCCACTGATTTGAAGAACATATGATTTAGACATGGTAGGAGATGGAGTGAAAGGGAGTGAGGTTGAATGAGAAAAGAGGAGTGCTTGAGACTCTTAATCAAATCTATATTGATGATTTGCTCATTTTCCTGCACTACAGTTACAGTGCGTAAGCTTCTTGTGTGGTAAGAGAATATATGGTTCCTTGAATTTCATTTAAGGTGGTATCAGCAGAGTGACCTTCATGTTATGTACAAAACAATCTGTCCAGGTTGTAATACATTGTTTCCATTCTCTGATGTTTTTCATTTGCCAAACTGATTAACATGTGCCCAGATCTTGATCTTTGAGGGAAAGAATAAGCATGTTTTCTTAGACTAATGAAACAATAGTGGAGAATGGTAACTCTTACATTAATGGGGCAATGTCTGTTTCAGGCTTCAGGCTGAACATTAAAAGAGCTAATCCAAATGCCTATAATAGTCTTTATGTCAGTAGCACAACACATATCCAGCAGAACAGTCACCTAACTCAACCACCAATCCCTCCAACAACACAAAAACAAAGCCCCTCCCAAAGAAATACCAGCACAAAAATCATTACAGAAAGCAGTAAACTAGCACAAAGTTCACCCAAACTTGGGTCAGCAACAGAACGGGGATCAGAGCAGTGCTGAAATTGTCTGAATTCTTCCTTAGAGGCTGAAGGTGCAGAGAAGATTGGAGAACGCAAGACATGCCCCATAACCTCCAAAATGGGAGGGAGAAGACCAGAACATTGTGTAATGATTTCTTTCTGAATATAGACTTCGGGGGGCATTTTTAAACATTTAGTCTGTACATCATGCATGGCTGAAGAAGATGGACATGACCTATCAGAAGGGCTTGGGCTGAATATGGTGATCTGGCATTCCAAATAGTTGTTGACTCCTATGTCTGGAAATTCTTGTTTGGATTCTCCATCTCTACGCCTCTTATTTCTGCTTGATCATATTTTTAAATTAGTCCTCTTATCTTGGGCAAACTCCATGTGTCTTGAATGACACTTGTAATTTCATTCTCTCATACTTAAATCTCTGCCACATTGGTTTCCAAATTGAAGACAAAACCAACAGGGAAAGGTCTATTCCATTTTCCTGTACTTATTATTTGGTTCATTTGTACATTTGTATTTCACCTTTCCACTAAAGACAACATCAGAAGAAAAAAGACCAATAAGAAAAAATGAACTTTAAGAAAACTACTAAAACTAGACTGTTATATAATTCAATAGGTTTATATGATGAAATTCTTGGAGGACCATCTGGTTTTGGAATTGTTTCTAAGTAGTTCCTCAGGAGGTGGGCAGAATGATGCGCTTGAGGCCTGTGCCCTGTTTCTCTTCAGTACTATAACGATAGATTGGGGAGGATCATTTAAAACAGACCACAACTTACGGTCCACCAAGTGCAGCTTCCAGCCACTGTTTGTGGCTTGTCAGCAGCTTGTTCACTGCAGCACTTGCACCCACAGGCAGGTACCACAACAGTGGCTTACTGAGCACAAGAAATGCCACATGCATTGGGATGCTAACTGTCAGCATATGGTTTTGAAAAGGCTGAGGATCCTGGGAAATGTTGCTGTCATTTCTTCTGAAAATAATAATAATAATAATAATAATAATAATAATAATAATAATAATATCTATCCCACCCCTCTGCAGTGCAATCGGGGCAGCTTACAACAAGTAAAACTCCAATACAATACATACAACCCACCCCTTAAAAGGTATTAAACTGAGACAATTGAAACATTATAAAATGAATCATAACATAAAACAGAGACATCACAGCAGCACAACAGCAGCAGAGTAGAAGGGAGAAGAATTAGCTAACTCTTGGGCCAGGATATTTATTCAGGAAAGGCCTGCTGGAAGAGATCCATCTTAACAGCCTTTGTAAAGCTGTTTAAGGTGGTAATAAGACGGATCTCGTCCAGCAGGCCATTCCATAATCTGGGAGCGGTAGCTGAGAAAGCCCTCTGGGAGGTTGCTGGCAGCCTCATTTTCATAGGCTGTAGCAAATTCCTCCCAGAGGACCAAAGTGCGCAAGGCGGATCATATGGAAAGAGGCAGTCCCGCAGATAGGTTGGACCCAAGCCATGTAGGGCTTTAAAGGTCATAACCAACACCTTGTACTGTGCCCAGAAACTAATAGGCAGCCAGTGGAGAGATTTTAATACAGATGTAATATGGTCTCTTCTAGATGTTCCAGAGACCAGCCTGGCTACCATATTCTGAACTAATTGAAGTTTCTGGGTCAAGCACAAGGATAACCCCATGTAGAGCACATTAAAGAAGTCAAGCATGTACTACAGTTTCAAGATCCCTAGTTTCCAGGAAAGGGCGCAGCTGGCATATCAGCCGACGCTGATAACAGGCACTCCTAACCATCGCATTTACCTGATTTGACATCTGGAGTGACAGATCGAGGAGCACCCCCAGACTGCGAACACAGTCCTTAGAGGAGAGTGTGACCCCCATCTAGGACTGGAAGTTGTATTCCCATACCTGGTTTAGGGCCCACGACTGTAAGTATCTCCATTTTGTCTGGATTCAGTCTCAATCTGTTTTTTCTCAACCAGTCCATTACTACTTTAAGACAGTCATTGAAAGGAGAGACGCCATCCAAAGTGAAAGCTGACGACCGAGACATGGAGAAATATATCGGTGTATCAGCATACTGATGACACCGTGCCCTATGTCTCCAAATGATCTCTCCCAGCGGCTTCATATATATGTTAACCCGCATCGAAGACAGGATGGCTCCCTGAGGGATGCCACAATTAAGCTCTATTCTTGTGGGGCAACTGTCCCCAAGCCTCACCCTCTGAGATCTGCCTGAGAGGAATTAACGGAATCACTGCAGTGCAGTGCCTCTAATTCCTAACCCTTTCAGGCGATCCAAAAGGATGGAATGATCTATTGTATTAAAAGCTGCTGAGAGGTCCAAGAGTACCAACAGGGTCACACTACCCCTGACAATATCCAGGTGGAGGTCATCAGCCAGAGCAACCATGGCAGTCTCAACTCCATATCCTGTCCTAAAGTCAGTTTGAAATGGATCTAGATAATTGGTTTCATCCAAGACAGCTTGGAGTTGAAGAGCAACTGCCCTCTCAATCACCTTGCTTAAAAAAGGTAGTAAAGAGACTGGCCTATAGTTATTCCTGTCCAGGGGGTCCAGGGAAGATCTTTTCAGAAGTGGCTTGACCGCCGCTTCCTTTAAACAAGATGGGACAAAACCTTCCCTAAGAGTACCAACAGCGTTGTCCCAAAGGAACACTCTCAATGCGTCACCCCCCTGGATGGCCAGCCATGAAGAGCAAGAATCGAGAGGGCAAGTTGTTTTCCTCACTCTACTAAGGAGCTTGTCCACATCATCGGTACTCACAGGTTGAAGATGATCCAAATTTCTTTTCAGAATGCAGGCCAAAGTAAAGGCCTCTAAAGAAACATCACTGGTGCTTCAAAGGGCATTCAGATGTCATTTTTTAAAGCAGAATGACCTCTCACACATTCCAGGTTTGTTATTCACACTAAGGAACCACATCTATGTGCATCTCTGGGAATTTGGTTGCTCACATGTGCCAGCACTCGAATAAACATGGAGCCAACAATGCAAATGTACTTGAAACACGTTCAAGGCATTCAGAGTTCAATCCTGAATTATCCTGGGTCAATTTGTATTCACACTGCTGATGATTCAAATCTAACTTGGGAAAAAACCCAGTAGCAATTATCCGAGGTAAAGTGGGGTTTTTTTTGGCAGCCCCTCCTCATTTAATCGAATGCATTCAGGATGCATGTGAGCAACAGAGATTCATCCTGGATTATTTTCACCATGTGAATAGGGCCAAAGATACTTTCTTTGCTTGCATCTTCTCACAATCCTTGACGGTGACCAAAAGAAGCAATTAGTAATGAGTTTTGAAAGTTATGGAGTGTTTACAGAATTTCCTTTGATATTCACCAGAACTCTTCTGAGCATATTTTGGGTGTAGGGTTTAGGACTCCTTAATTTGGATGGAGATACAGGCCCGAATCCTATACATAGCCCTAACTTGGATTGGTTCACTAAATAAATAGGATGTGTGCAAATGTTGACTTGCCATCCAACAAATGAGTCAATGAGTTAGGATTCGGACCAGAATATCTGTTGTAGTGTTGCCAGGTTTTCAAAAGAGCAAGACGGGATAGTCAAAATGCATGGTGTCTCGGTCAACAATGAATAAGTATTCCTTGAAGTTGTGCTGATACCAAATAAAAGTATTATTTCTTAACAATCCCCTCTTAAATATATACAAATGTATTATTTCCCCCCAGTCCGATAGTTTGAACCTTGCCTGTATAGTATTTTCAAGCTTTGATCCTGCATAAATATCTGCCTAAAAATACATTTGACTAATGAAATTCTTGCTTCTGTGAACTGCATGGAGAGAGAGAGGGGCAATTGCTGAGAGAAGACGCTTTCAATGGTCAGGGAATCCTCTCTGAAATCTAACAGACTGGGGGGTGCAGTGGTCTCATGTAGGAAAAAGGGCTGAAGCAATTCATTTCTCCTCCCCACATCAGATCACATAGCATGGTCCCATGGAACTATCCCCACACTACCACAGATGTGGAAACTTCACACTATGGAAACTCTTCCCTCTAAGTACAATTCTTTCTCACTTCTTTGGCTGGCTGGCTGGAGTGAGGGAGGGAAGGATGGATGGAAGGAAAGAAAAGAGGAGATGGTGAGGGAAGGAAGGGGAATGTAGTCAGTGTGAAATGTGATGTGATAGAGAAAGGAATCAGAAAACAGATCAGGGTGGCAAGGCATCAGGGCAGTGGTGGCTGAGAAAGAATGATCCAGGGAGGGAAAGAGAGGAAACTTATGTGTGTGCGTGTAAATAAACAGAATGAAAGGAAGACAAAATCACCAATTAAGCATTCAGTGTCAATGGGCTAGATTATTTTATTTTATTTTATTTAAGGGATTTATATGTAGCCTTTCTCCCAAAACGGGATCCAAGGTGGCTCTTTTTTGAGAACAGATTGTGAGCTGGGCACAGGCAGGACAAAGAGAGGGAAAGGAATAAAGAGAAAGGACAGCTGATGGGGAAGGATTGCTGGAGGCAGCCCCAGCGATGAAAGCTAGAGTGGCCATTCCTTACTCTTGGAAAGTAGCATGGTGGTGGCTGCTTCTCCTTACCACCACCAAACTATGTAAAATCTCATGATGGCAGGCAAGCTGGAAGTATGGGACAAGAGGCACAGATTGATTACCATTCAGTATGTAATTGAGGCAATTGCTGCATACCAAATACTCATGTATATGTCTGTTAAATACTGCTAGTGTCCACTCTTCCTGCTCACTCTATAATTTGGCCTAACTATGGAATTTTAGACATCCTATATGACATTGATACAGGACAGCTTGTTTGACCTCTAATTATAAAATGGGATATCTAAGAACCACAATCTCTTAACTTTCATATGACTTGTGACATTCACTAACTGTAAAACATGATTGTTTTAATCTGTTGTTGTTGTTGTGGGCTTTCAAGTAATTTCTGACTTATGTTGTTGTTGTTGTTATTATTATTATTAAAGTTTATTTATACAGTGCTGTAAAATTTACACATCACTTTACATAATGAATAGTCAAAATAGAAGCAAAACCTGCCAAATGGCATACAATCTAAAAACAAAATAAAATTATAAAATCAAACCATCTCTTTAAATGATTCAACCAATATACTATGGGAAAAACACAGTTAATGCACATTATCAGCCGGCTACTCAGTTGGTGATTTGGAATGCTTCCCTAACAAAAATTGTGTTGAATTCAGCCTTAAAATTGGCTAAGGAAGTGGTGGTCCATAATTGTATGGAAAGGAGATTCCAGGCATAGGGAGCAGCATGGGAGAAGGGGTGGATCTGAGTGGGAAAGAAGAGATCCTTGGCTGAGCCAAAAGTCCCAAGTTGCTGGATCTTAATAAACAAGCAGGATGGTAGGGAGAAACAAATGCTGACAAATGGGGGGTGGGGAGTTAATCCATGGAGGGCTTTAAAAGTTAATAGAAGAAATTTATAGTGGATTCTAAAAGAAATGGGAGCCAATGAAAGGATAGCAGCACAGGAGTAATATGATCAAAATGATGGGCTGAAAAGGTAATCCTAGCAGTCGAGTGTTGCTCGGATGTTAGGGGACTAAGATAGGAAAGGGGAAGCCCTGTTAACAATAGGTTACAATAGTCCAGGTGAGACACAGCCAGCGCATGAACCAATATCTTGGTTGAAGCTGAAAGAAAGGGTCTAATTTTGGCAAGATTATAAAGAAAAAAATCTGCATGACTTGGCTGTTGCTTGGATCTGCAGAATGAACGACAGAGAAGAATCAAAGATGAAGCCAAGACTACGTGCTTCCTTCGCAGGTTGGATATGAATGTTGTCAACTGTAATTGAAAATGAGTATTGCAAAGTTGGCTTGGGTGGAAAGACAAGTAGCTTGGTTTTGGCCATTTCAGATGCCGGTGAAGCATCCACACAGAAACAGCTGCGAGACATGATCATAGTTGCTATTCAACATACGGAGAGAGTTCAGGAGTTGAAAATACAATTGGGTGTCATCAGCATACAGATGACATTGGAAGCCATAGGAGCTAATGAGATTTCCTAAAGATGGTATAAAGAGAAAACAATAAAGGACCCAAGACAGAATCCTGTGGGATTCCAACAATAATGAAACCGGGGTAGAAACCTGACTTCCAGGTAACCATCACAAATGATCTGTCTGAATGATATAATTTAAACTAGTTTAAGACTAAATCAGTAAATCCCAAGTTTTGGAGTTAATCCACCAAGAGACTATGATCAACTGTGTCAAAAGCAGAAGAAAAATCAAGGAGAATGAGAACGGAGTAAAGGCTTTTTGACTTGGTCAACAGAAGGTCATCCATGATCTTTGTAAGAGCCATCTCAGTTGAACGTAGTGGATGGAAGCGGTACTGAAAGGATCCAAAATAGAATTGATAGTAAGAAACTCGAGGCAGCGAAAGTAAACAGCACATTCCAAAATCTTCAAGAGAAAAGGAAGAAGTGAAATGGGATGGTAATTCGACAGAGAAGATGGGTTAAGAGAAGGCTTTTTCGGAACTGGAAAAACTAAAGCATGTTTAAAGGCAGAGGAAAAAGTGCCAGTAGAAAGAGAAAGATTAATAGTATAAAGAAGAGAAGGTAGAATAACAGGGGCAACAGAAATTAAGAGATGAGAAGGAATCAGGTTGAGAGAACAAGTTGCAGGTTTGGAAGAGGTCAGAAGCTTGGATAGTTCACCCAGTGAAATGGGAGAAAAAGTAGAACATTTTTCAGTTATAGGTGATTGAGGTGTTGGAATAAAAGAAGAGTCAGGAGAGTCAAGATTAAAATGAATAGTTTCAATCTTGGTAGTAAAAGTATGCTGCGAAGTCATTTGAAGAAAATGAAGGAGGAACTGGCAGAGGGGAAGGTTTTAGCAGAGAGTTAAACATGCAGAAGAGATGCTGTGGTTGCTGCTCATTGGCATTAAGGATTTGTAATAATTCTGTTTTGTCATGGAGACAACACGTGAAAATGAAAATAGAGCAAATTTATAATGGATAAAATCAGCCCATTCCCTGGTCTTTTCCCATAAATGTTTGGCAGCTTGAGAACAAGAACAGAGATACCGAATGGTGGGAGTAAGCTAGGACTGTGGTTTATTACAGGGAGTCATGCATATTGATAAAGGGGCAAAACAGTCAAGCATTGCTGATAAAGTTGAATTAAATAAGGAGATTGCTGGATCCATGGAGTCCCCCAAATTTAAAGAGGATAAAGAGGAGTCCAGAACCTGGCTGAAAATCTCAGGATTAACAGAGTGAAGGTCACAAAAATGGCATCGAACAATTTGACAAGCAGGTGGATTATGGGCAAGTGCAAAAGAAATAATATAGTGATCAGATAACGGAATATCCATAGCTGAATAATCAGAAATTGTGCACTTTTTAGTGAGGACTAAGTCAAGGCAATGACCAAAAGAATGAGCAGGTGAATTGGAACAGAGTTCAAGTCCAAAAGAAGATAGTAAATAACTAAATAGTATGGTTCCAGGATTCTTAAGGTCATCCATGTGGATATTAAAGTTTCCCATAATCAGAAAGGGAACTTCATCTGATAGAAAGACATCAACCAGATCATAAAGTCTGAAAAGAACTTGGTGGGTGACCCAGGTGGATGATAAATTACTGCAACCCACAACTGTAGTGGTAAGAAAAGTTTGATAGCATGAAACTGAAATGAGGAGAAACAATGCTTTTGAGGAAGAGACAGTAATTGAAACTGGCAGGAGTTGTATAACAAAATGCTGACCCCTTGCTGCTCCACCCACCAGATGACTAGTATGGGTAAAGGAAAGGCCACCAAATGAAAGGGCAGTAGGGATTACAGTGTCATGGTCTGGGAGCTAAGTTTTGGTGATGGCAAGAAGGTGGAGAGATTTTGCAACAAATAGATCATGGACTGTTGTTGTTTTGGGTGCAGCTGATCAACAAGTCCAGAAAGAACATGTGAAAGGGAGCTGAGATTGAGGAAGACTCCTAATGGAAATCAAATTAGGAAAGATAGCAGAGGCCATGAGAGAGAGTAAAGTAGCAGGATAAAGATAGGTAGCAGACAACAGGGTAGTAAAAAAGATTAAAAAAACCTGTAGCAAACAGTGATCGCTAGCAGAACTAAGGGCCTTTGCAGACTGCCAGAAATAGTGCAAATTGAGTCCACTTTAAGGGTTAGGGTTAGGGTTAAAGAATCATGGGAACTGTATTTTATTGTGGCACCAGAGCTCTCTGACAGAGAAGGCTCAATGTTTCAGAAAAAAACAACAATTCCCATGATTCCCTAGCACTAACCCTAACCCTTAAAGTGGACTCAATTTGCACTATTTCTGGCAGTCTGCAAAGGCCCTCAAAGATGTTCAGGTTAATAATAACCAACCTACATCAATAACTCACTGATTAACTCATAAAATAGTTCCGTTCCAAGAGCCCCACTAACTTTCAAATCAGTTGCAATGACCAATATCAAGAGAATCAATAATCAATAATTTTTGGTGCTATTACAAAATTAGATTAAATTTTTAGTCAGTCAGTGCAACATAATATTATCTGAAGATACCAGCCACAGATGCTGGTGAAATGTCAGAAAGAAACTCTTCTAGAACATGGCCACACAGCCCGAAAAACCCACAAAAAACTATGGATGCTGGCCATGAAAGCCTACAACTTCACAATGCAACATAATATTAGTACTATTCCTATGGAAGGAAGGAAGGAAGGAAGGAAGGAAGGAAGGAAGGAAGGAAGGAAGGAAGGAAGGAAGGTATCATCTTTCCTCCTCTGCTATAACTGATGAATCAGGATGGGAGTGGTATAAATACCACCACTGCCATCATCACCACCACTGCTAAAAGCTCTTCTCTACTGTCAGACTTCAGGTGGTAATCCGTGTGTGTGTGTGTGTGTGTTTGGTGACAGTTTACCTCAAAAGCCCTTTCTGCAGGTGGGCTGCTGGTGGTATGCCAGGAGTTTACAGGCCACTGCCGCCCAGAGCTCCTCTGCTGTTGCTGGTGGGTCTGCTGAGGTGGGGGTGGTTTTTAAGCTGCCCAAGACTCCTCTGCCACTGCTGGTGGATCTGCTTGGGTGGGGGAGCAGTTTTCAAGCCACCCAAGGCTCCTCTGCCACCACGGGGGGGGGGGGGTCTGTTGGGTTGGAAGGGGGGGGAGTTCAAGCCACCCAAGGCTTCTCTGCCGCTGCAGGTCTTATGGCAACCCTATGAATGAGACCCAAATCACCCTGTCATTAACAGCCTTGCTCAGGTCTTGCAGCCTCAGGGCAGCCATGGCTTCCTCGATTGATGTGCCCAAACTACATAGCACTTACAATCATTAAAATTTGTTTCACAAAATGCAAAATGGTCCCAAATGTAATGGGAGTTAACAACAACAACAAGGATGTGGTGACTTAGGGGGGAAGCAGACGACTGCTTCTGGGATGCCGCCGGATGGAGCGCCGGCGGAGCGGAGCCTCTGCACCACGGCGCTCCTGCGTCATCCCTAAAAGGAGCTCCAAATTGGCGCTCCTTTTAGATGTCAGGGAAAGTGCGCCCTAAAAGCGGCGGGCGCACTTTCCCTGACTCTTCCACCGCAGTGCATGCGGTCGCTGCAGCGTGAGGTCATCCCCGGAGCGCCGGCCATGCGGAGGGCCGGCGACTTCGAGGGCGACCTCAGGAAGAGGAAGGGGCGCCGCTCGTGCGGCTGCCCCTCCTCTTCTGGGCCTCGAAGACGACTCTATTAGTCGTCTGCCGAGGCCCTTAGTGGTTAAGATGCTAATTCTGATGATTGGAAAGTTGGTAGTTAGAGGTCAGAGTGCTGAATGATGAGGTGAGCTCCTACCACTAGTCCCAGCTTCTGCTGACCTAGCAATTTGAAAGAATGCTAATGCAAGTAGATAAATAGGTACCACTGTGGTGGAAAGGTAACAATGTTTGGTGTAGTCATGTGATGTAGCCACATGACCACCAGAGTCATCTTCAGACAATGCTGGCCCTTCGGCTTAGTAACAGATATGAGCACTGCCTCCTACAGTTGGTTATGACTAGGCATTCATGTCACGGGACTACCTTTACTTTTACTTTTACTTTTACCTTTACCTTTACCTTTACCTTTAACAACAACAACAACAACAACAAAGTGCTATGAGTTGAATATTTATTTTCTTCAACTTTCAAAACAGAACAATCAACATCAATCTGGGATAAAATTCCTAGGCTTGCATCCAAACGTTAGTCCTATCTAGTATAGGAACACTCAATCAATAGGTTGGTTCAATGGCTGAGTTAACATTCCATTGATTCAAGGGTATATTCTAACTGGAATTAACAACTGGATATAGCCCTTAGGGCCTTTACAGACTGCCAGAAATAGTGCAAATTGAGGCCACTTGAACTGTCCTGGCTAAGTGCTAAGGAATCATGGGAACTGTAGTTTATTGTGGCACCAGAGCTCTCTGGCAGAGAAGGCTCAATGTCTCAGGAAAAAAAAATACAATTCCCATGATTCCCTAGCATGGAGCCAGAGCAGTTAAAGTGGCCTCAAGCTGCACTATTTCTGGCAATCTGTAAAGGCTCTTAGTGTGCTTTAAAGGAACATATTACTCATGAAGTAAGTACTGAATATTGTTTTTTTTGTTTTTTATAGACTTTTATAGCTTTAATAAAAGATAATTAAGTGTAACAAAATGAGAGAAATGAGAAACTCAGCTTACATAAAATATCCTTGACTTACCAGAGCCAAGTAAATTTTCTTTTGATAAATTTCTCTCTTGAAGTAACAAATTTTTTCCTATGAAAGAGAATTGAATATTTCATTAGTATGCTGGTGAAAGGAACAAAATATTCCCCAAAGGTTTTCTGTAGAGGAAAATCAAAACCTCCTATTGATAGAAGCTTTGTTGATTTGTATGAGTGCAAGAAGAAGAAATGAAAAAGTCTGAGCAAAGGATGAACAGAAAAGTTTAAAATTAAAGGTGTCAGGGTGGCCAAAACTGTATCATCATAAGAATCTTATTGTTAGATTAAATTTTAAATACCTCATAGTGTGAAAGCTAAATGTGAACACATGAAACACTCTGGATTCTGTGAAGATACATGTTGTGCTTTTTTTGTAATCCAGATTGGGCAATAGGTAGCCCTCCAGATGGTGTTGGACTGCAACTCTCAACAGCCCTAGCTGGTATACCCAGGGTGTGTGGAATGGTGGGAGTTATCATCCAACATTGTCCGGATGAGCATATGTTTCTCATCTCTGCTGAATCTGTGGAAACTGTAATATAAAATGGGAAAGTAATCCCAGCAGAGTGAAATATTGATTTCCCAATATTATAATGTTTGCAGATTGCTGAACATGCTCTCACTGGATTTGGTTAATAAAGATCTTTCTTCATAATTGATGCACTTGTTACTGAATTTGCATGGAAGACTCATTTCATTAAAAAAAAAAACAACACCAAAAATTAGTCTATTTCCTGTTAAATTCTAAAACAATGGAGTGTATTTCATTGGTTATGTCTCCAATTTGGTTTAAATGGAAAAAAATAAGCTGTTATTACACTGGCTGAGTTGCCATAGCTTTGTTTATAAGATGAAAATGAAGCTAAATTTGGACAAGGTTCTTCATACAACTGTGTATTTGTAGGGATGTCAAGAAATTGTTCTGAAAGCAAAGTAAAAAAGTAAAAGATATTATTTATTTGAATTTTATTTAGTGACAGTAATGGTTTATTTTATTAATTGAAAGTAATTGTACTTGCCTAAATAACCCAAAGGCCCCAAATCTGATCTTTGAAGATAACCAGGGCCAGGTGTAGTTAGTATTTGGATGGAAGACCACTAGGAAACACCAGGTGCTATGAGATATATCCAGAGGAAGACAATGGAAAATCTTCTGAATAAATCTTGCCAAGAAAACCACATGCTATAAGACAGAGTTGACTCAAAGGCTCATAGCAACAAGAACACAATTCAATCTGTTTTGGTCAGAACTGGTTCCCTCAGAATTTAATCTCCTTTCACCTTGAAGAACCAACCACACAGCTCTGCTTGGAGTATCTCCTTCACTTGGTGATATCTATAAAAGTGCAGGTGGTATTGGTCATCATGGGTGTTAGCTTTCTTCTGCTGAGTCACCAGATACATTCCTATCTAGAGAAAGTAGATTTTGCTCCAGTCATTTGTGCTTTGGTTATAATTCATACTTGACTACTGTAAAGACATCGTTGTAGGGATTACCTTTAAAGATGGTTTGGAAGCTCCTGCTGTTGGAGAATGCAGCTGTCCTGTAGACACAGAGAATATAACCTGATTTTGTACAAGGTGTATGCTTTCTAGGCCCAGTTTAAAGTGCAAGTGATCACCTATAGAGGCCTAAATAGTTTAACAGGTAATCTGAAGAACCTCTATAAACCTCACATTTGGCTTCAGCAAGCTAACAGCAGGATTCCACAGAACAGATCCTGTTTAGTACTTGAATGGGAAGCTGCCAATGATTACTAAATGCCATAGACCGGGGTAGGCAACCTAAGGCCTGGGGGCCGGATGCGGCCTCCCGAGGCCTTTGGACCAGCCCCAGGCAGGTCCTGCCACCATCGCTGCCACTGCCACCGCCACCCCCCCGCCGCCGCCGCCCGCCATGATGATATTGATTATTGTTATTACTTGTTCTTGGGGTTTTCTTGGCAAAATCTCCACAGGGGGTTTTCCATGGCTTTTCTGGGGCTGAGAGAGTGTGCATGCATATTTTTAATTTTTTTTAATTTTTTAAATATTTATTTATTTATTTATTTATTTATTTTTGGTGCTTCAGCCCCCCAATTGTCTGAGGGTCACCAACCCAGCCCCTGGCTCAAAAAGGTTGCCTACCCCTGCCATAGACTATAGAATCATAGAATCATAGAATCATAGAATCATAGAGTTGGAAGAGACCACAAGGGCCATCCAGTCCAACCCCCTGCCATGCAGGAACTCCCAATCAAAGCATCCCCGACAGATGGCCATCCAGCCTCTGCTTAAAGACCTCCAAGGAAGGAGACTCCACTACTCTCCGAGGGAGTGTGTTCCACTGTCGAACCGCCCTTACTGTCAGGAAGTTCCTCCTAATGTTGAGGTGGAATCTCTTTTCTTGCAGCTTGCATCCATTGTTTCGGGTCCTAGTCTCTGGAGCAGCAGAAAACAAGCTTGTTCCCTCCTCGATATGACATCCCTTCAAATATTTAAACACGGCTATCATATCACCTCTCAGCCTTCTCTTCTCCAGGCTAAACATCCCCAGCTCCCTAAGTCGTTCCTCATAGGGCTTGCTTTCCAGACCCTTCACCATTTTAGTTGCCCTCCTTTGGACACGCTCCAGTTTCTCCACATCCTTTTTGAATTGTGGTGCCCAGAACTGGACACAGTATTCCAGGTGAGGCCGGACCAAAGCAGAATATAGTGGCACTATTACTTCTCTTGATCTAGACACTATACTTCTACTGATGCAGCCTAAAATTGCATTGGCCTTTTTAGCTGCTGCATCGCACTGTTGACTCATGTTCAACTTGTGGTCCACCTGGATTCCTAGATCCCTTTCACACGTAGTCTCATTCAGCCAAGTGTCCCCCATCGTATATCTGTACTTTTCGTTTTTCCGCCCTAAGTGCAGGACCTTACATTTCTCTGTGTTGAATTTCATTTTGTTAGCTTTGGCCCAACTTTCTAGTCTGCTCAAGTCATTTTGAATTTTGATCCTGTCCTCTGGGGTATTAGCTACTCCTCCTAATTTGGTGTCGTCTGCAAATTTGATAACTATGCCCCCAATACCGTCATCCAAGTCATTAATAAAGATATTGAATAGCACTGGGCCCAGGACAGAGCCCTGTGGCACCCCACTGGTCACTTCTTTCCAGGTTGAAAAGGAGCCATTGTTGAGCACCCTTTGTGTTCGACCAGATAACCAATTACAAATCCATGTAACAGTTACTTTGTCTAGCCCACATTTTACCAACTTGCTTGCAAGAATGTCATGGGGAACCTTGTCAAAGGCCTTACTGAAATCAAGATATACTATATCCACAGCATTCCCTTCATCTACCAAGCTGGTAATTTTATCAAAAAAAGAGATCAGATTTGTCTGGCATGACCTGTTTCTCTGAAACCCATGTTGACTTTTTGTGATTATGAAATTATCTTCCAGATGTTCACAGACTCTCTGTTTAATGATCTGCTCCAGAATCTTTCCGGGTATTGATGTCAGACTAACTGGACGATAATTGTTGGGATCCTCTTTTTTCCCCTTTTTGAAGATGGGGACAACATTTGCCCTCCTCCAGTCCGCTGGGACCTCTCCTGTTTTCCAGGAATTCTCAAAGATTATTGCCAATGGTTCTGATATTACATTTACCAGTTCTTTTAATACCCTTGGATGTAATTCATCTGGTCCTGGAGACTTATATTCATCTAGATTAACCAGATGTTTCTGTACTATCTCTTTACTTATTCTGTGATGAAATTCTCCTATTCTGTCCTCTGCTCCATTATCCTCAAGTTGAGCACCCTTTGCCTTTTCTGAGAAGACTGAAGCAAAGAAGGTGTTGAGTAATTCTGCCTTTTCTCTGTCCCCTGTTAACTTTTTGCCATCTTCTCCACACAGTGGCCCTACCATTTCCTTCTTTTTCCTTTTGCTACTGACATACCCCCAAAAGCCCTTTTTATTGTTCTTAACCGCTCCAGCAAGCCTGATTTCATTCTGCGCTTTAGCTTTTCTGACTTTAACCCTACACGTGCTAGCTATTTGTTTGAATTCCTCTTTGGTGATTTCCCCATTTTTCCATTTCTTATACATGTTCCGTTTAAAACATAGTTCAGTTGCAAGTTCCTTAGTCATCCATCCTGGTTTCTTGAGACACCTCCCGTTCTTCCTCCTCATTGGCACGGTTTGAAATTGTGCCTTCAGTATCTCCCTTTTGAGAAACTCCCATCCGTCTTGAACTCCCTTCTCTTTTAGTATTCCTGTCCATGGGATCACCCTCAGTATTTCTCTAAGTTTAGTAAAATCAGCTTTCCTAAAGTCTAGAATGCGTGTCTGACTATGCCTGGCTTCTCCTTTCCACTGTATAATAAACTCCAGGAGGACATGATCACTCCCGCCTAAGGATCCAACCACTTGCACCCCATTAACTAGGTCTTCCCTGTTAGTTAGGATCAGATCCAAAATAGCTGACTCCCTCGTTGCCTCTTCCACCTTTTGAACAATGAAATTGTCTTCGAGGCAAGTGAGGAATTTGCTAGACCTCAAGGATTTTGCCGAGTTTGATTTCCAGCAAATATCCGGATAGTTGAAGTCACCCATCACTACTATATTTCTCCTTTCTGAGTGTGTAGTCATCTGTTCTAGAAAGGCATCATCCAGTTCTTCTGCCTGAGTCGGGGGTCTGTAGTAGACTCCCACAGTAACATCCCTGTTGTTTCTTTCCCCTTTAATTTTTATCCAAATGCTCTCCACCTGGCTTCCAGGATTGTTGTGCTGGATTTCTTCACTGGTGTAAATATCCCTGACATATAATGCTATTCCTCCTCCTCTCCTGTTTGGCCTGTTTCTCTTGAAGAGGTTATACCCCTGTATTTTTACATTCCAATCATGAGACTCATCCCACCAGGTTTCAGTGATGCCTATTATATCATATTTGCTTTGTTGCACTAGGAGTTCAAGTTCATCTTGCTTATTTCCCATGCTCTGTGCATTAGTGTAGAGACATCTAAGACCATATGTCTCCTTTACTTGCTGCCTTAGCACGTTTTTTTGCCTCCCACTGTTGGGTCCCTCTACTGTTTGCTTTGTTTCCTCTATGACAGTTTGACTATATTTCAGAGGAAGAGACTGGCAAAATCACCTCTTAGTATTCCTTGTCTAAGAAAACCCAATGAAATTCATGGAATTACCCTAAGTTGACAGGTGAACTGTAGGCATATATTTCTGTGTTCTCCCATGAAGTATGTACGGTATAATCAAAATTTCATGAGGTAGTTTAGGCTTCATAGTGACTAGTCTAAGAGTTTTATGGATGAGAATTACATCAGAAGGAAGTGAACTTCCTTGCCTGCATCTCTTTACAGCAGGTTCCTGCAAATGTTCACAGAGGACCAGGAAATCCTCTTGAATGACATGAGCTAAGGAGCAGTATATGCATTCCTATACACAAGAATGGAGACACAAAAGATTGCAGTAACTACAGGACCATTGCACTAATCTCCCATACAAGCAGTCACGTTCAAAATTCTGCAGCAAAGATTCCAACCATACATGGAATGAGAAATCCCAGATGTGCAAACTGGATTCAGGAAAGGAAGAGATACTAGGGATCACATTGCAAACATATGATAGATAATGGAGTGCACCAGGGAATTCCAAAATAAAATGCTGTATGTGCTTCATTGACTACATCAAAACTTTTGATTGCATAGATTATTAAAAGCTCTGGAATTCTGTCAAAGAAATTGGAGTACTACTACATACGATTGTCCTGATGCATAACCTGTACTCAGGACAAGAGGCTGCCATCAGAACTAAATATAGAGAAACAGAATGGTTCCCAACTGGCAAAGGGATCAGGCAAGGCAGCATACTATCACCCTATTTATTCAACCTGTATGCAGAAAATATCGTATGGAAAGCAAGCTTAAATTCAGAAGTAGAAGGAGTGGAGATCAGGGGGAGGAACATTAACAACCGAGATATGCAGATGACACAATACTGTTTGCTGAAACCAACAAAGACCTGGAGCAATTACTGAAGAAGGTCAAAGAGGAAAGTGCCAAGGTAGGCTTAATGCTGAAAACAAAACAAGAATAATGACCACAGAAGAATTCATCCTAGATAATGAGAAAATTGAAATATTCAAAGAGTTCCCATACCTTGGATCAAACATTGATCAGAATGGAGATTGCAGTCAAGAAATTAGAAGAAGACTAGGAATGGGAAGGGAACAGATCATGTGGAAGCCAGGATGGCTAAATTGAGGCTGTCATACTTTGGCCACATCATGAGAAGGCATGACTCATTAGAAAAGACAATAATGCTAGGAAAGGTAGAGGGCAGTGGAAGGAGAGGGAGACTACATCCCAGATGGCTGGACTCAACCAGAGGTGCCATGGGCATGAGCCTGCAGAACCTGAACAGAGCAGTGGAGGTCAGAGGGTCTTGGACATTCTTATCCACAGGGCCATGAGTTGGAGTCAACTTGAGGGCAATTAATAACAACAGCAATATGGGACAGGGGCTGGGTGTGCTTGACTTTTCCTCATCTCTCATTGCTGTGCAAGGAATGGGGAGGAGAAGAAGGAGCAAAGTGCTCTCAGCCAGTGCTTGTCATTGCTGGAACAGTCCAACCTCAGGACTGTATGGCTCTTGCATTGGTTGGTCAGATACCCTCCCTCCTGTTTTTTTTCCTTTTTTTTTTTTTTTTTTTGAAGGGCTGTCCAAGGACAGTCTTCTATTTTGAAAATGGCTCTTGATTCAAGGGCTGCACAGTCTAAGTCTTATTTAAACAAAAAGAACTATAAGGAGGGAGATCAGGGACTGTGAATCTGCTTGACTATAGCAGATGGACAGCAGACCCTGCAGGCACACAGGTTATCTGGCCACAAACCTCCCCACTCAGGTAATGTGGACTGTAGTCCAGTTGAAATAATAACAAATACCATTTTTGTAATTTTGAATGTGTACACGAAAGATATTTGACTTTTTCTGACAGGGCTGGTCTACATGCTGAAAATTATCCTGGTAGAATAAGAGTAGAATGTGATCTGACCATATGTGATTCAAATATATTTGCCCTATTTTTGTTGCCGGGGACACACACACACACACACACACACACAGAAGTCCTCAAATTTCAAATTCAAAAGAAATCACACTTTTTACCATAGTATGCAGAAGGTTGAATGAAAGATGTGCATTCTCAATTGTGCAGGCATCCTTTTTGAGTGCCTTAACATGGCAGAGGCTGGATGGATGGATGGTCAGATGGATGTTACTGCTAACAGATTTCTTTGGTTTTAGGCACATACAGGGTTTGCCTATTCTCCTTGGCATTTTACAGCAGTTTTTATTATATTTTTCAGACTGGAACTGGTTGCTTGAGACTGGTATTCAGTTTCCACTGCCCCCACCAACTCCTGAAGAGAATGGCATTTAAATTGTTCCCTAGCTACAGCAGATATGAAATGCTGCCTCACATTGGCAGGGAGGGGGCTGGAGATCTCACAATGGCATCTCCCCCCCTTCCCCCAGTTATCTTTCTCCTCTTACCCACTGCCTGGAAGGAGGGAGGGCTAATTATGTTAAAAGCCTGCCTTGGTTCTTCCAGATTTGAAGTGTAGGGCATGGGGAGGGGGGGAAGAAGAGATGGATAAACCTGTTTTCAGTAAACTTTGCAGCATACAATAACCAAAGGATCCAGACAGTAGGAGACTGGGAAAAAGTACAGTGCTAACCTGTTGAGAGGGGAGGGGGGGAATAGATGACAACAGAAGCAGAAGTACATATGTCCACGTCCTTTGATTGACAGCCCCTAAAATAATAATGGTGCTGCATGCGGCCAACAGAAAATGTATAGATGCAAATAGGCAGTAATGAAGGCAATTGGACTTGATTTGAATGTGTGAAAATCTGCACCAATTGGCATAAAACACACCCATGTAGACTGTCCCTCAGAGAGCTCTGGTGCCACAACAAACTACAGATCCCAGGATTCCATAGGATGGAGCTATGCTAGTTAAAGTGGTTTCAAACTGCACTAATTCTGTAGTGTGGCAGCAGCCCTAGTAGAACAACCATCCTTTGAGCATCTTGAAATATGTCTTCAGGTTCAGCTAATAAAGACCATCTTCCAGCATCTTGAGACATGTTTCCCTTTTGTCTTGTGGCAGTACATGGCCTACTACTCTTCTAAAACATTTATCACGATTTAGAATTATTATTATTATTAATTATTTATTTCACTTCTATGCCACCTTTTTTCAAAAAGGGATCCAAAGTGGCTCACAAGATAATAGCGATAGCAATAGCACGTTCATTTATATACCACTTCATACCGTGCTATGCAGTCTCTAAGCAGTTTACAACTGTTAGCTAATTGCCCCCAACAAGCTGGGTACTAATTTTAGCGACCTCGGAAGATGCCAGCCTGAGTCGACCCTGAGCCCTGGCTGGTATTGAACTCAGAACCTTGTGGTTTGTGAGTGAGTGGCTGCAGTACAGGCATTTAACCACTGCACCAATACACTATTAAAATCTTACAATAAGCATTTAAAAACAATTGAAACCATCAAGTTAAAATAGTATAAAATTAATACAAAAACATACAAAAGTTAAAAACATAACTAAAACACACACCCCATATAAAAAATAACACTGTCCTGATTATATGTTAAAAAGCCTACCTAAATAAAAATGATTTTGTTTGCTGGCGAAAGGCAAGCAGGGAGAGAGCCAGCCTAGCCTCCTTTGGAAGGGAGTTCGAGAGGTTGGGAGCAGCCACCGAGAAGGCTCTCTCGTGTCCTCACCAAGCGAACCTGCAATGGTTGCAATACCGAGACAAAACTTTCCCTGGAAGATTGTAAGGCTCTAGCAGGTTCATATGGGGAGATGTAGTCTCTCAAAGAAGAGAAGATGCATGCATTTGTGTATGTTCAAGAAAACACACATTTTGTTATATTTTACGGAATGGTATTCTGCCAATGAATTCCAGGTGCTGTAGGCTATATTTCAGAGGAAGGAATTGACAAAACCACCTCTGAGGAGTCCTTGATTTAAGTCCAAAATACACTGCAGAAATAATCCAGTCTGAGACCGCTTTAACTGCCCTGATTCAATGCTAGGAATTCTGTAGTTTTGTGAGACATTTAGAGCCTTATCGCATTATTGAACAAACCAGGGAGGCAAACAAAAAGATGGGATTTTTTTTTCTTCCTTTGCATGACTCTCATTCTCTTCAGGTTGTAAAAGCATGCAAGAGCATTGGAAAAGTGTCCAATTATTTGAATTTGGCAAATGGAACACTTTTATGACACTTTTACGACCCCCTCCCATGGTTTTACAACCAGAAGAGAACAAAGAGAATGACGACATGCAGAGGGGGAACAAGACAATGTCTTTTCTTTTGTTCAATAGTGCAATAGCCCTTAGCCTTCTCTATCAGAGAGCTCTGGTGCCATAATAAATTGCAATTCCCGGGATTCCCTAGCACTGAGCTAGGACAGTTAAAGCAGTCTCAAACTGGATTATTTCTGCAGTGTGTTTTAGACCTAAGAAAACCCTATAAAATACATGGGGTTGCCATAAGTTGACAGGAGACTTGAAGGCACATCACACATGCACACATTTACCAAGCTGCACACAACATGCAGCAGGGGGCAACGTCACTCCACATAAAAATATTTTAAAAAGCTGTGGTGGAGCTGTGGGAAGACACAAAGTTTTCAGACAAACAGGGAAAATCTTTCAGATACAAGCTGACATCGAAAGACAGGCTGTGTGATAACACAAAGTGCCTCCTTTTGTTCTAGGTTGTTTGCCTAGGTAATGGGGAGCCATTTTGGCAAGCTGGATACAAAGCTCTGAGTGTCTTTTATAATCAGCATTGATTTCTTTTGAAACTGTGCTTGTCCTGTTGGTTCAAATCATGATTTATGTCATCAGTACCGAGCTCGATCAGTGCCAATTAGTTAAGACACACAATAGCTCATTCAAGGTGTTGGACCACAAGTCCTATTCTGGAGTTGCAACTGGGGAGTTGTTTGAGCATCCAGGTTTGGTGATAAGACTGACAGGTTCTTGGGCCAAACTGATGGATGGCTTGCTGCTCCACCCAGATACTGATCCAGATCTTGATACATGTCCAGTTGTGTTAAGCAATGCTCATGTCATCCAAACCAATGGTTGAAAAAAAAAAAAAAAGGATTGTTGGTTTTTAGCTCCCTTCCCATGAAATGAGCCAGCATGGTGTAGCGGTTTGAGTGCTGGATGAGACCCTGGAAGACAAAGGTTTGAATCCCAAGGCACACCTCCTCTGAATAAGTATTGCCAAGGAAACCCTATGAGAGGATCACTATAAATTGGGTCAACCTGAAGGCACACAGCAACTACAACCCTTGAAATAGTGTGCAGGTGTCAGGAATTGACATTTAGATTTATATCAAGGTGAAGACTACATTTGGTGTCTTTCTAGCTGAAGGTGATGCTCATGATTAAAATCAATAATATGCCAGAGCCTTTTCTTCTTGACCTCTAGTCCATTTAGCATCTTGCTAGTTTCCATTTGAAGGTCAGGAAATCCTGGTCT
The DNA here is from genome assembly GCA_026167975.1 of Phrynosoma blainvillii. Lineage (NCBI taxonomy): Eukaryota > Metazoa > Chordata > Lepidosauria > Squamata > Phrynosomatidae > Phrynosoma > Phrynosoma blainvillii. The sequence continues at coordinate 279,836,574 of JANUYF010000002.1, read as the reverse complement.
AGTTCCAGATTCTTCTTCAAATCAAATCTTACTTGATTTGCAATTGACCTTTCTGCATTTTGCTGCTTATCTTAACTTACAAAGATGCTCAGTGTTTCTAACTATTCATATAGTTTCTGATTATTCATATAGTGATAGATTAGACATTGTCCAGGCTATGGGACCATCTTAGAATTGTCAGGTTTGAATCCTGAGAGGTGATTCAGCAGAGGTAGGAAATTTTTGGCTCTCTAGATGGCTTGGACTGCAACTCTCCTCAACACTCATCCCTGATTAAGTTGGCTGGGACTGATGGAAGTTGCAGTCCAACCACATCTGGAGGGCCACACATTGCCCACTGGTTACAGAGTCGATGAAATTGATTTTTTAAAACTCAAATGAATTCCCTACCCTTCATCTTTCCCTAAGGAGGGGCCCAGTGGACTAGGACTTATTATTTGGGATCTCAAACGATGTATCTTTCTGTATTGCGAATGGAATTTAAATTTCAGTTCCTGGACTTTAAGACTCTTAGTCTCCCATATCCCACAGGGAAAGAAGAGACCTGCCTACATGGATATCCCACTATATCAATTTAACCAAGAGGAACAGCAACATCTTGACAACATGCAGAGCTGTGACTAGCATCATCATATTTTTCTTTCTCCTGTATGATTTTTAACACCTTTGCCTGCTAAAGAAGCCAGTGGAGTTTTGAAAGCTCACAACAGATATTTTGTGCATTTTGATTGGTCCAATAAAGATATTACTGTTCCATGGATTTTGGATGTTAAAATATTTCATTTTTTTGTTTCACTCCCATATTTTTTTCTTTAGAAGGCCAAGAGTTTTGCAAGTCCTTCTCAGCTGACCATATCTGTATTGACTATGTAATGAACATGATTTCAATCAAATTGTGGTCTCTTACCACTCTTTATTATCTTGTATAATAGAAATCAGTGGATGATTGAATGTTGCCCCTAATGAGATTTTAGTAAGGTGAATATTGAATGATGATAATCAACATTTTCCAAAGCAATGCACAAATAATTTTGGGTCCTGTAGCAAATATAGATTTAGGGAGACTTTGTTAAAATTACTATAGTTAATTGATTTGTTCACCTACTGCCTGATCAATTAATTTATGCTGTTTTATTGAATTGCTGCTAGAAAATGGGTGATTTTATCTTTTAAAGTGTTTGCTCGACAGGCAACACATCTCTTCAATTGCATAGCATTATGCACTGGCTGTAAATGTCTTCTGACAAGCAAACAGATCAAAAGACATAGAATTGGGTCCATATCTATTCACACCTGTTACAAAGTACCTCCTGCAAAAACTGAGCTACCTCAGGTGTTCCTAAACACCAATGGCAAGGCAAAGCTCATCAAATGATCTCAGTTGATGCTGGATAGTTACAGATAGCTAGTACCTTGCCTCCTGGTCTACTGTGCTGAAGGGTCACAGAAACCTACTTTGGATGTGTCAATGAGAGAGCCTAGCAAGCAGATGGAAAAGTTTAGGAATCCTCATCCATTGCCTGTGCAGGGAGTCAGATCACTAGTTCATTGAGCCCCATATTGCCTCTAGCCTGCAGTAGCTATCCAAGGTCTGTGCTGAAAATATCAGGATACTTGAGCCAGAGATGTTATGAGATGAATTCAGGACTTCCTGAATGCAAAGTGTGTGCTCTACCACTTAATGATGATTTCCCCAAATTTGATCAACTATTTCAATGCATGTGGGAACTACCGAAAATAGGTTCAAAGACCTGCAGCCAGATTGCTAACTGGGGTTGGCTACACGGAGTATACAACTCATAGAATCATAGAATCATAGAGTTGGAAGAGACTACAATGGCCAACCAGTCCAACCCCCTGCCATGCAGGAACTCAAAATCAAAGCATCCCTGACAGATGGCCATCCAGCCTCTGTTTAAAGACCTCCAAAGAAGGAGAGTCCACCACACTCTGAGGGAGTGTGTTCCACTGTCAAGCAGTTCTCACTGTCAGGAAGTTCCTCCTAATATTGAGGTGGAATCTCTTTTCCTGTAGCTTGTTTGTTGCAACAGCTTCATGACTGCACAAACATTTCCAGGCACATTTCAAAGAGCTGGTGATGACCTATAAAGCTCTATATGGCTCCATACTCTCTTGCCCAGACCTGTGTGTGTTTTGAGGTCTTCTGGGGAGGTCAGTGGTTGCACCCAGGCTTTGGAACTCCCTCCACAGAGAGGCTAGACTGGCACCTGCCTTACTATATTTCCATAGGTAAGTAAAACCTTTTCATTCCAGCAGGCCTTTGAGAACTGATTTTTCAGTGGGAAAAAAACCTTATATAGTTGTATTGGAATTTTTGTTGTTTTAATTTAACTGGTTTCACATTTTATGTTTGTTTAATTGTTTTTAATCTATTGCATGCTGTTAATTGTTAACTATGTTTAACTATGCTGCTTTGAGTCCCAATTTGGAAAATAAATATCACCACCATCCCAGAGTAATATTATAGTGGATATTAGTTACTCTTAGAGTTGAGGCAGCTGCCTCACCATCTTAAAGCTGCTAGCTCAGCTACTCTGATGTTGCAGCCTGTGAAGTCAGAGGGAGCCATCATGCATGCCTTGGAAAGTCTCTCAATGGAATTAAAAAATGAGATTTTTACATCCTCATTAGGAAAACATAGTGCAATGTTAAAAAAATATTCTGTTTTGGGTGGCAGCTCCCAAAATTCCCCAGCCACATTGGCCAGAGGCAATATTGGCTGGGAGGATCAGTTGATTGTAGTACAAAAAGTAATTTTTAGACTCTGATATGTAGGTTAAGGGTATTTACATCAAAGATATTTAGGTAGCAGGGCATTGTGGAAGGAGATAATACCTTCCTGTGCAATGCCAAGGGAGCTTCTCAGCACTGGATCCATGATTCATTACACCAAAAAAGTAACTTCTCTCTTGCTTATGTTAGTTTGATATGTGATTTTGTTACAATCATTTTACTTAAAAATACTAGGCAACTATGTTTCTTGTAACTTGTTACCTTGAAGCTCTAGACCTCAAAAACAGGAACTTGTTTATCTGCACCATCCTGGCATTTCAATATTAGGGATGCAAAGGATTTGCCAGTTTTCTTACACCTTGGGGGAAAAAAGGTAAACTATTGTGAGATTCCCCCTCACCCATTTTGGGGCTTTTCTGTGAAAAATTTGTAATTTTTTTGGTAGAAAAAACACTGTAGTTTGTACAGAAAGCAATGTTTTATATGGAAAGCCTTATACTTTGTGTATAATACATGTCTGTGCACAAAAATCCTTTTTGCAAAAGCATTTTTTTTTTTTGCAAGTACTGCCCTGTGGAAATGTTGTCAGAAATTTTCAAAAGCGCAATGAATATATAAATAAAATAAAAGTCTATTAAAATACATTCCAAAACTTGTAGTCTTACTTAGTATGGAAAACACATTTTATCATTGTTCTTATTATATTGTTCTTGTATGTGAGAATGAAATAGGTGACAATTCATGTCCCTATTGAAGGCAGCTCTTCTAAAGGGAGAATGTTTTTCTCATTGCTGACCACTAGGTGTCAGTATAGGACTATAGATACTTCTGCTTTCTATTTCCCCTTGCTTAAAAGAGGAAAAAGAGAATGAAAAAATAGCTGACATTCTGTTTGGAGAGACATACCTGTGTCATGTAGCTATGTCTCTCAATGCCACCTCCCCCCAAAAACTCACCATGTAAGTTCCATGCTACCAGAGATCCAAAGGATCACCAGAGATGTGTCCAGCTATTTTCCTATGCTTGGATGCACTGCCACAGTATCTGCAAAGATCTCTAGGGGTTCTTGGGAAGTCCCAGCAAGTGGCTGAGTACCATTCAGGAGAAAAGCAGGATATGAAATGAATGAATGAATGAATGAATGAATGAATAAAGTCCTCTTAGTACATCTAGTTACAAGGAAAATAATTGGACACACCCCTGCTGACACAAAAATGGCTGTACTGAGGGGGAACTGTGCTGCTTAAAAGGTGAACGTTGGCAAGATTTTGGTTGTTACATGGTTGGAACAGAATTCCAGCTTCTGCAGTGACCCAAAAAGTGAGTTGCGATGGTATAAATCTGACTTACATCATTGTGATTCACCAACAGGATGCCAGTTAATGTCTCTCTCACACAACTGTCCCTGGCAGCTTTACTCCAGAGGGATGACTGACCCCTGGCCTCTTTCTCCTTTCTATTTATTCCAGGGCTGCTGAAATGCCATGTACAGCTCCTAAAACAGCAGGGAACACCCTCCAGGTGTTTTGGCCTACAGCTGTTATCATCCCCACCCAGCTTGGGTAATGGCAAAGGATTGTAAAATCTGTTAATTCCAAAAGTTCCAGAAGGCCAACAAACTCCCATCCTTGTTTTCTGAGAAGGGCATTTTGAGAGGTGAGGAAGACAGGGGTCTTAGCCTGTACTGCCATCTCTCCCTTGCAGCCACTCTTGTGTTAGAGCTGCAGGTCCTTAGATGGCCTCAATCTCATCCTGCTCTGCTCAGCTAGATTCCTTCTCCCCCCCCCCCACTCCTTCAGTCCCACTCTCATTCTCAGTCTGGACCAGTGTGGGTTCTTCTACTGTGCTATCATCATGCATGTTTATTTTGGACAAGAGAGGATTGGGAGATGATGTGATAGCCATACTTCAATGTCTGAAAAGATGTCATGCAGAAGATATAGGACACGGACCACTGGGTTCAAATCCATTAAAAGAAAAGAGGTTCCACCTAAACATTAGGAGGAACCTCTTGACTATAAGACTTATTTGACAGTGGATAAATGGCCTTGGAGAGTGGTGAACTATCCTCCTTTGAAAGTCTTTAAAAGAGGTTGGATGGTCATCTTTCAGGCATACTTTAGCTATGTGTTTCTGTATGATGGGGAATTGGACTAGCTGGCCCTTATGGCCCATTCCGGTTCTAAGAATCTATGTTCCCACATTTCCCAGCCCCACCATATTGCTTTAGCTGATTGGTCTGGTTGGAATAGAGAAATGGCATATGGTCCTAGTGCTGCTGGCTTCTCGCACAGTGGATCAGTGGAACAATCTTGTCTTTTGCTTATTGCAAGGGACAAAGTTCCCTACTTTTAGTATTCATGCTAGCAGAGCACAGTATTATTTATTTATTTACTGCTTTTGCCCAAAATTGGGACTCAAAATGGCTTACAATTTAAAAGCACGGTATAATTAAAAACATACAGTAGGCTTGTTCTGAGGGGGTAAGCTGTAAAACAGGAGTAACTACTCTGGATATTTTAGTAAAGTAAATGGGGAGACAGACATGCCTTCAGTTGTTTCAGGAAATTCATTCAGGCATAGAAAAGGAGAAAACAAAAGAACACAGACTTGGTTACAGAAGCCCCTAATGTTAGCTTTCATGTATGGTAGCCAGCAGGGGTATGTGTGAGTACCCCTCTTTAACAGCTGAAGAACAAAGACTGATTGGCTTCCTTGAAGGAGGAGGAAGTAAATCAGTTTGGATAACAAATACAGTACAGTGGGCCCTTGGTATCCACTGGGGTTTGGTTCCTGGACCCCCTGTGGATACTAAAATCCATGGATGCTCATGTTCCATTATATACAATGGTGTAATAAAATGGTGTCCCTTATAAAAAATAGCAAAATAGGGTGGTTTTTTTTTGGAGTTTATATATTTTGGAATATTTTCAAGCCATGGACAGATGAATCCATGAATAAAGAATCTGTGGGTATGAGGGCTGACTATAGTTTAGAAAAAGACCAGAAATAAAAGATGTCTGAGACCACATGGCTATCTATTATTTCCCATAGGTTAGCAGTTGCATGTGTTAGTGCTCTTTACTTCTAATACCTGCCTACCAGGTGGATGCTTCACTGGCAGCCGTTCACTTTCCAAAATGGGAACCTGCCTAATGTAGTTGCTCATATGTATTCTTATGGTTGGTCAATGAGTCTGAGATGCTAAAATTCCTTAAGAATTTTACATTTCTTACATTACACTTACATTTGCAGTTCGCAGCAAGCTGGCTTAAGGTGTTTGTGGACAGGGCTGATGGGGGTGGGGCAAATTACTAGAGCCTGACTATGGGCCTAAGCAGACTGCCAGAAATAGTGCACATTAAATTGAGGCACTGCCCTGGCTCAGTGCTAGGGAATCATGGGAACTGTAATTTATTGTGGCACCAGAGCTCTCTGACAGAGAAGGCTCAATGTCCCAGAAAAAAATACAGTTCCCATGATTCCCTAGCACTGAGCCAGGGCAGTGCCTCAATTTAATGTGCACTATTTCTGGCAGTCTGCTTAGGCCTTTAGTTGTATATGTTTTTGTCTTTCTCAGTAGTAACATTTTAAACACTGTGAAGTCGTAGGCTTTCATGGCCGGCATCCATAGTTTTTTGTGGGTTTTTCGGGCTGTGTGGCCATGTTCTAGAAGAGTCTAGAAACACCCCGAAAAACCCACAAAAAACTATTTTAAACACTGTTTTTTAAAAATCCGATAAAAATCCACTAAACAGTGATAGCTTTATTGGTCAACCAAAATGCAAAATATACACATTGCAAGCTTTCAAAGCTTCACTGGCTGCTTCAACAGGTAAGGTATTACAAACCAAACAGGAGAAAAAAATTGAAGATGTTAGTCATAATTCTTCATTTTGCTGCTTCTGTTCTTAGGATTATTGCATAATGATATAAACCGGCTTACTAGAACTGGCTTAAAATTAGAAGTGGGTGGCATCCTGATATTGTCAGATGCATTTAGCTGCCGAAGTCACTGCCCGGGTGCAGCTTGGCTCCATTGCCTCCTGAAGGGGCACTCCTTGTGCCTCATTTCGAAGCTGGGAGTTTTCCAGCTTGAAAAATGGCTGCTGGAGCGCCTCTCTGAGTGGTGATGGAGCCGGGCTGTGCCTAGGCGGCAATTTCGGCAGTTAAATGCATCTGATAATATCAGGATGCTCCCATCTTCTAATTTTAAGCCAGCTCAGGTAAGATGGTTTATATCATTATGCAATAATCTTCTTAGTTAAGATGGTATGGAGGGGCATATCTTGCTAAATGGCCAACACATCCATGATAAAATTGTTGAAATACAGAGCAAATAAGGGCTGAGATTTATCATCACACTTACAAACTAGGTTTGGTGTCACCCAGTGCGGTAAGTCATGGTATCATCCCCATTGATTTCCTCCCATACCACACCAGACAGAATCCTTAGTAGTGTTTTTTGTACAAATGTTACTCATAAATCATAATTCTTGTACATCACTGAATGTAATGTCAATAGTTGTGAAATATGCAACTAGCAAAATGAAAATTTTACCTTTAAATTATTTAAATTAAATGCACAGCCTAAATGTATTTCATGTGGTTAAAGTGAAATTTTTTAAAGATGTGATGTTCTTAATGAACATTAGTTTGTTTTAAAAAATAAATTTTTAACTTTAAAACTTCAAACTTAAAAAAAACACCACCCTGAAATCTTTCTCTTCCTACTGGACCTCACCCCACTCACACCCATCTCTTCAACTGAGCTCCTGCATTTTAAAGAGATGCAGGCCAACACCACATCCCATTTGTGCCATAAAGCAGATGTTTGAGGAGCAGTGGTATCCCTCCCCCTCCCTTTTTAGGGTGTCACCTGGTGTGGCCTGAACCCCCTGCACCCCTAGTGATGTCCCTGTTTACAAATGCATATTCTAGAGTTATGCATCTGTAATTGATTTGTATTACATATTCCTTAGTAATCATGATTGTAGCAATAGTTTAGGGAATACATAGGGACTGTAAAAGCCCCCCTACTGAAGCAGAATGATATGGCTTTTTAGAAATTTTTATTAGTTATTGTTAGGATTGCTGTTAGTGAACCCTGAGCAGGCTGTGCTGAAGAGACAGTGTTCAGCTGATAGCATTGTTCTGACCAGGATGTCCTCATAAGGCCTTCTTGGTGGACTCTGCCCAGAACTGTTTGGTAACCGATTTCCAAAGATGTAAACAACATTGCAGAAGTGCATCAAGGGGGTGGGAAAATGATGTCTCTGCATATGTCACAAAGCCAATTAACTCTCTATATGTTCAAGATCTGTCACTCAGGGCTCTTGGTATTTGGAACAGACACTTCCACCAGAGCCCGAGCGTTACTTGGAAATAAAGGCTCCTTTCCGAGGATCTCTGTTTGGTCTTTTGTCTGAGTTTTCGCTACACTACCAGGCAAAAGACTGATGTTCCATCCTGCTCCTATGACAATCTCTGTAGCAAGGACTGTAGTCCTGGAGATTGCTGATGGGAATGGGGGTGGTAACCTCAGCATTAAGAAGACCTTCCTGACAGTAAGAGCTGTTTGACAGTGGAACATGCTTCCTTGAGGTGTGGTAGAGTCTCCTTCTTTGGAGGTTTTTAAACAGAGGCTGGATGGCCATCTGTCGGGGGTGCTTTGATTGTGAATTCCTGTATGGCAGCAGGTTGGACTGGATAGCTCTTGAAGTCTCTTCCTATTCTATGATTCTATGATCCAATGTCTGGAATATGCTGAGTGTTACATTTATCAGACTGATATGCAAAAACAGCCTAAGTACCTTAAGGGCATCAGAAACAATCTGAGCTTGGAAGCTAAGCAGGGCCAGCTCTGTTTAGTACTTGGATGGGAAGCCACCAATGAATACCAGATACTTTAGGCTATATTTCAAAGAAAAGAACAGGCAAAACCACCCTTGCCTAAGAAAACCCTTTGAAATTCATATGGTTTCCATACGTGGACTGGCAAATTGAAGGCACGCGCGCGCACACACACACATTCTAAAAATAAGAAGGACTGTAAACACTCAAGGGAACAAGATATCAGAAAGAAAAGAGATAGCACATGTTTGCCATATCTCAGCTCAGAGTGTTAAAGGCATTAAAGAGATGTAAAGTATGTTAAACATTTGGGCATAAATTTTCTTTCAAGAGTAGTTCAGGCATAGAAGAAGGAGCCTTTCCAAAAAGGCTTTTTTTTTTTAAATTATTACTATGACAGTCTCCAAGGAGCCCAAATGTATTTCAAAATGGTGGGACTAGGGATTGCTGAAAGTAATAAACATCTGAGTGGCATTACAATTAAGATGACCTGCAGAGTTAAGGTATCAGGGAAACATTCCTTATTGGGATTTCTGTAAAATAGTAAGGAGTTGGAATTGTGTCCTATTGAGGCACATTAAATATAGTTTTTTTTTTTAAAAAACACACAACAACAACCCAACAACAATTGACAATGTTTTAGTGGCCATTTTGAATGTAAGATGGGAACCTGATGGGTGGGTGATTCTGATCTGTTTCACTTTTGGCTGTGTTTATCTAAACTTGAGGCTTGTTTCATCCTGTTTCCTCATGGATTTGCATATTTAAAATCACAAAAATCCATATTTAAATATAACTTCTACCATGAGAGCATGACAGCATCCATTTGCATAGTTCTGGAGTAAAAGGAAAACTACAAGACTCTCTCTTCTTAAACTAGGGGCAGAGAAGAGATACCATGACTATGTAAAATCTTCTTCATGCATAACCCATGATAGTGTCTTTTTAATTCTGTTTTATAAATAGTGCTTCTGGCTCTTTCCCCCCATCCAGCTTATTTACTTTGTAATTTTCCCTGCCCTTTGGGGGGTTCTTAATGCTCTGGCAACTGTTTTGAAGAGAACACAAATGAGGGTTTTAGTGGACTCTGTTTATCTTCCTAATGCTCAATTTTGCTGTCCTTTGAAAGGAACCAAGGGAAAGATGCCAATGAATCTTTGCAGTTACTGCTTTCTCTTCAGTTCAGAAATATGTGTTGGATGGCCATTGAGCTTAAGGGAAAGGCTGGCAGCACTTTGCTTTTAAATAAGGAAAGTATCTTTAGGGCATTAGTGCCATTAGTATTCTACACATGCCTTGGCTCCTGCACAAACAATGTGTGAATATATTTTGGGCCTGCAAGTGTTTAATGCTGTTTCCAAAAGCTTATTTGGTTGTGCAGGAGAGTGTATGGAGGTCATGACATGGATAACTCCAAAGCCTTGTAGAGGAGCAGCTTTGTTGCTATTATGGGTAAAGACAGAGGAATGTTCTTTGCAGTCTACCTGTCATGAAGTATGACAGAAATTTTAGTTCGGAGATGCAGCACTGGGCAGGTTTTCAATGGGGTTTGCTATATTAACTGGTATCTCAGATTAATTTGGGTTTTTTGTTCCTACAGTGATGGGCAGAAGCAGGTTAAGGCCTCAGTCTTGCAAAGCGTCTGCAAGGAAAAGAGGAAAAAGCATACACTTGCCAAACACTGTACTGAGCAGCTGTGCAGGAAACTACCTAAAGGAGCAGGAAACATTTATAAGCAGTGTTGACTTTGCAGAGCACAAGGGGTCAATAAGAGCTACATTTTTTGTATTCCACCTTCTTAACACTGGACATAACACAGTGAGGTGTGGGACTACCCCTGGTACAGAGAAATGGGGACATAAGGAGTAGTCATTTCTGAATATGAGAACAACACACAGCTGTCTTCAACTAATATTATTTATTAAAACTGCCTGAAAACAAAGAGCAGCACCAGTTTTAAAGACACATAAAATGTAGTAGATTAGACTGCCCTGGTCTCTGAAAAGGTGCTATAAGCCCCAGTTCCTCCTAAGTTCTGTCTGAAACTGTATATCATAACCATAGGCTAGGGATGGAAAGAATATGTGTAAATATTTGAAATATGATTGAAAAATGGGTGTCTTGAGTGTTGGGAAATCCTGAAGAGGAGAGTCCTAGACAGGCAAGAATCTTCATAGTTCAGGACTTATTCTGCACCCCCCCCAAAAAACTGTAACATGTGGAGGGGGGTTGCACTGAAAGCAGCATTTCCTGTGTGGAAAAAAAGGTTTATTTGCAGAAAACAGCTTTTTCTGTGAAGAAAATAACATTCTATGCAGAAAACAAGTTTTCTACACAGATTTTTTTGTCCTCCAAATACTGTTTTCTGTGCAAAGCCTCACATGCCTTCTTTTATATAAAAAACAAGTCCCACACTATAAAACTGCACAGTTTTGATGTTTTTCTAGCAATCAGGAGGAAAATGGTAAATTATCCATTGTTGCTGGTGAGAATGAAATTTATGAAGATTTACATACCAGCTAAAGGGGAAACTGACATGGTTTCTGTCATATCCATATGTCTATGGATTTGTCATGATAAGATATATGAGGGAATGTGGTGATATAGAAATAATTTGATATGGTGAAATAGCGCTATGGTTAACTAAAGGGAATAGTGAAGGGAGGGGGCAATAAACGGAGGGGAATGCTTGGGAACCAAATGGATAACAGGGGATGTAGTTTTATGGCTTGTCTACTTTCTGAGGCAGGACACTGATGGTGAACAAAGGACACCTTCCTTCCTGGGACAGATGATATGATAATGAAGATGGGAAAATGGAGGAAAGGAAGACTCTTCAAAGGACCCTTTGACCTGGTTCAAAGTTGGGGACAGTGAGCTGGGAAGGAGGGGTTGGAAAGAGGGAACTTTTAAAGGATAGTCCATTTGGGGAAAACTCAGATTTGACACTGCCAAATCTGTGATGAACTTCTGTCCAGTAATCCAAAATGAAGCTTTATTTGAGCTACCCATGCTGTCTTGGTTGCTCAGGTCTGAGTCCACTAAACATGACAGTTTCACATGAACTAACCTAGAAAAGCTTGTATCCCTTTTAAATTGTGTGCCTTGGTATTAGGAAATTTCCTTCAGAAGAATAAACTTGACAATGTGAAGGTTACATTGTATATCTTGTTCCCTATGATGCTAAGGGCCTGGAGAATGGTTACTTAGCAAAGACTGGGGAACCATTACCTTAAAGGAAGCTGTACATGGCCAACTGGTGTCTAGATTGTAGACAACACCCGTGGATTTTTAAGCTTGATGGAATTTCCCCATAACATGTGCTTTGCAGTAGTGACTTGGGAACCTAGACAAACTATATTGGAATGTATGAGCTTGTGGCTCAGGGGTCCCATCTTGTTTAGATTTTGGTCTGTCATAATCTGAACAAAGAAGTGCATTTCTTTCTTTCAATAAAGTTGAATCCTTGATTTGCCAGCAAATGGCCCACTAATCTTTTCTGGTGTTGCTAAGAGAAGCAATTGCACATCCCTAGCATGGGCATTCATTGGATTGATATCAGCAGTCACATGGAAAAGAGCAAGAGCCTTGTAATTGCTCAGGGGTGCATCACCTGCATCTCAGAGAGTCTGATATCATGGAACTACATAGCAATGGCCTTCTCTTCAAATTGGTCCTAAGAATCAGCTGTTCTTCTGAATGGCCAGAGTACCCTAAACTCTGTTCTGCAGTCCAATGGATGTTCAATGCCACAGAGACACCCAGAACAATTTATTGTCCTTTTGAATGGCATAGGAGCACACTGGATTCTGACTAGCAACTCCACAGGAAAGACCAGAACCCCAGACTATCAACTTGGTGATACTATGTTGTTGGACATCTTTGGGTATGTTGCATGGATTTGGGGAATCCTGACACTGGACTCCTGCCCCTATCATATTAGCAGTCAGCACTGAAGTTAAGATTCAGCTGCCAGTTCAATTGACTTCTGGAAATGGAATGAGATGGTGGTGCCATTTTGTCTTCCACTTTGAGTAGTAAAATGGGCCAGGCTTGCTGTCTGTGGGCTTCCCAGAGTTATGTAAAAGAAGATGCACTGCCAGAGAGAAGAAATTTAGATCTAATCCAACAAGACACAATATATTTTATGTTTTTTTAAACTACAGAAATGAGAAGAGCTCTACTTCTTGGACATGAACCTTACCCATAGTTTTTCCATGTAACCTATTTGGACCCTTTCACCCAACATAATTATAGCACTTTGAATCCATTTTAATGGCCATTGCTGAATCCTATGGAATCCTGGGTACTGTGGTTTGGTTAGAGGCAACAGAGGAGCTCTCTGACTGAGGATTCTAAATTGTCAAACCTATGATTCCACAGGACATTTCCATAGCAATTAAAGTGAAATTGTAGTACCTTAATTGTGCCATGTGAAAGGGCCTTTTGCTTCTCCTGCAAACATTTTTCTCTCATAAACACATTATAAATTTGCAACTGGCAGTATAAGTATTGGATAGGTTTCCTACCACTACAGGCTGCACCATCTTCTTAGCAGAGATGACAGTCTGCCGATAATAGAAAATAGGTGGGGAGGGAACAACAGCCATAAAAAAGCAAAGAGAAATACAAAAAAGGGAGCAGCTGGTATAAATGGATCTCTTTGGAACAACACAAAGAAATGTTAACTTAATGTTATTTTAATTAGATGTTTTACACATTCTCTGTTTCTTTTAAAGCTGCTTTAGAGCATTTTTAAAAAAATAGAAGGGAAGAGCTTAAATATTATGAAATGAATACGTATAAACAGAGTGGAAGGAACATGGATGAAAAAGTTGTCAGTGTGTGGATGATGAGTGTTGCAGTGATGCTCTTTGGCACCCAGCAGAATCTGCAGGACAAGCTGGCTGCTGTGAACCACAGCCACTTTGTATCTCTTACCATCAACTGGTTCAGCTTCCCTTCTTCAGGATCCTGTCTTCCTCAGTCAAGAAGACACATTGTAAAGTCCAAAAGCATAGTTTATTAATGTATATAAAAGAAAAATAAGATAACTAAGTAAAATCCATTGTGATGAACTTGTCCAGTTCAGCCATGAAAGATTACGTCTTTAACAATCTCAAAAGTTTAGGATCCCAACTAAATGTTGCAGTTGAAACCACTGCTGCCAGGCAGTCTCACGCACTCACATCTTGAACAATAACATTCTAGACCGGGGGTAGGCAACCTTTCCCCTTTAAGGGCCGAGAGACTTCAGCTCCCAGAATCCCAGGAGCTATTGGCCAACATGGGACTATTGGCCAACATGGCTGAGGCTTCTGGGAGCTGAAGTCCCTCGACCCTTAAAGGGGAAAGGTTGCCTACCCCTGTTCTAGACAAAGTCTTCTCTAGGCCCTTCCCATACTCCACCTTCTAGGTGTTAACCTTATGTTAATTGGATAATGCCTGTATGATGTATGTTAATCCAGCCTCTTGCTGTCCATCATCCACCACGTGACTATTTTCTCAGCCTAACGATTATTTACCTTTTTGATATCTCTTGTTTTCCATAACAATGTCTGTGTCTATGAGTTGTACCTTTGGGAAAGTTTATGTTTATGTCTGTGTAGCCATCTGGTGATAGATTCACTTTGTTTTTCTAGATGTTCTCATGAGGAAATTTCCACACACATATCTCTACATTTCACCTTTGACTGTATAACCCATCCATATCCTAACAAAAGTTATGTCATGTCCCCTTTCATGTTAAACCCTTTTACAGTGTGTTTCACAGAGAAATCACAGATCAGAGACATTCAAAGGAATCTTTGCTTGTTCTACAGATATTATCCTTCAGTCTGCTAAAATCTCCTAGTGAGCCTCCCTTTTCCTCCAGAATGATTTTCTGTCAGTCTGTGCACTGGGTACCCCATGCTGTTCTTAGGTTACTGCTGACCCTCAGCTACCTATAAATAGTTCCAAATCTCAACTGCTCAGTGGATCCTTCAGTCTTTGCATCTGTTGGTGCTGCCCAGCCTACTTGTTTATTATAGCCAAGCTAAAGCCTTCCTTTCAGTTTCTACAAGTTCTATTTTGGTGAGCTTACCCAGTTTCAGGTTTAAATTCTTTGCTCTTGACTGTTGGCTTGTCCTGCAATATACCCAGGCCAGGCCCTCTTTGCGTATCAAAAGAAATGATTGCAATCACACAGGCTATTGAAACAAACCTCCCAAGAGTAACAGCAATAATTCCTCCATTTGCTGGGAAGGCAATATTCAACCCTTTCCTCTCTGTCAGAGTAGAAAGGCAGGTTGCATCCTGCTGGTCTAATTGAAACATTTGAAATTTTTGAAAGCTATAGCCATTGGTTTACAAAAAAGAAAACAAATGGGAATGCATATCCAGAATATTTTAAATACAGAGAAAGTGGGAATTAAAAGGCATAGACCTGGCTATTCCAGCTGATTTGTCGCTATTGAGGGGTATGGGCTAGGTGGACCAATGGACTTATCTAGTAATAGCCAGCAATACTATTCTCTGGTGGGTGTAGGGGGAAGAGAAGGGGACTCTGCTCCCACTTAAAAGCTGTTTTTTTCTAAGTATTAATGAGGGTTGGAGGGAAGAGTATGACTCTCTCTCTCTCTCTCTCAATTATAGCCAGTTGGATCAGCCAAAGATCCAACTCCTTCTGTGTACATTAAAGTAGAGATTTCACTTTTTGGGATGAAGGTGCACATTTTGTAGTTGGCCATTTAATAATCCACAATGGGAGGTAGGAATCCTTCCACAGTCCTAATTACAATGTTGGCATTTTTCTGTTATCCCTACCCTTGTACAGTAGAACATCTTTTAGCATTGTGACCATGAAGCTGAGATTTTTGAAAGGAGGGAAAGAACTCAGACTTAATGCTTACCCTTGTATGTTTATATAGATTGAGCCTCACTTGCCATTATTGTGCCCATTCTCATAGTTTGGAGTAGAGGGTTGCCCCTACCAACTCATGAACTAAAAGGTCTCTGGACAACAGTGGAACTGAAAATTACAAGAGGAGACTCAAAAGCCTTGATTTAGGCCCCAGAATACTGAAGGGGTGGTTCATCCTAATTTATGGATACACTGTTCACAAGATTCAGTGACAACCTTATTCATCCCTCTCATAACAGCACTTAATTACTGAACAGAACAGAAACGTAGAGGGAAAGACACAAGGAGGAACAGGATGAGCACTCACATCCTACTTCTAGGCAATGGTCAGCACACTGTAGTGCCCAAGTATTAAGGAGGACTCAGCTGGGCTATGTGTTAATGCCTCCCTCTAGGCAATTTCCAAAGGGCCAACTGGGTTAGGCTGCATCAGAACTAACCAGGAGAAACAGTGGGTGAGAAGGAAAATAAATACACAAGGTACTGACAATGACATTATGGATCCTGGCCATTTGCAACACTTCTGCAGATAACACAAAAACATTAGCTAAGCCAGTTAACACATGTAGGCCATCATCCTGTTAGTGACATACAAAAGTATAATTTCATGTTATGCTTGTTTGTCTTTTTTGTTGTTGTTGTGGAGGCACTGGTGTTCCCTCCCTCCCTGAGCAGCAACCAAAGCCACTCACCAGTCTGACTGGGTCATGGAGATAATCACACCCAATGATGTGGAGAGAATTGAAGAAAGATGTGCACATATTTCCATTGCCCAACAAAAACATAGTTTGTTGATACCTTCTGAGAACCCTGGTGGATCTTGGCAGAAGATATCCTTGGTCTGCATCTGGCTATGAGAATATAGCAAGATGTTTTGCTGATCCACACTGTTCTCCAGCAGCCATGGTCTATGGTTATGGGGGGCACTATTGCAGCAACATGATGAATACTGGAGCTGGTGACCAGAGAGCTGTAGCAGAATTCCACATGTGAAACTCTTAAGCTATATGTAAAAATGTAGGATCTCAGCCTTCGGACTAAGAAAAAACTGACTGCATTCTCAATATTTCTTGCTAACTTTGCTCCTCAACCTTTTGGCCAGAGGACATTTAGAATTTTGTTTTCAGAAGTGATTCAATTGTTCTTAATTTTTTTAAAAAAATAATTTTTATTGAGTTTTAAAAAGAGTATAAGAGTATATATATTCAATCAAACTGTTCATACATAACATAGACATATCACATACATAAAGTACAAAAGAAAGAGAAAAAAAGAAAAAAGAAAGAAAAGAAAAAGCAAAAAAGGAAAAAAAAAGTATAAGAAAAATGTAGTAAAAATGAACATTCCAACATCTCACACACATTACTTCCCTACTGCATGTCTGGGATTGTGATCTAATCACTCTTTTTGATTATCCCCCCCCCCCAAAAAAAAGTTAAATCAAACTTATTTACCCTTCCATTTTTGTAAAGTTTTTTCCTTTCAAATCATGATTAATACATAGGTATCACTTATCTACACAAGTCATCACTAGAATATATTACATTCTTTCATTCATTATCTTGTTCTCTAGTCTGATTCTGTTCCTAAAATGCTAATTTTCCCCCACTTTTTTTTGAAGATATAGTATAATTTTCTCCCATTCTTCTTTGTATACATTTGAGGGGTTATTCCTAATTCCATTTCTTCATTTGTCCATTTCTAACAAATCCAGGAGTTTAAATGTCCAGTCCTCCATTGTTGGTATCTTCTTAATTTCCCAGTTCTTGGCATAGATCAGTCTTGCCACTGATAACATGTAAAACAGTAGTTTTCCAAATTCTTCTACAATGGGTTCTTCAATCATATTTAACAAAAAGATTTCTGGGGAGAATCTAAGCTTATCTAACCTTGTAACTTTTTAAATTTCAAAGTAAATTTGTTTCCAAAACTTCTTAGCACTAGCACAAGTCCACCACATGTGGTATATTGTACCCCTTTTTTGCCACATTTCCAACATAAATTGTTACAATTTTTATACATTTTACTCATTTTATCAGGAATCAAATACCATCTAAAAAAACACCTTATAATAATTCTCTTTTACATTTTGGCTACAAATATATTTCAATCTCCTCCTCCAAGTTTTTCCCCACTGATCCATTTTAAGTGAAAAACCAAAGTTTTGGGACCACTTGACCATCTTAAGAAAATATTGAGTTGTTTCTGGCTTTAGAATTTGGGATTTCTTGGTCACTGAAACCCAGAAAGGATAATGGGAAAAAGTCTGGAATTCCTCTTTTGTAGTCTTTGAGAGTATATGAGAACGACTCACTTCATCATATTAGTGCCTAAGTCAATTTTTTAATTATAAAAGTGTTTTTTGAGAAGTGAACTCAATAAAAAGCTGAGAGATTTTAAATTGGAAAATGGCAGCTGTTGGTACATTTAAAGCTAGCAGGAGATTACTTAATAGCAATGAAATCAGGGAAACAAAAAGAAATCCCTGGGATATAACAGGATAGATTTGTTAAAGCTCACAGTTAAAATAATAATA
Organism: Phrynosoma blainvillii; assembly: GCA_026167975.1. Taxonomy (NCBI): domain Eukaryota; kingdom Metazoa; phylum Chordata; class Lepidosauria; order Squamata; family Phrynosomatidae; genus Phrynosoma; species Phrynosoma blainvillii. Next base: position 279,818,527 of record JANUYF010000002.1, on the reverse strand, counting down.
AAAAAGTTCTTTCATTCCATTTTTTCTGCATGGATCCCCTGATTCTGTTTAACTATTAAGTTAATCAGGTAACATTGGCAGATTATGGTGCATTCACAGAACATATAGGGCACAGTGAAATTTTTATCCTTACAAGTGAAAATATAGCAATAGCAATAGAAAGTACATTTCTATACTGCTCATTAGTGCACTGAGCACTCCCTAAGTGGTTTACAATGTGTAAGCTAATTGCCCCCAACAAGCTGCTCATTTTAGTGACCTCGGAAGAATGCAAGCCTGAATTGAGCCTGAGACCCTGGCTGGTATTGAACTCACAACCTTATGGTTTGTGAGTGAGTGGCTGCAGTACAGGCATTTAACCACTGCGCCACCAGGGGTCTTATGATTTAGAAGCTTCTAAATATGATTTAGGGCTTCTACAGACCAGCAAAAAATGCTGGCATTGGGGTGGAGTGGGGGGCGTGGCGACTGCATGCCGCATGCCCCGACTCCATCCTGATGTGCCAAAGAAATGCCAAAAAGCCACCGTGGTGGTGGCAAGGGCAACTTTTTGCCGCACTAAAAAGGAGTGGCATTTTGCCATTTCTTTTTGGCATGACAAAGCGTCAGATTGGTCCCACAGCGTGTAGTTGCCATGGCCCTGATCTGGCAAGGAAAGGGCCAGCATGGAGCTGCTCCTTTGGGACCATCTGTCGAGCCCCTTAGAAGCATAAAATAATCTACCTTGGCTAACCTTTCAATTGTCATAGGTTAAACTTTCCCCAAGGGCTAGACATGTGGCATTGCTTTAAATCAGACAGCATGACTTTCCAGTTTTTTTAGGTTGGGCTGGTCTTGGAGAAGTTACTTTTTAAGACAACAAAACCTAGTATCCTTCAACCAGCACGCCCACTGGCCATGCCTCTTTCCCTTCCTTTTGAAAAATTCAGAGATGGATGGAAGCCCTATCTCAGTAAGGAACAGTGCTCTTGGGTACTCTGGGGTGATGGAAGGGAAGAAAATAACCGGGGGAAACTTTTCTCCCTCTCCACTTACAATTGGTTCTAAGTCAAACATGGCTGAATATGAAAGTTTGTCACTCAGCGACCTCTCAGATTGAATATATTTTGAGGAAAAGATGGAAAAGGCTAGTGATGAAGAGTCAGCAACAATGATGTTAGTCAGGGATGGTAAAAAAAATTGAAGCAGAGAAAAGGACTGAAGACTCTGAGTAAGTGTATGAATATATGAGGGGATATTGGGCCTTTACAGACTGCCAGAAACAGTGCAAATTGAGGCCACTTTAACTGTCCTGGCTCAGTGCTAAGGAATCATGGGGACTGTAGTTTATTGTGGCACCAGAACTCTCTGACAGAGAAGGCTCAATGTCCCAGAAAAAAATACAATTCCCATGATTCCCTAGCACTGAGCCAGGACAGTTAAAGTGGCCTCAATTTGCACTATTTCTGACAGTCTGTAAAGGCCCATTGTAAAGTTTTAATTATCACCTTCAAAAAAATTGATAACAAGTTTGTTTTGATTTATAGTTGTTAACTTATCTCTACTTAGTCACCAATCAGATTTACACATTTCCCTAGCATTTATTGACCCTCTGAATACTGTTATTGTAGAAGTCTGCAGATTGCACCTTAAACCATCTTTCACTTAGAATCATAGAATCATGTGATTTGCACATAGTCCTTTCCTCTTTCTTGGAGTGAGAACACCAAAATGAGAATTTGCACCCTCATCTCCTTCCTGAGAGAACTAGTGTGGTCTAGTGGTTTAAGCATTGGACTATAGTTTTGGAGATTAGGGCTCAAAATCCCCACTCAGCCATGGAAAGTCACTGGGTGACCTTGGGCAAGTCACACTATCTCAGCCTCAAAGGAAGGCAAAGGCAAACATCTGAAGAAATCACTAAGAAAATCCAGTGATAGATTCACCTAGGTCATCATATATCAGAAATGACTTGAAGGTACACAACAACAACAGCTGCCTGGAGATGACCCACAAAAACTGGAGGGCCAAGCATTGAGATCTGCCAACCTTAGCCAAGATTCATGAAGTGTCCTTTATACACAGGAACTGTATTTCTGTGTAGGATGTGTGTGCCCATGGGAAAGCGTAGTGCCCTCTCAATACAAGTGTTACACTCATGCATGACCCAAAGAAGAGTCATTCTAGTTCTGACCAAGGGCCCTTGTTGTCTATTTAGTCTAGTATCCTATTCTGTTCACACACTGGCTACTCAGGGGCCTGCCAGAAGCCCAAAGCAGCAGGTTATGAATGCAGTGACATCTTTGTGTTCATGATCCCTAGCACAGGACATTTTCTTTCAACATACCAGTATCACATTGCAATATTTTCCTTTCTGGTGTGTTTCTTTGTCTTTACTATAGATAAGAAGATTTGTCTTCCTTTGGTGGCCTTTTATTTTTGTTTGTTCAAAAAGTAAACATTTTGGCATGAAAATGGCTCTGATTTTAAAGCAAATATTTGGAGGTGGCAGGAAGGCACCTAACTTTCAAATGCAATAAAGGCTTTGCTAGAAATAGGAAGTGAAAGAGGCCACTATTATGTGAGTAAGAGACAGACCGTCATTACAGGCCAGTGCAGTTTGTTGCTATAGAAATATCTGTTAATGGAACTGCCTCAACAACCATGGAAAATTCATGGGCTTGTAAAATGGTAGCCTCAGAGGCTGGTTCTGTGCAGACCATTTCATTCACTCCATTTCCTTCTATACATTTTTCCTTTCTCTCTCTCTTTTACTACTATTTTAGGGGCAGCTCCATGCTGTGTTTTAGGGGCAGATCCTTGCTGTGTTCAAGTAAAGGGGCAGCTCCTTGCTCTGTTCTAATAAAGGCACAGCTGAAGTTTTAACCTTAACTCATTATTCTTGGACAATCCATTCTTACTGGATAAAACAGGGGTGGATGGGCTTCAGGCTTTTAGGCTTCTCTCTCTCTCTGCATGCAGGGTTTTACTAGCACTGCAAGATCCACCAACTAGAGCCTTGTGCAAGAGAGACATATACTTAGAATTAGAGGATTCTGAGGCCAGGCATTTATTTTGAATAACAGAACTGAAGAATGCTCATAGATCTTCGAGATAAAAATACACTTTTAGTTATTTCACACTTGCTTAATTTCAGCAATATAATATAGGTTGCTGGTGGACAATCATTTTGTTATTCAGAAATCCTTGCCCATTTGTACTGTAAATTACTGGGGAGAAAATTGCTTTTCATCCTAGGTGAAAAAACAGTGCTAAAATTACAGAGTGGTGAGAGGTAGGTTGTTCCCCTGACCTTTTATAATGCCCCTTAGCTGCTGCTTTTAGAAGACTATGGGGGCACAATTTAGCTAAAAGGAAAGGAATTGGACAATGAAACCTGTAGATTTCTCCCTTCTCCAAATAATTCAGTCATTGCTAAAACAGAACATGTTAGCCAGTGGTTTATCAGGAGCACATATAGGGATAAATCTTTGTGCATCTTCCCTGGATAGCACAGAATTGTAAATACTGCTGTCCTGCCCAGTTGCCTGGATACTGTTCATAGTCACCATAGGCAGCTAGCTATCATACTTAAATGTGTTCCAAGTATTAAATGTGTTCTAAATGCCATGCTTGGGCCAAAATGGAGGGAAATAAAACCCGTGACCCTTTCAGTCAGAGACTAATTGTATTTGACAATCAAAAGGTCTTTGACAGACCTTGTTTTTAATTCAGGCTATGCCACAGAAGTTCAAGAAAGTCTTATTTTTCTTACTAATTAGGCCATCCCTGGATTGCACTAATGGGAGGCTGTACTTAAGTGAGGGCTGTTGTTGTGGATTGGAAGAAGGGGGCAATTAGTTCTAATGTTCACTAAAGCCAATTCTCTAATGTTTGTACAAAATCTTTAATGAGGCAACTGGGATGGCTACAATTGGGAGCCAACTATATCTGCTCACTCGTGTTAATCCAAAGGTTCTTGCTTTAGAGAGATTCTGTTAAATCTGTCATATTTTCCCTATTCCTTCCATTCTGTTCTTATGATCAGCTATCAAACTTCTGAGGAGCCGTTGGTTACATTATGGTATTTTAAAATTTATTTAGGGCAGATCTCAGCAGCAGTAGTATATTTTAAAACTTTACAGGGTCACACTGACTTTTTCCTCAGGGTTAGATAATATATACATCAAAGGTTGCTGTCCCCCAAAACTGGTAAATAACAGGAACTGAACAGTCGTTTGAAAGCTCCATCTAGTTCTCATGAGCTTTTAGCTATACTATTGCCTTTTCAGAGGCATCACAAAAAATGTGTAACTCATAAATGGTATTTAGTCCAGGCCCTACAGACACATACTGTCTGGACACAGTAAGGTGTTCAATGTCTTTGATCTGAGATGCCCAGGTCTTCCATGCTAAGTCCAGGATTGGGGGCAGATTTTCATACCAGTCTTTAACTTGGTTTATTACCTCTCTAAAGATGTTTTTGGCCACTATAAGCACTGGTGCTGTAATACCCAAAGAGTCATAAACACTGTTAATTGAAGAGAGCACTTTCCTCCTTGTAGTCTGAAGTTCAAGTTTTGGAATTCTGATCGAAAGTCTGTCAGTGAAGACATTCCACAAAATACCAAGGCTACTCTGTGTACGCTTGTCTTCAAAGATTGTTGTGACATCCTTTTCAACAAGTTCCTCTTTAGGAAAGGTCTCCAAAACTTCTCTGCTGTTAGAGACTATTTTATGAAGCTTTATGTTGGCTAAATTTAACACAGACTGTACTACTTTTATGACTCAGCTAGCTTCCTGCACTGAGTCAAAGGAAACCAGTAAGTCATCCATGTAAAAGTTTGAGTTGATTGTTCGATAAGCCTCTATACTACACTGATTTTTATAAGTTTCTGCAGTCCTTTTAAGACAGTAGTTGGCTACCGCTGGGCTAGGGGTGTTTCTGAAAACATGCACTCTCATGCGGAACTCAGTGATGTCTTCCAAGGTTTCCATGTTCTGGAACCACAGGAACTTTAGGAAGCAGCGATGTTTTGGCTTAACCAGGAAGGCATAGAACATTTTGTGTATGTCTGCTGTCACCGCTATTTTTCTTTCTCTAAACTTCAGAAGTGCTCCTAGTAAGCTGTTAAGCAAATCTGGACCTTTTAGAAGAACATCATTAAGCAAAATGTGTTGCACTTTTGCACTTGAGTCAAAAACTATTCTCACCTTTTTTGGTTTTTGTGGGTGAGTTACCTTATGGTATGGCAGGAACCATTGCTCTTGGGGTTCACTGCACAAAGGAACTCTTTCAGCATAGTTGCTTACAAACATATCTTCAATGAACTGTACAATTTGATCCTTCAAAGTGGGGTCTTTGAGCATTCTATTTCTCAAAGCAAAAAGTCTTTTCTCAGCAAGTTGACAGTTGTTAGGCAAAATTGGTCGATCTTCTCTAAAGGGAAGGGGTGCCATCCAGCTCCCTTCACTATTTTGGACTGTTTCTAGATTCATTATGTCTAGGAACTTTGTTTCCTCATGGGAAAAGGCTATGGCCCTTATCACATGGGGTCTGAAGCAGAGCTAATCCAAAGGGCATCCACAGCTAATACATATTATTCCCCCGTGTTTACACATGACGCTGCCCCAGAACACGGAGCTAATCCGTATTGTTCCCCCGTGTCTACACACGACGCTGCCCCAGAACACGGAGCTAATCCGTATTGTCCCCCGTGTCTACACACGACGCTGCCCCAGAACTCGCCAGAATACGGAGCTAATCCGTAAGGAGTAGGGAGATTTTGACATTCGGTTTGTAGAGGATGTACCTAGGGAGCCTTCGCATTCATTGCGAATTGGTGGGCAAGGCGAATTGGTGGGCAGGGCGAAAATCCCAGCGAGGGGAAGCGATTGCCTTGGCAAAAGGCAAACCGGATTGGAAAGAAGAGGAGGAGAGGAAGAGGGAAGAGGGAAGAGGGAGGCGATCTCTCTCTCTCCATGGGCTGCCTTCCCTTCTCCAGTCCTCCAGCCCTCCTCCTCCCCGGTTCCCATGGCTGCCTTTCCTCCCGGCTTTTTGTGACGGGAGAGAAGGGAGCCTTGGTATTAATTGCGAAATGGCCAAAAGGGCGATTTCGCTACGGAACCGAATTTATTTCTACTTCTGTTTTTCTTCGCTTTTTCTTTGCTTCATGGCCAGCGTTTGATAAGGTCCTATGTCTTCGTCTCTTGTTAAAGTTTCAAAAATGGCACCGTAGTCTGGGATAACACCAAGGCAACACACTTTAATGTGGCTTAGGAAACTTTGTAGTTGCGTGGGTCTTGAATTTGGAAATTGGATATTGCCTGTAAGATTGAACACTGCTGGCAGGCTTTTGCTGTGGATGCACACACGTCCAATTACTATCCATCCTAGTGGCAATTTTTGTGCTATTGGCGCACTTGGAGGTCCATTTACTTGCTTCAAGACCTGGAGCAGCTCTGGGCAATCTGAGCCTATCAGGAGGGAAATTTCGGCATCTTTGTCCAATGCAGGAATTTCTTTCGCTATAGCCTTCAGGTGTGCATGGCTTTCAGCTACAGCCTTGGTTGCTATTTGGTTCTTGTTTCTTGGGATAGAAGGGCACTTTATTAATGGAGGAAGTATAATGCACCTTTTGCCATTACACGGCAAAATCATGAACTCAGTTACCACTCTACCCTGCATTTGTTGTTGTCCAGCGCAGGTAGATATGGTGTATTCAAGCCTCTTGGCTTTGACTGCAAAAGCACTGAAGAACTCTGGTGTAGCCAAGGATGCATCACTCTGTGAGTCTAGGGCAATATAAAATCTTTTTCTAAAGTGATGTTTGTTCTCTGAGAAAACTTCAGCTAGACAAATCGGATGGCATATCCTAGTTTGTGTTGAGTCCTGACATAGCTTTGTACATGCCACAACTGACTCTGCTTCTGAAGTAGGTTCAGCTGTCTTTTCTGCAGCCTCACTTTTAGGACTCTCTGTTTTCTTCTTGAGTTTAGGTGACACTGAAGGTGATTTAAAATGGTGCATTGCTGAACAGTGCTGTGGCTACCGCATTCTGCACATTTTACCTTTACTTTGCAGTTTTTATCAAAGTTACTTCTTGAACCGCAGCATCGGAAGCAAACCTTTGCTTTAGCTGCTATTTCCAGCCTTTCTTCATAAGGCCTTTTTGAGAACTCTTTATAATCTGCAAGGCTATGTGGTTTATTATGAATGGGACATGGAATTTCTTTAGTCTCTTGCTTCTTATCTGACTTAAACTGAGTGACCTTAGTAGATTTAACTACAACTGTGCTCTTTCCCATCTCTTTAATAGGTTTTTTGTCCTCCTTTACAGTCTTCTCTGGATGCATGCTCTGGTAAAGAGTTGGGAACCCAGTTTGTGAGTCATTTCTTTCCTTTGCAGCTCTTGTCACAAAGGTCACAAGGTAACTGAAGGGTGGGTAGCATTGCATGTTGAGTTCCTTATAAGAAAACACTTCTCTTCCCCACATCTCCTGGAACTGAAAGGGTAGTTTTTGGAGCACCTGCCTCTGCATGATGTGTTGATCTAAACAGGCTAGACCAGGTAACTCTGGATTACATTTTGCAGACTGAAGTTCAACTAAAAGATCACTTAAGTCCCAAAGTTGATGGTAGTCCTTTGACTTGAGGATTGGGAACTTATAAAGCTGATTCAGTAAGGACGCTTCTATTTCTCTTGATGCACCATATCGCTCCTCTAATTTGTTCCACACTGTCTGCAACACCTTAACCAGGTCTGACACGTAGGCTGCGTAGACTCTCTGGACCTGAAGGGACGAGTTGGGGCCCAACCATGCCATGAGTAAGGTGAGTTCCTCATCTGCTTGTAGCTTCAAATCTCTAATGGCTCTCTGAAAAGTTACCTTCCATAAGATGAAGTCTTCAAGAAGGTCTGAGAATTTCTGGACTCCCTTGTCTCTAAGGTCCTTCCTGGGAGTTTTAAACATAAATGGTGAACAAGACTCCGTGAAGGTGGGAATCGTCTCTGCAGGCTGGTAGAAGCGTGGACTCCTATTAGTTCGCAAATCAGCTTGACTGGCAGGCAAGTTCATAGATTCTCTAGATCTGTAAGTCTTAGGAGCTTCAGCAGCAGGGGCTTGCTGGATGGCCATGCTAGCATGGCTAGGAATTTGGCTCCCCGCCATGGGTTTCTGGTCTCTAAAGGATTCATTGACTGGCATATTTATAGGTAGATGGTCACGAGGGATAATCTTTTCTGTGTAAGCAGGTTCCTCAGTAGGCTAGTGCCTCGGAAGTGTCTTGGCAGGCGGATGTGTCTTGCTAGCCTCTAAGTTAGGAGGTGACATAGCTTCTGGGTCTTGTGGGGAGCTCTCACGCACAAGGAACAAGGTAGACATCCTGTCTCTAAGCTCTTGTGTAAGGAGCTTCCTCACGTTTTCCTCACTCAGATCATCCTGGAAAGTCTTGGCTAAAATCTTGGCCTTTATGGACAGTTTTGCAGCCTCCTTAGCCTTGAGCAGAAGTTTTTTCACATTCTGAATAGCAAGTTCTTTCCTTGCTTGCTCTGCTTTGAGGGCAGCTTCTTGTTTTTCTTGTTTTTCTTGTTCTGCTTTGAGGGCAGCTTTTTGTTTTTCTGAGGGCCTAAGCAGACTGCCAGAAATAGTGCACATTAAATTGAGGCACTGTCCTGGCTCAGTGCTAGGGAATCATGGGAACTGTAATTTATTGTGGCACCAGAGCTCTCTCACAGAGAAGGCTCAATGTACCAGAAAAAAATACAGTTCCCATGATTCCCTAGCACTGAGCCAGGGCAGTGCCTCAATTTAATGTGCACTATTTCTGGCAGTCTGCTTAGGCCTTAAATCAGCCTCTTGATGGGAAAGGTTAGTTCTTCACTGGCCATTGCTGCTTCTGCTTCAGCATGCAATATTTCAGACTTCAATTTCATTCTTTCTACTTCCTTGAACTGCTGGGCTGCCATAGACGAACTCCAGCTAGCATGGGAAGAAGAACTGCTATTACAACCTTTACTGGAGCGGGAACCATGTCTGTGCGAAGAAGACTTGCTGGTGTGACAGGTTTTTGAGCTCTTTGCACTTTGAGGTTTCCCTGGGTATACTCCTCTGCTGGATTTGGCACTGCAGGCAGGGGACTTCTCCTTCTCTTCATTAAGTTCTAAACTTTGCAGCAGGAACTTGACTATGTCCAAAACTGCGCTATACTCCTTTTCTTTACCCGCGACTGCTTCTAGGAACTGTTTTAGTCTGGATACTGCATCGGGATTGTTAATAGTCTGAAGTGTTTCGATCCTTTTATTCACCACTTCTTTCCACTGTAGAAAAATGGATTGCTGGGCAAGCTCTCTTTTTTGCATGTCTTCCAATCTACAGACTGTTGACATCAAGGACATGGCATGTTGCAAACTCTTTCAGGCTTCCAGTTCTTTCACACTTAAGTGCTTTTCCTCCTCCAACAGCAGTTCTAGGGCCTTCTCAGTCGGGTGTCTGTCTCTGAGGGAACGAGTGTCGTATGTGTGTCCATGTGCTGCCTTTTCAGAAAGCCTATCCATTCTGGCTGGTCCTAGTTGCCAAAGCGACAACTCAGCAAGGATGAAGAGGACTAAATGGTGTAATGCTGAATTTTACTTACAACCTGCTACTGCTCCGCTCTCCTGCTATCACCACTCCTATGCTACTTCAGCACAGCCAGATCTGGAGTCAGTTGAAGAGTCTTCTAGCACCTTTCTTCAGATTTGTAATATGAACAAACATAAAACACACATGACTCTCTTAATAAAGCTCTATCCATATACTTGAATGGAAAAAGTTTTTCCAAAATGGCCACTGACCATGTGCTCAGAACTCTGCAGGAAGAAGTAGACTCAAAATGGCTGCCGACCATGTGCTCAGAATTCTGCAGGAAGAAGTAGACTCAAAATGGCTGCTGTAGCAAGACAGGCTAATTTAACACAGCAACTGCTGCTTTCTCCCCCTTTTTCCAGCCACAGGAAGGCCTCTTCTCTCTCTATGCAAGTCTTGGGAAATTGCTTCAATGCAGGGCCGTGCACTGGGCTCTCTATTAACAGGTGGGAGCGGCAAGGCCGCTAGGCTTTCTTACACTGTGAAGACACACCCAACTAAAGGTGGTGGCAAATATGGGTGTGCAACATCAGTACTCTGGTGAGATCAAACTCCTTTAAGCAAAAAGGCTCCAAAGCTGAATGTAAAGTCCAAAAAGGGGAAATTTATGTTAAAGAACAAAAGAAAAAGATTTCTCCTCCCCAGCTCTAACAGGCTTAAAATAAAAGGTACTTTACAGTTTAGGTTTCAGCAATCTTCAGGGTTGTCATCTCTCTGGATTTGATCTTGATTTGATCTCCTACTCAATGAAGCTGGTTCAGGGTCTTTCAGCTTCTGGTGCTCTTGACTTCTTTGTTGTTGATATTTAATATAATTAACTGCTTTTGGTAACTAATCTGGCTAAATGGTAACTACATTGGCTAATGGTAACTAAGGGGCTAAGCAGACGGGCGGCACGGGGCTGCCCCGGAAAGCTGAGGATCAGGGCTGAGGCATCCTCATTCCTCGGCCCCACGGCGCAGCTTCGCCACCCCAGGAAGGAGTGCTAAAATAGTGCTTCTTCCACAAATCGCTGAAGGTGCACTGCAAAAGGCTGCCAGCGCACCTTCAGCCCCTCTTCTGCTGCAGCGTGTGTGGACGCTGCAGCGGAAAGGCATCCTCGGAGCACCGGCCGTGCGGAGGGCCGGCTGCTCCAATGACGTTTTTGCGAAGGGGTTGGGGTGCCCAGCGTGAGGCTGCCCCTCCCCTTCCTTGCCCTGAAGATGGCGCTTTGCACCGTCTGCTTCCCCCCCTAAATTGGCCAAATGGTGTAAGAAATGCCTTTTCCGTCTGTCTGTGACTGTTTGGCATCAAACAGATAAAGCCAAGCCTGCCTAAGAAAAACTAAAAATACCAAGCTGAAGCAGAGCTTGCTGGGAAGGGGCAAACCAAAAACTAGAAAAATGCAGGGGATTCCTACAGCTCCTCCCACAAACTAATACAATGGAACATTCCTATGCTCAAACATATTAAGGACTGAAGATGCCAGCCACAGATGCTGGCGAAACGTCAGAAAGAAACTCTTCTAGAATATGGCCACACAGCCCGAAAAACCCACAAAACCTATGGATGCTGGCCATGAAAGCCTACGACTTCACATATTAAGGACTGAACTAAAGATGAAGGAAAATGCAGGGGAGGATTTAAACAGTCCAGACTGGACATCACATAATTCATAGGGTCAAACTTTTTAAATATCTTTGTTCTTGTAATAATTCATGCTATAATCTGTCAGTTTTGCATAGTAATGATCTTGCTTTGTTTATGTCATTTCCTCTATAAACCAAAGATATACAAGCAGTCTGCCAGGAAAAGAAACCCCCAAAGCAGCCATTGGACGTTTTCACACGGGGCTTTAGGAGGACTCAATCCTACCTCCGTCCGGCCCCACTCCGGCTCCATTTCCAGCGTGTTCACACACGCGCGGCGGCAAACCCCGCCCCTTCCGGTGCCATCCCTGCGTCCGTCCGGCTTCTTGCTCTGTGTGTTCAGACGCATGGAGCCGTAAGTCCGGCCTCACTCCAGCCAAAAGACCTGTAACTCCGGCTTCTGTGGATTAAAGGTAATTCTGGGTGTCAAAAGGAATTTCCGGTGGTGGAGCCATTCTGGAATCGGCGGCATGACCCGTTCCGGAATGGCTCCACCCGGCTTTAGGGAGGGTAGTGTGAAAACGTCCATTGTTAACTTGATGCTTAACAGTAGAAAACCTACATAGAAGGCAATACAGTCCTAACTGAAAGATTAGACACACAAGCTTATCCCACTACACTCTTAAAACAGGGCTAGTTTGCTTTAACAGCTCTGACTGCCTCCTGTTGCATTTTGGGGTTTGTAGTTCTGTAAGGTTTAAAGGGTCTCTGGCTGAATATTCTAAATGCCTTTTCCTAAACTACAAGTTGCAGAATGCAACAGGAGGTAGCCAGAGCAGTTAAAATGACCTAGCCCTGTTTTAAGAGTGCAGAGCGATAGTCTCGACAGTCATCTCTTGCCAGAAGAAATGCTATTCAACTAGCAGGAGCCTTGATCTCAGAGATCTGCTCATACAGAAGAGGTGGAGCAAATTTTAATCAGGTTATTCCAGATTCAAATCTCATCCAGCCCAGGAACATACCCCAATTCTGGCACAAGATTAGACCAGGACAATAATTTCTTAGGTTTGGAGAGGTTTGGATTTACTACAGTTTCAATTGTCCTACTGGTGCTTGAACATGTCCTTAATCATCTTCATTGTCAGTTATGATAGTGCTCCAACTCAGTAGTTATGTATCCAACAGAGTGTTCTGGAATCTGATTAGTACATAGGTTCATGAAGCCCTCCAGCTATTTTGCCTGAAAGTGGAATGGACAGAAAGAATCAAAGGACTGATATCTAGAATAACACTAAATCTTAAACTCATTTGGTCTCCTTCAGCTATTAAGAGTATTGCTATCTGGCTTTGTCATATGCTGGAGCTCCTTAGGAAAAACAAAGCATAATTCTGTAGATCATATGAATAAATAAATAAAAAAAATAGATTAGATTAAGCAGGTCAAGTTTGGCAACACAAAATACAGTGCTGGCTTATAGCTTTGTCATCTTTAAAATGGTGTTGAACAAATTAATCCAGGATGAAGTATCAGTAGCAACCAGTAATGATGAATTAGAGTTTAGAAAGTTACTTTTAAAAACTAACTTGTGTTGCACATTCTAAGGCTTCCAAAAGTATCTTGTCAGCATTACTACTATGAAGGTATTTGTTATGCTACTTGGTACTTTAGAATTCCTTTTGCAAAAAATAAATAAAATAAAAATAAAATAAATTTAAGCAAGAAGAAAAATTGCCCAAAAATCTGGAAAAAATCCTCTCAAATTGCTCCCAAAGCATTTTTGATCCCACCATGTAGTGAGAAAAGGTAATGAATAAGTACTACTCACTACATGAAAAAGTAACTGGTCATTCTGCTATTTTTGCAAAATAAATATTGTTATTCTCTCAGAAAAAATGTCTAACACCCTCACAGTTCTATAGTTCTAGAAATGGTATGCCAATCTGTATCAGTTGCTGGGGACATAGTGGACTCTTTTTCTAGAGGCAGCATGCTGCTGCCACTGAAGTAGAGAAAATGGTAGTGGGCTCTCCTTGGTTAATGGCAGTTAAACAGAGCTTAGATGGCTACCTGTTGGGCATGCTTTTGCTGTATATTCCTGCATTGGCAGAGGGCTGGATTAGATGCTTGATGGGATAACTTCGAAATCTATCATTCTATATGCATGAAGATGTAGCTGCACTCATGTCTGTGGGTTTCCTGTTGACAACTGGGTGACCACTGTGTGAGCAGAATATTAGATTCAATGGCCCTTTGGTTTCATCTAGCATAGCACTTCTTATTTTCTTAAATTAGAGCATCTTGTGGGTGCACCATTCATTATCTTTGGTTCCTGCAGTCTAAGATGGCCTAGGAAATGGGAACTTTATGAGTGATATGTCTTTATATCACATTGACCATCTATTTTTGAAATGGAAGCTGTGAAGAGAGGTAATTGTAATGTGATGGCATCATCCCAAAGCTCCTTTTAAAATGGGGATTGGTTACCAAGGACAAAGTGACATACTCTTCTTTAATCCTATTATGACCCATGGTTCACCTTGTGTGTTCAGTATGTCCCCAATTATATAAGATGCTGATCAAATTCCTGCACTTCACCCAAGTTTCTGCTCCTAAGTCACAGCAAGGAATAACATTATGAGTTGATAATTCATTTCCATATTCCCTGCATCATATTTTACTTGCTGTTTGGTTTATGACCTTTAGAACCACCTTAGATTTTGACTGATGAATGGGTAGGTAATAAAGTTAGCAAAATAAGCAATTTCTTCCCAGGGAAGGTCAGCAGAGGTCTTTGCAATCATTGCTCCTATTAATATGTTATATTTCGGTCAGAAGCCTTTAAACAGTGAAGGTTTTCAGACACAGAAACCATCGTTTTGATGAATGAGCTTTCCTTCTAATAGCTGAACAGGAAATGGAAATCAAAGCAAGAAGATGTTAAAAAATCCATCCTTCTTTGTAGCAGCAGAGAGGAAATAACCTATTGTTGATATTGAATATGGAAAATACAGTGAAATCATAATGAGAGATGAGTTTCCTCTGGGAGGAGAGGTTCAGTTTGCAAATAAACTGCAAATTGCATTCTAGCCTGCATATAGTGAGTGAGGCAAAGCAATATTTCTTTGAATTTCTTTTTATAAAAAAAAGATCCTTACACATCAGTAGGGTATTATTGCAAGTATCCCATTTAGTAGCATGAGAGGGCAGCTCATATGATATAGGACTCTTGATCATAGCTCTTTTCTGCCTTTCTAAACCAGTGTTGAAATCACTACAGTAAAACTGCACATAGAAACCCAACCGGGTGATGGCAAGCAAAGCCAAAGTCATCTCTTTCCTGGGTAGAATGACTGATAGATGTTCTTCTTATATATTTGGAGCTGCTGCCTCAGATATATGTTATGGCTGCAACTTTGTCCCCTGGAGGCACAGAATAAATTCCTGGGGAAACTTGGGCAACTATGGACATGTTATCAGGATTGCTTAACATTATTTTATTTAAATTTTATATGCAGTTTCTCTTCTCTCAGTGTAGCTCTCTTTGCCAGGCACCTGAGGATTCTTTCTCCATGTTGTGAATATCTGATTGCAAGAGGGCTATCATTATTCATTTAAAAAAAATGAAAATGAAGTCTGCATATTCCTTTCTTGCCATCTTGAATACTATAAAACAGAAAGCGCTACTAAATATAAATTATGAAATACTTTAAATACTATTATATTTATTATAAATTATACTAGTGGCTTTCACAGTAATTTCTAGAAACCAAGTTCTTTGGAGGGTTCTTAGCAGTCCACCAATGAGAAGATGTGTTGAAATACAACTTGCTTCATGGATACTTATCTTTCTTTGTTTCTCGTATTCTTGTAAGGCAAGGGGTTGGACTGGATGACCCTTGTGGTTTCTTCTAACTCTATGATTTGGTTTTCTTTGAAAGGAGAACAGTTCTCAACCTGGGGAAAATGAAGCAGATGATGTAGTAGGGGAAGTGCAACATAGAATATAGTTGTAAACCGCTTAGGCACCCCATAGCGTGGTATGAAGCGGTATATAAATGAAGCTGCTTTAGAACAGGTAAAAGGGTAATACAGGAATACCTGGCTACTCTAAATGAATTTAAGTTGCCAGAGTCAGATGAACTTCATTCAAGGGTATGAAAAGAATCAGAAGAAGTAATCTCAGAATAATCTTTGAGAATTTCTGGTGAACAGAAGTCACAGCAGACTGGAGATCAAATGCAGTCCGCATCTTCAAAAACAGGAAAAAGAGGTTCTAAGTAATTACCATCCAGTGAGCCTGACATCAATACCAGGAACGTTTCTAGAGCAGATACTTAGACAGTCTGTAAACACTTAGGGGTTGTACCGACCAGCCAAACGGGCTGGCTTGGGGGTGAAGTGGAGGTCTGGTGATCACATGCCAGCCACCCTGACTCTGTCTTGATGTCGTTGTCATGCCACCCACCCAACCAGACAGTGGGCGGCATCAGGGTGCTCCCTTGGCACAGCGTTCACTCATGCTGCACCAAAGGAGTGCCGAAAAGCTACTGCCATGGTGGCAAGGGCAGCTTTTTGCCTTTCTAAAAAGGACCAGCAAAGCACCAAATCAGGGCCACAGTGTGCAGTTGCTGCAGCCCCAATCCAGCAAGGAAAGGGGCAATAGGATGCTGCCCTTTAGGGGCTGTCTATTCAGCCCCTTAGAAAGGAATACTATGATCACTAAAAGTCAATGTGGGTTGGGGGCGGGGCCTGAGCAATGGCCGGGTAAGGACTGCCTGGGCTTTCAGAGTGCTCGGAAATAGACAATTGCAGTAAAAAAAAAACCTCCCAAAGAGAGAAATGTTGACTCTTTGAGATGAATTTATAATAAGAAGATACAAAGAACATAAAAGGTAAAAAAAAAAATTATTATTATCTCAAGAGCAGACTTAAAATAGCTTACTTTCGTTTTGTGTGGGACGGAGAATCACGGAGGGAGCTTGTCCACCATTAAAAAAAAAAAGACTAACGAGGCAGTTAGAGGCTGTTAGAATTGGACTTTGAGATAAGGAATTAAGCTTTGTAACTGCCTTAAAGTGAATGGAATTAACCCACAAATCATAAGTGGCTAGAAGCTTGAACGAGAGGAGATAAAAGATGATAAAAGTACTATCCACTGTTGATTGCTTAAAAGGGAGGAACTGGGAGGTGAATAAAACGGAGTGAATATTAAATAAGTGTATATGTCAAAAAGGCCAAAAATATTAGGGGGAAAGCTTTGGAAGAGAGGTTTAAGACAAACTGAGAAAGATAAACCTTCAGATAGAGCCTTCGGAAGACTTGTTAGATTGGAACAAACCGAACAAAAAGAAATGTTAAGAAGCCCCCCTAAAAAAATGGCTGCTTCTACAAGTTCACTCCCAGAGAAGCAGGGAGAAGGAAAGGGGAAAGATAAAAAGCAATATCAAGAAAGTACAGATGCAGGAACAGGAGCAAAAGCAGGAATGACGGATTGTGAACAAATGAGGAGTATGATTACAGAAATTATGAAGCAGGAGAATGAGACGAGACATAAAGAGATGAATGATTTTCTGGAAAGACAGAAAAATGAAATATTACAAGCAAGAGAAGCAGACAAGCAAACCTTTTTAACAACAATACGAAATGAAAGAGAGGCTATGACAAAGCAATTTCAACTACAAATGCAACTTGAAAGGAAAAGTTCAGATGAAAAGTTTATGGAAATACAAAGAAATATAAAACAAATATAAGAGGATGTGCAAACATTAAATCAGATAATAAAGAAAGCAAGATTATACAAGGGAGACAACAAAGAGAAATTGAAACCAATAGAACCAAATTGTCTGAAATGGACAAAAAACTTATATATCTGCAGGATTATCAAAGAAGAACCAATTTTGTTATTAAGAATATACCAGAGTTGGAGAAAAGAGATAGAAAATATGATTTGCAATCAAAATTTTTGAAATGGTTACAAGAAATCTCCCCATCCTTAAATTGGACTGAATCAGACTTTGAAAGAATTCACCGCATTGGACCAGTGACGAATAAGATGATACCACGAGATGTAATAGTAAGAGTAATTAACTACAATAAAAAGGAAGGACTGATGAATATGGTGAGGAAGAATCCGGAAAAATTAAAATTTCAAGATGTCGATGTAGAAATCTATAACGACTATTGTCTTCAAACGAAAATGTGGAGAAGAGCGATGAAACCATGTACTACTGTGTTGAGGGGAGCGGGAATTTACTACACTTGGGGACATCCTATATTCCTGAAATTTCAAAAAGCAGGAAAGAGATATAGGATTGATTCAGTGGAACAAGGAATACAATTGTTGAAAGATCTTGGGATATATAAAGAAGAAGAAGGAACAACTGGAAAGTCTAAAAAATCTAAAGGAAATGGAGCTGTCGTCCAGGTTGGAGTACTGGGAGGAGAAGAATTATTGGGAGCATGTGGAGGAAGCGGACTCCCATAGACGAAAAGAGAAATTACTGCAATTAAGCACAAAGTTAAATTTATTGTTTTTATGAGCACTCGGGGGGTGGGCGGTTTCTTTGGGCCTTGGGATGTCTTCGTCACCCCTCTCCACAGGGGTAGCTTCGGCGACTGGGGCTAGAGCAATGCGCTCTAGCAAGAAGAAGTGGAGAGGTAAATGGGACTTGGGGAGGGAAGGGAGGGGAAATAGAGGGAGGAGGGAAGGGATAGGGTTTACACAAAATGGAGCCATTAGAGAAATAAATAAATGGTATTATGGTAGATAAACTGAAAATTTCAACTTTAAATACCAAAGGTCTTGGATCAGTGATTAAAAGAAGAAGGATTGAAGCTTTATTACGAAGACATTCGGCAGATATTTTTTTTTATTCAAGAAACACACCAACGGAAAGAGGGGGAAAATGAACTGAAACTGAATTGGACAAAGAACTATGAGAAAGCATTTGGAAATTCAAAATCAAAAGGGGTAGCAATAATAATTGCAAAAAAAATGTAATTTTGTAATAAATAAAGTAATAAAAGATGATGAAGGAAGATATATAATAATACAGGGAGAATTAGGGGAAGATAATTATACACTTGTGAATGTATATGCACCAAATGAAAAACAAGAAGAGTTTTATGAAAGAGTGTTAAAGAAAGTGGAAAGAATACAGAAGCAATACGTAATTATAGCAGGAGATTTTAACATGCAAATGGATAAGATTAAAGATAAATCTAACCCCTCAGTAAAGGATAAACATAGAAATATAACAAACTTAAATAAAATAATGAATAAAAGGGAATTTAAAGATGTCTGGAGACTAGTAAAAGGGGATGAAAAGAAATATACATATTATTCTGCTGTATATAAAACATATACTAGAATAGATTACATTTTTGTTTCAAAAAATATGATAACTAAAGTTTTAGATAGTGAAATATCAAGTATAAAAGTAAGTGACCATGCCTTGGTGAGTGCAGAATTTATTATTAAGAAAGATTATGAACAAATAAAGAGGTGGAGGTTAAATACTAAGATATTAAATTATAAAGATATAGTAAACAAAATTGAAAAGGAATCGCAAGAAACATGGGATATAAACAATAAGGAAGTGACAAAAGGATTGTTATGGGACACGATGAAGGCAGTAACAAGAGGAATATGTATGAAAGAAGCATATAACCTTCGAAAAAGACAGGAAGAAAGGAAAAAAATTAGAAACAGATATAGAACAATTAGAGTTTAAATATATAGCTAATAGAAATAAACAGATTTACGTAGAATTGAGGGCAAAAAGGGAGGAACTGCAAAAGATAGAGATAGATGAAGTACAGGAAAATTTGATTTATTTAAGAAGGGAATATTTCGAATATAGTAATAAAAATTCAAAAATGTTGGCCAGAGCCACACAGAAAAAGAAAATGGAAAGTATGATAAATATAGTGAAGGATAGATCTGGGATGATGTGTAGAATGATGAAAGAAAAAATAAAAAATTTTGAAGAATTTTATAAAGAATTATATCAAGCAGGAAAAAATCCAATAGATAAAATAGAAAATTATGTAGAAGAAAATTGGGGACAAACAATAATGGAGGAAGAAAATAATTATTGGAAAAACCCATTGAAAAGGAAGAGATAATAGAGGTAATTAGAAAATTAAAAAATGGCAAAAGTCCAGGAATGGATGGTTTGGGACCTGAATATTATAAAGTGTTTGAAAAAATATTAATTCCAAAGTTGTTAGAATTATATAATGCAATATTACAAGGAGAGAAAATACCTTTATCATGGTCTCAATCATTAGTAATATTAATACCAAAAGTAGATAAAGATCCAACTGATCCAGGGTCATATAGACCTATATCATTAATAAATCAGGATGCAAAGATATTAACAGCAATAATAGCAAATAGAATGAATAAATGTGTGTATAAATATATAGGAAAAGATCAATGTGGTTTTGTGAAGGGAAGACAAATGTCTAATTTAGTAGGAAGAGTTTTGAGTAAAATACATGTAATTGGGAGGGAAAAATTAAAAGCAGGAATTTTAGCATTAGATATATTTAAAGCTTTCGACTGTGTGGAATGGCCAACATTAAAAATAATTATGAAAAAGTTTGGAATGGGAGAAAAAATGAGGGGACTAATAGATCAACTATATTGTGATAATTCAATAAAAGTAATAGTTAATGATGGAATTACAAAGGAAATAAAAGTAACGAGAGGTACAAGGCAAGGATGCCCGTTGTCACCAATATTATTTGCAATGGTTATAGAAATGTTAGCAAATGTTATAAGGAAGGATAGTAGTTTGGAAGGAATAGGATTGGAAAAAAAAACATAAAATTAGTTTATTTGCTGATGATACATTATTAACTATTAAAGACTTAAAGGATAAAATAGGAGAAATTAAGGAACATTTGAATTTATTTGGTGAGATAACAGGACTTCAGATTAATTGGAATAAAACAGAAATGATGCTATTTAATTATACAAAAAAGGAAGAATCAGAGCTTATGAAGCAAAAAGAATTAGGGATAAGAATAAAAAGTAATATAAAATATTTAGGAATTAATATAACAAAAGATTTAAAAGAAATGGAAGAGAAAAATTTCTTAGTATTACGGAGAGAAGTTGAAAAAAAATAGTAGAATATAAGAAAATTCGATTATCATGGTTTGGAAGAATAGCGTTAGTTAAAATGAAAATTTTACCAAAATTAAATTTCCTATTTAGAATGATACCACTAAAAATATCAGAAGTAGAATTAAGTAAATGGCAACAGTTACTAAACGTATATTGTAATAGAGGGAAAAGATGTAGATTAAATAAACAATTTTGGTATGAGTCTCAGAAAAAAGGAGGGCTAGGCCTCCCTAATATAAAAGGATATTATGAAGCTAACCACTTAAGATATGTAATAGAAGGAATGCTGGATGTACCAGATTTAGATTGGTTAGAAATGGGGGAAAAAGAGATAGATATGAAAATAGAGAATTTTTTTTAAAGAAATTAGTAGGAAAGAAATTAAAGAAATTGGAAATCCATTTATGGAAAATATATTAGAAATCTGGAATAAATATAAAAAAGGATTAATGAATGAAAATTCAATAATAACACCAATAATAATGGAAAAATCTTTCCCCCCAAATTTAAAAGCTTTATTAGATAAAGAATTAAAGGAAAGGAAAATAGATAAAATAGAAAATTGGATAGAATTAAAGATAGGAAAAGAAAATATAAAAGAAACATTTAGGGGGATAAACATGTCTTGGTTACATTTTATGCAAATAGAACAATGATTTAAGAATTGGAAGAAAAAATATAGAAAGAGGGAAATATACACAATTTGAACAAATAGTTCAGAAAGGAAAAAGAATGGAGGAAAATGAAAATATGAAAGGCATAACTAGCAAAATTTATAAAATATTAATGGACAATAAAAGGGAAAAACTAGATCAAATTATTTTAAAAGAAATATGGGAAGATGAATTGAAATGCAAAATCTCTGACAATGAATGGAATAAGATTTGGGAACAAAGACATTTGAAAAATTTATCGGTGCGAATTAAGGAAAATTATTATAAATTGATTTGGAAGTGGTATTTGACACCACTGAGATTACATAATATAAATAAAGAAAATTCAAAATATTGTTGGAGAGGTTGTCAGGAAGTAGGGTCATATCTACATATGTGGTGGCAATGTAAATATGTACAAAAATTCTGGGAAATAGTAATATTAGAGATAGAAAAGGTTATGAATATAAAGATAGATAGAAAACCGAATATAGCATTGTTATCAATATATAATGAAGTAGAATGGAAGGAGGAAAAAAACCTTGTGACAAATTTGTTTACGGCTGCGAGATTAATTATAGCAAGAAGTTGGAAAACAAAAATAAGTGTGAAATTGGAGGATTGGTATAAGGAAGTTTGGAAGATAGCAATTAATGATAAATTAACATGTAGATTGAAAGTGAAAAAAGGATTATTGAAAAGAAATGATTTTGATGAAATATGGAAAAAATTTATTGAAAATGTATTAAGAATGGAAGATGGGAAACTGCCTCCACGGGAGGAGTTAAGATTTTGGATGGAGTATAAAGATGGAAATGGCTCCGGGGGTGGGGTGCACGGAGGGGATATTTAGGGGATTTGTTTAAAAAAAAAAAGGCTAAGATGTAAAAGTATATAAAAATGTATGGAAAGTTGATTAATATAAATAAAATTTAAAAAAAAGTCAATGTGGGTTTCTCAAAAACAAGTCATGCCAAACTAATCTGATCTCTCTTTTTGAATGAGTTACAAGCTTAGTAGATGAAGGGAGTGCTGTGGATGTAGTATTTCTTGATTTCAGTAAGGCCTTTGACAAAGTCCTCCATGATATTCTTGCAAACAAAGCTTGTAAAATGTGGCCTAAACTCCACTGTTATGTGGATTTGTAATTAGTTGACAGACTGAACCCAAAGGGTCCTCACTAACGACTCCTCTAAGAATAATAGAGTCATAAAGTTGGTAGAGACCCCAAGGGCCATCAGGTCCAACCCCCTGCCATGCAGAAACACACAATCAAAGCACTGCTGACAGAGGGCCATCTAGCCTCTGTTTAAAAAATTCCAAAGAAAGAGACTGCCACATTCTGAGAGAGTGTATTTCACTGTCAAACAGCTCTCACTATCAGGAGGAGGTTCCTCCTAATGTTGAGATGGAATCTATTTCCCTGTAGCTTGCATCCATTGTTCTGTCTTCTAGTCTCTGGAGCAGCAGAAAACAATCTTGTTCCATCCTCAATATGACATCCCTTCAAATATTTAAACAGGGCGATTATACCCAGCTCCCTAAGTCACTCATAGGGTATGGTTTCCAGTCCCTTCAGTATTTTGATTGCCTTCCTTTGGACATGCTCCAGCTTGACAACATCCTTTTTGGATTGGGCCCAGGGCAGAACTCTGTGGCATCCCACTGGTAGCTTCTCTCCAGGATGAAGAGGAGCCATTGTTGAGAACCATTTGGGTTCACTTGTTCAACTAACTACAAATCCACTTAACAGTTGCATTGTCTAGCCCACATTTTACTAGCTTGTTTGTCAGAATATTGTGAGGGATCTTTATCCTGGAGGAAGTGACTGGTGGTGTTCCAAAGGATTCTGTCCTGGACCCAGTGCTGTTGAACATCTTTATCAATGACTTGGATAATAGAATAGAAGACATGCTTATCAAATTTGCAGATGACACCAAATTAGGAGAACCTGTACCCTAGAGAACAGGATCAGAATTCAAAATAGCCTTAACAGAGAGTAGGACCAAAGCTAACAAAGTGAATTTCAACAGTGAGAAATGTGAGATACACTTAGGGATTAAAAAAAAAGAATGGCCCAGATATAGGTTGAGTGACACCTGGCTTGACAACAGTACATGCAAAAGTTATCTGGGAATCTCAGTAGATCACAAGCTGAACATGAGTCAATAGTGTGAAGTAGCAGCTAAAAAAGCCAATATAATCCTAGGTTGCATCAATACTGGCCCAATTCACACTAGCATTTTTGTAGTGAGGAGATCTGAGCAGAATCAATATTGCGATTCCAAATCGAAGTTCACACTAGGAACGTTATCACACTGGGAGTTGCGGGGAGAAAGTGGAAATAAACGGGACGAGCGGAAGACTTTAATTTACGGGATTTGTCCTGTTCCGCCTCATCTGATAACTAAATTCGATTTTTTTTAATACTTTATTAAAATTTAAAACATAAAACATGGCAAACAAACAAAAAAGCACACAAATACAATCATTCTTATTACAAGTAAAACAATACCTCACCACTGAAACCACACTTACTACACCACACACATATAAAATGACTTCCTTACTGGAAAAAATCTGTTTGTTAACGCATTTCAATTAATACTTCCATTATTACAACGAATATAATATAATGTCTCACGTCTATTCTAACATCCCTAATTTTGCCTACTACATTTGTGAATTTTTATGCTTTTACTCTATATTTGAACCATTAATTACACAACTAACCCCATTAATACCCCAATTTAATCCATCTCGACTAAAAAGAAAAAATCTTTCTTAGCGTGCCAATATTGAACCAATGGTTCCCATTCCTTTTTAACCATCATCATATCTATTTTTTTCATACTCGAAGTTAATTTTTCTATCTCCATAATGTCTAAAATCTTTTTTCTCCATTCACAAATATCTGGTACCATCTTTGATTTCCACTTCGAGGCGTATATTATCCTTGCTGCAGATATTAAATAAAATAGTAATTTCCCATGCTGCCTTTCCAGCATTTCATCCTCTATCATCCCAAGGAGATATATCAATGGACTAAATTTCAATTTTCTTTGAAATATTATTTCCATTTCTTTATGAATCATTTTCCAATAAGCCCTTGCACATTTACACTCCCACCATAAATGAAAAAAAGTACCAATTTTCTTCTCACATTTCCAACATTTATTTGAATAACTATTTTTCATTTTAGCCAATTTATATGGGGTGAGATACCACCGGAATTGCATTTTATAATAATTTTCTTTGATATCTGAATTTATGGTATATTTGAGTCTTGTTTTCCAATTTTTTTCCCACTGTTGTAATTCAATTGTATGAGTTTGCCCAATCTTAGACTTTATTATTATGCATGTTGTATATATTGGTTGATGGATTGGATCAGATTAGATAAGGAAAAAAATTTGAAATTAGAAGGTTTTGATAAAGTGTATTCATGGCACGGTTATTTAATATATAACAAAATTAAAGTACATAAAAATTTTAACGATCATTATTTGAGACGAGCTCTTTTAAGAGTATGGGATAAAGTGAAGGCAAAATGGAAAGATGAAATACCTTTATGGACCGCAGTAGAAGCGGTAGCAACTAGAGAAAATAGACTAAGAAAAGGCTCATGGTTGACATATCGAGAGTTGTTAAATAAAGATAAAGAAGGATTCAAGATTAAATCGCAAGAACAATTACATCGTGAGGGGTATAATTGTAATTGGTTTACTTATCATCAATTAAAAGAGAGATTTATGTTAGATACAAAGATTAAAGCAATTGGACCTATGAATATAGAATTTGAAGAAATAATTAATGCTGAAGATAAATATAAATTTTCTAAAATTTATAAATTACTATTAAGTCTGGAAATGGAAGAGGAATTTATCACACCACAGATGGTAAAGTGGGCACAAGATGTAGGACATACAATTAAATTCGAATTTAAAAGGGGGTTAATTCGAATGAAAACCTGATCTTTTCAAATCCTCAAAAATCCCGAAAATGAAAAGATGTGCAGTGTGGTTTGAATGTTGGACTGGGACTCTGGAGACTAGTGTTTGAATCCCAGATCAGCCATATAAACCTAGTGGGTTACCTTGGGCTAGTCACACTTTCTCAGCCTCAGAGGATGGCTATGGCAAACCCCCTCTGAAGAAACATGACTAGAAAAACCTGTGATAGGTTATCCTTAGGGTTGCCACAAGTCAGAAACAACTTGAAGGCACACAACAAGAAACAACAACAATCTATCCCTCTCTCCTTTTCCTTCCCAAATGCCCATTCTCCCTCTCTCTCTTCTCCCCGGTGCAGTTTTCCTTTGCAAAAGTAAGTGCAAATTTCTCCCTCTTCTTCTTCCCTGCCGGAAGGAAGGAAGGAAGGAAGGAAGGAAGGAAGGAAGGAAGGAAGGAAGGACTAGCTGTTGAAAAGGAGATGAGATACCACAACATTCAAGAAAAAAAAAGGATATGGCAAAAAGATGGCAATAGCAAGTCCCTCAGAGGATCTCTTGCCAAGAAACCCTGGGATAAGTTAGCCTTGAGGGGAGTCACACTCTTTCAGCTTTGGAGGATGGCAATGGCAAGCCCCTCAGAGGATCCCTTGCCAAGAAACCCTGGGATAGGTTAGCCTTGAGGGGGAGTCACACTCTCTTAGCTAATGGGATATTCCTCAGATGATCCCTTGACAAGAAACCCTGGGATAGGATAGCCTTGGAGTGATTCCCCCCATCAGCCTCAGAGGATGGTGATGGCAAGCCCCTCTGGAGAACCCTTGGTTCTTCAGACCCCTAATCCTCACGCCCACTGATAGAAGTTCCCCTCTGCACCTTTATCATGCCAATGATGCCAATATTTAAATGTACTGTCTACTGCAGCCATGCATTAGCACAGATGTGCATAATCTGCCAATTTTTTTTTAAAAAAATGGACACCATCTAATGGGATGTTCCCCTCCATGGCGATGGCTTTGGCTGGCAGGGAAAAAGCAAAGGGGTGGGCATGATCCACCCCCTGCACATTAACCTCACCCTCCTGGATGTCACAAATGTGATCGGGAACAAGTTCCCATTGGCTGCTCCCTTATAAAATCCGGTGCTTTTGAAAAGACATGGGGAAAAAAATCATTTCTGGAAAACCCGGTTAAGGGGGATTTGCCCCAGCCCCCCTAGAACTCAGTTCAGAAAAAAAACACTGCAAGTGTGAATGACCCACTTTTAAATTGGTTTGGAAACTGGTTTATAACATAGTGTGAACAACATAAGAGTGTAGTGTCTAGATTGTGGGAAGCAATATACTACTTTATTCTTACTCTTTGGTCAGACCTGGAATACTGGGTCCAGTTCTGGGCATCACAGTTCAAGAAGGATATTGACAAACTGGTGAGGTCTGGGAACCATGCTCTATGAAAGAGCAAGCTTATTTTCTGCTGCTTGAGGGACTAGAACATGGGGCAATGGATGCAATCTATAGGAAAAGAGATTCCACATTAGGAAGAACTTCTTGAAGTTCAAAGTTGTTTGACAGTGGAACACACTCCCTTGGAGCATGATGGAGTCTCCTTCTTTGAAGGTTTGTAAACAGAGGCTGGATGGCCATCTGTCAGGAGTGCTTTCTGTATTCTTGCATGGCAGAGGATTGGAGTGGATGGCCTTTGTAGTCTCTTCCAACTCTATGACTCTATTCCTTCACAATGTACAGGGATACATTAAGTAGGGCATGTTCTCACAGCATGATCAGACATTGTGTAACCCAGTGTGCATACTTATTCCAGTACATGGCTAGAATTTTTTGTAATGGATTTTGAGACCTGTAATGGCAAACACAGAGAGCCAGAGATCTTACCTCA
The DNA here is from genome assembly GCA_026167975.1 of Phrynosoma blainvillii. NCBI lineage: Eukaryota > Metazoa > Chordata > Lepidosauria > Squamata > Phrynosomatidae > Phrynosoma > Phrynosoma blainvillii. The sequence continues at coordinate 279,791,719 of JANUYF010000002.1, read as the reverse complement.
ATCAAGGTAACATAAAAGTTCTACATGTAAAACTACCTCCACACCTCCCATCTTACCATCACCAGCACCCACAATATCACTGATAATCCTCCATCCATGGCTTTTAAATGGCTCATGGAGGGCAGGGGAGCAGCAGGCTATTGTTAGCGGATGTCCTCAATTTTTCTTGGTGTTTAGAAGCATGTGGCGTTCCCTATGATCCCAGCCTGACCCTTGGGAGATGGCAGCCATAATCCCCTAAATGTAAGGTCATGTAGGCACTGCTGGAGTTGCCCAAGACCACTAGAGATTTCCTGGACAGGCAGATTTGGGAATTGCCATTGGGAATATCCCATTATCCTGGAAAAGATACACAATGGTGTTTATTTGTCTTAGGTCTCACACTTAATGGGACAGTGATCAGATTTGATTGCACCCCTTTCTCTAGCTTCCCTTCCTTGATAGTTTTGAAACCAAATGCATTGTTTAGGCTATGCTCATACTTAGGAAAACAAAGATAAGCTCGTCAAGCCTTTGTCCTCCATTGTTAGACTCATAGCTAGGAGCCAGAAATTCCCTATAAAAACCCCTGAATTCTGGCAGTCCATGTGCTACCTTGGAAGTGCATGCTGAATCTCTGTTGGTCTGTGCTCTGAGATAGTTCCCACAACCCCCCTCTTGCCGGTTGTGCCCTTCCACTGAATTCATCTGCATTCACTGCCAGAAGTCCGGAGGAGTCTGTTGGGCATAAGTATATCCCTCAGACCCTGGTCTCCCTCTCTGCTCTCCCTACTCCTTCCTGCTCATCCTTCTAGTGTGTGTGTGTGTGTGTGTGTGTGTGTGTGCCTTACTTGGATGTTTGCTTATTGTGCTAATAAATATTTTAGACTTTAAGTGAAGTATGGTCCTTCTCAGCATCATTCTCTGCCAGGATTCTTGGGACTCTGGTATACACCTGGTTAGATCTCGTGAAGTGAAGTTGGGCATTTCACCCTTGCACAGTTGAGCTAATTATAACCCCCCCCAAAATAGACTTGATTCCCAACACTATGTAACCAGAGAACATGGCTGCATGCAATGCATTGATGTGAGAAGGATTTGGACATTGAAAGCAAGAAATTAAAAGGAATGTAGAATTGGCTGGAGTAGATGGAGTTGCAAAATAAGGAGGAAACAAGAAGGAATTTGTACAAACAAGGTGTGCTGGACACTCCGAGCTGCATCAACTGATAAGAACTTGGCGTGATGGTTCAGGATGTTCTAATATCAACAAAGACCAAGGAAAAACATGTTTTCATCAAAAGAAAGATGAACAAGGTATAAAAGAAGTGGTCTACCAGCCTCACTTTGTTAGCACCTACCTGGGCAAGGTGTCATCCCAACCTTCATGGATGCCTGATCAACATTCAGTGGAGGACCTTTGTGAGTATGTCTGAGTGAATGTGTGTGTGAAAGAGCTCTTGATACTTAAAATGATTGTCTTATTTGTTATTTGTTATTTCTTATTGTCTTATTTTTTATTGTTTCATCCATATGTCTTAATACTGTAAATGTTACATGCATAGTGTCTAAACCCAGATCTGGTTTCCCATGTGTCTATATTGAAAATCCTATAGTCTAGGGTGGCTGGATTTCTCTCTGGATCAAAAGAACAACAGAGAACCTCGGTTCATGACAATATCAAGCCAGAGAAATTCTCTAGAGAATATGTTTGATATAAATATTCACTGCAAAGAATTCTAAGGAAATTTTGGAGAAGAAAATGAATGAACCTTGGAAGTAGTTTGTAGGTGTGAAGAAGAATGTAGTTTGTGTTCTGTAGTCTGGAAATCAATGATTGATTGTATGGTCCCATCTGGAGGGGATGTTACTGGAGAGACTTTGGTTCTTAAATGTTCATGACCCTTCTACCTTTTGTTATTAAAAGGTTAATTTGTTTAAAATCGGAGAGTGTCATAGTATGACACATGTGGGATTTCATTAAGGAATCTCTTACTTTGTCTCTCTCACTTCTCCACAGTAATTCATATAGTTAAAAAATGGGTTGATGTAACCCCATTTGGGCCAGTGAGTGGGAAAACCCTAAAGAAGGGTCTGTACATACTAGTTCCATTCAGAAAGAGTAGGAGAGGTGGAGAGGAGAGGAGCTGCAATTGCCAGGGAGATAGATTAGGCCCTTGTCTAATCCTTGTCTCTTCGAAAATGGTAGTAAGATTTTCAACTTTATATTTAGGAGGGGATAGAAGGACAAATCCCTTGTAGTAGAATTTTTATTATGTACTTGAACCTATTTTGAATTTTTAATATTTACATACATGCAGAAGGGTTTTACAATCAAGTCCAGCACACTAGCACCTTATTGACTGCATGGAATTTGGGAATCCTAGCTATGTGTTCAGTTTAGTATTTAATTTGTTGTGTTGCTGTTGTTTTGTGACTGTGTTTGCAGTATTCATGTAGGATTAGCCCCACAGAACTGATGGAATAAGTACATCAACAGATTCATATGCAGAGAATAATTATTTATCTGACTCACAGAGTCAGCTTAAGACAATTGTTCTGTGCCATTCCATGTCCAGAAGTCAAGCCAGATAGATTTTAACATTGGAAACAGAAGCACATCCTTCACTTTCTGAAAGCAGCAGGCTAGCTTGTATAAGAAAGTGGATGAGGTCAGCAAAGCTCTGGATGGATGGTTCTCTAAGTTCTACCCTTCAGGACACAGAAAAATTGTGGGGCCCAGGAGGAATGCATTGGGGGTTGCATCTTTCACCTAAGATGGTCATCTCACTCACTGCATAAGGGTAGGGTGGCCAGTTTGGCCACTTTAGTAAAGAGCTGAGAAAAGAAATGGGCATTATTCTCTTTGCTTGAGACGAAGGAGTTGTTAATTAGGAAACCAGTAGAAAGAAATGTCTTGAGCTGGAGGTGACCTTTCCCTCACAGTAAAAGCTGCAATGCTTTTTGTCTGAAATTGGAACTAGGAATCTCTTTAAAAGTCTCCACAAAAGCGAACAACAGTCATTATGAAAGAGATACAAAAGCTGCAAGAATGGACCACATTAAAAAGAAAAGGGAATTAGAGGCAATCTCTTGTTCCTATCAAGGGATATTTTTTATCACAAGTGAAGTTTAAATCTTGGGTCCTTTCAATTCCTCGAAAATCTCCTCTCACATCTTAGAATTGTGAAGCAGATTGTTTGCTATGGGAAAAACCACTTTTCAGTATCCCAGTAGGTTAAAATAGAATAAATGCTGGGCTCATGTGTCAGCCTGGGGCTTCTTCAGGCACAAGTGAATCCTTGAGTATTGTAATGTGTGGAATAAAGGGCACTGTGAGAATGTAAGAGAAGATGTACAGAATATTCCAAATATACCCATGGACCTATCAAGCCTGCCCCCCTGGTTAATATAGAATAACTCAAAGGTCACTCCTATTTTATTTTAAAACACACACCCTACATTTCAAAGAGACCAAGGTTATATGAAATCTCTAATTATTTTGACTTGAGTACTGTTGAGCAAATCTTCGATATCAGAACAAGTTTTACAGGGCATATTTGTCTGTTGAATACCATTCTGGGTCTTCAACACATTTTAAAGACTATTTTCTGTCTTCCCAATGGAAAGGCAGACTCACAATCCCACTGCTTGCCACTCTAATTCTGAAAGGTGTCACATGACAGTACAAAAAACAGAGTCATCTTGCTTTCATATGTGTTAAAAAAACCTTTGCATATTCAAATGCTGGGAATGTCATCTAGTTTGTTCAGACAGAAGACATCATGCTAGAGTTTAGTATTGACTTATAAAATTCCATTTTCTGAACTGACTTTGTAGAAGTGCTGTGATAGTTAGATTTATTTATAGAAATTATATTTGCAGTTCATAATGTGAATATTTCATCTATAACCAAAGAAAATAGACAATTTTATTTATTTAGTTAAAAAGTATAGCCAATCTTTGTCCTAAGCATGCATTCTAGTAATAGAGAATAAAGTGGGGCTAAAGTTGTGTTATAACCATGTGCTTTGGTGAGGACAAGTATAAATGGAAGAATCTGTCTTTCCCTAGATTTATACAGAGTGAGTTTGTAAAATGCTGATGGAAAACAAGCAGGGCTAGCACAAAAGGTTTTGTTGCCTGAGATAAGATGATACGTACAGAAGTGAACTGGACAGTAATTGTGCTTCAACACTGGAGCACATAAACTCTGTCCTGTCTCAGAGGGCTCAGGAGAAACAACCAGGGTGACTACTACTACTGTCCCTTTGTATCTGCCACCAGTGGTAGATTCTTCACTCTGCCTAATAGTCGGACCAGAATCAACAATAAGATTTTCCTTAATCACCACTCAGTAGTTTATCAGGTTAGATTCTGGTTGGTTGTCTACTTTATTTATGTTAAGAATTTACATTTTTGAGCAAATATTCACAGTGATCTATAACCCAACTTAAATAATACTGGGAAAAAATCTAATGCTGTTTGTGATGGAATCTCACTCCAGGTTGGTCCTGCAGTTCTAACCTAAGGGTTTATGTGACTCACTTGGTCATTTCACCCTTAAGATCCTTCCCTGGATCTGGTACTCATGCCTCAAGGTGGCAGTTATCCTGGACAAGTGGCTGTGTGGATCAGTGGGTTCATTGTGATAAAGTGTGACCAGTCTTCCCTTTAGATTCTTCAGTATAAATAATCAGGCAGTGTTATAGAAAACAAAAACAGCCTAAATGTATGACTATTAAACATGAACTCCCTGAACTCTGTGTTGGGAAACCAAGATCTAATTTTGGGGAATTTCAAATGAGAGGGAAGCGCCCAACTTTGCTTCTAAGATCTTATCCAATTGTCTACAGGAGACATAGGAATTCTGGCTAGGAAAGACACTGAAACGGATCAGGCTCCAATTAAAGTCTAAAATATTTATTTGACAACAATAAGCAAACATCCAAATGCAGCACACACACACACACACACACACACACATGAAGAATGAGCAGGGAAGAGCGAGAGCCGGGGAGGCAAGAGAGAAACCAGGATAGAGGGAGATATACTCACACCCAAGAGAGTCCTCTGGGCTTCTGGCGAATGCAGATGGGTTCTGTGGAAGGGACATGACCGGCAAGAGATGGGGTCATGGGAAATATCTCAGAGCACAGACCAACAGAGATTCAGCATGCACTTCCAAGGTAGCACAAGGTCTGCTAAAATCCAGGGGTTCTTATAGGGAAATTCTGCCTCCTGGCCATGAGTTAAACAATGGATGGACAAAGGCTTGATGGATTTACTATTGTTTACTTAAGTATGAGCATAGCCTAAACAATGCATTTGGTTTCAAAACAATCAAGGAAAGGAAGCTAGAGAAAAGGGATGCAATCAAATCTGATCACTGTCCCATTAGGTGTGAGACTAAAACAAACAAACACCATTAGGTATCTTTTCCAATATAATGGGATATTCCCAAGGCCAACTCCCAAAACCTGCCTGTCCAGGAAATTTCTAGTGGTCTTAAGCAACTTTACCTTGCTTACATGACCTTACACCTAGGGGATTATGGCTGCCATCTCCCAAGGGACAGGCTGGGGTCATAGGGAACTCCTCATGGCTAAAATATATATGAAAAATGAAGCATATTTACTAACATCTGTCTGCATTCCCAGCTCCCAGATGTCATTCTTTCTTCTCCTTCTAATCAGCCTTTACTTTGGCTTTGACAACCCTAACTCTGTTTCATTCTGTCCCATCTAGCTTTTAAATAGACAGGCCTCTAGGTTACATCCTTTCTTTCATAGTCCCCCCTTTCACAGCTTTCCATGAGCTGTGACTGATGGGTTCCAACTAGCTTTGCCCAGCTTCTTAACTCACAATACCAATGACAATCTTTTTTTTTTTTTTTAAAGACCCAGGCTGAAAATCTTAACATATTTGTTGCTGTTGTTATATGTTTTCAAATCATTTCCAACTTATGGAGAACCCTAAAGCAAACCTATCATGGGTTTTTCTTGGCAAGATTTTTTCAGAAGGAGCTTGCCTTTGCCTTCCTCTAGGACTGAGAGTGGGTTTCCATGGCAAAGTGGGATTTTGAACCCTTGTCTCCATATTTGTAGTCCAGTACTGAAACCATTATACCACACTGACAGATTTACTTGGCAGTTATCCTACTATTTGCATTTAAATATATGTGTAAATGATTGTGCCTGTAAAAAATAATTTTAATCCTTAAAATTTCTTTGCCACCAGTCAGAAAGTGAGCAACCAAAAGACCAAGGAGATCTCCCTTGGGAGATGTGTGCACTGCAAGATTCCACATCCTTTTAACATTTCTCTTATGGATCTGGTAAGGAGAATGACTTTCTTTCTTTACAAGGAAATTTGAGGCAAGACGACACCTCTTCCTTTGGCCATGTGGACACTGGGAGATTCTCAAAGTCAAGGATACTTAGGGGGGATGCAGATGGGTGGCCCTGGGCCGCCCCGGGAAGCAGAGACCCCAATTCTCCTGTTTGCTGGCCCGGAAAAGAGCAGCAAAATGCTGCTCCTTTCAGAGCTGGCAAATAGGGTGCCCCAAGAGCTGTCGTACAGCTCTTCTGCATCCCTTCTGGCACAGCATGGCAGGACACTGCATCAGAAGGAGGTTTTGATGGCACGCGTCATGCGTAACAGTGTGCACCATCAGAACGTCTTCGGGGAGGGGGTGGGGCTTTATTATATCTTGCTCCATCTTCTTTTTAAAGGTGTTCAAAAACTTCTGCAAAATCTACTTTTAATATGAAGCCTACTTTAATACTCATATTACTTGTAGATTTATGTTGATTCTTACCTTTGAAAAGTTATGTTGATTAATTTTTAGCATGGCTCACCCTTCTGTACACTTGACAAGTCTAACTTGAAAACTTACCTGGTGTTGCCCAGATTCATGTTAATGATTTGGCTTATGATCTGAAGGAACAGACATTTTACCTAGAGTCAAAGCATCTACAAGCCTTAAAATTTGGTTCACACCAAATTCCATGCAAGCTCCATGCAAAAGAGACCCAAACCAGTAATTTTACAGAACAAATAAACAAACTTAAGTTTCCTGATCAGTCCTGAACTTGCACAAAAATATTTCAGATATCCACCTAAATATAAGTATCAACTTTGGTAAAAACTGATTTGTGAATTCTAGAGCAAACATTAAATAAATTCAAAGTATATGGTTAGGAGGCAACATGAAGTGGGTACATTAGGTCTAAAGTATTACTATGGTCTTTGTTTTGTTTTCATTGGATGACAGAACACTTCTAGTGTCTGTTATGTTGCTGAAATACACATCCTTGATCACATGATTGAGTGTGTAGAGCATATACCATGACCAATACTTGAAATTATAGTACAGATAAACACTTACCATCAGTTTCCTTTGAACAGATGTTAAAATAAACAAGCTGGAAAGCTGCTTTCCTCCTGGATCACTTTTTAGAAACAGGTGTTACTTTGTTCCCTTTCTAGTCCTGTAGTATAGAAGTTGATTTTAGTGACATGTTACATATTTTTATTAGAAGATCAGAAATTTCATATTTGAGTTCTTTCAGAACTATCAGATGGATACCATCTGGACATGGCAATCTGTTTTGTAATTTCTCAGTAAGGTTTAGAACTTCTCTCCTAACCACTATTTGCCTCAGCGTCCTATCCTGGAAATATTAGTTAAGGCATGAGCACCTGTCTTTTATCTTCAGCACTGAGAGCATATTGAACAGTATTTTCTTTTTGAGTCATACAATTTCTTTTTTTTCTTCTTCAGTATTTTTTTAAACTCATTGTTATCCAACAGTCCAGCTTAATCTCTAATTGATTTCCTACTCCTGATATATTTAAAGAAGTTTTTACTGTTAGTCTTGATGCTGTTAACAATGTTTTGGTTCACTTTGTTGGGGGGAAAACTTCTGAAGGATGTCTCCTCCCTCTAATAGCTTCCAGTTCCTTCTCACAGCTTGTTAACAATAGGGGGGCACTTTTGGAATTTATCTTACATTTCCTGACCCATGATGGATATTTCAGACAAGCCTCTACTATCTGGAATAAGCCATCCACTTTTTTGGAGAAATTTGACCCTCTTGATTTTACTTATTATCCCTTCCATTTTAAAATAGACACTTCCTTTTTTGAAGTCAACTATGAGTTTCCTGGCACTTTCCTATGTACATATAAATTAAATTTGAAAACACCGTGGTCATTATTTCCAGATTGTTCAGACATATTCATATCTCTCAGGTTCCTAGGGTTAAGTCTGTTTGCTTCTTAACAGAGTATTATTCAAAATAATTGCTTCATTTATGCAAGCAAACCAGCCTGTTCCTCAGATTTGCTCAAAAGTTTAGAAATGAAGTCCAGTTAGACTCGTCCTCCTCATGCTTATGCTGTTAGTATGATTACATTATAAAACTTCTCTTTAGTTAAACTTTGCTCACAACGGAATTTGTTAGAAATGTCAATTCAGGTGGCATGTCTTTTGATGCTCCAGTACATTAAGCAATGCTATAAAATAAAAGAGGACTTAGATCACTGTTTTTGGCTCTTGCTAGTATATAAGTCAGGCATGAAAACTCATACACTCAAGTCAGGGGTAAAGAACAATAGGGGAATGCTGTGAGATGACAGGGTCAAATGGTGCCCAACTCCAGAGGCCTCTTGTGACTGGAAGGAAGCTAATCAATATAGCTCTGGAAAGCTGAACATGAAAGACAAAGACAAATAAAAAAAAAATAGAAGGAAGAAGTGAAACTGAAATGGAGGCACAGCAAATAGACCATGTTAGACCATCCAAATAGGAGAGGGTACAACAGATGCTATCTACCGTACTCACTCCTGGACCCTGCTGGTGCCTGTTGAATAAAGTAACTTTTGGTATGAGTGCTGGCCAGGATATTTGGTACATTACAGTAACAACAACACCCCCCCCCAAAAAAAACCCCTTCCAAATTCTGAGCCTAGTAGATCAGCAGTACCTAGCAATCAGAGATGGAGCCTGGTGCAGCAGGAGTTGGAGATTTCTAGGCCTGATAGGTCCATAGGTATAGAAAATCAACCTTCCCCTAAGGCTCTATATGTAGGCTTCCTAGAGGCATTATGGTGGCCATCACTGGGAAGGAAGTGCTGCATTAGTTGCAAGCTGGAGGAGCTACCAAACTGTTCCTTGGATCTACTTCCTAGATGTACTTACTCAGAAGCATGGACTTCTTCACTCTGTGTATCTCAGAAAGGAGACCAAATCTATGAAAGCTTATGCTACAACTTCTTTCAAACAGTCCCAAAGGTACTACAAGATCCCTCTGCATATTATATTTATAAAGTTTCAACTGACGTTTTAAATCACTGAAATGCTAGAAATTTGGAAACTAAAGGAAAATTTCTTAGGGGAGGGACATAATTCCTATTTAGGGGTCAGTGCCCTCATTTTGTCCCTGATCACAAGGTTAGCAAATATAAGACACAACAAATATAAATTTTTTAGGTGTGAATGACTTATGTGCCTGAACCTGGGCATCTGGCAGATGCTGTAAGAAGGACACAGTTTGATGGCTTCCACAATCAGATGCAAGATTTAATTGGCCTGGCACATGGATGGCAGGCTGTAGCTCATGAAAGGGCAGATACAGAGGTTCCTTATCGTTTTGCCACCCCTTCATGAACCATATTTAGAGATCTGCATGGACCCACCCTGCCACTCTCTGTGCAGCATGAGCTATGCTGATCACTTTTGGGCTGGATAGGAATTTTCTCCCCTTTTACATGTTTGTAAAAAATATTTTTATTGAAGTAACTATAGAATAAAAATTATTTTCAAATATAACATGTGTTCACAATTTGTTATTACAATAAATTTTCCTTTGACTTCCATTAAAAAGGTTCTACGTACAGATTTCTTTTTGTAAACATAAATATCCTGATTTCTAACTTCGAGCACACCCTTTTCTGCATATTGAAATAAAATTTGTACCATTGCATAACATTTTTTCTTTTAACTGTTTTAACAATGGCGAGATTGATGATAGTCAAAAAATAGAAAGACGACAAGGCACCATGTATAGAAGACTGGATACTAAAAATAAACAAATTAAGAGACATGGACAGATTAACATGCATGATTAACAACAAACCAATGGCAAAACTGGAAAAGGAGTGGTCACCAATCTTATAACATTGGGAAGAAACATGGGGAATAAGAAAGGAATTGCTGAGATATTGACATAATTTATTCAAGAAATAAAAGAAACTGATTTAAAAGTAAGAAAAGAGAGATAGTCAAAACAGGACTGTAAAAATACAATGAAAATTAAGGAGATTAATTTAATTAAGGTTGTCACTGGCAGGTTATGGGTGGAATATCATATTTCAGTGTACATCTTGGTACCTGTTTGGTGATGGGTTGGGCTATGGAACTGTTTCCACAGGCTGATAGGCTTGGGAGGTGGGGAAATAGCCTCCCCTTGAGACAGGCTGGGGAGGTGGGTTGCTTTCTCCTGCAAAGACTATAGACTTGGGGGCAGTGCCCTTGGTTTACCTTCCAGTAAATGGCTGGCTGCGGAGTAACCCATGATATTGGATTGCCCTCAGGGTCAGGTGTTTTTGCCCAAGGGACACCTGGGCCTCAGCTGGACCTGCATCGGGTTGCTCCTCCCCTTTTGTTGCTTATCTCTAGATTCAGTTTAAATAGGTTTTTGGTTAAATAAAGAGGCTTTTGTTCAATCCAGTGTCTTTGAGTCTGGTCTTGTTATTTTGTGGTTGATCATCAATTGAGAGTATCACTCTATGCAACGCTAGAAATGGGGAAATTTCATTATTTTTAAAGCGTTCTTATGGGACTCAAAGCCCTCATTTTTCTCTCCCTATAGGTACTCCCTTGGAGTTTCAAAGAGGGCAGGTTTCCAGTCAATAGCCATTTTCCTACAGTGCTTTGATGGTGAAATCATAGAGATAAGGTTCATCAACTGGTCCTCATCTGGGACCTGACTATAAAGTTTTGGTACACATACAGTGTTCTCTCCTCCTCAGCAGCCCATGCTTGTCTTTCTGCTCCAGCACAGAGACTCTGAAGATTCCTACTTTTTAAACTGATACTGCCTTAAATGAAAGGAAAAAATTATTCAGATGGCCAATCCACAGAAGCCTTTTAACAACAATGGTTTTTGTTTCATGTTTTTCTCTTTTGCTTAACAGATAGATGTGTGGAGTACTTTGAACAATGAAAAGGGAGCCACACCTGCCAAGGAAAGCTGATTAAAAGGCAGTGCCATATGAAAGTGCATGAAGAAAGTGTGGTGATATGAGACCTTGAACTCTTCCAAAGGATAAGGGGGAATGAACAAATAGAGACAGTTTGCCAGAGGGAGCAGCCAATGAGTGGAATTCTGTCTTGAATGTCCTTAGTGGCATAAGGTGGCAGGGGTGGAGAGGTCATCTCTTCTGATTATTTCCTCCCTCTGTAGTTCCTAGATTTGCCAACTCGCCCATTGTTGGAGTGTCCTCCAATCAGAAGTGTGGTCCTTCCTTCCTTCCTTCCTTCCTTCCTTCCTTCCTTCCTTCCTATAGTAGCAGACCCAGGATCAGATATAGTTATCCCACTCTCAAAACTGTACAAATATCAATCAATAAATGTTTATTGTGCTAGCCAAAGGCCATGACAAACAGCTTATAAGAATACATAAATCATTTAAAAACAAATAGCACAGGGTACAAAGAATGAAAGACATCCCATCGATTTAACATGCCATGAAAAATTATTTCTAATGTAAGAAAAAAACCCTCTTCTAAATATTGGTAAATTTATACATTGTCATCATAAAAAATCTAATTAGTACTTTGAACCTCCATAGCAATTTATGGCAATTTTATTTAATTCTCTCTTCCTAATCTTTTTTGCAGCCAAGGCAAAAAAAGCCACTCTGTGTGTTACATAGTCATAGGTGTCACTCAAAAGGAATTGAACTGAATCTACAAGAATGCTCCCACTTTTGTTTGTCAACAAGGGTGTTAGGAATTTCTCTCTAGGATGATTATATAATGGACAAATTAACATATAATGGACAATGTCCTCCACCTGAGGCTGACTGCAGATGCATAGTCTGTTTTCAAATGGCATTTTGTTGTAAGGTCCATCTAGAACTGCAGTTGGCATTACTTGAAATCGTAGCTCAGTAAAGGCAATTCTTAAAGGGGGCAGCTTAAGTTTGACCAAATACCTGGCGCTAAAATGTTCTGTTTTCAAAAAGGAGAACCATGGAGAGAACTTTGAAGACCTGATTGACTGTAAATCCCTTCTTGAATCAGTCCAGAATAGACAGTCTCTTAATTTCCTCTTGTCCATACCAAAAACAGCGTTCAACTCAAAAAAGTCATAACTATGTAAAAGAATTTGAAAAATTGATTTCCAAGATTGGTTGTTACACATTTCCATGTAACAACGCTGGGAGATGATTCATTGATAAGGTAGCAATTTGTTTAAATTACCTTATCTGTGCATAGTCTACTCTTGTTTTAACTGAAGGACAGCCAGATTCAGTATGTAGGAAAGCTGCAGGAGTTCCAGTAGGTAGGGTGTAAAGTTTTTGGAGAAATTTGTTCTTTATTATTTCCAGGGCTTTGCCAGTGTTGGTATCTGAGCCCCGTATTTCTGCACCATAAAGCATCTGTGCAATGACTTTACTGTTGAAGATTTTAAGAGCTGGCTCAATCAATTGACCACCCTGGTTATAATAGAATTTCAACAATGCTCCAACTGTTTTTTCAGCCTTCAACTTTACTGCCTCCCTTTGCCATTTCCAAGAAAGAGACTCACTGAAAACAGTACCCAGATATCTAAATAGTTGGTTTGTTCTAGGGTGTTTTGATCTAAGGTCCATTTATACTTTGGGCAGTTTCTGCCAAATATCATTACCTTGGTCTTGGAATAGTTTATTGACAGGTGTTCCTGATGACAATAGGTGCTGAACACATTTAATAGGTTTTTAAGACCCAAACGAGATAGGGAAATAAGCACTACATCATCTGCATACATCAAAATGAAGATCTTTCTATTCTTGGTTACTGGAGATGGAGAATCAACTAGAGATAGGAAAGGCACCAAATCATTAATATAGATGTTGAAAAGAGTAGGTGCCAGTAGGCATCCCTGTTTCAATATAGTTATTAACAAGGAGGAACAGACAAGCTAGGTAGGGCTGAAGCAGTTTAGTTTTGCCTGAACCTACTGACAAGAGAAAGATTCCTACCCCTCCTGTCCTCTCTCTGTGCTGCATTAGTTGCTTGCACACTACCTTTGCACTTTGCACTTGGTTTGCACTTGAAGTAAGCTGAGGACAAAGTGAGAAAGTGAGGGAGAAGAAGATAGGAACTGGCACATTTTAAAAACAGCCAAAACAGAGAGACAACAGAGGATAATCAGGATTATCTTTGTCAAATCAGTACAGCTGGAGGTTAGATGGAATTCTATAATCTACAACCAAAAAAGTTCTCTCTCATCTCTTTTTCATGGTATACTTGACATGGTATATGCCTCACGGTGATGAGACACAGAAAAGCACCCTGTTCCCAAGCAGATCTTAATGATTGATGTGTGTGTGTGTGTGTGTGTGTGCCCTGCACATCTCTTGTAGATTCATGGCTGTGGCTTCTCTGATTGAATCTATCAATCTGGTATACAATCTTCCTCTTTTTCTACTCCCTTCAACTTTACCAAGTATCATCTTTTCTAATGAGTCCTTTCTTCTAATAATATGACCCAAATATGACAACCTCAATTTAGTAACCTTTGCTTCTAGGGAGAGTTTGGGTCCAATTTGCTGCAGGACCCATTTACTGGTCTTTATAGCAGGCCATAATATTCACAGAACTCTTCCACAGAACCACATCTCAGGTGAGTTGATTTTCTTATCAGCTTTCTTCACTGTCCAAATCTCACAGCCTTACATAGAAATGAAAAATACAACGGCACGGACAATCCTAATTTTAGTGTTCACTGATACATTTTTAGACTTCAGGATCTTATCTAGTTCCTTCATAGCTGCCCTTTCAGGTCTTTTGATTTCTTGATTCTAGTCTCCATTCTGGTGGATGATTGAGCTTAAATCTTGGACTATTTCAATGTCTTCACTGTCTGTTTTAAAATTATGTAGATCTTCTGTGGTCTTTTTCTTCTTCTTGATATTCAGCTGTTGACCCACATTTGCACTTTCTGCCTTGGCTTTCTTCAATAATTTTTCCAAATCTCTGATATTTTCTGCTAATAGTATAATATCATTTGCATATTGTAGACTTTTGATGTTCCTTCCTCCAGTTTTCACACTTCCTTCTTCCGAATCTACCTCCTCTTATCGTATGATGTTTTTGGCATATAGGTAAAATCGAGGTTGGCAACCTATGGCCCGCAGGCCGCACCTGGCCCACCGCCCCCTGCTGATTGGCCCCTGCCGAGCCCCGCTGCCACTGCCGCTGCCCCCACTGGCACTGCCACCGCCACCACCGTGTACATTGTGGTCACCATTTTGTTTGCCAAAATGGTGGCCATGACGTGTGCGGTGGCAGCGTGCCAGCGACGCGTGGGCTGGCGGTGGCGGCGGTGGTAATCGTAGTTGTCGGTCAGCAGGGGCCGTGTGAGCACACGTGAGCACACGTGAGCCACCATTCCCCCCCCCGGCCTGGCGGAAGACCTGGGGAACAGCAACTGGCCCTAGGTAAAAAAACCTTGCCGACCCCTGGGTTAAACAGATTACTCTCTTGCCAATGGGAAACCATTCTCTTTCTCCATACTCTGTCCTAACTATAGCCTCTTGTCCTGAGTACAGGTAACATATCAGGATTATCAAACGTTGAGGCACACCCATTTCTTTAGGACTGATCCATACTTTCTCATGATCTATGCAATCAAATACTGTGCAGTCTTACCCAGTGTGTAATAAACTAAGGATCACCTATAAGCACTGTGGGTGTGTTAGTACTGATTTTATCTCCTAAAGTAGCCATAAGAGCTGTAGCTATATGAAACAACATTACGTGTAAATGATCAGTGTTTTAATCCTCTTTTAAAATTAACTATTTCAGTGGTTCTCTTTTGTTTGTGCCAATGGAAGAAAAATTCAACAAGTGTCCAATGTCTTTATTGAGATTCTTCTAAGCAATATTAATGCTTCCAAAGCAAAAATCAGCCTTGCAGATAATTAAAAATCTTTTTATGGAGCTATAAATGCTTCTGATGTACAGAACAGTGTGAAAAATGTATCTGGCACTTCACTTACATGGAGCCATTTCAGATTTCAGGAAATTCACATAGACTAATCCTTATGGGATTTTAGAACATGAGTGGAAAAGAAGCCTCATGCTCATTAGCCTCACATTCTTTTTTTTAAAAAAATCTCCTTTTACATGTGATTCCTTACTGTTTTCAGATGTGGAATGGTTCATTGAAGAAAGACTGTCCTTTTTTCTGAATGTATCTATCTGCTCCTGTTATCTTTCCAAGTCTGGTAGAAACAGGTACAAAATACTCAAAAGCTACATGTTTGCAAGAGCTGCTAGGTCAAACTGAAGTCCAGGTCCATTGCAATTGAATATAGGTAGACCAAGTAAGTACATGCCGTAGACCCAAGTAAACTATGATAAGCATACTATGGCAGTTTATGTGGACAATGCATCCTAGCAGTGAGATGAGACAAATGAAACTCTCTCCATCTACTTGGCCGTCCTGTCATTTGGGTCATCCTCTCTCAGAAATGTCATCTGCTGTGACCATTTCACTTGGTCTTTTTCATTTTGTATGAAAGTGATGAAAATTTGAATTTGCTTAGCCTCCTCTTCCCTGCCTCGTTTATACTGTGAGTCACATTTGTAAGTCCTTGTGGGGCAATGTGTGGCTCTCTAGATGCTGGTTGGATTGTGACTCCCATCAGTTCTGAGTAGCAAAGCCAACATTTGTGGGATTATGGGAACTGCACCCCAATTTCTGGAGGGCTGCATGGTTTCTTCACTTCTGTTGTGAATCATTATTGTAAACTAAGAACTGAATGCTCCAGTGGAGGAGTAATGGATGAATGAATAAAAGGCAAATTGAAAACGTGGTGTACCTGATTTATTTTTCTTTTATTTGCATTGGGGAATCTAGAGAACAATGAAAGTGGGGAGTGAGTGGAACAGAAGGACAATCCTGCTGGTTAATCTCCTGAGAATCATAATTTAGTTTTGTAATTTGACCCTTGGTTAGGTTCTTGATAGGGTGTGATTGATAGTCCTGGACTCAAACCAAGGATTCTATTCATGTGTACTGGGGAAAACAAGAGAAGAGTGTCCCACTAGGTTCAGTGGAGTTTACTTCTAGCTATGTTTGCATAGGATCTTAGCCCTCATATAAAAACTTTCCAGTAAAGTCAAAAGAATCATGAGGAAGTATTAGTAATTATGAGTCTCTAGTCAACAATATGCCATGGACTTTTGGAATTTACCACATACAGTTCAATTCTCTGTATAGGTGAGCATCCATGTGTTCCAAAAATCAGATCAGATTAGAAATCTGAATATATATATATATATTTGATGACCATAGATGAATGCTATGATTGCCTTTGCAGGGGTTTCCAGATAATTTTATTGTGTGTTTGCCATATATGATGCACAACAGAAAATCCCACATGTCAAGGTGTTTGGCTTTGGCATTTTACATGGAAGCTGAGCAATAATTTATTGAAATGTATGAGGGCTAACAGACTTATCTAACTGCAGTTAAAATAACTTACTGAATTATTCATGTAGTGTTTGAAATTATGATTGTGGGAGCAAATTAGCTAACTGAAAACTGGAAATTAATGTTGCTCATTAATAATGCATTGATTTGGGAAAGGGTGCTGGTGGAGCAGGTGGTTTGGTTCATGGCATACAAATGTAGAATTTTCCATCTGATGAATATTCTTCAGATGACACCATTGCATGGGAGAGCAGAGAGCACTGTGCACAGTGCTTGGCGTAAGGTGGCCTTTGGGGGATTGTAATAGCCTTATGATAATCAAATCAACTTGTTTGCTTTTGTTGTGTGCGACTTTTTTTCAGAGTGCCTCCCCTTCTGTGTCAGAAGCTTTCATTCCTAGATGAATGCTAGTTCTGTCAGAAACATGATTGACTACTGTCTAGTATTGAGGCGCAAATTGAAGGCCAGTTTGGTTTGATGGACAGTCCTTTCTTGTAGAGTTGAACTAAGCCAGTCCCTGGTTTGCTAAGAAGCTGGAAGCAATGAAGTGGGTGAATTGCCAATCAGAGTGACAGTGGCAGAAAGCTAAGAAAAAGTCCAACCAAAAATGGGCTAAAGTGTATCAGAAGATCTATGTGTGGGGCAAAAACCTTTCTTCAACTGACATCATTGCATCTTCAAAGCCCTGTCCACTGGAGCTGTTTTGAATGGCCAGGGTTTGTTAAAATCTGGCCCATAGGAGAATGTGAGCCACTCAGCAGCCCTCTGTGTAGAAGGTGCCCACCATTTTGGACATAAAATTTGCTCAGATTCACTTGGACACTAGAATTGATAGGTCTGGTGGACATCAGCTTGACCCTTGCTTGTCCAATAGCTACGTTTTAGTTGTTGCAAACTGAAGATGAGGACATGATCCTTTGAGAGGCAAGAGCCTTGTCTCTTCTGGCTCAGTAAACAGGTCTGAGGGGTACAGGCTGAGTGGGAAAAAGAGAATGATTAATGCTTTTTTACAACAAGGCAGGGTCCCAACAAGCGCAAAGCAAGCTGCTGTAAGACCTCTACTCCAAACTTCTGGGACTTCTCCTGTCCTCCAGGAATTCTAAAAAAAAAATTGACTTTGGATTTCAGATTATACCTGCAAGTTCCTTTAGTACTCTTGGATGCAGCTCATCCAGCCCTGGAGAGTTGAACTGATTCAGAGTAGCTAGGTATTCCTTTATTATCACTTTACCTATTCTGTGCTGCAATCCCCATACTGTATTATTTGTTTTATGCTATCAGAGAATTGCTTTCCTTTGGAAGACAACTGAGGCAAAGAAGGTATTGAACAGTCCCTCCTTCTGTCTGTCCCGGTTAACATTTTACCATCGTATCTATACAGTGGCCCTACCCAGTGGCATCACTAGGGCCGTGAGGGGGGGTCCAGACTGGGGAAGCAGTAGAACAGGGAGATATAACCAATATTCCCACAGCATCAGTTTCCTGAAGCATCAAGGTGATGGCATGTCAGTAGGGTCTCTGGAGTGCGTGAAGAGAAAATGAAATCATATCCATACTTGGCAGGGGAAAAATAAGTCCCATTGTGCATATATTTACAATGCAATTCCTCCCCTCCCCCTTTTAGTTCCCTTAGAGCTGATTGGAAAGCCCTAAAAATGGAAGAGTGTGTGGCTAATAGTCTCATTCATTCCAAATTAAACCACATTCATTCCAAAGTAAACCACACCATGGACGTTACTTGTGAGTAAACATTACAATGACCAGACTCTCTCTCATTAAAATGACAAAGATTGTCTCAACCTCAGTCTCTCTCTTTTTAACCATAAAAAAGACCAACATGCTGCTTCTGATTAAAGGATAAGATACAATATAGAAGGCTTGTGCTTGGTTAGACCCTCCTTTATAATCTCAAAGCAGTTTAGACTGCTCCATTCCTAATGGATTTTGGAATGGACTTTGAGTCCATTTGGACTTTGGGTGACTTTTGGAGTGGACTTTGAGTGACTTTGTGCAAATCTTTAGATTACCTCACATTACAGTATTGTAAGACTATGGTCTAAGCTATATGTTGCCACAAATGTGCAGGAACTACAATTCTTGTTACCTCTTGCCCTCCATATGATCTTCTTCAATGTACTTTGTGTTGTGAGGTCATGGTTCAATAGACCAAGTCATTGCTCTAATCTGACATCTTTTTGCAGTGTTTTCAAATGTTTGGGCAATAGTCTGAAGGTGTATAATAAAGCAACTTTGCTGATTGAAACAGGTCTGGGTCTGGTCAGTTTCTGGGGTGGGAGACTGTGTGGGAATAATATACACACCAATCCAAATTCTACTGAAGAAAGTTGGGATAAACACATAATATATAAAATATTATTCATTGTGTTTATATGGCACACATCCAGTACAGTGAAATGGAGTGGGAATGTTCTGCTCTCATGCTGTAACAGAATTCCACAGTTCAGTAGTCAAAAGGTATCCGATAACAAACAGTCCAGAGTCAGAAGCCATAAATCTAAGCAAAGTCCATAAGTAGCAAGATATATATAAGGTCCAGAAGCAGTCCTGGGTCATAAATCACAGAATCAGATCATGCAGTACATTCAGGCTGAGAGAGAGAAACCAAGTTGATCTTCAGCAACTGAAAAGGGGGAAAGCACTTGGCTTATAAAGCCTACTGATGTAGCCACAACCAACTTGCAGACCATATTTTAAGAGTATTTCCTAGTGCGTGTGCACAGCTTCTCACTTTGCTGTGTGGGAGGGACTGGGTTTGTGCCAGACACCGGAGCCTTCACCTTTATTGAGGACTTGGAGCTATCGCTTCTACCTTTTCCTACTGTGGAGCACTCATGTAGCTTTCAGACTGAGCTGGAGGAGGGCACAGTTCTGTTAGGTTTCTTTTATCTTCCTGACAGTAAGGGCTGTTCGACTGTGGAACACACTCCTTTGGAGTGTGGTGGAGTCTTCTTCCTTGGAGGTCTTTAAGCAGAGTCTGGATGGCCATCTGTCGGGGATGCTTTGATTGGGAGTTCCTGTATGGCAGGGGGGTTGGACTGGATGGCCCTTGTGGTCTCTTCCAACTCTATGATTCTATGATCTTTTGAAGCTGAACTCTCAGGTGGGGGTTATGACACAGAGCAAGAGCTAGGACTTTGGCTGTGGCACATTTCAGAGAAGATCCTATACATTTTTAGCACAATGTATACATACTCCAGTGTACTTATGCTGGATACCATGGTCATACAGATGATTGCTTAATGAATGCCACAGTCTTGAACTCATTTGTTGTGCAATGGCCAATTAGATTTCCACCCATGAGGTCAAAAGAGAAAGGGAACTAACTTTTCAGAAAGTTGTACTACTATTATTCAGCAATCTAGAGGAGTCCAGAGGCGGCTGTTTTTTTAAAAGGGCAGTAAAGTGGAAATTGACTTCTAGTTCAGTTCTTGTTTTAAGAAAGATGTCTTGTGGGCCTAAAATGGCCCAGAGGGACCAGAAAATATGCAAAATTTGCTCCAAGCTCCCTGGAGACTCCACAAATGTTTTGAGGAAACACTTTAAAAAATAAGTGGGTTGTGGGTGGCAAAGGTGGCTGGATGCAGGTCTCTATTTCCCATGGGGACCCAATGTGAAGCTCCAACAGTTGGCTGTGGTCTATCACTGGTGTAATATCTGTCCCCCCCAAAAAAATGTTGCTTAGAACATTTTGTGAGAATACTGAGAGAGTGGACAATGATAGCATACAAATATTTATTGGGTTAAATCCACTCTTTGTCCTAGCTAGAATAGACCCATTGGAATGAAGAGGACTTGTTAGTCAGTATTAACTCATGTCCCATAAAATTCAATGGGGCTTTCTTTTGGTAGGACAAACAATGGATTTAGTATGTTGTTCTTTAAACAGTAGTGGTCCCAACAGTTGCTTCTGATTTCATCTTCCTTTATGCCTTGAAAAAATGGAAGGACAAAACAAAAGATAGAGTCACAGTAAGCTAAGCTGCAATTCTCTTAAACCTATCTGCTAGTAGGACCTCTGGTTCATGCATCAAAATGCAGAAATGTCATTGCTTCCTTTTTTTTTTTTTTTTTGCAAGCTGCCTGAGGAAAGTGAAAGGCAAAGTATAAATGTATTAAATCAGAGAATAAAAAGTAATAATACTTGGGAGAGTATTACTTGGCTGTGGCAGTGGTAATGATCTTTTTAGATATCTTGAACTAAGATTTCAGGCTATTTCTTGCAAGGAGTCTCTATTTTGAAGAGTGAAAATAAAGATCAAAAGTCTACAATTTTATAGTTATAGTGAATATCATTTAAAACTACCTATATTACTGAAACTTTGCCTAATCACTTGCTGTACCATCAGATATAGATTATATAACAGGCCACAGTTTCCATAATGAAGGGCTGTGTGATAAATGACATGATTACTCTGATTAAAATAATAATGGGAATATTCTGAGAGAGAAAATTATCATTGTATATTATTTAGATATTACTGATTGTGGTATTTATTTTAAAGCCCTCATTTGAACAAGACTATCAGATCCTGAAAGAAACTCCTCAAGATAGTCAGGAAATGAAATAAATGGAAGATGCACTGTTAATAAAATAAGTCTTGAGTTGGATCTGTTGAAAAGCAGTTGTGTGCAAATCAATAATGGTAGAAAATGTCCTAGAGTAAATAACAGAGGAGCAGCTGTACCTTAATAATTGGATGCAGCTATAGTGGTGGTTCATGTTGGTATCTTTAAGCAACACTTGATATATATATCTAATGAGTGACACCATGGCAAAGTCCTCCTAACATCTTTCTATTAAAGATTCTGGGCCCAGCATTCCATCAGTCAACTGCATCCTAGTTTGGATTTATATTGGTAATTGGTAGCTTCTAGTCTTCTGGAGGTAGGAAAATGAGACAGCCAGCATGGTGTAGCAGTTTGAGTGTCAGACTAAGGACTCTGAAAGATGAGGGCTCAAATCCCCTCTCAGCCATGGAAACCTACTGGGGGACCTCTGGCAAATCTCAGCCTTAGAGGAAGGGAATGGTGACTATCCTCTGAATAAATATTGCCATTAAAACCCTATGGTAGAGACATCATAATCCGGACTCACATGACAACCACAAGAAGAAGAAATAAAGCACGTCATTCTATAGAATAGAATTAGTTCCTTTTTGGAGTGTGTATGTTAGCCTTTTGTGAGTAATCAAACCGAGTCCCTGTAGAGGTTTTTCCCTTTTCAGGCTTATCAATGTGTTTAACAGTTTACAGCCCTTTTGACTTCACACTCCCCATCTTGTCTCAGTTCATACTGATTATTTTTCTGGTGTGTGAAGTTGTGAGCTATTTTGTGTCTATTTTTGATGAGTTTGTGTCATATTCTCACATCCTCTTCCAAATGTTCCTTTGGTGCTTCCTGAGTGTTTTTAGATCTCTCTCTCTCTCTCTCTCTCTCTCTCTCTGTAGTGAATCCTTTTTCTGATCTCTTTCACTTCTCCCCTTGCTTGCCTCCCCACTTTGCTTCAGAACTTACTATTTGGAAATAGTAGCATTTTTTTTTAAAAAAGAAATTAAACAGTGTAAGGCAAGACAGTTTTTTTTTTTTAAAAAAAACATTCAAGTTATCTAGTATAATATAATACTACACTAACTACAAGGGGGAAATTTAGAAAGGAGAAAGTGATTTTAGTTGGTAGGAGCTCTAAAATGCTCATTCAAAGCAAAAACCTGAAAACAAAAATGGAATGATCTGCATTTATAGGAATGAATGTGGATTTGGAATTCAAAAATATATTGAAATATACCTGGATAGGAAAAAGTGCCACATTCAACTGAGAAATAAAATGCAGTAATTTACAGGTACTATCAGAAAATACACTCAGACAAGACAAAGTGAATGTCAGATATAAAAGAGGTAAGTAGACCAGTGAAAACAGCCACATGACAGGCCAGTCTGGACAAACCTTCAGTCTTTATCTTGCTTGTAACTGCTACCTGGAAATGGCTTATGATAAAAGCTGGCTGCTGGTGTTGGGGGGATGCAAATACTTTTCCTGATACAAATTTCACAGATCTTGAACAAGTAACAATCTGGATATACAGCTTGTGCATATATGTTGGGTTCCAAAGTGCTCATACTGCAGGGATGGGAAATTTCTGTCTCTCCAAATGTTGTTGGTCTGTGAGTCCTTTCAGTCATAGCTAAGGAGTAATTGGTCTATAGCATCCAATTTTCAACTATTTGTCTTGAAAATAGTGCATTGATGTGATGTCAGGAAAGGGAGCCAGGCTTCAAGAGCTTCCGGTGGCATGGTGGGCGTGAGGATCGTCACATCAGATCACTCTGGGTGACAATCGCCTGCAGCAGGGACAAGCTTCACTCCGAAGGTATCAGAGTGAAGGAATTTGTTTCCCCCAATAAAGGGGAAAACAGAGGGGCCCTTTTCTGAGGTGGAGGGGACCCCAGTACCTCCGAATTGAAGTTGGGAAGATCAGGGGAAGCGCGGAGGAGCCCAAGCCTCAGAGGGCAAGCCACGTCTGCAGCAGGTAGCCTGCTTTAGGCACAAGTGCCGCCGCCACTTTAATCAATCCAGGTGAAAGTAAGCTGAGAGGGAAAGTTGCAAACACAGCCGAAGAAGTTACCTTCTACAAAAATCCTTTGCTGCACAAAGATCGGAAGCGGCAAGTTAATTTAAATTAAGACTTGAATCCTGGGATTAATCAGTGAAAGTGTCTATTATAAGAAAAGGAGGTGTGGAGAGGCAAAGATACTAAATAGACACTTTGTTTAGTAACTGAAACTGTAACCCTGTGGTACTGACGAATTTGGACTGAAGTGGATTTTTATTATCTGACTGGAAAAATGAACTAAACTGGACTAAATTGAAGAAATTGACCTAATTTAACTGGACTTAAGTGGGTAATTGAATAAATTGAATTAAGTGGACTGAGTGGATTAAGGGGCTTGCTATTTTTTTAAAAAAATAATTTCAAAAGATATTGGATTATAAATTACGGATGTGAATGTTTGATGAAGCTGGATCTATCAAAGGATATAGAGAAGATATGGACTATTGTTTTTTTGAACCAAGAATGATAAGATTGGATTGACTTTGGAAGGAAATTGAAACAATATTTGATTTGCTATATAGACTGGAATCCTGACTTACTAAAAAGAATACAGTACAAACTGATCTACTGAATTAACAACTATAGGACTGGACTGACATTTCTCTCTCTCTCTTTTTTTAAAAAAAACTGAAACTGAATTACTACTTGACTAACTAAATAGATTGGAATTATTAAAACTGGACTGAAAATGGAAAAATATAAACAGGAAAGAAGTGACAACAATTAACTGAAGAAGAGATGTATATATATTAGATTGTAATTGACTGTAACTGTCCGTATTTAATTGTACTTGATTGTATCATTATTGGTTTAATTTGGAGGAGAAAGAATTAATTCTTAAGAGTGAATATTGAGAATAAAAAACCAATAGACATTCAGGTTAAGATAACAAATAATAAGTCTAATTAGAGAAGATCCTTGAGTGTGCCAGCTAGATAGATAAGAGATTTCCTAATATACAGTGGTTGTGATTTGTTTAGTCTGGGAAAGATAAGGGAAAATAGAAGAGAAAATAAAGGAAGGGTGACACCTAGTGAAGAGAGTGGGGAGAGTGTGAACATAAGAAATCAGTTTTGACCTCTTATCCATTTTCCATTTTCTATTTTATTATATGCTGTTGGTTTATATTATCATATGAGTACTGATGTATATATATATATATATATATATATATATATATATATATAGTATAGTTGATGTATATATTTATAGTATAGGAAAATTAGTGCAAATTTGATATTTGACATTTGAAATTTGAATTTTGACATTTGAAATTTGATACTTGAATTTTGATATTTGAAATTTGGTATTGGAAATTTGAAGGTTGATATTTGTTATTGGAAATTGGACACTTGACATTGAACACTGATATATTTGAAAATTATTGAGATTGCTGAAAATAGATAGAATAAGCAAAATGGCAACAGGAAGGAAAGCAAGTGCACAAGTAATGACAATAAACCAAAGAAGACATTCAATGGAACCTATAAAACTATCAGATGAGAATGAGATGATGTTGGAAGAAATGAGACGAATACGGGAGGAGATAAGAGAAGATAATTCGAAATTTAAAATGGAGATGAAACAGGAAGTGAAACAAATCTGAGATGTTGGACATGAAACAGACCTTAGAAAAAATGACAGCAGATATGGGAAAGATAACAAACAAAATAGGCAAACTGGAAAGCAATGCAAAACAGATGGAAGGTAAAATAGAAGGAATTTCCCAACAGCAAAGAGAAAACCAAGAAATCACAAGTTGTTGACCTCAGCACTAGCTGATTATATTGAAGAGCCTGCAGAACAGTTCCCGTGGGAACTAGACAGGATATACCGAATTAACTTGAAAGCAGCAAGGACAAGAAATCTGCCACGGGACGTGATAGTATATTTTGTGAGAAAGCAAACAAGAGATCTTATACTGCAGCAGAGCTACAAAAAAGATCTGACAATAAGTGGCAGGATGATTCGTATTTTTAAGGATGTACCAGGGAGGGTGCTAAAATCGAGGTGTGATTATGCTTTTTTGACCGATCAATTGAAAGTTCATGGAGTACCTTTCTGATGGGAAGATGTAGAGGGATTGTCTCTTACTTGGAAACAAAAAAGATATAGACTAAACACAATAGAAAAAGCATGCGATTTTTGGAAAAAACATAGAAAGGAAATTGAAGGAGACAAAGAGAGCAGCCCAAAGGAGGAAAGGTACAGAAAGAGACTACTGGAAAGGACAAGACTGCAGGAAGCTTATAGGAAAGAAAGAGAGAAAGAAAAAGAAGCTAAAAATTAGGACACGGAGGAAGACGAGGAAGAGGAAGAAGAAGAAGAGGAGAAACAAGCCGAAGAAGGAATGGAGATAGCTTGAACAGACAAAAAGATAGATTGAAGGAGTTTTGTCATGAACCGAGGTTGTCTGTTGTTCTTTTGATCCAGAGAGAAATCCAGCCACCCTAGACTATAGGACTTTCAACAAAGACACATAGGAAACCAGATCTGGGTTTAGACACTTTGCATGTAACATTTATTGAAACACAGAAACAGAAACACCTGAAACAATCATTTCTAATATCAGATACTCAATATAACAACCACCTTAAGTATCGAGAGCTCTTTTCATTCACTCACACATTCACACACATTCATACTCACGATCCTTCACTGGAAGTTGATCAAGCCTCCAAGAAGGGTGGATGGCCCTGTTGCCGTGGATCAAGGAACCATAAGGTGAAGTGGGAGAAGTACTGCCTTTTATACCCTTTTTTCTCTTCTTTCTTGAAATAAACATGTTCTGCTCACCATGGGTTCAGAACAGTCCAGTTCTTTGCACAAGTTTCAGTACATTCTGTGTGTGCCGGATCTCACTCGGCCATATCAACATCATTCATATTCGACAGATTGTATTGTCCTGGTTATGCTTGGTCAGCATCTCCGCTTCCGAGGCCAAGTTTCTCCCATTCCTCACTTCCACCATCCAAGTTCCTCCTTCAATAGTGCTTTGCACGGCATCCATTTTATTTGGTTCTTTCAGGGCCTTGTCACTCCAGGAACCCATTCACCTTCCACATACTCAGCCATTCTCTCACAGTTTCTCCCCATTGTTCTCTCAATATAAGTTAAGTTTCTCTTAGGAAAGAAAAAGAAAGTTTTTTTAAAAAAGTTAGCATAATGAAAATCTTATCATTGAACATTAAAGGAATGAACTCACCACAAAAACAAAAGAAAGTTTTTTTATTCCTAGAAAAGCAAAAATGTGATTTAATTTGTGTACAAGAATCACGTATAAGGACGAAAGATGCTAGATTAATCAAAAATAAGAAATTAGGTAAAGAATATATAACCTCAATAGATAAAAAGAAAAAGGGAGTAATTATGTATGTAAATGGTCAATGGAATTATAAAGAAATCTTTAAAGATAAAAAAGGTCAATGGTTAGGAGTAGAAATTATAGAGAAAGGGAAATTTTTTTTAGTGGTGGGAGTATATGGACCACAAGAAAATAAGGGAAAATTTTATGATGATCTAAATAAGAAAATAAATGAGTATGAGTATGAAAATACTGTGATATTAGGAGACTTTAATGGAATAATGGAACCCAAAATGGATAGGAAATCTGGGAATGTCAGTTTTACCCAAAATATTATTCATGTTTCAAATGTTACCTATCATTAATAGTAAAGAACCTTTTGTGAATTGGCATAGAGACATTTCAAAGTTCATATGGCAGGGGAAAAAGCCAAGGATTAGATTTAAGGTACTTCAGGATGCCCAAGAAAGGGGTGGACTGGGATTGCCAGATCTAAGCAACCCCATACCTGTGACCTTAATAAAGTCCATCCATCTAGCATGTGGCCTTCGTCTCTTCCTACTTCTTTCCCTCTTTCCCAGCATTATTGTTTTTTCCAAAGAGTCCTCTTTTCTCATGATGTGTCCGAAGTATGACAGTCTCAGTTTGGTCATCTTGGCTTCCAGGGAGGTTTCCAGTTTGATCTGCTCTAGGACCCTCTTGTTTGTCCTTTTACTGTCCATGAGATCCTCAGCACTCTTCTCCAGCACCACATCTCAAATACATTGATTTTCTTCCTATCATCTATGATTGCCACAGCAAAAGGTGGGGTATAAATAAATAAATAAATAAATAAATAAATAATCTATCATCTTTCTTAACTGTTCAGCTTTCACATCCATACATGGTGTGTGTGTGTAGTTTTTTCATGGCTGCCCACCCCATTCTTAGTCTTCTTCTGATTTCCTGACTGCGGTCCCATTTCTATCAATGTTTGGTCCCAGGTATGGGAATTCCTTTACTATTTCTATTTCTTCATTGTCTAGGTTGAACTTGTGAAGGTCTTCGGTGGTCATTATTTTTCTTTTCTATACACACACCTCTCTGACTTATAATTAGCTTCAAAGTCTGCTTCACAGCTCCAAAACTAGTCCACACACACTCAGCGATCAAACACATTGCTGCTTCAACCATAACTCTCAACCAACTGAACATTCCAACAGTCAACTCTCAACTGTCACCTGTCAATCAAAATATTTTTCCGTTGTTTAAAGACATGTTACACCAACACATTATGGTGGCTGTCATGATGAGCATTTCATTTGAAAATTTACCCACATCTTGTTATTGCAACTTATCAAAACTTTCAGCAGATTCTTCTATGATCAGATTGGGAATAGGGTAGTATCCAGAATAATATCCATACACTATAATTCACTTTCTAAGCATCATCATCTTCATCATCTTCATCATCATCGACAGCAAAAAACCCTGGAGCTTAAACTTCTTTCAAGCTTATCCTTATTATTATTTTTTTGCTTGTTTATATGCAGAAGCTAAGCAGAATTTTTGAAGCAATGCATTAAAATGACTTAATGGACAGGAAGCTGCCCATGTGCTATGACCTTGATGCACAATTAAATAGGTGATTTTTCTCCCCTAAGTTAAATGAAATGTTTCATGTTAGTGGGATGAGGCTGAGGAACCACTTGCACGAGCTTACAATCCAGCATTTTCTCACTAATTAATAACACAAAATAGTGGTGGAACAGATTTATTATTGTCAGCAAAGTCATTAATGGCCATGCCATTTATGAGTCAATGGCTTATTGGATGGGTAAGTGCTGCTAATTCTCAGTCTTGGGCTCAACATCAAGACCTTGATGTAGCGATTTAGCTTTTACACACCATTTACTAATGCCTCTATCTCAAGTTAATCTCTGTTTTCTTCCATTTTAATTTGAATTGTGGTAGGTTTGAAAATGACCCTGTTCGTGTACTGGAATCTTGTTCTTACAGGTTGATTTTCACCTACCATTGCCATTTACAGGCTTTGAGCTGGAATGGAAGTGTTGTGCTTAACAAAAGAATAGATGGTGCAACACCCAAGGTGGAGGTAATCTGGCATTAAAATTACTGTTCAGAAGTGTCCCATGATGAAACACCGCATGAGTTAAGGAACAAGTTTCATTTTCATTGCTGAGAAATGCAAGGTGTAGAACAACAACAACAACAACAACACACAATCTCCTAGGTTCAAGTTCGTCCCAGAACTGAGGGACACAAACTCTTTTGAGGTGGTATTCTAATTTGGATGGACTCTTTTGCTCAGAATGAATTCTTTTCTGGCTGAGTGGATACGTGAATCTACTGTCAAAAGTTCAACACAAATATAATTTTTACCACTTCAACATTCACTGTATGTTAGCTACTTGGAACAACAGTATCAAAACATGCACAATCTTGGTTCCACTTTGACCTTCAATTTTAACTTATACTCATGAGCCTTAACAATGGAAGCTAATGATATTGGGTAGAAAAGTCCTGAAAAATTCCTCTATACATGTGGGATGAATAGTGTTTTAAACATGACTAGTGGTATAAAGGAATGATATCTGTAACCCTCAGGTCTAATTCCATCAACAAATACACACTCTTTTTGTGGAAAAGTTGCCTCCTTTTATGGAAAAGCATCTTTAAGCCTGTGAAGCTTTACGTCTTTTCTTCTTTATTGCTCATTTTTAGATTTATGCAGAGAAAATTGGGATTTTGTGCTGAATTGGCCATGGGGATTACAGGCTTCTTAAGATGCATTTTCCCCATTCATCTTCTGCCTGGAGTCACTGTATGAACGTACCTTTTCGTTGCTGAAGTCATGTGTATTTTTATTTTATCTAAAGCACACCTTAGGTTGATAATGTCTTAAATAGTAGCCTGTTGGATGTTAGCTATAAGGTACACATAATGAATACTATCCAAGAAAGCCACTCATGAGTACAGATGTAAAGAATAGTTGATATTCTTATTGCTCTTGATGATAACACACTGAGACGCCTCACTGAGAAAATAGTCAACTGTCATGAGGTTTTTCACATTTTAGGAATTATTTGTAAAAATTGCATTTGTGCAATGGAATATATGTACACACACACAGAGAGAGAGAGAGAGTGAGAGAGAGAGAGAGAGAGAGAGAGAGAGAGAGAGAGAATGCATACACTGTTTTCTGTATTAAAAACAATATTGGCCATTGGCCATTGACGCTATCACTCCTTCCAAGGAAGATGTTCCTTTGCTAAATCCAGTGTAATGCACTGGATGAGGGTGAAACCTAATCCAGACAAGACAGCAATGTCAAAAGTCAGATCTGGGAAGAGGAATTCAGCCTGTGTTAGATGGGATTGCCCTTCCATTAAAAATACAGTTTCACAGTTTCGGGGTACCCCTGGATACATCCCTGAACATCAAAGCCCAGGTTTCAATGATGACCAGGAGTGCATTTGCACAGTTAAGGCTAGTGCACCAACTGTTCCTGTTTCTGGAAAAGTCAGATCTGGCCACAGTAGTATATACTTGGTTACATCCCATTTGGATTACTGTAATGTGATCTATGTGGGTCTGTCATTGAAAAGTGCTCTGAAACTGATTCAAAGAGCTGCAGCCAGATTGTTAATTGGGGCTGGCTACAGAAAGCACACAACTCCCTTGTTGCAACAGTTCCACTGGCTGGTGGTCTGTTTCTGGGCACAATTCAAAGTGCTGTTTATGTTTACTTCCTGTCAATCTCCTGAATGGGAACTCAAACTGGTAGCAATATCTATGTAAAAAGATGGTCACAGGTAGAAAATATTCCCTCAACTGTATCCCGAGTTGCTCAGTACAGTGCCTTTAATTTAGGCAAGACTATTTTGTGCTGTGGAGGAGTGTACATTTTCAGTGTTATTCTGGGAATGGATTCAATTTCAAGCAAATGTTTAGCTGGTAGGTAAGTGTGTTAAAAATCTGAATCAACTCATATTGTTCAAAGCTGGCATTTGGGCGCATGGAACTGGAAATATAAAGCACCAACATCTTTACAAGGGGAACAGGTTATGTTTTAAAGATGGGTCATTTGACCATGTTTTGTTAAATTCTGATGAATCTAACAGCATGTCCTGGCACTGAGGTCATGTTGTACATGCTGCAGAAACAAAGTCCATCAATTACAGGAGTAGTTCGCACAGACACTTTCTTCTTAGATGGCCTTAGTCTTTGCATTTTGGATACACATTATCATTTCATTTAAAAAAAAATATTGAAGTCTGACCAGCAACACAATATCCCTTAGAAAAAACAAATGCCACTAAAAAGCACTTGTGTTTGTGATTCAGAGGTTACAAAGGTGTCTTGTATTCTGAAGATGTACAAGTGAAGCCCAGAAAGCCTGCTTTGCAGATGCTCACCAATTAATATCTAAATATTACCTGCCTGGGAATGTGAGAAACATAATTTCATCAATATAGATAATTGGACATTGGACTGCATAGATGTTTCTGAACTAGCTAGATTGAACTATGACTGATTTTGTCAACAAATTGGTAATAGCTAGAGATTTATCACAAAAGGATTGCTGAGTCTAGGGAGATAGCCTCTTGAGTTTGCCTTCACAATGCTGCAAGTCAGGTTGAGCCATAAGTATTCACTCTTTATCAGGGATATTTTTTTATCACCAAGAAACACATGTTCCTTTACTAGTATTTTTTCAGCAA
Source organism: Phrynosoma blainvillii (assembly GCA_026167975.1). Taxonomy (NCBI): domain Eukaryota; kingdom Metazoa; phylum Chordata; class Lepidosauria; order Squamata; family Phrynosomatidae; genus Phrynosoma; species Phrynosoma blainvillii. The sequence goes on along the minus strand of JANUYF010000002.1, from coordinate 279,760,365 downwards.
TGTCTACCCACTAATTTACACTGACATTTTACTTCATAATTGATTTTATTTGTTCCCAGTGACATCATTATATTGCTGAATTAGAATGGGTGTACATATTGTCGTAACAGTCTATTAATAATTGTGCCCCTAATTGGCGGCCTTTGCAGATTGCCAGAAATAGTGCACATTAAATTGAGGCACTGCCCTGGTTCAGTGCTAGGGAGTCATGGGAATTGTATTTTTTTCTGGGACATTGAGCCTTCTCTGTCAGAGAGCTCTGGTGCCACAATAAATTACAGTTCCCATGATTCCCTAGCACTGAGCCAGGGCAGTGCCTCAATTTAATGTGCACCATTTCTGGCAGTCTGCAAAGGCCCATTGTTTCCGTTGAGTAACTTCAAGTTGTTTCTAACTTATGGTTATCATAAGGTGAAGCTTGGCAAGACAATGTCTCCCCTTCTATTGTTTCCTCTGAGGCAGAGAGAATGTGGCTCACTCAAGGTCACCCAGCTAAGTGGAGATTTTAACCCCAGTCTCTTGGAATCTCAGCCCAATACTCAAACACACCATGCTGGCTCTTAATTGGCTATGAATACATATGTGATTGTATTGTTGTTAACTGCCTTCACATCAGCCTCGATCCATGGTGACCCTAAGGATGAGACATCTCCAGCCCCCCCTATCCTCTACTGCTCTGCCCAGCTCCTGCAAACTCATATTCATGGTCTCTTTAATGAAGTCCATCCATCTAGCATGTGGCCTTCCTCTCTTTCTACTTCTCTCCACCTTTCCTAACATTATTGTGTTTTCCAATGATTCATGCCTTCTCATTATGTGTCCAAAGTACGACAGTCTAAGTCTCGCCAACCTGGCTTCCAGGAATATATCCAGCCTGATCTGTTCGAGGACCCACTTGTTTGTCCTTTTGGCTGTCCATGGAATCCTTAGCATTCTTCTCCAGTAGGACATCTGAAATCAAATGTGTTGATTTTCCTCCTATCTTCCTTCTTTACTGTCCAGCTCTCACATCCATACATGGTAATAGGGAATACGATGGCTTGTATGATTCTGACTTTTGTGCTAAGTTGTATGTCTTTGCATTTTAGGATCTTTTCTAGTTTTTTCATAGCCATCCTCCCCATTCTTAATCTCCTCCTGATTTCCTGGCAGCAGACCCCGCTCTGATCAATGTTTGATCGTAGATATGAGAACTCTTTTACTATTTCTATTTCCTCATTGTCTAGTTAAATGAGTACAGATTCCTCATTAAGACTATCAGATGTGTTGGCACTCCCATGTCTTTAAGGGCATTCCATAGCCTTTTATGATCTATGTGATCAAAGGCTTTGCTGTAATCTATAAAGCACATGCTGATTTTCTTTTGGAACTCCCTGCTAGGCTCCATTAGCCACGATATATTTGCAATGTGATCCCTGGTGCCTCTTCTTTTCCTGAAGCCTGCTTGGACCTCTGGGATTTCTCTCTCCATGTGTGGTTGGAGTCTATGTTGCAGTATTTTGAGCATAATTTTGCTTGCATGGGAGATTAATGCTATAATCTATAGTTGCTGAAGTCTCCTTTTTTGTGGAAGGGGATGCATATTAATCGCTTCCAATCTGTTGGCCATCATTTTGTTTTCCATATCTGTTGACATATGTTGGTTAGCACTAGAGTTGGTTCTGTCAGTGTGGATTGCAACAGTTCTATTGGCATATCATCTGTTCCTGGAGTCTCGGTTTTTTTTTTAATTTTATTTTGGCCATTTCTTTTATTGCAGCTTCCACCTCAGTTTTTAGAATTTGGGGTTCATCTTCATATGGCTTTTCACTTCATATGTTCTTCATTTTGTCACCTCTTTTGTATAATTCTTCTGTGTATTGCATCCAATGTCTTTTTTTCCCTTACTGGTCCTGAATTATGTTATTTTTTATTGTCGTAGAGTGCCCCAGTCCTTCGTTTGAACTTTCCCTTGATTTCTCAAATATTTGTGAAATATGTCTCTCATCCTTCCCTTTTTGTTGTTGTCTTCTATTTCTCCACATTTGTCATTGTAATAATTTTCCTTATCTTTGAACCCTAGCCATTGTACTGTTGCATTCATGGTGATTAAACTAGGAAACATCTAATAGGTGTAGTTAAGACAAAGCAATGACCCTGAGGTAGTAACTAGAAAGAATGATAGGGGAAAATAGTTAAATATTATTAAAATCACTGCATTTGTGTATGTGTGGACTAGAAATGTAAATGGGAAAAGATTTAGTTCAGTTCTAGTACAACCAGAAATTGGTACTCTTGCACTACTAATTTTTAATTTTTTGGTGGTCTTAAAAACACTAAATACTTAGAAATGCTCATTAATTAGAAATACATTTGATAATGTTCAAGAGCTAACATCTCCTAGGAGAAGAACCAAAATATTACTTTCCTATATAGTGAAAATGGCAATCAGATCAGATGAAACAGATCTTTATGATTCATACCAGTCATATCTCATCTCTTCTCCCAGTTGAAGGGCATGATCCAAGAAGGGAGAGGAAAATAGCAGATATGAATAATTGGCTCTGTAGATGGTGCTGCCAAGAACGATTTGGATTCTTGGATCATGGGCTGCAGTTCCATGAGGGTAGATGTCTGGCAAGAGATGGGCTGCATCTCACACCAGTTGGCAGAAACATTTTTGCCAATAGTCTCAAACATTTGATCAGGGGGGCTTTAAATTGAGTCATGTGGGGGAGGGAGACAGTATCTTAGAAGGTATCTTGGAAAGCAGGAATACATCATGGGCTGGAGATAATAGTCAAAGTGTTATAGAGGGAACAAGGCAAATGATGCAAGGGCCCAACAGGTAGCAAGGGGGAGGACCCATGGTCTTAGATGTCTCTACACTAATGCACAGAGCATGGAAAATAAACAAGATGAACTTGAACTCCTAGCACAACAAAGCAAATATGATATAATAGGCATCACTGAAACCTGGTAGGATGAGTCTAATGATTGGAATGTAGGAGTAGAAGGGTATAACCTTATTAAGAGAAATAGGCCAAGCAGGAAAGGAGGAGGAATAGCATTATATGTCAGGGATGTTTACACCTGTGAAAAGAACCAGGACTTAAATCCTGGAAATCAGGTGGAGAGCATCTGGATAAAAATTAAAGGGGAAGGAAACAACAAGGATGTTATAGTGGGAGTCTACTACAGATCCCCAAACCAGACTGAGGAATTAGATGATGCCTTTATAGAACAGATGACCACACACTCAGAAAGGAGAGATGTAGTAGTGATGGTTGACTTCAACTATCCTGATATTTGCTGGAAATCAAACAGCCAATACTTCAAGGTCTAGCAAATTCCTCACTTGCCTCAAAGACAATTTAATTGTCCAAAAGGTGGAAGAGGCAACAAGGGGATCAGCTATTTTAGATATCATCCAACAGGGATGACTTGGTAAATGGGGTACAAGTGGTGGGATCCTTAATAATAATAATAATACTATAATTTATTTATATTTCCCGCCTCTCCCTATATCGAGGCGGGAGTACAAAGATAAAATGTACAAAATGTTCAGTAGTACAATCAATAAAAAAAGAAAACATAACAATAAAACCACAACAGTAATAAAAAGAACAATAATAAACAATAAACCAACAGTAAAATCAATAAAATAACAGCAATAATTAAAACAATAATAAAATTACAATACAAGTCTATGCCACGAGTGATATAATCTTTTTCACCTGGGAGGTTATTATAAGATGGTCATATCTAATCTTATGTTCAGTTAGGGAGGTCTGGTGGATAGGCCCGCCGGAAGAGCTCCATCTTAAGTGCCTTCTTAAAGGCCTCTAGCGTGGAAATAAGATGAATCTCCTCCGGCAGGCCATTCCATAACTTGGGGGCCGCAGCCATGAATGATCTTTGGGAAGTAGATATTAGTTGTGTGGGGAGAGGTGTTCCTTCAAGTAACTTGGACCCAAGCCATGTAGGGCTTTATAGGTGATGACCAACACTTTGTATTGTGCCCAGAAGCTAATCGGCAGCCAGTGAAGAGCTTTTAATACTGGTGTAATGTGGTCCGCTCTAGATGTTCCGGCGACCAGTCTGGCTGCCGCATTTTGGACCAGTTGAAGCTTCCGAACTTGGTACAGAGGTAGCCCCATGTAGAGTGCGTTACAGAAGTCCAAATGAGAGATTACCAGGGCAAGTACTACTGCTTCAAGGTCCTTCCGGTCCAGGTAGGGGCGCAGTTGGTGAATCAACCGAAGTTGATTCCAAGCACTCCTGGCCACCGCATTCACCTGGAATGACAACTGTAGAGATGAGTCCAGGAGTACTCCCAAACTGCGTACTTTGTCCTTTAGGGGAAGTGTGACCCCATCCAGGACTGGATGACAAAACTCCCTTCCCGGACCGGGGGTACCTATCACTATTACCTCTGTTTTCTCTGGATTCAGCTTGAGTTTGCTTTCTGTCAGGGACAGCCAGGTGGAGGACTTGGAGGACTCTGAGGGGGAGGATGTGGGGCCAGATCCTAGCTTGGTGTTCCCAGCCCCCATAGACCTAGCTGAACCTGGACCTAGCTGTGTGGAGCCCATTGAGCAACAGCCTAGCCTTCCTCCTCAGCAGCCTAGCCTTCCTCCAGCAGAAAGCCTTTCCCCAGCAGAGGCTGCAGGCCAGGAAGAAGCAGAGGAGCAAGAGATTGAAATCCCTACCTTTGCTCAGAGGAGAACAGATAGGGAGGGGCTGCGGCATTCTCGAAGTTTAGCTGAGAAATGCGCAGCTAAAGAGAAACACCTGGGAGAGAGGAGCTGAGGCTAGATAAGCAGCTGGGAAAAGCCAAGCTCTCCATCAAGGCTTATCTTGGATTCCCTGGTGAAAGCTCTTGGCTCTCGGCTTGACTTTAGACTGTTTATATCCTGTGACCTTTGGAACGGCTCTGGAGTATCTGCTCGCACCAACCCTGGACCTTGGATTGCTCTCTGGACCTGCCTTTCGGAACTCTGGACTTGTTGGTTGCCTGCTGAAAACAAACAGTGGTACGTCACTTGCAACTGGGTTGTTGTCTTGGGAGAGGCCCTGTCTTTATCAGCCACATGTTGGCAGCTTTCCCGGACACTTTCCCTCATCCAGCCCATTACCGACCCAAGGCAGGCATCCATAGGAGAGACGCCATCCTTAGTCACTGCAGCAGTCAGAGACATAGAGAAATCGAGTTGGGTGTCATCAGCATATTGATAACCCCGCACCCCATATCTCCGGATGATCTCTCCCAGCAGCTTCATGTAAATGTTAAACAGCATGGGGGACAGTATGGCACCCTGCGGGATGCCAGATGTCAGCTCCCTTTCAGAGGAGCAACTATCCCCCAGCCTCACCATCTGGGATCTGCCCGAGAGGTAGGACCGGAGCCACTGGAGCACAGTGCCCCCAATACCTAACTCCCTCAGGCATCCCAGAAGGATACCATGGTCTATGGTATCGAATGCCGCTGAGATGTCCAAGAGCACCAACAGGGTCACACTTCCCCTGTTGATACCCAGACGGAGGTCATCGACTAAGGCGACCATGGCAGTCTCAACTCCGTATCCCGCCCTGAAGCCGGTTTGAAATGGGTCCAGATAATCGGCTTCATCCAAGACTGCCTGGAGTTGGAAGGTGACTGCCCTCTCGATCACCTTGCCCAGAAATGGTAATAAAGAGACCGGTCTATAGTTGGTTCTTACCAGGGGGTCAAGAGAGGGCTTTTTCAGGAGCGGTTTAACTACCGCTCATTTTAAGCTTGGTGGAAATTTGCCCTCCCTGAGAGATGTATTAATTATGCACTGCAGCAATGATATTACTGCATCTCCTTCCTGGGCGGTCAGCCATGATGGGCAAGGATCGAGAGGGCACGTCGTCTTCCTAACACTTCCAAGAAGCTTGTCCACTTCATCGGTGGGAGTAATCATGTTCTCCTGGAGTTTCTTATACAGTGGAAAGGAGAAGCTAGGCATAGTCAGACACTCATTCTAGACTTTAGGAGAGCTGATTTGAATAAACTTAGGGAAACAGTGGGAGTGATCCCATGGTCAGGAATACAAAAGGAGAAGGGAGTTCAGGATGGATGGGAGTTTTTCAAAAGGGAGATACTGAAGGCACAATCTCAAACTGTTCCAATGAGAAGGAAAAATGGGAAGTGTCTCAAGAAACCAGGTTGGATGACAAAAGAACTTTCAACTGAACTAAGTTTTAAATGAGAGATGTATAAGAAATGGAAAAGGGGCAAAATCACTAAACAGGAATTCAAACAAATAGCTAGCACATGTAGGGATAAAGTCAGGAAAGCCAAAGTGCAGAATGAGCTCAGTCTTGCTAGAGGGGTTAAGAATAATAAAAATGGCTTCTTCTTTTTCTGTGCTGTAGAAGACTGAGGACAGTTCCATCTGAAATGCCCAGTCTCTCCATAAAAATAAAATAAAATTCTCTTTGCTTTGCAGACTGCAGCACTTTCACTGTGGAATGAAGAAGTCTGTGTTTATTGCTTTGGCATTTGGATTGCTCTCTCCACCTTTGCCTTAAATCTCTGCTTCTGGACCTCATCCAGGATTCTCAATGCAATCATCTCAGGCTTTAAGTCTGTTCGTTGTAAGCCGCCCTGATTGCACTGCAGAGGGGCAGGATAGAAATAAATATTATTATTATTATTATTATTATTATTATTATTATGTCTTTTTCAGCAATCCCTTGCAAACTATACATTACAATCCTTCGAGAAACTGCCCAGCAGAATGTAGGATTTTTGGCAGTTCTCCATAATTATTCCTCTGCTTTCACATTGGACAAACAGATCCTGCATTCCCTGCAAGTGCTCTGTTACAGACTCCCTGTCTTGTAACTTGCAGCTGTATAAGCATTTACTCCAAATCATTTTTATAAGGATGTACCAGACTGATGAACATCATATAAGGCTCTCCACACTTCAAAAGTAATCTGCTTCCCTCTTACATAGTCCAACTGGCTTGGCTCTAGGGACAGCAGAATCATGGCTCTTGCCTTCCTGTCATCCTCTAACATGTCTGGCTGTGATATAAATGCACCAAGATGCATAATTTTCATCATTTAGTCTCTGGAACAGCTTATGGCTGTTTCCATATTTGTTCTGAGCTTTCAGCTTTCAGACACAAATGGACTTCTGGCAACCATCCAACTCAGTCTGAGCAAACAGCCAACTCTTTCAGCACTTTGATAACAGTCTCTGAGACACTCAGTTTGTCATTAAGTCAATAACTGCCAAACCTTTAGAGTCCACAGTGAAACTTTTGCACACCATGCACACTCCAAAATTCACATGACTATCTTAGTGATGTCCATGTACACACTGGGACCATAACCCTAGTTGAGGTGCATGTGAACTGAATTCAACATGTGCAGAAAACTTACACTGGAACAGATACCAAAGATCAGTCTTCACTGTGAAGTTCTATGCAGTTTGCAAATGTGCAAGGGAAAAACCTTCCACACAGGCAGCTATTGGCAAGACACAACACTGCAGGACTCTTTCTTGTTTCATGAAGAGGTTCTTTATTCTTCCATTGCAGACTATTTACAGACTAATAAAGTGCTCCACAAGTATCCAACTCACTCATATATATACAATATCCCTTCTGGGATATTAGTCACACTCCTGGGATGTCACCCAGTTTCCAGTCACCTGGCTGATGTGACTCTGCAGAATAGAAGGTTTCTGATTCAATCCTCTGCCTAGTGTTGCATCAGCCCTGTCTGACTCAGGACTGTTCAAATGTTGAGTCATCATGGCTCCCAACTGTACTAAGGTAACTCTCTCATGTTTGTCCTAGTTTCTTTGCCCCAGTCACATCTATGGCATTTTCTCTACAGAGAGCATTTTACTCTGACAATCCATAGCAAAAGAATGAAGAAGGAAATGGTAGGGTCACTGTGCACTGAAGATGGAGAAATTCTAATGGGGACAGAGAAAAGGCAGAATTACTCAACACCTTCTTTGCCTCAGTCTTCTCACAAAAGGAAAAGGGTGTTCAACCTGAGGAAAATGGAGCAGAGGACACAATAGGAAAAATGCAGCACAGAATAAGTAAAGAGGTCGTACATGAATACCTGGTTAACCTAAATGAATTTAAGTGGCCAGGACCAGATGAACTACATCAAAGGTTATTAAAAGAAATGGCAAATGTAATCTCAGAGCCACTGGCAATAATCTTTGAGAACTTCTGGAGAACAGGAGAAGTCCCAGCAGATTGGAGGAGGGCAAACATTGTCCCCATCTTCAAAAAGAGAGAGAAAGAGGATCCCAACAACTATTGCCCAGTTAGTCTGACATCAATACCAGGAAAGATTCTAGAATAGTTCATTAAACAGAGAGTCTGTGAACATTTAGAAGTGAATGCCATAATCAACATGGGTTTCTCAAAAACAAGTCATGCCAGACTAATCTGATTTCTTTTTTTTTGATAAAATTACCAGCTTGGTAGATGAAGGGAATGCAGTAGACACAGCATATCTTGATTTCAGTAAGGCTTTTGATAAGGTCCCCCATGATATTCTTGCAAACAAGATACTAAAATGTGGGCTAGACAATACAATTGTTAGGTGGATTAGTAACTGGTTGACTGACTGAACCCAAAAAGGTGCTCAGCAATGGCTCCTCTTCATCCTGGAGAGAAGTGACCAATGGGTCGCCACAGGGTTCTGTCCTGGGCCCAATGCTATTCAACATCTTTATCAATGACTTGGATGATTTGCAGATGACACCAAGTTAAGAGGAATAGCTAATACCCCAGAAGATGGGATGAAAATTCAAAGTGATCTTAATTCAAAGTGATCCTGGCTTATTCTGAAAAATGTAGACAAGCCCTACATTTGTGAGTGCATTTTATCCCTGCAATTCAATGGGACTAACACAATCAGGTTGTACTCAGGTGTTGAAGTAACACAAAAAATGCTGATGTTAACAGAAATACTATATGTTCAGGAAGTGGCTGTAGAAGGAGAGCAAAAATATATATTTTCTCTTCAACCCTCCCCCCCCCCCAGTTAGCGAGGAATCTGGAACAATTATAGCAATTAAAACATTAGTAATCTAGCCTTGGACTAATTGGATCAATTAGCATTTTGGATCTTAACATGGAAAGTCTTTAATACAGCATGATAAAATGAAAGGAGTTTATTAAGTGAATATTCTAAAAAAAAAGAAAAAAAAAAGAAGACAATTTAACTAAGAAGAGGTGGGTCTTCCATAAGGAGTCCATTACCCTCCTGACACCTGAAAATTTAAAAATATTGCTGAGTATTCTGTATCAGTTACTTAGGGCCTTTACAGACTGCCAGAAATAATGCAGCTTGAGGCCACTTTAACTGTCCTGGCTCAGTGCTAAGGAATCATGGGAACTGTAGTTTATTGTGGCACTAGAGCTCTCTGACAGAGAAGGCTCAATGTCCCAGGAAAAAAAAAATACAATTCCCATGATTCCTTAGCACTGAGCCAGGACAGTTAAAGTGGCCTCAAGCTGCATTATTTCTGGCAGTCTGTAAAGGCTTTTAGTTAAGCATATTAAGTACTTAGTAAACTATTTAATTAAGTAACTTCTCCTGGCCTGACTCCACCAAACCTAATGGAAACATCTTTCCCTCATGTTCCAGTTCGCTGGCAGAATGGACCTCCTTCTATCCATGCGGTTGATGATAAAATGGGTGTGTGTGAGAGAGGTGTTTACAATTGTGGCAATAGTGTCACAATTATGACTAAGTAGTTATCATGAATTGTGAATCCAATTAACTATTCTAAGTAACTGACACAGAATACTGGCCATTGTTAGCTGCCAGAGTTCACAGCACACTGTGTACCCCATTATCACACTGTCTCTGAGATTTCTCTGACCCCATTGCAAGAGTTTTAGTACTATGGGAAAGACTGTGTGCCTCCTCAAGGTTATCCTGAATTTCCACTTGAGCAATTTGGCTCCTTATTTGGGAAGATATAATACAAAAAGGCACAGATACCTTCATGGAAGGTGGAAATATTAGGCAATAGCTCAAGAAGTATGTAACAAACCCTCAGGATCTGTTCATTTTTCTCAGTTCCTTTGCACTCGGATTTGAGTCAGTGTATAATTTCTGTCCAGAAGTATACACATACTAAAGTTAATTACTACTTCAACAACAGTGTTTTTGTGTGTTCCTGGATAATTAAGTGGTTAAAAGATAATCCAGTTCAATATCCAGTGCAAAAACAAGGCATACATTTTATTTCTTGGGTTTCTTTCTCTTCAGGTCATATGTATTTTACATCTACTGTAATGATTTCTCAAGTGGTAGAATTCAAGTGTTAACCAGCTGTATTACCTTGGCAATCGTTGGCTTCACTGGTATTATTGTTTCTACAGATGGATTCTCTTTTTGTGATGCTGGTGTGGGATTACTCTGTGCTTTTCGCACTATGATTACTAGAATTGGCAGAAATCCTGCATGAGAATTACATTTTCAAAAGTGCACTTCCATATGCAGGAGTTTCATAATGTCTTTATCCAGTAGAAGATTGTTGTTATAAGTAGCAGAGTTGGTATATTGCCTAATGCACATTGTGCACCATTGCACATCAGTCCTGATCCACATCAGGCACTCTTGCCAGTGTCCTGATACAAGTCTTCACAATTCACTAACAGGGCTTCTTAGTGCCTCTGCTACTTAACTAATCATATGTAAAGTTAAGTAAAGTAAAGGTGGTATAGGATTCTGGTTGGATATTCTTTATTCTTTTCTACAAGGCGTGTTACCATTGTAGAGAAACCATCTCTTCCCTATTACCAGTCTGGCACTCCAAACACCACACTGTGGTTGCTGAGGGCAATGCAATTACCAGTGGTCCCATCAGAATGGTACTGTGCCTCTGTCATGGGCATTTGTTGGACAGTGTCTGTACCTGTGTCACCACTGAAAACAACAACAAGTACATTCCTGCTCCTTTCTCCAAAGGCCAGGCAGCTTGGAAGCTATATTTCCAAGCCCTGTAAGAAACAGCTTAGAGAGCAGGGTATGTTTAGCTTGGAGAATGAAGGGATGTCAGGTAGAAGATGTAGTAGCTCCCTCCCCCCCCCCCCCCCCCGCTGCAGATACTAGAACACATACCAATGTATTCAAATTACAAGAAAAGAGATCATACCTAAACATTAGTAAGAACTTCTTGACTGTTAAGAGCTGTTCAACAACAGAACAGAATGTCCTGTTAGGTGGTGGACTCTCCTTTTTTGGAGGTTTTTAAAAAGAGGTTGGATAGCCATCTTTTGGAAATGCTTTAGTCATATATTTCTGCAAGGAATGTTTGTGTTACTTTCCAACTCTTTGATTCTATTACTTAATTCTATTTTTAATATTTTTTACATCCACCCCAGGTTCTGCTGCCTCACTGGGTGGTTCTCTCTTGTTAAGAGAAACTCTTAATAAGTCATGCTGCATCATCTTGAGATGTATTCTCATAATAATCTCTCACTGCATCATTTATTTATTTTCTATTTATTTACAGTGGACCCTTGGTATCTGCTGCCATTTGGTTTCAGGACCACCAAAGGATACCAAAATATGTGGATGCTCAAGTCCCATTAAATACAGTGGCATAGTAAAATGGCATCCCTTCTATAAAATGGCAAAATAAAGGTTTGCTTTTTGGAGACAGACATGGAGCAATGAGAGAGGAAGGGGAAACCCATATAGACAGCAAGATCAGCCAAAATATGTCTGCTGATGAATGGGGTAACAGATGTTGCAAACAGACTTCCTTCACATCTGACAGTGTTGTTGTGTGCCTTCATGTTGTTTCTGACTTATGGCAACACTAAGGCAAACATATGTTCAGAGGAGGTTTACCTTTTGCCTTTCTTTGAGGCTGAGAAATCAGTAGAGTTTCCCTGGCTGGGTGGAGATTTGAATCCTGTCCTCCAGGGTCATAGTCCAATGCTCAAACTTTTACACTACACATCTGAGGTTATGCAGTTTCATTGCATCCAATTATGAATGTTTTAAGGCAAATGTGTTGCCTTTGATTAGTATTTTATGCAGACATCTGGAATTAAGCCAATAACAAGAAAATTTGAGGTGTTCAGAACAATCCTTTATATTTTGATACTGGGAGTATCAGGAATCTCCCAAACTGATATAATTAGATCTGAATGTGGAATAAAGTGTGTTTCAGACCAAATTCACCCCAGGCTATTTAATTATGGGTGTAATTGGGTGAAATGAGTGAAGACATGCTCCGTCAGAAATGTTTAAATGAACAAATAATTAAAGCTTCAGAAAAATTCTGGCTGTCTAACTTTTCCAAACTGTTATTAAATTATGTTTTTATTGTGGAGGATTTGGGTGTCTCTCAGACTAATATAAAAAAAAGTTTTCAAAGCAGAGCACAGATGGATATATCAGTCCTGTCAAATACAAGATCTAGAATACAGACAGGAAAGCTGAAGTAGAAAAGCATCTGTCCTTTTCAATGGAATGTGATCAATGTATTGCCCTCACTTCTCTTTCATTCAAATAAACGGACACAGTGATACAACAAGGAAGCTTCCAGGGCATCCCACTCCAAAATGGCAAGCAGGTTGTATTCTAGAGTTTGGAACCACAAAAAGGTATTCTTCTCCTTTTTCAAAGGCACATGGGGAACTGCGGTAGGTGGGTGGGTCATAAGGACAAACTGAAATTTCTTCTGCAAGCTTCTAACAAGCTAGTGACACAGTTACCTTTTTATAGAAAAAAGGAAAGGAAAAATGTTTGATGAATGAAGAAATATAATAGGGTTTTGCTTTCTTTTACATTTAAATTTTTAAGTACTTGATAAATTTTACACAGTCTATATTTGATATAGTCTGTTGACTTATTCAATAAATTTTGCTTACTGATATACTTGTTCTGTGTCCTGTCATTCTTGTTCTTTTTGTTTATCTGTCTATTTTATATCCAACCTTTCTCCCAACATAGGACCCAAGGTAAGTTACAATGAGGTTAAAACAGCTAAAATTTAGGTGGTAATTTAAAAAATAAATAAATTAGCTATTGTATAAAAACAGCTGTAACACAAACCTGTACAAGATCATTTAAAAGACATGACAATATAGATAAGCAGCACACTGATACAATTAAAAACCTTTCTGCCCAACCAGTTAATCTCTAAATGCCAAAGGGCATTTTCCTGGAACATTCCTCAAGAACTTTGATCATTGTGGAGTTGTCCACATGGGCCAAAAGGTCTGGCTTCCCCCTGCCACCCAGCCTCATATCGTCTAGATTAGATAATGCAGGCCAAAATACCCAGGGCAGAATCAGGCCCTATCCTGCCTGTCCAGACATGGATCCAGAGGATCTTGCAGGACAATTAAAATCTGGTTTTGGGTAGAGTTTCTAAGAAACTCCATGGCAAAACTGGGCTGTTCAGATGCATCTCCCCCCATGCTCCTTATATTTCTGGCTGTCAAGTTGACTGAGAAGCCCCCTAGTCAAAGCAAAGCAAAGCAAAGCAGCTTATTTATATACCGCTTCATATCACGCTATGGGATGTCTAAGCGGTTTACAACTGTGAGCTGATTGCCCCCCAACAAGCTGGGTACTCATTTTAGCGACCTCAGAAGGATGCAGGCCTGAGTCGAGCCTCAGCCCTGGCTGGTATTGAACTCACAACCTTGTGGTCTATGAGTGAGTGGCTGCAGTACAGGCATTTAACCACTGCGCCACCAGGCTGCATGTAGTCACCATGTATGATGCAGAAATGAGGCTCCTGGGCACCTGGATATAGCCAGGTGCCCTGTTTCCACATCAGATGTGGAGATTTGGGGTTTCTCAATCAGACCGATTGCCAGCAAGGTGTGACGCACAGATCCCAGGTCCCAGGTCGCAATGGGGACATGTGTGCCTATCCTCGTGCTAGCCCAGGGAGCAACTCAGATGAGCACTGGGGCCAGGAAAGTGTCAGTTCAGCCCATGCTTTCCTGGCTCGTTTGCTCAGGCCCTTTGACTGTCTCTGCCTGCAACTTCTGCAGCTCTACAATTTCCTTTACAGGTGACTAGGGACCCTTTCACACTAAAGAATTATAGGGCTATGATTCCACTTTAACTGTCATGGTTGCATCCTATGGAATCCTGGGGTTTATAGTTTGATCAGAGGAAACAAGAGGAGCTTCCTGGATGAGGATACTAAAAGCTCATCCCCTTAAAATCCCAGGATTCCAGCGTTTGGAACCACAATAGTATGAAATGGCCTCTGTATTGTACATGGTATTTCAAGCGTGGCCACACCATAGGTTTGTATAAAAACGTGATACAAAATGGCGGTTTTATTTCTTGTTTCTTTTCTAATGATCATCAACATAGAATTTGTTTTTTTCACAGCTGTCATACATTTGCTTAAGTTTTCCCTAAGTGATCCACCACAACCCTAAGTTACTTAACTTGAGAAGTCACTGCCAGTTTGGTTTCCCTTGACATAAACATTACAATTTATCCCATTTTAAGGTAAAGGTAAAGCTGTTCTCAAGTGTGATTGCAAACAACTTTCCTAGATACATAGTCATACTAGTCACATCCTATCATTATTATTTATATCAGGATCAATTAATAAGCAAGAGAAGCTCTTGGAATAAGCAACCACTAAATATTACAATAATAATGGAATGTGTGCTGTGAAGTTGTTATCTAATTATGGATGTTCAGATGCTATATCAATCTTGCTTTGAAATAAAGCTTTATTAAATTATTTTGTTGCAGGAGGAATGAGAAGACATAAATGTACATGATTTAAAATTATCTTAAGACTTCTTGTAAAATTATTTCTCATTGTCTAGAGCAGTGGTCCCCAAACTTTTTTTCAGGATACTACCCCCTTTTCTCTGGGATAACAACCCTAGTGCCCCCCATGCCTATTTCTTGGTATTAGGCCCACTGTTCTACTGCTGGAGGGAGGAGAAGAGAGAAAGTATCCTAAGCAAGGGAAGTAGTGTTAGGATATAGATGGGCTATATAGTCAAAGGTGAAATGTAGAGATGTGTGTGTATCTGTAATTTTCTACTTGAGAACAGTTTCTAGGCAAAGCACAAACAACATCTAGAAAAACAAAGTGAATGTATCACCAGATGGCCAACACAGACATCAACATGAATTTTCCCAAAGATAGAATTTATGGACACAGACTTTGTTATGGGTAGCAATAGATATCCAAAAAAGTAAATAATCGTTAGCTTGGGAAAATAGTCACGTGGTGGATGATGGACAACAAGAGGTTGGGTCAATATACATCATCCAGGCATTATCCAATTAACATAAGGTTAACACCTAAAAGGTGGAATATGAGAAAGGCCTAGAGAATACTTTGTCTAGAATGTTTATTGTTCAAGATGTAAGCGTGCGTGTGCGTGTATGCCTGTCTGGCAGCAGTGGTTTTAACTGCAAGAAGTTGAGATGCTAAGCTTTTGGGATTGTTAAAGATGTAATCTTTCATGACTGAACTGGACAAGTTCATCACAATGGATTTTACTTAGTTATCTTATTTTACTTTTATATGCATTAATAAAACTATGCTTTTGGACTTTACAATGTGTCTTCTTGACTGAAGAAGACAGGATCCTGAAGACGGGAAGCTGAGCCAGTTGATGGTAAGAGTTACAAAGTGGCTGTGGATCACAGCAGCCAGCTTGTCCTGCAGATTCTGCTGGGTGCCAAAGAGCATCACTACAACACTCATCATCCACACACTGACAAAGGTTATGGGCCCAGATAAGGCTGTTTTTGCCATTTAAGACTATTCTGCCAGTTAAGTTTTTTTTTTTTTTGCCATTTATGGCTAGTCTGCCTGAAAAGGCTGGTCTGCCAGAGATGGCTAAGCTGCCAGAGGACAAAGAGGCCAGATGTCCAGAAGGAAACGAGCCCAGAAGTCCATATGTCAAGTTTGCAAGGTGGCCAAGAGGCAGGACTGCCTATCCACGACTTCAGCTGTGCCAGGACAAGAGAACCATGCTTCAGCTTTTGCTGGGAAAAGGAGAGGTGGCTTCAAATCTTCTTCAGATGTAAGTAACAGTTAAAGTTTACTGCTAAGCTGTTTTTGCCTGATGGCAGAGTGCAGAACTCTTTAAAGACAGTTGTCTGAGAACTCTCCACTCTACAAACAGTAAGAAGCAGGGGAAACACAGCCTGGGAATGCTGGGAATACTGGGAATACTGCGGGTTCAAGTGCAGTGAAAATTTTTATTTCAAGCTGCAAACAAACTCTGTTAAGGGCCATTTTGTTTAAAATGGATGCAGCTGGGTTGAATGGACTTGAGTCACAAATGCATGTTGCAATGCATGGAGATTTTAATGCAGCAGGTTTTTGCTGGACACAGGCGGATGCCTAAGCAAAAAGAAATAATTCTTTTAAGCCTCTCTGAGTTACAGTTAAAATTTTGGGAGAAGATGTTCTTCAGCCAAAGGTTTTTTGGGAAACTGAAGATGAAATTCATGAATTCTGCACAGCTTTGTAATAAATGCTGTGGTCAAAGGACTTTACAGTTCTTGGAGGAAAATACAAAAAAATCCCTGGTGAGGGTGAAATATTACACAGTGGTCCAATGCTGTGGGGGCTGCAGCAGTTTTGCTGGATGCCAAGAAGTTCCAAAGGTTGGAACGTGATGAGCCAAGCAGTTTGCTTGAAAAAAAGCCAGAAATATAGGCTTGTGGATGCCTAAGACAGCACCTGAAGTCAAGGAAATGCATCTTGAAAAGACAGCTGATGCACGGGTGAGAAACTGATGCTTTTACTGCGACAGAGCAGGAGATTTAAAAATGGCAATGCAAGGAAGTTTGCAACAATCAACAATCAACAACCCAGAGAATTTTGGGGAAAACAAAGAAACTGAAGCTGTGACAGTGTGACTCAAACAGGTGGTGAAAAGCCTGAGGACAAAATAGAGTCTATATATTTTGGGACAATCAGATATATGACAAATATTACAGTTTTGCTGAAAAGCAAGAAATCCTCTAATCTCAAAGATGTTTATCTAGCTGGTGGAGGGATAAGAGATGGCAAAGAAATTGAAAAATGTCTACATGCCAAGTTTTGGTGAGAAAACTTTGAAAATGTTTTATGTGTACCTGATTTATAAAACTGTTTAGTTAATGTGTCAGGGGATATACATTGAGTTTTGTGGGATAAAAATGTAAAATCACCCCGGATGGGGAGGTATACAAAAGCTATAAAAAAAGCAGAATATGTATTTTATACAATGTGAAACAAATGTTAAATGTGCAGATGTGAGAAATGAATCGTTGCATTCTGGTTATGCACATCAATTATGGAATCCTAGAGAACATAGGATTTGATAGCTTGTTTAAGCTGGGGGGATATAGGTCCTAAATTTTGAAAAATGTCTTATTGTATAAATGATTTGGGAGATGTTTGGTTTGCCACAGAGTAAAAAGTCAAAGTTTTTCCTGTGACAAGATCAGAACAAGAAAATTGGTAAAATGACCTGTTGAGGTTGGTCCATGCTGTTAAGCAAAAGAGACAAATGTGTGTTACTAGGTGACAACAAATATTTTTCTTAGTGATTGTGGATAGATTTTCCAGGTTTTCTGGGTGACACTGGGCAAGTCACACTCTCTCAGCCACAGGAGAAGGCAACAGCAAACCCCCTCTGAAGAATTTTTTTCAAGAAAACCCATGACAGGTTCTCCTTAGGGTCACCATGAGTTAAAACAACTTGAAAGCACACAACAACAATTACTGATAGCAAGACCAAGTTCCAAAGGGAACCTGGAGCCCCATAAATTTGTATTTTGGGGAAGAAAGGTGAGGCTAGGGAGTGGCTTGGGAAAGTGAAAGAGAGAGGTTCCTTTATGGAAGGAACAACATTGTCCAAATGGGGTGCTTGGTGGGCAGGCAGGCAGGCAGTCAGGCAAGCAAGCCCAGCAGAATTTCCACCAGAGGAAGGAAGGGCTGTGTGGCTGCCTAGGTAGCCGATGCCAAGAAATGTCCCTGCAGCTGCCCTCCTCCACCTCCTCCTCCAGGCTTCTCCTGGCAAAAGGAGGGAGAGGGGAATAAAAGGGGGGAAGGAACAGGAAACCCCAGGAGTTGCCATAGCATTGACAGTATACAATGCAAGTTGGAACAGAGGACGAGCCTGTCCCCTTCCCTCCCCTTCTGCCCTGGCTCGTTGGTTTGAGCTAGCTAGCCAAGGCAAAAGGGAAAAATGAACATGTGCGTGCCTCCATCCCTTCTGCCTTGGCTATCTGGCTTGAGCTAGCTAGCCAAGGCAAAAGGGAAAGAAGAGTACAAGCCTGCCCCCTCCCTTCTCTTTTGCCTTGCAACCAGAGAGTGTCTTTCTTATCTAAAGAAGCTTTCCTCCTTGGGCTCCTTGCAGGGGGAAGTTTCTGGGAAAAGGTGGGCAAGGCAAGTATTTTGGTGTCCAAAGAGGGGAGAGAACAAGGGAAGGACAGGGTCAGTTTGCTCTGTTTCTTTCTTTTTTTTTTTTAAGCATTTTATTTATTTTTTTATAATTTATGTTTTATTAACATATACTATTCAAACATCTCTATAAAGTTAACATATTAATTTCTTTTTCAATAATTAAATACACATATTTACAATTGACTTCCAAAGTATCTCCAATTTGTACTCAACCTTAGTTCAATGTTCACTCATTGTCTTCATATATATGCAATTTTAAAAATTGAATCCACTGTGTGTTATAACAATAGCTTTAATTATCTTGATCTTTAATAGTCACTTTTCACCTATTATTTAGTCAGTTTACTAATTTAGGGTATCCCATCAGTCTATATCTCTATTCAATTAAATTTTCTCTCTTACAGTATTGCAGTATCAGAGTCCAGTCTTGTTCAGTATTCTCTACATTTTGTTTGTTCAGTCTGGCTGTGAGTATGTCCATACTCATCATTTCAATAAGTCTTGTAGTCCACTCACTGGCTGAGGGCACTTCTGCTAGCTTCCATTTTTTTGCTAATGTAATCCGAGCTGAAGTTATCATATACAATAATATCCTTCCATATTTCCTTTCCATTTTTACTGGGATCTTATTTGTCATGTTCAACAGATATATTTCTGGTAACATGTCATATCTTATTTTAAATATTTCACAAATTACCTTATGAACAGTTGTCCAATACTTCCTGACTTTGTCACAATTCCACCATACATGTAGCCAACACCCTGTAGTTTGCTTACACTTCCAACATCTGTTATTACCATTCCTGCAAATTTTTGCTAATTTCGCTGGGGTGAGGTACCAACGTTGCTCCATTTTTAAATAGTTTTCTTTCAAGTCTTGACATTTAGTAAATTTTTGTGTCTTCATTCTTGCCCACTCCCAACTTTCCAAATCAATGTCCCTACCAATATCCTTGGCCCATCTAATCATCGTATCTTTTACTAAGTCTTGTTCCAAATCTATTGCTTGTAAAGTCTCATAATATTTGGAAGTTAGTTTTTTTCCATTTTGCTTAATCACTTTGTCCAATTCGGTGTCTGTCTCTTCAAATCCCAGTTTCTTATCATCTGCTTTGAATCTGTCCATTAGCTGTTTATATGGAAACCAATGTAAATTTTTATCCAATTCTTTCAAATTCTCTAAAGGCTTTAATTCATAGCTTCCACTCCTTGTTTTGCTCAAAATATCTCGATATCTCAACCATTTAGATACTTCTCGCCATCTTCCAAAAAAGGCTTCTTGTGGTGACACCCATAAAGGTAGTTTTCTGTAGAATTTTTCCTTACAATATAACCAAATCCTTATCAATGATCTTCTGACATAATGATGCTCAAATTCTTTATGCACTTTTGTCTTATTATACCACATGTATGCGTGCCAACCAAATCTCAGATTAAATCCTTCTAAGGCAAGTGTTCTATCATTTTCTAGTTTTACCCAATCCGTGATCCAAGTTAATGCATTTGCATAATAATAAGTCTTTAGATCTGGTAAGTTACAACCTCCATTTTTCTTCTTATCAATCAGTGTCTTCCACTTTATCCTAGATTTTTTACCTGACCAGATGAATTTTACAAGATCTTTCTTCCATTGTATAAATGGTTTATCATTTAAAAGCACTGGAATATTTTGAAACAAAAAGTTCATCTTAGGTAGTATCATCATTTTAATTGTCTCTATTTTTCCCAACAATGATAAATTTAATTTTGTCCATTTGTTAAGATCTTCTTTAATTTCCTTCCATAGTCTTTCATAGTTATTTTCAAATAAATCAGGATTCCTTCTTGTAATCCAAATTCCCAAATACTTAATTTTCCTCTCAACTTTGAATCCTGATAAAAGCTGTAGTTTAATCTCTTCTTCCTTTGTCATATTCTTTGTAAGCATTACTGTCTTTTCTTTATTTATCTTTATTCCAGAAACTTTTTCAAAGTCGAATAAAATTCCTTGAAGTTTCTCTATCGAGCTTAGAGGTTCTTCCATAAATATTACCACATCATCCGCGAAAGCTTTTAACTTGTAATGTTGTCCTTTAATCTTTAGTACTTTTATATTCATGTCATCTCTGATTTTGACATTTAACAATTCCGATACCATGATATATAGCAAAGGAGATAATGGACATCCTTGCCTAGTACCTTTTTGAATATCAAATTTTAAACTTTTCTCTCCATTAATTATCAATTTTGCACTCTGCTTTTTGTAAATATTACTTATCCATTCAAAAAAGTTTTCTCCCATGTCCATTTTTTATCACCTCCAATATAAAGTCCCATTTTATCTTATCAAAGGCTTTTTCTGCATCAAGAAAAATCATTGCAACTTTTTTATCATTATTTTTTTCATAATATTCAATTGCATTCAATACTGTCCGTATATTCTCTCTCATATGTCTTGATGGCAAAAATCCTGCTTGATCCTCATGTATTAGTTTTTTTAAAATGTTCTTTAATCTTGAAGCTAATATTGTCATAAAATTTTTATAATCCACATTTAATAATGAAATTGGTCTATAATTCTCTACTTTCAGTTTATCTTTACCTTCCTTTGGTATGAGAGTGATATTAGCTTCTTCCCAAGATTCTGGTATTCCTTGTTCTTTAATTTTATTAAATAAGTCTTTAAGTGGTACTACTAATTCCTTCTCAAATATTTTATAATATTCTGCTGTAAAACCATCTGGCCCAGGTGTTTTGTTTATTTTTTGACTTCTAATTGCTTGTTCTACTTCAACAGTAGTAAATGGAGCATTCAACATTTGTTTGTCTGCCATCAAAATTGTTTTTACATTCCAACTCATCAATGCTTTACCTAGCAGTGTCTTCCGATCCATTTCAGAATTTGGGTCCTTATATAAGTTAGCATAGTATTTTGTAAATATTTTTTTAATCCCTTCTTGGTTAGTTATAGTTGTTTCTTTATCAACTATTTTTTGGATTAATTTCTTTTCTTTTTCTTTTTTCAATCTATTTGCTAACCATCTCCCAGTCTTATTTGCATATTCAAAATTTTTTTGTTTAAGGTATGTTAACTTTTGTTCGACTTCTTTTGTTAATAATGCATCCAGTCTAATTTGTAGTATTTTGAGTTGGTTTCTCAATTCTTTTCTATTGAATTGTTCTTGGATCTCTTTCTCTTTCTTTTGTATTTCTTCAGTCAATTTTTCCAATTCATCTTGTGCTCTTTTCTTCATTTCTGCCCCTCTCTGAATAAGGATTCCTCTCATCACTGCTTTACTGGCATCCCATACTATTTTCATTTTCATTTCATCAGTGATATTTTCAGAAAAATAATACTTTATTTCTTCCTTCACTTTATTTACAAATTCCTCATTTTGAAGCAAATAAGGATTCAAATGCCATGAATACTGACGTTTTAGTCCCAAAAGACTAAGTTGAATTGGATTGTGATCGGAAATAGTCTTTGGCCAAATGTCCATTTTCTTTATTTGTTGAAACAAATGTTTAGAAATCAAAAACGTATCAATTCTTGATTCAGTTTTGTGTCTGTCTGAGAAAAAAGTAAACCCTTTAGTCTTGTTGTAAAGTCCCTCCACACATCTTCTAAGGATAATTTCTCTTGTAATTCAAAAAAGGACTTTGGCAATTTCCCTTGGTTCTTTTTTGTCTTAATTTGAGTGGTTCTATCTGTTTTTGGATCTATGACTCCATTCCAATCTCCCATTAACAAATAATTTTCATGATCCAATTCCTCTATTTTTTTTTATCAATTTTTTAAAGAAAAGTTCTTTATTTTCCTGAGGAGCATAGATACCAACTAATAAAATTTTCTTTTCTTGCCATAATACTTCCACTGCAATATAATGTCCTTGTTGATCTGAAAAAACTTCTTTTGCATCATATTTATTATTAATGTAAATTACCACTCCTTTTTTTTCCTTCTCATTTGCAGATACAAATAATTGACCTAGTTTAGGGTTTCGTAAAAACTTAATATCTGATTGTTTAATTTTTGTTTCTTGCAAACAAATGAAATCCTGTTTTTTCTTTTCCAAATAATGAAATATTTTACTATGTTTATATTTTGAATTAAGTCCCTTAACATTCCATGAATAAATTTGTGTCACCATTTTTTATGAATTAAGAATATTATTATCTCTTTTAATCTGTAATTCTTCCTCTCTTCATAATTCTGATGTTCCCCCTTCATCATCGTCATCATCCAGCTGTCCTGATTCTTCCAGAAGTTTACTCTCATCAGAGAAGGGGTCCATCCCTTGACCTTCTTCTATTTCTTCTTCAGCTTTTTTCATTTGTTTTTGACTTCTGGTCTCCATTATACTTTTCTTATGTCTTCTTTGTTCTTTTGGTTCCTCTTTATCTTTTTCTTTCTCTCTTATCTTTACAGCTGCTTGTTCATCTTCTTCATCACCATTTCCATCTGTTTTCCCCTTTTCTGCTTGAAATCTTTTACAAAAATCTTTTGCTTTTTGTATGGAGTTTATTCTATATCTTCTTTGTTGATACGTAAAAGCAACTCCTTCAATTTTTTCCCATGCATATCTTATACCGTGATTATGTAAAAGTTGTGTCAAAAACTTATACTCTTGTCGCCTCTTCAAAATTGCGAGAGGAGTATCTTTAAAAATACTAATTTTCCGTCCTTCTATTGTCAGATCTTCATCATAACTTTTCTGAATCACAATGTCCTTTATCCTTGTTCTCGTAAAACAAACCACTACATCACGTGGTAATTTTCTTTCTCTGGCGACAATCGAATTAATTCTGAAAATTCTATCCGTTGCTTGATTAATTTCTGATTCAGTCAGTCCTGTATAGTTTGCGAGTAATGGAATTAATTTTTGGTAAATATCTTCTTTAGCCTCTTCAGGAATCCCTCTAAGCTTAAGACATCTATCTCTGTAACGAATTTCCTGCCATAGAATCATACTTTCATCCTTCTTTTGTGTTTCTATTGTTTGTTCTGATGATTTCTTTAATTCTTGTGTAACAACTTTCAAATCTTCAACATCTGTTTGAATACTTTCAACCTGTTTGGTCATTTTATCTAATTTTTTCCCTATGGCACCAAGTTCTCTCTTCATTTCATCCTTGATTTCTCTCCTTGTATCTATTGATTCCTGTTTTATCTCTTGTCGTAGTTCTGTTTTAAGATTCCTAATTTCATCCAATATGGAAGACAATGATGGCTCTTGTTTTGATGCATCTATTGATGCCCTTCTTTGAGTTGTCATCTGAATTTGAGTCTGAGTAAGTTTCTTTCCTGAGGCCATTTCTCTTCTCTTTCTTTTATATTAATCTACTACTGTTAATAAACAAATATAGGTTGTATAGTCAAATTCTAAATTTCTCAAATTCGTTTTTCAAATTTCAAATTATATCTTCAATAAAAACAATATAACAATATAACAAAAACAATATTAAAAAGTATAAAACCCAGGTTATATTACAATTTAAAAAGCTTTTAAAACTTAAATATAAATAACCCCAGTTTTTGCTTCAAATTTTTCAAATTACTCAAATTTCAAATAATAATGTTAAAAAAATTCAAATCTGATACTATATAAAACCTATATTAAAATACAATCAGTATATATTATAAAGTTTCAATTTCAGTCAATTTTTCCAGATTTTAACAAAAATTTCAAATTTCAAATTTCTTTAAAAGATTCCAAATTTCAAATCCCAAATTTCTAACTTTAAATCACAATATCAAACACAAATTAACATAAAATCAATATTCTAATTAAAATTTCTTAAATTTCTCAAATTTTAAAATTTCTATTTTTTTTTCAAAATTTCAAAAAAAATTCCCAAAAGTCCCAAATTGAAATATAACAATAATCACTACAAATTAATACAAAATCAATATTCAAATTTAAATTTCTTCAGTTCCCCAAATTTCAAATTTCTTAAATTTTATCTCAATTTCAAATTCCAAATTTCTAACCTCAAATCACAATATCAAAAATAAATTAACATAAAATCAATATTCTAATTAAAATTTCTTAAATTTCTCAAATTTAAAATTTCTCAATTTTTTTTCCTCAAATCTAAATTTTTCCCCCCAAAATTCCCAAAATGAAATATAATAACAACTACTAATTAATATAAAATCAATATTCAAATTCAAATTTCTTCAATTCCCCAGCTTCAAATTTGAAATTTCTTAATTTTTTTCCCCAAATTTCAAATTCTAAATTTCTAATCTTAAACCACCATATTAAATACAAATTAACATAAAATCAATATTCTAATTCACATTTCTCAAATTTCTCAAATTTCAAATTTCTCAAATTTTTCTCAAATTTTCAAAAAAAATCCCTCAAAATCCCAAATTCAAATATAACAATAACAATAACAACCACAAATTAATATACAATCAATGTTCAAATTTAGATTTCTCAAAATTCCCCCATTTTAAATTTCCAGAATAAAATAAAATAAATAAGTGTCCAATAAAGTATTATTAAATATATTTAAGGTCCTGCCAATTTAATAAAGTTTAATAAAATGCCGGGTAATTCCAAAATCGTAAAGGCGATTAAATTTCAACTGCCCTGCTGACACCACCACCGACGAGACCTCAAGACTCCGCTGGGCCAAACAACTCCCCAGAATGATGGGAGGGATCAACCTCCACCGCTGCCCCAATAACCAAACATGGTAGGGTCTCAAACTCCATCAGGACCAGCTGACTCTTCTGGGGGCGGGAAGGATCTACCTCACCAGCATATCAATCTCTGTACCAGTGGAGTTTCAAGCCAGAGCCAAATGATTCCTCAGGAGGTGGGAGAGAATCCCACCTCCCCCACCACAGCAATCTCAGTACCAATAGAGTCTCCAAGCTCTGCCAGGGCCAAATGAATCTCCATGAAAGTAGGAAGGTTCAAACCTCCCCCACTGCACCAATGGGCTCTGCCGGAGCTGAAAGGCTCCCCAAAGGAATGGGAAGGGATGGGAGGGGTCAAATCTCCTCCTCCACTGAACCGAAACTGCTGCTAATGAGGGCTCAAAACTCTGCCCAAACTAAACAACTCTTCAAGATGGCGAGGGAAAGTCTGCTCCTTCCAATGATAGTCTTGATATCCAGGGTCCCCTCAAAACTCACAGAGGCAGGTAAGTCTCTAAATATTGAGGGAATCAAGCCTCCACACTGTCCTGACTTTAAAACAAAGGAAAAGTCAAACCTCCACCACCATCGTTATCATCAATGAGAAAAAAAAGAGGAAAGGAGGGGGGGAGAAGGGGGGAAAAACTCTGCCAAGTCCAGACGCAACTTAAAAAGCAAGACAGGAACAAAAAAAAAAGCTCCACCAGTACTTTTACCAAATCTTTCCTCAAGATTCCTCAAATTCTCTGATTTATTCTCCAAGTTCTCTTCTTTAAACTTATTTTAGATCCATCTTGGGTCTTGAATCTGGCTCAGTTTGTTGTTTTTTTTAAAGTCCATCGCCATTAATCTTCTTCTCTCCCTCTTCCTCTAGTCTCTCCAAGTTATCTTTTCCCAAAAAGAGAGGGAAAAAAAAGGAAATCCAAAAAGTCCACAAAGGTCCATAAAAAAAACAGTCCAACAACCAAAATTATCTTTTTCAAATGTAATTTGATCAATAAAAAAGGGAGAGAATAATATCAAATTTATAGATGATTTTCGTTACTGCAATTTTACTTTGGCTTATAAACAGTCTAGATCAATATTTGTTATAATCCTCTTCTTCTTCTTATTGTGTAGAATGTAATAGTTAATCTCCACAGGGCAGATTTATGAAGTTAAAGTGGTCTCACCAAACTGGAGTCTTAAAACCGATGCTCTTTGTTCTTCTTTGCTTTGTGTTGCCGGCAAAGTTCAGTCCCTCAGGACGCCATATTTGGGGTTTCGGCTGCCTTGCGACCAAGCCCTCTTCGAATCCGTGGGCCACCTCCGTGATCCACTGATCCAAAGAGGACTTAACCAGTCCACTTCAGGCCCCGATTCTTCTTCTCCTTACCAGGAGAGGAATTTCAGAGTTTTAACAACTCTGAAGCCCCAAAAAGGCAAGTCACTGAGACCAGCTGTGTCTTCAGTGACCGGACACCTTGCCTGTCATCACCGGAAGTCAGTTTGCTCTGTTTCAAGGTGAGGCTATGCTAGGTCTCTTTCCTCTCAGCCTGGACAGGCACAGCTTGTTTCCTGCAGCTCTCCATTTGGGCTCCCTCTGTCCTGTCCCAGAATGGTGTACAAAAGAAGTTTCTTGCAACTAGGTGTAAGTCTACAAAAGCTTATGCTACAACTTTTTTTCACACAGTTAGGGGCTGTACAGATCAGCACTTTGAGCTGGAATTGGAGGAGAGTGGGGGCGTGGAGACCACATGCTGCATGCCCAAACTCCACCCAAATGCTGGTGTCATGCTGCTCGCCAGACCAGATGGTGGGTGGCATCACACCATGTCTCTGGCACAGCGTTTAGACATGCTGTGTCAAAGAATTGTGAAAAGCTGCCGCTGCGGCAACAATGTCACCCTTTTGCTGCTCTAAAAAGGAGCGGCATTTTGCTGGTTCTTTTTAGAGTGGCAAACTGCCAGATGGGGCCGTGGCATGTGGTTGCCATGTGCCTGATTTGGCGAGGAAAGGAGTGGCCAGAAGCTGCTCTATCGGGACCCTCTGTCAAGCCCCTTTGTCTCAAATTATTACAAGATTCCTTTACATGCTGATATTCCAGAGTAACATGAATTATGGTTGAATCTGGACTACAGAATTAATGCAGTTTGACACTGCTTTAACTGCCATAACTCGATGCTATGGAATTCTGGGGTTTGTAGTTTGTTGTCACACCAGAGCTCCCTGAGAGAGGCTACATAGCTCACAAAACTACAAATCCCAGATTTCCATAGAATTGGATCATTACCATTAAAGCAGTGCTGACCTGCATTATTTCTATCATGCAAATTAAACCTATGTCTCTGAATTCAAGCCACTTGGAAGAGAATTTAGTAAAGGTGAGCCCCTCCACTTCTTTGGGGGGAGGGAGAAAAGCTCCCAAACAGCTATGAGACTAAGGGCCTTTACAGACTACCAGAAATAATGCAATTAAATCAAACAGGCGATAGGGTAATTGTTCGATGGATTTTGGATGCTGTTGTTTGCTGTGTAGCCAACACAGCTAATCCTGGACATGTTTTCTAGATTTCAGGATACTGCGTTTTAGACATAGCAGGAGAATCCTAAACAAGAGGGAACAAAGGACTGAGACTTAACTTTTTGAGGTCTTTACCTCCAACAAAAGTCAAACATTTGCTATTGTTTTTTAAATGGGACTGCATTTAATGTGTTTTAAGCAGCATTTAAAGGTTTTTTTTTTCAAATGCAGCAACACAGAGACTTTTTGAGAAATTCAATATTATCTGCCAGAGGAGGGGGGGGGGCAGGTATTTTCACACAGGAGAGAAAAAGAAACATTTCTCATTGTGTTGCTAATGGACTTATTTGCAAATTTTATTTCCAGGACTTCTTGTTTGTCTTTCAGAGCCCATATGTTCCCTCTTTTGTCCAAGTGTGCATGCGCATGTACACACACACACACACACACACACACTTCTAACGGGGAGGGAAAAGGAGGAAAGGGGAGCTCCAGCCTATTAGCATGCAACTAAGAAGAAAGAGGTACTCTGGACCTTAAGAAAGGGTAATCCCCTTTTTCAAACACATACACAAACATTTCTATGGGGGAGGGGAACTGGAGGGAAGGGCAGCTCCAGTCCCAAGCAAGGAAAAAGTTCCACCATACATGCAGCATTGCCACACACTTGCCAGGACACAAGAAAATTTCCTGGCTGCTCCAAACCTCTGCTTGCCTCCTTTTCTTCCTGCCTCTGGGCTCTGGGTCTGGCATGCCTGCACAGTACCACCCAGAGCCTCAAGGGTGGGATCTAGATGAGTTTTTTTCCCCCATGAGGTTTCACTCCTGCCTTCAAGAACCCGAGATATGCTACTTTTCAAAAAACTTCAATCCTAGACTTTCACAGTTTTTCAGCAGCAATGGCAACCCCATTTGCAACCCCCACCTCAGAATTCCCTGGCACCCTTTTTACCTCCCAGTGCCCCCCTGCTGCTCTTTTTCCACTTAGCACCTCCCTGGAGTTTTACAATGCCCCCAGGGGGGCACTACCACCCAATTTGGGGACTACTACTCTAGAAGATCATTTCTTATACAAAATACTTTACATTCTCAGTTCCATTGGGAGAAAATTCAGGGATTACCTCTGCAGGATTAGGTTTCTTTGGAGGGAAGTATTTTCAAATGGTTTAAAGTTATGCAAGTATAAAATGGGAACTTCTCTCTTATCTCAAATAGCAGTTAGGGGGCAAAGAATTACTCCCCTTTCCAAGCAAATGCTGCAGTCTGATTGTTCCCCCACTGGCTGGTATTAGTGATTTTTTAAAAGACACAGACAATGCCAAAGACCCCTTGGAATACTATATGTAATTAGGTCCGAACACTAGCTGATGTTACAGCTAATGATGAGGAATTAAATTGAAGGTGGAAAATCTGTTTCAGCCTGAAATCCTTACTCAATTTCAGAGAAGTTTTTGCAGCCAGTAATCAAGAGGTAGGTGGGACAAAAGGTGAGGCAATAATAATAATAATAATAATAATAATAATAATAATGGTATATTTTTGCTTAAGGCTGTCATGGCATATGATTAAGGAAAGACATTTTCCAACTTTCAGAATGGAGGAAGAAAGCTCTACAAAACCTGGAAAAAGGAGGAATGGAAATCTGGGGAATCAAAGCCAGGTCAGAACCCCGAATGGCCAGATTCGGCCAAATAGCTGTAGCCCTGTTGTAAGTGGCTCTTTCACCTCATGAACCTGACTGATTCTCGCCTCAACCTTTTTCTGGAATGGTTCTTGCACATGTTGTCTTGTTATACTATTATTGATATGTGCCCATTAAATCCTGTTCTTATCATGATTGCAATAGAATCATTGAAGCAATGGTATTTACCTATAAGTAGACTCACAATTCAATAATTGATTAAAGGGACTAACTGAGACTAACAAACAACAGTCCCAGCATTACAGTTGGCATCCTGTTCAGAAATTATGATGTCCTAAGTCTGATTTGCAATATCATAACTAATTTTTACTGTTCTTGCACCATTGCAATTGCCAATTTCCCCCCCCCCCAAAACCTACCTTTTAAACCCTGTGACCCCATTCCCCAACATGCCTTTTTCTGAGTTGCTGGAGAGTGGAAGTGGATGGGTGAGTGAGCCAACAGCAACCGTACGGCTGTCTGTTGTAGCATGCCTAGTTATAGGAAGGGAGCTGGACACATTTTTCATGCACTTGTGCTCTACAGCAACTTTGAAGTTGCCATGTTTGGGGTGTGTATGTGTGTGTCATCCAGCAGGAAAGGTAGGGCTTTTTGGGTTACATCAGGAGATGAAGCTACATCTCTATAACTATGTCTATATGGGACATACATTTACATATTTATATTTCTATCTACATGTTTATTATTTCGCCCTGAAAAGCTGGCCTATAGAAATTAACACAAATACAGGTAAAATGCACAAAATATAAACATTATGGTTAAAATAATCAAGTAATCTATAGATTTTTTTTAAAAAAATGGCTGGAGTCCTGTTGGACACTTATGAATGTCCAGCCTAGAGTCATATATTCATGGCTGTTTTGTATTCATGATCCTTACAAAGCTCCTAGTTTAGGCAATACTTGGGGACCATGAAAGTCCTCCAATCCCCACTTACTTGGCAGCATTGGCTGTGATTAACAGAAGTCAATTTCCCTATTGTTTGGGAAGCACTTGGCTGATGGTCACGCCTCCCTCAGATGAGAGATCTCTGTTGTGAGGGGGAATTGTGGCAGAGATCCTGCTTCTGCCTTTTGCAACAAAGATCGCACATGGGAAGGGGTGAAAATGGCAGTCACTGCATACCACTGCATATGTAATCCCCAGCAGGATTGTGGTCCATTTGTTAAAAAGGAGAGAAATAAAACAGTGCACTTTTGAAAACCCTATCAAAATAAAAAAAAAGGAGGGGAGGATAACAAGGATGGTGCCAATTCAGACTCCCTTGGAAGGATTTTCAAGAGCCTCGGAGTAGCCATTGAGCAAACTCTCTTTCTTCTTCTTATCTAAGGTGCCTATGAGGGTGACAGGATCAGGGAAAAGCCCATCACTGAAGATCTCAAAACCCATGCAAGGTTGTGTGGGAAAATACAGTTCTGATAGCCTGGATGCAAGTAATAGATGTTATAAGATAAATAACTTGAGATGAAACTGCTGGAAGATCTTTGCATTCTTCCCTCCTCCGATAGACAGAGATTCCTACTTGCAAACTCCTTCCTCTCTCTCTCTCTCATTGAAACTAACCATGTGACTTAAGTTCACTCCCTCTTGGAACTAACTGCCTTTTCTATGAAGATTCTCAACTGAGCTGTTCCCATCTTCCTGCTCTTTCTACTTTATTCCTCTCAGCGGCTTTTGATACAATAGACCACGGCATCCTTTTGGACCGCCTGAGGGGGTTAGGTATCAGAGGCACTGCTCTGCAGTGGTTCCGGTCCTTCCTCTCGGGTCGGTCCCAGAGGGTGCTGCTCGGGGACTGTAGCTCCAGTAAGAGGGACCTCACTTGTGGGGTCCCTCAGGGAGCTATTTTGTCCCCGATGTTGTTCAACATCTATATGAAGCCGCTGGGTGAGATTATACGGAGTTAAGGTGCTGGGTGTTATCAGTACGCTGATGACACCCAAATCTATTTCTCCATATCTCGTTCGTCGGTCTTGAATTCCAATGGCATCTCTTCTCTCAATGAATGTCTTGGGGCGGTAATGGGCTGGATGAGGAAAAACAGATTGAAGCTAAATCCAGACAAGACGGAGGTGCTCACGGTAGCGGCCCTGAAACCAGGAATTGGGTTGCAACCTCCAGTCCTGGATGGGGTCACGCTCTCCTCCAGTGACTGTGTTCGCAGCTTGGGGGTGCTTCTTGACTCGTCGCTCCTGATGACAAATCAGGTAAATGCGACGGTCAGGAGCGCCTGTTATCAGCTTCGGCTGATACGCCAGCTGCGCCCGTTTCTGGAAGTAAGGGATCTCGAAACTGTGGTGCACGCGTTGGTAACCTCACGCCTCGACTTCTGCAACGCACTCTACATGGGGCTACCCTCGTCCCTGGTTCGGAAATTACAGCTGGTACAGAACATGGCAGCCAGACTTGTTTCAGGAACATCTCGGAGGGATCATATTACTCCGGTTTTGAAGTCCCTCCACTGGCTGCCTATCAGCTTCTGGGCCAGGTACAAGGTGTTGGCTATCACCTTTAAGGCCCTAAATGGCTTGGGTCCAAGCTATCTCAGGGACTGCCTGCTCCTGTACAATCCTCCCCATGCTCTTCAGTCCTCCGGGAGGAATTTGCTACAGCCTCAGAAATTGAGGCTTGTGGCTACCTCCCAGGGGGCATTCTCTGTTATTGCGCCTAAGCTCTGGAACGGCCTGCCGG
Source organism: Phrynosoma blainvillii (assembly GCA_026167975.1). NCBI lineage: Eukaryota > Metazoa > Chordata > Lepidosauria > Squamata > Phrynosomatidae > Phrynosoma > Phrynosoma blainvillii. Next base: position 279,728,417 of record JANUYF010000002.1, on the reverse strand, counting down.
ACGAGATCCATCTCTTAACATCTTTAGACAGCTTCAAAAAGGCTGTCAAGATGGATCTCTTCTGGCAGGCCTTTCCAGACTAGTCATATTAGATCGATCCTCCCAGCCTTAGATTAACAGCCATCCATGAGACGATCCTCACGTGGCCCCATCAAGTGATGGGAGGATCGTCGAGCCAGGCTTTTGGAGTCACTGGGCTGGATGGTTAAATATTTTAAATTGAATTGTTGTTTTATATTGTTCTAATTTAATCTTGTTTTAATGGGGGGAGGGGGTTTGTTCATATTATATGTTTTATTGTGAACTGTATGCTTTAACTGTAAGCCGCCCGGATTGGATTACCAATGGGCGGGATACAAATAAACTTTATTATTATTATTATTATTTGAAAGATGGTGAGATAATTATTTCTCTTTACCTAAACCATCATTAGTTAGATTAGGATATAGCTTTTTATGTAAATATAGGAGCTTATCACAGCGCTAATTAAAGTGGTTTACCTAAGCTGGCTTAAAAATTAAAACAGGTGGCATCCTAATGTTATCACAAGGATTTTGCCACAGAAATTGCCACCTGGATATAGCCCAGGTCCATCACCGCTCCCAGGTCCACTCTGGCAGCCATTTCCTTAAGCCAGAAAGCTCCCAGCTTCAAAAAAAAAAAAAAAAAAAAAGCAAGCCACGCTGAGCAGCCCTGGGAGTAGGGATGGACCCGGGCTGCACCCAGGTGGTGATTTCAGCAGCTAAATCCTTGTGATAACATCAGGATGCCACCCGTTTTAAATTTTAAACCGGCTCAGGTAAACCACTTTAATTAGTGCTGCAATAATCTCCATGGATTAAAGCCATTGTTTTGAATTACAAGCTACATGTTTGTTGTTTTTGAATCAGTCTAAGGGCCTCGGCAGACGACCAATAGGGTCATCTTCGAGGCAAAGAAGAGGAGGGGCAGCCGCACGAGCGGCACCCCTTCCTCCTCCCAAGGTTGCCCTCGGAGCTGCCAACTCTCCGCACGGCTGGCGCGCCGAGGGCAACCTCCCGCCGCAGCGTCCTCACATGCTCCGGCAGAAAAGCCAGGGAAAGTGCGTCCGACGCGTTTAGGGCGCACTTTCCCTGTCTTCTGAAAGGAGCGCTGATTTTGTGCTCCTTTCAGAGGCGCCGACGGTGCGCCACGGTGCAGCTGCCGTGGTCCCGCGGCGCACCGTCCCAGGGCATCCCTGACGCCCTGGTCTGCTTCCCCCCTTAGTTCTTTAGGGAAGCATAGTTAGGCAAAGTCACTCTTCTGCTACTCTGTTAATTTAAAGCCAGACTCTAACAGGCTTGGCTTTCATATTTTGATATTTAAATATTTTTGTTTCCTTAAAAAAGGGTTGAAGCCCTGGGAAGCTTAAATTACCCTACAGAAACTACTGTTCTTGTAGCACATTTCTAGTACTAGTCCAGAAGTACAATTCTAGTACTATGCTAGCAAAGTACAGTGTATACTATTTAGAAGTTAAGTGTCACTGTGATTAGTGGAGATTATTCTGTGGTAGCAGGTTTTGGCTGTGAACAAAAAAACCCTTAGGGCTGTGGCACTTGTTCTGTGTCTTTTGGATATGGGTTAATATATTTAGGATTGGTGTGATAATCACATAATGACGTTCATTGAGCAAAACACAAAGTTTCCCACTCACTTATCAGAGAGATACAGTATATACAACTAGGCAAACAAATGGTAATGGAATCAATAAGGTGGAACAAAGCCTATGACCTTTCTCTATTCCTTACAGTTTGCTTTCTTTGACATCCATTAATTCTTGTATTGATTTTGCTATAAAGCGCAAACTGCATTCGTATTGCCGGCTGAGTTTGAGAAAAAGACACTACATTGATTACGTTGGAACAAAGTACATAGTAAAAATGAACTGCCTAAAACATTTAAATGTAGTAAACTTCTTTTCAAATGCATAAATCACATTGGTTAATGTTGCAAATGAGCAGTGCCCTCTTAAATATCAGAAATAGATGACACCGTAAAACAAATTTGGCATGAAACAACAGACTCTGTTTGTATGTACCTGCCATTTTAAAAGTGCTATCAATAATGCTTATGGTTGCTGTAAGCAAAATGAAAGTGTTCTCAACATCCTCTCCAAAAAGTTCTTTCAAAGTCACTTTGCAAATACGACACTAGTGTTTTATCTTCGTGATAAATAAATCCTAATTATTATTATGTCATGATTGTTTTTATAGTTCACTCATCAAACCCCTTATGATGCCTCATTACAAACAATCATTTTATGGTTCAAATACATTGGTAGAGTATTGCTGATGAATGAGAAATTAAAGCAAATTAATTTTTGAGGGGCCAATTGTCTTCTGGTGTAATTGCAATAACATTGTCAGCTAACAATTTACCCTTACATCACAGTTCTAACAACCTTATTGATTCACTGGAATTTAATTTCAATGAAGGACCAAACCAGATGTGATGTTAAACCTGTCATTAGCAGCCACCATCATTAAAATAAATCCCAATTAATAGCAGGTGTGGGGAGCCCAATTTTAACTGGGACCACAGGGATGATTTAATCTTTTACTACTCTGCTGATGGTCCAATGAAAATTCTCTCCCATCGCAGTGCAATGAAAACTTCCCTTGCAGGGCCTATAGCAGGTTGCAAAAGGGCCGTTCTTATCAAGACTGAGGGGGGATGCAGACCAGGGCGTTTGGAGAGCCCTGGTCTGGAGCGCCGCAGGGCTATGGCAGCCACACCGCGGCGCTCCTGGAGCGACCCTCAAAGGAGCGCCAAATTTGCGCTCCTTTCATAAGTCAGAAAAAGTGTGCCCTAAAAGCGGCGGGCGCACTTTCTCTGAGTTATCCTCCGCAGCGCGTCCGGTCACTGCGGAGGGAGGTCGCTCTGAACGCGCCGGCCGTCCAGTGGCCTGGAAGCGCTCAGGGCGACCTCAGGAAGAGGAAGGAGCGCCGCGCGTGCGGTGGCTCCTCCTCTTCCGGGCCTCCAAGACGACTGTTTTAGTCATCTGCTTAGGCCCTGAGGTGGGTTGGAAAGCATTAATTCTTCTTGGGGCCATGCATCATTGTCCCAATGAAACTGGCCTCATGAATACAATGGATGAATAAAATTAAAACTAACATAATAATAATAATAATAATAATAATAATAATAATTTTTATTTGTATTTTCCCGCCTCTCCCTGCGGATCGAGGCAGGATTACAGGTAGTATAAAAAAAGTATAAAAATACAATACATAAAATATATAATAAAATCATAACAACAATACCCCCCCAACAATAAAACCCGATAATCCCTATAATTAAAACCAATACCCTATCCGGTGAACAGGTTGGTCGTCATCTTCACATGTCCAGGAGGTCATATCGGTGAAACAATTAGTCTTTTACAAATTAGGGAGGTCAGATGGGTAAGCCCGCCGGAAGAGCTCCGTCTTAAGCACCTTCTTAAAGGCTTCTAGTGTATTAATAAGATGGATCTCTTCTGGCAGGCTATTCCATAGCTTAGGAGCTGCAGCTGTGAACGATCTCTGGGAAGTTACCTTTAATCTAGTATTATAATACTCCAACAAATACTTCAAAGACACTTCTTTCAGCATATATACTGGACCGGGATTAGCCAAAAGACATCTTAGAAGCACAATCTGAAAGTACTTAAATATGTAGTAAATTTGCATAGTCCCATCCTATACATCTTTACTCAGCATAAGTCACACTGTATTAAAGGCACTGCCTTTTAGGACCTTTCAGACTGCCAGAAATAGTGCAAATTGAGTCCACTTTAAGTGTTAGGGTTAGTGCTAGGGAATCATGGGAATTGTTTTTTTTTCCTGAGACATTGAGCCTTCTCTGTCAGAGAGCTCTGGTGCCACAATAAAATACAGTTCCCATGATTCCCTAACCCTAACCCTTAAAGTGGACTCAATTTGCACTATTTCTGGCAGTCTGCAAAGGCTTTTAGTTCTGTGCTCTTAGGATTGCATCTGTGCACATATTAGCCTCATTAAGCCCATTGATACTTTCTTCTCAGTTGACATGCACTAGATCACAGTAAGTAAGTAGGTCTTACTATTTCAAGAAAACATGTTCATAAAGTTTTAAACAATTTAAGTGTAACAATCTCCATATCTTTCAAGAAATCTCTTCAAGCTTTCAGGCAACATATGCACTTTTTGACTTTTACTGGACTTTATAAATATTTAGTAAATGGTAATCTTTGGTTAAAAATCATACCAGCCACAGATGCAATAAATTCTTTCTAGAACATGGCCTCACAGCCTGTAAAACATAGGGGGGAAGTAGATGGGTGGCCGTGGGCCACCCCGGGAAGCTGCGCCGCGGGGCCGAGGTATCCCCACACCTCAGCCCCATGGCGCAGCTTCACTGCCCCTGGAAGGAGCGCTAAAATAGCGCTCCTTCCACAAGTCGCTGAAGGTGTGCCGCAAAAGGCTGCCGGCGCACCTTTGGTGACTCTTTCACTGCAGCGTGTACAGACGCTGCAGTGGGAGGTCATCCTCGGAGAGCCGGCCGTGCGGAGGGCCGGCTGCTCCGAGGACGTTTTGGGGAAGGGGTTGGGGCGCTCACCGTGTGGCTGCCCCTCCCCTTCCCTGCCCCCAAAACGGCGCTTTTCACCGTCTGCTTCCCCCCTGACAAAGACTTATAAAAATCAATTATCCAAGATGTAAATCAGACCCACAGATTTTCATGTAAGCACTTTGAATTTCCCTCTTTTAAAAAAGTGGAGAACTGGTCCAACACCTCTCATTGAGGGTAGCTCTTGTTGTTGATATACTTTGCTTTGTCCTTTTAATATCTGGCACCCTACAATAAAGGTGATTCATAGATTATTTGTGTAGCAAATCCAGTGCTGAAAGCTGTGTGGCTTGTGAAAATCAAAGCAGGGCAAATAGCTCAAAAGCTTTTAGTATGCAACTTTGTCCTGAGCCAGTGACCTTTTGGTAAGACATATTTATAGATACCTATCAGAGTATTGCAGAGTAGAACATGTACACTATAGTAGTGAATGTGACAGAGTGAAATTTTGTTTCCTTATTTCTTTTTAAACAATTTCTACTCTCCTATAGAATGAGCAGAAAAACTTTGCAATTTGTATCTTCCCTTCTTCAAAGAACTGTGTGTAATAAGTTGGGAGAGGTTATTATGACAAGGCACTGAATGTTAATGGTAAATGTTGATTTCAATCTAAACTTTATAAACATCAGTGACATTATAGCACCATTGTGATACATCTATACTACTTAATCACAGAGTCACCAGACTTGGTGTTATTATTCCGAGAGGACCAAACTGAAGAGCATGGTAAGATATTGAATCCAATGCATTAATGTCTGGTACTGCTGTAGCAGACGTGACTTTTGCAGCAATGCAGAGTGTGACTTCAAAGATTGTAACATGTAATTGAGCATTTTGGTTAGCCCAATAAAGGAATCATTGTTTGGATGTTACTGAACAATGAAGAGAGTTTGTAGCACCACGGAGAAGCATTAGTAGCTGCCCAGTGGAATGGTAGGTTATTTTGTAGTTATTAATGGTATTTGCATAGTTTATGTTACATTGGCAGTTCCAGAAAACTTTCCTATGAAAGTATCATAGCACTCATGCATCCCTCCCAGCTGGGAATGACAAAGGTAAGCAAACTTTCCCTTGGCTTGCTTGTTACTGTTGTCATCATACTACAACATAGGATTGACTTGCACTTGTGTAGTAAAAATTCCTTTTTCTGGCTTTGGGCTACTTGAGCCTGGAGATACTACTTTGCTTGAAGCTTATCAAAAAGTAGTGTATGCATGCATGCACATCAGCTTCATGAATTTGCACTGGCACTGGGGAAGCCTGGGTAGAATTGTTTCTCAGGACCTGATCTATCAATCACCTGTGTGGTGCTGTATCCATTAGCTAAAATAACTTTAAATGTTTTTCTCAGTTGTAAAATGTTGCATTTATTTACCATCAAGAAAGCATATTTTGTCACACTGATATTTGTCAGTGTTGGTACAAAACAGAGCCCTCCAGAGGCCTGCAATTATGACAAGTTCAAGCTCAGGACAATCTTTCAAACAAAGTCTTCAGATGTCTGCATTTTTGTTTGATTGTAGAAACATCTGTGAACTGTTTTTGACCAATGTGATATATGTGCTTACACTGACATTCAAAATGGTTTTGTGACAGTTGATACTGACAACTTTTTTCCTTGAAAATCATTGATTTTGTTCCATTTCATATGAAAGTTAGTGTGGAAAATATTAAGTATTGTAGGTTAATTTTTTTATATGTGTGTTCACATCAACACTGATGTATGGAGACCCTGCCATGAGGTTTTCTGGGTAAGATTTGTTCAAAGGAGATTTGCCATTGCCTTCCTCTAAGGCTGCGAGGGTATAACTTGCTCAGGGCCACCCAGTGGGTTTCATGGCTGAGTGGAAATTTGAATCCTGATTCAACACTCAAACAATTTACACCATGCTGCTACCATCAAAACTTTAACAATTTCAAATATACCACAGATGATACCAGCAAAACTTCAACAGGTTTCATTATATGCCATCTTCTATGTGATAAAGTGATACAATGATATAGTGACACAACAAAATTATTAATACCAAATGCTTCAGCATTTGTGCAAATAGGAAACAGTACAAAGATGTGATGGTGCTTGTGTTGGTGGTAATGTCATCTCGGCCCAGGATGGGATGAAAGGGACACACCAGCTACAGCCCATGGAAGATGTTCCATTCTGCTGGTGACAAAGCAGAATATTTGCAGAGTTAATTTGAGATGAACAAACTGGAACTCCAGCTCTTGTTACCATGCCAGCATGGCTCATAGTCAAGGATGATGGGAGGTGTAGTTGAGAAACATCTAGAGGGCCACAGGCCCCTCTCTCCCTAGATAAATATTTTGCTTGGCTTCTTTCTATTTTCATTTCCTCATTTCACTGTACAGTTACAAGTTTGCCTCTGTAAATTCAGGAGAAACTCCTTTCACACTGCTTCTTCAAGAGCACCAGTTTTATTTCCGTATCTCTGATGTCAATAAAAAAACCTCTTATTTTGTGCTAGTGCACTAATTTTGCTGGGCATAACAACATTCCTTCTCTGATGTATTTTATTTCTTCAAAACAAATGGCTTACTTAAAATATTTATTGTCTGTCTCCTGTAAAGAAAAAAGGAAATAAAAGAGTTCTACCTTTGGAGGAAGCAATGCTGGCAACCCTTTGTGAGCAGAGACCACAAAGACTGGTCTTAAAATCCTCCTGTGTGATAACATTTTTGCATTTGATAACTGAGCTTGTGCTTGCTTTCAAAGGATAAACTGCAAAGCTCTTTGTAAGTGAATGATTAAACTCAACTGTCTCAGGCTTTTGATCAGTGAAGCACTAGCCTTTAAAAGGCTGATCTGCATTGAATTTTAAATGAAGAGCTTGATCCTTAACAAGTGCTGCAGAGAATTCTGGCTCTAAACCAGCAAAGCATTAAATGCACACTTTAAGCACCCAGCAAAGCTTTTAAGATTATGCCTTACATAAGTTGTGTGTTTGGTCTCAAAGGATCCTCCCTCCCATTCTGCTCAGATGTGTAACAACATCACTTTTCAAAATGCCTTGATACATTTCTTATATATGCACCTGTGAGCCTTTTCTCCACCTGTTGTGTTTTCCCCAACACCTTGCTATACAGTAAAGCAACCTGGACACAAACAACATTGCAGTATCCAGTGCCCTTATCTAATGTGCATTTTGCATTTATATTTTGTATTTCCATACATAATTTCAGTGAAACAGTGGCTATCAAACCACAAATGCAACATTTTGTTAAGATGGAGTTATTAAATATCAATTTTGTCAAAATCAGTTCATAAATGTCCACCATAGATTAAAAACCAAAACCAAAACCCAATACTTTCATGCAGAAATCCAATGTGTCTATTTGGGATATACTGAAAGTAACTGAAGGACCATGTCTCATATCTTACTACATTCTTTGTTTTGATCCTATTGTGAGAGAATGGCTGAATATGTGTAGAACAAATGGGTTCCAGCTGAAACAAGGCCTGAAAGAACCAAAGAAAATGGTTGCCATGCAAAGGATTGCTGGAGGAGGAACTTGGATGGTGAGGTGAGGAATAAGAGGAACTTGGACGCCAAGATGAATATGCTGACCAAGCATAACCAGGACAATGAATATCCCAACCTGAAGCCGGTTTGAAATGGATCTAGGTAATCGGTTTCATCCAAGATTGCTTAGAGTTGAAAGGCGACAGCCCACTCAATCACCTTGCTCAAGAATGGCAGATGTGATGCAGATCTATAGTTTTTTAAATCCAGGGGGTCCAGGGAAGGCTTCTTTAAGAGTGGTTTAATGACCGCTTCCTTTAGACATGTTGGAACATAGTCTTCCCTAAGGGATGCATTGATGACATATTTAAGAAATGCTATCAAGACATCACCTCCCTGGATGACCAGCCATGATGGGCAGGGATCGAGGGGCCACGTCATCTTCTTCACTTTTCCAAGGATCTTGTCCACGTCATCGGTACTCACCGACTCAAACCGATCCAGTTTAATCTCTAAAACGGGTTTACTGGATACCTCATCAGTCAATTCTGCTGTAATCCTGGCATCCAAGTCAGCTCTTATCTGAGAGATTTTATCTGCAAAGTAGTTGTTAAAAGCGTCACAGCACGCACTGTGAGGGTTCTGCACAGGTGGAACCTGTGTCAGTTCCCTTACCACCCTAAACATTTTTGCTGGACGTGACTCTGCAGACACAATACGTGCAGAGAAGGCATTCTGTGCTGCACTTATTGCCTCTTTATAGGAGCAGAGAAACTTCCTATGCTGAGTTCTGTCAGATAAGAGTCAAGGTTTTCGCCAGTCACACTCCAGTCGTTGTCCAACCCGCTTCATCTTCCTAAATTCTTCCATATACCATGGTTGCTGATTTGGAATGGGTTGGAAAGGACACTTGGGAGCAATTGTATCGATAGCCCTGGTGAGATCAATGTTCCAGGTATTAACCAGGGCTTCAGCAGAATCACCTGCATACCAACCAAGGAACCCTCCAGGCTTTCTGGAACCCAATTGGCTCCATTAGCCTCTGAGTGTGGACCATTCTAATGGGTCCTCCACCCTCGGTGGGGCGGATAGTGGTTCTCAGTCCAACCTTGACCAGGAAATGATCCATCCATGACAGTGCAGTGGTATATATTACCTCCGCCCATGGATATGCCTGCTCCATACCAAAGACAGCATCGAGAATATGACCCGCACAGTGTGTTGGTCTGGAAACCAATTGGGATAGGCCCATGCCTGTCATAGAATCCATGAACTGCCGAACTGCACCTGTTAAACTGGTCTCAAGTGGGATGTTGAAGTCACCCAGAACTAAAAGTCTGGGTGACTCCAACAGCAACTCTGAGACCAGCTGCATTAGCTCAGATAGGGAGTCTGTTAAGTAACAGGGTGGACGGTATACTAACAGAATCCTTATACTATCCCTGGTCTTCAGGCTTAGGTATATAGATTCAAAGTGGTCTATTTTCCAGATAGTTATCCTAGTCAAGGTGGAATTATCTCTATGAACCAGAGCCATTCTGCCCCCCCTTGCCCACTTTCCCTTGCCTGCTCACTAACAGAGTACCCCGCTGGGAGAGCTTGATTCCAAGTGATGGCACTATCATTCCCCAACCAGGTCTCTGTGAAACAGGCCAGGTCAGCTTCTTCATCCATGTTTTGTTTTTTTACTGACCTGGCATTACAGAGGAGCAAGGTAAGGTTCTGTGGTGAGGTTGGTAAGCTCCCCAACTTACTTTGGTAACAGTGTGGACTGAAGGCTGGATCGCTTTCAAACATGGATCCCGCCTTCTTTTGCAACAAGATTCCGCACTGTTGCTGCCATATCTTCCTCTGCCCCATACAACCTCAATCTCCACACCCAGTGTTTCCCTGCTGGCTCTCCCCTGTTACAATCCATCTGATTGGTTGCTTTATTAGTCCCAGAATTCGCAGACAAATCACTCTAAAAGGCAGCATTTAACCTGTGGAACTTGGGAAGAAAGCCTGGGGCCTAGTTTAAAACTATGCCCAAAGTTATCTCTCCACACCAGCACTCAGAGAAAAACGGTGTCCCTTCTGGCTCCCTTGAAGTTCAAGCAGATGTTGTGAGGGGGCATGGGAGGATGGAGCTTTAAGCACTCCCACTAGGCCACACCCCCTGGCTTGCCTTGTCTCTCTCTGGCCAGTGAAGCCTCGATGGAATGGAGGGGAATGGCGCGTTCTGGCTGTTGGTGTCCCTTCTGGCTCCAAAGAGTTCTGGTAGGTGTTGTCCATGCCAGCCAAATATATTACCTGAGCTCTCTAGTTGTAATAATTTCTTGTCTTCCTGATTTATCCACTCTTTTATTGACATTAAACAACTTCCTTCATGATATGTTTTAAGGTTAGGTAGAGATAGACTCCCTCTCTCTGGCACATCTTATAGGGTTTTAAACCTTACTCTTGGTTTCTTTCCTGACCATATAAATCATGATATATCTTTGTGCCAATCATTAAAGGGTTTTTCATTATATATCACAGGGGTATTTGGGAACAAAAAAAAAAAAAAAAAAAAAAAAACCATCTTAGGGAGTACACTCATCTTGATTGTTGCTATCTTGCCCAATAGTGATAACTTTAAATCATTCCAATTTTCCTGATTTCTTTTAATGCAGGCCCATGTCTTTTTATAATTATTTTTATACAAATCTGCATTTCTTTTAGTTATCTCAATTCCTAAGTATTGTACTTTTTTACTTAACTATATTCCTCCATTTTTAGCAATTCTATCTCCTTTTTTTTCTGACATATTTTTGTTATCATTTTTTTCTTTTTCTTATTATTCTTTAGTCCAGAGATTTCCTCAAATTCAGTTAATGTTACTTTTTTTATACTTTGTGTAGGTTCCACTAAGAAAATCACTAAATCATCTGCAAAAGCCTATAGTTTATACACTATCCCTTTATGTTTTATCCCTTGAATATTGTCTTCTGTCCTTATTCTTATATTTAACATTTCAAACACTATAAGAAATAGCAATGGGGACAAGGGGCAGCTCTGTCTCATTCTTCTCTGATTTTTTTATAATTAAATTTTATTATTAAAAATAGCAATATACAATACAAACACAACACCGTACATTACAAATCTACAATATAAACAATAACAAACAATAACATCCCCATCCCACTCCCTAACATAAACAAACATAACCATTACACAACAACAAGGAAAAAACATTGAACAAACAGTAACAAAATCAAACAGAAGAAAACCATGAACAGAAAACAAAACTTCCTGAGCATTGGGAAGACCTTATCTACTTATTAACACCCCTGTGCTTGTATCCTTGATTAAAGATAACAAAGGTTTAAAGCTTCCTTACAATGAACTTCAAAATTAACAAATTACAAGCGAGAATGACAACTTATCTTAAGCTAATTTAATTTAATAAGTCTGTTACCAAACCTTTATAGTTGCTTGTTTCTAAAAAATTTATCAATGGCTCCCAAATCCTTTTTTGCTCATCCCAAGTTTCTCCTCTCACCAATTGTGTGAGTCTCTCTGCACAGATGCAGTCCACCAGTTTATATAGCCAGTCCTGGACCACAGGGAGGTTGATATTTTTCCATTTCACTGCGAAAGCTATTCTTGTGGCCGTTGTTATATAGAACAAGAGTTTGCCATGTTGCTTATCAACCTGTTTCTCTTCATACATTCCTAATAGGTAAATCTTAGGGTCCATCTGTGTTATAGGAGGAATAATTCTAATAACATTCTTGTGTATACTTTTCCAATATCTTTTAGCGTATTTGCAGTGCCACCACATGTGAATAAATGTGCCATCCTTTTTATGGCACTTCCAACACAGTTTGCTGACACCCTTCTGCATCTTAGCCAGCTTCACCGGTGTTAGATGCCAGCAAAGCTGCATTTTATGCTGATTTTCTCTTAGGTCATAGCAAAGTGAGAACTTCAATCTATATGACCAGGATATTTCCCTAGGGGAATTACTTGCTTCAAGTCAAAAGCCCATTTAGTCATATTTTCTTTAAAGACTTCATCCTCTAGGTCAAGTTTTAGCAGTAGCTCATAAAACTGGGATATTCTACATCGTTTCTTATCCTCTAAAATGTTTTCCAATTTTTCATCCAATTTTCCAACACCATACATTGATCTATCCTTTAAAAACCTCTCTCTGAGCTGCATATATAAAAACCACCTGCAATCAAAGCCTTTCTGTAAGATTCCTTCATGTGTCAAAAGTTCTAGTTCATCCATGACTTTATCCACTTTAGTAATATCTCAATAGGTGATCCACTTTTCCTTATCTAATCTTTCCCTTCTAAAGAGAGCTTCATTTGTGGACACCCACAAGGGGATTTTCCGGCATAAAATATTTTTATATTTAAACCAAACTCTAGAATATGCTTTCTGGATGAAGTGATTCTCAAAGTCCCTGTTAGCCTTGACCTTATCGTAAAATAAATATGTGTGCAGACCAAACCTCAGATCTGCACCTTCTAACACAAGGATCTCTTTATTTTCCAAGAAGAACCAATCTGATAACCATACGAAGCAGCAGGCTTCAAAGTAAATTTCCAAATTCAGCAAAGCTAAACCACCCCTCTCAACTTTGTCCTGCACACCTTCATCCTTACTCTGGGTGTTTTGCTGCTCCAGAGAAATTTGGACAGATCATGATGCCATTTCTTAAAAGAGATCTTATTTTTAACAATAGGCAAATTCTGAAATAAGAAAAGTATTTTGGGCAGAATGTTCATTTTGATTGTAGAGATTCTCCCTAACCAGGATAATTTCAAATTTGTCCATCTTTGCAAATCTTTCTTTTATCTCCTGCCATTTTTTCTCATAGTTATTTACAAAAAGATCTACGTTCTTAGTTGTGATTGTGATTCCCAAATAATTTGTTTCTTTCTTCAGTTGAAACCCTGTACTATTTTTTATTTCCATTTTCTCATCCTCAGTGATATTCATAGTCAAAACTGCTGTTTTATTTTTATTTATTTTTAAACCTGCTGCTTCTGTAAACATCTCTAGCTCTTTTAATAATTCTCCCATATTGTCTGGGTTTATTATAGTCAGTACAAGGTCATCTGCATATGCTCTAAGTTTCATATGGTGGCCTTTAATCTTGATTCCTTCTATCCCCTTATTATTTCTAATATTATGATTTAGGAATTCTAGAACCATCAAAAATAAAAGAGGGGAAAAGTGGGCACCCCTGTCTTGTTCCTTTTTGCACCTGAAATGATTTTGTCTTTTTGGAGTTTACAATTACCAGAGCCCTTTGATCTCTATAAATGGCGTTTATCCATTCTATGAAATATGTGCCTACATTTACCTTATTTAAACATTTCAACAAGAAGTCCCAGTTAACGTTATCAAACGCCTTTTCGAAATCAATGAATATCATGATTAATTTACGATTTATATCCTTCTCATGATGTTCAATGACGTTCAAGATGTGTCTAATATTATGTTTAATGCTACACCCTGGTAGGAATCCATTCTGGTCAAAAGGGATCCAATTTGTCAAAATCTTTTAAAATCTCTCTGCTAATATTATCGTGAAGATTTTATAATCACTATTAAGCAGAGAAATCGGGTGGAAATTTTTAACTTGTGTGTTATCTAAACCTTCTTTGGGTAATAATGTTATATTAGCATCAGCCCATGTATCAGGTGTTTTCCCTTTTAATAAATCATTCATCATAGTCACCTTAGGCATCCTCAGTTGTTCTAGAAAAACCTTATGAAATTCAGCAGGAAATCCATCAGGACTGGCTGCTTTGCCCTGTTTGCATTTTTTAATCGCTTCCATTATTTCTTGCAAGGATATATTTTTATTTAACTCTACTCTCTGTTCTTCCGTGATTGGTGAAATGTTACAATTATTAATGAATTTTTCAGTTTTTTGAATGTCCACTTCTTCTTTTCTATATAGGTCGCTATAGAACTGCCAAATGATCTGCGTTAAATTATCTTGTTCTGAAACCTCTTTACCCTGGTCTTTCAATTTGTGTATCACTCTACTGACCTTTTTATGTCTCAGGTAGTGCGATAGCAACTTAGCTGGTTTATTCATCCCTTCAAACATTTTTTGTTTAAGGTATTTCATATTCTTATTTATATCCTCTGTTAACAGTAGAGTTAGCCCTGTTTCTAATCCTTTTACCTCTGTCAGTAACTGCTTATTACTAGGATCTTTTTTTAACAATATCTTTTTGAATTTTAATTGTTCTTGTAAATCTTTAAATTTCGCCTCTTTTTTTCCTTTTTACTTCCCATCCTTTTTTAATGAAAAAAAACCCCTAATCACAGCTTTAACCATATCCCAAACAGTGCTCAACTCCAAATTCTCAACCATATTTTCTGCAATTTTTTTTAGCAAATGTGTCCGAAACTCTGTGACGACTTTTTCATCATTCAAAAGGGTCTCATTTAATCTCCAAGAGAATTCTTTCTGACCCTATTTCAATTCAATAATTATCGGATGGTGGTCCGATATTATTTTTGGTAATACCTCCATTTTTCTGATCTTAATACAAATAATCTTAGTAACCAAAAACATATCTATACGGGCCCACGATTTGTGTCTCTATGAAAAGTACATAAATTCTTTCCTTCTAAAATACTTTGTTCTCCACACATCGTTCAAATCAAACTGGTTCACTATTTCAAAAAATTCCCTGGTTAATTTCCCTTGATTCAATTTAATGTTCTTATCTGACAAATGATCTAACTGGGGTTCCATGACTCTATTAAAGTCACCCATTAGGATCATAGACTCAATGTTTAATTCATTTAGTTTGGTCAACAATTCTTTATAAAATTTCCCTTTATTTTTGTTGGGGCATAAACACCAATTACGGTAATTGTTGCATTATTCCACATAATATCTACACCGATATACCGACCCTTGGGATTCTTTAACACTTGTACTGGCCTATACTTTTCCTTGACATATAATAGCACACCTCTCTTTCTTTTATTTGATGCAGCAATGAATTCTTTTCCTAGCTTAACACATTTTAAATACTTCCCTTCTTCCGCTTTGATTTTAGTCTCTTGTAAGCAAGTCAACTCACAGTTTAATTTGGTTAAGCATTGAAAAACTCTTTTCTTCTTAACCGGGCCATTCAGCCCTTTTATATTCCAGGATAGAATTTTACTGAACCTCATTGTTACCTGAAAGTGACCCTTCCTCGTCTTCTGATATATTCTCAGATTCTTTTACATTCTCAGTTTCCCCTTCTTCGACATTGCAAATTGTCTGTTCTAAATCTCCCTCAATTTTACTACCGTCAACATTATCACTTCCTGGGTCTGCTTGTTCTTCCTTTCTTGCTCGTTCATATTCCTCCCCCCTCCTTCTCAACACTATAACTCTTTCTGGAAATGTGGTATTATTCTCATCCAATAGTTGCCTCCTATTTCTTCTTTCAGTACCTGCCCTCCCTTCCTCTTCCTTCCTTACATCATCCTTCTGGGTTTTGGTTTCCCTTTTTCTACTATCATCCTTTGCATCATCCTTAGACCCTCTTTTACTTTCAAACCTTTCATCGACTTTAAATTCACCTCTATATTTCCACCAAAACTCTTTGGCTTTATCTAAGGTTTTAAATTCAATCCTAGTCTTTTTAAACCAGAAAGTCAACCCTTCTGGAATTAGCCATCTGTAGGGGATCTGAATTTTTTGCAATTGAGTAGTTAGAAAGAAATACTCCTTCCTTCTCCTCATAATGATAGAGGCCACATCTTTAAAAATCTTTAATTCAGTCCCGTTAACATATAGGGTCGCTGTATTTTGCAGACTTATTAATTGGTTTCGTGTCTGCTTGTGAACAAAATAAATTACCACATCCCTTGGAACCTTCTTTTGAAATGCAACTTTAGAATTTAATCTAAATTTTTTATCGATTTCAATCTTGTAAAGGTGTGTAGGCTTCCCTAAAAAATTAGCTAAGACCAGTGTCAATGTCTCCATCAAATTTTCTCCTTCCTTTTCTGGAAGACCCCATAATTTAATTGATCTTTCTCTTTGTTTTGCCTCCCCTTTTATTCTCTCATCCTCAAGGGCTTTAGCTAGGTCATTATAGTCTTCCCACTTCTCTTCAAATTTTTCCTTCTATCTTCAGTTTGATCCAACCTCGACTTTATTTTGCTAAACTCGACTGTGATCTTATCTATGGCGCATCTAACATCCTTCATATCTGATCTTAGTTCTTTTTTAATTTCATATTTAAAGTCAGTCATATCCTGCCTCAAATCTTGGATTTCCCTACCTAGCTCAGACCTCATTGATTTGAATTCTTCTAACAATATCACATAAGGGTCACCCGTCTTGGCCTGGTCCAATGACAGTCTTCTTTGATGTGGGGTTTGCATCCTTTGTGTCTGGCTTCTCGAGTTCATCCTAAGGTTTTCCCAGATTATAGAATCTACTCAAAACTCAAGACAGGAAAGCAATTTGCAATCACATTCAAAACTCAGAACAACAGTTACCAGGTCTCCCAAACTACCAAATTCTGGGATCACCAATCCTCTTACTTAATTCTGTCCTCTCCAGCCTAAATAAAAATCTAGTATACAATACCAATAAACCAGCAATACAATACTCTTTGTAATACCACATTACCAGAAACAGCATATATTGTTTTCAAACATCATTCTCAAACTTATATATCATTCCAACATATATATCGCTTTCAAAAATCACATTCCAAATACAGAAATTATCAAGCTTTTTACAATGAACAAAATTTTCCAGATGCCAAAAAAACCTCCTTCAGTAAAAAGCTTCTTTAGGATCTTAAATCAACAAGATTATTATAAATCTCCCACATCAAATAATAGGAAAGTAAATAGAGATATTGTTTTTCTTCCCGTCTTTCCAATTGGTCTCTTCATACAGGGAGATCCCCTTGCTAAAGAACTTTACAAATCTTACACTTCACTTTCAGGTTCACATCAATGAGATCTTAAATCCGCCATTTGCAACAAAGAGATAAGTCTCCTCCCTAGGTTTATTTGGTGGATCAAGCTCTTTACTTATCGCTAGGTGTGTTGTCTTACGACATCTGCTACTTTCCCACCTCCAGCATCACACAAACTATAACTCCCAATGCCACCTAGGGAATCTTCTTACTTTGGATTACTGTGATCCAGCAGCTTGCCACAGTGTGCAAGAAGGCAAAGAATTAACACTACTGGGGGGGACATCTCACATAATCCCCTCTAGTACTAGCAGCCGTCTCCCAGTTCAGGAGAGCAAAGACAACATGGCCGCCACTCTGTTACTCTGATGTATGATTCTTCTCTGAATTTTAAGATTTTGTTTTTTCCTCTATTTATTAAAATTTGGGCTTTCTGATCAGAATATATTGCTTTAATCCACATTATGAATCTATCTCCTGTTTCTAATTTAGATACAATGTCAAAAATTGTTTGCCAATTGACTCTATCAAATGCTTTTCCCATATCAATAAATATTAAAGCTAATTTCTTATTGTATTTATTCTCAAAATGCTCAATCAAATTTAGGACATGTCTAATATTATATCTAGGTTGTCATTTAGGTAAGAAACTGTGCTGATCATCTTGTATCAATTTTGTAATACTTTTAAAAAATCATTCTGCTATCATGGAAGTAAAAAATTTGTAGTCTGGACTCAACAAAGATATCAGCCTATAGTTCATTACTCATGAAGGATCTTTATCTGATTTTGGTATTAAAGTTAGATTTGCATCATTCCAGGTTGGTGGAATATAACCTGTCCTAATCTCATTCATTAGTTTTTGCATATGTGGTGCCAGTTCTTCCTCTAATGATTTATAATATATTCCCATAAATCCATCTGGCCCTGGAGCTTTCCCATTTTTACATTTTTTTTGATAGCTTGTTTAACTTCTGCAAATGTTATTTGTTGATTTAACAGCATTTTCTGATCTTTCATTATGGGTTTTATTTCTAACTTACCCAGGATTTTTTTTATCTTAGCTTCTTTTATTTCTTTCCCTTTATATAGAGCAGAATAATATCTCTGAAAGATTATTTTTATTTTCTTTTGTTCTGTTATTATCTCATTAACTTCCTGTATTTTCCAGATTTCATTCTTTTCTCTTTCTTTCTTTAACCTGTTTGTCGACTATTTCCCCGGTTTATTAACATTTTCAAAATAATACTTTTTTTGGTTATATTTTAACTTTTCCTCAGTCTCCTCTGCCATTTTCATCGAGATTTGTTTTTGCAGTATTTTTATATCTTTTACTACCTCTACTTTACTTGGTTTAATTTTTAATAGTTATTTTAGCTTTTTGTAGTATACCTTTTTTCATTGACAATTTGTCATTAAATCACTATGAGAGGTTGGGAGTACTATATTTCATAGTTATCTAAACTGGGTTATGATCTGAAAGAACTCTTGGGAGAATATTCATTTTAGCAATTTTTTCATCCAGATTTTTGAAATTAGGACCATATCTATTCTAGACATAAACTGATGTCTTTCTGAATAATATGTAAATTCTTGAGCATTACCATATTTCACCCTCCAGATATCCACCAGTGCTAAATTTTCTAATAAGATATCAAATGACCTAGGTAGTTTCTCTTGATTATTTTTATACCTTTCTCTGGTTTCCTATCGATTGTTCAGTAAATGACCCTGTTCCAATCTCCAGTCTCCCATCATAATTAAAGATTCATAATTGTATTCTAGAATTTTGTTTATAATTTTTTTATAGAACTTTTCTTTTTCCCCCAATGGACCATATACCCCCACAATTAATGCCTTATTTTCACCTATTATTACCTCAACTCCAATATAATGACCTTCATCATCATTAAAGATCTCCACTGATGGTAATTTAGGAATAACATAAAGAACAGCACCTTTTTTCTTGTGTGGCGATGCTATTGGCTATTCTGTCCCAAGTTAGTTATTCTTTAACAGTCTCACATCTTTCTTTCTTATTCACATCTTCTGAAGACAAATAATATCATAGGGGGGTTGCAGACTGCCAGAAATAGTGCAAATTGAATCCACTTTTAGGGTTAGGGTTAGGGTTAGGGAATCATGGGAACTGTATTTTATTGTGGCACCAGAGCTCTCCGACAGAGAAGGCCCAGTGTCTCAGAAAAACAACAACAATTCCCATGATTCCCTAGCACTAACCCTAACCCTAAAAGTGGACTCAATTTGCACTATTTCTGGCAGTCAGCAACCCCCCATAGTTACTCTTCCTTATATGGTGAAATACTTTATTTTTCTTCTGGGGAGTGTTAAGATCGTTAATGTTCCATGACAACAATTTAAGATTCATTGGTGATTCTTCTCCCTCACTCTCTGGTGGAAGATCTGGTTCTAATTCTCCCTACCCTTCTGAGTACTCTTATTCTTGAGTATTTTGATTTGACTCAGTTCCTGCTCCTCCTTTTGAAGTTCTTCTTTTGCTTTTTTCTCATTGTCCTTTCTTAAGGTTTTTCAGGATTCTTTGACTTTGTTGATTGATGTGATGCAAATTCTTCTTTGTTTGTAGTTAAAGGAAATACCTTCTGGTAGTTCCCATCTGTACTGGATGTTCTGTTTTTTAACTTGATTTGTGAGGAACTTATAATCATCTCTTTTTCTCAATAATCTTGATGGGATGTCCTTAAATATTAGAATGTCCTTGCCATCAATCATCAATCCTTTCTTTTTAGAACCAGATCTCTCATTCTCATTTGAGGAAAATAAATTGACACATCTTGAGGGGAAATTTCTTTCTTTTGCTGTCTTTGAGTGGATTGTGAACAATTTATCAATTTCATATAAGAAATTTTCCTTAGTATCACCTACAAAGTCTGCCAGAATCAGGACCAGATATTCATATAAATCTTTGTTGGCTAATTCTTGAAGGCCTCTTATCTTTAAACACCATTCTCTTAATTTTAGATCCTGGATTGCTTTATTATTCTTGTTCTTGAGTCATCTCTATTTTTATAGTCTTATCTTCCAATGCTTTTGTTTTTACCTTCAGAACTTCCATTTTAATTTCAGTTTTTTTCTGGTCTTCAATCACTTTTTCTAATGATTGCTGAACTTCTTTTAGCCCAGTTCGAAAAATCTTGCTTCATTTCCTTTTTCAGATTCACCATTTCCAGCCTTAGCCTTTTAATTTCCTCCAGAACTATATTTTGCTCTGATTATTTATTTTGGTTTTGATTTTCCAAAGATTGTCTTCATTGTATATTGTTAGCTGCTGCTTGAAATGCAATTGTTTTCCTTAATAACATGGCTGCTTTTACTGTTACTCTTATATTAAAAAATACTATGTACTCAATGTATTCAATGTAGATTTAATTTGATGTTTTCTCCTGTTATGTTATCTTATGCCCACCAGATGTCATTGTTCTCCTTTATTTTAATTTCCTTTTTCTTTCTCATAGCTCTGCTTGATTGTTTTCTTTTCACCTCTCTCACTGACCTTGGCAGTCTTTACCTGTGTCTTTTGTCTTTGTGCAGCATGTACTAGTTTCCCCCCTTTTCTTTTTTTCTTTTCTTTTCTTTTCTTTTCCTTCCACCTTCTTGCACTGTTCTCTAATTAAATTGTCTTTTTTGTGTTGCACAATCTTGTCTTAACTGTCTTTTCACAGTAGTTGCTATATATTTAATAATTATATTTTTTCCAGTCTATTTTATTAATTCAGTCAGTCCTGTTAAGTCAATTGAATCTTGTTGTTGAGACACCCTTAAATTTACTCAAAATCCTCCAATAGTCCTCTCAATAATCACAGTTCATTTAAAATTAATCAACAGCTAAATTAAATCAAGTCCAGTAGGTCAGCCAATATTCCAAAACCAATTACTTCTTACTTAAAATCAGCAGTCAAAATCAGTAATCAGTCAACTGCTCCTTAGTTGTCTCATGTTCATCAATTCTTTCAAATTCAATCATCGGTTCATTAGTTCTTATATACCTCAACAGAACAAATCAATTAATCAGCTAATAAGTTCTTAAGATTTCACACTATTATGATTGTTGTTGTTTCTCTGGCATATCTATATAAATTGTCCATTAAAATTCATTTCCATAATGGACAATTTTAATTGTCCATTAAAATTCATACATACTTTCTTTCTTCTTTCCTTCTTTCTTTTCTACTTTCACTTTTCAGCTCCTCCTCCTTTCTATTTTATCCTTGTTTGTAATCACCAGTAAATAATTACTCATTTTCTGTGCATTCTCAAAGTTCTTATTAGTAGGATCTTAATTTATTAGCCTTCTCCAAATATTTGATTACTGCAGCTATTTTTTAAAAAATTGCCTTTTTATGTTAAAAGTTGTTGGTGGTGTTTGTGTCGATCATTGGCTTAATTTGTCCATCAACTGCTCCATGTGGCTGTTGCTGCTCCCAGCTCCCTTGACTCCTTCGTGGATGAGTTAGGCTCTTTTTTGGAACCTTCTCTCTTCTCGGGAGCTTCGGATCAAGCCTCTACAAGCCCACTTGTCTCCCCACTTACTGGGAGAGATCCTCTTTGCCCGATGTATTTTTTTGGGGGGGGGGTTAAGCTGAGTGAGGCTGTTGTTCCCCAGGACCTCTTGGGGACCCAACCTTAACACTAGTGTGACCAACCGGAAGTCCCTATACACATCAACTGCTCTATTTTATCCTATTTGGAAGAAGAGGGCAGCCACAGGCTGCTGAATACTACTGCTTTGGCCAAATTGGATGAAACACCAGCTTTCTATACTGTGTTGAGGGGAGGAGCTGGGTGAAGAATTGGAACAGACAAACCAGCAATCACAGATCCTCTGCTACCCAGTTTCATTTTTTTTTTTGCCTCAATGCTGAGGCTAGAGTGGTGGCAAGGATCATGAAAAGAAGAGGGAAGAAATGCTTCCTTCAAGATTGTACAAACAGAAGGGGACACTGATTGCTGTTTGCCATTGCCAGTTCACCTTTCTTGCTTCAGACCAGTAAAGGCAAAGCAGCAGCAGCTGCAGCAATAAACAACAGTACCAGTGGATCATAGAATCATAGAGTTGGAAGAGATGTCAAGGGCCATCCAGTCAACCCCTCTGCCATGCAGGAATCAAAGCACCCCCAACAGATGGCCATCCAGCCTCTGTTTAAAAACTCCAAACAAGGAGACTCCACCACATTCAGAGGGAGTGTGTTCCACTATCCAACAGCTCTTACTTTCAGGAAGTTCTTCCTAATGTTGAGGTGGAATCTTTTTTTCTGTAGTTTGCATCCATTGCTCTGAGTCCTATTCTCTAGAGCTGCAGAAAACAAACTTGCTCTACCTTCAGTATGGCATCCTTTCAAATATTTAAAGGCTATCATATCACCTCTTAACCATCTCTTCTCCAGGCTAAACATACCAAGCTCCCTGAGTTACTCCTCATAAGGCATGGTTTCCAGAGCTTTCATCATTTTGGTTGCCCTTTCTGGGCATGCTCTAGTTTGTCAACATCCTTCATGAATTTTGGCACACAGAACTGGGCACAGTATTCCAGGTAAGGCCTGATCAAAGCAGGATAGAGTGATAAGATTACTTCCCTTGATCTAGACATGATAATGTTTAAATGAGCAGCAGTCACCCCTTCTTGCACAGGTGATGTCTCCTCCTTCATAATAATAATAATAATAATAATAATAATAATAATTTTTATTTGTATTTCCCGCCTCTCCCTGCGGATCAAAGCGGGATAACAAGTAATGTAAAAATACAAAACATAATATATATATAAAAAACCCCTAACAACAATATCCCCCCCCCAACAATAAAATCCCATAATCCCTCTAATTAAAACCAATACCCTATCTGGTGAACCGGATGTCATCATCTTCACACATCCAGGAGGTCATATTAGTAAAACAATTGGTTTGTATTACAAATTGGGAAGGTCAGGTGGATAAGCCCACCGGAAGAGCTCTGTCTTAAGTGCCTTCTTGAAGGCTTCTAGTGTATTAATAAGACGAATCTTCTCCGGCAGGCCATTCCAAAGCTTAGGAGCTGCTGCTGTGAACGATCTCTGGTAAGTTGCCTTTAATCTAGTGTTATGGTATTCCAACAAATACTTCCCTGATGTTCTAAGAGGGTGGGGCGGATTATGTAGGGAGAGGCGTTCCTTTAAGTAACTTGGACCCAAGCCATGTAGGGCTTTAAAGGTAGCGACCAACACTTTATATTGCGCCCGGAAACTAATCAGCAGCCAGTGAAGAGCTTTCAACACAGGTGTAATATGGTCCACCCTAGTTGTACCGGCGACTAGCCTGTCTGCCGCATTTTGAACCAATTGAAGTTTCCGGACTTGGTACAAAGGTAGCCCCATGTAGAGCTCGTTATAGAAGTCCAAACGAGAGATTACCAGGGCAAGTACTACTGCTTCAAGGTCCTTCTGGTCCAGGTAGGGGCGCAGTTGGTGAATCAACCGAAGTTGATTCCAAGCACTCCTGGCCACCGCATTCACCTGGAATGACAACTGTAGAGATGAGTCCAGGAGTACTCCCAAACTGCGCACTTTGTCCTTCAGTGTGACCCCATCAAGGGCCGGTTGACAAAAGTCCCTCCCCAGACCAGGGGTACCTATCGCGAGTACCTCTGTTTTCTCTGGATTCAGCTTGAGTTTGTTTTCCCTCATCCAGCCCATTACTGACCCAAGGCAGGCGTCCAGAGGAGAGATGCCATCCTTAGTCACTGCAGCAGTCAGAGACATAGAGAAGTACAGTTGGGTGTCATCAGCATATTGATAACCCCGCGCCCCATGTCTCCAGATGATCTCTCCCAGTGGCTTCATGTAAATGTTAAACAGCATGGGAGACAGTATGGCGCCCTGCGGGATGCCAGATGTCAGCTCCCTCTTAGAGGAGCAACTGTCCCCCAGCCTCACCATCTGGGATCTGCCCGAGAGGTAGGACCGGAGCCACTGGAGCACAGTGCCCCCAATACCTAGCTCCCTCAGGCATCCCAGAAGGATACCATGGTCTATGGTATCGAATGCTGCTGAGATGTCCAAGAGCACCAACAGGGTCACACTTCCCCTGTTGATACTCAGACAGAAATCATTGACTAAGGTGACCATGGCAGTCTCAACCCCGTATCCTGCCCTGAAGCCGGTTTGAAATGGGTCCAGATAATCGGCTTCTTCCAAGACTGCCTGGAGCTGGAAGGCAACTGCCTTCTCGATCACTTTGCCCAAAAACGGTAATAGAGAGACTGGTCTATAATTACATCTCATCAGGGGATCAAGGGAGGGATTTTTCAAGAGCGGTTTCACTATCGCTAGTTTTAAGCTCGCTGGAAATTTGCCCTCCTTGAAGGATGCATTAATTATAAGTTGTAGTAGTAATTTTACAGCATCTCCTCCCTGTGCAGTCAACCATGATGGGCAAGGATCAAGAGGGCACGTTGTCTTCCTTACACATCCAAGAAGCTTCTCCACTTCATCAGTATTTACAAACTCAAATTGATCCAGTTTAATACAGTCCACAGAGTCCCTGGACATCCCACTTTTTGATTCCGTTATAATGCCCGCATCTAGATCGGCCCTTAGCTGAGAGATTTTATCTGCAAAAAAGTCATTAAATGCGTCACAGCATGCTTTAGTTGGTTCCAATAATGGGTTCAGGGTGGGAGCCAATTGAGTTAATTCTTTAACCACCCTGAACACCTCTGCTGGAGGAGACTTTGCAGATGCAATACGTGCAGCATAGAAAGAATTCTTTGCTGCATCTATTGCCACTCAGTAGGAATCTAACATGTTCCTATGACGTGTCTTGTCAGCTAAATGTTGATGTTTCTGCCAGCGGTGCTCTAGTCGTTGCACAGCCCGCTTCATTGACAAAGATTTTCTGTAAACCATGTTTTTTTATTAGAAGCAGGCTGGAAAGGACGCTTGGGAGCGATAATGTCTATAGCTGTCATGAAATAGACAGCAGCACCTTTAGACAACCAACCAGTCAGGTTAATATGGAAAATTAACAGAACTTTATTGGAAAATCCATAGGTCAGTCATGTCTACCAGACGTTTTAGCTGAGACTGAAAAGCCCCCCCTACAGCCAAAGAAAAGAATGTGCAAAAGCCCGCGCTTCTTCACCCCTCCTTTCCTTCTCAAAACACCCCGTCCATTCCCAGCTAGCCAAGCCAGCCTCTCAAGGTCACTTGATAAGCACCTGCACACTATTCTACTAACCCAACTTCCCATTATCCCCCCACTACACTACATGTCTGAGAGAATACTAACAGGATTCTAACAGGCTGCCCCCCTGAAAAACAAAAGCCCCCCCCGGGGGAAAAAAAGGAAAAAAAAAACAGAACAAAGAAAGACATTAAGCAACTGAAGACAAGGAAGGCTTGTCAGGATAGCGTTCATGAAAGCGAGCAACTAAATCAGGAGCGTTGACATGACCAGCAGACACCCATTCAGAATGGTCAACTGGAAAATGTTTCCAGCGTATCAAATATTGTAGTCTTCCTCGGTGAATTCGAGAGTCTAAAATCTTTGAAACTTCAAAATGCTGATGTCCATCAACCATCAAAGGAAGGGGTGCCTCCTCAACGGGTCTCCAGGGATCGGTAGCATCATCCGGTTTCAGCAAGCTGAAATGAAAAACTGGGTGAAGATGACGATAGGTTTTAGGAAGAATCAATTCAGCAGTAACATCATTTATAAGTCTCTTAACTGGGAAGGGACCCACAAACTTTGGGCCTAGCTTTTTGGAAGGGAACTAGGACCTCAAATTTTTTGTGGAGAGGTAAACCATGTCTCCAGTCTTAATGTCCCAACCTTTTGTCCGTTTTTTGTCAGCCTGACTTTTATATTGTCTTTTTGCTTCATGTAAAGCCTTGGTAATGGTAGGCCAAGCCCCTCTGACCTTGTCAGCCCACTGGGTTACTGGAACTGGGTCAGTTTTATTCACAGGCAGGGTGGGAAGGAGCTTAGGTTCAAAACCATAGTTAATTGCAAAGGGAGAGCTCCCCGTACTGCTGTGTATTGCACTGTTGAAAGCAACCTCGGCATGTGGAAGCAGATCAAACCAATCATCTTGGAGGTAATTGGTATAAGAACGCAGGTATCTCTGAAGGCTTTGGTTCGTTTTCTCGCTTTGACCATCAGTCTCCGGGTGAAAAGCCGTGCTAAGCGCCAATTGGACCCCCAATTTGTCTTGTAGCACCCTCCAAAATTTAGAAGTGAAAGAACTTCCTCGATTGGAGATTATTCGGTCTGGGAGGCCATGGAGTCTATATATGTGTGCTATAAACAAATCAGCTAATTTGGGGGCCGAAGGCATCTCCTTGCAGGCCACATAATGTGCTTGTTTGGAAAACAAATCTACAACTACCCAAATAGTGTCTCGGCCCTTGCTAGGAGGCAGGTCAGTTATAAAATCCATAGTAATGTGTTTCCAAGGCCCTTCTGGTGTAGGCAAAGGGTGAAGCAGTCCTCTAGGTTTGCCCACTCTGGGTTTGGCTCTAGCACAAACTGGGCAACTTTTAACATAAGCCTCTACATCTGTACGAATTCCATCCCACCAGTAGGTGCTGCGGATCTTGTGCCAAGTTTTTAAATATCCCCAATGCCCTGCTGCCTTAGAGTCATGGTATGTCTGGAGAATGTCTTTTCTCAAGGAAGTAGGAACATAGATCTTTGATTTCCACACCCATAGATCTTGTGCATTTTTAGACAGTTGATCTTTATGCTGTTGTAGCCACTCATCTGTTTTTGCCCCCTGCTGGATTTTGAGTAAAAGTTCATCTAATGGAGGTGGGGAGTTGGCCTCTGGAGGGGGCTGGGCTGAAGCCTTGGCTTTATTGCGGGTAACCACTACCAACCCTAACTGTTCTCTGGAAAAAATGGTCTCTAGAGGCACCGCCTCCTTCCCCCCATGTTGTGGCAATCTTGATAATGCATCTGCCAAAATGTTTTGGCGGCCCGGGAAAAACTTTAATTTGAAATTGTACTTATAAAAGTCTTTAGCCCATCTCCTTTGTTTGGGACTAAGTTTGCGGGGGGTCTGTAGCGCCTCTAAATTTCTGTGATCAGTCCACACCTCAAAAGGGTGTGTGGCCCCTTCAAGAAATTGCCTCCAGCTCTCTAGGGCATGCTTGACTGCATACACTTCCCGTTCCCAGCATGGCCAAAATAATTGGGGGCCCTGGAATTTCTTGGACAGGTAGGCACAAGGCCTAAGTTTGTTTTTATCATCTTTTTGCAGCAGGACAGCCCCCATAGCAAAGTCACTGGCATCAACTTGGACCACGAAGGGTTTGTCTGGGTCTGGGTGAAGTAAGATAGGTTCAGAGCTGAACAACAGCTTTAATTGTTCAAAAGCCCTCTGGCACTTTTCAGTCCATTGAATCGGGGTGGAGGGCTTGGGAGGCTTGGATGCAACCCCCTCCCCACTTTTGGGCATTTTTTTTGTCTTGAGTAGGTCTGTAATGGGCAAAGCAATCTTAGCAAAGTCAGGGATGAATTCTCTGTAGAAATTTGCAAAGCCCAGGAACTTTTGGACATCCTTCCTATTTTTGGGGGGTGCCCAGTCCAACACTGTTTGTACCTTCGCTGGATCCATTTCTATGCCCTGGTTAGACACTCGGTACCCCAGAAAATCTAGTCTCTCGGTGTGAAAGTGACATTTGGACAGCTTCACATACAGTTGGTTATCCCACAGTCTTTTGAGTACCTCTCTCACCAGCTTAACATGGCTGTCTAATTCTTTTGAATAAATGTGCACATCATCTAAATATACCAAGACACCTTCGAAAAGTAAATCGTGCAGTACTTCATTGATGTGTCTCATGAAAATCCCCGGAGCCCCCGACAGTCCAAAAGGAAGGACCAGGTACTCAAATGCCCCCAAGGGGCAGTTGAAAGCAGTCTTGTATTCATCTCCCTCCTTGATCCTAACCCGGTGATAAGCATCTCTTAAATCCAATTTTGTAAATATCCTACCTGAGCCCAGTCTTCCCAACATGTCTTTCATTAGGGGCAAAAGGTATTTGTTGGTACTGCAAATCCCATTCAGATTGCGATAGTCTACCACCAGCTGCAAAGAACCATCCTTCTTTTCCCTAAAGAATACTGGAGCAGCAAAAGTAGAAGTAGAGGGCCTAATGAACCCTCGAGCCAAATTTTTTTCTATATAGTCTTTCAAGGTGGCCAGCTCTTTTGGGGTCATTGAATACAGTTTTGGCTTAGGAAGGGGTGCCCCTGGCAATATTTCAATAGCACAGTCTGTTTCTCTATGGGGAGGCAACACATCACATTCTCTTTCTTCAAACACCCCTTTAAAATCTCGGTAAGCCGGAGGGATGACCGGCGATCCCTCCCCACTTTGGCCAATGTCTCTGTCCTTGGGCAGCCCTTCCAAGTGAGCAGCTGCGTCTCTCCCCATTTGCCCGGGAAGCGCCACCGTGGGGAGGAGAGGGGGGAGCACCATCCCATGGGCAAGGCGATGGTTTGCACAACCCGGATCATTGAAAATTAACTGTCTCTCCCTCCACCACAAAGCAGGGTTGTGATGGTGTAGCCAGTCTATTCCCAACATAAGGTAGTAATTATAGGTATTTCCCACCACCAACTGGAGCTGTTCCCAATGGTCTGCTATCCCTAGCCACACGGGGGCATTTTTTTTATCTGCAGCACGGCCCCCCATCAGGGATCCATCCATCTGAACAAAGGGAATGGGCTCTCTCAAAGGGTGGGTGGCTATGTTCAAACTGTCTATTACTGCAGGGTTTATCAAGCACCTTGTGCACCCACAGTCAATGGCTGCAATTAATTGCATAGCTTTTTTCTTGGGTCCCACCATCAAAGTCACTGATACAGACAACAGGGGAATGCCCCCACTCACCATCTTTTCGCGGCTCTCTGCTCCCACAGCCCGCCTTTCACCGCTTCCTAAGGCAGGCTCTGGAAGTTTAAAGGCTCTCCTCCAGAGCTTGTAAAACTGTCTGAGTCGTCTGAGTCTGTCCAGACCTCCTGTTCTTTGGGCGCTTCTACTTTCAGGCTCTGTTCAGTGGAAGATTTTCTTTTCGGCTGACTCTTTTCCTTCTTGGAGCCTCTGCCGGGGGGGGCCCTGAGAGGAGCCGGTTTTCCCTCCTGGGCCATGTCCGGGCAAGCAGCAATTAAGTGCCCCTTTTGGCCGCATTTTAAACATAGACCTAACCGGCGCCGTCTCTCTCTCTCGGTCTCTGTAGCGCCGGCTGGAATCTTTCCCTTGTGGGCTTGGCTTCGGCCCCCCTTCGCCTTGGTCTCTTGGGTTTGTCTTTGATCTAACATCTTAACTTCATGTAGAATGGCTTCCGCTTCTCCCGCCACTCTAATCCACTCCATAGCCGTGAGAGGTTTTCCCATCATCAGCACCCATTTGGCGATCTCTGGGCGCAGTCGATCTTTAAAATATTGGATCTGTATTCCCTCAGGGCAGTCATGCACTTGGGCCACCAGCCTTCTGAATTCTGCTGCATATGCAGCCACTGTCATGGAACCTTGTTTTAAAACTTTCAGTTCAGCCAGGGCAGTGGTGGCTTGGAAAGGGTCTTCAAATCTAGTCCTAAGGGCCCTCATAAATTCGTCTAGGTCCCCCAGCTCCGGCGCTCGCCGATCGTAGAGCTGCACCAGCCAGCGAGCTGCCTCCCCCCACAGATGTCTCGCCACACACTTTACCTTGGCTGCTTCCGAAGGGAAAGTGGGGCCCCACTCATCCATGTGATCCGCCACTTGCGATAGGAAATAAGGCAGCGTTTGGGAATCCCCGTCAAACTTGACCCCCATCTTCTTAGCCTGCATATCTGGGGCCCTCGGCTGTGGAAGGGCTGCTGGTGGGGGCCCTGGGGGCAAGGCTCCTTCTCCCCCTGCTCCCACTTCTGGGGGTTGCCCACCTGGGGCTGGGGCCCGGGCGGCTCCTGCTCCTGCTCCTGCACCCCCTACTCCATCTCCAGCAATCTGTTGGAGGATCTCTAGCATCATGGTCATGGTACCTCGCATCCCCTCCACCTCAGATTTCAGCTGCTGTACCTGCGTCTCCATGTCGGTCCCCTCTCCCGAGGACAGCTGTAGTGGTTGCGTGAACCCGGTGTTCCAATCCGACCACCTCGCCGCCCGCCGGCGTTCCTTTGTGCGCATTGGGGCCCCCAGAGCACCGAACCATCTCCCAGACACTAGTGGGGTCTGGGGCAATTGTTGCCCTCCGGTCTTTGGCACCGCTCCGGTTCCTCTGTCCTCCTCCCGAGGTTCCCCTCCATCCTCTGGGGTTTGACTCTCTTTGGAGGACATCTCCGCTCCTGCCTCCATCTCTCCAGGAGCAGGAACAAAACACCAAAAATAAAGTTGAACTTGATTTGAGTCTCAGCTAACTGTCATGAAATAGACAGCAGCACCTTTAGACAACCAACCAGTCAGGTTAATATGGAAAATTAACAGAACTTTATTGGAAAATCCATAGGTCAGTCATGTCTACCAGACGTTTTAGCTGAGACTGAAAAGCCCCCCCCTACAGCCAAAGAAAAAGAATGTGCAAAAGCCCGCGCTTCTTCACCCCTCCTTTCCTTCTCAAAACATCCCGTCCATTCCCAGCTAGCTGAGCCAGCCTCTCAAGGTCACTTGATAAGCACCTGCACACTATTCTACTAACCCAACTTCCCATTATCCCCCCACTACACTACATGTCTGAGAGAATACTAATAGGATTCTAACAATAGCCCTGGTAAGGTCGTTATTCCAGGTATTTACCGGGGTTTCAACAGAATCGCTGTTGTTCCCAACCATAGAACCCTCTAGGGCTTCCTGGAACCTTTTGGGTTCCATCAGCCTTCGAGGGCGGACCATTTTAATAGGTCCTCCACCCCCGAGAGGGATATGGGCAATGGTCCTTAGTCCAACTTTGATCAGATAATGATCCGTCCATGACAGAGCAGAAGTTTGAATTACTTCTGCCCATGGAAGTTCCTGATCCGTACTAAAGACCACACTCATAACACTGGTTCCAGCAGGGTTGATACTGGAATTAGAGCTAGAATGGGAGAGGGCAATGAAACAGCAGTAGTAGCAGCAGTAGCAATAAACAGCAGTGGCAATGGGTCATGACCACTTCTTGAGTCCACATAGGCTCACAGTGGTTCCACTCCCTTTTCTTCCCTTTCTCCTCTCTGACTTTGCCACTTTTTCTAGGACAACTAGGTATGTGATTGAAAGAGGCTGTGGAGTGTGAATCTCCAAGCCACACCTAGCTCACCCTGCTTTACATTTTAGTGTAGATTGCCAACAATGAGAAGAGACTGTTCTAGATGGTCTCAATAAAGTTTTGCCTTTGAAAAAAAATCTTATTCTAATTTCAAGACTCCATATATGCGTGAAATATACTGTGGGAACTATATATAAAATGCACTTTTGCAACTGACAGGTCCTTATAATTATGATTGACTGTATACTTATTCAGCAGAGATTTACTCTTATGTCACCAGAATGCCTCTCATGCATTTGCACTTAGTTTTACATCATTGCTTTCTTGAAGATTCATGGTCATACTTTTTGGCTGTGGACCAGATACTTGCTCACCATGGACCAGTCTTAGTGAAGGACTGCTGGGGAGTCAAGGGCCTAGTACAATTTAACAATGATTTGGGGATGAATCCTTAGAAATCCTTATCAAATTGAACTAGGAGAAGGTTCTACAGCTATGAATCAAAATGTCAGTTATCTACAAGTCCAAATAGGTTTTGGTAGGTTCAGGAAAAAGGAAGGCTGGAATTCTGTTGGGGGGTCTTATATTTTTGTAAATGGACTTAAATCTGCAGGAATTGGAATTGGCAATTCTGTAACGTTCATATCCAGTAAGAAGCTGCTGTTATCCTACTATGTAGGGAGCCGGCAACGTGACTGACACACAATGGGACTAATTTGCATTGGTACTGATGTGCATTGGTAGATACTCTGGCTGTTTTCCTGTTATGCATGTTCACAATTCACTAATAGGGTTTTTCAGCATCTCTGCTACACAACTAAATGATATACAATAAAGTTATGTAACATGGACCATGATAGAGGATTCTGGCCAAGATCAGCAAACAAGAACTAAGTGATCTAGGTTGCTTTCTGGAATAACAGAAAATGCAGAATTTGCAATTTTACTCAGGCAATACTTTTGATCCAATCTTTACATTTTCTAAAAGGGAGTTAAGTGCTGAACTCAGCAAGACTCATTCCTGCCATCTGTCCATATTGCTAATGCTTTCATGGCAGCCTTGTTAAATAGTTCTTTCTTGGTTATCTTTCTCTAGCAACATGTATTAATGCATTAATCAACAGAGCATAGCATAGCATGGAAGTACATTGGGACTACATTTCCCAGCATCCCCAAACAGCATTGGGATTGCGAGACTTTGGAAGCTGACCCCCTCAAAAATATAATTTTTTTGAAGCTCTGGGAGTTGACCCCAACAAAAGTATTTTCCCCAAGCTCTATAAAGCACAGGAAAGCCAAGGTTGGCCTTGGAAGCATACTCAAATGTGATCAAGATTGTCCTGGGCAGGAATAGAGCTCCTAGTGGAGGGAGGGTTATTTGAAGTTGCAGGGAGTTTGAAGTTGCAGGGAGACAGGATTCTGAGAACAGTTTTATGCTTTTTTCCTAGTCCACAGAATACTTGGGAAAACTGAATACCCACATTGGAGGACTCTCAGATCCACATTGGATCTGAGATTGTTGGTGGTAGTGACTACTGCTTCATCCTCTGTGGAATTTGAGAAGAAGGGAAATCAGAAAGAGGCTTCTTCTTATGAGATTGGGGTGAAACAGCCCAGCTTTTAATGCTTGTGTTGGGATCTTTTCATACATTAACTGCCTTACTTTTCTCAGAAGTTTATGCTTATTTCAAAATTGATGGACAGTGTCAATAAATACATTTCCATATCCTATTTCACTCTAATCCTACCCCATGTAACATGTGCAGGTATATAAACATGAGGTTTTAATTTAGTACTCTGCTTATGCATTTGAGGATGTAGATGGTAATCTACCAAAGCTCAGGCTGCAATAAATGTCATCTTAAAAGATGTCACAAAATGTTTTAAATCCACAGAGATCATAATATTGAGTAGCTGTAGGCAGCATGCACATATCATAATGAGGAGGGATCTCATTGTGCTTTCTCCTGTAGAATAGTTGGCCAGTTCTGGCTGGGAGTGAAGGAAGGCAGTGCCATACTTTCCAACATTTGGCCCCATGCTGGCTCATGCTCAAAATGTCTGGTGTGTGAAATGGCAGATTGTGAATGGTGCAGTGGTAGTTGGCAGCTTCTATCTCAATGGGATAGTAAAATTTCTGCAAGTTATAATTTAAATTTTCAATGCACTAGCTGAGGTACTGAAGCAACGCTCAAAATAGGTTCAATACCTCAGTAGCTCCTTTAAATTTGAGAATAAAAGCTGGAATGGTTTCACCACTCTGAGTTACTATGGTGTAATGATATGAGCCTTGGAGACCAGGGTTCCAATCCTGGCTCAGCCATATAAACCCAATGGGTGACCTTGGGCAAGTCACACTCTCTTAGCTTCAGAGGATGGCAATGGCAAACCCCCTCTGAAGAAACATGCCAAGAAAGCCCTGTAATAGGTTTGCCTTAGGGTCATCATAACTCAGAAACAATTTGAAGGTACACAACTACTACAACAACAATTCACCACTCTATTGTTATGAAAATTGCCAGAATACTCTGAGCTGCTGCTGGAGTATTCTGCCTTCAAATTCCCTCGGAATTCCCCCCTTACTTTTAGGTCTCTTGGCAGTGATAATGGGTGGTTATCTTCCCACGTGACCCATTCATCACCTGGCAGCACTGCTGTCATCAGTACAAGGAACCCAGAACACTATCAACACTGGGTTCCTTGTTCTGACCTCAGAGCAACTCCAGTGCCTGCAGCAGTAGATCTGTATGGCTTGCAGGGACCATGTGGGAAGAGGGCTGTCTGTTGCCACTTTAGAAAGAGCTGCTAATGGTGGGGTGCGGAAATCACAGTAAACGGTATGCTTTTAAAATGTGAATTAGGGAGAGGAAGACCCTAATCAGGTGCAGGTGTCGTGAAGACAGTCCAGACATGATTTGGCATTTTGGCCCTGTGTCATATATGCAGGACTCAGCAAGTCCAGATGGACTGTGGGGTCACCCATGTAGACAAGGCCTAAGTCCCCATTCATATACCGAGAACATCTTAATCTTACAACAGACCCAGTCTTATAGGATAAGTAGGTGGCTATTCAGTTACATTTACTATCTGTACAGGCAGCAAGAAAGGATCGTTTGGGTGGTTCATAGTTGTGCAAGGAAGATAGCATTGTTAGTCTGTTGAAGCACAAGCAAAAAATTGCACAACACTTAAAAACTAAGGACTTTATCACACCATCTAGGAAGTGAAATTTTAACAGGATAAAAGCATCTTTTAGCTGTTATTTATCACACAGTGTTGTGTCCATCCTGCTGCTGCCTTGCATTCTATTCATCAATATAGTGGATGTTTTAATTAACAGGAGAAACATGTCAATAGGCTCTCTGTCTCACTACTATTCTATTTCTGCCTTTGTACGATAGGTCCCTAAGGGAGCCCTTGTGGTGCAGTGGTTAAATGCCCGTACTGCAGCCACTCACTCACTAACCACAAGGTTGTGACTTTAATCCCAGCCAGAGATTTCAGGTCAACTCAGCCTGGCATCCTTCTGAGGTTGTTAAAATGAAAAATAGAAATTAGAAATAAAATAAAAAGCTTGTTGGGGCAATTAGCTTATGAGGGAGTATTGTAAAGTAATAATTATCACCCAGAAGTTATTATGGTATGTTGATGAAATTTTGTCAATGTCATCATTGATCCTTAAGTGCATGATATTGAGAAAATCAGCTCATTGTGTCCTTTATTTTTATTACAGGTTGTGCCAGAAGTGACTAAAATATAAGATGGAGAAGTACAAGGGAGTATCGTAAAGTAAGAATTATCACCTGGAAATTCTTATGGTATATTGATAAAATTTTGTCAGTGTCATCATCACCAAGTGACTTTTTCTTTTCCCAAAAATGAAAAATCTGTTGCAGGGTCATCGATTTTACAACACAGATAACATCATTCATGAAGTGGAAGAGTAGTTTAAGGCACAATCTGTAGACTTCTACAATAATGGTATTTGAAGGGTCAAGAAACACTGAGAAAAATGTGTAAATTTGGATGGTGACTATGTAGAGATAAGTTAACAACTATAAATCAAAACAAACTTTCTGTCAAGTTTTTTTAAAGGTGATAATTACAACTTTACGATACCCCCTCATAAACTTTGTAAACTGCTTAGTACATTGGTAAGCGGTATAGAAATGTACTTGCTATTGCCCTTTCTGCCACAGTTCCACTTCTTAGGCAGTCACATGGTGAGAGTGGGTGTGGTTCTGCTTCTTATTGCCTCTGCTCTCTACCCCTTTCAGTGATTGTAGCAGCCAGCACCTTCCTGAAGCTGGCACACATCCACACAGCCATTGGCTTTGGGAGGGGGTTGGCAGCCACAATTGCTCAAACTCACCCTTTTGCGTAACAGTGGGTTTGCTGTGCGAATGTGCAGGGAGCAGCAATTGCATCAGCAGCACCTTCCTGAACACAGTTGCTATGTGCACATTTACACAGCAGCTGACTGTGGGAGGCAGTTGGCAGCAAGAATTGCTTGTTTCCCCCCCATTTCCTCTCAAAGTTTGGGGGTGCTGTGTGAATGCGCACATAGCAACCCTGCACTTCGGGAGGGGGTGGAGGAACACCTTCCTAAAGCTGTCTGCTGTCTGCTGTCTGCATATTCACACAGCAGCCAATGTGAGGAAAGGGTTTACTCATTTGGGATTACTCATTTCCCACTTTCTTCCCAGAAGGTGGAATTTGGTAGTGAGGAAAAAAGATCATATGGTCATGTATTGCCAATGCACTATTATGGGGAAAAGTGTGATAAGAAATGATGTCAAACTGGTGCGCTTCCATTCTTATACTGGGACGATTGTGTTGGAACAGCAGTGTGGTGTGATAAAGTCCTAAGAAATTTTATTTGACATTTGTGGGCTCCAGCCCATTTCGGTGAGTTTCAAAATATATTTCAGAGATGACAAAATATTCGGAATATTGTTCAGGCTGAGATTTTAATTCAGATGTCTCCCCATCCCCAGTCAACATTTTCCCTACTGAAGCAACACTACAGACTCATCAGATGCTAAAAATCTTTATTGTTCTGCTCTTCTTTTCCTGACCAATGCTATAGGCAAACTATTCTAGCCTTCCCAGACACTTAATAGAAAACTTGAGGTTGCCCAGTTACACTTAGTCCAGGACAGTCTAACAAACATGGCCTGGGTCATGCTACAAATATTACTCACAACCTTCTAAAGAAGGACAAATAAATTATTTTTTACTACACATTTAGCATTTGGTAAGATATTTTCTCTCGCTCAGCCTGCTAAATTGGGATTAAAATCTCTTTCCCTCTCTTTCCCCAATCCTGCTACCATCTTCATCTCATCCCCCACTCCTACTTGTGGAGCTGTACCTTTGCACTCAGCACTTACCCTAGAAAGCTGTAGTGGTGTGCTGCTCATGAAATTGTGGTGAAATCCCAGACCTTTTTAAGGCACAGCTATCATGTCTTTTCAAACTATACCACTATAGCACTATCATTGCACTTCAGTTATCATGTTCCACCTTATGGAATGCTGGAATGTGCAGTTTGGGGAGGGTACTTTGAACCTTCCACCAAAGAAATCTAGTGTCTTATCAAACTGCAAACCTCAAGAATCCATAAGATGCAGACTCTCTTACTTTAACTCTGAGATGGATTACCACCTCTTTCCATTTCTCTCTTGTCCTGTTCCAAATGCCTTTCTGGAAATGAAGCTGCCCAGGCTATTCAAGAGTGCCAGATCAATGACTTGCAGAACTCTCTGTATCTCTTGGATTAGCAAATACGATTGCATTTCCCCCTGCTTCAGGCTTCCCAATGACTGTTCACAAACAAGGAAACTGAGATTTTCATAGGACAGGTTTTAGGATGGGGCACAACTAGATTTCATATTATTTTTTTCCTGGGAAATTTTTGCCAACTGAAAGGTGTACACTAGAGCAATTTGGTAGAACAATTTGGCTTGAATAGCAGACATTCACATCTATGGATTACACAGAGACCAAAGTTTGAGTGGTTTTCATAGTCTCTCATCAGGGGAGGAGATCTCTCAAAGAATAATAGCTTATCTAGATGCACAAAAAAGATTGTAAATCACTTTTTGAGTTAAAAGTGATAAATGGTCAACAGTAATATGAGCATGCTCTGATTTATTTCAATAGTATCCCATCAAAATCAGTGGGGAAATTTACAATATGGAGAAACTCAAGAAAACCACTTTAGGAAGCCAAACATTCTGTAAAGCTTCTCATTTTCCCTGCAGTGGGACTGTTGCTGATAATGGAGATGCACATAATCAGTTAATATGATAGTACTAATAGATTCTTCATGATAACTACACTTCTCAAGTGCGTACTTCTTTCCGTGAAGCCATTATCACAGATAGGCTATCAAGAATTCTTCCTTTTTGCTGCTTCAGTTTATCATACAAGGAAGGCAGATAAGCTGGGATATGAATGTTTTAGAAAGAACAATTTGAAGCAGGGAAACTCCAGTTCTGAGGCTGATGGTAGCCTGGATAATGTACCTCAATAGGATTGGCTGAATATGGTTGGCTGAAGTGGTCAATATGCAGGTAGCAAATATGGGGTGGATTTTGAAAGAGGTGGATGTGCTGAGGTTATTATAGGCAAATTCACTACTCCTGAAGGCATCCAGCAGTGGCATTGATCTTTGGGGAGTATTATTTATCTGTAATGTTTTTGACTATAGCAAAGCCTCTGATTGCATAGATCATGAAAAGCTATGAAACACACTTAAAGATGTGGAAGTACCACAACATTGGATAGTCCTGATGAGAAATCTCTGCTCAAGACAAGAAGTTGCTGTTAGAACAGAAAATGGAGAAACAGAATGCTTCCTAATTGGCAAGGGTGCATTCTATCACTCTACTTGTTCAACATGTATGCAGAAAATATCATTCAATGATCAAGTTTAGACTTCGAAAAAGGAGGAGTGAAGATAGAAGGAAAGAACATCAATAATTTAAGATATGCAGATAACATCATACTACTAGAACATACTTCTAGAACAGATGACCAAACACTCAGAAAGGAGAGATGTAGTAGTGATGGGTGACTTCAACTATCCTGATATTTTCTGGAAGTCAAACTCAGCCAATACTTAAAGGTCTTAGCAAATTCCTTACTTGCCTCAATGACAATTTCATTGTCCAAAAAGTGGAACAGGCTACAAGGGGATCAGCTATTTTAGATCTGATCCTAACCAACAGGGATGATCTGGTCAATGGGGTGCAAGTGATGGGATCCTTAGGTGGGAGTGATCATGTTTTCCTGGAGTTTCTTATACAGTGGAAAGGAGAAGCTAGGCATAGTCAAACACTCATTCTATACTTTAGGAGAGCTGATTTCAACAAACTTAGGGAAACATTGGGAATGATCCCATGGTCAGGAATACTAAAGGAGAAGAGAGTTCAGGATGGATGGGAGTTTCTCAAAAGGGAGATACTGAAGGCACACTCTCAAACTGTTCCAATGAGAAGGAAAATGGGAGATGTCTCAAGAAACTGGTTTGGATGACAAAAGAACTTTCAACTGAACTAAGGGGGAGTTGCAAACTGCCAGAAATAGTGCAAATTGAGTCCACTTTTAGGGTTAGGGTTAGTGCTAGGGAATCATGGGAACTGTATTTTATTGTGGCACCAGAGCTCTCTGACAGAGAAGGCTCAATGTCTCAGAAAAAATTCCCATGATTCCCTAGCACTAACCCTAACCCTAAAAGTTGACTCAATTTGCACTATTTCTGGCAGTCTGCAATCCCCCTAAGTTTTAACTGGGGGATGTATAAGAAGCAAAATCACTAAAAAGGGATTCAAACAAATAGCTAGCACATGTAGGGGTAAAGCCAGGAAAGCCAAAGCCCAGAATGAGCTCAGGCTTGCTAGAGGGGTTAAAGACAATAAAAAGGGCTTTTTTGAGTATGTCTGTAGCAAAAGAAAGAAGAAGGAAATGGTAGAGCCACTACATAGAGAAGATGGAGAAATTCTAACAGGGGACAGAGAAAAGGCAGAACTAATCAACACTTTTTTTTGTCTCAGTCTTCTCACAAATGGAAACGGGTGTTCAACTTGAGGAAAATGGAGCAGAAGACACAATAGGGGAAATGCAGCACAGAATAAGTAAAGAGGAAGAACAGGAATACCTGGTTAACCTAAATGAATTTAAGTCTCCAGGACCAGATGAACTACATCCAAGGATATTAAAAGAATTGGCAAATGTAATCTCAGAGCCACTGGCAATAGTCTTTGAGAATTCCTGGAGAACAGGAGAAGTCCTAGCAGACTGGAGGAGGGCAAACATTGTCCTCATCTTCAAAAAGGGGGAAAAAGAGGATCCCAGCAACTATTGCCCAGTTAGTCTGACATCAATACCAGGAAAGATTCTAGAACAGTTAATTAAACAGAGAGTCTGTGAACATTTAGAAGTGAATGCCATAATCACTAAAAGTTAACATGGATTTCTCAAAAACAAGTCATGCCAGACTAATCTGATCTCTTTTTTGATAAAATTACCAGCTTGTTAGATGAAGGGAATGCAGTAGACATAGCATATCTTGATTTCAGTAAGACTTTTGACAAGGTCTCCCATGGTATTCTTGCAAACAAGATAGTAAAATGTGGGCTAGACAATACAACTGTTAG
The DNA here is from genome assembly GCA_026167975.1 of Phrynosoma blainvillii. Taxonomy (NCBI): domain Eukaryota; kingdom Metazoa; phylum Chordata; class Lepidosauria; order Squamata; family Phrynosomatidae; genus Phrynosoma; species Phrynosoma blainvillii. Next base: position 279,688,484 of record JANUYF010000002.1, on the reverse strand, counting down.
CTGGATTAGTAACTGGTTGACTGACCGAATCCAAAGGGTGCTCAGCAATGGCTCTTCTTCATCCTGGAGAGAAGTGACCAGTGGGGTGCCACAGGGTTCTGTCCTGGGCCCAGTGCTATTCAACATCTTTATCAATGATTTGGATGAAAGAATAGGGGGCATACTTCTCAAATTTGCAGATGACACCAAATTAGAAGGAATAGCTAATACCCCAGAAGACAGGATGAAAATTCAAAATGGCCTTAATAGATTAGAAAGCTGGGACAAAGCTATCAAAATGAATTTCAACACGGAGAAATGTAATGTACTGCACTTAGGGCAAAAAAATTGAAATGCAAAGATATAAGATGGGGGACACCTGGCTTAATGAGACTATGTGTGAAAGGGATCTAGGAGTCCTAGTAGACCACAGGTTGCACATGAGTCAACAGTGTGATGCCGCAGCTAAAAAGGCGAATGCAATTTTAGGCTGCATTAATAGAAGTATAGTATGTAGATCAAGGGAAGTAATAGTGCCACTGTATTTTGCTTTGGTCAGGCCCCTCCTGGAATACTGTGTTCAGTTCTGGGCACCACAATTCAAAAAGGATGTGGAAAAACTGGAGTGTCCAGAGGATGATGACTAAAATGGTGAAGGGTCTGGAAACCATGCCCTATGAGGGGTGACTTAGGGAATTGGGTATGTTTAGCCTGGAGAAGAGACAGTTAAGAGGGGATATGATAGCCCTGTTTAAATATTTGAACTTGCTAACTTGTTTTCTGCTGTTCCAGAGAACAGGACCCAGAACAATGGATGCAAGCTACAGGAAAAGAGATTCCACCCAAACATTAGGAGGAACTTCCTGACAGTGAGAGCTGTTTGACAGTGGAACACACTCTCTCAGAGTATGGTGGAGTCTCCTTCTTTGGATGTCTTTAAATAGAGGCTGGATGGCCATCTGTCGGGGATGGTTTGATTTTGAGTTCCTGCATGGCAGGGGGTTGGACTGGATGGCCCTTGTGGTCTCTTCCAACTCTGTGATTCTATGATTCTATGGTTCTGTGTTACTGGAAAATATCATAGACTTGGAATAATTACTAAGGAAGGTAAAACAAGAAAGTGCAAAGGCAGGCTTGATACTAAACATAAAGAAAACAAAAATAACGACCATGGAGGAATTACAGAAATTCAACCTTGAGAATTTAGAAATAGGAATATTGATTTCTCATACCTTGGATCAAACATTGATCAGAACAGAAACTGCTGTCAAGAAATAACAAGAAGAATGGTAATGGGAAAGCTAGCAATGAAAGAACTAGACAAAATCCTAAAAAGTAAAGATATACAACTGAGCAAACATTAGCATTGTCTAATCCATTTTATTCCCCATCAGCATGTATAGATATGTGAGCTGAACAATGAAGAAAATAAAATAAGAAGAAAACCAACTGATTTGAGATGTGGTGATGGAGAAGAGTGCTGAGGACACCATAGATGGCTGAAAAGACAAACAAAAGGGTCCCTGAACAGATCAAGCTTGAACTCTCCCTGGAAGCCAAGATGATCAAAATGAGGCTGTCATACTTTGGTGACATCATGAGAAGACATGTCTCATTAGAAAAGACAATAATAGGACATGGTTTCCAAAACCTTCACCATTTTGGTCACCCTCCTCTGGACACACTCCAGCTTGTTGGCATCCTTTTTGAATTGTAGTGCCCAGAACTGGACATAGCATTCTAAGTAAGGCCTGACCAATGTGGAATAGGGTGGCATTATTATTTCCCTAGATCTAGAGAGCTAACATCTCCTAGGAGAAGATACCAAATATTACTTTCCTGTACAGTGAAAATGTCAATCAGATCAGATGAAGCAGATCTTTATGATTTATAACATTGTATTTCTAGGTATCAACTTTTAAATTAAAGCTGTGAACTGTATACAAAATTTGACAAAGTACATTTGAATCAGATTCTACACATCAAAGTAGAACACAGGCTTGGGATGCCTCTATAAGCATAGACTCAATCAGAGAGATCATGGGCATGAAACTACAGGACAGAGGCAGAACAGTGGAGACTGGGAGATCTTATAGATGTCTCATCTACAGGCTTGCCATGTGTTGGTGTCAACATGAGGACAGTTAACCACAAACTATGTTTTTGAAGAGAAATGCAGGATCTTTGGAGGTGGTTGTGAAGTCTGGGGGTACAAAAATGGTGGGGGTGAGGGTCACATGAAGGCCACAGGCTGTAATTTCCCCACCTCTGAGGTACCCCATCAAAATGAATTCAAAATGCTGTGACTGTGAATTTGCCTGATGCAGTTTATTGTCTTTAATCCTTCAGAGATGCCCTGACAGAAAACAGGAAGTACTTTCTAATGCTCTGAAATGTTGCTCATCCTCAATTTGAGTTTCAGCTGAAAAACAAGAAGAATACTAACACAGAGAATGCACTCAGTACTAAATGGAGAATAAATTCAAATGGTACATTTTAGGTTATAAAATGTAGAGAGAAGGAATTAAGTCAAGGATTTTATTTTCATTTCTTTTTGTTTCTCTTAGTTCTTTTAAACTGCTCATTTTCCTTTGACAGTGGTGAACCTAGTTTAGCATTTTGTTGTGATAGATGAGAAAGGATGCAATTGTTATTTCTAGACATGAGGGCTCCAAATTAATGGGTTGGTTGTGAACCTAGGAGCTTATATAATGCAGCTGAAAAAGAATGAGGAACTGAATCTCATATTTTTGTAGCTTCTGTGGACATAATCAGTGACTAAACTGGAAACAGATAAAGGTACTGCACATGTCTGCTCTAAAGCAGCAAAGGAGAAAGAATTGGAAAGAAAGATAGTATTACACCCACAACCAAATTAACATACAGTCTTTTGTGTCTCCTCTTCTTGTACCATATATATGGAGATGTACTGTATATACTAGACTACAAGTCAACTCATGTAGAAGTCGAGGACAGGTTTTGGGGCTGAATTATGGATTTTGGTATGACCCGTGAATAAGTTGAGGATAAAACCCAGGAGCACGTAACAAAGGATGAAGGCCAGAGGATTTACTTCCACTCATTATTTTTATAATAAAAACTAAGAATTAGGCATACCTTATTGCATTTTAGCAGAAAGTCATCATACATAACACAGAGGATCAAATCTAGCTACATTCTTATGTACTTCTTGACAAGTTAAGGCCTATATTCTACAAGTGCCTTAGTATTTTTCAGAAAAAAATGAAAGTACTTGCACTTCAGTATTTATTGAATTCCAGGAAATTATTTCTTTAATAATAATAATAATAATAATAATTATAATAATAATAAATTTATTTATATCCCGCCCCTTTGGGAGCCAATCCGGCCAGCTTACAACAATAAAATCACATGAAATATCCCAACAACAATCACTCCCCCCCTTAAAACAGTATTAAATCTGATAACAATTAAAATTACAAATTTAAACAGTTAAAAATTAAAACAGTTAAAACACACTACAAAATGACACATTGGCCTATGGCAATGTTCTCCCTCCATCCAGTCTTAATTGTTGTATTTTAACTTGTTGTAAGCCGCCCCGATTGTGCTGCAGAGGGGCAGGTTATAAATAAATTATTATTATTATTATTATTATTATTATTATTATTATTATTATTATTATTATTATTATTAATTATTATTATTATTATTATTATTATTATTATTATTATCCATAGATGGGGCCACGCAGAGAACACTGCGGGTGGGAATACCCGAGGCCGGGATAATTAATCTGGAAAGGCCTGCCGGAAGAGATCTGTCTTGACAGCCTTTTAAAAGCTGTCTAATGATGTTAACTAATGGATCTCATCTGGCAGGTTGTTCCAGAGTCTGGGGGCGACAACTGAGAAAGCTCTCTGGGAGGTAGCTGCAAGCCTCGATTTTTGAGGCTGCAGCAAATTCCTCCCAGAGGAGCGGAGAGCATGGGGAGGTTGTATGGGAGGAGGCGGTCCCTGAGATAGCTTGGACCCAAGCCATTTAGGGCTTTAAAGGTAAAAACCAACACCTTGTACTGGGCCCAGAAGCTGATAGGCAGCCAGTGGAGGGACCTCAAAACCGGAGTAATGTGGTCCCTCCTAGATGTTCCCGACACAAGCCTGGCTGCCATATTTTGTACCAGCTGTAATTTCTGAACCAAATACAAGGGTAGCCCCATGTAGAGCGCGTTACAGAAGTCAAGGCGTGAGGTTACCAGCGTGTGCACAAGTCTTGAGATCCCTTACTTCTAGAAAAGGGCGCAGCTGGTGTATTAGCCGAAACTGATAACAGGCGCTACTGACTGTCGCATTTACCTGATTTGTCATCAGGAGCGATGCGTCAAGGAGCACCCCCAGACTGCGAACACAGTCACTGGAGGAGAGTGTGACCCAATCCAGGACTGGAGGTTGCAAGCCAATTCTTGGTTTCGGGGCCGCTACCGTGAGCACCTCCGTCTTGTCCGGATTCAGTTTCATTCTGTTTTTCCTCATCCAGCCCATTACCGCTCAAAGACATTCATTGAGAGAAGAGATGCCATTAGAATTTGAGGCCGACAAACGAGACACAGAGAAATAGATTTGGGTGTCATAAGCGTACTGATAACACCCAGCACCATAACTCCGTACTATCTCACCCAGCGGTTTCATATAGATGTTAAATAATGTCGGGGACAAAATTGCTCGCTGAGGGACCCCACAAGTGAGCACCCTCTTACTGGAGCTACTGTCCCTGAGCAGCACCCTCTGGGACCTACCTGAGAGGAAGGACCGGAACCACTGTAGAGCAGTGCCCCCGATACCTAACCCCCTCAGGCGGTCCAAGAGGATGCCGTGGTCTATTGTATCAAAAGCTGCTGAGAGGTCTAGGAGCACCAACAGGGTCACACTACCCCTGTCGATGCTCAGATGCAGATTGTCAGTCAAGGCAACCATGGCAGTCTCAATCATAAAGCCTGTCCTGAAGCCTGTTTGAAATGGGTCTAGATAATCGGTTTCATCTAAGACAGCTTGGAGCTGAAGGACAACCGCCCTCTCGATTACCTTGCTCAAAAATGGCAACAGAGAAACAGGCCTGTAGTTACTGATATCCAGGGGGTCCAGGGAAGGTTTTTTCAGAAGCTGCTTAACAGCCGCTTCCTTTAGACAAGATGGAACATGTCCTTCCCTGAAGGATGCATTGATGATATCCATGAGGAATCTCCTTAATGCATCCCCCCGGATGGTCAGCCATGATGGGCAAGGGTCGAGAGGGCAGGTTGTTTTCCTCACCTTACCAAGCAGCTTGTCCACATCCTCAGTACTCACAGATTGCGGCTGATCTAGGATAACTTCATCGACGGAGTCTCTGGACACCTCACCTATAGACTCTGTCAGAACAGTGGCATCTAAGTTGGCTCTTATCTGAGAGATTTTATCTGCAAAGAAGTTGTTAAATGCATCACAGCAGGCCATCGTCAGGTTCAGTAAAGGATTTGTCACAGGGGGCACCTGCGTCATCTCCCTCACCACCTTGAACAGTTCTGCTGGACAGGACTCTGCAGACGCAATACGTGCAGAGGAGAAGGCTCTCTTCGCTGCACGTATTGCCTCCCAATAGGAACAAAGAAAGTTCCTGTGGTGAGTTCTGTTGGATAAGAGTCAAGTCTTCTGCCACCTGTGCTCTAATCGTTGTCCAAACCGCTTCATCCTCCAAAGCTCAGGCGTATACCATGGCCTACGGTTCAAAGCGGGATAGCAAGGTTGCTTGGGAGCAATCGTGTCGATAGCCCTGGTAAGATTGGTGTTCCAGGTATTGACCAGAGCATCGACAGGGTCACCGGGATTCCCAACCATTAAACCCTCTAAGGCTCTCTGGAATCCAATAGGCTCCATTAGCCTTCGAGGGCAGACCATTCTAATGGGTCCACCATCCCCGGTGGGGCAGATTTTGGCTCTGAGTTCCGTTTTGACCAGGAAATTATCCGTCCATGACAATGCGGAGGTGCTTACCACCTCCACCCATGGATATTCCTGTTCCGTACCAAAGACCACATTGAGTGTATGACCTGCACAATGTGTGGGCCCAACGACCAGTTTGTGGAGATATGTTGCCCTGTTATCCATTTTGTCTTTTGTTCCAGGGGCCAGGGTGGGTGGGTAGGCATTCTTTTGATAGTAATAATGATTGGTTAAATCTGTGTGCTCCCACTTGCTTCTGACTGATATTTTTAGATTATTCCTCTTATTCAATGGTAGATTAAACCCTGAAACCTTGTTCTTCAGGGCTCATTCTAATGTTTTGTTTTGTTTTTTCCTGTGAGGGAAGAAAGTTGGATCAAAATCAATGGAAACTGTACTGGGAAATGTATTGGTTTAAGCAAAATATGTGGAAAATATACTGTCTTTGTGAGGTGTGTTTATGAATAGGACAAGTTATTCCTGGTTAGAGGAATATCGTCCTATTCAGCTAAAAGGCTGATGACATCACAAAGCCCCACCTCCTGGACTCAGGTTTTAACCCAGTGTGCATCTACACTGCAGAATTACAGAGTTTGACACCACTTTAACTGCTGTGACTCTATCCTACAGAATCCTAGGATTTGTAGTTTGGTGGAATAGCATAGCTCTATGACAGACCAAGTTGAATTTGAAGTACAAATCCCAAGATTCCACAGGATGGCCAAGGCAATTAAGGTGGTGTCAAACTGCTTTAATTCTGCAGTATGGATGCTTCTCCTGAAAGCCTAAGGAACTGGAAGCTGTTGACTTGGAATCTTAAATGTAAGTGAAATCTTTTGTCAGGCTACAGGCTTTATATGGAAGTCTTTAATAAATGCCAAAGCCCTTTTTCCTGGAGTAAAGGAAAACTGTGATAAATATTGATGTGTATGTCTCTGATTATATGAAATAAAGTTGCTCTCTATTTTCCTAATGAATTTCTCATGGAACTTGTTATTAACTGCCCTTGAGTAAACCCTGACCCATGGTGACATTGTGGATGAGACATTTCCAAGACCCCCTGTGCTCCACTGCCTATGTGTCTATGTCTATGACCTCTCTGATTGATATCCATCTTCCATATGTGGTATTCCTCTCTTTCTACTGCCATTTACCTTTCCTAGCATTATTGTATTTTCCAGTGAGTCATGCCTTCTCATGATGTGGCCAAAGTACAACAGCCTCAGTTTGATCATCATGGCCTCAAGGGAGATTTCAGGCTGATCTGTTCAATTTGTTTGTATTTTTGACTGTCTATGGCAGGGGTAGGCAACCTTTCCCCTTTAAGGGCCAAGGGACTTCAGCTCCCAGAAGCCTCAGCTATGTTGGCCAATAGTCCCATGTTGGCCAATAGCTCCTGGGGTTCTGGGAGTTGAAGTCCCTCGGCCCTTAAAGGGGAAAGGTTTCCTACCCCTGGTCTATGGCTGTGGCATCACTGGGGGGGGGGGTACGGGGATGTGTCAGAATAGCACCAGGTGACACCCTAAAGATTATACCCCTGAGGAAAACTGACCCATGGCAAGGAGGGTTGGGGGGGGGCGCAGTGCTGGTAACCAGGTGGAGCTTGTGGGAAGGGAAGTTGGTGGCATCAAGGTGGAGGTCCTGGGCCACATTCCCCAACACTGTCTCCCTGCTTTGTCTCCTCTAGGAGGGAATACTCCACGTGCCCACCCTGCAGAGGAAGACCAGGCAGCACACCAAGAGGAAGACTCACATGTTGCTGCTACTTCCCCTGGTGGTGGCGGTGGTGGCGGCAGCGGTGGTGGCAGTGGCAGCTTCCTTGTCATCGTCCTTCTCCTCAGCTCCCTGATGGGGAAAGAATTCCAACCCAGTTTTCCTCAGGGGAGAACAGGGCCATGGCAAGGAGCCAGTGGAGTACGAGCATGCCCGTCCCTCCTTGCTGCAGCCCAGTTTTCCCCTCAGGAAAACTGAGCCATCACAAGGAGGGGAAGGGGCATGCATGTGTGCTCAGCCTAGCCCAGGGGTAGGCAACCTTTCCCCTTTAAGGGCCGAGGGACTTCAGCTCCCAGAAGCCTCAGCCATGTTGCCCAATATTCCCATGTTGGCCAATAGCTCCTGGGATTCTGGGAGCTGAAGTCCCTCGGCCCTTAAAGGGGAAAGGTTGCCTACCCCTGGCCTAGCCCATCTCCTTCTGGAAGTCACACTCCTTCCAGTTCTGAAGCCCCACCTCTTCCAGTTCTGAAGCCTGCCCCTGTCCTGCTCTGCCCAGTAGCCCTGCCCCACACACTGGGTGACACCATAGTCTGGGACACCACTGGTCTTTGGTATCCTCAGCAAGCTTCTCCGGCAGCACAGCTCAAATGAATTGATTTTTTCATATCTGCTTTCTTCATTGTCCAACTCTCATATCCATACATGGTGATGGGAAATATGATTGGTTGGTTGATTCTAACTTTAGTGTTCATTTGTAGATCTCTTTAGGATCTTTTCTAGTTCTTTCGTAGCTGCCCTTTCCATTCCTAGGGCCTTTGCAGACTGCCTGAAATAGTGCACATTAAATTGAGGCACTGCCCTGGCTCAGTGCTAGGGAATCATGGGAACTGTAATTTATTGTGGCACCAGAGCTCTCTGACAGAGAAGGCTCAATGTCCCAGAAAAAAATGCAATTCCCATGACTCCCTAGCACTGAGCCAGGGCAGTGCCTCAATTTAATGTGCACTATTTCTAGCAGTCTGCAAAGGCCCCTAGTCTTCTTCTGATTTCTTGAGTGCAGTCTCCATTCTGATCAATGTTTGATCCTAGGAATGGGAACTCTTTTACTATTTCTGTTTCCTCATTGTCCAGGTAGAATTTATGTATTTCTTCTGTGCTCATTATTTTTGCTTTCTTTATGTTCAGCATTAAGCCTGCCTTTGCACTTTCATCTTTTTAAAATAATATTTTTATTGATTATTAATGTATAACACAAAGCACATAACATCCACTATCAAGTATATCCACCCAAACTCATACAATACAAATATTATATTATATATATATTACCAACATTACAAAAATAATTTCAAATCCAACTTAAGCACGCATACCTAACCCCACAACCTAGACATTTGACTAAAAGACTTCCCAAGTCTCATGATGGCAGCTGCATAAAAAAACAAAACAAAACATCACAAGTTTATGTAAACTGTCTCCTGAAAAAAATGATATGAAAAGAAGAGTTTCAAGTAATTTATCCTCATAATTTTAAAAGGAAAAAGAGAGTGAAAAAGTTATCTGGTACATGTTCTTTCCTCTCATGGATAACAATCGATTCTTTAGTCAACAGATCCAGAAATGATCAAATCTGCCTTTGCATTTTCATCTTTGATGTTCCTTAATAATTCTTTGAAATCTGTATGTTTTCCACTAGTAGTATGGTGTCACCTGGGTATCTAAGATTGTTAACATTCCTTCCTCCTATCTTCACTCCTCCTCCTTCTGAGTCTAATTGTGCTCTTCTTGCAAGATTTTCTGCATTCAAGTTGAACAAATAGGGTGATAGAATGTAGCCTTGCCTGACCTCCTTGCCTTTTGGGAACCATTCTGTTTCTCTTAATTCCATTCTAACAGTAGCCTGTTGTCCTGAGTACAGATTTCTCATCAGGAGTATCAGATGTGACAGTACCCAGGCCCTCAAGAGCCATTGATAGCTTTTTGTGATCCATGCAGTCAGATACTTTTCTGTAGTCTATGAAGCTACAGTGATCTTTTTTTCCTGGAACTCTTTTGTATGCTCCATTAACCATTTCCCCTAATTCTATTAAGCTTCTACTCTGAAATAGTTTTATCTGTCCTCTTTGAACTAGTTTGAACTAGATAACCTATCATATGGACCTGAGAGTCAGTCAAAAGCTTTTCACTGTAGCCACATTCCATGTAGCAGCAGTAATATTAGGAAGGCTCTATCTATCATCTATCTGCCTTCATGAAACAGCGGTACCAGTACCATACTCTCTTTGGCAATGCTGATGTGCAGATACTGCATATATTTGCATGGATGTTGGGAGAAAGCTGGAGGTATTGGTTCTTTAAAGGTGTTGATACTCTAAAGTCCCAGGTGGCTTGAAATCTAGGTGCCCACAAATCCTCCTTCTCTTACCTGAATCTGCCGAATTCTCCTTGAAGTTACTCTGAATTTTCCAAATTAGGTGATTGGCAATAATTAGGTGATTGGCAATAATGTGGGAGAAAACCTTTACCATTGTGGTATCTCGATTATAGAATATTCTCCACAGAGCAGCTCATTTGGCATCACCTCTTTTAGGTGTAAGTTTTGTTAGGAGATGGGATCCTAGGGAAAGTGTCTAGATGTGGGACAAAGGTAACAGGGTTACAAGCAGCCACGATGAGTCAGCATTTGGACCTAGCTGAGTCATACAGTCTGATGCAATCATGGCAGGATATGAAGCCATCATGTGACTGAAAGTGCACAGTCATGCCACATGAGGGACATGTATAGATGGTACACACCAGGAAGAGGCTGGACTAAATGTCCAGGGATGGCACATGTATATAAGGGGAGGAGCCTCAGTGTATAGTGTGGGTAGTTGGTGATGTGTATGTGGCTAGAGACTCTGGTGGTGAGGATGAGTTCTGTAAACAGTGGAACGAAGAATAAAAGCCTCCTTGTGAATAACTTAGTGTGCTGTCATGTTTGCAGCTTCTGTGAGTGAGAGAAGGAGTTCTCCAGCCTGCACCAAGCTCCGTGTGATTTCTTGGGTGTTCATCCAGGTGCACAGCTTCAGTGCAGTGCATTCCAGGTCGTATAAGCACTCCAACAAGTTTAACTACTCCAGGCTTTTAACATCAAGTCTTAGCCTGATTCTTATGGTGGAATATTATTCATTTTTTAATTGAGACTGTGCAGATGCTGCTATTTTTAAATTATAACATCAATCGCTTTAAAATTATAACATTATTTTAATTAATTACATTATAACTAATGTAATTATAATTAAATTATAAATGTTTGTAAATATTATAAATTAAAAGTATTAAACAGAAAATTAGAATGTAATGTTATATAATATGGTTATGTATACTTTTCAGTTGTATGCAGCTCTGAGAGTTGCAGATAAAAAAAATGACTTACATGTATTTACAATTAAAAAAATAAAATGTGTGTGACATCTACCTCACATATTAAAGCTGAGTTTATATTTTTTTATTTATGGGGGGAACTCTAGAAATTCTTTGAGGGTACCAGAGAATTCTGTTAGATAAATCCCAATTCCATTACTAAACCACAATTCCCTGGAATGTTTTTCGGAAGCCAAAATTCAAACTGCATTTCATACAGTTCTGGGAATGTTAGGCAGGCAAATTAATTTGATAATGTTAAATATTAGAAAGTCATAAATTAAAGTATGGGATCTCATCTTGCAACCTCTTCAATTAATTTTTGTCACTGTGCTGTATCTCTTCTTTACCCCCACCCTTTCCCAGCCTCATTGTTTTTAAGGAAACAGTCTACTGCTGATGAGAACAAGTGCCTTTCCAGTGCCTTCTTCATTAATGATGAAGACATGAAAAATTATAGACCAGTCTCACACTTACCATTCTTGAGCAAGGTGATCAAGCGAGCCGTCGCCTTCTAACTCCAAGCGATCTTGGATGAAACCGATTTTCTAGATCCATTTCAAACCGGCTTCAGGCCTGGATACAGGGTGGAGACGGCCATGGTTGCTCTGGTGGATGACCTTCACCTTAGCACCGACAGGGGAAGCGTGACCCAGTTGGTGCTTTTGGATCTCTCAGCAGCTTTTAACACTATATACCACGACATCCTTTTGCAGTGCCTGAGAGAATTGGGAGTGGGAGGCACTGCTGTTCAGTGGCTCCACTCTTTTCTCTTGGGCAGGTTCCAGAGGGTGGTACTCGGGGACAGTTACTCATCAAGAACGGAGCTAAAATATGGCATTCCACAGGGAGCCATTCTGTCCCCAATGTTATTCAATATTTATATGAAGCTGCTGGGAGAGATCATCAGGAGACATGGAGCAGGATGTTACCAATATGCTGATGACACTCAAATACTCTGCTCCATGCCTTGGTCAACTGCTATGATGACAGATGGCGGTTCTCCCCTCAATCAATGCCTTAAAGCGGTAATGGACTGGATGAGGAAAAACCGACTCAAACTGAATCCAGACAAAACGGAGGTACTCACAGTAGGGGTCCCCAAACCAGAGATTGGGTTGCGACCACCAGTCTTGGATGGGGTCACGCTCTCCACCAAGTACTGGGGGTGCTCCTAGACCCGTCGCTTCACATGATAAATCAGGTGAATGTGACAGTCAAGAGCTCCTGTTATCAGCTTCGGCTCATACGCCAGCTGTGCACTCTCCTGGAAGTAAAGGACCTAGAAACTGTAGTACATGCCCTGGTAACCTCACGACTCGATTTCTGTAATGCACTCTACATGGGGCTACCCTTATACCTAACTCGGAAACTGCAATTAGTACAAAACATGGCAGCCAGACTGATCACTGGGACTCCAAGAAGTGATCATATTATGCCAATTTTGAAATCTTTGCATTGGCTGCCAGTTAATTTCTGGGCACAGTATAAGGTGTTGGTGTTAACCTTTAATGCCCTACATGGCCTGGGTCCATCTTACCTAAGGAATCGCCTATCTCCATATAATCCGCCCTGTGCCCTCAGGTCCTCTGGGAGGAAGTTATTTCAACCAATAAGAACCAGACTGAAAACAACCTCCCAGAGGACTTTTTCTGCCACGGCCCCTACACTGTGGAATGCCCTGCCGGAGGAGATCCGTCAGATAACTAACTTAGATGGCTTTAAAAAAGCCATCGAGATGGATCTCTTCTGGCAGGCATTCTCAGAATGACATTGTTACAATCTCTCTCCCACCATCAGACCATCAGATCACTCTTCTATATATTCAGAGTGCCGGTCATTTAATAGTATTGACTTGTAGTCTTGTTTTAAATTAATTTTAATGTTGATAATGATTTAATATATTTTTAAGGGGGGGGTTATATGTTTATTATAATTGTATGGGATTGTATTTTAATTGTAAGCCGCCTTGATAGCCTCGGCTAAAGGCAGGATATAAATAAATTATTATTATTATTATTATTATTAGGTAAAGGAATGAGGTTTAAGATTAGTAAAGTAACAGGTGTTAATTCTGGTAAGGGGACACTGATTTACTGCCAATATAGCAACGAGTGGCTGGCTGCAAAGACTGTCTCTGAGCATATGCAGGGCATTTTTTCTGCACTATTGAATCACTGTATGCTCTGTGCCTCCTCAAAATTTGTGAAGAAGCAAGATGTAGGTGTGTCACTAGAGGGATGCAGACCAAACATATGACTTTGGGCAGAAACAGGCTGTGGCATTCACCTGCAACTCTTTGAAACACTGAAGCGATGGTGTGGTGTGAGTGATGGGGTGAGGCTCAGTGGGAGGAGAAAGGAGAGGACTCAGGCTTAAAATGTAAACTTTTGACATTTTATTTTTAATTTTTTTAAAAAGACATCACATCTTACCAAATTTTCAATTTAGCCACATGAAACTATGCACATCTAAATACATTTTGGCTGTGCATATGATACTGTAATTTAAGGTATAATTTTTAATTTTCTTACTTGTTTCTCCCACAAGTATTGCCATTACATTCAGTGATATACAGGAATTACAATTTGAATAACATTAGTACAAAAAACATTACTAAGGATAATGTATGGTGTGGTATGGGAGCAGGTCAATGTAGTGGGGGGGGGGGAGTTGCACCATGACTTACCGGACCAGGAGATGCCAACCCTAGTGACACCACTGGCAAAGATCAGCGGTAAAGCATATGATTTGCTAATTTAACTCAAAGGGACATACTTCTGAGTAGATTTTTTTAAAGGAAAGACATAGAGTATGAAATTAGCTAAAAGTAACTTTTGTCTTCCAGCTGTAACTTTACCCCACAAAGGGGGTAAATCACTGAAGAAAGAGATTGGGAGAAACAGAAAGTGAGGAGTGGGAAGAATGAGCAAGAAAAAAACAAAAACAAAAAAGAAATGCAGGTGGTGGTGAGGAAAACGTTTGACACATTTATCCAAAGGCCCATTACTGTATGAGCAATAATAAGCACAACAAAAATTACAAAAGGGGTCAATGGGATTTATTTCTGGGTTGACAGGAGGAAGGAATAGGTATGCCCAAGGCTAACTGAATCATGGGGTGAGTACTCACTAAATCATGGGATGGTAGAAATCAGAACAGGGAGCAGAAAGAGATGGGGAGAAGCCAAGAGAAAAGAAAATGTGTGTGTCTGTGGGAGGGGAGTTTGACAAAAACTTTTAACTTTAATTATAAAAGTGAATACCAATGTGTGAGCATCAATAAACACAATAAATTATCACCAAGAGGTTCAATGCAGCTAACCTCCAAATAATAATACACAACACTGTACGTTATACAGTAGCATACAACAGAAACCCAAATATAATCAGTAGAGGAAGAGAACTGTGTAGAATCACAATGTATCCCACCCTGAAATGAACAAGGCAATAAACAGTGGTTGTTGTGCAGAAAAGGGCCTGACATTCTGTAAGGAGTATTTGAGGACTAAACAAAGCAGTAGTGTCCCTGGGGGGTCAGGGTGTGTGGACCACACTGGGTGACACCCAAGGAGGGGGTTGATATCCCAGAAGGGATGTATGACACCCAGTTGGCCTCCGTCCCCTACAGGCCCCCACAGGTGCCTCTAAGGTTTGCACAGGCACCATTTCGGCCCACACAGGTGCTCCTCTGGACCACATGGGTGCTCTCCTGGCCCCAGAAATAGGAAGTCTGGCACCAAAAGTCCAGTGCCAGAAGTCCAACCCCCTGAAGTCCCACCCTCCACAGCAGGTGTTATGGGACCACCACTGAAACAAAGTGATTAGTCCTCTTTTTTCCTTTCCTCTAGGATTAAGTTTTGCTGTTTCTTTCTGTTCTTTAACTGCTTGCCAATCTCACCTCTTCAATTGCTTTTCAGCTTTTCTTCAGCTGGATTTGTTGCCTACTAACACAACCACATTTTCTCCAGTCAGAATCCTTGTTCTCTTTAGGTGTTCCTGTTTTAATTAAACTTTCAGAGGAAAAGAAACTTGCTGGAGCAAATACTCACACCCTTAAATTAATTAACTCATTAAAATATGGAACTAACTTCTGCATTAAGCAGAAAATCTGGGGGGGGGGGGGTTTAAACCACATTGGCAGAAAACTCTAGTGAGTAAAAACTATAATGAGTCAGTTAACTACTAAGCTCTGTTTCCATGCAGAATGCTGCTTCAGAAAAAAGATATTCAGCAATCTGCAAGTGAGTAGGAGATTATTTAAATAAGCACTCAAATACCGCAATTGAAGAATAGTAGCTGTCATAATGTCTCTTACAGCATTTTTCATACCCTTAATACTTAAATAGGGTATTGATATTTAATGCATCCCAAACAACAGATAAACTGCAGTTTGTAACTTAGTATGACATTCTTAAGAAACACCTTATAAAGAAGAAGAACAGATCCCCTCTTTAGACTATTTCCTCTTTGCAATTATCTTGTAAATCTTTTTCTGCTTTGGATCGAGGTAATTACTGCTAGAAAACCCACTTCTTTGCATGATCATCATTTTTCTATTAATATTTACAATAATACTTTCCCCACTGTTAATGTTTTTACTGTTGCAAGAAATGAAATGCAAATGAACAACTCTGAAGATTAAAACATAATGAAATAGGACATACATTCTGAAGAACTAATGAATAAAGTGGCTCCAGGGCACAAAAAGATGTCCTTCCAAAACAAACATGTTGATAAATAATGTGATAAATAATTTGTAGGCATTAAATTGAGAAAAAGGAGCACAGATCATGTTGGGAACAAATGGTTTGCATTAGACACCTAATTGCATCTCTCCCACCCTGTTTTGAAAATTAAGTTTGTTCCCAAAACTTAAACTGAGAATGGAATAATTACTGCATACTGCATTTCCCACAAAACAGTGGTGTTTCAGTATATTTTTTAAATCTCTCATTGTGCAATTTGGCATTTCTGCAGAGCTAATAGATAAAAAGGCATATGCGGCTCAGTATTTATCATGTAGTAGTCTATTGCCTATCAAGATGATGAGTGATGTGGGGACAATCCTCCAGGGGGCTTCCCCACTGCTTTCTTCAAAGATGACATTCCAAGAAGTTGCTGCTGCAAAAGTAAAGAGCAGTTCTGGAAAGAGAAAACCATTCCTTCCTTCCTTTACCACCATGTAGCATCGAGCAGGGCTGAACTACATCAAGAAGCTGTCACACCCCCTCCTTTGTAGGCACTGCTACTGTCACCATATAAGAAACAGATTTGTATTACTAAGAATAATAGACTGAGAATCAGAGGAACTATGGTCTGAAACTAGGGACATAAGAAAAGAAGAATGCAGACAGACACTTTCAATAAACAAAAAGAAAGAGAAAATAACATGGATGACAGAAAAAACACTACAAGCAATAAAGAAAAGAAAAGAAGAAAAACAAAAGGGAGATAGGAACAAACTAAGAATTATGAATGCAACAGTACAATGGCTTGTGCATAAAGATAAAGACAAACCAATGCAGAGAAATAGAAGAAAACAACAAAAAGAGAAGAACAAGAGATCTATTTCACAAGATTTGAAAGATCAAAGGAAAATTTAAACCAAGGACTGGGATGATCTATGACAATATGAATAACATAATTCAAGACCAGGAAGGAATAAAAAGATGTTGGATGCAATACACAGAAGAATTATGCAAAAGAGATTATAAAGTGAAGGACACATGGAGCAAAGAGCCATATGAAGATGAACCTCAAATTCTAAAAAGTGGAAACTGCAATAAGAGAAATAGTGAAAAACAAATCACTAGGTACAGATGATATTCCAATTGAATTGCTGCAGTCCACATTGACAGAGTCAACTCTAGTGCTAACAGAGGACGTTATCACACGGGGTCTAAAGCAGTCCCATCCCTGCGCCATCCCTGCGCCACCACGGTTTTTTTTCCGTGTTTCCACACGACATCACAGAGAAACCCTGCCCATCCCTGCGCCATCCCTGCACCATCACGGATCCTTGTCCCGTGTTTCCACACAACGTTGCAGAGAAACCCCATCTATCCCTGCGCCATCCCTGCACCATTCCGGCATCACCCGGCATCATCCCCGTTCTTTTGAATGCCGGGTTCTTTTGGGAATTACTTTGCTGATGCCGGAATGATGCAGCTTTCTATACCGCAAGGGAAAAGGAACCGCGGTGGCGCAGGGATGGCGCAGGGATGGGACTGCTTTAGACCCCCATGTGATCAAGATATGTCAACAGATATGGACAACAAAATGATGGCCAACATATTGGAAGCCATCAATATACATCCCCTTCCACAAAAAAGGAGACACAAGTGACTTCAGCAACTATAGACCATAGCATTGATATCCCATGCAAGCAAAATCATGCTCAAATTCTGCAACATAGACTCCAGCCATACATGGAGAGAGAAATCCCAGAGGTCCAAGCAGGCTTCAGGAAAAGAAGAGGCACCAGGGATCATATTGCAAATATATGGTGGCTAATGGAGCATAGCAGGGAGTTCCAAAAGAAAATCAGCATGTACTTTATAGACTACAGCAAAGCCTTTGACTGCATAGATCATGAAAGGCTATCAAATGCCCTTAAAGATATGGGAGTGCCAACACATCTGGTAGTCCTAATGAGGAATCTGTACTCAGGACAAGAGGCTATTGTCAGAATAGAACATGGAAAAACAGAATGGTTCCCAATTGTCAAAGAGGTCAGACAAGGCTGTATCCTTTCACCCTATCTGTTCAACTTGTATGCAGAACATATTATAAGAAAAGCAGGCTTGGACACAGCAGAAGGAGGAGTGAAAATAGGAGAAAGGAATATCAACTATTTAAGATATGCAGATGACACCCTAGTATTAGCAGAAAACCTCACAGACCTGGAACATCTATTAAAGGAGATCAAAGAAGAAAGTGCAAAGGCAGGCTTAATGTTGAACACAAAGAAAACAAAAATAATGACCACCGAGGACCTTCACAAGTTCAACCTAGATAACGAAGAGATAGAAATAGTAAAAAAATTCCCATACCTGGGATCAAACATTTATAGAAATGGGGACTGCAGTCAGGAAATCAGAAGAAGATTAAGAATGGGAAGGGTGGCTATGAAAGAACTAGAAAAGATTCTAAAGAGATATACAAAAGTTAGAACCATACAGGCACAAAAAGCACAAAAGTTAGAACCATACAAGTCTTGTATTTACTATTACCATGTATGGATGTGAGAACTGGACAGTTAAGAAAGATCATAGAAAGAAAACCAACTCCTTTGAGATGTGGTGCTGGAGAAGAGTTCTGAGGATCCCATGGACAGCCAAAAGGACAAACAAATGGGTCCTAGAGCAGATCAAGCTGGAAACCTCTCTGGAAGCCAAGATGACCAAACTGAGGCTGTCATACTTTGGACACATCATGAGAAGAGAGGACTCTTTGGGAAAAAACCCAATAATAATGCTGGGAAAGGTGGAGGGTATGAGGAAGAGAGGAAGGCCATATGCTAGATGGATGGACTCTATTACGGAGATCATGGGTATGGGGTTGCAGGAGTTAAGCAGAGCAGTGGAGGACAGAGGGTCTTGGAGATGTCTCATCCATAGGGTTAGCATGAGTCAAGATTGACTTGAGGGCAATTAACAACAACTGTTGTCACCACTTTGGAGTGGACATGGAGAGAAAGCACTTGAAACACTGATGGTAAAAGCAGTCCAATACTACTTCAAGTGCTGGCCCATGGACCAGTGCAGGTCCACTAACCATTGCGTGCCAGCTTGTGGCAAATTTTCAGGAAACAAAGGAACAGTTTTAAGTCCAAAACACACTGCAGAAATAATCCAGTCTGGGACCGCTTTAACTACCCTAGCTCAATGGTAGAGAATCCTGTGAATTGTAGTTCTGTGAGACATTTAACCTTCTCTGTCAGAGAGTTCTGGTGCCACAATAAACTACAATTCCCAGGATTCCCTAACACTAAGCCTGCAAAGTGGGTTAAAGTGGTTTGAAACTCGATTATTTCTGCAGTGTATTTTGGACCTTAGCCAATGGGCAGAATCACTGTACCTACTCCTGGCATATTTGGGGCCAGTCCCCCACATCAGCTATCTAGAACAGCCCTGTTTCTGACAATGCCTCCCTCTCTGTAGTGGCAGATTGTGGCTCCCATATCAGTGGGGTATGAGTCACTTTTGGTTGTAGTCCAATTTTTAAAGTATAGAAGTATAGATTTGGAAGAGACCACAAGAGCCAACCAGTCCAACCCCCCTGCCATTCAGGAATGCATAATCAAAGCAGATATCCAAGGAACTGAAACAATTTTCAAAATAAATGTTCATCACTTTGGATGGCTTATTTAAAGTTCAGACAAAACCAAGAGCAGATTCATCCCCCATTAGCACTGGGGTCTTAGCCGCCACTGCTGGTATGCTCAGAATGCTGGCTCCTTGCATTCCTTAGACAAAGAAAAGGACCAGATTTGTGGAAATGCAGCACAGCAAACAGAAGCAACAGTTAGGCAAGGAACCTCCTGCCTTCTAGATATTCCTGTTTGGCACAACCATAGCATATTAATATTTCCAAACCATCTGATCTGCTGCCACCAACTTTCCACATTGTTCAGTGGTTTTGGCTACTAGTGTTCCAATACTGCGAAGAGTTGGACTACAAAATCATCTAATAATAATAATAATAATAATAATAATAATAATAATACGGATCATAGTGGGATTATACAATAACATGTATACAATGTATAAAATACAAACAATAAAATAGTAAAATCAGAACAGAACAATGATAAATTATAAGAAAGTAGAATTCAATAAAATAAAATAAAATAGCCAATCGTTGTCAGAATCTAGAAATCTAGAAGATCAGATGGATAAGCCCACCGGAAGAGTTCCATCTTAAGTGCCTTCTTAAAGAAATCTAGCGTAGTGATGAGACGAATCTCTTCCAGCAGGCTGTTCCATAATTTGGGGGCTGTGGCCGTGAACAATCTTTGGGAAGTAGAGTTCGATCTGGTTTTGTAGCGATCTAAAAAATTCTTCCCAGATGTTCTGAGAGTGTGGGGTGGATTATGTGGGGAGTGGCGTTCCTTCAAGTAACATGGGCCCAAGCCATGTAGGGCTTTAAAAGTAATAACCGACACTTTGTACTGCATCTGGAAGCTAATCGGCAGCCAATGAAGAGATTTTAATATAGTTGTTATATGGTCCAACCTAGATGTTCCAGTGACCAATCTGGCTGCCACATTTTGAACCAACTGAAGCTTCCAAATTTGGTACAGAGGTAGCCCCATGTACAGCGCATTACAGAAATCCAGACGAGAGATTACCAGGGCAAGTACTACTGCTTCAAGGTCCCTTCGGTCCAGGTAAGGACGCAGATGGCAGATCAACCGAAGTTGATACTAAGCACTCCTGGCCATTGCATCCATTTGAGATGACAACTGTAAAGATGAATCCAGGAGTACTTCCGAACTGCATACTTTGTCCTTTAGGGGAAGTTGACCCTGTCCAGGACTGGTTGGCAAAGTTCCCTTCCTCTACCAAGGGTACTTATTGCGAGTACCTCTGTTTTCTCTGGATTCAGCTTGAGTTTGTTTTCCCTCATCCTGTCCATTACCGATTCAAGACAGGCATCAAGAGGAGCAATGCCATCCTTAGTCATTGCAGCAGTCGGAGACATAGAGAAGTAGAGTTGGGTGTCATCGGCATACTGATAGCACCACGCCCTATGTCTCCAGATGATCTCACCCAGCGCCTTCATGTAAATGTTAAACAGCATGGGGGATAGAAGTTCTGGATGCCTGATTCTCCCCTACTTCTGTTTGCTTCATCTGCAGCCTTTTGACTAAGCTCCTAATGCCAGCCATGTAGTGGGTGCTTCCTTCTAAATAGACATTCAGTGACGCATACTTCCATATAACTAAGTGCAACTTAATTCTCAATAAGGTTTGACTTGCCTTCTAACAGAAGTGACACACATCCCTTTTTCATTAATTTTGGGTCCATACCTGTGGAATTTGTGCAACACTTTTAATCTTTATAAAAATATACCTTCTGCAGTTTCAGGACAGGTGGAAGTTTCTGGGACACAAAGAAATAATTGTAGCCAGTGGTCACAAATATAGTGCTGTTCCCTGGAATATTGAGAGGGGAAAACCTGCTGGTCCCCTACATCAGATAGGGGTCTAAGATCCCTGGTCTAAGAGTGTGGATAAAGTGTAGCAACTATAGTAAACTCAGGACAAATGGGGAAAGTGGAGAAGAGAGACATTGGGACATTTAAAGTGAGATGACAGAGGATTAATTGTGTCAATCACTGTCAAGTTGGAGGGTATGGTTCAAGTGTCTGTGGGCATCACCCTATGCTTGTCTTCCTTCTATGAATCAGATATAGTGGAAGCAGCAGAAATTGAAATATCTGGATACTCCATGGTGGAGGACAGAAAAGTGTATGTTACAAAACTAGCAGGGACCACCAATGGATATGCAGTATTCCCAGATTCTTGTGTAATGAATATGTGGGGAACTGCATCTTTCTTTCATACATACTGTGTAGAAACATGCTCCCAGAACAGTGGTGTAACTTGGAAGTGAAATGCAAAGGAGCTCTGTGTTTTATATGGAATGATAAAAATCTTGAACTCCACCCCTTCTAAATATGTAGGAGGTGGGCAGTTTCTATTTTTCTTTGTCTTGCCAATGGCAATGTGCAGAATGCTTGTGAAGACACTTGTTCATTTTTTGTGTGGTACAAATGATTACAATGCAACAATATCCTAGGATTAGTGAAGCAGAGCACTGGGAATCAAATAAAGTGCAAATTGGGGGAAAACAAAGCAGAAGGGAGATTAATAGAGCTAATCCCTGACCAGTCCACAAACAGCACTGTTCAAACCAGAGAAAGATAACATAACATTAAAAAAACAGGTTAGAGTGTGTCTATTATCACCCATTCGACAAAGCTAATACTGTGCTATGTGACTTACAATTAGAGTCTTGCTGCTGCGTAATTAAACTTCTGCCAAACCTGTAGTTACAAATACATCTGTGCTTACACTTACAAGCATGGCTTACAGTCAGCAGCAATCTAGACTGCCAACTTAAAAAAATCTTATAAAGGATCTCATCTAAGCCATTCTTTGAAAAATTACAATTGGGGAATGAGAGAAAGAGCCCACTTTGTCACGATGTATGGACAATATAAGTAGAGTTTCCTCCCATAACATTACCTTGTTGAGCACTATGCCATCTATATTATATCTACATAGCACTAGAGATATATCTTTATTCTAATTGGCTTAAATGCAACTAAATTTAAGAAAATAAACCAGAGGACTTTAGATTTTGAACAAAACGACAGACAAATTACCGTATTTTTCGGCATATAAGACGCTAATTTTAAAGGAGGAAAATCTAGAAAAAAAAGATTCTTAACCAAATACTGTAGTAAAATATTTTATATCAACTGAATAAAGTTAACAGCAGTTTAAGAACAATTTTAAGTTGTAAATGTAAGTTTAAGCCAGCAGCAGGGCCAGGTATTGCACAAATTCCCTGCCCAACTTTCTTGCAAGTCTCCTGTCGCCTTATGGTGACTCCATGAATTTCTTAGGGATTTCTTAGGCAAGGAAGACTCGAGAAGTGGTTTTGCCAGTTCCTTCCTCTGAAATACAGCCTGCAGCACCTGGAATTCTTTGGCGGTCTCTCATCCAAGGACTATCCAGGGCTGACCCTGCTTAGCTTCCAAGATCAGATGACTGGTACCTTTGGAGTTTTTAGGCCATTGGCTTATGGAGTAATTTATGGCTTATTTTGACCCTACCATGAGGGTTTTCTTGGCAGATTTCTTCAAGGGTTTTTTTTTGCCATTTCCATCCTCTGAGGCTGAGAGAGTGTGATTTGGCCAGAGTAATCCAGTGCCTTGGAGTAATTTCTGGCTCATTTTGACACTACCATGCGGGTTTTCTTGGCAGATTTCTTCAGAGGAGGGAGTTTGCAATTTCCACCCTCTGAGGCTGAGACAGTGTAACTTGGCCAGGGTAATAATCCAGTGCCTTGGAGTAATTTCTGGCTCATTTTGACCCTACCGTGAGGGTTTTCCTGGCAGATTTCTTCAGAGGAGGGAGTTTGCCATTTCCACCCTCTGAGGCTGAGACAGTGTAACTTGGCCAGTGTACTAATCCAGTGCCTTGGAGTAATTTCTGGCTCATTTTGACCCTACCATGAGGGTTTTCCTGGCAGATTTCTTCAGAGGAGGGAGTTTGCAATTTCCACACTCTGAGGCTGAGACAGTGTAACTTGGCCAGGGTAATAATCCAGTGCCTTGGAGTAATTTCTGGCTCATTTTGATCCTACCATGAGGGTTTTCCTGGCAGATTTCTTCAGAGGAGGGAGTTTGCAATTTCCACCCTCTGAGGCTGAGACAGTGTAACTTGGCCAGGGTAATAATCCAGTGCCTTGAGTAATTTCTGGCTCATTTTGACCCTACCATGAGGGTTTTCCTGGCAGATTTCTTCAGAGGAGGGAGTTTGCAATTTCCACCCTCTGAGGCTGAGACAGTGTAACTTGGCCAGGGTAATAATCCAGTGCCTTGGAGTAATTTCTGGCTCATTTTGACCCTACCATGAGGGTTTTCCTGGCAGATTTCTTCAGAGGAGGGAGTTTGCAATTTCCACCCTCTGAGGCTGAGACAGTGTAACTTGGCCAGGGTACTAATCCAGTGCCTTGGAGTAATTTCTGGCTCATTTTGACCCTACCATGAGGGTTTTCCTGGCAGATTTCTTCAGAGGAGTGAGTTTGCAATTTCCACCCTCTGAGGCTGAGACAGTGTAACTTGGCCAGGGTACTAATCCAGTGCCTTGGAGTAATTTCTGGCTCATTTTGACCCTACCATGAGGGTTTTCCTGGCAGATTTCTTCAGAGGAGTGAGTTTGCCATTTCTACCCTCTGAGGCTGAGACAGTGTAACTTGGCCAGGGTACTAATCCAGTGCCTTGGAGTAATTTCTGGCTCATTTTGATCCTACCATGAGGGTTTTCCTGGCAGATTTCTTCAGAGGAGGGAGTTTGCCATTTCCACCCTCTGAGCTGAGACAGTGTAACTTGGCCAGGGTACTAATTCCAGTGCCTTGGAGTAATTTCTGGCTCATTTTGATCCTACCATGAGGGTTTTCCTGGCAGATTTCTTCAAGGGGGGGACTCTTTCCACCCCCATCCTGGGTGCTCCAATGGACTCTTCCTGGGATGGGAGGATGCCCTCTGACCCCAGGAAGAGTCCATTGAAGCACCCAGGATGGGGCTGGAAAGAGGAGGAGCACATTCAACTAGCCAGGAAAAGAGGACTCTTTCCACCCCCATCCTGGCTGCTCCAATGGGCTCTTCCTGGGATGGGAGGAGCCCACTGGAGCACCAAGGCTGAGGTTGAAATGAGGCCTACTTTTAGCCTAGGCCTCGGCAGCTTGCCCTCAGCTTGTCTATTCGCTTTATTAGGCGCAGCAACTTCCCCACTCTCGTTTTGGGGAAGAAAAAATGCGTCTTATATGCCGAAAAATACGGTAGATGGAAGGACTCATTAGTTTGCTAAAAAAACCCAACACCTTCCCCAAATGTGTCAGATGAGCTATCATGCAAGAGAATAATTGTGTCCATTTGTTCCATTAGAGTACATAGAGCTTTGAAAAGTTACTTTTTTGGACTAAAATTCCCAGAATTCCCCAGCTAGCATTGTCACCGTAGCTATGCTAGCTGGAGAATTCTAGCAGTTGTAGTCCAAAAAAGTAACTTTTTGGGCTCTGAGACTTCTACTCCTGTATCAAAGCGGTAAACATGCATTGTTCTTATTTGTTTTGTTGTTGTTGTTGTTGTGTGCCTTCATGTCATTTCTGACTTATGGTGACCTTAAGGCAACCCTATCATGGGGTTTTCTTGGCAAGTTTCTTCAGAGGGGTTTGCCATTGCCATGCTTTGAGGCTGAGAGAATGTGACTCACCCAAGGTCACATGCATAGAGATACACTATTGTGAGAGTAAATAAAGTCCATGAACGCTGACGTTTCAGTGTTATTTCTTTTTTGAACAATCTGCAAGATTTTAATCCTTCTTCTGCAAGTTTCCTTATCAACTTGGGTGTGATCCTGCTTATATAGAACCAAATTAATCAATGAAACTGCTGGCAGGGGGAAATGAAACAACTACATTTAGTTGTGTATGTCTTGAAAATGGTTATTAAAAATGTAAACTACAGTTCTTAAGGTGCATTATTTAGTCACATTATCTTGCCAAGGAGTCCAACTAGATTTAAACTGAGAATTATACAGATGTTTATAGAGAATAATTTTTTTTTCTTCACCAAATGTACATTTGTTAATTAATTGTTAAGTGGATTTTCTCCAAGAATGTTTGTTACAATGAAGTCATCATTTCCTACCATTTAATCCACAAAATTTTGTTGCTGGAAAAAATGCAGTTCTCTTACCTTGGATTGTGGGTGGAATGGAGGATGAGATTGCTCACGAAGCTGCCCTAGCTATCTTTGGACACAGTTTATTCTCTTGAAAATATTGTAGTGATCATGAGATTTTAAATGCATTCAAGATTCTTTGTCAAGCATGCCTTTCTCTATTGTAGATTTTAGTCATTTTTGCTAAATGTCTAGATGAGATATAAACTGAAATCTGTTATGAAAATAAGGAGCCTTACACCACATGAGCTTCAATGCCCATATGTGAACATTATTATTAAACTAATTACTCCAGAAATGCAACCCTTTGTAGCTGCATAGAGGACTGAGAAGAATGCTGAGAATAGTACCATTTTGTGTTTTTAATTGTACTGTTCTTTAATATTGTAAGCTGCCCTGAGTCCCAGTTTTGGGGAAATGGTGGGATATAAATAAATAAATACCATAAATAAAAATTGCTGACAAGTATGGAGGAGCAAGAATAAAGCTGTAAAGCATCACATGTAAACGCTGCTCTCAGTTCCTATGAAACTGTGAACTGGAATTATGGACAGAAGGTTACTTGTAGTGAGCAGAATCTCACTATCAGAATCAGTTCAAATACTATCTCTGAATCTATTTCCATGTGGCTAAATAAACACTGAAAACTGACAGCTTATTCTGAAGGGCATTTTTTTTTAAAAAAAAAAAAATAATTTTAAGCAACAGAACAGTAAAATATTGGGTGGGTAGATGCCGATGGAACTGCTTGAGTCTGTCTTCTTGAACCTCTGAAGCTTTTAGATGGAAAGTGAGATAAATTCTGAAACCTATTAAGCAGGGTAAATTACAATGTTCTCATATTTTGCCTATGGAACCACATTAATACAACTTTCTATTTGGCTTTCAACAAGTCATTATTTTATGCACAAAGAAGAAAATGCACACACACATGCACACACAGATACACACATTCATGTTGATATGTGATGCTGAAGAAATTGCCTTTGCTTTCTAAGAAGTTCATTCATGGCATTTCTTCAGTACATTAATTCTGAAAGAAATATGCTTGACAAAGGTCACAGATGATTGAAAGGGAAATGAAGGCTATAGCTTTTTGTCTGTTTGTCAAAAGCACATACCTGAAAAAAAAAACAAAACCCTTTCATGCATGCTTTTATAAAGAAGGTTACAACTGGGAAGTGCCAGTATTGAAGCACTATTTAGGTAGGGAATCAGTGTAATGCAGAGATATTACATGAGATAAACAAACTGAATGTTTTCTTTCCACATTTCCTTTTTAAAAAATAAGACAAGCCACATATATGAGTGTGTACACGCATAAACCACAATTTAGTTAAGGTAGGGAATCATAACTGTATTACATAATATCCTTGTCTGTCATTCACTGCACACTCTCCCTCCCACAGGAAACAGGAGCTGCCTACCTTCAAATCTCCTACAAGTAATTTTGAAGCATGTATGAATTCCATAAATACTTGGCAAGCCAAAAATTGGAGCAAACATATTAATCACCCATCCTTGGAAAGCTATTTTCTTCTGTGTTTACTTTATTCACACATTATGAAATGAGATCTGGGCATAACCTGAAACAAGTGGCATGATATCTGCAAGCAAGTACCAGGGATGTTCTTCTCTTACTCACCAGGGAGAAATTGTCTTCTGGGGGGAAACCTATAGAAATGTGACATACAATTTATAAATAAACAAACAAATGTGCCATCTCGTATACCAGGGATAGGCAACCTTTTTGAGCTGGCGGCCAGGTTGCTGTCCCTCAGACAATTGGGGAGCCGAAGCACCAAAAATAAATAAATAAATAAATAAATAAATAAAAATTAAAAAAATTAAAAAAAATAAAACATTAAAAAAATATGCATGCACACCTCTCTCAGCCCCAGAAAAGCCATGGCAAAACCCCTGTGGGGATTTTGCCAAGAAAACCCCAAGAACAAGTAATAACAACAATAATCAATATCATCATGGTGGGTGGCGGCGGCGGCAGCAGGACCAACCTGGGGCTGGTCCAAAGGCCTCGGGGGGCCGCATCCGGCCCCTGGGCCTTAGGTTGCCTACCCCTGTCGTATACCTTTATGATGATAGTTTATTGAAGCCAGAAACGTGAAATGGCTACTTCTCAGCAAAACTTATTTGCAGCTGAAGTCTGCTGTTTGCAGTTTGCCATTTACCATCAAATCTATTATATGACCCTCAACAGTCCCAGTTGGGCAAGGACAATTCTAATTAATCATTGCTTGTCCCACTTTTTAGCTGGTTTTAAAATGTCCCAGTCTCTCTCTTCCTTCTACTTTTTCCTTTTGTCCTTGGCTTGGCTTCACTAGCTGCAAACTGAATTCAAAGTGTTAGCTATACTGACTAGGGCTTCAGGGATTTGCAGTGGAACAGCATCAGCCATGCATCAGCCACACATCAGCCACTCCTGATTTAATGGATGTTAGCAACAGTGCATTTTTCTGAATTTTGGTGTGTGTATGAATTCCACATGGCCCCAGATGCACTCTGCAGTGAATTCCGGGTACAATCATAGCAAGGCAAATAGGTCATGTCTAGATCACTTGGAAGACTGGAAAACCCCCCAATCACCAGAGGCAGACAGATAGTGTGGGAGTTGCAAATGGACCATCATCACCTCCACAATCAGAAGGATGGGCAATAATGGCCTAGATGTCTCATCTGATAGGCCAGCTAATAACTTAATCCTCTCCCATTTCCCCTTGAATATTGCCAGCCCAGATTATTTCAGCTAAACCATCAAACACCTTTGTCCTGGCTTCAGCCAAACAATCAAACACCTTTGTCCAGGCTTCAGCTAAGCAATTAAGCACCTTGCCAGGGGCTAGGTTGAGTCCTTAAAAATCCCTGGAATTCTCCCCTCAGTGTCGCTAGTCCGAGTTCAGGGGGACTCTGAGTCACTTTGTACTCTGATCTAGTTACCGGCACCTCCATTCAACCCATGCTCTCAAAACAGTTGTGTCTCACACCACCTCACCCAATTGGATCCTGAAAAAGGCTTCATCTGTGGTAAGTATCACCCGTAGTGTTGCCTCTGAACCTTTTCTAAACTAATCCCTGATTTCCTGAGCCTTGAATGAGTGTGCGCGTGTATGTGAATTGCTGTGTGAATTTCCCCTTTAATAAATAATACTTTAATTGGAGAATTCTGTCTCTGCATCAATTCTTAGATCCACCAGACTCTTGGTATACACGTGGGAGACAGTCTCGCAGGGTCCTTGTAGCTTACCCCTCTCCATTTGAGCTGAATAAAATTCCCCATACTAGACTCATGGCTACATGGAAAGCCTGAATACCAGGTGCTGTAGGGTATATTTCAGAGGAAGGAACTGGGAAAACCGCCTCTGAGTACTCCTTGCTTAAGAAAACTCTATGAAATTCATGGGGTCACCATAAGTCAATGGGTGACTTGAAGGCACACACACATACACTGTACCATTTACAGATCCCTGACTGAAGCTACAGAATAAACACCCCCCATTTCCCCATCTGTTGCAGGTGTAAAATTTACTGAATAATAATAATAATAATAATAATAATAATAAATTTTTATTTCTAGCCCACCCCTCTGCTCCTCAATTGGGGCGGGTTACAACATTTTAAAACATACAAAGTTAAAACAAGCCTTATCCCCATAACCCCCCTCCTGCA
The DNA here is from genome assembly GCA_026167975.1 of Phrynosoma blainvillii. Classification (NCBI taxonomy): domain Eukaryota; kingdom Metazoa; phylum Chordata; class Lepidosauria; order Squamata; family Phrynosomatidae; genus Phrynosoma; species Phrynosoma blainvillii. The sequence goes on along the minus strand of JANUYF010000002.1, from coordinate 279,659,260 downwards.
CCCTAAAACAAGATTAAACTTTAAGAGATTAAAACATAATACAGTCTAAAGCCAAACAAACAATACAATACAATACAACAATAAAATCAAAAAATGAAGCGAGCTACAGACAAGGGACAGTTGAAGGGAAAAATCAAAAAATGAAGCGAGCTACAGACAAGGGACAGTTTCTCACTGTTGCTATCTTTGGCTGCTAATGGCTACAAATTCTGTCTTGGCATATATTGCCTAAATTACTGTTTCTATATCATCCTAGGAGTTTATTGCACCCCCCAAAAGCATCACTTACCCCTACCAGGATAGAGTCGCTTACATGATGCAATCGGGAATTATTGCATTAAAAAAGCTGCCAATGCTGCCAGGCGACTGCATCCTGGCTAAACCCCAGCTTCCAGCTGTGCTCATCTGGCCGATTTGCAAACATGGGAAGCTCCTGAATTTGCAAATCAGCCAGCTGAGCATGGCTGGGAGCTGGAATTAGCTGGGATGCAGTCACCTGGTGGCCTTGGCAGCATTTTTAATGTGATAATTCCCAGTTGCATCCTGTAAGTGAGTCTATCTCAGCAGGGGTAAGTCACACATTTTTTGGGTACGATAAACTCTAGTCACACTATAAAACATTTTACTGTTCATAATACATGTGTGTGTGTGTGTGTGTGTGTGTGTCAATTGACAGAAAGATAGTACTGTGATTAAATTTAAATTTAATACAGTAAGAGAGCTCAATCAATTCAAACAAAAATCAACCAGTGATACGTTTATTGGCCAAACAAAATGCACAATATACTTGTTGCAAGTTTTCAAAGCTCCACTGGCTTCTTCATCAGGAAAAATGTTACAAACCAAAAAGGAGAACCAAAAAGGAGAAAAAATTGGAGATGTTAGTCAGACGCCTGCATTTTGGTGTTTCTGTTCTTGGTTAAGATGGTAAGTGGAGGGAATCTTTTGCAGGCTGGCCCCTCCTCCTTCTAGCCATGTGGATGTTGGGGGATTTGCAAAGACCAGAAAATTTAAAGTCCTTTTGTGTCTCAACAAGGACCTCTCTTTTGCAATCCAATATGCCTTCATTCCTATGAGGTCACAGACCTCTTTGTAGGCAGAGGCCAGTAGGAGTCCTGCTGTTATTTTCATAATAATTGTATGCCTTTCTCCTCAATTTACTTTATTTAAACTATTCCTTTTTTTAGTTCCCCCCCTTTTTCTTCTTTTCTTCTTTCCTTTCCTTTATCATTGATTGTATATTACTTTGATTGTAATTTAGATTAAAGGTAAAGGTAAAGGTTTTCCTTTGACATGAATGTCTAGTCATAACCAACTGTAGTGCTCATCTATTTTTACCCCAAAAGATAGCAGCCACACAGTCTAGAGATTTACAATGTAAGGGCAGGTGTTTGCCTGTCTTCAAGTTGGCCTTGACTTATGGTGACTGTGGGCCTTTGCAGATTGCCAGAAATAGTGCACATTAAATTGAGGCATTGCCCTGGCTCAGTGCTAGGGAGTCATGGGAATTGCATTTTTTTCTGGGACATTGAGCCTTCTCTGTCAGAGAGCTCTGGTGCCACAATAAATTACAGTTCCCATGATTCCCTAGCACTGAGCCAGGGCAGTGCTTCAATTTAATGTGCACTATTTCTGGCAGTCTGCAAAGGCCCTGTATTAATAAGATATCTCCAAGGCACCCTAAACTTAATACCCTGTCCAAGTCTTGCAGACCCTGGGCACAATTTACTTGATGAGTATATCTATTTGCACTGTGGTCTTCCTCTTTCCCTGCTGTCTTCTACCTTCCCTAGCATTATTGTCTTTTCTAGTAAGCCCTGCCTTCTCTTGATAGGTGAAGTACGACCGCCTCAATTTAATCATATTGGTTTCTAGGGAGATTTAAGGCTTGATTTGTTCTAGGACCCATTTATTTGTCTTTTTAGCAACCCATGTATCTGTAGAATTCTTGCCCAACACCACATCTCAAATGAATTGATTTTCTTCCTATCAGCTTTCTTCACCATCCAGCTTTCATATCAATATGGAGTGGTGAGGAATACAAAGCATGGACAATCTTAACTTTAATATTCAATGAAATATCTTTGCACTTCATGATCTTATCTAGTTCTTTCTAGCTGCCCTTCTAAGCCTTGGGACCTGTATGCATTGGCCAAAAGGCCCATGTTCTCTCTTGCCTCACATTGCCCTGTACTTATGATACAAGCTAATATCCTCAGGCAGGGATTAGTCAGTCTGGAAACTGATCCAGTGGTTCTGGACTCATCCTAGCCTAAAGGGGCTTTAGCACAGGGCAAAAAGACTGGCTATCTGCTGCAGTTTCTTGAAAACTCTGCGGTAATAGGCAGCACACCAGAAGACCCCCACTTCTCTTACCTGCTGCCAGTGTTGCATCTTCTTTGAAGGCCCCTGTCATTGCCTGAGACATTGGATTGGGATGTCTGCCCTTGTGTGCATAGCCAGGAACCCTATTTCCACCCTTATGGGCCACGACAGGCATTTTCAGAGAAGAAACAACAGTGGTGGCAGCTAAGAGGGGCATGGCAGCAGCAGCTCATGGTTTGGTGGAACCAGGGGCAAGATACCACAGGGCAGTTTTTGTTCACTGGTATTATTCTGCATGCTCAGCACTAGGTTTGCAGAGCTGTGCTTCTGTCCCATATCCCAGCACTAGGCTATGGCTCTGTAAGATATGTACTGTAGCTGTGAGATCATGCTGCCTTGGAATACTAATAATACTAATACTAATACTAATTTATATTTCCTATGGATTGAGGTTGAATTACAACAATAAAAATGTACTCCAGTGTACAAAAATACAATGAATAAAATCACAACATTATTAATAAATCAATAAAACAAATACAATACAATACAATAACCAATCGTCATCAGCACCCAGAAGGCCATATAAAGTAGCACTTATTTAGTTTAAAGATTCATTAAGGAGATCAGGTGGATAGGCCCACCGGAAGAGCTCCATCTTAAGTGCCTTCTTAAAGGCTTCTAAAGTAGTGATAAGATGGATCTCCTCTGGTAGGCTGTTCAATAATTGGGGTCTACGGCCATAAACGATCTGTGGGAAGATGTACTCAATCTGGTTTTATAATAATCTAATAAATTCTTCCCAGATGTTTTGAGAGTGCGGGGCGGATTATATGGGGAGAGGCATTCCTTCAAGTAACTCGGACCCAAGCCATGTAGGGCTTTAAAGCTAATAACTAACACTTTGTACTGTGCCCAAAAGCTAATTGGCAGTCAATGAAGAGATTTCAATACAGGTGTAATGTGGTTCGACCTAGATGTTTCAGTGACCAATCTGGTTGCCATGTTTTGAACCAATTGAAGCTTCCGAAATTGGTACAAAGGTAGCCCCATGTAGAGTGCATTGCAGAAATTCAAATGAGAGATTACCAGGGCAAGTACTACTGTTTCAAGGTCCTTTCGTCCCAGGTAGGGACGCAGCTGGCGAATCAACCAAAGGTGATGCCAAGTAATCCTGGCTATCGCATCCACTTGAGATGACAACTGTAGAGATGAATCCAGGAGTACTCCCAAACTGCAAACTTTGTCCTTTAGTGGAAGTGTGACCCTGTCTAGGACTGGTTGACAAAACTCCCTCCCAGGACTAGGGGTACCTATCGCGAGTACCTCTATTTTCTCTGGATTAAACTTGAGTTTGGGCCTCTACAGATGACCCTTTGCACCATCTTGGAGGCAGGGGAGGGGCAGCCGCACGCTGGCTGCCCTAACCCCTCCCTGAAGACGTTCTAATGGTGCATGCCGTTATGCACAGCACGCACTATCAGAACATTCTTCTGGTGCAGTGTCCTGATGCGCTGCACTGGAAGGGGTACAGAAGAGCTGCGTGGCGGCTTTTCGGGCACCCATTTTGCCTGCTCTGAAAGGAGTGGCATTTTGCCGCTCTTTTCCAGGCCGGCAAAAGGGAGGATTGGGGCCACTGTGTGTGCTAGCAGTGTACCCAATCCTCTGCTTCCCAGGGCAGCCCAGGGCTACCTGTCTGCATCCCCCCTTTGTTTTCCCTCATCCAGCCCATTACTGACTCAAAGCAGGCATCCAGAGGAGTGATGCCATCCTTAAGTCACTGCAACAGTCAGAGACATAGAGAAATAGAGTTGGGCATCATCAGCATACTGATAACACCACACCATATGTCTCTGGATGATCTCACCCAGTGGCTTCATGTAAATGTTAAACAGCATGAGGGATAGAATGGCGTCCTGAGGGCCACCAGATTTCAGCTCTCTTTTAGAAGATCAACTATCCCCCAGGATCACCATTTGAAATCTGCCCAAGAGATAGGACCGGAGCCACTGATGTGCAGTGCTCCCAATATCTAACTCCCTCAGGCGTTCCAGAAGGATACCATGGTCTATGGCAGGGGTCCTCAAACTACAGCCCACGGGCCGGGTCTGGCCCGCCGAGGCCTTTTAACCAGCGTGCGGCCTGCCTGGAGGTTGTTTTTTTTTTTTGCCTCCTGGCTTGTTCCTGATTTGAGCCCCACCTCTGGCTTGGCTCCCTTTGGGGAGGGGAGGGGTGAGGAGGAGCCCAGACAGGCTCCCAGTTAGTATCCTTTGTGCCATGGTGGCTTGGCCTGGGGGAAGAGGAGGAGGAGGAAAAGGACAGAGGCATGGTGTTTCTGGGAGGGCCTCCCTTCCTCCCTCCCTCACTGCCCTGGGCTTGTCTGCCCTCCTCTGCCTTGCCTGTCCTGCCTCTCGACAGGGAAGGCCCTGTAAAAACCCACTGGGTGGCCTTGGGCAAGTCACACTCTCTCAGCCTTAGGATGGGGCCTCAGCTTGCTTCCCTCCCTTCTTTTCTTCCTTCCTTCCTTCCCCTCCGTCCCTCCCTTCTTTCTTTCCTCCAGTCTTCCATTCCTCCCTCCCTCCATTCCCCTCAGCAAAAGCCACCCCCCACGGGGGGAGGAGGAGGAGGAAGAAGAGGAAGAGAGGGTCGGGGAAGCCCCCTTACAGGATGGGGATGTCATCTTCCTCCTCCTCCTCCTCCTCCTCCTTTTCCTCTTCTTCTTCTCCCCCAGGTAGTCCTCTCCCCGCTCTCTCTCTGAGGCCCCGGCACTTGCCAACCTTCCTCCTCTTCTTCCTAACAATGGAGGATGAAGCATCTCTTGTGGGGTGTGTGTGGCTGGACTCCCTCCTTCCCTCCTGGAGCCTTTTTGGGCAGGGGGAGGAGATGGAGGAGGAGGAAGAAGACTTCTGGCAACTCAAAGATGAACCTATACTGGGATTTCCTTGGCAAGGTTTGTTCAGAAAGGGTTTGCCATTGCTTTCCCTCTAGTCTGAGAGAATGTGACTTCAAAGAATGTGGTTGTGGTTGTGGTTGCCTTCAAGTCGTTGTTAGGCGTGGTAACACAGCGCGTGGAGACTACGTAATGTGAAGCACCAGGATCCAGACTTCTCCAATGAAGCAGGCTGCTTGTCAGCTGGAGAAACTCCTATCTCCTTCCAGATAGAGCACAGAGACTCCACAGACAGACGTCTCACGAATGAGGCTTTAATCTTTGTTGCTCTATATACAGATATGTACAGCATACACCGACGCAAATCCAATACACAATCCATCAGCAACCCAACAACCCACATGTGTGTCCAGAGGCTTGTGCCTTATATAGCCTGTGCTCCACATGGCTTTCTGGCCCTGCCTCTTCCTGCTGGACACCTGTCACTCACCTGAGTGACACTGCAGTTTTACAGCACTTTTGCAGCAGTTTCTGTGCTTTCCAGCACCAGGTGACTACCCCCATGATGTCATGTCCTGTTACATCAGCATGAGGCTGCATGACTCAGCTGTGGCCAAATGCTGTGTCATCATGGCTGCTGCACTTTTCCACAATATACATTTTCCCATGGGACCCAATCCTAACAAGAATGTGTTTGTGGTTGTTGTGTTCCTTCAAGTCGTTTCTGACTTCTGGCAACTCAAAGATGAACCTATCCTGAAATTTCCTTGGCAAGGTTTGTTCAGAGGAGGTTTGCCATTGCTTTTCCCTGAAACTGAGAATGTGTGACGTGCCCAAGTTCACCCAGTGGTTTTCATGGCAGTGTGGGGAATCAAACCCAAGTCTCCAGAGTGGTAGTCCAACACTCATACCACTTGGCAAGTTTCTCCAGAAGAGGGTTTCCATTACCATTTGGGGCTGAGAGAGTGTGGCCTGACCAGAGTAATCCAGTGCCTTTGAGTAATTTCCAGCTTATTTTGACCCTATCATGGGGGTTTGCTTGGCAAGTTTCTCCAGAGGAGGGTTTCCATTACCATTTGGGGCTGAGAGAGTGTGGCCTGACCAGGGTAATCCAGTGCCTTTGAGTCATTTCCGGCTTATTTTGGACCCTATCATGGGGGTTTGCTTGGCAAGTTTCTCAAGAGGAGGTTTTCCATTACCATTTGCAGCTGAGAGAATGTGACCTGCCCAGGGTAATCCAGTGCCTTGGAGTCATTTCTAACTTATGGCGACCCCTATCATGGGGGTTTTCTTGGCAAGTTTCTTCAGAGGAGAGTTGCCATGGTTATCCTCTGAGGCTGAGAGAGTGTGACTTGCCCAGGGTAATCCAGTGCCTTCGAGTCATTTCTAACTTATGACAACCCCTATCATGGGGGTTTTCTTGGCAAGTTTCTTCAGAGGAGAGTTGCCATGGTTATCCTCTGAGGCTGAGAGGGTGGGACTTGCTTAAGGTCATGGTGTGGTTTTGTTTTGTTTTGTTTGTTTGTTTGTTTTTACTCCAGCCCTCCAGTTGTTTGAGGGACGGTGAACTGGCCCCCGGCTCAAAAAGTTTGAGGACCTCTGATCTATGGTATTGAATGCCGCTGAGATGTCCAAGAGCACCAACAGGGTCACACTTCTCCTGTTGATGCCCAGACGGAGCTCATCAACTAAGGTGACCATGGCAGTCTCAACTCCGTATCCTGCCCTGAAGCTGGTTTGAAATGGGTCCAGATAATTGGCTTCTTCCAAGACAGCCTGGAGCTGGAAGGCAACTGCCCTCTCGATCACTTTACTCAAGAATGGTAAAAGGGAGACCGGTCTATAATTATTTTTCACCAGGGGATCAAGAAAGGGTGTTTTCAAGAGCGGTTTAACCACCGCTAGTTTTAAACTAGATGGGAATTTTCCCTCCCCAAAAGATGCATTAATTATAAATTGTAATAATATTTTTTACTGCATCACCCCCCTGGATAGTCAGCCATGATGGGTAAGGATCAAGAGGGCATGTTGTCCTCCTTACACTTCCAAGAAGCTTGTCCACTTCATCGGTATTAACAAACTCACAATGATCTAGTTTAACACAGTCCACAGAGTCCCTGGACATCTCTCTTACTGGTTTTGTTATAATGCCTGCATCCAGATCAACTTTTATCTGAGAGATTTTATCTACAAAAAAGTCATTGAAAGCATTACAGCAGGCTTTAGTTGGCTCCAATAATGGGTTCAGGGTAGGAGGCAATTGAGTTAGTTTTTTTACAACCCTGAACAGCTCTGCTGGATGAGACTTTGCAGATGCAATGCATGCAGCATAGAAAGAATTCTTTGCTGCATCTATTGCCACATCTCAGGAATTCAGCATGTTCCAATGGTGTGTTCTGTCAGATAAATGTCAGTGTTTTGCCACCGGTGCTCTAGTCATTGCATAGCCTGCTTCATTTGATGAAGATTTCCAGTGTACCATGGTTTTTTATTTGAAGCAGGTTGGAAAGGATGCTTGGGAGCGATAGTGTGTACAGCCCTGGTAAGATCGTTATTCCAAGTATCAACCAAGGCTTTGACAGAATTGCCATAATTTTCAACCATAGAACCCTCCAAGGCTTCCTGGAACATTTTGGGTTCCATCTGTCAGAATTTTGATAGATGGGATATACAGTCAGACATGAAATGTACAAGATGTATGAGGAACTTTCTTGTGGGAAGGGATTGGAAAACAAGTTGGGCCAGAAAAACAACAGGTGTCACACCAGACAAAAACAGAGGAACAGAGAAGAGGAAAACAATAGGGTGTTTTGGGAAAGGAAATGTCCTAACCAAAACACACAATGTCAGCATGGCAGGTCACATGGACAAGGATGTCAACAACAGGGGATGGACTGGAGGTCTGGGAAAGTTGGGTTCATCCAATTAACTAGTAGGTACACACCCAAGTGGGTGGTAGCTTGGGAGGAGACAAAATCCTTTGTCTGTGTATTGTTAGAGAGAGAGAGAGGGAGCTTGGGAGGTTCAACTGGTAAATCACTGCATGGTGTGGTGCAAGGATTGTTTTGTAAATATACAAAGACTGTACATAGTTTCTAGTTGTAGCAATAAAGGCTCATTGACTGCTAGTAAAGCTGGAGAGCTGAAGCAGTGTCATCAAGTTCCAGATGGGAAGAAGTCTGGAGGCATGCAGGAGAAGAGTCAGCTTTTCCTGTCAACTCTGCTGCATGGTAAAACTACTGCAACATACATCATCCACCATCCTGACACCATCAACCTTCAAGGGCAGACAAATTTAATAGGTCCTCCACGAGAGGGATATGGGTAGTCCCACTTTGACCAGAAAGTGATCCATCCATGACAGGGCAGAAGTTTGGATTACCTCTGCCCACGGATATTCCTGATCCGTACTAAAGACCACATTGAGTGTATTACCAGCACAATGTGTAGGACCTGAGACTATTTGGGACAGGCCCACAGCTGTCATGGAAGTCATGAACTCCCGAGCTGTACCTTTCAGATCTAATGTGTTGGACTTGAAGGGGATGTTGAGGTACCCCAGGACAAGAAGCCTGGGAGACTCCAACAGTAGCTCCAGGACCAACTGTGTCAGCTTGGGCAGGGAGTCTGTTAAACTTTTGTTTAACAGGTTGTCATCTGGGGGAGAGACACCAGGTCCAGCACCATCGGGCCTGGAATAAGAAGAACCCTTCTTAAAGGATGGGTGGGATTTGGGATTTTTTATGTTCAGTTTAGATTGTATTAATATATCTGTATGGAAATTTTAATGTTGTAAGCCACCCTGATTGCTCTGCAGAGGGGCGGGATATAAATTATTATTATTATTATTATTATTATTATTATTATTATTATTATTAAACAACGGGGTGGATGGTAGATCAACAGAATCCCCAGACTGTCCCTAGCTTTCAGGGTCAAGTAAATACACTCGGTGTGATTCATTTTTCAGATAGGTCTCCTGGGCAAAGTGATAGTCCTTTTGTGGACCAAGGCAACCCCCCCAACCACTTTCCCTAACCTGCTCCTCAACAGTATACCCTGCTGGGAGAGCCTTAACCCAGGTCACACTGCTATCCTCCCTCAGCCAGGTTTCTGTGAAACAAGCCAGGTCGGCATTCTCCCCCTCCAACAAATATGAGATTTGTTCCTTACTGACCTGGCATTGCAAAGGAGCAAGGTGAGGGTCTGTGGTATAGTTGGGATGACCCTTGGTTCTTTTGGGCTAACAGGGTGAGTGGAAGATGGGATAGATTTCAAATATTCATCTCGTCTTCCTTTATATTTCATATAGCAAATGCTATATCTCCCTTTGCCCCACACTACTCAAATTGATTTGCCATGGTCGACACCTACATCAATAATCTCCCTCACAGGCATTTTGAAGGTGTCGCTCTCACTGTCACCATTCCTTCTCCCTGCCCAGTGCAGGTGCCAACAAATGCAATTATTCTGGTGGCCACCGCTCGAGGATCAATCGAAACCCAGCTTCTAAAAAGTGCCACTCACAGTGGCACCTCCCCGTATCCCCTCTTGGTGCTGATGTCAGCAATTGCCTCCAGAAGATGCCACTCCCACCAGCAGTTCCCCCCTTTCTCATCTCAATGTTGGTGCCAACAAGCACAATTGACCCAACAATCAGATCTCAGAATTCGGCCGGCGAACCAGCCTTTGAAAGGTCTCATTGGCACTTATTTTCTCCCCTTCTGGTGCTGACACTAACCAACACAATTGTCCTGACACCCAACACTCAGGGCTCAGCCAGGACCGGCTAATGGAAGGTGCCTCTCCCACTGACACCTCTCTTTTTCCCCTCCTGGTGCTGGCAGGCATAGTGTGGCTAGTTTCGATGTCATGACACTGAGCTTGTGGCTTCAGTCCAGCAGCTGGCAGAGTTGGGCAGCGCTGCTCTCTCCAGAGAGCTGGTGTGTGTGTGTGTGTGTGTTAAGAAACCTCCCTCCCAGCTGCCGGTGGACTTGGGTGGCGCTGTTGTCTCCACAGGGCTGGAGCGGGTAAAAAGCCTCCCTCCTGGCCATCGGTGGACTTGGGTGCTGCTGCTGTGTCTCCGGAGGGCTGGGGCAGATAAAAAGCCTCCCTCCCAGCTGCCGGTGGACTTGGGCAGTGCTGCTGTGTCTCCGGAGAACTGGGGTTGGGTAAAAAGCCTCCCTCCCAGTCGCCGGTAGATTTGGGTGGCGCTGCTGTGTCTCCGAAGGGTTGGGGTGGGTAAAAAGCCTCCCTCCTGGTTGCCGGTAGATTTGGGCGGCAACTGCCATCACTTCTCGCATTAATTGCCACTGCTTCTTGTTTTTACATATAAGATACCTTACAGAAATTCTAATTTGAGGGTGGTAATCTACTCTTACACTTTAAATATGAATTCTTAGTATCCTTTAATTGGTCTCCACAGATATATGGTGTTCCATAATTTTCTTGCAAAAACAAAGAAACATGGTAGATACTGAATTTATAAAGAGAACTTCACCAAACTATTGCTGTTTGAGGTGACAAAGTTATTATTTGCACAATCCTTCTGCAACATTTTCATTTTTCTGTTTGGAGCTACTGAAAATATCTGGATTGTACATAATAATTGTACATGATAACACTGAATTATGCTGGTGCCCAGGCATATTCTACCAAAAAAGACTACTTCAGATCAATTAAGACTGTTAATAAGAAAAATGGAAAGCAGGAGGGAGAACCCTATAATATTATTATATAGTGGGTTCTAGAATTCTAGAACATTAGAAATGGGTGTCAGGAATGTGAAAGTTGGTTATATATTTTTATTAATCTTTCATTTTTTTTGGTATGTTCTTGTGATCACATTTCAAGAGTTTTCTGTATTTTACTGGTTACATAAGATAATTTTCTTGGAAAAGTTTCTGAATTTCAGCCAACTCTGTCACGATTTAAGCCTTTTCTGTGTGCTTTGGTCTATATCTGTCATGGCTTGTAATTCATCATGAACTTAATGGTGCTTTCAGGCTTATAATGCACACTGAGGGCTTTAAGTTGTTCCTCATTGGAAGGCAGAGTTTGAAGGTCTGGCAAACTTTTTGTTGCTGCTGTCCCATCCTTTTATGGATGGGTCTGTCTCTGGAGATACAGAATGGCACAGCAGAGTTTGTCTTTTCCTAAATTGCCTCATTGGAATATAACTAGCAAGATGCGAAGCTTCTGTATTTCCAGCTGATGAGATAATTTGGTATTTCAAGCTCTGTTCATTAATAAGTTATGCACCATTTACCTGGTTTTCTGTAGAATTTATGAGTCAAAAGTGCAGAGTGCACCAAAAATGATCCATTCATCAAAATATTTTCCCCCTTATAATTGGCTAATGACCCCTCACTGCTACACAAGGGACACATTGCTCAAAAAAGGTGGACCCTTCCTCAAAGAGCAATGCTGATTTATCTTAGGTGGAAAAGTTCAACTTTGCTTAAAATAGTCAGATGCTTTTCTTTTCTTTTTGAAATGAAGGGTCAGTTCATAGGACTGGTGAACTGTAGTGAGCTGTGATTTGATGCTTTCATGTTGCAGTTCACATTTCTTGTTGACAATGTAGCTATGTGATTGCTTCATAGCAAACCTGATTTGCAGTTTCTGACTCACCAAGTTCCCCAACATTGGCTGAAACTGTGTACTACAGTACTCTATGGATATTGAGCTTCAGTGTGGCCCATGAGTGAAGCAGTCACCTATATCCCGCATCATGGACTGAAGCCAATTTCAGTTTTATTATGCTAAAATTACTGTGTGATCCTAAATTGCTTCTCTCTCCCTGCCTCCTTTGTATACATTTGCTTGTATGCCATGGTGGTAAACCATTTTGCTTCCATTCAAAAATATTGGCCTGTGTTTTGAAAACAGAGTAGTGTGAATATATGCAAGTGAAAATGAATCAAGGCAACAGTGTCTTTGGCATAAATATTGACTGAAAGATGAAAAATGACAGAATTAAAGCCTATGGAGATTATCACATGAGCCTCCAGTCTCGCCATGATTATGTTAATGAAAGAAAATGCATATATAACAGCTTGCGAGCAGTCCCTATCACACACATCTGCAATCATGCAGCTGCCATTACAGGTCTGGGACTCTCTTTCTCAGCTTGCTCTTCAAGCACACCTCCCTGCCCTATTGCTTTACAAGCATGCCTTTCTGTTATTATTTTGTTTTATTTTTCTCTCTTTTTACATAATTTAGCCATTGTGGCAATGTGTTTTAGGTAGGGGAGGAGAGAATAAAATGAAATAAAATATTGAGTTTTTTTAAAAAGAAAACAGGCTGCTTGGGAATAGTGGGTGGAAGGGGAGAGGGAGTGAAGGAAACTGACCATTACATCACTGCCTAATGCCAGAACTGCAGCCCAGACATCATCATCACACAAATCTAATGCTACAGCAGTGATACTGGCAGCAATTGCTGGGGAAGACCTGTCAATGAAAAGGTGTAAAATATTCATGGATGGAGGACAGATCAGCTCCAAATCAGCCATGACATCATCTGATAAGGTTCAGCCATAGACAACATCATAATACTAGCAGAGAACCTCACGGACCTGGAACGCCTAGTAAGGAAGATCAAAGAAGAAAGTGCAAAGGCAGGCTTACTGTTGAACATAAAGAAAACAAAAATAATGACCACAGAGAACTTATACACATTCAAACTAAAGAATGAAGAAATAGAAATAGTAAAAGGGTTCTCATATCTGGGATCAAACATTGATTGGAATGGGGACTGCAGCCAGGAAATCAGGAGAAGATTAAGAATGTGGAGGGCGGCTATGAAAAAACTAGAAAAGATCCTAAAATGCAAAGACATACAACTCAGCACAAAAGTTAGAATCACACAAGTCATTTTATTCACTATTACCATGTATGGATGTGAGACCTGGACAGTCAAGAAAGAAGATAGGAGGAAAATCAATGCATTTGAGATGTGGTGCTGGAGAAGAGTGCTGAGGATTCCATGGACAGCCAAAAGGACAAACAAATGAGTCCTAGAGCAGATCAAGCCAGAGATATCCCTAGAAGGCAAGATGACAAGACAAAGGGCCTTTGCAGACTGCTAGAAATAGTGCAAATTGAGTCCACTTTAACTGTCCTGGCTCAGTACTAGGGAATCATGGGAATTGTATTTTTTTTCTGAGACATTGAGCCTTCTCTGTCAGAGAGCTCTAGTGCCACAATAAACTACAGTTCCCACGATTCCCTAGCACTGTCAGGGCAGTTAAAGTGGACTCAATTTGCACTATTTCTGGTAGTATGCAAAGGCCCTTAGATTGTCGTACTTTGGACAATGTTAGGAAAGGTGGAGGGAAGTAGAAAGAGAGGAAAGCCACATGTTAAGATGGATGGACTTTGTTAAAGAGATCACGAATATGAGTTTGCATGTGCTGGGCAGAGCAGTAGAGGACAGGGGGGCCTGGAGATGTCTCATCCATAGGGTCACCATGGGTTGAGATCGACCCGAAGGCAGATAACAAACAAAAAATAGATGCTTCTATGTTACTTTAATTCCCACTTTTTAGTCTCATGTGATAATCTCCCATATTGACAATAAATGTGGAATCTGAGATACATTTGAAAATTCACAGTGGTAGGAATTAACCATACATAGTTGTGTTACTCCTATTAAGAAAAGTAATTTTTTTTTTAAATCAACAGGAAAAGTACATGCAAACCCCAAACCTTTCTTATGATATATTAAGTAACACATTATACAGATTGTCATTTTCACACAGTTTAAGTAGAGTTGTTTTGTTGTATGTGAGTTAGAACCCAAATGGAGTCTATGTCATTTTGTTTTTTCTTTCAGGAAATTACCTGTATGTCTATCTAGATGTGTGTGTGTGTATGTGTGTATATTTGTGGTGTTAAATTCTTTTAAATTCAAGGAACATCATTTGCATTATTTGATTTAAATTCAGCCCTCTTATGACCTTTATATGTTACCACTGAACCTCTACTTTACTTTGTGTAGTGCACTATCATGTCACTTTAGGGAAGTGTTAATCATATAATTAATTCCTGCTATAATTTCAATTAAATGACTAGACACCTTGGCTTTGGACACCTGTCTATGTAAAATGAATGATCTCTATTATTATAACGATGATTGAAATTGTGTGGGTTGCATATGGTGTTATATAGTGTCATTTTAACCTTGGAAAGGTGCCTTTAAATATAAGGATAATTGCTTTAACAAAGTGTGTTTTAATTTGTAAAAAACATTTTTCTGTTCCTTGTGAGTAATTGGTAGCTTCACAGTCAACACAATATGTGATATCACAGTCTTGCTTCTGCTGTGAAATGAAGTGGTATAAACACATTGAGAGTCTTTCTTTGGCAGACTGTTGGATTCAGATCCGTAAGCCAAATTTGAATCAAAATGGATTTTAAAAAGAATTTTATTTTTTGGATAGGAGGAAAAGGCCCATGACTGTATATTGGATATTTCCATTTCTCAGGTATACATTTCTTAAGTAATCTTATAATTTTAGGATATTCAAAACATTCAAAACAAAATGATAGACTTCATAATTATTCAATCCCCATTTCTTAGCTGACTTATGTTTCATGTAATGACAGAATATGAAAACTGAAAGCATATTCTGAAAAAGAACTGCATTACATATTTAACACAACCATACCTCCTGTCAGCAGTCTAACAAGATTTTGAGTATATCTACCTTATACATCACCACTTATCTGTCTGGGCAGTTGATGTTTATGGCTCAGTCAAATAAATTTTGTCTTTAATTGGTAATTTTAATTTGTCCTCAACTATCTTAATTCTTTGTCTCTGGGAATTTTATACCATTAACTGCTTACTCAGAGCATGGAGTGTCTTCAATTTTGATTTAAGGAGAGTTCTAAAGAATTAAAAAGATTTATTTCAATGATATCCATCTAAAGAAATCTACTTTGGAAAAGTAACCAATTAAGTTTCTGTTGGTTTCCTCAAAGATATTAAATACTCTAAATAAAAAGTCAGAATAATATATTATATGATTGCAGCAGCCACCCAGCATGTTATTTGCACAAAAATGGGGGGAAAAGTACAATGTCGGTGATCCAAGATTGGTTCATAAAATTAGTAGAAATGGACAAAATAGTTAAAATGACATGTTTTATGAAATATGGAAAACTAGGGAAATTTGTACAAAGTTGGGAACAGATTATGGAATATACAGGTAAACACTGGAGTATAATAGGAATTTGGGGATTAAGGGATTAATTAATTAACAGCAGAAGTACAGTTGTATTTTTGCTAAGCTTGCACCATTAATATGATAATATGAGATGGGATTTGCTTATGATATCTATATAGTTTGATGACAGTTTGGAAAATTTGATAAAGCACTAACTATTATTAGCATGTAAGTCAAGCATGTAAAGATGTAAAGATAATGATGAAGAATGAACAATTATTGACAAGATTGTGAGATTATGTTGAATGTTTATGTTTTTCAATAATAATAATAATAATAATAATCAAATCCTTTCTATGTAATTCTTTAAACTGCTGCTACCATTGATACATTTTTGTTTGTATCAATAAAAACTGTTATAATTTCATAACCCCACAATAAACTTTTCTTTTTTCAAAATCAGATAAGAATTCTCCTAAAACATCTGGAGTACATCATCATCCAAATCATCATCATCATCATCATCATCATCATCTAAATATAAACATTTTACAAATACTGAATCAATATCAGTCTAGGCCAAGGATAATTGGACACATGAATAATTTTTTTAACATCATGAAAAAAAATCTTCATAGTGTCCCCCTCCTATAGTGAGAACTAACGGTTAGGCTATATAGCCAGTTCACTTCCCATTTCTTGCATTTAATATGTGTTTCCTCCTAGACAGAGAGACACAGTCCAAGTCAACACCACATCTGCTATTTAATCCCATGGACCACCTATTTCTTGGGTATGAAGAATTTTTCCAGTGAGTTGTGGTAACCCATCTCCAGAGTTCCTGGATGAGATGGATTGTCTTGATCCATTTCAATCTTGTTTCAGGCCTAATTAGTGAACGGAGATAGTTAAGTCACCTTGGTGCATGATCTT
Organism: Phrynosoma blainvillii; assembly: GCA_026167975.1. Taxonomy (NCBI): domain Eukaryota; kingdom Metazoa; phylum Chordata; class Lepidosauria; order Squamata; family Phrynosomatidae; genus Phrynosoma; species Phrynosoma blainvillii. Next base: position 279,642,935 of record JANUYF010000002.1, on the reverse strand, counting down.
TACCAGTAACTGAACAAGGAAGTATATATTGTTGGACCTTTCAGCAGTTTATAATATCATTTATGATGGTATCTTTCTGGGCTGCCTTTTGGAAATGACTCTACATATTCTAGATTATTTAAATTGTGGCAGAGAAGACTTGTCAGTGTGCCTCCCTGTTGGTAATTCCTTCCCATATATATAGCCCTGAGGTGATTTGGAGGGACCAAAAGATCAAGGGAAACTGCAATCTTATCCATACTAGATGGATGCCACTGACTTGAAGCCATTAAAAAAGAAGCTCTTCATTTTTTTTCTTTTGTTTTACACCAAAGTCTTGCAGCCTGGGTAATACAGGGATTTTGGTACAGGGGTGGGCAAAATGTGGCCTTGAGGTGGCATGCATCTCCTAAGGCTGTGGTTGTAGCTCTCAGTCCCTCAGGACTTCCCAGACTGCTCCTTTTCTGTTTCTTTTCTCTAGCATTTTTGGTTTTTCAATACATCTCTGGATGATGCCAGGGAGCAGAAAATTTGCCCCTGGACCTATTGCCCTTGCCCATCACTGCTTTAGTATTTGTAGCATCAGGAGAAAAAACAGTCAAAAGCTACCTCCATTTCTCACTCAGCCTCTCCATCCCAGAGTCCTCATATTTTGGCTTTATATAGTTCAGTACAGACAGTTAAACTGGCCCTAGTGTAGAAGCTGCCATATTGTTAATAACTAAAAACTGGGTGCCAGCGAAATATATTGTGTGATGATAGTTCCCAGTGGGGTAGAACAATTTGTTCTTTAACACTACTGAAGGTTTTTCTTTCCTGCCCCCATATTTTGGCAGCAGCTATTGTTAGCAATATTATTTCTATTTAACTCATAGTAACTTAAAATACAAGGGGATATCATAAAGTTTTAATTATCAGCTTTAAAAAAGTTGACAGAAAAGTTTATTTTGATTTGTTGCTATTAACTTATCTCTACATAGTCACAATCCAGATTTACACATTTTCCCCAGAGTTTCTTGACCCTCTGGATACCATTATTGTAGAAGTCTGCAGACTGCACCTTAAACCACTCTTACACTTCATGAATGATGTCAAATCAATGACCCTGCGATGGATTTTTCATTTTTTGGAAAAGAAAAAGTCATTTAGTGATGATGACACTGACAAAATTTCATCAATATGCCATAATAACTTCTGGGTGATAATTATTACTTTATGACACCCCCTCGTATGTAATGCTTCAGTAACTACAGTGTTGGAAAGTGTGAAGCATATTATTTTATGAAAATAATACAATAAAAAGTGGAAGGTTGCATCTGAATTTCAACATAAAACTGCCATTTTGCAATTGATTACAAGCTGTAAAGGCCATTGCTTTGTGTGAGAGGCTGCTGATGTGCTCTTGGATAAGTGAGTTGAAGACATGCTTTTTATATTAACAATTTACCATTTCTTTGTTAGATACCTACAAAATAAGCATGTCCAGTAGAGATTTGCAAGTCAGATGATTGTCTGCAACATATTAAGATCTTGTCCTCTAATTCTGTTTTTTTTTAATAAGGTCTATAAACTTTATGACTTTGCCCAGGATTTAATTAGGTTTGGTGGGACAATAAATTGTAGCTTATGGGACAATGTGAATTAAATCTGTTTTACTTATTTTGACCTTTTATCATTCCATACAACTATTTTAAAATGAACTATCATCAATATCAAGAAAGAACCACATATAAATTGTGAAGTTTAAAGTAGAAGCACAAGATAGCTATTTATTAATCAAGCATTAGTTATGGTAGTTAAGTGTTTAGAGATAATAAAATGTAAATGCACTTTCACTATAAACTAGGTCTCTAGAAAACAAATGCATTCTTGAAGAAAAATGGCTGCAGCAAGATAATAAAGAATATTAATCATATATATTTGCATATCTTACAGATGGTTATGCAGATACTTGTTAAAATGTGTAACAATTTAAGAAAATGTTTTATTAACAAATACAACAAGGATTTAATTGAGTACCATGGAATGCTTTCTAGTCATATTGCTTGCTTTAGCACTATTTTGAGGGCTACTAGTTTAGAAGGTGACAAGCAACCAAGCTGTTAAAGGAAATTTCCTTTCTCCCTTCTTGAATTAAAATTTCACGTGAAGTACCAAATTTTGCTTAGAACCACAGGCAATAAAATTTATAAAATGTATGAAAAAGAATTACCATATTTTCCGGTGTATAAGATGACTTTTTAACCCAGGAAAATCTGGGTTAAAGTCAGGGATCATCTTATATGCTGGGTATAAGGAGCAGGAGGGGGGGGGAGGAATAGGAGGACAGCGGTGTAAGGGAAGCAGCCTTGGGAGGAGAGGAGGATGGAGGATAAATAAAATCATAAATTTTGTAGGGCCTTTGGTCACAGAGAGAAGGCATCCAGTTAGGTAGCAGGAGGAGATTATAAGAATTTTGTTTGTTTCATTTCATTTCTATACCGTCTTTTTCCCAGGAAGGGACCCAAGGCAGATTATAAAAACATTTCAAACCATCACAGTAAATTTTTTAAAAAACAATTAAAACCATCTATTTAAAATAATATAAATTACGGTAACTTATAAACATACAGAAATTAACATAACATTCCCCCTAAATAAGCCTCCTGGTCATGATTTTTTTTAAAAAAGCTTGCCTAAATAAAAACATTTTCACTTGCTTGTGAAAGGTAAGGAATTTTGCTATATACCTTGGTGCCATTTTGGTATAGGGTAGGACTCTGGACTGGAACTGCTTCTCTAGGGTCCAGGGACCTGGAGGTGGGGACCTGGGACCTTGATTACCCTTGGGGGTTTCTCTTTCACTTATCCTGCTTCTTGGGTAGGAGTGCCCTGGGTTTGCCTTTCAGTAGAAGGCTGCCTGGGGAGTGACATAGTCATTGGGTTGGCCCTGGGGTCAGGTGTTTTGCCCAAGGGAAGGCTGTGGAAATAGTCAAGGGGTGGCAGCTGAATCTGTATCAGATTGCTCTCCCCCTCTTGCATGTTCCAGGATCATTACAAAGTATATAGATTCTAGGTAATAAAGTGGCTCTTATTATCTGTGTCTGGTCTCATTCTTTCATGGTAGGTAATCAAAGGCAGCCCCATTTATTTGTTATGCCATTTAATGGTCTATTCTGCAAGCAAGGAAGAAGGAGAAGAGGTGCTGTCTTTGGTGCTGCTGTGCATACACACACACACACACACACACACACACAGTGCCAGGATGTGGGATTTGGTGCTCAGTGTTTGCCATGACCGGTCACATTCCTCTTTCCAGTTCATTCTCCAGCTCCCATTCTTCATTTTTCTTGTGGTGTGCCAGCATCATATTTCCATTATTTATCAGTTTCTCTCCATAGCTAGATAAGTTAGCTGTAATCCTTCAATATATATTTTACTAAACTGTATATAAAAAAGGAGAGAATGCCAATCAACATATTAGTACCAGCTTGTCATCATTCATGTAGGCTGCCTTGATAATGAAAAGCAGGGATGGGCAAAAGGCAACCTGTAGTCCCCAAGACCTCCCCATGCCCACTGACCACATGTGGACCACAATACCAAAAAAGAATTGGCAAAAAAGTATTTTGTTGCTCTTGAGGGTGACAGTTCTGGACTTGGTGAACTTGGTCCTCTAAAAAGCAACACCCCCAATAAAAAAATCCAAGCCACTTTCATTTTTTTACAGCTCTGCTCCCTGTTTTAGCAAAACCCTATAGCATTTGCTGCAGGTGAGAATGTGATGCCTATTCAACTAAAGCTGCCCACCCCTGATGTTCAGCTTTGAATTCCACAATTTCATATTGCTCAGGGAATCTACATGACTTGAGAAGACTCCCTGTTTCAGAACCTAGTCTTCTGATTTATGGGCAATGAGTTGGTAGAAGAAATTGTACAGGGTCTAAATACCCTGAAGGTATCAGATCCTATTAGATCTTGGAAGCTAAACAGGGTCAGCTTTGAGAATATCAATGAATACCAGATGCTATAGGCTGTATTTTAGAGAAAGGAACTGGCAAAACCACCTCTAAATATTCCCACATGTATTTAATAGTCTCCCCACCTTATGAGGCATTGGGCTTACTTGAGACACTGTAGCCTGAAGTATATAAATATATCTGGGAACACTGACCAGCTTTTCAAAGTTTCTAAAGATTTTCTAAAATATACTTTCCCTGTATTTGATTTCAGCATCTTACAGGTATTAAGAAGTAATGAATTCAATATTTTTTTTCTGATATATGTTTCAAGAATGTAAAGAATGTTTGTAACACAGAAGACAGCTAAGTGCAGATTTCACTGATTTCAATGGGATTTAAGTATGCTTATGCATGCTTTGGACTGTGGCCAATCTTTGTGAAGCATTTAATGACTATTCATTTTTTTTTAGGTTGCTTATGTCAGTAAAATTATCAGCCACATTAACATGAGCAATAGTCTTTAAAAAGTGTAGTCTATTTTGCTGTATATGAGTAGACAGAAAAATAGTAATTAAAGCAGTTCACAAGTCTTTAAATAACTACAGTGTTAGAGCAGTAGGAAAGTTAGAAATATACACATTATGCGATCAATACTCTCTCTTTTGATTGCAAGATACTTTCCCTGGACTTTGTCTGCTCTGAATAGTAAATAGAAATATTGCAATGTTGCTCTCTTGGAAACATGTTTTTTATTTTATTTTATTTGGCAAAAGCTATCCATCTAACATGACAGTGTAAGCAACTTTGACAAGAACTTCTCTCAGAGGAAAGTCTGCAGATTTTAGCTTTAATGTTCCTGTACTGAATGGTTAATGGCCAACCTGCAGTACCACCTCTGGCATGGAAACCACTGAAGACTTTTAACTACTATGGGGATGGCAAAGTATGGTCTGTAGATCTCATGCAGCCCTTGGAATGCCAGAGTCTACCCCCTAAAGTCCACCAAAGATCTTAAAAGAAAAGCACCAGATTACTTGACCACCAGTCAAATCGACCCAACATTTATTCCCCCCACTCCTTCAGACCCAAGAAACTGTCCACTTCCTATCAGCAACAATGAAAAGAACCAGTCCCAATCAGTCAAAATGGCTGCTGAAGGTGATGTGATGCCATTTCCAATGTGTCAAAATGTGATGATACAGCATCTGTGGGGAGCAGGGTGTGAGGAAATGGCCTCCAAATCTCTCAGTAGTTGCCTCCCCTGAACTACCAGCTACATGCACAAGTGGTTGCGTGTCAGGCTTGGGACCTGGAGTACAGTCATGGACAGGTCTGATGTGGAGTCATGTATATATAGCCAGAGGTAGGAAAATATGGTCATGAATGGCTGAGGATCAGGGACTACAGTCAAGAGAAAACAGAGACCAACATAGAAAATGAGGTCATGGACTCCATGAAGTCATGGTAAAGATTCAAATTTCAGTAGGCTAAAAATTCAAAATTCAAAACCTCAGAGGTACTATATAAGATAAGATCCTTTTGCATACTGATTTTCCAGACCAGCATGGCTATCTCTCTGAATTCTACCAAATTCTACCTGGAGTGTGGGATGATTTTGCCACATCGCCCCTTCCCAGTTTTACGTTCAAGAGAGGCCTTTTTAAAAACCGGAGATAAACTGGAAGTTCACTTCTTTGACTTCCTTTTTTATTTTAAGGGCTGCTCCTCAGTCCAAAATTGTCAAGGGAGGAACATGACAAAATGCTCTCCCAAGGTGTATTTTGGGCCATTTTTAAAAATAAAAAAAATGCATGGCTGATTTTTGGCGGGGCACAGCAGGGCTGAATGGCCCTCTAAGGTTTTATGTAGGGCAAATGTGACCCTCCCCCATTTGTTTGCCCTTCCTTTAGAGCAGGCATAGGCAACTATAGAATGGTAGGGGCCCATATTAACCTGCTAAGAGGCCTTTGAAGGCCACCTCACTACTGTTCCCCATGCAAAAGTTTCTCCCTAAATGCCCTCGAGGTGGCATGGTGATGTTTCCACCACGTTTTCAGGCCCAGGAGAGGCCATTGTTTTAACAGGAATTGAACACATGCCACTTCACTTCCTGTTTCAAAAAAGGCCCCTCTTGAGCCCAAATTGCCCCACCAAATATGTGATGCCTTCCACATGCACTTAGAGGGCATTTTAAGTCATTTGGAAGCCATTGGGAGGCCAGTTTTTGATGGCTGGAGGCCCTGAGGGCCAAAAATGCCCCTTGAAACCACATTTTGCCCACTTATGCTTTAGAGAATAATCTTGCCCTTTAGTTACTTAGAATTGGTTGTATTTTTATGGCTCACATAAAAATAACAACAGAAAAACACAGATAGGAAGCACTGTTGCAGTAGTTCTCAAGCTGTTGGACATGACCTCCCAGGGTGGTGGTGGATAGTTGCTCAATAGGATCACAAAGCTCAGAGACCCCAATTCCCCTCTCCTCCTCCTCCTCCTCTGCTTCCCAAATTTTTGTATACTGGAGGGGAACAGAAAGATGAGGAGGGATCTTGGAGATGCCACCTCCACATGAGGAAGGAGGAGGAGGAGAAAGAGGAGAAGAGCAGGGAAGCTTTCTGAGTCATGACCTCTGGTGGGGCCCATCTCAACTTCTTCATCCCCCACCTGTACCATTGCTGCCCTAATTCTCAGAATAAGATGTTGTTGCAGCCTTAAATAGTGATCAGTCCAGAGTGTCCTAGGCACATGGCAGCTGAAGGAGAGCCAGCATCCGTGATGTATCCCTGTGGCACAGGAGGCTGGTGGTGCCACTTGCCTGAGGCGGCCATCATTGATGTCCCTGTTGCTTAGTTCTGGCTGGGCCCTCCTTGGAGGCTGAGAAGAAGCAGCCTCAGTGATTCTACTCCCAAATGGCATGTTAGAGCAGAGCATGGAAGCATGAACATGCAGCTAGAGCAGCAGAGCATGAGCATGCTGCTAGATGAGCATGCTACTAAAGCTGAGCTGTTTTACATCTCCACTTACAGACTCCTGGCCAGGGACCTCTACTTGCAGACAGAGATGCATTTTCCCATTTTTGAAAAAGCAGCAGGAGAAGCCCAGGTTGTAGATGGGGGCAGGGAAGGTATGGCGGCAACAGAGTCAACAGATGTTACAAAAGAAGGAGGGATCGATGTTTAATATCTATCCCTCCTTCAGTTCACTCTGTTTCCCAAGATAACTTGGAGAGTGCACCAACCATTCCACAGACCCTTAATCTGCTCCTTTGCAATGCCAGGTCGGTCAAAAATAAGACCCATATCATCCATGATCTTATCGTGGATGAGGTGGCTGACCTGGCATGCTTCACTGAGACCTGGCTGGGGGATGCCAGCGCCGCGACATGGGCACAGGCCCTCCCAGCCAGGTACTTAGTCAGTGAGCAGGTGAGGGGAAGTGGGCAGGGGGGCGGCATAGCCTTGGTCTACAGGAACACCTTAACCTTGATCAGAAAGCCTATCCGGAAAATGACCCATATCGAGTGTATGTACCTTAGCCTGAAAACCAGGGATAGTTTGGGGATTCGGTTGGTTTATCGGCCACCCCATTGCTTAACAGACTCCCTAACTGAGCTGACCACTCTGGTTTCTGAGTTGCTGTTGGAATCGCCCAGACTTTTGGTTCTGGGCGATTTCAACATTCCACTCGAAACCAGGTTACAAGATCTAACCGGCACGGCTCGGGAGTTCATGGATACCATGACAAACATGGGCCTATCCCAGTTGGTCGACGGGCCCACACATTGTGCTGGTCATACCCTCGATGCAGTCTTTAGTACAGATCAGGAATATCTGTGGGCGGAGGTTTAAAAACCTCCGCATTGTCATGGACGGACCATTTTCTGATCAAGGTGGAACTATAGGCTATTATCCGCCCTTCCGGGGGTGGCAGTCTCCTTGCTACCCTTTTTAAGCAAGGTGATCGAGAGGGCAGTTGCTTCCCAACTCCAAGCAGTCTTGGATGAAACCGATTATCTCGATCCATTTCAAACCGGCTTCAGGACAGGATATGGAGTTGAGACTGCCATGGTTGCTCTGACCGATGACCTCTGCCTGGGCATCGACAGGGGTAGTGTGAACCTGCTGGTGCTCTTGGATCTCTCAGTGGCCTTCGATACTATAGACCATGCCATCCTCTTGGATCACCTGAGAGAGTTAGGAATCGGAGGCACTGCTCTGCAGTGGTTCCGTTCCTTCCTCTCGGGCAGATCCCAGAGGGTGAGGCTCGGGGACAGTTGCTCTTCCAAAGTTGAGCTTAATTGTGGCATCCCTCAGGGCGCCATCCTGTCCCCAATGTTATTCAACATTTACATGAAGCCGCTGGGTGAGATCATTCGGAGGCATGGAGCACGGTGTCTTCAGTACGCTGACGACACCCAGATATACCTCTCCATGACCAGATCATCAACTCAGACTTCAGATGGCATCTCTCCTCTTAATGACTGTCTCAGAGCGGTAATGGACTGGATGAGGAAAAACAAATTGAAATTGAATCCAGACAAAACGGAGGTACTTAAGTCACAGGCCCGAAACCAGATCTGGGAATACAGTCTCCAGTCCTGGATGGAGTCACACTCTCTTCCAAGGACTGTGTTCACAGTTTGGGGGTACTCCTTGACTCATCGCTTCACATGACTAGTCAGGTGAATGCGACAGTCAGGAGTGCCTGTTATCAGCTTTGGCTGATACACCAACTGCGCCCTTATCTGGATATGAGGGATTTGGAAACTGTGGTACATGCTTTGGTAACCTCACATCTGGAGTACTGCAACACACTCTACATGGGGCTACCCTTGTGCCTAACCCGGAAATTTCAACTGGTGCAAAACATGGCAGCCAGGTTAATCACGGGAACATCTAGGAGGGAGCACATAACACCTGTGCTTAAATCCCTCCACTGGCTGCCGATTAGTTTCCAGACATGGTACAAGGTTTTGGTTTTGACCTTTAAAGCCCTACATGGCTTGGGTCCATCCTATCATAGGGACCGCCTCTCCCCGTATGATCCCCCCGCGACCTTCGGTCCTCTGGGAGGAACCTGCTACAGCCAATAACAACTAGGCTGTCTCAGACCTCCCAGAGGACCTTCTCTGCGACCTCTCCCAGACTGTGGAATGGCCTGCCGGACGAGATCCGTCTTATTATCACTCTTGCTGCTTTCAAAAAAGACGGATCTCTTCCGGCAGGCCTTCCTGGAATAACTTCCGCCTCGAGGGAAGATGAGTTTTTATTTTGTCCCTATGGTTGCCGATTTATTGTTATTGTTTTATTGTTTTATTGCATTGTGTATTTTAAGTCCTTAAAGTTTAATTTTGTTTTAAGGGGATGGGAGGGTTGGATTGTGGGATGAAGAATGTTTTAATTCTGTTTGTTTTAATATGCTGTAACCCGCCCCGATTGCCACACAGAGGGGCAGGTTATAAATAATTTATTATTATTATTATTATTATTATTATTATTATTATTATTATTATTATTATGGGCTCCCTGGGTGGATATGGGCTGCCTACAGCCCAGGCACAGATAAATGTGATCCATTTTTGGGGGGTTGCACACTGCCAGAAATAGTACAAATTAAGTCCACTTTTAGGGTTAGGGTTAGGATTAGGGAATAATGGGAACTGTATTTTATTGTGGCACCAGAGCTCTCTGACAGAGAAGGCTCAATGTCTCAGAAAAAGAACAATTCCCATGATTCCCTAGCACTAACCCTAACCCTTAAAGTGGACTGAATTTGCACTATTTCTGGCAGTCTGCAACCCCCTATGTCTTTTAGATCCCACGTCTCTCCCACCGGTTTTTGTGTGTGCAGTAATCTAATTTTCTGTCATAGCTGACCCATTTTTTTGAGAGGAATTTCTTTCAGTATCAAAAAATTCTACACAAGATTCCTTTATCTCTTTGTTTGTGACACACACAAGCTTCTCTCTTGTTCACACACCCCCCCCCCACATGCATGCACACATGCATACATATTCAGCTGCATGCTTTCTCTTGCTTTTTTTCTCTCCTTTAAACCTTCTTAGCCAGTGAATTCTTACACGCACTCTTCTACTTTGTGGTTTCTCTCCCTCTCTCACAGACACTGATTCACACATATTCTCAAACTTTTTCTTTCACACACTGTGACACTCGTTCTCTCCCACAGCCACACACACACACATTACTTCTCTCACACAACCTCAATACTTCCCTTGGAGTGACTTCTCTCACATCTTAATTCTCTCTTACACACTCCCAGTAGTTCTCTTTTTCTGACTCTCTGTCCCTTAAATACATTCATTCATACTCGCTTCTTTTGGCCCCACCCACCCCTGAGAGACTTGGGAGGTGCTTCTCTGAAGCCTTTCAAGGGAGGGAGGGACACAGGGAAGGGGTCTGGGGGGTGGAGGCCTTGAGATTGCAAATAGGAGCCCTGATGGTGCAGAGGTTAAATGCCTGTGCTGCAGCCACTCACTCATAGACCATAAGGTTGCAAGTTCAATAATAGCCAGGGCTCAGGCTAGACTCAGGCCTGCATCCTTCTGAGGTCGCTAAAATGAGTATGCAGCTGTTTGGGGGCAATGAGCTTACAGTTGTAAACTGTTTAGACACTCCATAGCATGGTATGAAGTGGTATATAAATGAAGTTGCTTTGCTTTAATTGAAACCGTGAATCTCAAGGCTGCAAATTTGGAAGAACAGTAAAATTGTTCTAATTTGAGCAATGGCATTTCCTATAAAATGTTAAAATATGATTGACCATAAATGTGTAAATGAAAATGTATACACCAAACGTACTAAACAAAAATTTTTTTTTTAAAATTCATATACGACATCAAGTGAGGAGGGTGCATTGTCTGCAGGTAGATGTAAAGGGGGTTACAGGGGTAAAAAGTTTAAATCCACAGCTGCAAAGAACAGGCTTTAAGATCAAAGCAAATAGCAGATGATGATGAGAGCTTTTAAAAATAAAATATTGCTTTTCAAAGCATGGGAAAAATTGAAATTCCATCATCACCTATGGAAGGCAAATAGGTGCTATCCCTGTCTAAAGCGTGTGCCCCAAATGGAATTTAGCATCAAGCAGCAGTCCTGATGATTATATAGCAGACTTTAGTTTTCTACTGCACAATGGAAGTACCAAAAAAAGTACTCTTCTGAAAGTACAGCTAACTAGCTAATCCCTATGCAACTTTTGTACATGAGAAACTTAAAGGAAGCCTCCATATGGTCCCTCTTTGTTAAGCAGACTGACATTCTTGATTGCCTACTCTGTCTGAGGTTTCCTTTATCTTCAACTCTGAATGCTCATCTGGCTCTTAGTGCCATGCATTCATATGTTAAACAGAAGAAATTGGAAGTGTTGTAAATTTCCATGCCTTTTAAACATGTGCACACACATTTTCTGCATGCTGTTGTTGTTATCATTGTATTATTATTATTATTATTATTATTATTATTATTATTATTATTATTATTATATTTATATTGAATTTTCTGTATAACTATGAATATGTCCTAGTTACATAACTTGTTATCCAGTGACTGGGCTCTCTGTTAGGCTGAAGATAGAATAACAGCAAAAAATATAGACATGCAACCAAAGGTGTAAGGAAAGCCATTTGGAAACACTTGCTTTTGATCTACCAGCCTGGATAAGTTAACTTTGTTTCTTTTTATATTTTACCTTTCTCCTAGCACAGGACCCAAGGTAGTTCATAACAAATTAAAACAAAGCACAGCAAAAGAAAACAAAACAAACCAAACACACACACATACAAAATCCCCTGTTAATGCAAACTTTAAAAATAAAATAAAGAATGAACAATTGTATTAAAACCACAAAGTTAAAATCATTTAAAGCACATTCAAAACATAAAACCTGTAAACACAATACAACTCATTAAAAGACGCTCTTGCTACATGAAATAAGAGCCAAATAAAAATGTATTTGCCTGTTAGTGGAAAACATGCACAAACACACACTCCACCTGATGTCCAAACGACAGGAGATTGAATTGGAATCCCAGTATATTGAGAAGGGCAATTTGGACTCAGGACGTTCATGCTGGGGGGTGGGGTTTGCAGACTGCCAGAAATAGTGCAAATTGAGTCCACTTTTAGGGTTAGGGTTAGGGAATCATGGAACTGTATTTTATTGTGGCACCACAGCTCTATGACAGAGAAGGCTCAATGTCTCAGAAAAAAACCAACAATTCCCATGATTCCCTAGCACTAACCCTAACCCTAAAAGTGGACTCAATTTGCACTATTTCTGGCAGTCTGCAACCCTCTAGAACCTGTTGAATTCAGGTGAATTCAGGGTCCTATTTCATGATGTTTAATCAGTAAATACTGGGAAACATTATAGCTGCTGAGTGAAAGAATCATTCTGGATTTCATGGGACATGGGAACAGAATTATTGATTCATGACTCTGGAAAATCATTGCTTTTACATACTTCAAAATGAGCACTAGGAACTGTCTTTTCTCAACAATGAATGGATATTTGATCATACATAGGCCTAATCTGTACTGAAGAAATAATGCACTGCTTTAACTGTCATGACTTAATGATATGGATTTTGTGAGAGATTTCACCTTCTCTGTCAAAGAGCTCAGGTGCCAAAACAAATTACAAACCCCAGGGTTCTATAGGATGGACCCATGGCAGTTAAAGCAGCATTAAACTGCAGTATTTCTGCAGTGCAAATCAGACCATAGCCTCCAACTGTCCCAGTCTGAGGAAGGATAGTGTCCAGAAGCTTTCTCAAAAGTGAGCTGTTTTATTCAGGAATAATGGTCAGGATGGCATAATTCATTAATGAGAAAGAGCACATGAGCTAGGAAAGGCTGTAGCAGTTTGCTTTTCCCTGAGTGTGTTGAGAAGGGTAGAATTCTGTCCCTTCTTTTTCATTTCATCTCCCCTTTTTTGCTGAGTGAAATGAGTGTGATCTACTTCTGGATTTTGAATTGTATTTGAGCAATCGAATACAACATGGGGAAGAACAGCTTGATGGCACAGAGGGAAAGTGTGAAGAGGAAAGAGAAGCAGGGACACTTTAAAAGCAGCTGAAAAGTGGAGTGACTGGGAATTAATCAAGACTGGAGAATACACACACTTGAACCCACTGATCATTTCTGACTAAAAAAAAGTTTACTTTTGACTAACAGCACTTAATTATTTTGGGGAGGTATTATTACTGAGGCCTCATTCATACTCATGTTTTTGTACTGAGTAGATCCAGGGAGATTCGATAATGCGATATCGAATTGAAGTTCCCATTATGTTTACCCCAATCAAATCTCTCAGTGGCAATTTAACCCTGTTGACATTCACATTACCATTTGTATCGATTTGAAATGGATCTGACATTTCAATCATTCTTAGGGTTTTTTTTTTAAATGTCAATCAAATGATGCACATCTACATCACACTGTTTGGGTGAATTCCCCCCCCCCCCCATCAGCCTTGGAAAATGGTAATAGCAAGCTCCTCTGAACAACCCTTGCCAAGAATCCCCTTGATAGGTTCCCCATGGGGGAAGCCACACTGTCCCAGCCTCAGAGGATGGCAATGGCTGGCCCCTCTGAACAACCCTTGCCAAAAATTCCCCTCAACAGGTTCACCTTGGGGGAGTCACACTATCTCAGCTTCAGAGGATGGTAATGCAAACCACTCTGAACAACCTTTGCCAAGAAACCTGCCATGAACCCTCCCCCCCCACCCCGTGGAACCCACACAAATGCAATGGTATGCAGAAACTGTCAAAAATGTTAATTAAAAAAGAAAAGAAACCTTTGCTAAGAAACCCCCATGATAGGTTTGCCTTGGGGAGGCACACTGTCTCAACCAGAGAGGATGGTGATGGCAAGCCCCTGAGAAGAAATCCTTGTCAAGAAACCTCCACAATAGGTTTGCCTTGGGGGGAGTCACATAGTCTCAACCAGAGAGGATGGCAATGAATGGCAAGCCCATATGAATAACCCCTGTCAAGAAACCCACCAAGAAACCTCCCATGGAACCCACTCAAATGCAACAGTGTACAGAGACTGTCAAAAATTTTAATAGAAAAACAAATTCATTACAATGCAAAAAGTGAAAGGATTTTTTGGAAAAAATGGAAGAGATATAGAACATGGGGAAGAACAGAAAAATAAAAATAAAAGCAGTGACAAACATGAAAGGAATAAAAGAAAAGGAGAATAATTAGAAGAAACAGGAAAACAAGAAGTTGCACATTCTAATGAGGATGGAAAAATAGATGACGAATCTCAGGACAATGAAAAAGAAGAAGAGGAAGAGGGTATACTATCAGAAGGAGAAGAATTCCAGGACTCAATTGTTAAGGTAAAGTAAAGGTAAGAACAGAGGACAGAGGGGAAGAAGGGAATTAAAACATCATTGAAATAGAAATATGAATAATATAAAAAACAATAGAAACACACTTCTCAACATTATGTCATGGAATGTAAAGGGTTTAAACTCACCTCAAAAGAGGAAAAAAATGTACCACTACTTGGGAAAATTTAAAAACGATGTAATATGTTTATAGGAAACACATATTAGACAGAAAGATAAAAGATTACTTAAAAATAAAAAATTTGGAAAAGAATTCATCTCAGCTTCCTATAAAAAGAAAAAGGGAAAAGTTATGTATGTTAGTGAAAAGTTACAAGTGACAGAAATTTTTAATGATCAAAATGGCCTCTTTGTTGGAATAGAAGTAGAACATTACTTGTAGGAATATATGCTCCACAAGAAAATAAAGGAAACTTCTTTCTTAAACTGGTGAACACAATGCAGGAATTAGATTATACACCTACCACTACTTGGGAAAATTTAAAAAAATTAAAATTTTCCCAAGTAGTGGTTAATTGTAGAATTAGATGCTACAATAATGATGGGGGACTGGAATGGGGTCATAGATCCAAACCTTGATAGAAAAACAACAATAAAAAAGAGAAAAAAATCAAGGTAAATTGCCTCAAACTTTTCTTAATTTAATGTAAAATTTCTCACTAATAGAAGTTTGGAGACACTTTTATGGAAACGCAAGGGATTTTACTTTCTTTTCAGAAAGACACAGATTCTTTTCAAGAATAGACTTTTTATAGTATCTAAAATCAAAAGAATGGATATTTTAGCTAAAATTCTCTCTGATCATAATCCTATTGTTTTAAGTTTTAAAAGAAACTGTAAGTTGAATTGTGGCTGGAGTTTAAATGATAAGCTACTGCAGGACCCCAAAATATTAGAGAAAGCTAAGCAAACATTGAAGGTTTTTTATTTTCCAGGAAAACTCCAACAAAGATGTTGAAAATAATACTATATAGGAGGCTTCTAAATCAATTATAAGGGTTTTTTTCATTCATCAAAACTGTGAACTAAAAAGGAAACAAAGGGAGAAAACACAAAAGGTTACAGAAGAGATAAAGGAGAAAGAAGAACTACAAAAAACCCAACAAATCTGAAGCTGCAGAAAGAAATTAAAATCCTACAAAAAGAACTATCTAGTACAGGGATAGGCAACCTTTCCCCTTTAAGGGCTGAGGGACTTCAGCTCCCAGAATCCCAGGAGCTATTGGCCAACATGGGACTATTGGCCAACATGGCTGAGGCTTCTGGGAGCTGAAGTCCCTCGGCCCTTAAAGGGGAAAGGTTGCCTATCCCTGATCTAGTATTTTGAGTGAAGAAATAGAAAAGAAACTGAAATATATCAAAGTTCAATCTTTTCAGTATGCAAACAAAAGTGGGGAAGTGATTGGCACAAAAATTAAGGGAAAAGAAAGAAAAGAATGAGAACTAAAATTCAATAGGATGAAAATATCGTTACGGATCAAAGAATGAGGCATTTCAAAGTTTTTATGCTAAACTTTATAAGAAAGAAGATATTCAAATTGAAAAATTATAAATATTTGGACAAAACAAACATGGTTAAAATAAAGAACAGATTATAAAAGCTATACAGAAAAGTAAGCTGGGGAAAGCCCCAGGTACAGATGGCTTTACCTCTATATACTATAAAAACTTACAAGATCAACTATTGCAACCTCTGAAAGAGGTTATGAATACAGTAAAACAACAAAAAATTCCACCAACATGGACAGAAGCAATGATAATTCTTATTCCAAAGGAAGGCAGAGACCCTGAGCAACTGGAAAACTATAAGCCAATATCTTTATTAAACAATGATTATAAGTTGTTTGCTAGTATATTGGCCAAAAGGTTAAAGAAAATATTAATATCTTTCATCCATAAAGACCAGGGAGGCTTCATTTCAAAAAGACATTTGAGAGACAATATTAGACATATATTGAACTTGAAGGAATATCATGAATCTCATAATGAAAAAAAATTGGCTTTCTTCTTTTTTGACATTGAAAAAGCTTTCGACAATGTAGAATGGAATTTACTGTTTAAGATCTTGGATTAAATGGACATGGAGTCAAAGTTTATAGACTGGATTAGAGGAATCTACTCAAACCAAAAAGCTCAGATTCTTATTAATGGAGAAAAATAAAAAAATGTAAATATATGCAAATACACTAGACAGGGGTGCCCACTCTCACCACTACTATTTATAATAGTAGTCAAAACTTTATTACAAAATATAAGGGAAAATTCAAAAATTAAAGGAGTTAAGGTTAAAGGAACTGAGTATAAGACAAAAGCCTTTGCAGACGACTTAATGGTGTCTTTATCAAATCCAATTCAAGATGGTTCTGAGCTGTTATCTGAATTGAGGGAATTTGAAAAGATATCAGAACTGTGAATTAATAAAGAAAAAACAACAATATTAACTAAATAATTAAAATCAGAGGACATTAAAACACTAAAAGGTAATTGGATTTTAAAAAAAGATTAGATATCTGGGCATTACGATCAAAGATGAAAATTCAGAATTGTTTGGTAATAATTATAAAACAACTTGGAACAGTATAAAGGTAGATCTCAGAAAATGGAAAAATTTAGATCTTTTGTTATTAGGGAAAATTAATAACAAATTTTATAAAATTTATTATGGTGAACATCTATCTCATGATGCAGCTGGACTCAGGCACTTGGATCCGCTTTGCTGTCTGGATGGCCATAGGCTTTGCCATCTATTTTGGCTATGGGATCCAGCACAGTGTGGAAGGACAGGTTGCCCAGCAGTCCACCAGCACCAAACCTCTGAATATTGCTAGTTCTGACCAGAGTCAGGATACAGCTATATGAGGAAAAAGAAGACAATCTTTCCCTACCCTTACCATCCACACACCATGGGTACCCTTGAGTTATTCACCTGCCATCTCCCTGTGCCAATGACATGAAGATGGCAGAATCCCAGGTATATGGTCTCTGTAATAAACTTGTAGCAACAGTGTCACCTTGTGAGGGAGGCCACTAATGTCAACACTTAGCAGGTGGTGGGTCAGACTCAAGACCCCAACCTTAATCTTATTATGTTTATTTCAATATTGTATTTATTTTATATTTGTAAGCCACCTTGATTGCTTAGGCAAAAGGCGGGATATAAGAAATAAATTATTATTATTATTATTATTATTATTATTATTATTATTAAATTGAATAAATTAAAATGAATGTTCTCCCAAGGATTCCTTTTTTTATTCCAAACCATTCCAGTTATTAAAAATAACTCACCTTTTAAGGAATGGCATAGAGATACTGCAAACTTTATTTGGAATGCAAAAACAACAACAACAGCAACAACAAAAACCCGAGGATAAAAATGAAATACTTGCAAGATGCTAAAGAAAGAGGAGGCCTGGCCTTGCCAAATCTCAAATTATATTATGTCTGGTTAAGACTATGGATTCACCTATTAGATAAAGATTTGTTAAAGTTAGAAGGAGATAATTTGAGATTTGGCTAGCATGCATATTTGTTTTACAACAAGGAGAAGGTGAATCAAGATTTTAAAAATCATATTAGGAGCTCATTATTATGGGTCTGGAGTAAATATAAAAAAAGAATCTATTTGATGATTCCAATGTGGGCACCTCCATATGAGGCAGCACGTTCCCATTGGCAGCTCCCTAAAATACCTCAGTTCTTTTGAAAAGACTCAGAAAATACCTTGGTATCAAAAACACCGGGTTAAAGGGGATTTGCACTAGCCCCAGAAGGAATTTGGGTGAGAAAAAAACAGCGCAAGTATGAATATGTTCAGATTATGAAATAGACTGAGAATGATAAAATATCAGAATATAATAATTAAGGCAAATGTATGAAAGTTGAAATATTTAATTAATATATATCCAAAGTAAAGGAAGGAAAGTCTTATTTTATGTGTTTGTCTATGTTATATTGTTGTTTGTAATATGTATTGTTAAATTGTGTGTATAGAGTGTTATGTGTATTTTAAAATATGGAAAATAATTAAAAAATTAAAAAAAGAAAAAAAACAGTGCAAGTATCAATGACTCCCTTTTAAACTGGTTTGCAAACTGGTTTATAACATAGAACAGGGGTAGGCAACCTTTCCCCTTTAAGGGCCGAGGGACTTCAGCTCCCAGAAGCCTCAGCCATGTTGGCCAATAGTCCCATGTTGGCCAATAGCTCCTGAGATTCTGGGAGCTGAAGTCCCTCGGCCCTTAAAGGGGAAAGGTTGCCTACCCCTGACATAGAAGTTTATCACATGGGGGGAAATTGGGACTTTAAACTGTGATTAGCTGAGAAAATCATACAATTGACATTAAAATGCAATTAAAATGAAGTTAACACAAGAGTCATTATTCTTTGAATAATCAGGCAATAACCAGGCAATAAACATCAAAAAGTCATTCATGGGAAAATCCCGTGAATCATTTGCTGCTGTTTTTTGTCTGGTTATTCACAGGTTAATGACATGTTTCACCTCAACATTGTGTGAAAACCATGAGCACAATTGCTCAATAATAACGGGTTATTCATGGGATAATATCTCTTTGAACATGGTGTTGTGTGAAAACCATTAGCGCAATTGTGGGATTATCACAGGTTAATCAACGTTTATACTTACAATTGTCCCCTCATTTGATAAACTCCATAGTGTGAATGACCCCCTGAATGTCATTGTCTTCACTTATTATCTGTTCTTACAGGAAGAGAATTGTGTGTGAATTTCATAGGCCGCTTCAGGGGTGGGATTAATAAGTGAAGGTCCACCTCTGAAATTCTCAAACCTCATGCAGCCTTGTGTATAGGAAAGATAACTCTTCAAAATGTAAAATTTCTTAAAGTGTTTTCCCCCCATTTCAACAGAAAAGCACATGTTTTGTATATACTGAATTAAAAATACTCTTTATAGAAATCTAACATGAATTTATCACCAGCAAAACATGTGAGGTATAAAACAAAGTCCTAAAACATGGATTAGCCCTTAAAATTTGACAGATGTACTAAAGTTTCTTGAGATCAAAGCTGTTTATCTTTCATATAGCAAATGCAAATAATACTGTATATTTCTAGACATAAGGTAAAGAGTTGTAAACAAAAAATGCTAATCTAGTTCTGCATCCTCTGGAGAATTTGAGGAAAACCACGTTTTTCCACTGAAGAACTACTGAACATTTGGCTAATGGCTCTCTCTGCCTTGTAAAAAACCGCAGAATGTCGGTTATATGGACACTTTCCTAGAATTTCTATTCTGCTGTACTATGCATGTAGGAAGACATTTATAGTCTCCAGTGGAGTAGTTTAAAGCAATGTTATCCATTACCTGTGTTTGGCAGCTGCTGTACAATGTAATATTTGTCATTTGACAGGGACATAGTTTCTGGATTACTGTTCTTTTCCAAGATCTGTGCAATGCAACTTGAAGAGTAGTGTATGGAGAGGCTGACTTCCCCTTATACATTACTTTTATGGATTTCAAGCAGACATCTCTTTGCCAGCCAGGTTTGAGTAGAGAAGGCAGCTGTAACCACAGAATTTTTAGTGCTCCAAGATCCCACCACAACCTTCTTCAAATCCTTTGTGCATTTGTTGCTACAATTAATTAAGAGTTACAAAGTATACATTTGTTTAACAATTGACATAAAGAAAAAAATGCTGAGAAAATGTTATAATGTGCATAACAGACTTATATAACAGTTTGTAGCATGAATAACAGACTCCAGCAGGACTATGGCCCTTATCACATGGGGTCCCAAGCAGAAAATATCCAAAGGCAATCCAAAGCTAAAACATTTTTCCTTACCTTGTGTCCACACATATCCAAAGGCAATCCAAAGCTAAAACGTTTTTCCTTTCCTTGTGTCCACACAATATCTGAAGGCAATCCAAAGCTAAAACGTTTTTTCTCCCCCTGAACCGAAGTCAAAGGGGATCTTTTGACATTCGTTTTTTTGGGGAAGTACAGCTGGGAGGAGGGCGAGGTGCGGAAGGGAGCCGCCACCTCTGCCTCCTCCACGGCCAGAGCCGCCTCTCAGCCGGTGTCTTGGCTGGCTGGAGGCCTGGCAAGTGTCGGAGGAGGGCGAGGTGCGGAAGGGAGCCTCCGCCGCTGCCTCCTCCACGGCCAGAGCCGCCTCTCAGCCGGTGTCTTGGCTGGCTGGAGGCCTGGCAAGTGTTGGAGGGAGGGTGAGGTGTGGGAGGGAGCCTCCGCCGCCGCTTCCTCCACGGGCAGAGCCGCCTCTCATCCGGTGTCTTGGCTGGCTGGAGGCCTGGCAAGTGTCAGAGGAGGGCGAGGTGTGGAAGGGAGCCTCCGCCGCCACCTCCTCCACGGCCAGAGCCGCCTCTCAGCCGGTGTCTTGGCTGGCTGGAGGCCTGGCAAGTGTCGGAGGGAGGGCGAGGTGCGGGAGGGAACCCCCGCCGCCGCCGCCTCTGCCTCCTCCTGAATGGCTACAGAAAGGCCACGGAAAGGCCATGGAAAGACCACGGAGGTTAGCCGCTTTGGTTAGCCTTCGCTTATTTTTCGCTTCCTGGCCAGCGTTTGATAAGGCCCTATGATATGTATATCCTAGATCCTGTCATAAAACACAAATTGAGAGTTCTTAATTTTGAAACACACAGTTTCAAAATGTGCATGAAATTTCATGCATAACAACTACACATTTTAAAATTGGCCAGTACTCTGGTAATTAAATGTATACAGTCTGACAGCTGTCTTTCCTTACATTAGTGTCTGCTTCTACCTCTCTTGCAGTTGACTGGGACCAACGAGTGCATGTATGTGCCTTCAAGTTGCCTGTTGACTTATGGCAACCCCATCCATTTCATAGAGTTTTCTTAGGCAAGGAATACTCAAGAGGTGCTTTTGCCAGTCCCTTCCTCTGAAATATAGCCTACGGCACTTGGTATTTGTTGGTGATCTCCCATCCAAGTACTAACCAAGGCTGACCCTGTTTAGCCAGTACACTGTCTTATATGATATTGCTCATGTAATTGTCCATTGTGTTAGATTCAAAGAAGTATAAATATGGAGACTGGAGGTGGTGGAGGTTGATCATGGAACCCTGTCTCTTTTTCCATACTTCCTTTGATTCTAACTTTCTTGCATGTTTGTTACCAGCTTGCACAATCATGCCACTCCACATTAGTATGGCAGTGTTGCTCCTCTTTTATAAAAGTGAAACATTCTAACCAATGTTGGGGGTAGAACATAGCCATGTTAGTCTGGCATATCAGTATGCAAAGGGATCTTGTAGGAACTTTGAGACTGTGTGAAAGAAGTTGTAGCATAAGCTTTTGTTTCCATCTGAGGAAATAGACCAAGTCTAGGAATACTTATGCTACAACTTCTTTTGCACAGTTAGTTTCAAAGATGTTATAAGATCCCTTTGCATTCTAGTCAATGCTGGTATGTGTGAAGGGGAAACAGATTGAGAGGATGACCCAGAGAGGGAAAATTACATACAATTTGTTAAGTGCATGCCTATGTACATTTCCATGCCGATACACTGACAGTGTTTGGAAGTAGCTCACTTCTTTTGGACAATTAACTTCTATAAGATCCTGTTAGAATGTACTTCTTCTACAAATAGACCTTTATTCCTGTGTTTTTCTCCCATTTTTCATTTAACAATATTCTTTTATAACAAGTTCCAAATATTTTATTTTAGATTATAAGTGTTTTTTATTTTAGATTATATTTTAGATTATATGCATTTTAGATTATATGATTGTGTGTGTGTGTGTGTGTGTGTGTGTGTATTAGGCTATGGAATGCCCTTAAGGACATGGGAGTGCCAACAGATCTGATAGTCCTAATGAGGAATCCGTACTCAGGACAAGAGGCTACTGTCAGAACAGAACAAGGACAGAATGTTTTTTGTGGGTTTTTTGGGCTGTGTGGCCATGGGTGGGTTTTTCGGGCTGTGTGGTTCAGTGAAGATGCCAGCCACAGATGCTGGCGAAACGTCAGAAAGAAACTCTTCTAGAACATGGCCACACAGCCCGAAAAACCCACAAAAAACTATGGATGCCGGCCACGAAAGCCTACGACTTCACACAAGGACAGAATGGTTCCCAATTGGCAAAGGAGACAGACAAGGCTGCATCCTATCACCCTACCTATTCAACTTATATGCAAAACATATTGTAAGGAAAGCAGGCTTGGACATGGAAGAGGGAGGAGTGAAAATAGGAGGAACAAATATCAACAATCTGAGATATGCTGATGACACAATAATACTAGTAGAAAACCTCACAGACCTGGAACACCTACTCAGGAAGATCAAAGAAGAAAGTGCAAAGGCAAGCTTACTGTTGAACATAAAGAAAACAAAAATAATGACCGCAGAGAACTTACAATCATTCAAAGTAGACAATGAAGAAATAGAAATAGTAAAAGAGTTCTCATATCTGGGATCAAACATTGATCAGCACAGGGACTGTAGCCAGGAAATCAGGAGAAGATTAAGTATGGGGAGGGTGGTTATGAAAGAACTAGAAAAGATCCTGAAATACAAAGACATACAACTCAGCACAAAAGTCAGAATCATACAAACCATCATATTCCCTATTACCATGTATAGATGTGAAAGTTGGATAGTCAAGAAAGAAGATAGGAGGAAAATCAACACCTTTGAGATGTGGTGCTGAAGAAGAGTGCTGAGGATCCCATGGACAACCAAAAGGACAAGCAAATGGTCCTAGAGCAGATCAAGCCAGAGATATCCCAGAAGCCCAAGATGACAAGACTATGGGGTGACGCAGACGCGTGGCCCTGAGCCATGCCAGAAAATGGAGGATCAAGGCTGAGGCTGCCAGATGCCTCGGCCCCAATCCTCCCTTTTGTTGCCTGGGAAAGGAGTGCTAAAACACCGCTCCTTTCCCAGGTGGAAGAGCCGCCACGTGGCTCTTTTGCACCTCTTCTGGTGCAGCGTATAAAAACGCTGCGCTGGGAGGACGTCCTGACAGTGTACACTGTGCGTAACAGTGCATGCTGTGATGATCTCCTCAGGAAGGGGTAGGGGCACCCAGCGTGTGGCTGCCCCTCCCCTTCACTGCTTCCAAAATGGCGCTTTGTGACGTCTGTAGAGGCCCTTAAACTGTCGTAGTTTGGATACATCATGAGAAGACATGAATCATTGGAAAAGACAATAATGTTAGGAAAGGTGGAGGGAAGTAGAAAGAGAGGAAGGCCACATGCTAGATGGATGAACTTTATTAAAGAGACCATGAATATGAGTTTGCAGGAGTTGGGCAGAGCAGTAGAGGACCGGGGTGGTGGTGGTGGTGGTGATGTCTCATCCATAGGGTTGCCATGGGTCAAGACCAACATAAAGGCAGTTAACAACAACAACAATGTATATTACAATTTTACAATGAATGCATTTCTGAATACAATTTATTGTACTGGCTATTGCTGTTCAGAGTTTGTTGAATAAAAGTATTTTATTGATAAAGAACCATTTTTCAAAATATTTTTAAAACTATAAATCTATACAGCTGACCCTTTGTACTTACAGGGATTTGGATCTCTAGTTAACAATTCCTAGCACTCCTGTGAGCACAGAGTTCCTGCAGTTCTTTAGTGAAAGCCATTGGAAAACCTTGGGTAAAGCAGAAACCATACAGTTTAGTTTCAAGATAGAATGTTGATCTGCCCCCAGCATTTTTGGTTTCCCTTTGCCATGGCTGCGCTTAAAAAGCCTTTGCATAACAAAAACTGGAATTTACCTTCTACTTTCAAGTAGCCTAGAGACAGAGAAGGAGAGTAGTTTGTTATGCAGGCCTAACGGGTGCTCTAATATTTGCTTCATCTATTTTCTTGAAGGTCATCTTTTGTTAACCTTCACAACTCTAGTGGGACACTATCGTATTCATGTAGAGTTTGTCTGATGAGTGATGGCTTTGGGAAATGTATCATATCTTCTGGTACATTTATTTAATGAGCTTTGGATATTGGTCCTCTAAGCTCATCTCCAAAGTCAGCCCATTTACAATTGGCTGAATTACACCCTAGTGACTTTCAGTCATACCATTTCAGTTCACGTGCCAGAGGGTGAGCTACACAATTCTCTGAACAAATAAGTGCTCATGCCAGTTAAAAAACAAGAGGGGGTGGGCAGGTGGTTACGCAGGCAGGGACAATTTGATTTTATTCATAATAGTTACCAGCAACTGTCCTTTGGGTTTGGATTTTTAGACACAGAATCTGAAACACTCTCTCTGTTTCTCTCAATCACTACAGAACGAAGTTGACATTTTCTCATTTCAAAACTAAACCAAGGGTTCTGCTATGACTCCAAATGATAAAACAACAGAATTTCCATTGGATAGAGGAAACTCTTGTCCTTGGCTCACTGGGTTGCAGCGTGGGACTTGAAACTGTGGAACACTTTAGCAGCTGAGAACTGGTAACTGACTCCAGACTGTGTTCCCTAGGCTGCAGCATTTATTATCTCATCCTACAGAATTTCTCATATGGCCAAACTGAACAGAAAGTACAGAAACCCCTCAATGAGTCAGATTGCAGACTGCCGTTGGCTTTATTTTATTTTATTTTACTGTGCAGTTTCTTCCATTCTTGTCTGAAGTCATAGGGTTCCTCTTTTTCTAGCCAGGGCTACTGAAAGCTGACCAGTGCTATTGAATCCAGGGCAGGGTTGGTTTCCTTCTTCCTAAATCTTCTGACAATCCAAATGTTGCTGCTTTCTGTAAACAAGTTTTTAGAATTAACATAAAGTGAGAAAGATTGAAAATAAATGAAAAAACTTTTATCAGAACAGGATAGTTAATAGACATTAAAAATAACTCTGTTTACAAAACCAAATGAAAATGAATTTACATTCTAAGTGCTACTATATTACTAAACTACTTCATTAGCAATGTTAATACATTTTAATGAAAACATGCTGGTTGAGTTGCTATATCACAGTGTGTGGAGTATAATGCTCCATACACATGGCTCCATGTAGTTTGTGCCCCCCAGCGGTTGTCAAGCATTGAGGTGCTGCTGCAGTTATTTACTGGCTAGAAGGGGAAGGGGGGGGGTAGAGATGCAAAGAAAGCACATGCACAAGTGCCTTCATACTCCTTATATGTAGTCTATCTACTAATATGTCCTGTTTTCATTGCTTGCTGCTTATACAAAGGTCAACCTTTCATTGACTGCTTTTTATACACATACCAACTTTTCATTGGCTACCTGTTGCCCTCAGCCTGCACATCCTACTCACTGCACTCGCATTCTTTTGCCTTTGTCCCATTTCCTTCTCCTTATGGCCCACCTCTCTTACACAGATACTTCTCTTGGTTGTTTCATTAAGTGTTATCACACTTCCCTTGTCAGCTTTCTCTAGTAATAATTACAAGCAAAACCTACATGCTTACTATTCATGATTTCTCTCTTCAGTTCTCTTTAGTAATCATTAAAAACCAAGCTTACATGTGTACTATTCCTAGCTTTTATGCTTTTAAAATTTCCCTATTTCCTCATATAGTCATAATCTTCTTGCAAAATATCCAAAACAAAATCTATACATGAATAACTCTGAGTTATTTATGTTACCAACATAATTCCAGCCACTATTTATGACTGATCTGTGCCTATGTGTCTAGAACACCTTCAAGGCTTAGGTCCAGATTATCTGAAAGACCGTTATCTCCCCATATAAACCTGCAAAGGTCCTAAGATCTGTGGGGAAGGATTTCTCTTTGTCCTACCACCATCACAGGCTTCTCAGTGGCTGATCTCAACCTCTGGAATGAGCTTCCAAGGGAGGCTAGGATGAGCCCTCCTTGCTTTCCTTTTGCTTGTACCCAAAGACATTTTTTATTTAAGCAGCCATTTAATATAAATCATGTCAAGGAGGCTTTTATACAGGGTGTGTGATTTAGGGGGGGATGCAGACGAGGGCGTCCAAGACGCCCTGGTCCGCAGCGCCACGGGGCCAAGGCAGCCTCACCGCGGCGCCTCCCCAGCAAATCTAAAAGATTTCAGAGAAAGTGCGCCCCAAAAGCGGCGGGCGCACTTTCTCTGACTCAAACGTTGTGGCGAGTGCGGTCGCCGCGGCGTGAGGTCAACCCGGAAGCCCCGTCCGTCCGGATGGCCGGCGCTTCCAGGGGCGACCTCAGGAAGAGGAAGGGGCCCCTCCTCTTCCTGGCCTCGGAGACGGCTCTATTAGCCGTCTGCCGAGGCCCTTAGTTATGTTTTTAACTTTTGTATGTTTTATGTGATTTTATACTGTTTTTGAGCCAGCACGGTGTAGCGGTTTGAGTGTTAGAAAGGAACTTTGGAGAGCAGGGTTTAATCTCCCCCTTGGTCATGAAACCCACTGGGTAACTGGGCAAATCACATTCTCTCAGCCTCAGGGGAAGGCAAGGGCAAACCTCTTCTGAACAAATCTTGCCAGAAAACCCCATGATAGGTTCATCTTAGGGTTGCCATAAGTTGGAAATTACTTGAAGGCACACAGCAACACATACTGTTTTTAGCTAGTTTATTTTAAATGTTTTTACATTTTTATTGTAAAGTTTTTATTGTAAAGTTGTGAACCACCTTGGGTCCCTTTCTGGAGAAAGGCAGCATGGAAATGATAAAAAAAAAAAAAAAAGAATGCTTTGCTAGTTTTTTAAAAATTAGCAAATATTTTTATAATCAAAATTTCCTTACAAGTTAAGATACAATGGCAAGGGGTCCAAATCTGTAAGGTGCACTTAACACATCATTAAACTTGATTAAAGAAAGCTGACCTGAGGCAGTTTTTAATCTGAGCTAGAGTGCTGAATGACCTCTCTGCTTCAGTTACAGTCATAGGGAGAATGCAAAAGATATGCAGAATGACACATCTGGAACTAAGCTTGAAATGTTGATGTTCATTAATTTCACTTTCAGAGGTTCACTGGTTCCAAAGTAGCCAAATAAATTGCTTGGATATTGTACTTCTTCAAACAAGTCTGTTAAGGCATCATCATGGTAATCCTCACTGAATGATTTCCATGTTTCTTCAATCCTATTTTGCTTGACAAATGGATGCTATATCAGTTCAGTTTAATTTAATGTTTTTTTTCTAACTTTAATTTTTTTTTTAATTTTTACTCAGAGACAACAAAAGAGGTCCAAAAATTCAACATGGGTCTAAATTTTCTGCAAGTACATGCCACCACCTTTCCATGTGGGTGGAATTACATGCTCCCATGAGGCAAGCAACTATGCTGACAGGAGCAGTGCTACTGGTAGGGTATCCCAAATTAAGTTTTGCTAAATGTGCTAATACCTCCGTATGGTGAAGAGAAGGTATTAGGCAGTAGCAGTAGTGGGTAGTGACACTGGTGAAGGATCTTTCAGAGACAAACATAGCGTCACTTCAGCTGACTCCTGTTAGTACTGTCTAAAAGAAAGCACTAGTAAACCACTCCTGAATGTCTGCTACTTTGAAAACCCTATGATGAGACAATCAAAAATGAAAGAAAAAAAAAATGACAGTGCTGAAAATTGAGAACTCCCCTCTCTGAATTGAATGCCCCTCAATCCACTATTGGGGAAAGGCAAAAGACCAGTATGAATAGCACTATAACAAACTTGAATCAAGCTGAAAGGACTTTAGTTGCTGACATGCTCAGCTGTGAAAGAAAAATCTGAAGAGGCACATTGCATACAAAAGGAACATGGAATCTTAGAAGCCCAGGAGAAGCTAGAAAATATAAAAGAGGAAATGAAATGCAAACATATCATGATACTGAGTAAGCTAAAGTGGACAGGAATGGGATATTTTCAACAGGATAATTACATAGTGCTTTATTATGTCAATGACAATCTAAGAAGACATGGAATGGCATTAATAGTGAAATGTAATGTTCAACAGTAGAGATGTGAAGGCCCAGAGAAAAACAGGAAACAACTGAGGGAAAAACCCTCATTTTTATCTGAAGCCTTTGTTTACAGAAAAATTGAAAAAAAATGGACTATGGAATTTATTATTTTAAAATAAAATGTAACAGAAAAGGTAGAATCTTCAAATCATTGAATCATAGAGTTGGAAGAGACCTCAAGGGCCATCCAGTCCAAACCCCTGCCATTCAGAAACTCACAATCAAAGCATTCCCAACACATGGCCATCCAGCCTTGTTCAGAAACCTCCAGAGAAGGAGACTCCACCACATTCTGAGGCAGCAAGTTTCACTGTTGAACAGCTGTTATGTCAGGAAGTTCTTCCTAAGGGTGGGATGGAATCTCTTTTCCTGTAGTTTGACTCCATTGCTTCAGGTCCTATTCTCTGAAGCTGCAGAGAACAAATTTGCCCCATTAGCTCCAAATTTGCTTCAAATATTTAAACAGGGTATCATGTCACCTCTTAACCCTTTCTTCTCCAGGCTAAACATATCCAGCTCCCTAAGGCACCACTCATAGGGCATGTTTCCAGACCTGGTGTTCACATATTTATCTCTCCCCATATTATTTCTAAAAACTATGTAGAAGGCAGTCTTTATTTAAGATTATGTACAGCAGTGCTGCTCAAAATGATGGTCTGGTGCTGATATGCAAGCCATCAGCTGCCAATCTGTTTCCAGGAAAGAAAGAAGCAGTTGTAGGCAATATCACATATATGGTACTGGTCCCTGGCACTTTAGGAAGAAAATGCAAATCCCTATCCTCCATTAGACAGCTTGAGAGGCACTGAGGTATAGTAACTGATCACTGCAGTTTCTGGTTCTGGTTTCCTTTTCTCAGTTCTTTTGATTGGAATGAGTGGTTTGTATTTGCTTGACACTATGGAAGACTAGAAGACACTGAATAACGTTATTTGCTTTGCTAATATTATTGCTTTCTTCTGCTCTTACTGGTTTTTCTTCTCAAACTTGATACTAATAAACTGGCAAAACCAGAAAGGTTCCTTACAGTTCAGATCTTCAGGACCTTATAGCTCCATTTAAAAAATTATAAAAATTAAAAAAAATAAGATCAGTTTTTAATCATTTCCTAAATAATTAAGTTATATCACAAGCAAAACCTAATTATAATGGAAATATATGCTACAACCACAGAGGCAGAAAAGGAAGGTATCAAAAGATTTTATGGTGGCATCCAGCAGGATACCGATGACACACCAAAACAGGACATGTTGGAACATAAATGTAGGAGAAAAAACAGAATCATAAATTTGTCAGAGAATCTGGGCTAAGTTTAAGAAATGAAGCAGGTTTTATTGAATTTTGTGAGGCCATCTATTTGTTCATTGCAAACACATTCTTCAAATAATCTAGGAAACAAGTGGATACTGCTGGATGGCCAGAAATCAAATAAACTACATAACTGGAAGAAGAAGATGGAAAAGCACCATGCTTTCTGTGAAAAAAGACTAGGAAAAGATTGTGGAACAGATGGTGAGCTGTTGTCAAAAATTAGAGTAAGGTAAATACAAAGTGATTTTAAAAGAATGGTGCAAAACTAAATAAGAACAGTATTTGTTTTTGCACCATTCTTTTCGAATCACCCTGTACACTAAATCAATCACTAGTGCCAAAGTCCTATCTAAAGACCACTATTATTGTTGTATGCCTTCAACTTGTTTCTGACATTTTAAAAGATTTTAAAACAAAGTTTCCATATAGGAAGCTAGACATGCCAGACATTCAAGATGCATCCAGAAACGGAAGAGGCACTTAGATAGAATACTGCAAACAAATGTTGGCTAATGGAGCATAACAAAGAATTTCAGAAGAAAATCAATTTATACTGTATCTATTATAGCAAAACTATCACTGGAAACTTCTGAATTTTGGTGTGTGTTCTCTCTATGGCCCCAAATGGACTCTGTACTGTGGGCAGCCATAACCAACAAAGTGATGAATATCCACACTACCCCATAAGCACATCAAACAGACTAGTTTGGGAGTTGCAAATGAGAAACTTTAACACCTCCAGAGTCAGGAAGATAGGTGATTTACATGCAAAGTATTTCTGTAGGAAGCTAGATAAAGCTAATTTACAACTTCATTCTCACCCTGGATATTGCCAGACCCAGTGATCCTTTACAATGTAGATTTGGTTTCTTTGATGTAGGACAAACACTTTTGCCCTCTGGCAATTTTTGGCATATAAAAAGATATCCAAAATCTATTGTTAGTGGGCTAGATAGAATGCATGGGGACACTCTGTCACTGTGAGTTCTGCCTAGTTCCGATACGTCCGTTTCCCCCCACTCACTAGAACGGCTGTATCCCACACCATCCACATCCCAGTTGGACCCAGAATGAAGCCTCGTCTTGTGTAAGTGTCACTGATAGTTCAGCCTCCAACTATCCCAAGCTAACTCCTGATTTCATGAGTCCTTGTATGCATGTGTAAATGAATGTGAATAGCTGTGTGATTTCCCCCATTAACAAAAGAAACACTTCATTTAGAGAATTCTGCCTCTGAGAAATTCCTTTGATCTCTTTTCCCTTGGTATATTTATGAGAAATGACCCCATTAATTAATTGAGTTAATTAAAATTTCCCTAGAGAGATCCTTGGCTACATCTTTGATTGTGTAAATTGTAATGAACTCTGGATTGCTCTAAAAATAGGGCTCTGCCAGAATATGTGATTGTCCTGATGCATGACCTATACTCTGAACAAAAATCCACTGTCAGGAGAGCATGTGGAAAAACAGAATAGTTTCCAGTTGACAAGGTGTTCTGGCAAGGCTTCATTTTATCATCCCATTGGCTGAATTTATGTGCAGGACATGTCATACAGAAATTGGGATTAGCATGGAAGAAGAAGTTGTGAAAACTCGGGGAAGGAATATGAACAGTTTAAAATATGCAAGCAAAAGAGTATTACTAGAAGAAAATGCAGAGACTTGGAATGAATACTGATGAAAAATTAGGAGAGAAACCCAAAAGGTGAGTTACAGATGATATTAAGAAATCAAAATTATGACCACAGAATTTACATAACTTTGAAGTAGACAATGAAGACATCAACATTATTTTTTTAAAAAATTGTTAAAGGAAATAGTTGAAGATGTTCTGTACCTTGGCACAGTCATTACTCAAAATGAAGATGATGATGATGATGATAATAATAATAATAATAATAATAATTGGAAAGGCAGCTATGCAGGAACTAGATATGGTTCTCATTTGTAAAGGTACTTCATTTAAATACTGAAGTCATGATGTTCCATGCCATAGAATTTTCAGTTTCTGTATATGGCTGTGAAAGGTAAACCATAAAAAAAAATGACAGGAAAAGAATAAAATAATTTGCAATATGGTGTTGGGGGAAAGTTCTGAAGATACCGTGGACTGCCAAAAAGACAAATAAATGGGTTCAAGAGTAAATCAAGCCTGAACTATCAGTAGAAGCCAAAATGACCAAACTCAGGCTATTGCACTTTGGGCATATCATGAGACAATGTGACTCATTGGAAAAGATGATAATGATGATAATGCTTGGTAAAATGATGGCATTAAGAAAAAAGGAAGACTGCATTACCAATGGAATGATTTAATCAAGGAAGCCATGGCCCCGAGTCTGCAAGACCTGAGCAGGGGTGCTAATGAATAAAGGCTCTTGAGAGGTATCTCATTTATAGGGTCAATCTAAGTACAAGCTGGCTTGTTGGGAAATAACAACAGCAAACTGTGCACTAGCACCATGAACTGATATCAACTTGATGTTTGAAGAACAAGTGTTTTCATGTTTGGTTTACAAAAATTAAAGAAATTGTAAAATTTCCTCTGTATTAGAAAATTAATTCACAAATGAAATAATCAGATATTTTGTTGCACTGGCACAAAAGACACGAGACGCCTCTTTTGGGTTAAACAGGCCACAACATTTATTTAACTGTACAGGGTCTATTGATAAACAATAAATAATAACAATTTATCACGTGTATAGGTGAAGGTGTATCCCCCCAAGTGGTGGTCCTTCACTGCACGTGATAAAGCAAATAAACAATCATCAACAAATAAACAATAAACAAACTCCACCCCCGGAAATGATGTCATATTTCATCATATGACATCATGTAGTTTTATGACGTCAAGCATTAAGTGCCTACATCATTTCCTGTCAATTTGTTTTATGCCAAATTTCTTTCCCAATTTTAATTAGCTGAATTAAATTATTCTGTGGGGTGGGGGTCATTACCCGCCACAAGAGGGGGCCAGCCCAGTTAGGCATTTCTTCCCCCCCCCCCCCCCCCCGCAGATGGCTTTTTCAACTTGGTCAGCAAGTGCATTTACGTACATTTCTGACCTCTCAGAAGAGAGGTGAACCCCATCCCCCCTGTACAGCTGCGGCCGGTCAAGCTTAATGCCGTATTCCACCATGGACATTCCCAATTTAATAAGGTGCTTAGCCACATAGCGATCAAGCCAACGTCGGGCATTGTTAATAGCAGAGTCCTTCTGCACTCCCGGCCAACAACACCTAGGCACAATTTTAGTCCATATAATGACAGCAGCAGGAAAGATTCTTTGCACTTCCTCCAAGTCCTTGACAATCTGCTTGGCCAATTACAAGCATGGAACTCAGACCAGGTCGTTCTCCTCCAGGTGCACTACTACAGCCCAGGGTCAAGGACGCGAATGAGCTAACTCTATCAGCAATGGAAGGAGAGATGGCCACATCATTACCCTTTGACCAAACCAGACCGTCCATCCAAAATTGGCAAGGCCCAACGTGTTGTCATAACGGTGTTCCAAAAGGTAGCGTTCAGCCCAAAAGACCAGGCTGTGTCCCACTATCCAGATGTCACCGCCTAGAAAGCCAACTGAAACAAACAAACAAGTTAACATGGCTCACCAAGAAACAAACAAACAGGTCAACGTGGCTTATCAGGAGTCCCACTACCCGATCACCTAACATAGGATTTAAATGCTTGCGAACGCCACCTGCCAATTCTGCAAATGTTGGCTTCACTCAAACCATGACTGGCCGCAGCTGTCACAGCTCCAATACAAAAGGAGTGTGAAGAAAAACATTCCTGAGGCAACTCAACCTTCCTTACCACCTCTTTTAACACAGCCCTAAATTGGAATTGAGTTAAGGGCAAGCCAGACAGGTGAATAAACAAATACCCAGCCACATTAGGCCTGATTTTCAGATAGTTACCCATTGCAACCACTGAGCAAATTTGACCCTACTGCACCTTGGCCAAGAAAATAGTTTGACCTTTTACAAACTGGTCAGTCTTAGATTGCCTAATGTGAATCTGAATGCCCTGTTCAGGTAAACTGATATCAGAAATCAATAGCGCCCTGCCAGATTTATCATTACGAGATCCAGGCACAATTTCGCTAATTCTCAGAGCAGCAAAGAATGCTGTAGCAAATACTGCTTTAAATAAAGCCTCTTCCCCAGGTGAACAACATATTTGAGCTAACTGATCCCATAACTTAAGTAGGACAGGGCCAGTTATCGGCCTTTGAGAGTCCTTTGTGACAAGGGATTCTCTCGAACACCCTTCCACTGCTCTTTTTACCCTGAAATCATTAGTAGGGTCAAAACAGCCCTTTGCCCTAGAGTAAAAGGCTAGGGTGGCCAACCTGCCTCTAATAGTGACAGGTGAAAGTCCAGATTGCCTGAGAGTTATAATGAAATGAAGGACCAAGTCCACATTAATAGGCCATTTTAGATCCTCCCCAATTTCTAACAAAAATAGACTAAATGAATTTAAAGCTGTTTGGTATGACTTGTGTGTTGACGGGGTAATGGAGTTTAAAATTGCCCTCTGAACTTCTAATCTCCAATGTTCCAGAGAAATGCTGGTACCTCCAGCGGGTGTAACGAAGCCTCGGGAGCCAGCTGCTGGAACCTGGAGAACTGAAAACAAGAAAGGGCATCCGCCAAAGGGTTAAGCAAACCAGGAACATGTTGAGCTCTGAACAACACATTGCATTTCAAACATTGCAGCACCATTGCCCTTACCAAACCCATAACTTTAGGAGACTTGGAAGATTGAGAGTTAACAACATACACGACTGCCTGGTTGTCACACCAAAACCAGACAGTCCTGCTAGCAAACTGGCTTGCCCACAAGTGCCCACAAGTGCACAGCCACCACAATTGGAAACAATTCCAAGTATGTAAGGTCTTTGGTTAGACCTCTGCAGCCCATTGGCCATTCCAAAAAACTCCAAAGCCATGGGTACCAGCAGCATCAGAATGCACCTGAAAATCTGCCCAAAGCAGCATTTCAGTTCTCCAAAAGGATCTACCATTAAAGTTCTCCAAAAAGAAGTACCAAACCTTCAAATCCTCATGAATGCTCCTTGTGATTCTAATGTGGTGATGCTGGGCCACTATCCCTGCCATGGCCCTATATAATCTGGCACAAAATGTTAGTCCTGGAACAACAACCCTGCAGGCAAAGTTCAAAAGACCTGTAAGAGATTGAAATTCATGAAGTGTAGCTTTTTGTTTTCCCAACATGATCACAACTTGTTGCTTCATGGCCACTAATTTCTCATTGGGCAAATGAGAAATTCCGACTATAGTATCTATCTTAATGCCCCAAAAAGTAAGCTGAGTGTGTGGCCCCTCTTTCTTTTCCTCTGCTAAAGGCACACCAAGCTCCTGCATCAGTTCCTGAAATTGAATTAAAGTATTCTGGCACTGAGAAGAATTAGGATTGCCAGCAATTAGAAAATCATCTAAATAATGGGCAATAGCTCTATTACCAGTTCTTTTAACTGCACACCAATGAAGAAAGGTACTGAATGTCTCAAAAGCTGAACAAGAAATTGAGCATCCCATTGGCATAGCTTTATCAAAGTAAAAAGTTCCTTCACACTGAAAACCCAGTAGGTCAAAGTCATCTGGGTGTATAGGAAGGAGTCTAAATGCAGATTTAATATCACATTTAGCTAACAGGGCTCCTGTGCCTAAGTTCCTAATCATCTTAACAGCTGAGTCAAATGATGTGTACTTAACTGAAGTAAGCCCGGGGTCAATAGCATCATTCACAGACTCCCCTTTAGGGTAAGATAAATTATGAATTAGCCTAAATTCACCAGGAGCTTTTTTAGGCACTACTAAGCGCAGTGTGGGGATGGGCAGCTGATCATGGGATCCCAAAATTCTCCCTGCTGCTATCTCCTTAGCTAAATTATCCTTTACCACATTCGGCAGATCCTATAAAGCAGCCTCTCTGTTGGGGTAAACCTTTAACCATGCCTCCATGATATCCAGTTTAATTGGTGATGGGGCCTTTTCCCCCAGGCGACACTGGCTGTGGGACAGCGCCCCCTCCTGTTCACTTACTTCTAACACAGGAATTTCCAGGGTGGCCAACCCCACAGGTGTTACACTTGTGGTCAAACCTGCAAGGTTGTCTTTTACACTTGCTGGCATTAAAGTCCCAGCATAAACCAAACTGCCTTTTTTCTCCCATGGCAGGCCTCGCATTTGGCCCTCTCCACAAGGTAACCATTGGGACAAAGCCATTGTCACACCTGCTAGAAGGGGAGGCCCCCACCATAACATCAGCTCAAAGCTCAGACTGCACATGCCTCCAAGATAAGGAGTGATCCTGTGCTGCTCTCATCCTAAATTGTTCATCATATTGGAGCCAAGCCGCACCCCTTGAATTATGGTGGAAATTATGTTAAGGAAAAAGCAACATGGGATATACAGTAATAGAAATAAAAATATGTATGTGAATGTCAAAGTGACTAAGCAGGAGCAATCAGGAAGATACACAGGTGAAAAAGATAATATAATTAAGCCTTGAGAGCCAAGGACAAAGTTATAGAAGGTATATTGAGAACACCTGTGATAGATTGCAAACACCTGAGACTCATTAAGTGGTCAAGGTAAAGTGATGAAACACTTGGGTTGGTCTTAGGTATGGGATGATCTATGTGGACCAATCAAGATGTATGTACACACCCACTGGGTGGAAACTGACTGGTGGGTGGTGTCTAACAATGGCTATAAATTGCAATGTTTGCTAATGTACATGGAGGAGTAGTGGTGGTGTAGTGTGGAGTATTTTGGTGGAGTAGAGATTGTGATTTGTAGGGCATATAGTATTTATATATAGTAGAATAAAGTAGATCTTTTATATAAGACTACTGAGTTGTCTGGTGTCTTGAGGGAAGATACAAGAGCCAGAAGAATCCTGGAGAAGTTTGGAGACATTTCAGGAAGAAGAGTGAGAAGGCTTGGAGAGTTTGTCAGGGTCTTCAGCCTATTCTCTGAAACTCTGCTGCTTGGGAAAGAAGCATCAACCACTGATCAAAGCTGGTCAGCTCTGCTGCATAACAAGGTGGTGAGTTAGAGCCAGAGGTGAAGAGCTACAACTCCCATCATCCCTGGCAAGGGTTATGGGCCCAGATACTAGAGCAACCAGCATCCACAGAAGCTGAAATTTCCAGAGTGTGGAAGAAAGTTTTGTGGAGCTTTGTGAGTAAGTCATTTTGTATTTTGTCTGCTGTGCATACTCAGAAGGACTGTGTCAAATTGAGTCACTGCACAAATTAAGATGGAGATCCTAAAGTTTAGTAAATTAAATAGAAATAACTACTCTACCTGGAAAATATATGCCCAATCTCTACTCATAAAGGAGTCTCTGTGGTCTACAGTTGAAACAGGGCTGGCAGCTGATGCTGATGAAGCCGCTCGAGACAGAGACGCTAAAGCAAAAGCATGTCTTTATGTCATGCTAGAAGAAGACTTGATTAACGACGTAAGAGATAAAGTGTCCGCCAAGGATGTGTGGGATACCTTGCAGAGATTACACACTCCTTCAACTGCGTTTGCAAAAATGCTTTGGTCTAAAAGAATTTACAGACAAAAGATGACGAAAGGACAGTGTGTGATAGAACATTTAAAAACAATGCAAGATTTATTTGTGCAAGCTGAACTGAGAGAAGTGGAAATTAGCAAAGAGCAGCAGTGTTACATTTTACTAGAATCGCTAGACTCTTCTTGGGACAACATTACAAATAGCTTGCAAAATTTGCCAGAAGCTGAGCTGAACAAAGACTTAATTGTTGCCAGGATATTGGAAGAAAACTTGAGAAGAAAGTCTGAGCAGGGTGACTCAGCAAGTTTAAGGACTGTGCCAAAACAACAAACAACGCCTGAACTACGAAAGCAGGAAGAAGCAGCTTCTACAAGGGAGCAACGGAGGTGTTTTTATTGTAAAAAGATTGGTCATCTGCAGAGACATTGTAAACAATTTGCTGCTGAGAGAAGCAAGCAAGGAGAGAGCAGATGGCAGCCGCGGCAGTATCAAAAGCAGTCCAAACCTCAATTTTTGAAGGACAGTGGTAACAAAAAGGGGTTTGCAACCATGATTAAGGAAAAACAAAATGCTAATTGTAAATGGTTAATTGACTCAGGAGCATCATCTTCAATGTGTAACAATATTAATTTGATAAGTAATAGAAAATCAGCTAATGTAAATGCTGTAGTTTTAGCTGATGGGAAAGAGTTCAGTGCTGTAAATCAAATGGGTACAGTTTTCATTCCAGGGCTAAAGGAAAACTTTAATGATGTGTTACATGTAAAGGAGTTAGAAAATAACTTGTTATCAGTGAGCAGATTAACAGACAGAGACTACACAGTCATTTTTGAAAAGAACATGTGTAAGATAAAACTGAATGGGGAATTGCGAGGCATAGGCTTGAAAAAGGATAAACTTTACTATTTGGAAGACAATATTGATAGCTACAGTGTTGAAAATGCTAATAACATAGACAATAGTCCAATTCACAAAGACTGTATACATGAACTCCATAGAAAATTTGGTCATGCTGGTTTCAAATGTTTAAAGAAGTTAATCAGTATGTGTCCAGATTTAAAAGTTGCTGAATGCAAAAATCACTTAGATTGTACTGTATGTAATCAGGTAAAGGTCAGAGCTTTTCCAGTAGCCAAGAAAACCAAAAGAATTGCTCAAAGACCATTTCAGTTTGTACATGCAGATGTTGCCCAAGCTAATTGTTTATCTTTAGGGGGAAGCAAATATTTCCTAGTAATTGTTGATAGGTTTACAAGGTTTGCTTTTGTAAGAATATTGAAAAACAAATCTGACGCTGGGCAAAGTTTAAAAGCATGGGTGAGAATGGTGGAA
The DNA here is from genome assembly GCA_026167975.1 of Phrynosoma blainvillii. Classification (NCBI taxonomy): domain Eukaryota; kingdom Metazoa; phylum Chordata; class Lepidosauria; order Squamata; family Phrynosomatidae; genus Phrynosoma; species Phrynosoma blainvillii. The sequence continues at coordinate 279,604,538 of JANUYF010000002.1, read as the reverse complement.
AGACAATTTGATATTAGAGTAGGCACCATTGTTACTGACCGAGGAGGAGAATTTCTAAGTAATCAATTGTTTCATTGGTTTCAAAAGGTGGGAATAAGGCATGAAACTACTAATCCCGCTTGTCCTAATGAAGATGGTTTAGCGGAGAAAAAAATACAAGATATAAAAAGAATAACTGCTTGTTTGATGGCAGATGCAGAGGTAAAAGATAGTTTCTGGGCGGAAGCAACTTTGACAGCAGTACATATTAGTAACAGACTGTATCATTCAGAAATTGAAGACATTCCCTACAGGGTATTGTATGGGAGAGTGCCAAATTACAAATATTTGAGAGTCTTTGGACAATTTGCTCATGTTTTCATACCAGCTTGTTTCAGGAAAAAGGGAGAACCAAAAGTAAAAGACTTAGGTTTTTGGGGTATTCAGGAAATAGCTATAAGTTTCATTTAGGTGGAAGAGAAGTGCAGTATTCTAGGTCTGCAAATTTCGAGAGACATGCCAGTTGGGACAAATTGCATGCCAATAAGGAAGTTTTCTTGAGGTTAGGAAGTTCAAATGAGCCAGAAACACAAACTGAACCAACTTCAGGAAACGGAGGGGTTTCAGTTAAGCCAGAAGCATCCACTAGCAGCAGTGATAGTTCTTCTGATAATGAGACACAATCTAGACCCATTACTACTAGAATGACTGAAGACAAGAGATTTAGTCATAGAACTATAACTCCCAGTACAGAAAGTGAGGATGAAAGAGGCAGATCAGCAGAGTTTATTCCCAGACGTAGTCACAGAGTTAGAAAGCCTCCAGATAGGTTTGTTGTGACAAATGCAAGAGCTTGTTTAGCAGTGGAAGAGCCTGAAAGTTTTGAAGAGTTGGAAAGTTTGTCTAGAGAAGAACAGGAAAGATGGATTGATGCAATGGATGATGAGTTTGGTTGTCTGGTAAATAAAGATGTTTTTGAAGTTGTTGACAGACCCAAGGACAAGAAAGTAATTGGTTGTAAGTGGGCGTACAAAAAGAAAGAAATGCCAGATGGAAGTATTAAGTATAAAGCTAGGTTAGTAGCTAAGGGTTTTGCACAACAGCAGTATGAGAACTATGATAAGACATATTCTCCAACTGCAAAGCTAGAAAGTCTGAGAATGGTTCTGGCTGTAGCAGCAAAAAGGAATTTAGTTGTAGAACATTTTGATTTTGAAACAGCCTACTTGAATGCTAGTTTAGATGAAGAGATATTTATGGAGCAGCCACAAGGTTTTGAAGAAAATAGTAGTCAGAAAGTTTATAAATTGGAAAAAGCATTGTATGGATTAAAATAAAGTGCCAGAGCATGGAATTTGTGCATTAATGACGAGTTAGTTAAGCTAGGATACAAAAGGAGCATTGCAGACGCTTGTGTCTATACAAAAGGAGACATAGTGTTAGTAATTTATGTAGATGATTTGTGCGTGGCAGCAAAGTCAAAACAGGAAATTGAATCAGTAAAAAGAGAATTGTCTGAAAAGTTTGTTTTAAAAGATCTAGGTTTATTGAAGTCTTATTTAGGTATTAGTGTTGAATGGACAGAAAAAGGACATTGTTTGTTAAGTCAGAGAAAGAAAATTGAAAATTTGATTGAAAAGTGTGGATTACAAAATGCTAAAATAGTAAGAGCTCCAATGACAACTGGTTTTGTATCTGAAAAAACAACTAGAGATTTTGAAGACAAGACTTTATTCAGGAGCATAATAGGATCTTTACAATTCATATCTTGCCACACCAGACCAGACATTTCGTATCCTGTAAATGTATTGTCCAGAAGAGCTAATGATCCAAAAATTGAAGACTGGACAGCAGTAAAACACTTATTAAGATATTTGAAAGGAACTTTAGATAAGAAATTGGTAATTAGAAACAGTAGTTCAGATTTAGATTGTTATGTGGATAGTTCTTTTGCATCAGAATTAGGAGACAAGAAGTCAGTTACAGGAGTGATAATTAAGTACAGTGAAAGTCCAATAGTCTGGAGAAGTAGAAAACAAACTAATGTAGTGTTAAGTACGACTGAAGCAGAATTCGCAGCTTTAAATGAGATAGTAAATGAGGTACAGTGGGTTGAGCAGTTATTGAATGATTTAAATGAAAGTTACAGGATACCAGTAGAAATTCTGGAAGATTCACAGTCATGCATAGCAATGGCTGAAACTGAAAGTTTGAAGAACAGAACAAAATATGTTGGAGTAAGATATCAAAATGTGCGAGACATGGTTCAGAAGGGTAAAATAGAATTGAGATATATAGAAACACAACACAACATAGCAGATTTGTTCACAAAAGCATTGACAGCGGAAAAACATGAAAGACTGACACAAATGGTTGGAATGACATTGTAAGACACATACAATATTTTATTTCGGAGGGGATTGTTAAGGAAAAAGCAACATGGGATATACAGTAATAGAAATAAAAATATGTATGTGAATGTCAAAGTGACTAAGCAGGAGCAATCAGGAAGATATACAGGTGAAGAAGATAATATAATTAAGAAGCCTTGAGAGCCAAGGACAAAGTTATAGAAGGTACATTGAGAACACCTGTGATAGATTGCAAACACCTGAGACTCATTAAGTGGTCAAGGTAAAGTGATGAAACACTTGGGTTGGTCTTAGGTATGGGATGATCTATGTGGACCAATCAAGATGTATATACACACCCACTGGGTGGAAACTGACTGGTGGGTGGTGTCTAACAATGGCTATAAATTGCAATGTTTGCTAATGTACATGGAGGAGTAGTGGTGGTGTAGTGTGGAGTATTTTGGTGGAGTAGAGATTGTGATTTGTAGGGCATATAGTATTTATATATAGTAGAATAAAGTAGATCTTTTATATAAGACTACTGAGTTGTCTGGTGTCTTGAGGGAAGATACAAGAGCCAGAAGAATCCTGGAGAAGTTTGGAGACATCTCAGGAAGAAGAGTGAGAAGGCTTGGAGAGTTTGTCAGGGTCTTCAGCCTATTCTCTGAAACTCTGCTGCTTGGGAAAGAAGCATCAACCACTGATCAAAGCTGGTCAGCTCTGCTGCATAACAAGGTGGTGAGTTAGAGCCAGAGGTGAAGAGCTACAACTCCCATCATCCCTGGCAAATTAGTATATGCTTTTATCATGAACTCCTGATATTTAGAAAAGTCAGGAGATCCAAGAGGCTCTTTTTCTTTTATAACACCCCTGTAAATGGTGAAGCCCACAATCCAATTAACAAAATTGCACTCAAGCTTAGGGCGTTTGAACGTCTGAAACTCTTTTGGCAAACTAAAAACAATCCCAACCTTCTCTGTGATCCTTGGCTCAGGATTCCTAAAAGTCAAAGTAAATAAGTCAATGTATTCACCCTTCCAAATTCTTTCCTTAGTGGTAAGAGGAAGGTGGGAATCAAGGGGTGTAGACATACCAGCGTAAGGAGTAGCTTCCACATTCCCAACTGCTTCAGGCAACAGAGGAGCACCAGAAATAGGCACCATTGATATGGTGCTAGCAACAGCCAAAGGCTGACCACCCTGCATCCGCATGTCATAGACCTGTGAAATTGCAGGTGCCTTCCCAGATGCATTGAGAACCACAGGGCTAGGCCTCACCAAAGCTGCACCCTGCCCAACCTGGCTACCTGGAGACCATACCGAGGTAGGCCAATTAGCAAGTGCAATATTAGGAGACAAACCTGAACCTGAAGCTTGCTGAGAAGCTTCACCACCTGACCACAGCGGTCTCCCAGAGTGTGGCCCCGCAACAGCTCGGGTGTCCAAAGCAGTAGAGGCAGCAGCCGCTTGATCGCCTCCCTGTTCGCCACTGGTCTGCTCCATTGCACCACCTGCAAGAACCACCCCTTGTAAGAGGTTGTATAAATTAGCCATGGTGGGCTGCCCAGACACAGGGGGAAGCACACCCTGTGTCTCCAAACCCGGGACTCTTTGTAAGAGGTCCCACACATTGGCAATAGTGGGGAGCCCGAGCTCCACTGCCAAAACCACTGATGAGCCAGGTGTTGCCATGGCCAGCTGAGACTCAGGTGCCATCACTGAAGGAGACACTTCGGTGTTACCAATGCCTGAAGGGCTGGCGCTCGAGGTGGAGGCTGTAGCCTGTAGTTCCTTCTGTGCAAGTTGGTTGCAGAGCGCCACACAAGCCTGAACTGTTTTGCCCAGTTGTGCAACTTGGGCAACTATTTCATCTTCTCTGCTGTTAGACTTAGAAGGCCTTTTAGAAGCAGAGTGACTTGCAGTAGGTGGGGCAGAAGCTGCGCGCCATTTAGATTGGGCCTTACTGTGTGGCATCCTGAACTCAGTGAAAACGACGCGGGCCCCAACAAAATCACCCAACCGTGGATGATTACCACCAGGCCTTAGCAGGCCACCCTTTCCCAATTCTCACAAGAGACACCACAGCCAGGAAGTGTCACTGGCAACTACCGCAGGAAAGGTGTCCACCGAGGGTCCTACGCGGAGCCCTCACCCGAAGACAGTTGTTTTCACACACTCACCATGGGGGAGAAGTGCAGCCAACCCTCCAGAACCAGTAGTGGGTCCCAACCTTACCAGATCGAGTGACTGGAGATTCTCTGGGCCTGAAACAGGTACCGGGTCCACGCACCTGGTAATGAATGTCTCCCGCAGAGCCCTCCTCGGGTGTACACCCCCGAGAATTGGGGATGTGGAGGTTCAACAGGTCCAGAAGGCCAGCCCGAAGGCCTCACTCGCTCGCCCCCCCCCCCCCACGGGTTGCTCAAGGAAATACCTGAGCCCCCTGAAGCAGCAAGATAAAGAAGTAAAATTAGATAGGCAAGAGCTGAAATAGCAAAAGCCGAAAATAGTGCTAAGCTAAAGCCAAGTACGCCAAAAGCAAAGAGCGGAGGGATGTTACTCTCTCCATCTCAACTCTAAAATGGCTGCCTGCACGTGGCAGCGCAGAGCTCTGAATAACAAACTCTTGCCCCAATTCTCGCAGAACCATAAACTTAGCGAGACTTGGTTTAAGCCAAACCTATTGGGCAAGGCGCGCAGGTGTGCTTATTCTCCACGCGCCTTGACCTATCAGGCATCTCCTGTCCTTATTTGGACAGCACAACATGAAACCCCTCCCAACATGTTGGGGGGTGTCTTTCTGAGCAGTACTAGCACATCCTTGTCTTTTACTTCAGTAGAATTCTCATCAGCCTTTTCTCCTAATAATGATGACTAAGCTTTCACTCTTCCCCTCATCACCACATGATGATTTTAAAACAAAGCCCAAGCTGAATAACTTTGCCTGACATTCTTTGCTTTTTTATATTTTTCTTGCTTTCTATGCTCTTTTGTGCCACAGAATGTTAAATTCACTTTGAAACAATGCCCAAACACACGTAGGCATGTTCCCATGTATTCTAGTCACAAATCAAATAACAGAAGGGGACACACAAACTCCTATGAATTAGCTTTTTCTTTCTGTGCTACTGTGAAGAAATTTTGTCTAAAGTTCAGTTCAATTCATCTTTATTACGATCATAGACCAGCACAAGAGAACTGGAAAAAATGTTATCTGGAATCCTGTACAGGATTTACATCTGTGTAAACACTGTAGTTATGGTACTATACAGTGAATTCTAGCCCAAGTTCCCCAATCCCCACTTAGCAGAAAGCAGCTGCAGTGATTGATGGGAATCTTTCCCCCTGTTGATTGGAAAGCAGCTGCCCCCCCCCCCGCCTGCCCCAAAGTAAACTCTGGTTTGACAGGCAGAATCAGGGTCTCTTCACAATTCTCTTACATCAGAGATCACTTTAATGTGGGTTGTGGGGTGGCGAGGTCAATTGATTGCTTCCCAATTGACAAGGGAACATATTGATTGCAGGGGTTCTGCCCCATAAGTGGGGATTGGGAGACTTTCATGGTTCCTACATAGCCCCTAAACAAAGGGCTACATAGGAATAATGAATATATAACATTCACAAGAGACATACTCTAGGTTACACATTTGTAACTGTCATAAAGGATTACATCTGGTTTATAATTTAAAAAAAAGGAGCAAATGTGAACTAGGGCATAGTAGTCAAATGCAGTTTAGTGCTATGTCCTAGCAGTTCCAGTCTCAAAGCGTATGTTGCTCTTTGCCATGTCTAAATCAGAGCTTGAAAACAACTAGTCAATTAGATTATTAAATTACTGATTCACTTGATTTTTCTGTTGATGCTAACTTGCTAGATTTCCTGATTAATGCAGAAATCAATGCCATGCTTTAAAGAATCAATCAAATTTTGAGAAATGTAGAATTTGTTGGAAATGTTGGAGAGAACAGTGTATGGATTGGGCAAACATTTGAATAAACAAGTATGGCTTCCCTTTCAACTCTAGTTTCACTACTTATATTTGACACAAGGAAAATATGTTTCTCATTAACCTCATATTGTCATTCTACCAAAACAACAATATCAGTTAATAAAGCTTTATTCAGATATGCTGCAACAGGGCTTAATGGGCCCAAACTCTCCTGTTCTTGCATAACATGAACCCTTTATTGAAGAGTTGCTTGATACTGTAGGGTGAATTTTGTAAGCTAAAAAAGGGAGAATAAGACAAATGAAGATATCCGTATTAATCTGTTTATCTGGGTCACTGTAAACATAAGGGGAGAAATCAATTTACTGAAGGGCCTAAATAAATAACTGATGGAAGGATAAGCCAAATTTAAAATGAAAATGGAAATGGTAGATAAATGGCAGCACAAGTGAGTGGAAATGTTTATAAAAGGCAACAGTGCAAGAGCTGGAGGGCTGAATGGATCTCCATACTGAACCAAAATACAAAAGTGGCATAAATTAAAGATAAAGGTTGCATCCCAAAAGGGGGACTTTATTTACTACTACTCTAAACAGCTCATTTCCCCCTTCAATTTGATTTGAAATAAATGAAAATGACGGGGCAGGATTTATTGTGAAATAGAACAGAGTGCAGCTTAATCTTATATATGGAAGATTTATTAGCATTACCATAAAAAAGTCTTAATGTTTCCCCCTTTTTTGATCTCACTTTTGTGAAAGTCTTGACAAACAACCCTGAAGAGCATTAATATATGAAAAATATGCATTGTTCATGTTTTGTGTATTTATTGCCTTTGACAGTCTTTGTAACACATTATTGCCTACAACAAACCATACTATTTATGTGTGTGTTTGTTCTTTTTTTTTAAAAAAGCTGTGTCTCTTATTAAATTTCCTTCAAACTATTGTTTAGGATTCAATGCAACTCACACAGAAATTTTGCATTTTGAGAATAATGTGTTTGATTCAAATAAATCAGATAAGCTTGGAAGCATAACTTTAGTTTTACAAAAGGGGTTTGACAGAATGCAATCCTTCATATAATGTTAGTGACTTGCATTGGAGGAACTTGGGGATTCTCCCCTCAAGGTGGTGTAGGGAATAGGCTTGGACCCCTCACAAATGTTACATCTCTGTCTTTCAGTTTTCCACGACTTTGGCATCACCTCCCTTGAACTGGTTCTGCTTTTGGCAAGTCTTGTTGCTTAGCTAAAAAAATTCTTTGTTACTGTCACACCATAGCTGGTCATAGAGCATAAGAACATTAAAGGACACTCATTGTCCTTGCTCTGATGGAAAGAAGAAAGCAAGTATATAAATCCCCATTGACCATGACAATGAGCAATACCTCCTTCCTTCTTTCCTTCCTTCCTATAACAGCAATTTCATTGCTCACCTGCACTGTGTGGAAAAATCCTTTCCTACTCAATTCAGTCTGTATGTTGTTGTGCATAAGCATTTGAGTGGGGACACATGTTGAATGAGGATCTAAATGCATACAAAGTCATACAGTGTAAAAGGATGGCATCCAGACTAGCATATAAACCCAAATCTAGATGCCATCCATCCACAGATTAACTTCCTTTAGCAACAGGGTCTGATTTCCTCTTCTCCCTGACATCTATCACTTATTTTAGAGCACTGGTTTGTAGTGGAGAGGGGAAAGAAATCACCCCAAGGGGAGGATTTCATTCATGCTGAAAATGCCCATGATGTGTACCTCCCATTTGGCCCCAGCACAAAATTCAACAGGTCTAGCAAGGACTTGAAGGCAAACAACACACCCAGCAATGGGAAACATCCAGCTCTTATATTCTTTCCAACTCTTGACAGACGGAAGAGTTTGAAAGGTATAAGCAAGGAAATTGCAGCAGAACCACTGGGGAGTGAAACAGCAACTTTGAAAGTTAAAAAGAAGACTTAGGGCCTCTACAGCCGGCACTTTGCGCCATCTTGGAGGCAGGGGAGGGGAGGGGCAGCTGCATGCTGCCTGCCCAACCCTTCCCCGAGGTTGTTCTGATGGCGCAGCATCTTGACACGCTGCACCGGAAGGGATGCAGAAGAGCTGCGCGGCGGCTCTTGGAGTGGCCTATTTGCCACCTCGGAAAAGGATGGTGCTCCTTTCTGATGTGGCAAATGGGAGAATCAGGGCCGATGCATCCGGAAGCCTCAGCTTCAATCCTCCAATTCCCAAGGCAGCCCAGGGCCACCCATCTGCATTCCCTCTAAAATGCATTACCTTTGAGGGACATTTAAACAGGTGTATATTTGTAATGGGAACTCACAAAAGAGGTAAAGATTAAAGTATTTCCCGTCTGACTTTAGGGGGCGGTGCTCATCTCTGTTACTAAGCTAAAGAATCAGTGTTGTCAGAGACTAATCTGTGATCATGTGGTTAGCATGATTGCACAGAACACTGTTTACCTTCTCACCGAAATGGTACCTATTTATCTACTTGCATTTGCATGCTTTCGAATTGCTAGGTAGGCAGAAACTAGGCCTTGGGATGGGAGCTCACCCCATCATGTGGCATCTGGGCCTCCAACTGCCAACCTGCTGATCTTGCAATCAACAGTCAGTGTCTTAATCACTTGAGCCATTGCATCCCAACTCACAAAACACCACCACAATAATTTGTGAAGATTTTTCCATTTACTTTAAAACTCCCTATCCTCTCTTCTGCATCTTTATGTTTTTCTAATTAGTTAAATGGCATGCAATTGTGCAGGCTTGCATGTCAGTGAAAGGTATATCTATACTGTCAGTTCTCAAAAGAACATGCCTCAGTAGATCTTATCTTTAATGCAGTCAGTAGATCTTATCTTTAATGCAGTATACTTTATTACTCCAGATTTTTACCCAACAGATTCACTGACTTCAATAGCTTTATCTTGGATTGTGTACTGATGTTGCCAAGAATAGACTGTAGTCCAGAAGATAAACCTTCACTCTTAGAGCTTGTTGTAGGCTTTTGTTTCTTTTCTTGTGCACATAAGATGAAATCTCATATATTTTACACATAGCATTGACTTAATGGTGGTTGGGGATGCTGTTAATGCAAGAGGATACAAGACTATCAAATAGTAAAGGAACCTAAACCTTTAAAATTCTTGCAACAGATTATACAGACTAATGGAAGTGAATGCTTTAGGATGAAATACTAATGTATAAAAGGAATTTCACTTTCTCAGTGCATTATAGCAGGGGATGCTTGTGGAAGATTAAAATCCAGTGAGCATAACAGATGATTGAGGAAATATATGGAAAGCTTCTATCCAGAATTTCCTCTCATGGAGAATTATATTTTAATTATGTAGTGCACTTATGCAGTGCCATAGGTGGACAAGATATTCCACTGATGTCCTAATGTAGCTCTTCTCCTGATTATTTTATGATAACATAAATTATATGTGGCACATCAAAGAAAGTCATTCAGTAACTATTGATTTTGCGGTGGTGATGGGGCAAGGGAGGAGAGTCAACAAAGATGTGGGTTTCACCAATAGAGGTGCTAGGGAGAATTTCTTTTCCAACATATTTCAGATCATACATTGGCCTTGCAGTTACCTATATGAACTGAGGGGAACTCACATGCAGAAAAAGTGTATAACAGGATGCATTTCTAAATGTGAGCTGTATTTTCTTACCTGTATTTAGTTATTTGTCTGTTGATTTCAAATATTTATGAGCTGCCTTTTAGGGTAAAACATACTCAGTTCATATTTCTGCAATATAAAAACAAATCAAACATAAAACCATTAAATAGCATAATAATTATATTGGAACTAACAAAAATAGTATTTATACATTGCAATTGTTGTTGTTTATTTATACAATGTACATTGTATATGTACATGGCATTTTACATGTAAAATTACAAGAAACAGCCAGGCTTGTGCCACATTACAGAATTACTTTGTACTTTGACACTGCTTTAACTGTCATGGTTCCATGTTGTGGAATCCTAGGAGTTGTAGTTTGTTGTGGCACCAGAGCTTTCTAACAGAGAAGGCTAAATATCTTACAAAATTACAGGTTTCAGAATTTCATAGTATTGAGCCATGGCAGTTAAAGTGGGGTCAAAGTAGCTGCAGCCAGCCCTGGCAAAGGTATACAATCTAAGAGAAAGAGAAATTGCAATACAGTTGTAAAAATATATATATCTCCAGATATAATACATAAAACAATAAAATAAATAAAGCAAACTGGCAAATACTTATAATTCAAATATGCAAGATGATAAAACAATAATAAACGAATACTCTAAAAACTTCAGAAAACAAGCCAGTTTTCAACTGACATTTAAAAACCACAAATACAGTCTTATACACTTTCAGCATGGAGTAAGTATATGCCAGTATAGTTCTGTTGGATCCCACAGTTGCACAACTGACTGCACAATGGGTGCCAAGGCCATGCACTCACCTTAGCAAAACAATTAATTCAGTCTTCAAGTCAAATATGTGTGAGAGAACTGTGTGTGTGCTTGTAGCATCAGGGACCAAGTTAATACAACCTCAAAGCCCTTCTTTGGGTACCTCTACCACTATTTCTTAACCTGTCTCTAAGGCTATCAATACCCCTAATGATATTCTCTTTATTAACTCCCTCACTTGGAGATTAGTATGGGGATTAGGCCCTCTCTTCTGGACCTTAACCCTATTCCATTCTGGAACCTTCATCACCAGACCTTCAGTCTCTGGAATCCAAACCCTATCTGACTTCCAACTGTTCCTAATGGAATTTCTCCCTTACAGCCCAACATCCTATTGGCTGTCACCAGCTCAGTCCTGATTGGTTGTCACCAGGGTTGGCTCTAACCTGCCTTCTCTCCACCCCCCACCCCCCATACAACCATATCCATAATTACAAATACAGTGGCTTTCTCTATGGTGGTGGTGGTGGGGGGGGGAGCAGGCTAAAAATTGTTTAGCTGAATCAGTTAAATGACTGTTCTAGGTGGTTGCAGAACTATTTTATTAGCTATACAGCAGCAGTCTGTTTAGGTCACCCTAGGGCAGTGGTGGTGAACCTGTGGCATGTGTGCCAGAGGTGGCACTCAGAGCCCTCTCTGTGGGCATACACGCTGTTGCCCCAGCACAGAGTTTACCAGAGTTTGTTGCTAGAAAGCCAGAGGGACAAAGCCCTTTGTAATAAATAAGTGGCTTTTGGGTTGCAGTTTAGGCACTTGGGGGGGGGGGTTGCAGACTGCCAGAAATAGTGCAAATTGAGTCCACTTTTAGGGTTACGGTTAGTGCTAGGGAATCATGGGAACTGTTTTTTTTCCTGAGACATTGAGCCTTCTCTGTTAGAGAGCTCTGGTGCCACAATAAAATGCAGTTCCCATGATTCCCTAACCCTAACCCTAACCTTAAAAGTGGACTCAATTTGCACTATTTCTGGCAGTCTGCAACCCCCCTAAGTCTCTAAAAGGTTCACCATCACTACCTTAGGATCCAAACTGAAGTCAGTGGGATGTATGATAAAGTGGATTATTGGCCTGCTTCTATAACAGATATGTGGCTACATGCATATCTTGCTAGACTAGAAGCTTTTCACACGCTGCGTTACAGGAAGATTTCCTCCTTTGCACAAACTTGAAGTTAAACCTTCCTTGCCAGTGGAGGGTGGGAATTTGTGGCCCTCCAGATTTTGTTGGACTGCAGTCTCCTGCAGTTCTAGACAAATGTGAGGAATGGGAATTGCAGTTTGACTGCCTCTGAAAGTCTGAACAGTTCTACCTGCTGGTTTAGAAAGTACCCAGAAAATAGTAGCTTTGATACTTTTAATACTTTTAATAGTATGCATATGCACTGTTTTGTTTTTTGGGGGGAGAAAGATGTTATCATATAACAGGAGAAAGACAGGATTGAAATGAAATGAAATAAAGAGTTCAGGGCTGAAAACACCATCTTAAAAGTAAATAGATCAAGCATGAAATCTAACTCTTTGAAGTCTAACCTGAAGTAAGGATGTAATATGAACTATGTACCCAAAATAAATTTTGGATTTCATTTTTCTTTTAACTACTGGAATGATCCAGTCTAGGGATAATGAGACATTTCTCATCCTTAAAATTAGGGACAAAAATTCATTTCAGAGATACAAAAAATTGAATTTGTATTGAAGGGAATTTGTATTGAGGGCAAAGGTCTTTTTAAACACTTATAAAGTTTTCAATGAATTCTGCCACTTATAAATAACCACATTTGTGATTGAAATGCATGAGACTATGAGAATTAAACTTCCATTGGTAAAGCTTTGGGAAATTCTTTTCCCTCCCTTTCCCTCCCCTTGAACCCCACAGAGGTCTCTGAAAACTTATTCAAAAGCATTTCCTAGCCTGCCAATTTTTGGGAGGGGGCAGTGAATGGGAATTGCAATGGGGAGAAGAGACCACTCCCTTTTGGTACTCTCTTTCCCAGTTCCACTGAAATTAGCAGCTCCTTCACCAACTAGTGTATATACATAATAACCTAAATAGCTAAAATAATGGCTTAGATGCTAAATGGTGAGAAGTATTGTAATGTTCTGTTTGGGCAGAACTACAACACACACACCCATGAGCCCCCAAAATCCCACTTTTAGCTGCTGCAGTCCTCCCATCCCCCAACACAGTTGTTTACTGGCTGGTAGACAGTAGGGGAACTTGCTGCTGGATGTACAGAAACAGGCATCCTCCAGAACCTGCTGGGGATTTTTGGGAGGTCCTAGTGGATGATGTAATTGCTATGCATTCAGCTATAGGAATATAGATGAAAACTTCATCACCTCCACCTGCCCTTTCTTCTGATGAGAAAATGCCCATGTTAAGGTGGGGCTGCAGCAGGTAAAAAGTGTTGGGGATTTTTTTTGAGGGGGGATTTAGTCATTGCTTGGTTGGTTAAGGATTTCTGATCAAAAAGTCTGAGTAGTTCATGAACAGACTGTCAACCAATATTTTTGTTTGGTAGAGTTCAAGGGCATAACCATGTTAGTCTGGAAAATCAGTATGCAAAAGGGTCTTGTAGTACCATTGAGATTAACTGAAAGAAAGAAGCTGGGAGCATCAGGGCTTTCATAGACTTGAGCCTACTTCCTCAGATGTATGTTTGGAGTGGAGAGTCCTGAGACAGACCAATATATGCTGGTTGTGTGTGCGAATGTCAATTCAGATTCAAAAGCTTGTGGGTATGGCGATGAAGTGGTAAATTCATTTTAATGATGGTTGATGCAGGACAAAGGCAGGAGGAAGTCTGTTGCCTAAAACCAAGGAGAGTAGATAGCAGTATCAGTTTGTTTTGGAATGTAGTGTGGGAACCAGAGAGGGAATGTGATGGTCACAGGCACCCTCATGGGAATGAGAGTTAGACAATATCGAAATGTGTGTAGTGTTCCAAGAAACCAATATCTCTGTTTAACCTATTGCTGATGGACTGGAGTTTGTGGATACATTCCAATTCTGCTATTTCTCCTTCCAAATTTCCACAATAATGCTTTTGTTTAAGGATCTCCTGTCTTTGTCCTCCAATGATGATTGTTAAAACTGAACTTGCCACCTCATCTCCATACCTACAAAGTTATGAATTTGAATTGACAGTCTCACACACAATTGGCTTATATAGATCTGTCTCAGGATTCTCCACTCCAAACATGCCTCTGAGTAAGTTAACTCAAGTATATAAAAGTTCATGCTACCAGCATTTTTCTTTCAGTTAGTCTCAAAGGTGCTACAAGATCCGTTTGAATACTTTTGTCTGTATGTGAACATATGAAGTGCAGGATCCAATAGCAATTGGTTCCTGCACTTTATAAATTCATCTATATGTTCTTATATAGACAAAAATGTTATTTTATATTGTTAAATAAGGAAGTATTATGTAATAGGCAATATGAAATTAAAAGATCACCTTAATCTAGATGAATTTATGAGTGCATTAGTATATTTTATAGAGATTCACTTAGTTCTGCCAGTCTGAGTTGCTGTTTGACTAGGATGTAGGAAGCAAACTCTGTTCCATGGCTCTGGAACTCACTGCTAAGGTGGGCCCCCTTCACTTCCTTCGTGAAGGCTATCTGTGGCTGTTTGAAAAATCTTTCTTTTATGTTAAATATGTGGCTTGGTGAGCTGTTAATTTTAATCTCCCCTGTGTTTCATTCTAAGCAGCTAATTTTGCAAGGTTTTTTTTTTTTAAATCTGCTTTTAAACTCTTTGGTTTGTTTTGAGAGATATTTTTATATTATATTTGATTGTTTCAGTGTTATAAGCAGAATTAAACATGTACATGTATAATAAAGTTTTAATTATCACCTTTAAAAAAACTTGACAGAAAGTTTGTTTTGATTTGTAATTGTTAACTTGTCTATATGTAGTTACCATCCAGATTTACACATTGTCCCCAGCATTTCTTGATACTCTGAATATTGTTATTGTAGAAGTCTGCAGATAGTGCCTTAAACCACTCTTCCACTTCATGAATGATGTTTTCTATGTTGTCAAATCGGTGACCCTGCAATGGATTTTTCATTTTTGGGAAAAGAAAAAGTCACTTGGTGATCATGACACTGACAAAATTTCATCAATATGCCATAATAAGTTCCGGGTGATAATTATTACTTTATGATACCTCCTCATACTTCTGCATCTTGCACTTTAGTCATTTCTGCCACAACCTGTAACAAAAATAAAGGACACAATGAACTGATTTTCTCAACACCATGTACTTAGGGACTAATGATGACACTGACAAAATTTCATCAATATACCATAATAACTTCTGAGTGATAGTTCTGAAATAAAATAAAATGAAGCAAATGAAATAGAGACACAGTCCAGTCAAAATGAAACACCTTTCAGTCCTATTTGAATTCAGTTTGATAGCCAGTGGCATGAATGAGATTTAAATGCACTCAGTGGTGCTTGGATCTTAACCATGGTTTCTGCACATCATATTTCTTTAGTCAGTGAGTGTGGCATTAATGTGAACTTAGTCCCCAAAATAAAATAAAATAAATATGGTTGATGAATTATAATAGGTTGATAAATGGCTGAAGTTCACCTCTTCCTTCTATATAAATGCTTGTGTCCAATCTAAAATTGTCTACTTCTTATCTGTGTCTTTTTCTGTAGAGTTCCACTTTTTCTGTATTCATCTTCTCTTAACTCCAGTAATTAGCCTTCTCTCTTCCTGCATTGAACAACTGAATTGGCCAGTCTGTATAGTAGCTATAATAACAAAAGGGCTTGCTTCTTTGTGAAAAATAATGAATTGATTTAATTTTAAATAGTTATTTTAGTCTTATCACACAGTTGACAGACCTGTGGGGAGGTCAGGAAGTGATGAGGAACATGCAACATATCATGGATAGCTGTTTGGAGTTGAAATGACCCCAATTTGATTGGTTATACCTGTAGGAGCCTTGGTGCAGTTTTAACACCATGGACCCAGGCATCAGCCAATCCACCTACTGATTGTTGAACTCCTCACTCCAGCCCACCACTTCAGGTAACCCATGGGATCAGAATCAATGGGATCCATATAGGCATAAGCCACTGTGGGGTTTCCTTACCTTATGGGAGTAAGGCAGGAGCAATGCCTCTGATGCCACTTAAAAAATCAGGTAAGAGTAGGAGGAGATGGCCATGCAGGCTTCATTCCCCCCCCCCCCAAAAAAAAAGAGGCAGAGAAGAACCTAAGGGAACCTCCCATCTCCCACCAAAACTCCTAGTTGTTGTCTGTTGTTACTTGTCTTCATGTCAACTTCAACTCATGGCAACCCTGTGAATGAGACATCTCCATGTCCTCAGTTTCTCTGCTCAGGTCCTGCAGGTTCAGGCCTATGATCTCTCTGATTGTCTGTCATTTGGCAAGCAGTCTTCCTCTCTTTCTACTGCCCTCTTTCTTTCTTAGCATTATTGTATTTTCTCATGCCTTCTCTTGATGTGGTTGAAGTATGACAGCCTCAATTTTAGTCATCTTGGCTTCCAGAAAGAGTTCAGGCTCAATTTGGTCTGGGACCCAATTGTTTGTTTTTTACAAATCTTTACAAAATCATTAGGTGTTCTGGACTAGTTTGTTCATTCTTTGGTGAGATCATCAAAGCTTTTGATATACCTTTTGGGTATACAACACATACCCTGAAGATAAATTTTTGGGTATAAAATCTTCTCAAATTTCTGTCATTTTGTTGCCTTTTCTCTGTGCCCTCAGATGCTGTTTGAGTCTTTAATGGACCTCTCTCTCTTAGACTGGTAAATATACTCCTTCTTAACCCTGAATATTCCACTATCAAACCTTGTTGGAAGACTTTTGTATTCTCTTCCCCACTCCTTAGATAGATAGGGATTTCCTGCTTGCAAACTCCTCCCTCCTACTCCCTCATTCAAACTAACCATGTGACTTTGGGACTAACTGATGCACTCTCTAAAGATTTGCAACTGAGCTGTTCCCATCTTCCTGCTCTCTCAACTTTGTTTGGAAAGATGAGGCCATCTGAACAAGGAGCTAAGGGACTCGAAGATTACACAGATCATGGAATGAACCTACTGGCATGGTCAGTCTATCAGAACCTGTCAAATTTAAAACCCATAGGCAAAAATCATGAACTGGATGTCATTGAGTGAAATGTGGACTAGAATCACTGGATGGCACTAGGTGACATGCTTCTCAGTCATTATTTTTTCTCATTAACCTATCTTACAAAATTATTATAAGAAAAATGTATGCCATCATGAGCTTCTTAAAGGAAACATAAAGACAATGATTGAAAAAAAAATGCAGGGCTAGGAGTCATGGATTATTGCTGAGAATTGCATGCATTGTATTGTATTTCCTGTAGTTTTTGTAAAACAAAAGTTTTAGAGTCTTTGATAAAATATTTTTTGTTTACCAGTTTCTGTCCATTGTTGATCTAAAAGATCATTCATGCCCCTTCAATGATTCTGTGTGCTGTACTTCCTTTTTGTTATGTTTAAAAATAATTTTCAATGTCTGATTTTAATATAATAGCTTATTTCATTATTTTTGAATGTTCTTCAGTGTTCTAATGGGTTTTACTACAAAACACCTTTATTTTAAATGCTGTATATATGTCTATGTATATGCATGCATGCATGCATATATAAACATACAGTATGCATTATGTATATGTATGTGTGTAATCTATCAGCATATATTTCCACGATATATGGAAACAAATATATTCTAATCTTTACCAAATTATTATTATTGCCATCATCAACAAAGGGACCAACATTTTATGATTGGAATTATATTATAGAGCTGCTATTGATTTCAATGTGGTTGGACCCATTTGTGGCTCTGAGGGCAAGACATTTGGAAACTAGCCCATTGATCCATGGCTTTCATAGATAAGGCATAACCTCAACTAAAATATAGATATAATGATGAAAAGATAGTGAACAAAAGACTGATTATCATGTAGGCTGAGCTTATTCTATGACTATTTTCCTACTGCTTTTTGAAACTGGAGGAGCCATTCATTGTTGCTAGCATAACATGTTGTCTCCCTTCTTTCTTCTAACTAACTGTTACCTTATGTGACCTACTAAATTAATTCTTTCAGATTCCACAGGAGAGGTATAAAATTAATTTCCTCTGGAAGCTTATTTGCACATGAGACAGGGAATCTGCTGAAAACAATAGCAAGCCAGCTCTTCTACAATGAATTTTCATAAGCTTTGTGCTTTACGTAGCCAGTGAGATGGAAAGTAACTGCTGGCCCAATCCAAATGAACTGGGAAAGCTTATCCTCTCTCCAGCCCCAAGCTTCTTTTCCATTAAATCTACAATTTAAGTTACCCTAGCACAGAGGTAGGCAACTGTTTGGGCTAAGTGCCTGTATTGGTTGCCCAGGGCTCCTTGGAATTCCACTCTCAACTCTGAAATATTTTTTTTTTAAAAAATTCTCCTAAGTGGCCCTCCACATTACAAAATGTGATCAGAGGTATCACAATTTGCCTGTCACTGGGCTCTTTTGGTCCAAGAAGAGCCTTTCTCCAACAGGAAAGTCACTTCCAACTTGGGTAAAAAGCGGTCTCTCCTTGACCTAAAATAGCCAAGGGAGAGGCTAAAAGTGTTGCAAAATTGCCCCAAGTCCTCAATGATGTTGGGAGGTTCTGGGTGAGTGGTATAATTCTGATTAGTGTCACCTGGTGTGGGTACCTGGAAAGAGCTGGGGGGGCGTAGTGGATTGCCCCTGTAGTAGGTTTTGCCTTTGCCTCTTTCTGAAGCTGTGAGAGTGTGACTTACCTAAGGTCATCCAGTGGATTTCCATGGCCAAGGCATCACAATTTGCCTGTCACTGGGCTGTTTTGGGTCCAAGAAAAGCCTTTTTCCAACAGTCTCCAGAGTCATAGTCCAATACCAAAACTACTACACTACACAGGCTCTCTGTTACTGACATACATCCACCGTATACCTGTGCATATCTTCTTTTGGTCATTGTAGAGGTTGGTATTCTCTTCCACCTTCTACAATTACCTCTCTTAGGGGTCATCGTTTTCAGTTTCAGTTCTTTATTATGGTCCAGAGACCCAGTAAAATCAATTTACAACACATAAAATAAAATAGAAGCACAATGAACAATTAATCAATTAATAAAGGGTCACAATATTTTTACTCCAATACTGTCTCTTTGGCCATTTTATGGCTGGTGGAGTCTGATGGATCAGAGATGTGTCTGGCTATGTGTCTGTAGCCAAATATAAAATGATTACAACTTTCTCTTAATATGGCCTTGCCTGCTGGGCTTGGCTAGCCTCTGATGTACTTGGAAATTGTTTCCTTGTTTATTGTTATTGGTGTTTTAAATTAGATTTTAATTGATGCTGATTTAATGTATTTTTAAGGGGGAGGGGTCATATGTCTGTTATAATGTGTGGGTTATTATTTTAATGTAAGCCGCCTTGATAGCCTTGGCTAAAGGCAGGGTAAAAATAAAATTTTATTATTATTATTGTTACAACTTGTGCTGAGACCTCTGGAGAAACCCAGTGGATCTCAGTACTATATTTAATGGGACTTGAGCATCCACTGTACACCACTGTATTTAATGGGACTTCAGCATCCACAGTTTTGGTATCCATGAAGTGCGTGTGCATCCTGGAGCCAAATCCCAACAGATACCAGATCCCACTGTACTATGCTGTGCAGTAGGATTTGGACCAGAAGCACCAGGCTATGAGAGTTCCATCATTTAGAGCAGTCTTAAATACTACATGCATTTTCAGTTGTTTTTTCTTCTTCTAAGTAATGGAAGCAATAGTAAACTCCTAATTCCATAAGGTAGACAGTAATGAAAAAGAATGGAGTTGAATGTGAGAAATTGATGATGAAATCTTACATTTATTATCAAGGATGCAGATGTATTCAGGATTACTACTGATATTTTCTGGATTGCATAAAAAAATGAAAGTCTTCAACCACTTCACATCAACTATTCACTCTTAGTTTTTCTGGACAAAATCCTTTATGTTGAGAAAATGTTTGTAGATAAGAATTAGGTCATTCAATGAAACATGAGTTGAAAGAAATCCTGCTTCTTTCCCATGATGCATCAAGAGATGATGGTATTTCAAGAGTAGCAGTTCTCATTGCCGGTGGGGAGATGAGTTAATTGAATGGTGGAAACTCCAATTATTGAAAAATGTCTGTGAATCCTCTACCCAAATGTTCAGTGGCTGAAGTCATTATTAGAGGGAAATAATCTGACAGCACATGAAAAATCAAAATTGAGTGTGCAAGGCCATGCATCAGGGAGATTGCCTGAATTAACTGGACTTGGTGACGAATGGCAATAGCAGTTGCTTTCAAAAGAGGCACAGAGGATGGGCAGTGATTTGATTTGCTCTGATATAGCTGATGTAAAAGATCTTGAGCTGCACAGTCATTTCCACAAAACTGCAACACTTCTATGATTCATAATTGGGTTTAGAGAAAGTAGGTAGCAGACCATCATAGGAATTGTAAAAGTATACTCACCACCATATGGATGAGTAGCTTGATTTCCAGACACCAAGGTCAGCAGAATATAAAAGAAGGCTAGAATTCTCATACAGAATATGCTTTTTGTCTGCTTTAACACTACAAGTGGTACAAGCAGAACAAGCTTTCCCAGAATGGTATTGGGAATGTTATTAACAATACTGCCCAACACAGGTTTTGAATTTGTATTACCTTTTAGCAAACATGGGTTTAAAACAAGGATCAACAATTTTGCTTGGTCAGGAGGCCAATTTCAGCAGACTCCACCCTGCTGTTTACTGCTGAAATTTGCAGTGCAGCAGCAACTGGAACCAAGAAGAGAATCCACTTATGATGACTCAAAATGGAGACACATCTTGTTTTAGAGGGGAATTGTGCTCCAGAACAAGGCATCCACCACACACCAGACATTTAATTCATTGTTTTGGCATCACTACTACAATTTGATGGTGACGATAGTAGCAGTACTTCAGGGTGTGCTAAAACCCAATTTGGAGGTTGCATGAAGACCCAAATTGCCCATCCCATGTAATTGCTTATCTAGATGACATGTAGATGTGATGTAGATAGTACAGGCAGTTGCAAGGCAGAAGTTTTGAATGAGGGAAAATTAAGTTGTCTCCTGTCCAAATATGTTCTAAGTTATACCTTTTTCTCCCTATTTACCATGGGAGAAATCCGAACTATGGTGTGTGTGTGAGAGAGAGGAACCCTAAAACAGGAAAGAGGCCAGGCAAATCACTCATTTCTCACCCTTCCCCTCAGTTTGGGCTCTTTTTTTAAAAAAAATGTCTAGATTTCAATTCAACCCTCATCATCAACAACAAAAAATGTTTCTGCTGGGGAAAAGTCACTTCTCTACATACTTATTAAAGACAGAGAAAAGTATATTTTATTATTTATTATTTATTTATATCCCACCTTTCTCACAATAATGGAATGCAAGGCAGCTAACAATACAAATTTAAAACTATAGAAATTCATTAATAAAAATATAAATGTAAGAGTTATTAAAAAAGCAATTAAACAATTTATAACATTAAAACATATGAACATTACAATTAATTAAAAAAAGTGTATAAACCTTAAAAATACCACTATGCACATTGAAACCACACCACAGTCAGTTTCCAAAAGCTTAATGACATAAAAATGTTTTGACTTGCTGATGGAAGGAGTACATTGCAGTAATCCAAAAGGGATGTAACCAGGCTGTTCCTGGAGCACTAACTGGGCAAATGCACTTCTGGTCACCATTGAAACCTGAACCACCGGGTTCAGGCCTGAATCCAGGAGTTCCTCTGAACAATGAATCTGCATTTTGAGGGAGATTGGAATCCTATCTAATACAATCTGGCTCCCTATTCCATGTCTTTTGACTGGCCAGGGACACCTCTGTTTTGTCTGGATTAAAAAGATTGTCACACTGGTTGACTTTTCCCAATCTGGGCACAGGCTGAGAATGGGCTGGGACCATGTCCTATTGCTCATCTCCATGCCCATATTGGATGCATCCTGTACCAGATTGGGACTTCTCCCATACCTAGCTAAGAATGGGTCTTTTCCATTCTTAGCAAAGTAATGGGAGATGTTCCAATCTGGAATGGGATGCCTCTGATCTGGGTCTCAGCCTCATCTCTGCCCCTACCCAGAACAGGAAAAATTCAGTGTGATAATCTCCTAAACTTCAATTTGTTCATCTTCATCCAGTCCCTTATATCTGGGCAGGCACTGGTTTAGCACAGGAACAGCCTCCTTGGAATTAGGTAGAAAGGAGTAATAGAATGGGCTATCAACATATTGGTGACACCTGACTCCAGAACTCCAGATAACATCTCTCAGCAGTTTTGTATATATGTTATATAGTATAGGGGACAAGATTGAGGGATTCCACAGGGCAATGGCCTAGGAGTCAAGCAGTAATCCCTCAGCACCACCCTCTGAGATTCCCACTCCAAGAAAGAAGAAAGTCACTGCAGAACAATACCTCCAAGCCCCATCCCAGAGAGGTAACTCAGAAGGATACCATGACTGATGGAATCAAAAGCTGCTGAGAGGTCAAGCAGAACCAACAGGGACACATTCCCCCTGTCCGTTTCCCTCTGTAGGTCATCCACCAAGGTGATCGAATCTGTCTCCATCTGATCACCAGGCCTGAAACTAGATTGAAATGCATCTAGGTAATCTGCCTCATCCAGAAACCCTTGGAGTTTACAAGCCACCACGTATTCTATCACCTTGCTTAAAAAATGGAAGGTTGGAGACTGGCTCATGATTATCTAGTATAGTAGGTTCCATTGAAGGTTGTTGTTTTTTTCTTCAGCATTGTCTCCTTCAGGTATGTTAGGCTCCTGTATTGTTTTAAAAAGGCATTAATCATTTCCTTACCCACTCAACCAATCTTATTTAATACACCAGGAAAGGCAAGGGTCTAGTACATATGTGTGGCTTTCATGCGTCAAAGGGTCTTGTCAACACCCTGGGTCTGTACAAATTGAAAAGTATCAATCAACACTGGATGAGCAGGGGCCAAGGTTACATGCACCAAACCTAGCATCCAAGTCAGAGTACATATGATTGAATTTTAACTGCAAAATGGTGAACAACTTTTTTGTAGTGAACTGAGTAGCTTACATTCCATTTTGGGCCAGACTGTAACAGATCCCTGGCTGCTAGAAACATGCAATAGTGTTAGCTAGAAAAGTCTTTTTTGCTACCCTTATTTTTCTACCACTATAGACCTTCAGATAGACTTTAGCTGATTTTGGTCAGACTTTCTCTGAATGTCCTCTGAATTCTAACTCCTGTCTCACTCATTTCATTTCTGTCAGCTCTTTAAAAACAACAACAGGGGGCTGGTTTAGAAGGAATATTTAGGAATGATTGTGTCCACTGCCAAGGGTGTTTCCCAATTCCAGAGATCAACCAGGCTTCAACAGAATCACCTGCTCAGCTAGCAGAAAACTCCCCAAGAGACATCAGGAACCCATCTGGATCCATAAGCCTCCTGGGGTGGACCATCTTGATGGGCCTCCATCCTTGCAAAGGCTCCAAGTTCCAGCAAGTCTAAACTTGGTTAATTAATTATCTAACCATGACAACAGAACAGTAGAAAACTCCTCCATTCCCAGATCGTCATTCCACCCTGTACAGAAAACAAGATCTAGAGTGTGCTCAGCAGCATGAGTGCAGCCAGATACCATTTGGGGCAGACCCACGGTTGTGGTGGCAGACATGCTGTCCTGAGCCACTTCCAACAGGGCAGCCTCAGCATAGATGTTGAAGTTCCCCAGTATCATAAGCTGTGAAGACTTCAACACTCTTCCCCCCTAAGATCACTCCTGCTGGCTCAGAAAATGAAACTGTTGAGAGCATTAGGGTTGGCAGTACATCAAGAGAATCCCTAATCTGTCCTGTCCACCCACTTTCAAATAAATACACTCAACCCTTCCAGAGGGAAGGATAGAATATTATTGATTCCACACCCACCCTCCCAGAACTTGCCTGCTGCTGTTTCACAGGGAATCCTGGTGGACAAAGCTGAGAGAGCTTAACTTTCCCAGCCTCATCCAACCAGATCTCTGTAATACATGGCAAGTCAGCACATTCATCTAGGATCAACTCCTGAACAACAGCTATTTTACCATTCACTGAACTGGTATTAAGCAGCAACATTTTTAACTCAGGAGTGTTGCTATCATGGCTATCCCAATTATTTGGGGTAGGAGACTGTCTTAGAATGACTAACACCCTATTGTAAACTCTGCCTCCAGATAGGCTAATCATCTCTCATTTCTGTATCTCTCTCTACCCTGTATAACTTGGATAGCTGCTCCCTGAGTGCCATTACCTCCTTCCCTTTGTTGGCAAAACACCTCTCCTCCACACAAAAATAAAGTTGTTCAGCCCAACAGATCAGTATCTTTAAGCAGATAAGTTTTTCTTTACCACAAAACAGCAATACAACCCCTCACCCTTCTGGCAACACACACTTTCACTGTTACCCTCTTCAACAATGACAGCAGAAGTACCACTTATATTTTTCAGCCCAGGGAGCTAATCCAATCCAGCTGGGGAACCTGCTGAAGATTGCAGGCTGGACTTCAGTCCTGTAAAGAGGCAACTTTCTGTTGCAGCTCAAACAACCATCATGCTAAATTTTGTTTAATGATTAATAGGATTTAAGTCAAGAGCCAACATAGTATAGTGGTTTGAGTGTCAGACTGTGATTTTGGTGACCAGGATTAAAATTCCTGCTCAGTCATGAAAACCCAATGGGCAAGTCCTACTCTTTCAACCTCAGAGGATGGCAAACTGTTCTGAAAAATCTTGTCAAGAAAGCCCTGTGAAAGGTTTGCCTTAGGGTCACTATAATCAGAAATGACTTGAAGACAAATAACAAGGATTTTAGTCAAATCCAGGTTCAACCTATTCTTCTACAGTTTCCCTCCATAATGGTTGGCAATCCACACATCTTAAAGACTACAGTCTCAGCATCCCAGTGTATCATGGTGATCCTCAGAGGTCCTTTTTTCAGCAACATAACAGAAGACCAAGACTTGGAAGGACTTATGAAGGAACTGGATAAGTGTTAAAATGTGTTATTGAACACCAAAGTCAGGATCATCTATTCCATAGCATTTCCAGTTTCTATGTGTGATTGTAAAAGCTGGATTGGGAAGAAAGCTCATGGGGGGGAAAATTAGCTCATTTGAAATGGGGTACTGGAGAAGAGTTTTATGGACATCATAGACTGTTAGAAAGACAAATAAATGGGTCCAAGAGCAAATCAAGCCTGAACTGTCCCTAGAAGCCAAATGACTAAACTGGGGGATTGTATTTTGGAAATATCATGGGATGACATGACTCAATGGAAAAGATAATGCTTGGCAAAATGGAATTTACCACATTCTGGATGAATTGGTTCAATAAATGAAGCCATGGCCCTAACTTTACAAGACCTACACAGAGCTGTTGATAATCAGGGCTCTTAGGTTTCTCATTCATAGGGCTGGCAAAAGTCAAAGCTGACAGTAAATACAGTGGGCCCTTGGTATTCACCCTGTGGATAACAAAATCCATGGATGCACAAATCCTATTAAATGGTGTCCCACATATAAAATGGTAAAATCAAGATTTGCTTTTTAGAACTTATATTTTTTAAAAATACTTTCAAGCCACTGATGATTGAAATTATGGATCCAGAATCCATGGTTATGGAGGGCTGATTATAAAAGCAACCTGCCAGTAGAGTTGTGGGGGAAACAAGAGATAGGATCTTTTCAGTTTTGTCATGTTAGCCTTTGAAATTTCTTTCTAGAGAAGTTTTCCAGTAGGACAGTCTTTTCTTTTCTTTTTGGACATAGATCTTTTAGACTGTTCTTTCAAAATTTACTGGCTGATTAAGTGGGACACTTTTCGAAGTGCATTTTTGTAATTGCATGCTGTAAATACATATTTTTAAAAAATAACTCCTTGAATTAAGAATATGTTGCTAATTTATCAATTGAGTGCACCTTTTTAGTTGGCTAAAATTTGATAAATGCAATTAATGGATTAATTAGACAATTAATTTAACATATTGAACACAGTATCTGTGATTAAGGTATCCTGGACCACATATTCACTCCATCCCAAATGTACAATTGCAAAAGATGGAAATGTGTAATTATAGCTCTTGGGCCTAAACAGGGAGTTCCACAGGAAGGCTGCACTTTATATCAGGGGAATATTAGTAACTGAGGAGCTTATCGCACTGTCAAAAAACCTGGCTGCTCCCCAATGGGATACAGCTGGGTGGCAGGATGCAGGTGGGTATTACCACACAAAGGCCCCACCAATTCTGCTGGACAAGTGCAACCCAGCTACATCCTGGGTCCCAGGCACACTTCAGAGGCCTTTCTTCACAACCAGGAACTTGCTGTCTTTGAAAAACGGCTTCCAAAGCATGCCTGGGACCCAGAATGCAGCCGGGTTGCACTCGCCTGGTGGAATCAGTGGTTTTAGAGCTGTGTGAATGCTTCATCAGTCTCATGGAATTTGATGAGAGGATGTGAGGTGGATTAGTGCAAATTAGTTAAAATATTATGAAACTGATAATATTGTAAGAATACACTATCCTTGTTTCCATGGGACTGAAAAACATGGAATCTCTTCTTGAATTTATGCTTGTGCTGGATATATGATGGAAACTGGTAGATTTTAGTAAGCCTCCATTTGGAACAGATATCTATCTGCTTTCACAGAAATACACATCTCCCACAGAATAACATTTTGTAGGAATAAATGGCATTCTAGTCCTATAGAGATTGATGATGACAGTATTTTAATGTATGAACTAGAGTTTAATCTTCAGTGATCAAAATTTGGTTTGGGAAAATGAAAGGCACAGGTAAGAGAGCCTTTTCAGACCTTCATATATTTGCCTGAGCATTTGTAAACCTAATACTGGAAACAGAAATATGAGTGTGCACCTCCAGTGTCCCCATTCACCCAGATATAAGTTAAATGTGTTGAATGCAAAGGTATGAAGAAGATGCTGTGACTAGGGGGATGCAGACGGGCGGCCCTGGGCTGGCCTGGGAAGCAGAAGATCAGGGCTGCTGCTACCACATGCAGCGGCCCCAATTTTCCCATTTGCTGGCCCGAAAAAGTGGGGAAAAATGCTGCTCCTTTCAGAGCCGGCCAAAAGGTGCCCTGTGTTACCATGTGGCTCTTTAGCCAGTCGACACACTGCGCTAGAAGGACGTCTTGACATCACGTGCCATGCGTAATGGCACGTGGCGTTGTGACATCCTCAGCGTGGGGTTGAGGCACCCAGTGTGCAGCTGCTCCTCCCCATCCCTGCCTCCAGGCCAGCTCTTTGGGCCAGTCTGTAGAGGTCCTATGATCAGCTGAAAATGATCACACAAGGAATGCAATCATGGAAGAGTTTCAACACATGGGTTCTTTGTAACCACTTTTAGCTGAGCAAGATTACAGACTTCTCTTCAGACACTGAGGGTCAACATAAAATATATAACTTATTTTCAAGTGCCCAGGAACATCGGGGGTGGGGGTTACTGTGCCACCTACATCCTTTTCCTCAGTTCTTATGTACAAATGTTCAGGTAAACACCTGAACAGGGTGAGGGAATCACAAAAATCTCAACAATATATTAAAAATAACACTACATATTAATAGGTAATGTGCTTATAAATCCTCTTGTAATTGTTTTTAAACAAATCTACATTTTAACTGTTGGGTCTATTCCTAGATATTTTACTTTCTTACAGATTTTAAATCCTGATGCCTGCATTAATTTCTGTTTTTCCCCCTTTGATAAATTCATGGCCAAAATCAATGTCTTATTTTCTTCAACCCTGCTACTTCACCAAACCGATCTAGGATATTCATAAATTGTTTTATGCCATCTACTGCATTAGCCAGCAGTAGATGGCTTAAAGGTCATTGGCATAGGCCTGCGATTTGAACTCACAGCCTTTTAATTTTACACCTTATATTCTCTTTTCTCTTATGTTATTATTAAGAACTTCCAACACTATCAAAAATAACAACAGCGAAAGAGGGCACCCTTGCCTTGTTCCATTTTGAAATTTCTATCATGTCAGTTTTTTCTCCATTAACGATCACCTGAGCCACTTATTTGGAATAAATTGCCTTGATCCAATTTATAAAATTAATATCTGCTTCAATTTTTTCCCCAAAACATGAAACAATAATAGCCAATTAGTTTTATCAAAAAGGGAGGGGTTCCTGAGGCCGGGATTATCTATCATGGAAAGGCCTGCCGGAAGAAATCCATCTTGACAGCCTTTTTAAAGCTGTCTAAAGATGTCAATTGACGGATCTCATCCGGCAGGCCGTTCCATAATCTGGGGGTGACAACCGAAAAAGCCCTCTGGGAGGTGGCCGCAAGCCTAGC
Source organism: Phrynosoma blainvillii (assembly GCA_026167975.1). Classification (NCBI taxonomy): domain Eukaryota; kingdom Metazoa; phylum Chordata; class Lepidosauria; order Squamata; family Phrynosomatidae; genus Phrynosoma; species Phrynosoma blainvillii. Next base: position 279,576,306 of record JANUYF010000002.1, on the reverse strand, counting down.
TCTTTGTGGCTGCAGCAAATTCCTCCCAGAGGACGAGAGTGTGCGGGGAGGATTATAGGGGAGAAGGAAGTCCCCAAGATAGTTTGGACCCAAGCCATTTAGGGCTTTAAAGCTGATAACCAACACCTTGTACTGGGCCCGGAAACTTATGGGCAGCCAGTGGAGGGACTTTAAAACCGGAGTAATATGGTCCCTCCTCAATGTTCCAGACACTAATCTGACTGCTATGTTCTGTACTAACTGTAGTTTCTGAACCAAGCACGAGGGTAGCCCCATGTAGAGCGCATTATAGAAATCTAGACGTGAGGGTTCCAGCGCATGCACAACAGTCTCGAGATCACTTACTTCCAGAAAAGCGCGCAGCTGGCATATCAGTCGGAGCTGATAACAGGCACTCCTGACTGTCGCATTTACCTGATTTGTCATCAGGAGCGATGAGTCAAGGAGCACCCCCAGACTGCGAACACAGTCACTGGAGGAGAGTGTGACCCCGTGCAGGACTGGAGGTTGCAACCCAATTCTTGGTTTCGGGGTTGTTACCATAAGCACCTCTGCTTTGTCTGGATTCAGTTTCAATCTGTTTTTCCTCATCCAGCCCATTACTGCCCAAAGACATTCACTGAGGGAGGAGATGCCATTGGAATTCGAGGCCAACGAATGAGACACGGATAAATAGATCTGGTGTCATCAGCGTACTGATAGCACCCAGCTCCATAACTTTGGATAATCTCATCCAGCGGCTTCATATAGATGTTAAATAACATCAGGGACAGAATAGCACCCTGTGGAACCAGCCTCGGCTAAAGACAGGATATAAATAAATTATTATTATTATTATTATTATTATTATTATTATTACCCTCTGGGACCTGCCCGAGAGGAAGGACCGGAACCACTGGAGTGCAGTGCCTCTTATACCTATACATTTAGTATACATTTATGAAATGCATACATTTTGTATACATTTACTCCAATACATTTAGTGAATTTGATGTTGTTTTTCCAAGCGTTTTCCCAACTTTGTAAATGTACTGAATTCCCAATGTTCTGTATTCATTTTATCATACTATTTTTAACTATTTCGTCTCCTAATTCTATTTCAGATAATAGTTTGCATATCTTCCTTATCCAGTGGTGATCACCTTTCTTTAGGATTTTATCAAAGGCTTTCAGTTCTCTTTCAATCCCATATTTTTCTGTATCCTTTTTGAAATCTGCTTTTATTTGTAAGCATTTTAGCCAATTCATATCCAAACCCTCTTCCTGTAGTTCCTCTTGCATTTTTATTCTGAATCCAGCATTTAATTTTATTAACAGATTCTCATAGGTGATCCAGGTTTCATTCATAGAGACATCTTTACTATGATACGCTTCTTGTGAGGATTCCCAAACTGGTATTTTAGTGTACAGATTTTTTTTTTGTATTTATTCTATATTTTATATAATGCTTTCCTTATACAATGTGTATTGAAATCTTTGTCAGAGGAGACTCTCCTGTAACACAAATAATGGTGCCATCCTGATTTCATTTGCGTTCCTTCTATTGCTAATAGTTTTGTATTCTTGAGTGTTATCCATTCCTTTACTCATAACATTGCACATGCATTATAGTATAATTCCAGATTAGGGAGATCCAGAACACCTTTTTCTTTCCGGTCGTGCATTACTGAAACTTTGATTCTGGGTTTCCTCCCTTGCCAAATAACTTGTCAATGTCTTGCTCCCAGATTTTAAAGGGTTGTTTCTTTATCAAGATAGGTATTGTCTGGAATAGATACAACATATTAGGGAGTAGGTTCATCTGGATCATTGTTATTCTTCCCATCAGGAATAGTTGCTGTTTATCCCATGTCTCAAGATCTTTCTTGATCTTGTTCCATGTGGTTACATAATTATTCTTATATAAGTCCGGATTCTTTTTGGTGATTATTATTCCAAGATATTTTGTTTTATTAGTTATTTGAAATCTTGTTTTCTTTTTTAATTGTTTTTCTTCTCCTTTCGACAGGTTTTTTGTTAGAATTGCACTCTTGGATTTATTTATTTTCAGGCCTACTGTGATGCTGAATTATTCTAATAGTTCTTCCATACACGTTATGCTTTTTAAAGGATTTTCCCAAAATATTACAATATCATCTGCAAATGCATCGAGTTTATAGCTGTATTTTTTTTTATTTCTGGGAACAGGATCTTTTAATCATTCCTTATTCTCATGTTTAGAACTTCCATTGTCATAATAAATAATAAGGGAGAGAGTGGACATCCTTGTCGTGTACCCTTCATTATGTGACAATTTTCTGTTCTTTCCCCATTTATTATGATCTGTGTTTTCTGAGAACTATAGATTTGACGGATCCCATTTAAAAATCTCCCTTTTATTCCGATCTCTTGTAATACTATGTCTAAAATTTCCCAGTTGACATTATCAAAGGCTTTCTCTAAGTCAAGAAAAACTATCCCAAGCTTGTTTGTTTTGTGTGATTCATAATACTCCAATACATTAATTAGCATTCTGAGGTTGTCTTTTAAATATCTTTTTGGAAGGAAACCTGCTTGGTCCTCGTGGATCCAAGTTGATAATGCTTTTTTAAGTCTTCCAGCTAAGATCGATGCATAGATCTTGTAATCCAGATTTAACAATGCAATTGGGTGGTAATTACTGATATTCTCAGGGTCTTTGTTTTCTTTATGTATTAATATGGTATGTGAATGTCTCCATGATTCTGGAAAGTTACCAAGGTCTATTTCCTGGATTGTTTTATGCAGTATTTCTGCTAGTTCATTTTTGAAAGTTTTATAATATTTAGCTGTGAACCAGTCGGGGCCTGGTGTGTTATTGTCCTTTAGATTCGATATAGCTTGATCTATTTCCACCATAGTAATTGGTGAATTTAAATTCTCTATAAACTGATCAGTACGTTTAATTAATTTCTCTTCCCTTATATACGCTCTCATTTTTACTCTTTTATTTTGTGATATCTCCTGTGTTGTAAATAAGTTTCCATAATAATCTTGAACAGTTTTAAAATAGTTTTGTTGTGTAAATTCTTTGTCCTTATTTCTGAGTTTTAATATTACATTTTTTTCCTTTTCTTTTTTCAGTCTTTGGGCTAACCATTTACCTTCTTTATTTGCGTTCTAAAAGTGATAATGTTTTACATATTTAATTTTATTAGTTACTTCTTGCATTGTAATTTGATTTAGTTGGTTCTTTATTTTTTGCATAACTTGGCATATTTTTGAGTCATTTGGCCTTATTTTATGTTGTTTTTCTATATAATCTAATTGCCCTAATAAATCTTTTTCTTTTTTCTCTTTCAGTCTCTTTTTTCTTTTTTCTTGTTGTATTAAAAGGCCCCTGATGACCGGCTTACAAGCATCCCAAACCACATGTGTCAGGGTTCCCTTGTTCATGTTCTCTTGAAAATACATCTTCAAATCTTTTCTTATTTTTCCCACAATTTCCTTGTCTGCCAGTAAAGATTCTTTTATCCACTATATATATTCTCTTTCCCTTGAATTCATAGATAATACAATTGGACAATGGTCCGATAATAATCTAGGCATAATTTCAATATTTGTTATTTCTTTACCTATTATCATGGAAGCAAAAATCATATCTATTTTTGACCAGGAACTGAACCTGTCTGAATAGAAAGTATAGTCCTTCACTCTTCTATGTTTCATCCTCCAACCATCTATTAATTTTTGTCTTCTATAAGTTCAAATGCTGGTCTAGGCAACTTCCCCTGATATTTTTTCTTACTCTTATATGAAGATCTGTCCTCTACTGGGTTGACAACTCCATTCCTGTTACCGACTATTATTATTTTATCATACTCATGTTCTCTTATTTTTGCTTTTAACTCTTTAAAAAATTAAATTTGTTTTCCTGTGGGACATATATGTTAATTAATAATATTTTCCCAAAATATGATTTTATTTCAATTGCTATGTAGTAGCCGTTCTTGTCTTTAAAAATTTCTTTCACCCTGGAATAATTCCTTATGAATATTGCCACTCTTTTTTCTTATGTACATTTAAAGCTGCAAACATTTCTCCCAATTTTTTATTTTCTAAAACATGCATATCTTTGCTTTTTATATGAGTTTCTTGAATACAAGTTATATCATTTTTTTGTTTGTTCAAATAGTGAAATATTTTTCTATGTTTAACTCTAGAATTTAGGCAATTCACATTCTATGACAACACTTTTAATGACATCTTGATTTATTATTAATTCTTTATCATGCTTAGTATCTTAAGTTTAACTTCTTCCCTTTTCTTGTTCTTAGACTGATTTGGATATATCTTTTTTTTCTCTTTTGCTTTACTTTCCCCCCCTTTTCCTCATAAATTAATTCCCCTTCTAATCTTCCTCTTCCTTCTTTCTCTTCTTGTGACTCTACTTGTGTTTCTTTTTCTGTTTTTCTGTCTTTTGAAGTTCCCTCATCCTCTTCTTCTTCTGAGTCTTCTGTACCCAATAAAATGGTCTGCACTTCTTCTGGTTTTCCCTCGCCTTGTTCTTTTAGCTTTGCCTTCCCCCTTGTAGTTTCCTCCACTTTTATGTCCTTTATTTCCTCTTGTTTTTTTGGTCTCTGTGTGTATATCTCTTTGTTCTGTCAAGGATTGGCCTTCTCTTAAATTATTTCTTTCCAGAAACTCATTAGCTTTCTTTAGCAACTCTATTACCCATTTTCTTTTTCCTATTTGAAAAGATGACACCTTCTATTCTACTCCATTTATATTTGATCTTGTTCTGTTTCAAGTATTTTATTAGATCATAATATTTTTTCCTTTTCGTAGAATCTGAGGTGGGATATATTTAAATATCTGGATCTCCTGTTCCTCCACAAACCATCTTTTTTGGAAATTTGTCTCAAGTATTAGATCCCTGACTCTTTCAGGAACAAAATGTATAATTATATCTCTTGGTAGGTTTCTGTTTGTTGCCACCAAGGAGTTATTTCTATAAAGTTTATCTACCTCAACATCTAATTGTTCTACTGGCCAATCAATAAATTGTGACAGGGCAAGGATAATTCTTGCGCCTAGGTCTTCATTGTATATTTCTTGTAGCCCTTGTGATTTTAATGCCTTTCCTTTGAGTCTCAATTCCAGGGAAGCCTTGTAATTTCCTTCCTGTTGTAACTCTTCTAAGAAGGTTGGTTTTTTCCTTTAAATTTCCTGTTCTTTCTTCTGTTTCTTTGACTTAGTTTGCAGACCCTTTATCTCTGTTTTCATTTTTTGTAAGTTTTCTTTAAATTCATATCAATCTCTCTGTAATTCTATTTTCATTTCTTCTTTCCATGCTTTAATTTCAGCTCTTATTTCTGCATGAATTTCTGCTCTAATGTCAGCTCTTAGTTTCCTAATCTCTTCTATCAGTTCACCTCTCATGCTTGCTGTTCTCTCATCTATATTTACACTGTGAATTTCATTTACCTCCTGTGGCTTAGACTGAGGATCTATTCCAGTTGCCATTGTGTATAACCTCAATAATTTCCAACTTATCTATTACATAAATTCTTTACTTATTATTAGGCTCAGTGGAATAGATATCCCCCTATGTCTCAAATTTTTACCACTGAGTTTTGCCACCACCAGCACAACACAGTATAATAAGTGCTCAGAATAGTTTTACACGAGGATTTATAGATGCTTAAAATAGCATAGAGCAGGGGTAGGCAACCTTTCCCCTTTAAGGGCCGAGGGACTTCAGCTCCCAGAATCCCAGGAGCTATTGGCCAACATGGGACTATTGGCCAACATGGCTGAGGCTTCTGTGAACTGAAGTCCCTCGGCCCTTAAAGGGGAAAGGTTGCCTACCCCTGCTATAGAGAGTGTGAAACTTCCAAAAGATCCTATCTTGCAAGATCACCCCCACTGTGCCTCACTACAGATCTTATTATTGCTTATGGCTTAACTATTTGTCAATACCTGTTCAGGTGTTCTCTAATTAGCCTTTCTCTCAAATTCTCTTGTCACTTTCCTAGGTAGGATATTTTTTTTTTTACTCCTCTCTTGCCATCAGGCAACCATCAATTTAGCAGGTAATGTTTGTAGCCGTTCTGTATGTCACATCCTTTATTACTCCAGAGCCATGCTATTATTACTGCTGATTTTTACTGCTGCTGCTGCTCAACTCTCCTCGCTGTGGCTTTGGAGCTGCGGTCAATATTCTGCTTCCTCCTCCTCCTCCTGGCTGCTGATGTGCTGGAGAGGGTGGGCGGGGTTTTTTGGAGCTGTTGCTGCTGCCACTCTGCTTCCTCCTCCTCCTCCTCCTCCTTCTGGCTGCCGGTGTGCTTGGGAGGGTGGGTGGTTTTTTTTTTCAGCCACTGCCGCTGCTCTGCTTCCTCCTCCTCCTCCTCCTCCTGGCAGCTGGTATGTCTTAATCTTCTTTTGATTTCCTGACTGGAGTCCCCATTTCTATTAATGTTTGATCCCAGGTATGGGAATTATTTTACTAGTACTATTTCTTCATTGTCTAGGTTGAACTTGTGAAGATCCTCTGTGGTTTTTATTTTTGTTTTCTTTATGTTCAACATTAAGCCTGCCTTAGCATTTTCTTCTTTGATCTTCCTTAGTAGGTGTTCCAGGTCTGTGAGGTTTTCTGCTAGTACTATGGTGTCATCTTAGATAGTTGATATTCCTTCCTCCTATTTTTATTCCTCCTTCTTCTATGTCCAAGCCTGCTTTTCTTATAATATGTTCTGCATACAAGTTGAACAGATAGGGTGAAAGGATGCAGCCTTGTCTGACTCCCTTGCCAATTGGGAACCATTCTGTTTTTCCGTGTTCTGTTCTCACAGTAGCCTCTTGTTCTTAGTACAGATTCCTCATTAGGACTATCAGATGTGTTGGCACTCCTATGTTTTTAAGGGCATTCCTTAGCCTTTCATAATCTATGTCATCAAAGGCTTTGCTATAGTCTATAAAGCACATGCTGATTTTCTTTTGGAATTCTCTGGTGCACTCTATTAACCATCGTAAGTTTGCAGTGTGGTCTCTCATGCCCCTTCCTTTCCTGAACCCCGCTTGGACCTCTGGAATTTCTCTCTCCATGTATGGATGGAGTCTATGTTGCAGAATTTTGAGCATGATTTTGCTTGCTTGAGAGATCAGTGCAATGGTTCTATAGTTGCTGCAGTCACTTATGTCTCCCTTTCTGTGGATGGGGATGTATATTGATACCTTCTAATCTATTGGCCATTGTTTTGTTTTCCATATCTGTTGACATATGTTGACATTGCTTTGCTACATGAGAATTAAGCCTATACAGCTTTTCTATTTTCATTATAAGTGACTATCTTTATGTAAATATTCAGCTAATATCAGTGTAAGCTTATGCATTAGATCTTTCACTTCTTGTTCTGGGATACTTCTTAGCTTTAAACATATTTTGCATAATTTTAGATCTCTCACTGCACTTACATCAATAATTTCCCTTTGTTTTTGCTTCATTTCTTTCAGATTTTCTTCAAATTTCATATGTTTCATCCAATATATGCTTAATTAATTAATTTCTGTAATTTATTTAATATCAGATCCCAATTTGATTCCATATTCTCCTTTAACTCCTTCTAAAGTCCAAAGTCATGCATCCAAAATCATGAATTCTTCCCCAATCAGTTCTCTCCCGATCAATTTATGTCTGCAACCCTCAATTACAATCACAGTTCACTCAAATTCATTAATTCTTTTGTACCAAGTCCTTTCATAGTTTGTTGGTACTCTGGAGTACAATGCAGGTCTAAATTTTGTACATGTGTCAAATCCAAGTCTATGTCCTTACCAGGTCCTGCCATTCTTCTCTCCAGTCTTAAGATGAACGTATTACCTACACATTCTAGTAGCCCTCAGCATATTAATGGGGCCTATACCTCTCTTTTGCTTCCTTCCATTGTGCCTTACTCATTCCTACTGCCCAGTCTTTAAAACCAGTTTGCTTCTATTGTCACTGTTGCTTCAAAACACTTAGGACCTGAACAGACTGCCAGAAATAATCCAGCTTGAGACCACTTTAACTGCCTTGGCTCAATGCTAGGGAATCATGGGAATTGTAGTTTTTTCTGAGACATTGAGCCTTCTTTGTCAAAGAGCTCAGATGCCACAATAAACTACACTTCACATGATTCCCTAGCACTGAGCCAAGGTAGATAAAGTGGCCTTGAGCTGGATTATTTCTGGCAGTCTGTTCAGGCCCTTAGTTGTCACTTTCTTTCCTGCTTTGTTTTGGTTTATTCCCATTGTACCTTGTCATACCTCCTGGCATTTCCTCTAACATGCTGAGGAAAACACTACAAAACGCATTGGCCTTTTGACTGGAAGTATGTATCTGGTGTCAGCTCTGCAACAGCCTTTTTTGTATTATATTTCCAATACCTTCAATACAATGGATTTTGAATGAAATGAACAACACCTAAGTGTATCATGTGTTATATTTTTAATTAGGGAGGTTACAACATTTAATTAGATGACAACAAGTAACAAGATGGATATCATTACATGTGATGGAAGATATGCTAGTTTTCTTCTTCTTCTTACAAGTCATATATTAGGTAGGCAAATGATTTAATTATGGTTTTAAAATTTAAAGCAGCTTCATTTATATACCACTTAATACCATGCTATGGGGTGTCTAAGTGGTTTACAGCTATAAGCTCATTGCCCCCCAACAGTTGGGTACTCATTTTAGCGACCTCGGAAGGATGCAGGCCTGAGTCTAGCCTGAGCCCTGGCTAGTATTGAACTCGCAACCTTGTGGTCTATGAGTGAGTGGCTGCAGTATAGGCATTTAACCACTGCACCATCAGGGCTTCTGAATTATTAAAGTATATGATCCAAGTCATGGAAATAAGTGGAGAAGGCTTGGTGCTGGGGTGAGGTGGAGTGGGGTGGGATATTAGAATTCTGTATATGCTTGTGGAGAGCAAGAATTCATCCTAGACAACAAGAAAATTGAAATAGTCAAGGGGCATCTGCAGACCAGCCGGCTGGCCCAACTCCACGCCAATGCTGTCCTGATGCTGTTAATCAGAATGGAAGCTGCAGTCAAGAAATCAGAAGAAGATTAGGAAGGGCAGCTGTGAAAGACACGGACAGAATCATAAAATGTTGAATACATAATTTTTGTGGGTTTTTTTGGGCTATGTCGCTGTGTTCTAAAAGAGTTTATTCCTGATGTTTTTCACCAGCATCTGTGGCTGGCATCTTCAGCAAATGCTACATGAAAGTGAGTGGGGTATATATTCTGTGTGACTCTTGGTTGAGAGGATGTGATTTGTATATTAATCTGTGTATTGTTCTGTTGTTGAATGGCAAAACCTCAGGGTCAGAGGATATGCAAGGAGGCATTGTGTTTATTTAATTAGTGATACGTTGTCTGCTGGGAAAACCCCTGACCCTGAGTGGTTTTCATTTGCATTTTCTGGGTCTTGATTTTGGTGTTTTTCAGGACTGATAGCCAAACTTTGGGGCTGAACAGAACGGCACTTTAGGCCATCCTGGGGACAGAGTGGGTGTGTGGTGACTGCACGCTGGCCACCTCGACTCTGCCCCATGTCATCCTCACACCATGTGCCCCACTGCATGGTGGGAGGCGTCAGGGCATTCATACACACTGCACTAAAGGTGCACCAAAAAACCGCCACCACCGCTGCAGCAAGGGTGGCTTTTTGCCACTCTGAAAAGGAGTGGCATTTGCTAGCTTTTTTAGGGTGGCAAAGCACCAGATCAGGCCTGCCATGGCCCCTATCCACGTGGCTGTCTGTTCAGCCCCTTTGTTTACTTTAAGGTTTCTTCTTTCTTGTTGAAGTTGTCTAGGTTTTCGTGGATTTCAATGGCTTCCCTGTGCATTCTGACCTGATAGTTGTTGACATGGTCTAGAATTTTAGTGTTTTCAATTAGCATTTTATGCCCAGGATGGTTTATAATGTGTTCTGCTACTTCTGATTTTTCCGGCTGACCCAGTCTGTAGTGTCTCTCATGTTCCTTGATTTGTGTTTGAACACTGCATTTGGTGGTCCCTATGTAGACTTATCCACAGCAGTACAGTATGCAGTAAACTCCTGTGGCCATGAGAGGGTCTCTCCTGTCCTTCACTGAGTGAAGCATTTGCTGGATTTTCTTGGTTGGTTTGTAAACCATTTGGAGGTTGATTGTGTTTCCTCACCAGAATTTCCCTATTCTGTCTGTGACTCCTTTGATGTATGGTAAAAATACCTTCCCTTTGGGTGGTTGTTTGTTTCACTCCTATGGGTTTTTCTGGGTCTGGCAGCCCTTCTGATGTCTGATCTGGAGTAACCATTCACCTGTAGAGCCCAGTCTAGATGCTTCAATTCATCTTCCAGGAAGTAGAGTTCACAGATCCTTTTCCCCTGGTCTACCACTGTTTTTATTGTGCTTCTTTTTTGTCCTGGGTGACGGTTGGAGTTTTGGTGTAGGTATCTATCTATCTGTGTGTGTAGGTTTTCTGTATACTATGTGCCCCAAATGTTGGTTCAGTTTGTGGATGACCAGGACATCCAAGAATGGCAACTTTCCTTTCTTTTCTTTTTCATCTTGAATTGGATGTTTGGGTGGATGTTGTTCAGATGGTTAGTCAAATCCTCTTCTCCATGACTCCAAATGGTGAAAGTGTCATCCACATATCGGAACCATGTTGTGAGCTTTTTTTGGTGCTATTTCCAAGGCTTGCTTTTCAAAGTGTTCCATGTAAAAGTTTGCTATAATGGGGCTCAGAGAGTATCCCATGGCTATCTCATCTCTGTGCTCATAGAGTTAAATAGATAACTCTGAACATGAAAGTGAGGATTGTCCAAGCCATTATATCCCCCATCATCATGTATGGACTAAGAGCTGGACAGTGAAGAAAGTTGATAGGGGTTTAAAGCAACTCATTTGAGATGTGGTGCTTAAGAAAAGCATTAAGAATACCATAGTCAGCTAAGAAGACAAACAAATAGGTTCTAGAACAGATCAAGCCTGAATGCTCTCTGGAAGCCAAGAAGACTAAATTGAGGCTGTCATACTTTGGCCACATCATGAGGAAAAATGAATCATTAGAAAAAAAAAATGATGCTAGGAAAGGTGGAGGGCAGTAGAAAAAGAGGAAGACCACATGCCAGATGATTGGAGTCAATCAGACAGAATATGGGTATGAGCCTACAGGATCTGGCAGAGAGGTTGAAGACAGGGCGTCTTGGAAGTCTCACCTACAGGGTCACCATGAGTTAAAGTCAACTCAAGAGTAGTTAACAACAACAGCAAAGTGGGTGGGGCTCTCTCTCACACTGGAAAACTTCAAACAGAGACTGGCCAGATGTCTGATAAGGTGCCCTAACTCTGCAGTTCCTATCTTGAACAGGTGCTTGGACGAGATGATTAACAGTACTACTCTCAACTCTATGATTTTATGATTCTGTATCTAGGCAGTTTTACCAGGAGTATAGAGGCTACGCAGGGGACATAAACTGAATCCCAGCTCAAATCATGTGGTTTTGGGTTTCTTCTATATGTTCTGGGTTGGGGAGAGATTGAATTTAGGAAGCTGAATAATAGGACTTCCATGGCAAAACATACCATCCCCGTTTTGTGAAGATGAGTTGGATTTACACCTGTGCCATGACCCATAAGTCATGGGTCTTAATAACTGCCTGACATCTACACTCATGCAGCAAGGACTGCATGGTGCTGTGCATACTATCTAAAAAACAAATAGCCTAGAAAAATTCAAGAAAAAAAATGAGTCAGCTTTAAACCATGCCATGAAGCTGAGCTTTTTAATCAAAAATTACTTCCACTCTGAATAGTAATCATGTTAATTTGTAAAATAAGCCCTATGATACGTACAGCTGGTTGGTGTTTCCCATAATTATTTATTTTTGTCAGCCTCTAGAAAAATCCCATCAGCTCTGATGTACTTTTCTTTCATTACTTTACTGCAACAGGATTTAACCTGACATCTCTTTTCAATAGGCCTGTCTACAATGTCATGTACAGTTAACATGTCTGCTAGTGTGGTTGGCAACCCAATTAATTTACTGGGGCACAGCAGTTTTGCTTTAGTGGGTGTTCCTTTCATCATGTGTAGTGTGAGATTCTTTAACAGATGTTTTGCTTTTCAAGGGCTCCTGGTACAGCTAAGAGTACATATGATTTAGCTATGCATGGAGTGTATGTGTGTTACATTAATTTTTGGATTAAACTTGTCAGAATGTGTTAACCCAGAAAGCTGTTATTAGCTTATGATGTTTCTCTTGTGTTTATCCAATCGGTGTAAGCTGGGGTGGGTGGGTGTCTTTACTACTCAGCAAGGTCTGGACAGGAAGGCTTCTATGTGCTACCAAACATGCTGATGGCAACCCACATTGAAGCTGATGACTTTCCTGATAGAAGCAATCACCTGTCCACTGTTGATAATGGAAGCTTTTCATGTTATTGTGTGCCTTCAAGTCATTTCTGACTTATGGGGGCCTTACAGTGAACATATCAGCGGGTTTTCTTGCCAAGATTTGAGAGGATAAAGGGACTTTGTCCTTGCCTTGCTGTTAGGCTGGGAGAATGTGACTTATCCAAGGTCATCCAGGTTTTCCAAGGCTGAGAGGGGAACTAAACCCTGGTTTCTAGAGTTGTAGTCCATCACTTAAACCACTACACCGCACTGGCTTTCTGATGGGAAAAGGTTATAGGTCCATGAAAATATCATGAGAAATCCTAAGTACAATTGAATGCATAGGGAGAAATGCAGAATAAAATAAAGATGAATTTTAAAACCACACTTCCTTGGCCTTGTACTTGGCCTCACATTATACATATTGCTCTTGCTCCTTTCATTGAGCCATCACATTACAAAAGTAAGATGAAAGCAGCAAGATAGAAATGGTTTTCTGCTTACCTCCCTGCATGATGTCATAGTACATCTCGTTCTCCCTTCAGAGGGAGCCTGTTGTAAAAGCATGCCTTTTGCCAAACAGATTTTGGCAGGACAAAAGGCATGCTTTCATGATCATTTCCTCTGGAACAGAATGGAAGTGCTTCGAAGGCATGTGGAGAGGTAAACAGAATGCTTCTTCTATCTTGCTGCTTCTCATCATATTCTTGTAATGTGATAAGGGGCAAGTCTCACTGCAGTTCTCAACCTCTTTTCCTCTTTCCGCTTGCTTGCCTGACCTCCTACCTTCACAATGCCCCCCTTACCTTGTAGTGTTGCTCTTTCTCTTCCTTGCCTTGCTTTGCACCTTTGCCGTGCTCCCTCCCTTCCTTCTTGCAATGTGTCACTTGTATCTCCCATCCTCTCCATCTTAACCTGTGCCATCATGCCTTCCTCTTGCACCTTCAATGCCTACCTCTCATCTTCCTTGCTCCTGCTCCTCCCTTGACTGTTTTTTTTTCTCCCTTACCTCACCTTTATTGTGTCTCCCTCCTTCCCTTCTAGTACTCCACCACTTGCACATTTCAATCTCCCTCCACTCCTTCACCTCCCTTATGCCTCACTTTGTACTGACACACCTTTCTTGTGTGTGTACTGCTCTCCTTCATCTGTTTCTCCAGCTTGGTCATTCTCGCGTTGCATTTGCAGAGGGGTAGGAAACCCTCTCTTCATGTCATCCCCCTTTGCTTCACTTATGTAGCCTGGCTGGCTGGCTACCTCTTCTCTAACGGAGCAGCAGTTGCACAAAGCTGCCAATGCTGGTTAAAAAAGAGAGCAAAAAAGCAGGCAGATGAAGGCAGTAGTGCCACTTCTGCTGTATAACAAGGAGTAATGGGAGAGGTAGCTAGAGTCAAGTAGTATTCTGAAGAGGTGATAACTGGCACAGTGGGAGGATGGTAGCAAGGTGTGTTTAGGGAGGTGGCAACAATAATCAGGATGGCTTGAAGAAACATAACTTCGGGCCTCTGCAGATGGGCCCTTTGCAGCGTCCTCGAGGCAATGATGGGGAGAGGCAGCCGCACACCAGCTTCCACAACCCCTCCCTGAGGACGTCCTGACTCCACACGCCATTACGCATGGCACGCAGAATCAGAACGTCCTCCCAGTGCAGCGTCTTGATGCGCTGTGCCGGAATGGGTGCAGAAGAGCTGCACGGTGGCTCTTGGGGCATCCTTTTTGCTGGCTCTGAAAGGAGTGGCATTTTGCCGCTCTTTTCCGGGCTGGCAAAAGGGAGGATTGGGGCCGAGGCGGGGGGCAGCCTTGGCCCCAATCCTCCACTTCCCACGGTGGTCCAGGGCCTCTCGTCTGCATCCCCCCTTCCTCTCATTAAATGAAACTTGATTCCCCCCCAAATCTAATAAAAATGCATACTATTGCTACATCAGTTATTTAAAAAGAACCCAGCCTCCATAGAACCTTAAATACTAATCATTGTATTGCATCTTTTACCTTGCTATTACATCTTTTCTCTTTCATTGTGAAGGTTGCATTGCTTTCTGTGCTGTCTTTGCAATGAGCTCTTCAAAGATCTGTCAACCAGACATCTAAAAGCTCGACTTTCTTATGGACAAGTAACATTGACCCAGAAAATTGGAACTGAGTGAGGATGGCTGCAAATGTTAATCGTAGGTGTGGGACATTACTCATTGGCTAGACACATTCAAAGGTAGGGAAGAGCAAGTGTTTCTTGAAAAACAATTGCACAGAAGACTGGTTGTACACTTTGCTCCATTATCCTGCTCCTAAAAGGGCTAGGGACTTCATTTAAAAAAAAAAATAAAAAAAAATAAAAGATTGAAATCTAGATCAGAAGATGGTCTAAACTGGTTCCAGGTGCCTTGACTAGAAACCAGATGGACCTGGACACATTTGTGGTATGGCAATCCTTTAGAGTGCAGACATCTTTCAGGATTATTTCAGCATAACGTAATTGTCTTAACTACATGCAAACCTAAGCCCCCAGTTTCAAACCAATTTATTTTTGTCCTCAGTATATCATTCTGCTTCGAACTACAAAATCCTAACTGAAGCTGAATATTTGAAAGGTTGCTTCCTCCCACACTTGTCTGCCCCAAATTTGAAGTCTTCAACATAGGCATGTCCCATCTTGCTGAGAGGCTAGGTTGATGAGTACATTAGATGGGCTATCCCTGTAACTGTGGCTTAGGGCCTCTATAGATGGGCCCTTTGGGCCATCCTGGAGGCAGGGATGTGGAAGGGCAGCTGCACGCCGGCCGCCTCAACCCCCCCAACGACATCCTGACA
Source organism: Phrynosoma blainvillii (assembly GCA_026167975.1). Taxonomy (NCBI): domain Eukaryota; kingdom Metazoa; phylum Chordata; class Lepidosauria; order Squamata; family Phrynosomatidae; genus Phrynosoma; species Phrynosoma blainvillii. The sequence continues at coordinate 279,561,107 of JANUYF010000002.1, read as the reverse complement.
CCACTCGCTGTTACACATGGTGCACAGCATCAGGAAGTCCTTCCAGCACAGCCTTTTGATATTCTGTGCCAGAAGGGGCACCAAAGAGCTGCGCGGCAGCTCTTAGATTGGCATTTTGCCACTCCTTTCCGGGCTGGCAAAAGGCTGGATCGAGGCTGCGCTGTCTGGCAGCCTCGTCCTCAATCCTACGCCTCCCAGCGTAGCCCAGGGCTGCCCATCTGCATCCCCGCTTAGTTCTGCAAATTTCACCTAGGGGCAGTCATCTCATTTGAGCTTCAGGGTAGTTATGATTGCATCTGTTTTTAAAAATGGATTTAAATTTGGCTTTTAAGCTTGTTTTTACTCTGTTTTTAAATAATGATTTTATAAATCTTGTTGTACCTCCTTTTGGAGGCCCTGGTGGGAAGGGAAGTGGTAAACAAACACTTCTAATTTATCATCATCACCATCATCATCTGTTCTGCATCTCCTTTTTGGGATTAAGGTTAATGATTTATTTTATGTTACTAAGGGGCTGTGCAGACAGGCAGGAAAAGGTGACCTGAAGTTGCCTTTTCCCTAAGCTGCAGCAACTGCACTGCCTGTCCTGAGGTTGCCCTAAATGGGGAAGGAGCAACCACAATGGGGGGAGTGAATGCAGCTTTTCTGAGACTGTACTGAAGCCCCAGCAACCTCACCACCAGCCCCAAGGATGCCACAAAGGGAGACGGAGCAACCGCATGGGCTGGCAGCGGTTGCTTTAATTTTTTTTTGTTCTCTCTCAAACGCATGGGCACGTGCGCAGGAAAATCTCTCCATACTGTGCATCTGTGCAGGAAAACATCCCTGTTCACCTGCATAGGACCTGTCATAGGCTAGTATACAGTCTGTCACTCTCTGTATACAAAGGTGATTAAAGTTCAGCATCCCTGTGCACCTGCAGAGGACCTGCTATAGGGTGGTATACAGTCTGTCATTTTGTCTGTACAAAGGTGACTGAAGTTTGGCATCCCTGTGCACCTGCACAGGACCTGTCATACAGCCACAGATCATGCAAGGATTTGCTGACCTCCGCTTCCCCCCAAGGAGTGGGTGCAGTAGACAAGTGCCACTGTCTGATTTTGCCACCCTTGGGGTGAAGGAATGGGTTTGTCAACTGAAAAGAGACTCCATCATCCTCCACAAAACATGCCCCACACAGATCAGAGGGAAGGGGAGAGATACATGCAAGGGTTTGTGTGGATAGACTGGATACATCCAGCTGGTGGTCATGCAAGGGACATGGTCAACAGGACACATGGGCAAACGTTACTCCAGGAGCCCCCCCCCATCATGCCAGGAAGGTCTTATGCACACTTGCACACCTTTACAGAAGAGGTCACAAAAGCCTCTTTCATGCAAACTGCTGTGCATGCTGACAGCAAGCGTACATGCAACAGAATGTGCTTCCCTGGAGACTTTTAGGCATGCGCCATCTAAAGGCCACACCTACAAGTCACGCTCAAAGCACCCCTTTTTGCCTGTCTGCATAGCCCCTAACTTGTTCAAAGAAGGCATCTGTACAAAGAGTGACAGACGTTTACCATGTCAAAAGGCAACTCTTTTTGTTTTTCATGGGACTTGTTGGACTCTGGAGATCAGTGTTTGATTCTCCACTTGGCCATGGAAACCCATTGGGTGACCTTGGGTAAGTCATATGCTCTCAGCTTCAGGGGAAGGCAATGGCAAACCTCCTCTGAACAAATCTTGCGAAGAAAGCACCATGATAGGTTGCCATAAGTCAGAAATGACATGGAAGTACACAACAACAGCAACAATAAACAACACTCTGAGCCTCATGCTTAGGGTCACCATAACTCAAAGTTGGCTAAATGACAAATAACACTAACAAATACATTTCTGTAAACTATAAGAAATATTTCTGAAAGGCAGTAATGAGTTTGTTAAATAAACTGTAATCAGTGGTGTATCACAGGGGCAAAATAGATTGCCCAAAAATGCCAGATTGGGGCTGTGGCAACAGCATGCTGTGGCCCCAATCTGGCTATTTGCTGGCACAAAAAGAAGCAGCAGAAAGCCACTCCTTTTTGCACTGGTAAAAATCTGGCTTATCTGCCACCATGGTGGTTTTTTGGTGCTCCTGCAGTGTGTGGTATCTAAACGCTGCACAGCCAGAGCATCGAGAAGCTGCTGCTGTGCAAATGACATGCTGCCCAAGCCACCGGGAAGCCACCACAAAGGGGCTGTCTGTTTCACCCCACAGTTTTAAATATTTCTTCCTTCCATAAACTGGTTGCTCACCAAATTCCTTTGTTTTGCAAAAGATGTTCACATTCAGTTTATGTGACATCTTCCTATCCTCCATTGTAAACTTATAAGTGTATCCTGGAACACTCCCAATATTTTGTATTGCTGACCTACCTGCGAAATACAGTTGACCCTCTGTTCTCACAGACTTAAGATCTGTTGACTTAAGATCCATGGACTTAAATATTCACCGAGGGTGACCTCCTTTAACTTCAATGGGGCTTGAATATTGGCGAGTCTCCATTTTCGCGGGGGTGTCTGGAACAGATCCCCCACAAAAACTGAGAGCTGACTGTAATGAGACTGGAAACAGAGAATTGGGTGTTAAATGGGTCACTTTATTTAGATTGTCCTATTTCATTATTTCCTCCTTGAGATCTGCAAAAAATGTGGAGAGCAACCTGGTGTGGGAACGGGTGGGGCAAGTGGTCTTTTTCCATATCACCTCCCCAGCTTCCCTTGGATGAAAACACCTGAGCCCTGAGGATAACTGAAAATTGGGTTGCTCCCTAGCTGGCCCACATCTGGAACAACAACCTGTGATTTTCTCACTGAACTCTCACAATATAAGTGAGGATTTATATCTCAAATCATCCCGAAAACAAGTATCTTTCCCTACCCCTTTAGTCATATTACTTAAAGAGGCAGTTCTGGAAACCAAATCTTTACCCAAAAGGGGTGCCATAGGTGTTCACCAAATCCCATATCCCCCCCTCCATCAGCTAAGTGACCAACCAGTTAGAACACCACCTAAGCCAATTGTCCAAGGCCCCTAATAATAGTGTGGGGTAGGCAAAACAAAAACAAAAACAGAAACCTTGGAAAGGGGAGAAAATTCCTGCCCCCTCTCATATAGTGACCAGTGAACTCACACTGTTGAAGAGACAGTAGGATGGGTCAACAAATTGGCAAAGAGGGAGAAGGGTGGAGGAATGGTCTTAAATAGCCTTAGCGCTGCTCCCACTCTGTGATGTCCTTTATTCCTGGCCTCTTTCCCAGAGGCCCTATCTCCTGATCAAGGCTGCACTGATAAAAGGATGTGAATTGTTGTGTTTTGTAGAATCAGTTTTTTAAAATTTAACACTATATGATAATAACCTGTGCAGATATTAGTATCTGACAGCTTAGACAACATGCAATGATAATTAGCATTTGACAAGACAGGTGATAAGATTTCATTATTTGCTTCCTGTCAAACAAGCCAGAGAATCCAGCAACATTTGAATTATAAGGCTAAGAATTCAAGTTAAAAAAAATGAACAAGAAAGTTTAATTTTGAATTTTTCATTTAAAAAAATTGAAAGGCAAAGTAGGAACATGTGGCAAATTTTAAATACTTGTGTTATTATCTGTAGCCAACTTTCTAAATAGCACTGTTTGCTTCAGTGTTTCACCTGCAAACAAAAACAATTGAAAATATTTATTCCTCATGCCATGAAATCCTTTCCCAGCCAATTTTGGTATCTCAAACTGTTATCACAAGCCAAAAAATGAAATAGTGTATGTAACAGAAAAAGAAAGGAAGGAGGTAATATGCTGAATCCTATTGGTTAGTCCTAATTAAATCAGTTAGTCCTAATTAGAACAGACCCAGCAGTTGCTGTTACATGAATCAACATGTAGATAAATCCCACTTATATTAATAGGTCTGCTTTAGTTGAGAATAAGGCACTCTAGAATGGTATGATTGGTGATATTAGAAATTCCACCATTCTCCTCCCATGTAAGCTCTATATATGAGGAGAAGGAATGGGGATATGTGTGCGATCCCCCTTTTTTGCTGCCATTGGTCTGAATCCATTTGTTAGTCTCTACTGGAATAGATCCAATGAAATAATAGAAAGTTGGGTTGCTGCCACACTGCAGAATTAGTGTAGTTTGGCATTGCTTTAACTGTCATGACTTCATCCTATGGAATCCTGGGATTTGCAGTTTGTTGCAGCACCAGAACTCTCTAACAGAGAAGGCTAAATATCTCACAAAACTACAAATCCCAGAATTTCATAGCTTTGAGCCATGGCAGTTAAAGCAGTGTCAAACTGCATTAATTCTGCAATATAAACACAGTTTTGGTTAGTCAGTTTGTTGTTGTTGTTAACTGCCTTCGCATTTATCATGACCCTATGGATGAGACATCTCCAGGACCCCCGTCCTCTATTGCTCTGCCCAGCTCCTGCAAACTCATATTCGTGGTCTCTTTAATAAAGTTCATCCATCTAGCATATGGCCTTCCTCTTTTTTTACTTCCCTCCACCTTTCCTAACATTATTGTCTTTTCCAACTATTCATGCCTCCTTGTGATGTGTCCAAAGTATGACAGTCTATGGGGGGATGCAGACGGGTGGCTGTGGGCTGCCCTGAAAAGTGGTGGATTGGGACTGCTCCTTCCTCAAGGCACGGAAAGGGCGCTGGAAAAGGCGGCGCATGCCTCTTCCACGTCTCTTCCATCGCAGCATGTCCAGACGCTGCAACAGAAGGGCGTCATCGGATCACTTGCCATGTGCGACGGCAGGCGCTCTGATGACATCCTCAGGAAAAGGTTTGGGCGTCTGGTGTCCAGCTGCCTCCTCCCTTCCTTGCCTCCAAGACAGCGCAAAGTGCCATCTGTAGAGGCCCTAAGTCTTGTCAACTGATGCAAAATCAATGAATTCAATGGTTTACTCTTATTGAGACTAACAGGTGGATTTAGGCCAGGGGTAGGAATCATGCAACCCTTCAGATGTATTTGGACTGCAACTCCCAGCACTCCTTATCATTGTGTATGCTGGCTGGCATTGATGGGACATGCAGTCCAACAACACCTGGAGGGCTGCATGATTCCCACCCATAAAGCCTCTGTTACCTGTGGAAGTTTTCCCTCAGGTTTTGGAATCACAGGAAATCAGTTCCAAAATGTGTCCAGTTGCTGAATGTTGATGGGCAACCTCAAGGGCCCTACCTGCTTCCCTCTTCCATGATTCTTCAGATGGATTTGGCACTGAATTGCCTTTCTCACAAAGAACCCTATGACATGGAGGACTGTCCTTTGACAACCCTTCAAATAGAGGCCTGTAATGCAGGAGGCATGGCCACACTACCTGTTATTATTGCTTGTGTGTTGACAATTAATCTTGACAAATTAATTTGTAAATCTGTGGTAATCCTTAAGAGATCCCAATATCTCTTTGCTTCCTGTAGTGTGTTCTTTAGTCTTAATGCTTGTGATGAGGAATCATTTATCAAAAACTCTACTCAACAGTCTACCTTGAACAGCAAATGATCTGAGTGGAACTTATGGATATCAAGTATATTAAAAAAATCTTTAATTTTTAAAAGATTAGATATGAAAATGAAAATCCTATGAAAATACAACAATTTGTTTTGTTTTGTTTGGGGCTTGGATTTTGCTGTGGATATGTGAAAACATTCATAGTTTAATGTTTTGTACTATAGCAGGGGTAGGCAACCTTTCCCCTCTAAGGGCCGAGGGACTTCAGCTCCCAGAAGCCTCAGCCATGTTGGCCAATAGTCCCATGTTGGCCAATAGCTCCTGGGATTCTGGGAGCTGAAATCCCTCGGCCCTTAAAGGGGAAAGGTTGCCTATCCCTGTACTATAGGAAGGTAAATGAAATAATTATTTCCACATATCAGGAAAAATACCCTGCCACTTTCATGTCCTTTGCTTTACAGTAAGGGAAAGCATTTCTGAACTTGGTGGCATGGTCAGTGTTCTTGTAGTGTGATTGAAAGCATTTGTCAGCTATTAATATTGGCTCTAGACAACATTTTGCAGTTCCTGCTTTGTTCCAGTATGCTAATTGTGGATAACTGACTTGTGTTACTTATTCATGTACAACAGAATAGGTAAGTGTTCTGAAGATGTTTAAGCATTGGCTGAGCGATGACCTATTACTGATGCCTTTAAAATGACAATCAGTGCAGCACTGCAAAATCTTTCTCTAAAACCCACCAACTTCCATCCAAGGCTGTTTAACACTACACAATGATTCCACTTTAACTGCCATGGCAGCATCTTACAGAACCCTGGTCTTTGTAGCTTGATGAGGCATTAGAGCTCTTTGGATGAAAGGTTTAAATGCTCCTCCCTAAATTAAACTAAATTAAAAAGTGTAATATTACTGATATGATTGTATAGCATAAAAGGGTCCCATATCCTTTTGTGGACACTCAACATCACATCAAGGTCTATGTACTCCAGCCTTTAAACATTCCAGTTGGAAGTACTGAAGTAAAATACACATTTCAATTATATGTAGTGTGTGTCTCTTTTGTTGAAGCGAATTAGAAATACAGTCCTGCAACAAGCACTTTTATCAGGCTGTGAATAGTGGTACTAAAGTTTTCTGAGCTGATTAGACTCCTTCAAAAAGGTCTCATTTGGCTTCCAGAAAAGCCAAATGAAAATCTTCTAGATAGAATAGGACCTGCATTAGCAGAATATATCAGATGTACAAAAGACACTATGGACCTCGAAATAGACAAATTATTCAGAGTCAATTCCAAACAAACAAAAGACAGAAAAATTCCAAGAGATGTGGTGATCTGTATGATAAGAACAAGAATGAGAGACCTAATAATTAAAAAGTTACAAACAGAAACTATGGCTAGAAGACAAAAACGTGAAGATTTTTAAAGACATCCCTCCACAAATTATGATGAACCAACAAAAATATAAAAATTTGACTCATATTTTGAAGAAATTTAAAATTGAATATAAATGGGACAGAACTGTAGATTTATCATTTAATTACAAACAAAAAAGACAAAAGATAGATACAGAAGAGAAAGCTAAAGAAATGGAACAAAAACTGATTAAAGAAATGAGAGAGGGGAGAGAAGGTACAAGAAGGGAAACGACATAATAAAGATGAAAAAGCAAGAAATTCAACTAGAACAGAAGAAAAAGAAAAGGAAGAAATAAAATTAAGCATGGAAAAGAAAGAACAAGAGAGAAAGCAAGAATAAGAAGAGAAGTTAACATGCAGATAAAGAAGATTATTTGTACCTTAGCCTGAAGACCAGGGATAGTTTGGGGATTTTGCTAGTCTACCAACCACCCCGTTGCCTAGCAGACTCCCTAACCGAGCTGACACAGGTGGTCTCTGAGCTGTTGTTGGAGACCCCCAGACTCTTAGTTCTGGGGGACTTCAACATCCCGCTTGAGACCAGTTTAACAGGCGCGGCTCGGGAGTTCATGTAGACCATGACAATCATGGGCCTATCCCAATTGGTCAACGGGCCCACACATTGTGCAGGTCATACACTCAATGCGGTCTTCAGTACGGAACAGGAATATCCATGGGCGGAGGTCATAAGTACTTCCGCATTGTCATGGACGGATCATTTCCTGGTCAAGATGGAACTGAGAGCCAATATCTGCCCCGCCTGGGGTGGTGGACCCATTAGAATGGTCTGCCCTCGAAGGCTAATGGAGCCCATTGGTTTCCAGAGAGCCTTAGAGGGTTTAATGGTTGGGAATGCCGGTGACCCTGTTGAAGCTCTGGTAAATACCTGGAATACCGATCTTACCAGGGCTATCGACACAATCGCTCCCAAGCGTCCTTGCCATCCCACTTCAAATCGGAGGCCTTGGTATATGCCAGAGCTTAGGAGGATGAAGCGGGTTGGACAATGACTAGAGCGCAGATGGCAGAAAACTCAACTCATCTGACAGAACTCGCCATAGGAACTTTCTTCGTTCCTATCGGGAGGCAATGCGTGCAGCGAAGAGAGCTTTCTCCTCTGCACGTATTGTGTCTGCAGAGTCTCGTCCAGTAGAGCTGTTTAAGGTGGTGAGGGAGATGACACAGGTGCTCCCGGTGCCAAAACCCTTACTTAACCCGACGACGGTCTGCTGTGATGCTTTTAACAACTTCTTTGCAGGTAAAATCTCTCAGATAAGAGCTGACTTAGATGCTACCATTGAAACAGAGTCTATAGGCGAGGTGTCCAGTGACTCCGCCGATGCAGCTCCAATCTGTGAGTACCAAGGACGTGGACAAGCTGCTTGGTAAGGTGAGGAAGACGACTTGCCCTCTCGACCCTTGCCCATCATGACTGGCCATCCAGGGGGGATGCATTGAGGAGATTCCTCATGGATATCATCAATGCATCCTTCAGGGAAGGACATGTTTCATCTTGTTTGAAAAAACCTTCTCTGGACCCCCTGGATATGAGTAATTACAGGCCAGTGTCATTGCTGCCATTTTTGAGCAAGATGATCAAGAGGGTGGTTGCCCTTCAGCTCCAAGCTATCTTGGATGAAACTGATTATCTAGACCCATTTCAAACCGGCTTCAGGACAGGCTTTGGGGTTGAGACTGCCATGGTTGCCTTGACCGACGATCTGCATCTGAGCATCGGCAGGGGTAGCATGACCCTGTAGGTGCTCTTAGACCTCTCAGCAGCTTTTGATACTATAGATCACAGCATCCTCTTGGGCTGCCTGAGGGGGTTAGGTATTGGGGCACTGCATTGCAGTGGTTCCGGTCCTTCCTCTCGGGCAGGTCCCAGAGGGTGCTGCTCAGGGACAGTAGCTCCAGTAAGAGGGTGCTCACTTGTGGGGTCTCTCAGGGAGCTATTTTGTCCCCGATGTTATTTAACATCTATATGAAGCCGCTGGGTGAGATTATACAGAGTTATGGTGCTGGGTGTTATCAGTATGCTGATGACACCCAAATCTATTTCTCCATGTCTCGTTCATTGGCCTCGAATTCTAATGGCATCTCTTCTCTCAATGAATGTCTGCGAGAGGTAATGGGCTGGATGAGGAGAAACAGATTGAAACTGAATCCGGACAACACGGAGGTGCTCATGGTAGCGGCCCCGAAACCAAGAATTGGGTTGCAACCTCCAGTCCTGGATGGGGTCACGCTCTCCTCCAGTGACTGTGTTCGCAGTCTGGGAGTGCTCCTTGACTCATCGCTCCTGATGACAAATCAGGTAAATGCGACGGACAGGAGCGCCTGTTATCAGCTTCGGCTGATACGCCAGCTGCACCCTTTTCTGGAAGTAAGGGATCTCGAGACTGTTGTGCATGCACTGGTAACCTCACGCCTTGACTTCTCTAATGTGTTCTACATGGGGCTACCCTTGTGCTTGGCTCGGAAATTACAGCTGGTACAAAATATGGCAGCCAGGTTAGTGTCGGGAACATCTAGGAGGGACCACATTACTCTGGTTCTGAGGTCCCTCCACTGGCTGCCAATCAGTTTCCGGCCCCAGTACAAGGTGTTGGTTATCACCTTTAAAGCCCTAAATGGCTTAGGTCCAAGTTATCTCAGGGACCGCCTCCTTCCATACAACCCTCACCATGCTCTCCTGTTCTCTGGGAGGAACCTGCTGAAGCCCCAAAAATCGAGGTTTGCAGTGACCTCTCAGCGGGCTTTCTCTGTTGTTGCCCCCAAACTCTGGAACGGCCTGCCGGACGAGATCCGTCAGTTAACATCGCTAGACAGCTTTAAAAAAGCTGTCAAGATGGATCCCTTCCAGCAGGCCTTTCCAGATTAATTCCTCCCGGCCTTAACCTGCACTGTTCCTTATGTGGCCCCATCTTGGATGGATAGGAACACTTCTACGGGCCATAGTAGAGTGTCTATTGTGTTGTATAATTTTAAAGTTTTAATTGTTATATTATTTTTTAAGCTGTTGTGATTTAATATTGTTTTAAGGGGGGGAGGTATTGTTGTGGGGTTTGTATTTGATTTTAATTTGTAAGCTGCCTGGATTGGTTTTCCAATAGGCGGGGTATTAAATAAATTTTATTATATATTATTATTATTATTATTATATTTGGACAGAGAAGATATAAGAAGAAAAAAACAATGGACAAAAAGAAAAAAGAAATCAGAAACAGAAAGAAAAAATAAGAGAGAAAAAAAGACTACAAATTTGGATAGAGAACAGGAATCAGAAGAAGACATAGAAATACAAAATTACGAAATGGACATTGAATCCTCAGATACAGGAGAAGAAGAAGAAGAAAGTGAAGACAACGTAGGATTGATTATTGAAAATAATAAAGAGAAAAGAAATCGAGAAGAATATAGTTGACAAAAATTAAGAAGAGTAAACAAGAAGGACAGATTTAGACAGAAGAAAAGAAGAAGGGAAGGAAGGGGAAAAGAAAAGAAAAACAAACATTTAAATAAATAAGAAATAAAAACAAATAGGGAGGAAGGGGAGGAAAAAATAAAATAAAATAAAAACAGACATATACTATAATAACAATAACAACGACAACAATAAAAATAAAAAAGTATGGACGTAAAAGCAATATCCTGGAAGGTAAAGGGTTTGAACTCTAAACACAAATGAAATAAGATATTTCATTTCTTAGAAAAAACAAAAGGAGGGATAATATGTCTGCAAGAGATAAAGATTAAGGAGAAAGAAGAAAAATATATCAGAAATCCAAAATTAGGTCATTGTTATACATCAACAACAAAAAAGAGGAAAAAGGGAATAGCGATATACATTAATAAAAAATATGAATAAAAAATATATATATTTAAAGATGATAACGGACATTACCTGGCAGTTGAAATCACTTTGAGAAGCAGGAAACTATTAATATTAGGAATTTATGCACCAACAGAAAGAAGAGAGAAATATTATGGGAAAATTAGAGAATAACTAAGAAAATATACATATGAAAATATTTTATTAATGGGAAACTTTTTTGCAGTCATAGATCCATGTATAGATAGAGCATCTAATAAAAGTTAAAAAAAATATCATGGAAAATTTCCTAAAACTTTTTTTGATTTAGTAGAAGAATTAGAAATGAAAGATGTCTGGAGAGGTAAGAATGGTTCCATGAAAGGCTTTACTTTTTGTGAAGTCGTAGGCTTTCATGGCCAGCATCCATAGTTTTTGTGGGTTTTTCGGGCTGTGTGGCCATGTTCTAGAAGAGTTTCTTTCTGATGTTTCGCCAGCATCTGTGGCTAGCATCTTCTGAAGATGCTAGCCACAGATGCTGGCAGAACATCAGAAAGAACTCTTCTAGAACATGGCCACACAGCCCGAAAAACCCATAAAAGCTTTACTTTGTACTCAGAAAGTCACGACTCCTTCTCTAGGATCGATATGTTTATTGCTACAAAACCATTACTCCCAGAAATACAAAATATAGATATATTACCGAAAATAACATCAGACCATAACCCGATAGAAATTAAAATTAGAGATAAAAAAATTGGACTTCTCATGGTGACTGAATGGTAATATATTTAAAGATGAAAAAATTGTGGAAAAGGTAAAAGAAGCATTTCAAATATACTTTAAAAAAAAACAGAACAATGGGTATAAAAAAATAAAGTTATATGGGCTGCCAGTAAGGCAGTGATCAGAGGAATATTGATAGAAGAACAAATAGAAAGTAGGAAAAGAGAAAGAAGAAAAGAGAAAGAACTAATTGATGAGTTAAAAAGGACAGAGGAGGAATGGAAAAAGAAAGGAGATAAGGAGCTGCATCTAAAAGTTAAAATTTTACAACAATTAAAATTGCTTATCTTAACAAATAGAAAAAAACGAGAAAGAAGACAGTTACATTTTGAATCTGGAAATAAAGCAGGAAAATTGTTAGCTAACAGACTCAGAAAAGAAAAAGAAAGAAAGATTATAACAGAAATAAAATACAAGGATAATATAATAACGGCTCAAGAAGATATTAAAATAACATTTAAAGATTTTTTTTGAGTCTCTTTATTATGATAAAACTGAAACTACAGCAGAAAAAGAAGAGAGACAATTATACTTAAAGAAACAAAGGATAACTCAACTAAATGAAAAAAAAAAAAGCATTAAGTCAAAAATTTACCATCAAAGAAATATCGGAAGCTATAAAAAAGATGAAATTGCGGAAAGCCCCGGGCCCAGATGGACTACCAACAATATATTATATAAAAAATGGAAGAAACATTGCTGATTCCGTTGAGAGATACACTAAATGACATTTGGCAAGAAGGAGTTCCGGATACATGAAAAGATGTTTATATATCACTAATTCCTAAAGAAAATAAGGATAAACAAGATATTGGTAATTATAGACCAATCTCACTGATAAATGTGGATTATAAAATATTTACCTCCATCATTGCAGATAGATTGAAGAAAAAATTGAAAGATTTGATTCATAATGACCAAAATGGATTTCTCCCCAACAGATATATAAAAAAATAACATCAGAACAGTATTAAATATTGTGAAGTTATAGGCTTTCATGGCCAGCATCCATAGTTTTTTGTGGGTTTTTTGGGCTGTAGGGCCATGTTCTAGAAGAGTTTCTTTCTGACGTTTCGCCAGCATCTGTGGCTGGTGTTTTCAGAGAGTACTGAAATGGAAGAGAGTGGGTATATATATATATATATATATATATATATATATATATACACAAAATACAAAATATATACTATATATATATATATATATATATATATATATACACACACAAAATACAAAATATATACTATATATATATATATATATATATATATATATATATGAATATTACATAATATTACATATTAATCGTAATTTTTGAATATTACGAGAAACATAATGAGAGGAAACTAGCAATGGTTTTTTTGATGCTGAAAAAGCATTTGATTGAGTAAATTGGTCATTTATGATAGATTTAATTGATAGAATGAATATGGGAGAGAAATTTGAAAAATGGATAAAAGAAGTATATAAAGACTAGAGAGCACAACTGATAATAAATTGAGAAAAAATATCAAAAGAGGAACAACTCCTTTATTGTTCATAATGGTTCTAGAAAATTTATTGAATAAAATGAGGGAAGATGAAGAAATAAGAGGTACAAAACACAAAGGCCAAGACTATAAGATAAAGGCTTATGCGGACAATTTCGTTTTCTTTTTAGAAGAGCCAACACAAAACATTGGAAAATTGATCCAAACATTCCATGAGTATGGCAAATTTTCAGGACTTAAAATCAATAAAAAACAAACAAACACAACATCAATTATTACCAAGAATATGTCAACCAAGGAAGAAGAAGAATTAAAAATCTTATCTAATTTCTTTTTTTATTAAATGTTAATATAAAATATATATACATAAACTATGTATATAAATTAATAGAATACTAATAGTCAAAAGACGTATTACTAGAATACTAACAATCAAAAGACAGAGTGACAGACAAAATATACTAATACAATACTAACAATCAAATAACAGAGAAAAGGGGGGGAGAAAGAAGGAGGGGGAAAAAAGGAGAAACAAAGAAATAGGAAAATAAAAATCTAATAAACAAAAAAAAAGTAGTACAACATCATTTTAGGAGAGAATCTGTGGCAATGTTAAAAATATTAACATTGTTAAGTGTTATATATTACTAACAGCTTCAAACTTATTCTTCACTTCCTAATTACTCTAACGTTCCATGTATTTCTTCTTTCAAATCTAACAAAATTATCAGTAAAAATTATAATTAATCAAATTTTCTTTAATTTGGTAGTTTCACTCTTCCATGAAATCAATGTGAAAAGAAAAAAAATACTCAAATTATTTCTTTTCTTATTTCTTTTCATAATTGGCATCTTTCTTTAATGTTGCTATTAATATCATTTTTTCAAACTTGTATCCCAATTACCCCAATTATGTTCTAAAAAGGTAAAGACTTTTTCCCAAACATTGACGAATACATCGGATTTTTCGTCTCTTAGTTTTCTTGTGGTCTTATCTAAATAGAGAACCTCGTAGAGTTTAAACAGCCATTCCTTGATAGTAGGTGCTTTCTTATTTTCCCAACATTTGGCAAACACCATTTCTTGCCGATGAAATCATATAAAATAAAACACAACTGTGTTTCTTTTCTAATTGTTTATCTAACATATTTAATAGAAAAATTTCCGGTTCGGGCTGTATTTTTATTTCTAAGATATTATTAATTGTCAAACAGATGTTCTTGCAAAAAAAAAATTGGCCTCTTTACATCCCCACCAGATATGAAAAAGGGTGCCCTTTTTTTAAAATAACACTTCCAACATTTGTTACAGGTATTTCCATATATTTCAATATAGAAAAAAAAAGTGAAATATCTTGGTATAAACCTAACTAAAAGAAATATAGATTTGTTTCAAAATAATTATGAAAAAGTTTGGAAAGTGGACAAAGTATAATATAACATTATTGGGCAGAATATCTGTTACAAAGATGAATATCTTACCGAAATTACGATTTTTATTTCAAAACCTGCCAATAATTTCAGATGAAAAATGTTTTGTTAATTGGCAAAAAGAAATGACTGAATTTATATGGATGGGCAAAAAAGCTAGGATTAAATAGAAAATTTTAACTGATGATAAAGAAAGGGGTGGTTGTGCACTGCCTAATTTCAAATTATATTACCAGGCATGCTCATTGGATTGGATCAGTGAGTGGGTCCAACTTAATGATGAAAGAACAACGAACCTTGAAGGAGAAAACATTGTATATGGCTGCCATGGTTTCATGTGGTATGGGAAACTCACGGATAATAAAGACTTCAATCACCACATTATTCGATGAGCTTTGTTAAAAACTTGGTTAAAAGTAAAGGAAAAATTCTATACACATATACCAACCTGGACATCCCCGCAAGAGGCTTTCTTCAGAAGAAGTAGAGAAAAGGAACAATGGATAAGGTATCAAGATATATTAATAAAAGATAAACAAAGAATCTTTGTAATGAAAACAAGAGAGCAACTAAAAGCAGAAAAGATAAATGATAAATGGTTCCTATATATGCAACTTAAAGAAAGATTTAAGATAGACATGAGAATGGACAGAATCACAAAAGAAAAAACAGAAATAGATAAAATTTTATTGGAACCAGGTAGAGGAAAAATTTCAAAGCTATATAAGATCTTAAAAGAAAGGGACTTAGAACAAGAAAAGGTAAAACATGCTATGATAAAGTGGGCCCAAGGCATCGGGGAGAATATACAATGGGACTACTGGGAAGAAACATGGAAAATGACAGCTAAATTCACCCTTTGTCAAAATTATAAAGAAAATTTTATCAAGATGTTTTACCAATGGTACCTATCCCCAATTAAAATCAATGCCATATATAAAAATGAAAACCAAACTGTTGGAAGTGCCAGGAAACTAATGGAATCTTCTACCATATATAGTGGAAATGTGGAAGATCTAGAAATTATTGGAAAATGATCTGTGATGAAATAAAAGAAATATTGAAGATAGATGTACCAGTTACACCACAATTTTGCCTCTTAAACATGACTTATGAGCTAAAAGAGAAGAAACACACAAAAATAATACTATATATGTTAACAATAGCAAGAATCTTATTTGCCAAACATTGTAAGAAAATAACATTACAAACATGTGAAGACTGGTTAGTAAACTTAAGGGAAGCTATGGATATGGATATATTAACAACAAATTTGAAAGGGAAAAATAAAGAAAAAATGGAAGAAGAGTGGAAAGAAATAATGAAGTATATAAGAAAAAAGTTAACATAAAGTGGATACTTATATACAATCATAAGAGGAAATATAAGATAAAAAAAGAAAATTGAAAATAAAGAGGCATATTAGTGAACTGATGTGATTGATCCGATTTGATTGATCTGACTTGACACTACATTGATATTGATATAAGCGATTATTGATATGTATGTATGTATAGAAAAATTAAATTAAGACAAGAAATAAAACTGGTTATAATGAGCTAACAAAAGAAAGGTAACTAAAAATCAACGAATACATAGAATGGAAGGTGAAAGAAAAAACCAAATAGAGAACTATGTGTAGTTAAAGAATTATCTTTTTTTTTGTTTTTGTTTCATAAAGTGAATAACATTAAAGAACCGAGTTTAGATAGAAAGATACTTTTATGAGGAAACAGATAAAGAATAAATAAATATATAGATAGCTATAAGACATCAAGGAAGTCTGACTAAAGCTTTATATCAAAAGCTGTGAATAACAGATAAGGTATACTATGTTATAAAGAAGACATGTATATATACTTAGCTGTTTTATGTGTTTTTGTTTATATGTTTATGTGTTTATATGTTTATGTTTGTTTATGTATGTATGTTTTTAATACAATAAAATTTAATTAAAACAACAACAAAAAAACCAAAACCAAAAAGGTCTCACTGGTTAATTCACTAGATAGTTTATTTGTCCTGAAGGTGCAAAGTTTTTTCCAGCTACAGTCAAATTGGGTGACAAATAAAGTATTCTTGTTTGGACTCAGTTTCCATCTGAAAAACGAGAGGGATTGCCTTTGAAATTATCAGGCTTCTGTTCCATAATTTTACTGGGAGACAGCAGACAGTGATAAACCTGTATCATGTTGCTTTAGGATACTTCACTTAATGATTATTGTAAGGTAAAGTGTGTGTGTGTGCGTACACATGGGTGCATGCGCACCTGGTGACCATGAATTTCATAGAGTTTTTGAAGGCAAGGAATTCTCAGAGGTGGTTTTGCCAGTTCCTTCCTCTGAAATATATCCCACAGTAGCTGGTGTTCCTTGGCACTCTCCCATCCAAGTACTAATAAGGGCTGATCCTGCTTAGCCTCCAAGATCAGACTGGCTCTGGTGCCTTTAGGGTATTTAAGACACCTTGGAAGATGGCTTCCACTAAAAATATAGGAGCAAACCAACAAAAAGAAACTTAAATGGGCCAGTATTCATGAGAGAACAGAAGAATGAGTCTCAGAATGGCAAAGATTTAAAATTATATTATCTAATGTGTTTCAACCCAGCATGCTAGCTGGGGATTCTGGGAACTAAAGTGCACATTAAATTGAGGCACTGCCCTGGCTCAGTGCTAGGGAATCATGAGAACTGTATTTTTTTCTGGGACATTGAGCCTTCTCTGTCAGAGAGCTCTGGTGCCACAATAAATTACAGTTCCCATGATTCCCTAGCACTGAGCCAGGGCAGTGCCTCAATTTAATGTGCACTATTTCTGGCAGTCTGCTTAGGCCCTAAGTCTAAAAAATTGTGTTTCTAAGCTCTGGAATGTATCTAATTAAAATCCTTTCGATGAATCTGCTACTTGCCTTGAAAAGTGGTTGTTTTTGGAAGCTGCTTCAGGGTTGGGTTTCTTTTTTGCCATGCAATGCAGTCCTAATCCTATGGGACATACACACACCCCACTCCATACACAAATGGCAACTATTTAATGTTAAAAGTAGGAGCACTTAGTGATTTCATTAGGTCTTCAATTGGAAACAAACTGACCTAATTCTGGATATTTTGAAAGCAATTAGCAGTGTATCAGATCAGAGGAGTTTCTTTTTCATAAGAAAACAAAGATTATTCCCAGCTATGTTTGCATGAAAGCCTCTGGTTGCATAAACTGGGTGAGTGTATAATTAGTTGATACGTACTTTAGCAAATACATTTAATCTGTGTGTCTGTGTGTGTGCCTTAAAATCACCTGTTGACTTATGAAATCCCATGAATTTCATAGAGGTTTCTTAAGTAAGAGATGCTGAGGTGTGTTAGCCAAAGTGCATTTTTCTGAATTTTGTTGTGTGTATGAATTCCACATAACCCCAGATGTATCCTGCAGTTGACCCCAAGTGCCACCTGGGTGATGACAGGCAGGTCATACAAAGGTCACTTGGAAGAAACCATCTCAAAGACAGGCAGATAGTGTGGGAGTTGCAAATGGACCATGATCACCTCCATAATCAGAAGAATGGGCAATAATTGCCTAGATGTCTCACCTGATGGGCCAGCTAATGACTTAGTCCTTTTCCCATTCACCTTGAATATTGCCAGACCAAATTACCTCACCCATACAATCTCACATCTTTGCCCTGCAGCTAGTTTTATCCCTTAAAAACCCCTGGCTTTCCCCCCTCAGTGTCACTAGTTTGGAGTTCATGGGGACACTAGGTCACTGTGCTCTCTAGTTACTGGCATTTCTGTTCAAACCAACGCTCTTGGAATGGTTGTGTCTCACACCACTTCACCCAATTGGATCCTGGGAAAGCCTCATCTATAGTAAGTATCACCTGTAGTTTTGCCTCAGCATCTTTTCCAAGCTAACCCCTGATTTCCTGAGCCTTGAATGAGTGCATGTATGTATGTGATTTACTGTGTGATCTTCCCTCTTTAATAAAATAATACTTTAATTGGAGAATTCTATCTTTGCATCAATTCTTAGATTCACTGGCCTCTTGGTATACACGTGGGAGATGGTCTCACAGGGTCCTTGTAGCTGACGCCCTCTATGTTTGAGCTACATAAAATTCCCCATAGTAGACTTTTGGCTACAGGTGATTTTGCTAGTTTCTTCCTTTGAAATATAGCCCACAGCATCTGGTATTCATTTTTGATCTCCCATCCAAGTACCAACCAGGGATGATTCTGCTTAGCTTACATGATTACACAGGATCAGACCATTTACAATTTATGACATCTCTGTATGTGTTGATTTATAACTTCATTTCATCCCTTAAATTAGATGACATGGTTTTAAATCTTCAAATATTTATATGTATTTCATATACATTTTACCACAAAATATCCCCTTTCAACACATTTTATCATAAAATACATAATTGTGTGAACATTTTTAAAAAACATTCAATTGTATTGCAAAATTTAGAGAGGTGCAGAATCAAAAGGATGCCTGGGATCTAATCCACATGTTATTTGTAGAAAAGACCATCTTGTGTAGATCTAGCTGTGGATTGCTGATTTTAGTTCAAGAGGTGCTGATGCTCTTTCTCTCTTATTAAAAGAATTGTAAAATAATTAGGTATACAGTGTAAATAAAGGAACAGAAAAGTTTGCATTTCACCTTGGTGCTCCCAGGGAAATATGATTTGATATTACCTACTGAGGTTGAAGCCTTCATAACTAACTAAGATTGATTTTTGTTACACAGTCTTTTCTCCATTAACACAATCCATAGGTTACTTTTAATCTCTAGAATTGATTTATTTAATTCTTGTGGAAGCCATTTATTACACATTATTCTCAGCATTCATTCCCAGCACAAACAGATGGTCAGCAAAACCAATTAACCTTTCTCACTCTGCCTTTCAGACTCTCCACGTCTTCAAAACCCACAGACAAATGAACAGAAACCATCAAGAGATTTCATGCCAGAACATGATGAATAGGAAGCACTTGGTTGGTGCACTTTCAACTTGCTCATGTAGACCTCAACTGTGGAACACCTGAAGATGAGGTTTATAATTTGACAAATACAGGCAAGGAGAGAATTGCAGTGGGACAAATGATTGATGCTTACTTTGTCCCTGCTTGACTCTGAGAGAGCACTGTACAACCATTCTTGATATACATATTTATTCTAAAGAGAGAGATGACCAGCATATCCCATTAAAACATTGAGGAACTTTGTCTCTTGATAAAGAACCTCAAATTCATCACTAATGAGCATGTGTGATACAGGTGAAATAATAACATGGATGATCAAGCAGCCATGTGCCAGAAAATCCTGTCATGAGGCAACTGGAATGTATTTATACTACACAGTTGTAGCACTTTGATACCAGTTTTAACTGCCATGATATCATCTACAAACTTAGGATTCTATTACAGAGAGCTGTACAGCTCTAGTTCAGGGTGGGTGCAGTAGAATTCTAAGTTCCTCACAAAACTACATATCCCATGATTCTTTTAATTGGAGACATGGCAGTTAAATTATCACTAGAGTGCTGCAGATATGCAGTATAGATAAACTCTTGATCATCTATATTCACCTCTGTTTATTGTAATCATATTGTATCTAGTAGTCAAACTTCACAACATGTCCTACAGGAAAATATGAAGCCTTTTCATTCTCTAGTTTAATACTAGCTTGGTTTTTGTCCCAGCTTTTGGCAACTGATAGCAAAAGGTTGGAATTTAGAGTAGGTTGGTACAGTGTACTACTCTTCAGTTTCAAGGCAAGATAAGAAATCAGGGTTTGTTTGTTTTTTTACCTTTCAGGCTAGTCAAAACTGTCTATGTTGTGGAATCCCTGCTGTGATCTACAGGTAGGCCCTCAATATACTCTATTCAGCACAAAATTTCTCCTTCATTTTTGTTTGTAAATTAGCATGAGAAATATACTCAATTATTTTAAAATTTATTGAACAAGTAATTATACCTGTGGGATTTAGCCTATAGATAAAAAATAATGACATAACTATGATCTACTCCAGACTTCCAAAATGATTTGGCATAAATACTACTTCTGAAAGTGGCAATGATTTTCTATTGTTACCTCCAGGCTTGGAAATTATGAAGACCCGTAATACTGAGGTGAAAATGGTATTGCAAGGAAATATGACACATTCAATAGAGTGTGCTCTTGAAAATGTCACCAATGCACCAAGAAGTTGTAAGAGTTACAAGACATAAAAGGCAGCCATGTGGGAAGACCATGAATCTTGGCTTAAATGTTACCAATATTTCATGACTGCAGCATGCCTGAGGCAGGATCCCACACCAAAGAGGAAATATTTGAATGATAGAATCATGTAGAAAATTCCTATCATGTGCCTGGAAGCTCTTGTGGGGTGGGGTGGGGGGAATCCTAGTTTTAATCTGGGACTTTCCACAGAATGTGCCCATCCCACCTACAAACATGACCAGTACAGCATAGTACCTGTTCATATTGAAGGAATATTAATTGAACATTGAAGGAAGGTTGATACTCTCTCTCTCTCTCTCTCTGTGTGTGTGTATGCAAACTAATACAAAATTTGGAGGTATGGGATGAAATAATGCTTTTTTTGCTAGGAAGTTGGAAAATTTTCTTGATTTATGGGAAAAGAAACTACTGTCTATAACTATGGCCAAAGGAACTATTTTCCTTAATTTTTGTGCAGGGGAAGGGGGAGATACACACCCTATTGAACACATGTGTTTGGAGTAAGAAGCTTATATCAGTATGCCTGAATGCAATGCAAAGGAAAATTAATATAGGTGGAATGTATTTGGTATGGAAGATTATATTTAACTTTGAAAAAAAGGATAGGAAATGTCAGATTCTTTGCCAAATACATTGGTTGAAATATTACATAGCTATCATCCTAATTGTATTCTTCAAGAGGTCACTGGGTATCTGGATGCATTGTATTTATCTGCAGCAGTGCACTGAACTTTTGTCAAAAGTACAATGAATGGTCTGTAATTTGATGTCTTCACCTATGCCCATTGTTAGTAATGGGGGTGGATCTTGTCAGAAATGCCACTGAAATCAAAGGCTAAGGGTCTGTGAAAGAGGAGAGAGATCAAAGAGCCATAATTTCCCTTTTAGAAGTCTCTGATCAGAAAGGAAAGAGAATCATTAAATTGTTTAGTTAGTGTGAAGTCGTAGGCTTTCATGGCCGGCATCCATAGTTTTTTGTGGGTTTTTCGGGCTGTGTGGTCATGTTCTAGAAGAGTTTCTTTCTGACGTTTCGCCAGCATCTGTGGCTAGCATCTTCAGGGAAAACTGGAATGGAAGGGAATGGGTCTATATATACTGTGAGGCCCTGGGTAGGGAGGAGTGGTTCCCAGGTGAACTGTGTGTTGTTCTGTGTTGAATAGGTATTTTCAGACCCAGAAAAACCCAGAGGACTGAAGACAAGCAGCCACCCAAAGGGAAGGTATTTTTACCATATATCAAAGGAGTCACAGACAGAATAGGGAAAGTAGTGAGGAAACACAACCTCCAAATGGTTTACAAACCAACCAAGAAAATCCAACAAATGCTGTGCTCAGCGAAGGACAGGAGAGACCTTCTCACAGCTGCAGGAGTTTACCGCATACCATGCAGCTGCAGACAAGTCTACATAGGGACCACCAAACGCAGTGTACAAACACGAGTCAAGGAACATGAGAGACACTGCAGATTGGGCTAGCCAGAAAAATCAGCAGTAGCAGAACACATCATAAACCATCCTGGGCATAAAATGCTGTTTGAAAACACTGAAATTCTGGACCATGCCAACAACTATCAGGTCAGAATGCACAGGGAAGCCATCGAAATCCACAAACACTTGGATAACTTCAACAGGAAAGAAGAAACCCTTAAAATAAACAAGATATGGCTACCAGTCCTACAAAATAAGAAAATCAGCACTCAGCAAGTGCAAATGGGAAACCAACCAGGGTCAGGGGCTTTCCCAGCAGACAATAGCAGACAATATCCTAGATTGCATATCCTCACCTGGAAGCCATGCCATTAACAACAGAACAATACCTATTCAGCACAGAACAATACACAGGTTACATGGGAATAGCAGACAATATCCTTGATTGAATACCCTGAAGCCATGCCATTAACAACAGAACAATACCTATTCAACACAGAACAACACACAGTTCACCTGGGAACCACTCCTCCCTACCCAGGGTCTCACAGTATATATAGACCCATTCCCTTCCATTCCAGTTTTCTCTGAAGATGCTAGCCACAGATGCTGGCGAAACGTCAGAAAGAAACTCTTCTAGAACATGGTCACACAGCCTGAAAAACCCAGAAAAAACTATGTTTAGTTAGTGTGTCAGTATTTTTGTTCCTGTCACAGAAAGCACAGTCTCAAAGAATGCATATTCAGCAGAAATATTAGTTATAGCAAAATGACATCTTAAACCATAAATTGCATTTTAGCAACACAAAATGCATATGCTTTCATTCTAATTATTTTATTTGAGTTCAGTTATGATTCTGTTTTTACTCTTTTGATCAGTTGTGTTACTATTGTGGAAATGTAGAGGTACAATTTAACAGCCAAGTATCTATAAGGTGCAACACAGAATGAAGGACCATATGAATATGAACCCCAAATTCTAAAAAAATGAGGTAGAAACTGCAATAAGAGTAATTGGGACAGATTCTATTCCTATTGAACTGCTACAATCCACAGACAAAATCAACTTTAGTGATAACTAAAATAAGCTAACAAATATTTAAAACAAAATGGTGGCCAACAGACTGGAAACAATCAATATACACCCCTATCCACAAAAAAGAGGACACAAATGACTGCAGCAACTATAGGACCACAGTATTAATATCCCACACAAACAAAACCATATTCAAAATTCTTCAACATAGACTCCAGTCGTACATGGAGGGAAAATTCCAGGGGTGCAAGCAGGGTTCGAGAAGGGCAAAGGCACTAGAGACCACATTGCAAACTTATGATGGCTAATGGTGCATAGTAAGGAATTCCAGGAAAAAAAAATCAGTGTGTGCTTCATAGACTAAAGCAAAGCATTTGACTGCATAGATAATGAAAGCTATGGATGGCTCTCAAAGACATGGAATGCCACTACATCTGATAGTCCTGATGAGAAATCTGTACTTATGACAAGAGGCTACTATTAGAACACAATATGGAGAAACAGAATGGTCCCCAAGTGGCAAAGGAGTCAGGCAAGACTGCATTCTATCACCCTATTTGTCCAATTTGTATGCAGAAAATATCATATGAAGATCAGGCTTAGAGTCAGAAAAAGGAGGAGTAAAGACAGGGGGAAGGAATATCAACAATGTAAGACACTTAGATGACACTACATTACTGGGGGAAAATATCACATACTTGGAACAATTATTAAGGAAGGTTGAAGAAGAAAGTGCAAAGGCAGGCTTACTGCTAAACACAAAGAAATCAAAAATAATGACCATAGAGGAGCTACATAAATTCAACCTAGACTAGGGGTAGGCAACCTAAGGCCCGGGGGCTGGATGCGCCCCCCCCCCCGAGGCCTTTGGACTGGCCCCAGGCTGGTCCTGCCGACGCCGACGCCACCCCCCACTGCCGCCCGCCATGATGATATTGATTATTGTTGTTATTACTTGTTCTTGGGGTTTTCTTGGCAAAATCGCCACAGGGGTTTTGCCATGGCTTTTCTGGGGCTGAGAGAATGTGCATGCATATATTTTAAATTTTAATTTTTTTAATGTTTTAATTTTAATTTATTTATTTATTTATTTATTTTTGGTGCTTCAGCCTCCCAATTGTCTGAGGGACAGCAACCCAGCCCCCGACTCAAAAAGGTTGGCTACCCCTGACATAGACAATGAGGAAATCAAAATAAAGAATTCCCATACCTTGGATCAAACATTTATCAGGACAGAAACTGCTATCAAGAAATCAGAAGAAGACCAGGAATGGGAAGAGCAGCTATGAAAGAACTGAAAAAGACCATAGAGAGCAAAAATACACAACTGAGCACTAAAGTCAGAATCATCCAAGCTATTGTATTCCCTACCACCATGTATGGATGTGAGAGCTGGACAATAAAGAAAGTGGATAGGAAGAAAATCAACCCATTTGAGATGTGATGCTCGAGAAGAGTGCTGAGGATATGGTGGACGGCTAAAAAGACAAGCAAATGGGTCCTGGAACAGATCAAACATGAACTCTCCCTGGAAGTCAAGATAATTGAATTGAGGTTGTGGTACTTTGGCCACATCATGAGAAGGCATGACAAGATAATAATGCTAGGAAAGTTAGTGAGTAGTAGAAGACAGTAGAAAGAGAGGAAGACCTCAGTGCTAAATGTATAGACTCATTTAGGGAGGTCACTGGTCTGAATTTATGGCATCTAAGAAAAGCAGTGGAGGACAGGGGGATTTGGAGTCTATGGGATTGCGATGAGTTGAGGTAGACTTGAGGGCAGTTAACAACAACAATCTATAACTTCACAACAGTGTGTGAGTGTATAACACTTCCACCTCCACTACTCCTTTGCCACAGTGATAAGAATATAGATTTATATTATAGAATATAGATATAGGGCCTTTGCAGACTGCCAGAAATAGTGCACATTAAATTGAGGCACTGCCCTGGCTCAGTACTAGGGAGTCATGGGAACTGTATTTTTTTCTGGGACATTGAGCCTTCTCTGTCAGAGAGCTCTGGTGCCACAATAAATTACAGTTCCCATGATTCCCTAGCACTGAGCCAGGGCAGTGCCTCAATTTAATGTGCACTATTTCTGGCACTCTGCAAAGGCCCATAGAATACTTTTCTGTTAGCATAAAACCTATTTCTAGACTTGGAATTTCAAAATGCTTTTGATACAATCTCTTACCAAAGGTTCAAGTGTAAAGTTGACACTGATGGAACAAGAGAATGGTTCTTCTTATGGACTGGTAATTGGTAACTGGTAACTATAAGAGTAAACAGAAATTAGGAATATGAGTATGGACAGTACTATTTAGAGGACAATACAGTCATCCCTCCACATTTGTAGCTTTGACTTTTCATGGATTTGATTAATATGTTCTCTCTAGGAATCTCTAGGTTCTCTAGTGTGACTCTATGGTCAATGTCAACCAGAAGTCAGGCTGCATGTAGAAATTCCTAGAGAGAACAGTTGTCTGAGCATTTGTAGATCCTCCAGTGCAGTTCTATGGTCAGCTTTCTGCAGATATTGACCATAGAGTTGTGCTGGAGAACCTAGAGAGTCCTAAAGAGGTGTTCTCTTAGGTAAAAAAAAAAAAAGAGTGTTTTTTAATTTGTGTGGAGCAAATGTGGAGGACCCACCGTATTCTGTAGGAGTAAACAGAGACAAAACCCACTGGGTGACCTTGAACAAGTCACATGCTCTCAGTCTCAGAGGAAGGCAATGGCAAACCTACTTTGAACAAATCTTGCTAAGAAAATCCCATGATAATGTGCTTTAGGGTTGCCATAAATCAGAAATGACTTGAAGGAGATTATTGCACATGCCTTATCCCATCTTTTCCCTGAAGGGATACATGCACATTTAACTGTCAATAATGGATCTTATTGCATTCTCTTGGGCATATGTAGCCTGGGCTTATCCCACGGCTTTTCAGGGATTGGAAAATCCCATCCTTGAAAAGCTGTGGGATAAGCCCAGGTTGCATATGGGCTGCATATGCCTGACCTCAGGAGAATGCAATAGGATCTGTTATTGACAGTTGATCATGTGTGTATCCTGTCAGGGAAAAGATGGGATAAGGCATGTGTGGTAATCTCTGAAGGTGCACATCAACAACAAAACAGAGATTAAAAATGAGCACATAGATCCCATAAAGGAGTATAATTAGTGGGGCTGTAGCTTAGTGTCTGATGCTCCCTTGCCTTGCAACTCTGCTTTTGTGGCTCCCTTTGCTGACACAAGCACTGTGTAGCAGAGTGAGCTCCCATCACTAGTCCCAGCTTCTGCTAATCTAGCAGTTCGAAAGCATGTAAAAGTGCAAGTAGATAACCAGGTACCACTTCAGTGGGAAGGTGACAGCGTTCCATGCAGTCATGCTGGCCACATTGTCACAGAGTCATCTTTGACAATGCTGGCTCCCTCGGCTTAGTAACAGAGGGCCTTTGCAGAAATAGTGCAAATTGAGTCTGCTTTAACTGCCCTGGCTCAGTGCTACTGAATCATGGGAATTGTATTTTTTTCTGAGAGATTGAGCCTTCTCTATCAGAGAGCTCTGGTGCCACAATAAACTACAGTTCCCATGATTCCCTAGCACTGAGTCAGGGAAGTTAAAGTGGACTCAATTTGCACTATTTCTGGCAGTCTGCAAAGGCCCAGAGATGAGCACTGCCCCCCAGAATCGGAAACGGCTTGACAATCTGGTCAAAGGGGACCTTTACCCCCTCCTTTTTTCCTGTTTCTATCCTATTCTTTCACCTACCTGTTCACCCTTTCTCTCTTCCTCCTCTCTTTATCCTTCCAGCTCCTCCGGTTCTTTCTTTCCTTTGCCCTTCTGTTTCTGTCCCTCCATTCTCTCTCTTCTGTCTGCCTCTGCTTCACCCACCCACACCTTCCCATTTATTTCTGCTTCACTTTCCTCTGACATTTTCTCTCCCTCTGCTCAGTCCAGGCTACCAGCACTGTACCATCACCCATGTCCTGCTCTCTTGGGGATAGAAGCATGGACACTGCCACTGGTAGGCTGGAGTCAGTGATAGAGAAGCTGTGCTGGGCACAGGTAGCCCAGCCTGGAGGCAGACTGGTGAGGCAACTGATACCAGATTGCCCATAGTATTGGTGCACCCAGTCCAAAGGCAATGACACCCTTGCTCAGTGATCTGAATTGGTGATGAACAATGAAGTAATTATTCAAGGTCATCTGAACAATCACTCCAAATTTGGAAAATATAACTTGGCAAATATTATTTCCATCCTGAAGTCATAATATTTGGGGGAGGGGGGAAATTGGTCAGTTCAAAATTAAGGGAAGGACTTCCTAAACAAAAAAGTTTGCTGTTTCAATTTTTTTTAATGTTTCCATATGGTGGAGGTATATTGTTAGGTGGAAAAGTGAATGGAGCATTATTTAATAAAGCTAATGGTGGGAGATCCCTAAGGATTGATGAAAGGATTCACACACAAAAATAGTAATACTATGGAATCCAACTCCAATTCAGATGATTTAAAAAGGGGATTAGACAATACATGGTGAGTAAAGGCTATACATGGCTACTGCTTCTGATATCAGACAAAGTTTATGTCTGAACAGAAGCTGCTGGAAAGCAACAAAGACGATTATTGTCCAGTGTGTTGACTTCTGATGAGCATCTGGGCATCCAAAGCCAGGAAGTGAATATGTGAAAGTTTATTTCCATATACAGAACATGCTTGTTTGGCGGTCTTTCTCTGGAATCTAGGTCTGTTTTAACAAAGGAACCCTTGGGAACTTCCACTCCTAATTGATGGGATATTGTAAAGTGATCGCTTTAAATAGTACATTGTTGAGAGCTTCCTCTTAAATTTATTGTGATGGATTTGTTTTTAGGTACATGTGTATGCTCATTAAAAACCTGTACAGGTCCCCCCCCCCCCCCGGTGTTGGATTTAAGCAAGCAAAATTGCAGCATAACCAGGGTAGAGAGAAAACTGCTTTATTTCTTTTTACATAAAATTTTTAATTGTGTGGCCTAATGGGGTTTAAAAGATTTCAAAATGTGTTCTCATTTCCTGCTTCATAAAATTGAGAGAGAGAGAAAGAGAGAGAGAGAGAGAGAGTGTAGGAGAGGAGAGAAATATCACCCATTAGATTTCAGTGCAGTGAAGATCTGTGAATTAATTTCTTATACTTTTCTTACTGGTTTGCAGCGCTTGTTTTAATTAACAGAATGATATTTCTCTGTGTCCTTGCTGTCTGCAGCTGCTTCTTTTTGAGCACATGGGACACATCTTTTAAATCCTTGATTGAGTCCTAGATTGACATTGGAAGAGCTGTTGTTTAAATCTGTGTCTTTTCTCTACACAAGAGAATGTAAACTCAAGATTGGAATGCTGTAGAATCATAGCACACCTATGGACTTAAGAATCTCAAACCTGCCATGCCAGACGTATGCATTTGTTAGTTAACAGCAGCTCCCATAAGCACCACCTCACAATAAAACTGTATAACTGTCAGGAAGATTTATGGCTTTCTATTGTTAAGCTCCCAGACAGATAATTTTTCAATGTCCACTTTTTTTCCTACAGTATTGCATAAAATGGGATTTTATAATTTAGAGTGCAGCAAGATCCTCCACTCTGGAAAATAATTTCTTTCTTTTTTGGGGAGTGGGGGAACTCAAGACAGCACTTTCAGCCACCAGTAGATATTGTAATAAATAGCATTTTGTCAATATTGTTGTGATTATCATTTATGTTTCCCCCTTTATGACAGATGGATTTGGGGCAAGGGATACTTTGGACCTGACATATGAGTTCACACAGTCTTTATTCACAGGGTTTGAACTAATTGAACTAATTTCTAATTTGGCCTACTTTTAAAATGGCATCCTTTTTGTACACCAGAGATTTCTTTTGTGCCAAAAAGACTTTCTTCATCTTCATTTAAATATTTGTTACCTTTTAAACTGTATTTTATTCTTTTAACATGCAATTTGTTTTAATATTGTAATAATTTAATTCTATTCTAATGTACTTTTTGTATGTTTTTAATTGTACTGTTTTTTTAAATATTGTGAGCCTGAGTCCCAGTTTTGAGGGAAAGGGCGGGAAATAAATAAATATAATAATAAATATAATAATTTGTAATTCTCTGCCCATTTGGAAGGTTGATCCTATCTAGTGGCATTATTTACCTTAAAAATTTGAATTAGTTGTGTAATATACAAAATCTTTAAAAATGTCACATGATTAGGGCTGCACAATGGAGGAGCAAGGACACAATGGAGGAGCAAGGACTGGTCTTGATTGCATCAACATGTCTCTATCATCTGGCCCTGCACATGTTTCCAGTGGAGGTTTCCAGTGATGAGCCAGCACAATGTGCCAGGGCTCTGAATCATGATGGAGATATCCTCCCTGCAGTACCATAGTACCAGAGAAAATATACCTCTGGATACCAGGTTCTGGGGAGCATTGTTAAGAGGATGCTGTTGTGTTCATGTCCTGCTTGTGGGTTTCCAACAGGCAACTGCTTGGGCACTGTGGAAACACAAATGCTGGACTGATCCAACATGGCTCTTCTCCTCTGATGCATGAAGGAATAGGGGGCATGCTTCTCAAATTTGCAGATGACACCAAATTAGGAGGAATAGCTAATACCCCAGAGGACAGGATGAAAATTCAAAATGATCTTAATAGATTAGAAAGCTGGGCCAAAACTAACAAAATTAATTTCAACACAGAGAAATGTAAGGTACTGCACTTAGGGCAAAAAATTGAAATGCATAGATATAAGACAGGGGACACCTGGCTTAACGAGACTACATGTGAAAGGGATCTAGGAGTCCTAGTGGACCACAAGTTGAACATGAGTCAACAGTGTGATGCCACAGCTAAAAAGGCCAATGCAGTTTTAGGCTGCATTAGTAGAAGTATAGTATCTAGATCAAGGGAAGTAATAGTGCCACTGTATTCTGCTTTGGTCAGGCCCCACCTGGAATACTGTGTCCAGTTCTGGGCACCACAATTCAAAAAGGATGTTGAAAAATTGGAGTGTGTCCAGAGGAGGGTGACTAAAATAGTGAAGGGTCTGGAAACCATGCCTTATGAGGAAAGACTTAGGGAACTGGGTATGTTTAGCCTGGAGAAGAGACAGTTAAGAGGGGATATGATAGCCCTGTTTAAATATTTGAAGGGATGTCATATTGAGGAGGGTGCTAGCTTGTTTTCTGTTGCCCCAGAGAACAGGACCTGGAACAAAGGATGCAAGCTGCAGGAAAAGAGATTCCACATTAATATTAGGAGAAACTTCCTGACAGTGAGAGCTGTTTGACAGTGGAACACACTCCCTCGGAGTGTGGTGGAGTCTCCTTCTTTGGAGGTCTTTAAACAAAGGCTGGATGGCCATCTGTCGGGGATGGTTTGATTTTGAATTCCTGCATGGCAGGGGGTTGGACTGGATGGCCCTTGTGGTCTCTTCCAACTCTATGATTCTATAATTCTATGATTCTATGATTCTAAGAGCGGGATATGACAGTGCAGATTAGGCCAACTAGTATGTGATTGCTGTCCTCACTGTGTGAAATCAAAAGTGCCATCAAGGAACTATGGCTATAGATAAATTAGTTGTAGAAATTTTGAAAAACCAAAAACCAACCAAATTTCTCCTTATTGCCGCATACCCCCCCCCCCCCACAAAACAAGCAGGTTGAAGATGGACATGTCTATCTAGATCTGAACCACTCTGAACATAGATTTGTTTTTTGTCTTCAAATCATTTCTGAGTAATGGCAATCCTAAGGCACCCCTATCTTGTTTTCTTTGTTCGAGGTGTGTGTGCCTCTGTCTTCCTCTGAGGCTGACAGCCTGTGACTTGCCCAAGGTTACCCAATGGATTTCCTTCCTCAGGACCGAGCAGGGACTAAACCCTGGTCTCCAGAGTCATTGTCCAACACTCAAATCACTACACCATGCTAGCTCCTGCATGGAAATACTTATCTAACTTTAGATCAGTCTGAAGTTTGAACTACAAAAGCAGCAACATGAAAGAAAGGGAAGATAGTTTTTGTGGGTTTTTCAGGCTGTGTGGCCGTGTTCTAGAAGAGTTTCTTTCTGACGTTTCGCCAGCATCTATGGCTGGCATCTTTGCCATAGATGCTGGCGAAATGTCAGAAAGAAACTCTTCTAGAACATGGCCACACAGCCCGAAAAACCCACAAAAGCCATGAAAGCCTACGACTTCACAAAGGGAAGATAGGTAGGGAAGGGCTTTGTGGCATGGCACAGCATCCCAGCTCATTCTCTGACTGATTTTTCTAGTTAAAGGAGTTTCATATACCATGCTAGGGATAGACTGCAGCCAAAGGCTCTAAGTAATCTCTGCCAGTCAAAGAGAGACAGGTTAGTTGGACCTGAAGTCTAATTTAGTATAAAGCATCTCCAGACATTCATGTGGCACAAGTACAGGCAGACTCAGTTATCACATGCCAGTCTTTGGTATTACTCTCTGTATACTTTCCCTGCCCCATTGCTTCTTTAGATATATTTGTTTGTCATCAAATTGATGCAGGTCAGGCTGTTAAAATATTTTGTTTATTAACTGAATTGACAGGAGCACACTGCTGACTTGGGATACACCCATCACACAGAAAGGACGCATGTAGGTGAAATGCCTTTGAACTGACACTGTATGAAACACATTCAATAGTGGTCAGCTCCTCTTCTTCACATTCCCTGCAAATGGACATATCTATGCTTATGGCTGCTAAAATACTGGATGACAGTGCCTGATAGCCAGTGTTTGTGTGCAGTATCCAAGACTGACCTCTTGGTCAACAATGCAAGACAAAAAACAATACAGATGGCAGTAGTGAGTCCTGAAACTGATTCATTTAAAGATGGGGGATGTATCTGCCACCTGAAAATATTTAAGAGACATAGGAGATTATCACATGTGGTGCTTAAACCAGAATTTAGTTGTAAAATAGAGCCTTTGGTGACACTTATCCTCCAACTGTAGCTCTTACATATATGATATGTGGTTAGGGTGTCCCTTTTAATTGATGGGGGAAACATGTCAATAAGCTACCAATCAAGTGGCAGTCCCATTAATCCTCATATGCAAAACATCACTGTTGGGGCAGTTGCAATATTGTCAGTCAATTGGTGTCACAATCTCTTCCCCTCCCCCTGCTCCCCCCTTGTTATTCCTAAGTAGTCTGATTCCCTTTAATTTAATTTATTTTAAAACTTAAATTACATTAAGTTTCCGCCCTCGAAGGATGATGGAACCTAAAAGGTTCCAGGAAGCCTTAGAGGGTTTTATGGTTGGGAACGACGGAAATCCTGTCGAAACTCTGGTTGATACCTGGAACAACGATCTTACCAGAGCTGTAGACATTATCGCTCATGTGCGTCCTTACCAACCCACTTCGAATAAAAAACCATGGTACATGGAAAATCTTCGGCAAATGAAGCGGGTTGTTCAAAGACTGGAGCGCCACTGGCAGAAACATCAACATTTATCTGACAAGACACTCCAAAGAAACCATTTGGACTCTTATGGGGTGGCAATAGATGCAGCAAAGAAACTTTTCTATGCTGCCCATATTACACCTGTAAAGTCCAGTCCAGCAGAGCTATTCAGAGTGGTCAAAAAATTAACACAATTGCCTCCCTCCCTGAACTTACTATTGGAACCAACTAAAGCCTGCTGTGATGCTTTTAACAACTTGTTTATAGATAAAATTTCTCAGATAAGGGTCGATCTAGATGCCGGCATTATAACAGAACCAATAAGAGAGATGTCCAGGGACTCTGTGGACTGTATTAAACTGGATCGATTTGAGTTTGTAAATACCGATGAAGTGGACAAGCTTCTTGGAAGTGTTAGGAAGATGACGTGCCCTCTTGATCCTTGCCCATTGTGGCTGACTGCCCAGGGAGGAGATGCAGTAAAATCGTTGCTGCAGTGCATAATTAATACATCTCTCAGGGAGGGCAAATTTCCACCAAACTTAAAATGAGCGGTATTTAAACTGCTCCTGAAAAAGCCCTCCCTTGACTCCTGGTAAGAACCAACTATAGACTGGTCTCTTTATTACCATTTCTGGGCAAGGTGATCGAGAGGGCAGTCGCCTTCCAACTCCAGGCAGTCTTGGATGAAGCCGATTATCTGGACCCATTTCAAACCGGCTTCAGGGTGGGATACGGAGTTGAGACTGCCATGGTCGCCTTAGTTGATGACCTCCATCTGGGTATCGACAGGGGAAGTGTGACCCTGTTGGTGCTCTTGGACATCTCAGCAGCATTCGATACCATAGACCATGGTATCCTTCCAGGATGCCTGAGGGAGTTAGGTATTGGGGGCACTGCGCTCCAGTGGCTCCGGTTCTACCTCTCAGGCAAATCCCAGATGGTGAGGCTGGGGGACAGTTGCTCCTCTGAGAGGGAGCTGACATCTGGCATCCTGCAGGGCACCATACTGTCCCCCATGCTGTTTAACATTTACATGAAGCCGCTGGGAGAGATCATCCGGAGATATGGGGCGCGGGGTTATCAATATGCTGATGACACCCAACTCTATTTCTCTATGTCTCCAACTGCTGTGGTGACTAAGCATGGTATCTCTCCTCTGGATGCCTGCCTTGGGTCGGTAATGGGCTGGATGAGGGAAAACAAACTCAAGCTGAATCCAGAGAAGACAGCGGTACTAGCGATAGGTACCCCCGATCCAGGAAGGGAGTTTTGTCATCCAGTCCTGGATGGGGTCACACTTCCCCTAAAGGACAAAGTACGCAGTTTGGGAGTACTCCTGGACTCATCCCTGCAGTTGTCATCTCAAGTAGATGCGATGGCCAGGAGTGTTTGGAACCAGCTTCAGCTGATTCTTCAACTGCGTCCCTACCTGGACCGAAGGGACCTTGAAGCAGTAGTACTTGTCCTGGTAATCTCTTGTTTGGACTTCTGTAATGCACTCTACATGGAGCTACCTTTGTACCAAGTTCGGAAGCTTCAGCTGGTCCAAAATGCGGCAGCCAGACTGGTTGCTGGAACATCTAGAGCAGACTACATTACACCAATATTAAAAGCTCTTCAATAATAATAATAATAATAATAATAATAATAATAATAATAAATTTTATTTATAGCCCGCCCCTCTGCTCGGCAATCAGGGCAGGTTACAGCATTTAAGCCATTCATTGGCTGCTGATTAGCTTCCGGGCGCAATACAAAGTGTTGGTCATCACCTATAAAGCCCTACATGGCTTGGGTCCGAGTTACTTGAAGCAACGCCTCTCCCCACACAATCCGTCCTGCACCCTCAGAACATCAGGGAAGAATTTACTAAATTACTGTAAAACTAAACTAATATCTACTTCCCAAAGATCATTCATGGCTGCAGCCCCCAAGTTGGTCTGCCGGAGGAGATTCATCTTATTTCCACGCTAGAGGTCTTTAAGAAGGCACTTAAGATGGAGCTCTTCCAGTGGGCCTATCCACCTGACCTCCCTAACTGAACATAAGATTAGACATGACCATCTTATAAGGACCTCCCGGGTGAAAAAAATTATATCACTCACGGCATAGACCTGTATTGTAATTTTATTATTGTTTTAATTATTGCTATTATTTTATTGTTTTTACTGTTGGGTTTATTGTTTATTATTGTTCTTTTTATTACTGTTGTGGTTTTATTCTTATGTTTTTCTTTCTTTTTATTGATTGTACTACTGTACATTTTGTACATTTTATTTTTGTACTCCTGCCTCGATCTGTAGGGAGAGGCGGGAACTATAAATAAATTATATTATTATATATTATTATTAACAGAACTGCAGAATGGCATTAAAAATGTCAAAAAGAAAATAAAAATAAACCAAAAGGCATGGGGCAGGAAGATGTAGTGAAAGGGGAGACTGGAAGGAATTGCAATAGCAGAAGGAGCTCCAGCCATGCAATTGACAAGGCTGCCCTCAAAATGGTATGTTTCTGTTTGCTTTAACAAGTGCAATTGTGATGAGAATGGGGCTTGTGTGATAATGCCCTCAGTGTTCAGGGACCAAGTATGGAAAGAAGGAGGTTTATACGCATGAAATGTGAGTAGAGGTATGGAAGTTGCCATTCTGCATAACAGCTTTCCCAAGCTCTAGGAAAGGCCCCTTTCAGAGATTCCTCTTCAGCATAGAAAGATTAGATACTAAGGAAACAGAGACATTGTGTGCACAGTCATGTGTGCAGAGCCATATCCATCCATTTCCCAGTTTTAGACCTCAGGTGAGCAAATGGAATACCCGCACTAGGCTAAGAAGTACGCAGGAAAATGGCACTTGGTATCACAAGTGTAAATGTTATGCTTGGAAACAGTCATAGTAACTTCAAGGGTGGACTTCTGCAATGTGCTCTACGTTGGACTACCTTTCTACCAAGTTCAGAAACTCCAATTGGTTCAGAATATGGTAGCTAGATTGATTACAGGTACATCTTGGAGTGATCAAATCACACTGATCTTAAAATCACTCCACTGACTGCCAATTAGTTTCCAGGCAAAGTAAAAAATGTTGATTGTTACCTTTAGAGCCCTACGTGATTTGGGTCCAGGTTACCTACAGGATCACCTTCTCCCATACAATCCTCCCTGTACATTCAGGTCCTCTGGAAAATGTTTGCTCCAACTGGCCAGGACTAGATTAGCAACGGTTTCCCAGAGGACCTTTTCATCTGCTGCCCCAAGACTGTGGAATGACCTGCCAGAAGAGATACGACAGCTGAAAATGCTGACTGCATTTAAAATGGCAT
The DNA here is from genome assembly GCA_026167975.1 of Phrynosoma blainvillii. Lineage (NCBI taxonomy): Eukaryota > Metazoa > Chordata > Lepidosauria > Squamata > Phrynosomatidae > Phrynosoma > Phrynosoma blainvillii. The sequence goes on along the minus strand of JANUYF010000002.1, from coordinate 279,525,182 downwards.
TAAAGACATATCTCTTCTGGAAAGCCTACGCAGTCAATTTTAAATTACAACTTTTTAACTGGTATATTTTAAATAGTATATTATATGAATGTATTTTATAGTTTTAACTGCTGGTTTTATGTATTTTAAATTGTGTTTTGTATTTTAACATGTTGTACCCCACCTAGAGCCTTGAGGATAGGTGAGAAAGATCATTATCATTATCATTATCATTATCAATGATGATGATGATGATGCAAACGTTAGCTTGAAAAATGATCTTCCATGAATGGTGTGGCTTTTGTTCCTTCACATGAACATCACACAAACATCCCCAAATGGCAATAGCTATTTCCAAGAGGCTATATTACTCCAGTATTTGTATAGAAAATGATGGTAATAATAATGTCATGCAAGACAGGTCATAGACAAAGTATACTTATTCGTGTTCACAGATGCATCAAAGATTAACATTGCTGAAAAATGCTAGAGAAAAGAGTGCTATTCTTAATTTTAAATTATGTAATGTTTTGCTGTGCTTCTGAGATGTTAGCTTGGTTTGAATATCCCCAGACTGCCCTCACTCTCCAGTGTCAAGTTAACATTTTGATATTGTGTTGAGCTCTTGTTCTGCAGACCAATGTTGCTTTGGACAAGAGAGATATTAAGTTAAATTCTTCTTACCTTGAATTGTGCATGAATTATTCAAAACTTTCACATTAGCATCTGTCCATGTAACCTCACTTGTCATTCACAAAAGGTTGGGTTTCTTTTTCCATCTCTGCCAAGGTATATTGTCTCTAATATTATCCTTGTCAAACATCACTCTCTGAGAATGAACTCATATGATGAGTATCTAAGTGAATGTAGCCAAAATGTAGCACTGGAGAAGATTTCAGATGTGCAGAGAAACCCACATTGTTTGTTAAAAAAAATATATGTGTGTATGTGATGGAACCTCTCCCCAGGTTTGCTCCACAGTTCCAACCCTTGGGCTGCTATCATTCACTTTGATCTTTTGCCCTTAACACCTTCCCCTGGGTCTGGTACTTGGGCTTCACAATGACCTCTATACTAGACAGTTGGCTGTGTTGATCAGTGACTTTAGTGTGGTAAATTATGACTGGTCTTCCCTTTCAGTTTTTAAAGACAAATAATCAGACACAGTTGTAGAATATATATACTGCAACATTAGGAAGAACTTCCTGACAGTAAGAGCTATTTGACAATGGAACACATTCCCTCAAAATGTAGTGGAATCTTCTTTTTCAGAGGTTTTTACACAGAGGCTGGATAGCTATCTGTCAGGGGTGCTTTGATTGTGAGTTCCTGCATGGCAGCAGGTTGGAATGAATGGGCCTTGAGGTCTTTTCCAACTCTAGACTCTATGATTCTAGATCTCTGACTACTTGAAATAGTTCTGTTAAATAGTTCTGTGCAGATGCAAGTTTGTTAGGCAGAAAAACCTTATTTGCAGCCCTTATTTTAGCCTATTTTCAGTTGGACCCATTCTCAATTTTCTGCTAGCATCACTGTAATCTCTCTCTTGTTTGTTTCATTGCTGCCAGCTCCTTAGAAAAACAGGGGGCTAGTTTAGCTCCACTCTGTAAGATGGGACACTTAGGAGCTATTATGTCTACCACCCTGGTCATTTCCCTCTTTCAGGGATCAAGTAGGGTTTTGGCAAGAATCACCTGCCAAAGCAGTAGGAAGCTTTCCAAGAGCATGAGAAATCCATACAAATCCATAGGTCTCCTGGGGTGGACCATATTAATGATTACCCCATCCCTGCAGAGGTTCTGAGTGTAAACCTGACCAAGAAGTGATCTATTCGTGACAATGGAACAGTAGAAAGCTTCTCCATTCCATGATCACCACTGTCCTATTCTGTACAGAAAACAAGATCTAGAGTGTGCCCAGCAGCATGAATGGGGCCAAATGTGACAGACCCATGGTTGACATAGCAGACCTAACCTAAAGTCCTAAGCCACTCTTGACAGGGTAGCCTCAGCATGAATGTTGAAGTCCCTCAATAGCACAAGCTGCGAAGACTCCAACACCACTCCTTGCTAGCACAGAAAAGAAGACTGTTGAGCAGTAAGGTGGCCCTAGTATGTTCCAGCTACCTGCCTTTAAATAAATACAAATAAACTCAAACTCTGCAGACTGAGGGATAGGGTGCCTGTTCAGATGGATATTATTCCAACAGTATTTCTTTCCAAAAGATTTCCAAAGAGATTGTGGGCCGATGCAGACGGCCAAGAAGGGGCGGCTCTGGGCCACCCCTGGGAGTGGTGAATCAGGGCCACGGCAATGACATGCTGCAGCCCCAATCCTCCTTTTTGCCTCCCCCAAAAGAGCGGCAAAAGGCCACCTTTAGAGCCGCCACCACAGCTCTTTTGCGTCCCTTTGGGGCAGCATGCTGCGCCAAGAGGACGCCCTGACGCTGCATGCTTTGCGGATGGGTGCATGGAGTCGGGGCAGCCAATGTGCAGTTGCCCCACCCCAACTCCACGCCCAGGCCAGCCTAAACTGCTGGTCTGCATCGTCCCTATATTTCTTTCCAAAGATATATAAGATTCAGAATGATTAATATAGCAAACCTCTAGAATAAATAAATCTCTTTTCAAAATATTAGGAGGAATTTATGACTAAAAAGTTTTGCTTCTGTCATTCATACAGAATTGAGAACCCGGGAGCAGGTAATACAAAATTTTCTGAGTCCACCCCTCTGGATGGCCTAGGCTTCTGGCAGTCTGGATAGTGAAAAATTAAAGAATACATTACAAAATAAGTTTTGGTATCTCAGAAATCCAGAGAGTGGCTAAAATCTCTGCTGTTAAATACAAGAAGGGTGTGTGTGTCTTGCTCCAGTCCCAATGCCTGATGTCAGCATTCATATTGTGGTAACCTTAGTCTAATAGGTGGTCTGTAGATTTCATTTGGCATAAAATGTAACATCACAGTTGTTATGAAAAGAATAACCAAGCACATGATATTATTTCAGTTGATTTTTGAATCTTTGAAGCCATGATTGTTGAGTATGCCACTGTGTATATCTAACCATAGTCTCTTCTCCTATTTTTGAATTTGTCTAGTTAACACTGTTTTGATTTTGCCCCTACTTTTGAGGGGATGGGAGAAGCAAAGGCAAAAAGGAAAGAAAGAAAGAAAGAGAGATGAGAAACCAGGAAAAAGGAACAACCCCCTCAGAAGGAGAAACATGCAATTCAAATATCAGTTTGTTTGCTTTTTTCATCTTTTCATGCAGAAATGAACTTTTCATATGCACATGCTATGTTGGTCCATGTGATGCTTTGTCAGGGATTGTGTCTGTGTGTGTGTGGAGTCATTCTCTGGATCTCTTATTTGTGTTTCTCATGGCAAAATCCCAACACCCAAGCCTAGTGTCACCACAGCTTTGTATCTGCCAAAAAGATTGCAGAAAGCTAAATTGTTCCCCAGGTAACCCCATTAGCTGATTCAGTACATGTTCAGGTGATCCAGAGAGCCAGAACGAGTCTCCTGGGCCCTGTAAAGCTTCAGCCCAGAGCCTGCTCTTCAATTTACTTCAGAGGACGTTATCACACGGAGTCTAAAGCAGCCCCATGCCTGCACCATCGCTGCATCATTCTGGATCCTTTGCCCCTCTGATCAGATGACGTCACAGCAAACCCCACCCATCCCTGCATCATCCCTGCGCCATCGCTGCATCATTCCAGCTCTTTGTAATTCCTCTTTCAAAGAGGAATTACGGCTGCGTGACCAGAATCATTCTGGTATGGTTCTGGATTGATTCCATGCTGCTTTTCTTGCTGCTTTGAGACCCCTGGTGTGATAACGTCCTAAGTGAGAAAATTTTGCTTGACCAAACCCCTGCTCAGTTACCACCTAATTTACACTTGTTTCAGCATATGCTTCCTGCTTCTATTCCTACTAGGAAAGGTGGGGGGAAATTAAGCCATCTAGAAGTTTTTAAACTGCATTTCTCATGACTCCTAACCATTTTTCCAGCTAAAGCTGATATGAGTAGTAGTGCAACAAAATCTGGAGGATGACATGTTCACCACCTCAATGTTAGGATGGTTTGCTTCCAGCTGACTTACAAGGTCAATCCCAACACAGTGTCCTATGTTTTAGGCTCAGCTGCTGAAGGTTATGACAAGGAAGCAGCTGCCATGAAAATCAGGTGATGAATGGATTGGTTTTTTAAAATTTGTGTATATACTCTTTTGTCTATATCCCTTGGGTTGACAAGCCTGGAATACATGCTGCTGACAAATAATTTGTTGTTGGTTTTTTTTTTTAATGAAGCAAAACTTTTATTAATAAATCTAAGCAGACAACTTAAAACCTATTTTGTCCATACATATAACATACATGTAGTGTAAACATACATATATCCATTCAAAAATGGCTAAAATATTCTAGAAAGATATCTTTAACTAATTCCTATTCTGAAAGAGTGAGGTTACATTGATTAATGTATATCCCTTCAAATCATTCCTATACCATTCCATTCTTTCCTTCTTATATATACCTCTCCTACACTCCTTTGTCTACTTTCATAATCCTCCTTCCCCATCCAGTACCTTCTGTCTCACCTTTCCCCCCTTCTTTGTCTTTCCTATTCAATATTATCTTACCTTCTAACTACTTACTCTTACTTTCTAACTACTTTCTATACCTTCCTTTCATATCATATCATTTCTTCTCTTCCCTTTTAATTGATTGTACTGTGTTGATTTGTTTCATAATTCATACAACACCACAGTGCCCTCATAATTGCATCTATTCAACCTTTTCATTCACAGGCAGAATCTACATGAGAGCTGTATCCCAGCTCCAATGGGTAATATCCCTGCGCCAGTTTGGCCCCTTTACTACTATGCACACCTGTTTTAATCCAAACTAAAAGCAGTTTGGAAAGCCATACAGGATCCCAATTACATAGCTACATTGGTGCAAGGCATTTTTTGGGGGGGGGGGGGAAATCCCTGTATCCTTGTGTTTGCCATGTCTCAAGTTTATTCTACATTAGCCAACTAGGCTGTTTGCCATATCAGTTTATGTCTGGCTACATGATGTCACCAGTTGTGTTTGGGTGGATTTCCACAAGACATGCACATAATCACTTAATCAAATAGCCTTTGTTTCCCCCTTGTTATGATTGCCTACCCAGCCTTCTTTCAAGTGAAGCTGGTAAAGAAGGGGGAGGTGAAATGCCGACCTGCATGGTATGTATGCAAAGGTTTGCATACACACACCAAATTAAATAAGAAAAAGAAAAAGAGAGTGACAACACTGCCTTTTCCAGATGCTAATACAAACAAGGGAGCCATCCTACCATGGCAGGAATGATCTGGTGGCCTAGGTGATCACCTGAAGTAGGTGGTCACACACCCAACTACCCCCAATCCCCCATATCCAATTCCACTGCAATACAAATTTGGGGGTCAAACCACACTTTTTTTAAAGGTTCTTCCTCAAACAGCAGGGTAAACTGGAGATTTTTTTTAAATTGCCTTAAAGTGATCGGGCATCAAAAAGAAGTGTTTTCACACTGGAAAGAGACTGGGATTTAGGTAAGAAGACATTATTTGGTCTGTGTAGATTCAACCTATGGTCTCACTGCCCTCATAATGGCATCTGTTCAACCTTTCCTTTCACTGTCAGCCTTTGTCACATGACCATCATCAACAGTGGCATCTAGTGGCCTATAGCTAATTCAAAACTGCCAGTATTTACTGCTCATTTCCCCCTTTTTTCAGGAGACAGGCTGGTATACAGTCCAGTCTTAAACTCTGGAGATGAAACCCTTCTATTGATTTCTGTGACATTCAGGGGAAAGCAAAACATGTATTTATTTAACATGCCTGTATTGCTCCTCTGATGCAACAGAGCAAGAAGAAATAAATAAAAAGAATAGCAATAACCACTTAAGAATTTGAAATATTCTGAAGTAATAAAATCAGTATTTTTTAAAGGAGCAACTCAAAGAGTAAAAGATAATACATAAATATTTTTATTTCTACAAATGTTTAGATTGTTGTGACAGAAGTCTTCTGTTTAACAATTGTGGCTTGTTAAGGCAGAGTCAACAGGTGTGTTCTTCCTTTCTCACATCAAGAATATGACTGGAGTCTTGCTGGACCAGGTCAAATCCTTTGCCTAGTTCAGCATCCTTTTCCCCACTGTGTTGATCCTTTGGGAAGCTCACAATCAAAATATGAAAGCAATGGGCCTCACTTGCTGCTTTATCCCTGAAACTGTTCCTTCAGCCTGGAAGCAGATGATAACTATCATTATTCTATATGACTCTTTTTGGAGACAGCATTACAGGACAACCCCCACTCCGAAGTCTTGCCCTTTGAAAGTGCATGACCATATTCCTTATGGACAGATATTGCTGCATGGGTTGCATCATCTAAGGGACCTTGACAATAGAAAGCCTTTCTTCTTCATAGGCCCCCTTGTCACCATTGTTTCTGTATACCTTCAAATAATTCCCAACTTATGGCAACCCTAAGGTGACGCTATTATGGGGTTTTCTTGGCAAGATTTGTTCAGAGAAGGCTTGCCATTGCCTACCCCTGAGGCTGAGATCATGTGACTTGCCCAAGGTCATTCAGTAGGTTATGTGCCCGAGCTGGGAATCGACTCCTGGTCTCCAGAGTCATAGGCCCATTCAAACCACTACACTATGCTGGATCTCCTTCTCAACATAGTGGTAAGCATTTTGTTTGAGTTAAAAGCTATAGAGAAAGTGTGATGTTTTGGCAGCTGGGGGAGATCTCACTTATTTAAAAATTGCTTCTAGCGTGCAACCTTTCCTGTGTTAGTTCTCCCTCACCCTCATGTTCCCTTATGTCTTGTGTGGCAACACAGTCACATTTAATCTGGTTATATGTACAGAAATGGAAAGTTATAATAACAGCTGCCCAGCTACCAGCCACAGCAGTGCAGTGCTATTGCATTGTTGTGGCACTGGGGTTACTATCATGCTTTTGAAAACTGAGTCAGCAGTTTTGTTGTCTGAGACATTTTTATAATCTTTTATAGGAGAAAAAGTGCCCCAAACACAGCATTATTAGATGCAAATGCCATTCTGCAGTTCTGAATAGGTCTCCATATTATGTACAAAATATTGTGGGTTCTTTCTCTTTCTCAATTTGTAAATCCTTACAACACATGAGAGATAATGTTCCTGCTCTCTTCCTTTCTTCTAAATTAGTCAGGCACAGTCCAGGAAAGGCTGAGAGAAAGAGAACCATACACACAAGAGCAAACCTGATTAATCATTTATTGTCTTACTGTTTCAGCTCCTTTTAAAATGTCCCAGTTTCTTACTCCTCCTCCCACTTTCCCCCTTTGTCCCCAGCCTACTTCAATTGCTGCAAACTGAGTTCAAAGTAGTTTTCACTAAATTAACTCAACAGGATGGGAGTAAAGGAAGGGGCAGAATCTTGCCCTTCCCATAAGGCTCAGAAAAGCAAACTGCTACAGCCTTTCCTAGCTTATGGAATCATACAATATCAGAACCATAGAGTTGGAAGAGACCCCAAGGGCCATCCAGTCTCTGCCATGCAGGAACATGACCCCCCCCCCCAACAGATGGCCATCCATCCTGTTTAGAAACCTCCAGAGAAGGAGACTCCATCACACTCCGAGGCAGCGCATTTGAACAGTTCTTACCATCAGGAAGTTCTTCCTAATACTTAGACTTAAGTATTATACTTAATATACTTAATAATATACATATTATTATTATTATTATTATTATTATTATTATTATTATTAGACATTCTTCCTTATTAATAACATTTACCATCCTGACTGCACTGTGACATTGCTCAGCCACTCCTGTCCTGGTTCTCATCTGTAAAATGTTGGAGAGTATGCAACAGTACTTTGGCACCTCAAGATTGACAGTGTGCTCTTTGGGATTTGGAAATGCAACCCCACTAGATTTTGTGTCCTCAGAAATATGTGTTTGAATACCAATCCAACAGAGAGCTTTTTCACGTTCCTACTTTTGAAGCTTTTATAAAAATTTCTGAGCATTGCCTTTGAGAAACACTCCTTTTCATGAGAAAAGAAACAGAGAATCCCTCATCTAAGTTGATGAATGTGGTAAGATGTGCATGCATCATCCATAAACAGTGGATAGTGTCCTATTAAATTGCTTACTGTATCTCACAGTTTAAATCAGTGGGATAAAGATGGTGCAACCCTCCACCTCTGCTGTCTTCAAAATCTTCAATGTAGATTTGAAGGGAGATAGAGGGGAGTACCTTGGAGTTGAAAACAGAGGAAGTACAGTTGCATGGACAGTAGTCCATGTACATGATGGCGCATTTAAAAATAGACTTTTATTATTGGTTAGCCAAAGGTCATCAGTTTAACAAAACTAAAATTATTTGGGAAATACAGTGGCATTTACCCAATTTACAGTCACAAAATACCAAACACAGTATCCTTTTTTGCTTTCCCCCACACATGCAGATATTGATTAATTAACACAAAGGTAGAATTGAATAAATTTACATTTTACCAGGCAAACCAATGATTTAAATGATTTTACTAGCCAAACCAATGATTTAAAACAGAAGTTTTTTTTTTTAAAAACACCACACATTAAAAACATGAGCCTCAGCTTATTTTCAGCTGTTGCCTTTTAAAAGAATTGTATTTACTGACATTCTTGAAAGATGTATGTCAAGAAGAAGCACTTGTTTTTTTGTTTTTTTTACTAGAACCTCCAGAATCCCCTATCAGAATCCCCCACCAGTATAGCCAATAGTTATACTAGCTGGGGATTTTGTGGAGTTATAGCCCAAGATTCAGTTGGTCCACTGTCAGACTGAATTTTTGCCAGCATACTTACACTGGTGCTTAGAGTGGTAAGGGTTGGTGGCTTCTCCTCCTTCATGTTTTCAAGCTCCTACTCATCAGCAGTAGTGGCACTAGGATTGGTGTCACCTTTTGCGGCAACTCATGGTGTCACCCCCCCGCCATTGACCTCCTCCCATACACCACCATAAGAACCCTTAGTAATTATTTTTTGGTACTAATGTTATTGGTAGATCATAATTCCCATATATCACTGAATGTAATTGCAATAGTTGTGATAGAAACAACTAGCAAAATTAAAATTATATCTTTAAAATACAATATCATACACACAGCCTAAATGTATTAACATGTACATTGTTTCTTGTGCTTAAAGTGAAAATTTGGTAACGTAATGTAGAAATTTTTAAAAGAATTTAATATTTTCAAATTTATTGCTATATATATATATATATATATATATATATTAAAAAAACACACCTGGGGTCTCTCTTTTCTCTTCTCATTGAACCTCACCCCACTCATACCATCTCTTCAGTTTTTCAAAGGGATGCAGGTGAATGCCACAGCCCATTTCTGCTGAAAGGCAGTTTTTTGGAGAGCAGTGGTATCACCCACCCCCTTAGGGTACCTTCTGCTGCTACTTGCACCACCTGCACCCCTAGTCATGCCCCTGCCCATCAGCTGCTTCAACTCCTTGCTGCTTCAACTCCTTCCCATCAGCCACTGATTGACCATGTAAATGGACATAGATGCTGCCTGGTTGCTCTTGCATATCTGTAGTAGTAGTAGTAGTAGTCAAGGGTGGGTACTACTACTACTACTACTGTTTCTTTCCTGGCTGCACAAGGACAGATCATCCCCTGTCTAATCAATGGCTGGGGGTGGAGCTGTGCCCAGGAGCCTCCAGCTGCCCTTGTGCACCCAGCACAAGGAGATTCTGGATACCTCCTTACACAATGTAGTTAAAAGTATTTACATAGGCACAACCCAGGATTTTGTTAACATAACACTTTAACATTCTAGCCACAGTCCTCCAAACTAACTTTTCCAAGCTCTATCAAGAAGTGCAATTAATTCTTATAACCTGCACTTGTCAAGATAATGGAACTAAGGGCCTCTGCAGACCGGTCCAAAGGGCTGGCCTGGAGACACAGTTGGGGCAGGGCAGCCGCACACCGGCCGCCCCAAACCCACGCCAACTCCCTTCTGTGTGTAATGGTGCGCGGCATTAGGACGCCCTTCTGGCACAGCGTTCTGATGCGCTGCGCCATCAAGGGTGAGGAAGAGCCGTGTGCCAGTTCTTAGGATGGCTTTTTGCCACCCCTAAAAGGAGCGGCATTCTGCCACTCTTTTCAGGGTGGCAGAAGGGAGAATTGGTGCCGTGGCGTGGGGTAGCCACGGCCCCGGTCTGCCGCTTCCTGGGGCGGCCCAGAGCCTCACATCTGCACACCCCCTAAGTCACTCCTGCATGATCATTCAAATTCATTTTTCGCTGGTAGCATCCAAGACAATAGACAAGTGATGGCAAACCTTTTAGAAACCGAGTGCCCAAAGTGCAACACAAAAACCACATATTTATCGCAAAATGCCACCTCCCTCTGGCTTTCTAGTAATGAACTCAGGTGCACTCTGTGCTGAGATGACGACGCATGTACCCACAGCGAAGGCTCTGAGTGCCCCCTCTGGCATGTGTGCGATAGGTTCACCATCACTGCAATAGACCAACAGTATCACATGTTTGTAAAATGGGCACTGTGTGCATGCACAGTTCTGTAGGAAATACATGTTTGAAGGAATCAGTGGCAGATTGTAAGTCCTGCTGAGCATAGAAGGATCTTTGTCTGAAACTGCAAAGTTTCTGAATAACTCTGTTTGGATCATAACTGGCACAATTCCTATGTTTACCTAAGCCTTAATATTCTTTTTTTTTCCAGGTACAAAGAAGTGTGTAATATCTTGTACATTTTGACTGCAGTTTAATTCTTTCTTAACACAGCAGATGTTGTATTTTCTCACTTTACTCAGATAGGCTTATGAGAATAATGCTCACATGAGAGTCAAGAACTTAAGAGGTGCATCTAAAGATGTGGATTGAAATCCATGAAAAATTATGTTAAAATAAATCAGTTAGTCTTAATGGCACTGTTAGAACTCTACTTCTTTCCCCCCTTTCCTTTTTGAGAACTTAAAAGCATACAAAGTAATACACAAAAACTTAAATACTAAGTGGTACACAGATCTGCCTTCTGAACTTGCTAGTTGTCATTTTTTAGTACATGCCTCTATCAATAAAAAAAAGATCATTTTTATAAGGCTATGTTGATGGAACATGCAAATATAGGATTGCAAAAATCTAGTGTCAAATGTGGGTTCAAAGAAATTTTGAAATCCATTATGGTTCAGCAGATGGTGAAGCAAGTGATCACCAATCCTCAGACCATACCACATTGAACACATCACTGTAAATGCTGTAAAAATAAAGTTGCATTTATGCAATTATGAACGAGAGGAAAGAGTCACCACATAACTGTTCTTCCCTACCATTCTACTCTTGTAAATGTGTCCATGCATAGACAGGTTTGCACATTGACCATGGTCAGAAGAAAGTCTGTTCTGTTGACTGCTGTGGAGGACCTAGTCAGGAAACATGATGATTACTCTGGTTCATGGGAAGCAGGCCTACATTTTTTTTATTTTTAAAAATGCAATTACTTCCCAGTTGAGGTCACTTAAAAAGCCAAAGTTTCAGTCCACCAGTGAGAAGACAAGAGATCAGAATCCTTAGGATTTGTTAACATCTGTAAGATGCTTCTTGAGGGGCGAAACCCCCACACTTTCTTTACAGGATCTTTAAGTGAAGGGTTAGAAATGCCAGTCAAAGCTGTCTTTTTAATGACCAAATATGCTGGCATCAAGTATATGTCTTACAGGGAATTGTCTCCTGGTGTCCTGCTCAGTGCATTGTAGTGACCAATAAAAAATAGAAATAAAAAATATGACTTTGGTGTCAAAGAATCTGATCTGATTTTCAGTCCTTTACCCTTTCCTTTACTTCAAAAGCATGAGCTCATGTTCTATTATGGACAGAGATGTGGCAGCATCAACAGATTTTCTGTAGGAACATCCATCAAAGGGTCGATATTTATTTTGCACTTCCTACACATAACCAATATAGAGCCAATTTGGAACAGCTGCCTTGTCAGGAGTAAGGCTTAGGGAGAAATTTATGTCAAACTCCTCTGACCTAGTGCCCTCTAGATTTGTTGGACCACAACTCCCATCATTTCCAACTAGCATGGCTATTATCCCAACACATCTGGAAGGCATCTGGTCAGGAAATCTGATTTAGATTATATTTAATTTCTGATCTCAATATTGTTAAAGTCCTTTTTGCACTGTGAGGCTACATTTATTATCCTATTTTTATTAGCAATTCAGTAGGAATAACTGAACAGTTTAATGGCTACTTGGGAATAGTATGCTGACAACAATTCTGAATAAGTGTTGAATGATGGGAAGTGGGTGAACACTGTAAAATGAGTGCATTTACTTGCCCCATGTGCAAAATCATCTTTTAGTAGCAAAGAGATTGGTTTTAACAGGAGACATGATTCAACATCTTATATCTATATTTAATGTTGGATAATTGGTTGAAATAAAACTTACAAGGACAGAACCCTTTTCAACAAAGAGCAAAGGCGTTATCAAATGATACAAAGGGGAAAGAGGCTTGAACACACCCTAGTTGCCCCCCCCCAGTATAACTATTTTGCCTAGTTTTTGAAATGATTCAAAACTAAAGCTCTGCCATTTGAATATGCTGTTCTAGCACTGTACATCAATGTATCTAGTGCTGATTCTTTGCACATAAACCTCTTAATTCTCATTTCTAATGGAAAATCCATTTTGCATTGCTGCTGATTGCTACTGCTGCTAAGCCAGTGATGAGAAAATGTATTCATATTTCAGGTGCAAAGCATACATTTATATATATATATAATAGTCTGAAACTTGAGGCACAATTTCAACTTTGGGGAATGGAATAATACCCATCCCCACTCAAGGTTTGAAAGACTGTTCCTGGATCAACATTTTGAGACTTAACAATCCAACCCCTTCCTCCCTACCCCTTATCTATTCTCCTTAAAAAAAAAGAGAGATGTCTTGCTTATTCTCTGTTTAGTTTCTTGAATAGTAATATTTACTTCACCTTCTTCTTTTAATTTTCTTTCTCTAATCTAATTAATCATCATAATATTATTGTAATCCACATTCCTCCCATTTACTCAAATTAACATCATACTTTTTAAATATCACATACAATCTGGCACATAAGGAATGACAAATGCTCTCTTGAACTGAAATCCATCTGAGGAAGTAGGCTCAAGTCTATGAAAACTCATGCTACCAGCTTCTTTCTTTCAGTTAGTCTCAAACCCCCTTTGCGCTGTCTTGTAGGTTAGGAAGGGGAGGGGAAGCCTCACGCTGGGTGCCCCAACCCCTTCCCGAACACATCATCAGAGCGCCCGTCGCTCCACATGATGGGCGCTCTGATGACGTCCTTCTGCCACAGCGTCCGGACACACTGCGAAGGAAGAGATGCCGTAGAGGCGCTCAATGTCTCTTGTGGCTCACCTTTCGCGCCTTGTGGAAGGAGCGCTATTTTAGCGCTCCTTCCAGGGCCCTAAAAGAAGTGGATCAGGGGCAAGGAGTGTGGCTACCTCAGCCCTCTCATTGCTAAATTATTGGGCTAAGTCAGTTTTCCCATTAATACAATTTGTGGGTGCCCTCTTGGGACCCCTTGCGATTTAGGTAACAACTTGCTAATTGCCTAAAGTTTAACCCTTGAATGCCTGCATTCCTCAGAAGCCTGTTAGAGTTGTAAAATTCCTCAGATGAAATTGACATGGGCAATTGGTTAAGTGTAAACTGACACAGGGGGGTTGCAGACTGCCAGAAATAGTGCAAATGGAGTCCACTTTTAGGGTTAGGGTTAGTGCTAGGGAATCATGGGAATTGTTTTTTTTCTGGGACATTGAGCCTTCTCTGTCAGAGAGCTCCGGTGCCACAATAAACTACAGTCCCTATGATTCCCTAGCACTAACCCTAACCCTAAAAGTGGACTCAATTTGCACTATTTCTGGCAGTCTGCAACCCCCCTAAGAGTCAAGATTGTGAATATGTAAAACCCTTTAGGAATTGGCTGCATAATAACTTAGCAAACACTATGGAAAACTATGTGATTAGGGAGAACCTGATTATTATAATACCAGGATAACATTACATGTTAACTGACTTAGAAGGTTGCTGTTCTTACATGCATTACTTATTACCAAGCCTGTTAAAAAACTGAATAGAGATATAAAGTTCCCATGAATGTCCTGATTAATATGATGTGATGGCTATATTACTTAATATAAGATGCCATATGCGCAACATAATGGAATAATGCCTTACATATAATGCTGTGGAACAGGGGTAGGCAACCTTTCCCCTTTAAGGGCCGAGGGACTTCAGCTCCCAGAATCCCATGAGCTATTGGCCAACATGGGACTATTGGCCAACATGGCTGAGGCTCCTGGGAGCTGAAGTCCCTTGGCCCTTAAAGGGGAAAGGTTGCCTACCCCTGCTGTGGCATATAACTAAGGTGAAGTGCCCAAAGAATGCTATGTCTGTGATCTTCCATGAAGGAATGTATATATGTGTGTATATATATCAATTGATAATAAATAATATCCCAGAATCCCAGGTAGGTGGGAAAGAAATGGTAGCAGTCGATAAATAAATGTTTATTGTATAAAGCCAGATTGTTTAAAAGACAGACATAACTTATTAATAACATTTAAACACAGATCGTATTTGGTACAAACAACAGTACACCACCTTTCTTGACTTTGGCTTAAAACAGATGTCCCAAAAGGGCCACCATTGGGTCAATCCAGGAGTGGGGCATGCACTTGACACATGGCCCTGGATCACTAGGAGGATGCACCAGGGCTGCTGTATGTGGCCCAAAACCAGCCACAAAAGGAGTGGTTTCTTACTGCCCTTTTTTACAGTCTGTTCAGGACTGCAGCAGTGGCTGCCCTCAGGACTGTGGTGTCTGGTTCCCATGATCCCACAGCGGTCCCATGGTGATCGGGGTGGTAATGTCCTTTGGCCACTCCTTCTGTCCCTTCTGTTTTGCCCCTATGTTTCTGTTAGTTTCATATCTTAATGTGCTTTAGAATATCTTCTCCAAAGTGATTAAAGGGCTATCTAGAGGGAACACCATTGATGATGATAAAATTAGTAGTCATACGTCTTCTGGTAGCCACCTCTTTGTAATGTCTAGGGGGAAAATTATCCATATCTTCAGGCTGTGACATTTTGTACTTTCCTGTCCATGCTCTGAATTATTGATCATTGGGCATGGAAATGCAGAACATAATACTATCATTCTAACTGGCAGGGCAGTACTGGCAGGAGAAGGGCTATTAATAATTTCCCAACCCCACAAGTGCCACCTGAAAATGTCCCCCAGGTATAAGGGAGAGCTGCTGCTGGGGAAAGGGTTAACGTGATTATAACTTGAGCCTGAACTTCAGAGCATTTGGGTTCTGTTTGTTATTAGCCTGGATGTTTGGAGCTGAGACACTACTGCTTTGAACTTTTCTGTTCCAAACACTACTTGCAAAATTATCCAACACTTTTATGATAAGAAAGGTGTGATGGTACCCTACCCAGGGATGATCTCATATCCTGCAAAATTGACAACTTTGTGATGACTTTAAGAAAAAGAAAATAGCATGCATATAACATCACTGGGTACATCAAAGATATAATTGCCAGATTATATATCTCCTGAGCGTCATTTACAACTCCCACCTTCTTACAGTATTATTCCTTCATTGTGGACAGCCCTCCCAATATACTCTGGATCCCAAGGAAGGAGATATTTCTGTAAATCTACAGTTTTGGTCTTCAGCATTGCTTTGCTCATAACTTTGTAAATACATTGCATATACACATATACATATCTATCATTATGTTTTAAAAATGGGAAAAAAGAAATAAGATCAATGGAATGAACATTTGAAAGCTTTAAGACTGTGCCTATACACACTTACTAGACAGTAATCTCCACTGAATTCATTGGGATTTACCTAGGACTGTGCTGTAAACAAATGTGGAGGATTTTGGTGGCCTATGAGCAATTTCACAGTACATACAGGCTGCTAACATTCTGGATACAAAAAGTCAAGCATACTTTCTTAGGCTAATTGTGCAGAAAAAGAGCACAACACTGCAATTTTATCTGCATAATGGGCTGATTGTGCAGGAGAGCTAACACTAACTGACTGAAGAATCTTGGCTATGTCTTCTCCCTCTGTTTTTATTATCAGCAGAACTTTAATCATGGTTTACAAAACCGACCACCTCCTGCGTACATTTACAATGCAATAATTTCCCTTTCTCTCCCTGCAATCTGCATCCTGAACAGGACAATGTATGTTCAGGGGGAGGTATTGATTCTTTGAAGAAATTATAATGGCATTTGTTCCCAAGTAAACATTATAGAAGAAGGCTATCACAACACCCAGGACATACCCAGTCAATTATTTGTGTTTCACTGAACACCATCCAAGTTAGATTGGATACAAAAAAATTAGCATAAGGTGATTGCTGGTGCTTACAACAACAAAAGAAGGGGAAGTTGGATGGATGGCTTGAATACATTTTGATTCACCTTCCTAACTAAGGATGGAAAAAGGTCATTTCTCTTAGAAAGATTTCTCTTAGAAGGATTTCTCTTAGAAGGATTAGGTCTTTCAAAAAAAAAAAAAGCAAGTGGTTTGAGAGTTGAATATGTCTTGATAAGAGTTGAGAAAAATGTCTTTGAGATACAGCTGGTGGAGGAAGGGAACTAAGGAATTCTCAAAAATTTTTGTGCTTCTGTTGATCGAAAACTACTGTTGTAGCCCAGTCATCAAATTAGCCAATTTGGCTTCTGAGATTGCAACTCTCTTATCAGCATTAGCAAACTCCAGTTGTTGTTTTTAAACAGATCTTTGAGAAATATCAAAACTTGGGCCTTTTAAAAAGCCACCAGTGGCTCTTAAGTATTCTTACTGAATGACATATATGCTATTACACTTTCTGTAAATTTACAGCAAGAAGAGGTAATTGGCTTAATAATTTAATATGAAATATAGTTCATGGCTAAGGAAGCGATACTAGACAAAATATTATCTGATGTTTTTGTGTCTTCTCAGCAAGCACAAAGTTCTTATGCTGGGATTTTTGTTTGTAACAATGCCCTGCATCACTCTATTATGAAAATCACATTGTGATGAGGGTCACCTTTCCATTTATTGGGTTTGTTCAACAGTGTACAGTTGTGTATGTAGCATCTAATTCTCCCAATACTGGGAAGGGACAAATAGGTTTGTGATGGATGAAATGCTTTGAATTTGTTAGTTCCCAAATCTATTTCCTTGTATCTCCTGTTTAGCAGATCTCAGATTACAGGTCAGGGAAGTATATGGGCTTGAGACCTTGGGAATAACTGACATTAAAGAAGGCAATATTGGGCTAGTCAGATTTTTCTCTACTCAGTATATTACTTTACAGAATGGTTAATTTTCATTTGTGTTGCAGTAGGGACAACTACTCTCCACGTTTACATTCCAGATTGACATTTCTAATTATCTGGTGGCCATTTTAAAGGATATATCATAGTGTTGGGCTCAAAAGGTAGAGTTAGGGCCTTTGCAGACTGCTAGAAATAGTGCAAATTGAGTCCACTCTAACTGCCTTGGCTCAGTACTAGGGAATCATGGGAACTGTATTTTTTTCTGAGACATTGAGCCTTCTCTGTCAGAGAGCTCTGGTGCCACAATAAACTACAGTTCCCATGATTCCCTAACACTGAGTCAGGGCAATTAAAGTGGACTCAATTTGTACTACTTATGGCAGTCTGCAAAGGCCAATCTTTGCAACAAGAGGATCTTAAAATCAACTAAAAATATAATATGAGATTTGTTTTAGATGCGATAGAATGGCATGAAAGGAAAATAGATAATAAATTAGCAATGTTTTTTTATTGATTTTGAAAAAGCTTTTGATAGGGTTAGCTGGCAATTTTTACTAAAAGTATTGACAAAAATAAAAGTAGGTACTAACTTTATTAAATGGATAGAAGCGATATACTTTAGACAAGAGGCCTGGATCCTAGCGAATGGAGATAAAACAAAGAAGACAGTGATTGAGAATGGACCGAGACAAGGTTGCCCCCTGTCTCCCCTACTATTCTTAAAGTCATGGAGGTGTTCAATAATAATATAAGGGAACACAAAGAAATTAAGGGAATCAAATGTAAAGGATTCGAATTTAAATTAAAAAGCTACACTGATGATTTGCTGGTGACCCTATCGGATCCGGAGAATGGTTTAAATCATCTATTAAATACTTTAGAGGAATTTAGTCAAGTCTCAGGTTTAAAAATAAATAGAGAAAAAAAGTGGTCTTAACAATGAATCTATCCAACATGGAAAAACAGTACATAATAGAGACCTCTGGATACCAGATAGTTTAAAAAGTATAATATTAACAACAAAAAATATAGATTTATATAAGAATAATTATGAAAAGCTAGCAAAAGAGATAGCAAAAGATCTAAAGATGTGGAACAATTTAAATCTTTCATGGTTAGGTAAAATCGCGGCAATTAAGATGAAAGTATTACTGAAATTTATGTTTATGTTTCAAAATATTCCAATTATTTCTAACCCTAAACCTTTCAAAACATGGAATAAAGAGATTTCAAAGTTTTTGTGGAGCGGAAGAAGACCGAGGGTAAGGTTTAAGGTAATGCAGGACACGATAGAAAGGGGAGGCCTTGTGTTGCCGAATCTACAGTTATATCACGACACCAATTGTTTGGAATGGCTTATAGAATGGCTGTTATTAAAGGATAAGAAGATACTTAGTTTGGAAGGGGTCGACCGAAGATTCGGTTGGCACGCATATCTCTTTTATGAAAAGCTAAAGGTACATAAAGACTTTATTAATCATTTTGTGAGAAGGTCCCTTCTAAAAGTATGGCTTAGATATAAAAATAGAATTAGTCCAAAATTGCCATTGTGGGTCTCAATACATGAGGCATTCCACAATAGAGAAACCATAGCTCAAAATGACTGGGTCAAATATAGTGATTTAGTCATTAGTTCTCAGGGGAATAAAAATCTTGAATTTTAAAAAAACTGGAGCAATTATTGGATGAGGGATATACCCTAGGATGGCTATTGCATAGACAATTGAAAGAAAGATTTTTAATGGACATGCAAACAGTAGGACTGAGAAAGGAAAAAACTAAATTTGAAGAAAGCCTATCATCTGATAATCCTCATAAAATAGCCCTCTTCTATAGATGCCTATTGGAAATAGATATGGAAGAGGAAGTGGTGAAGGAGCAAATGGTGAAGTGGTCACAAGACCTAAAGCATAGTATAGAACTTGAACTATGGGAAAAATTGTGGAAGAAAACATTAAAATACACGGTCTGTAGTGATCTAAAAGATAATCTATATAAAATGCAATATAGATGGTATTTGACGCCAGCTAGAATTTATAAGGGTTTATCAAATAAATGTTGGAAATGTGGTAGAGAGGTGGGTACTTTCTACCACATATGGTGGAATTGCAAAAAGGCAAAAAAATATTGGTGTAATGTCCACAAAATAGTTAAAGAAGTCTTGAGGTGTCAGCTAAAAATGGAACCAGAGCTATATCTTTTAAGCATGTGTAAGAATGAAGAAATTGAATGTAAACATGGAAAGCTTCTTTTTTATATTACTACCAGTGCGAGAATTATTTACGCCACCAAATGGAAATCTAGAGATCTCCCTTCAACGGAAGAATGGCTTTGTAAACGGATAGACTTGATTCAGCTTGATAAGTTCACGAGCATTATTAAAGGATATGATTGGGAAAAACATGGAAAAATATGGGAACTACTTTTTGATTATATTTATAATAAGAAGAATAAAGGTGATAAGGAAAACATTAAGGTGTATCCTGAAAAGACAAGGAGGATAGGAAAAGACAAGAGATAAGTTTAAAAGAAGGGTCGCAGAACCCGTATGAAACTATTTTTAAAAAATTTTGGAAGATTAAAAATGTATGTTTAATGAAAAGCTTAAATTAGTATTTAATACCTAACCTGGACAATAAGGGAAGGGTGGAGTAGCAAGTAAAGAGGGCTTGGTATGGGTTGAGGAAGTCTTAAGTAAGAATGAGATTCGTTCGTTTTGTTGCGATGGTGGTGGAGTATATATATTTAGTACGTTGTTGTATATTATTTGTAAGGAGGGTTGTTGTTGTTGCTGTTGTTTTGTGTGAGTGTTCAATGTGTTTTTGTGGTTTGTGTTGTGTAGGTTATGTAAAATGATTATATGATTACATGACTGTATGTTTTTTAAGATTCAATAAAATTTATTTTAAAAAATCAACTAAAAATATAACCTGCTAATTTCTAATTACATATTCTTACAAAATACACCTTTAGATCTATATTTTTGATTCAACTTGGATAGTTTTTTTTTTTTAAGAAATATATTTTTCAATAGGGATGTCTGTACATAGTTTGTAGTTCATTAGGTTGTTTAGACAGGTACCCAGGGATAGAAGGAGTCCATCAACCTTCCATAAACTCTCTTCATGGTGACATAATTGGCAGATTGGATGAGCTGGATGCATCCTGGGGATTATCTTCAGCAACAGCAAAGTCTTGAGGTCCAGCAATGTATCATTGCTGTGATTCTAAGAATTATACCTTCTCTCAGTCTGGTTGGCTTCTAGTCTGAGTATTTGTCTCACATTTTAGGCAATCAGAACAGGTTACAGATTTTGTTGTGTATGGCCTTGTCTAGCTGACTTGTAGGCTTTTTGACATAGGATTTGGTGTTATTATTCTTCTGGAATGTCAACATCAAAGCTGAGACCAATTGATGGGTGATTCAGGTCTTCACAGACACCATCTTAACCATGGGGCTTTCCAAGCATTTCATCAGCTTAATCTGTGTAGCAGAATACTCTTGATTTTTCAGATGAACCAAGGAGTGGGCCATTTTATGCTAAAATCTTTGCCATGGGTGGAAAAACAGCACACAAAGTCAAATTACAGGTTAGGGAAGTATACACACATGTGTTTCTGCTGCTAATGCTAATGATATTGACAACTGTGTTTACAGATAGATAGTAATGTAGTAGCCACATTCTAACTCATAATACAGATCCTCTTTATCTGCTTAGCTGAAAAATAAACACTGTCTGTGATATGAGTTGCAAATCACCTGTGCAAAGATTATTTTATTATTAGCAATGTGTCCCAGCATGTAGGGAGTTGAGAACTTGTTCAGTTTAGAGAACTAAATAGGAGATTAGCAATGTTTACACAAATATAGGAGTCATTTTGATCTGAGGTCATTAGATACTGAACTAAGGGTAATGAATGGTTGTAGGTTAAGTGTCTTCACTATTTTTTGACCTACAAGTCTGTAATGTTGACTTTTTAAATAAATTATAGCTTCTCAGTAGGTATGGTTGACCTTGGGCATGGTTACATATTATTCAGCACTTACCATATCCAAGGTAATCAGGTGATTCTATGCATCGTTGGTTTATATTTTCATTAAACAACCTTAGTAATTAAAAACAAACAACACAAGATACTAAAATCAAACTTTCATGTGTTGGAGGACATAGAGTAAAGGGCACCTAGCTTATGTCCTGCAGAACAGCTGGAGTATGAAGATAAAAATCTAGTACACCCAAGCATCTCTGACATACACTAGGAAGTATATTGACCTTCCTGACACTAAAATATGTGACGTTAGCACTGAATATTGGAGTTATTTATTTTATTTTATCTATGTCCTGCCTTTTGCTACAGCTAGCTAACAGCCAAAGTCCTGTCTAAATAATAAAGTCTTTACCTGTCAGTGGAAAGAAAGTGGAGAGGCAGTTAATCAAGTGTCCCAGGGGAGGGAATTCCATAGCACAGGAGCAGCCATTGAGAAGGCCTCTCCCATATTCTCACCAGATGGGCTTGTGATGAGCCTGACAGAAAGCCCCATCCCAAGGGTCTTAGAACTAGCAGTGTCACTGGAGGGTGCGGGGTGTGTGTGTCAGACCATGCCAGGTGACACCCCAGAGGAGGAGTGACACCCAGCTGAATGCACCTCCTTGAGGGAAAGGCTCCTTTCCTCCCTACCTGGCACTGCTGTACACGCAGGTAAAGCCATGTCAGACAGGGAGGGAGAGCCCCGGCACCCTTGCCTCCCTGCCCAGCATGGCTTTACACACATGTAAATTCACGCTGAGCAGGGAGGAAGAGGTGCCCTTGGCGTCTCCCTCCTTCCTTGCTCGGTACGGCTTCACACAAGTGTAAAGGTGCATCGGGTAGGGAGGTGGGGGTGAGTCCTTTTGGCCCTGTCCCTTAAGCCCCCCCCACACACACACACCAGGTGACACCCCAGTGTGGTATGCCACTGCTTAGAACTTGGGCAAGCTCATACAGAAATATATCCCTGATCAATGTTATCTCACAGCCACGTTTTGAGCTTCAAATGCAAGTAGAATAGTCTATTTTTATGCAGTATATTTGCTGACAGCAGTCTTTTAAATTATCCAGTGATGGTGTTGCTGTCAGCAAACTCTAGGGCAGGTTTGGGAAACATGTGGCTATGCAGGTACTGTTGGGCATCAACTTCCACCATGGCTAGCCAGCACAACCAATAATAAGATGATGCAAGCTTCAATCCAACAACTACTATTGCATCATAAATTGCCAATCCATTGTGTACTAGTTTACCAGAGTTTACATTCATATTTCCTTATGTAATTAAAAACTGACTAACAGGAGCAGATAGAATTCCAAAAGTTAGGTTCCATCAACTGAGCACTCAGTGCTGCATGACTCCATGCTTGGTTGGTGTAGCTGAGGTACAGTATATACATTGCATTCAGTTTGATTTATAAACCAGATTATATTGACTGTACCTGTTTGGAGTCTTGAGTCATGGGATGAATCAGTCAGGGTATACTTCCATTGGGCCAACTGTTTGTCCACAAAAGTTCTGCAATCTCTCCAGCACACAGTTAATGATGTCCATACTCCATCAGTTATCGTAGAATTCAGAGTAATAGCCATGTTAGTCTGAATCAATATGCAAAGGGATCTTGTAAGACTTTTGAGCCTGAGAGAAAGAAAGAAGTTGGTAGCATTAGATTTCATAGACTTAAATTACTTCCTCAGATGCATGGAGTGAAGTGCCTAGGATCAGACCTTTATAAGCAGGCTATGTGTGAATGGCAATATAAGTGCAAAACTTGTTGATATAGTGATGAGGTGACAAATTCAGTTTTAAATTCAGTTGGGGGGGGGGACAAAGGCAGGAGGAAGAATGTTGCCTAAAGCAAGGTGAGCCAAGGTGAGTAGATAACTATATGAATGGTGGTGGGAATTATTGAGATGTAGTGTGTTGCTGGCTGGGAACTAGAAAGGAAATGTGATGAACTTGCCAAGAGTGTCCTCTTGAGGCTGGGGTGGTAACGAGTGTTATAATGTGTGTAGTTTGCTAGGAAACCATTGTCTGTTCGACCCTCTGTTGATGGACTGGAGTGTGTGAATATATTTTAATTCTGCTGTTTCTTTTTCCAATGTAGTGTTGTTGTTGTTGTTGTTTGTTTTGTTTTGTTTTGTTCAAGCACTGCTGTTCTGATGTCTGAGATGTAATGCCCAGGAAGACTGAAGTGTTCTCCAACTTTTTTTTTTTTTTGTATATTCCCATTATCAGTGTCTGATTTATGTATGATAAACATATGCCTGATAGGTTCAGCACCTTGGATAGCTCCTGAAATAAAACCCAGAGTGGATTTATCATCTTCCTGATATAAGAACCACCAGCTTCCACTGCATTCAACATGTGCCCATCTTCATCATGCTAGTTTCAACTTCACAGCACAGAATGGGATAGTGTTGGCACAATGGAGAAAACCTGGGCAGAGTGGAAGAGGGATAGCATTGGAAATGGTTAAGAAACAGCAGAGCTCCAAGAGTGGTAGAGGAATGAAAGTTAGGACTTAAAAGAGCCTAGGAAGACTGCAGGAGATTATGTATAAGTGCCATAGTTCTTAAACAAATAACCAGCTGGCAAATGGCTAAATGAATATAAGGTCACAGTTATTACTGTGATTAATAATAATAATAATAATAATAATAATAATAATTTTTATTTGATACCCTGCCCCTCTGAGCGCAATCGAGGCGGCTTACATCCTAAAATCAAACAGAACAGTTAAGAACAATTTCCTCCCCCTCCCCCCCTTAAAAAGTTATTAAACCAATTCCAAATTAAAACATGATATAAAAAATGGATTCCTCCATATATAAAAACACAAAACAATACAAAAGGAAGAAAGTGCGGCAGGTAATAAATGCAGGCTTATAAGAGAACCTGGTCAACAGAAGGGGAGCATCTCGGAGGGAGATTCTGGAATCAGAGCTGGTAGATTAATCCGGGAAGGCCTGCCGGAAGAGATCCGTCTTGACAGCTTTCTTGAAGCTGTCAAGTGATGACAATTGACGGATCTCCTCCGGCAGACCATTCCACAGTTTGGGGGCAACTACAGAAAATGCCCTCTGGGAGGTCGTCACCAGCCTCGTTTTTTGAGGCTGTAACAAATTCCTCCCAGAGGACCGGAGGGTGCGGGGAGGATTATACGGGAGGAGGCAGTCCTTAAGATAGCCTGGACCCAAGCCATTTAGGCCTTTAAAGGTGATAACCAACACCTTATACTGGGCTCGGAAACTAACAGGCAGCCAGTGGAGGGACCTTAATATAGGGGTAATATGGTCCCCCCTAGATGTGCCAGATATTAGTCTGGCTGCCATATTTTGAACCAATTGCAGTTTCCGAACCAAGCACAAGGGTAGCCCCATGTAGAGCGCATTACAGAAATTGAGGCGTGAGGTTACCAACGCGTGCACAACAGTCTCAAGATCCCCTACTTCCAGAAAAGGGCGCAGCTGGCATATCAGCTGAAGCTGATAACAGGCGCTCCTGACCATCGCATTAACCTGATTTGTCATCAGGAGCGACGAGTCAAGGAGCACCCCCAGACTGCGAACACAGTCACTGGAGGAGAGCATGACCCCGTCCAGGACTGGAGGTTGCAACCCAATTCTTGGTTTCGGGGCCTGTACCGTGAGCACCTCCGTCTTGTCTGGATTCAATTTCAATCTGTTTTTCCTCATCCAGCCCATTACCGCCTGAAGACATTCATTGAGACAGGAGATGCCATTGGAATTCGAGGCCGACGAACGAGACACGGAGAAATAGATCTGGGTGTCATCAGCGTACTGATAACACCCAGCTCCATAACTCCGAATTATCTCACCCAGCGGCTTCATATAGATATTAAACAACATCGGGGACAAAATAGCTCCTTGAGGGACCCCACAAGTGAGCTCCCTCTTACTGGAGCTACAGTCCCTGAGCAGCACCCTCTGGGACCGACCCGAGAGGAAGGACCGGAGCCACTGCAGAGCAGTGCCCCCGATACCTAAGCCTTCAGGCGGTCCAGGAGGATGCCGTGATCTATCGTGTCAAAAGCCGCTGAGAGGTCTAAAAGCACCAACAGGGTCACGCTACCCCTGTCAATGTTCAGACGCAGATCGTCGGTCAAGGCAACCATGGCAGTCTCAACCCCAAAGCCTGTCCTAAAGCCGGTTTGAAATGGGTCTAGATAATCGGTTTCATCCAAGACTGCCTGGAGCTGAAGAGCAACCGCCCTCTCGATCACCTTGCTCAAAAATGGCAATAAAGATACAGGCCTATAGTTCTTCATATCCAGGGGGTCCAGGGAAGGCTTTTTTAGAAGTGGCTTAACTGCCGCTTCCTTTAAACATGATGGAACATATCCTTCCCTGAAGGACGCATTGATGATATCCGTGAGGAATCTCACCAATGCATCCCCCCCCGGACGGCCAGCCATGATGGGCAAGGGTCGAGAGGGCAAGTTGTCTTCCTCACCTTACCAAGCAACTTGTCCACGTCCTCGGTACTCACAGATTGCCACTGATCCAGTATAACTACATCGGTGGAGTTCGTGGATACCTCGCCTATAGACTCTGAATCAACAGTGGCGTATAAGTCAGCTCTGATCTGAGAGATTTTATCTGCAAAGAAGTTGTTAAACGTGTCACAGCAGGCCGTTGTCAGGTTAAGCAAGGGATTTGGCGCAGGAGGTACCTGCTTCATCTCCCTCACCACCTTAAACAGTTCTGCTGGGCGGGACTCTGCAGACGCAATACGTGCAGAGGAGAAAGCTCTCTGCTCTGCACGTATTGCCTCCCGATAGGACCAAAGAAAGTTCCTATGGCGAGTTCTGTCAGATCGGAGTCGAGTTTTCTGCCACGTGCGCTTTAGTCGTTGTCCAAATCGCTTCATTTTCCTAAGCTCAGAGGTGTACCATGGCTTACGGTTCGAAGCAAAATGGCAAGGACGCTTGGGAGCAATCGTGTCTATGGCCCTGGTAAGATCGTTATTCCATGTATTAACCAGGGCTTCGACAGGATCACTGGCATTTCCAACCATTAAACCCTCCAAGGCTTTCTGGAATCCAACATGCTCCATTAGCCTTTGAGGGCGGACCATTCGAATAGGTCCGCCACCCCCGGGGGGGTAGGTCTTGGCTCTGACTTTCATCTTGACCAGGAAATGACCCGTCCATGACAATGCGGAGGTACCAACCACCTCCGCCCACGGATGTGCCTGTTCGGTACAGAACACCTCATCAAGTGTATGACCTGCACAATGTGTCGGCCCGTTGACCAATTGGGATAGGCCCATGTTTGTCATGGTATCCATGAACTCCCGAGCCGCACCTGTTAAGCTGGTCTCGAGCGGAATGTTGAAGTCCCCCAGAATGAGAAGCCTGGGAGTCTCCAACAACAGCTCGGAGACCAGTTGCGTCAGCTCGGTCAGGGAGTCTGCTAGACCACGGGGTGGCCGGTAGACTAGCAGAATCCCTAAACTATCCCTGGCCTTCAGGCTAAGGTACATACACTCGATGTGGGTCGTGTGTCGAATAGGTATCCTGGCCAAGGTCAAGGTGTTTTTATAAATCAGAGCCACACCACCTCCCCGCCCACTTCCCCTCACCTGCTCACTGACTGAGTACCCAGCTGGGAGAGCCTGCGCCCATACAGCGGTACTGTCCTCCCCCAGCCAGGTCTCAGTAAAGCAAGCCAAGTCGGTGTCCTCATCCAGGAGAAGATCCTGGATGATATGAGTCTTATTCTTCACCGACCTGGCATTGCAAAGGAGCAGAGTGAGGTTCTGTGGAATGGTTGGTCTGCTCTCCAAACCATCCTGGGAAGCAGAAGAAGCTGAAGGTGGGATAGCTATTAAACAGCGATCCCGCCTTCTTTTGTAACATGTGTTACTCCTGTTCCAGCCATACCTCCCATTCCCCTGCACCACTCCAATCACTGCCCCCTCATTTCCCGGCTCCAGATAGTTATGAATCTACAATTCCCTCCCCCCCTCCCCGACCAAGATGTCAAGGCCCAAGATAGCTTTTTTGTTATTCAGCGGGTCTAGGTCCCACCTCCACAAATGCCACAGTGGAGTTACAGACCCAAAAAAGAGGCCTTTATCTACTCCAACAAAGGTGGTGGACCTTTTAACATGATTCATCCTCAAAGTCATTGACTGCCAAGTGAGTTATTAAGCCCTGAGCAGGTGTTGCAGTCCTCTCCCACTGTGCCGCTGCCGAGGAGGAAGGCTCCGTAGGGGCCAGGTTTTATGGGCCCGGTGATATTGAATATTATTTGCCTAATAATATTCAGGCTGACTCCATGGACTTTTGTGCCATTTTATTCTGATGTCTTTTATTTCTAGATAGTTGGAAAGGGAAACAAAAGGAAGCAAAAGCACAAGAAAGGTTAGAAAACAAATTAATTTTTAATTTTCTTATAACCATGAGAGACATGATTTATAATGCTCCCTTGTTTTCTCTGAAGGATAGCTAATGGTCTCAGCTAAATGGTACTTTGAAAAACAATTATGGAAATCGTCAGGACAAACTTTTTTTTTAAAAAAACAAATATGCCTAGT
Source organism: Phrynosoma blainvillii (assembly GCA_026167975.1). Taxonomy (NCBI): domain Eukaryota; kingdom Metazoa; phylum Chordata; class Lepidosauria; order Squamata; family Phrynosomatidae; genus Phrynosoma; species Phrynosoma blainvillii. The sequence continues at coordinate 279,497,181 of JANUYF010000002.1, read as the reverse complement.
GTATTGCATGCAAACAAAATGGTAAGTCTGTATCTTAATTTTTAAAATAAATCAACTCTCTTTTAGGACTATGCTCTTTTCTAATAATATTGCACTTGTGAATTTTTGTTATCAACTTTGAAGCCTTGCTGCAAAATTTGGTGTCCTATCTTTTTAAAAACAAAGTCAGAGGGAGAAAGTATCTTAAAGTACATGAAAAAATCAATGTGTACACAATGCTCAGTAATACACTGGGCACTTCTTGTATTTCCCTCCCCTCTTTTTTTTGCATAATCAAAGAATAAAACATAATATACATTATTATTATTATTATTATTATTCCCCTTGATGATGATGCAGTCATTTTCAGAAATCCAGGAAGAATATTTCACAAAGGATTCCATCTCCTAGCTGTTATGGCAAGATATTTTAACTTATATAAAAATAATGACATTCCCATTTTATGGAGTACTTCTCATAGTCTGGTATTAGCCATTTCCTGTCCTCCCTGTGGTGCTTGCCTTAAATTCAAGCACTGGTAACAACTAGAACAGACCCTTTAAATCAATGGGTTTTACAAAAATGTTGACTTACCTCTCAACAATTGGTTAATGGGAATTTCTCTTTTTGGGACTAGCAATTTAAATTAGGCCACTGATTCTTCTTTATACATGGGCTAATAAGATTTTTGGTAGCTATGGGTAGGGATGTAATTATCAGTTAAATTCATTTCTGCAAGGGAGAAAAAACAAAAAACAAAAAATCGATATCCCCCCTTAAAAATGTCTGAAAATTCTCACAGCAGGGAGTAAGTCTGTCTCCAAGATTCACCATTTTCCTTTGCTCCCAACACAGCCAAAGAATGTCTAAAGGAGGGTGGGGTGGGGAGATGGGGATCATCCAGCTATGTTCTGATAGCTGGATGCATTACAAAATCATCCTTTTGGATTCCAAGGAGATGTAGGAGATTCTGGAGGATGCCTGCATTCCTGTATGTCCAGTTAAACTGAACAAAGTTGGGTGGTCCTGGCTGCCCCTCCCATTTTATGGCCATGCTGTGGGAGGGCATGGGGAAACAGTGAGTGTCTTGAGGAGATGGGGAACATGACACTATCTCTCCTTGATCTTGGATTTGTGGCTTTCCATCAGAACTGAGACTTTAGCTAGATTTCTCCTTGTCAGGGTTTCCACACACTCAAGAAAACGTCATTCATTCCCCGCCCCATTTTCTGAATATTCTTTCCATCCTTAGCTATTGTATATCTAAATTAATAATTCAGAGTATTGTTGTGGGAAAAGATCAGAAACAACATGGCTGGACTACAAATGGGAATTTGTCCACCAAGCAACTGAAATATCTAAAAATTCTCTTCAGTAGTTCTTTCCTTTGTTTAAATACCTAAGGATTACTTGCATTATATTTAAGTGCTCTTGGTGTCGGCTAATTGCACATTTAAGATATTGGTTACATTTTATTATGGCAAAAGCAGTTTATTTAATTCTGCCTGTAATTCAAGATTTTCAGGTAAAAGTACTTAAGCAGTTGCTGTATAGAGAACAGCTTTGGGGTAATCTGGATTTGCAAAGGGTTTAATCTATTCAAAATGAATATTTGAGGATGATTTTCCAGCTAGCATATGGTATGCCAGCTTCCTTTTTATAAACTGAAACTAATCTACTGAAGCCAACATTTTTATTAAATTGTAGGATCATAGTTTGCTGGAGTAAGCTAAACAGCCAGGCTCATTTGAATTTAGTGTTGACTACGATCCTGGACAGTAACTGGGCTAAATTAGTCACTGTCTTGCTAACCAATATATAATGTTATATCTGATATTGTTGTTAATTCAGTTTGAATTTGGTGAGGTGGAAGGATTTTGATTTTTCTAATTTGTTGGTGGAATTAACATCCCTGTCAGGCGCTCCTTTCAAGTATACAGAACAGAACTCATAGATTTTGTCTGTGTGGATAACACACAGTTGTGGAACTTCTAGAGCATATAATTTTGTGTGTGTGTGCCTTCATATTTCTGACTTACAGTGACCCTGTTATTATGTGCCTTCAAGTCATTTCTGACTTATGGCAGGCTGAGAGAGTGAGGTACCTAGGTTCACCTAGTGGGTTCCAGGTCCAAGTGGGAATTTGAATCCTGGTCTCCAGTCATAGTCCAATGCTCAAATCACTACACAATGCTGGCTGTCAAGGGGAATCTATTCTAGGGTTTTCTTGGCAAGATTAGTTCAGAGGAGATTTGCTATTGCCTTTCCCTGAGGCTGAGAAAGTTGGATTTGCTCAAGGTCATCCATCTGGAGTCCATGGCTGAGACGATGTTTGACCCCTAGGCTCTCAGTGCTCAGACTATTACACCATGCTGTCTGTCTGTAGTGCTGTAGAAATCTGTTAGAAAGAAAAATATAGTAATAATAATAATAATAATAATAATAATAATAATAAATAATAATTTTTATTTATATCCCGCCCCTCTGCTAGGCAATCAGGGCGGCGTACAGCATTTCAAAACATCAAAACAAACATTAAAACAGATACATTCGAATCTCATCCCTCTTTCCTATTCTAGGCTGGGTGGTGCTCGGCCTAGTATCTCTCCCCCAGATGACATCAGATGGTAATGGAGGGAGGGCTCTTCTTCTTATTCCAGGCCCAATGGTGCTGGGCCTAGTGTCCTCTCCCCCAGATGACACTGGATGGAACGGAGGGAGGGCTCTTCTTCTTACACTAGGCCCGAAGGTGCTGGGCCTAGTGTCTCACCCCCAGATGACACTGGGTGGAATGGAGGGAGGGCTCTTCTTCTTACACTAGGCCTGAAGGTGCTGGGCCTAGTGTCTCTCCCTCAGATGACACTGGATGGAATGGAGGGAGGTCTCTTCTTCTTACACTAGGCCCGAAGGTGCTGGGCCTAGTGTCCTCTCCCCCAGATGACACTGGATGGAATGGAGGGAGGTCTCTTCTTCTTACACTAGGCCCGAAGGTGCTGGGCCTAGTGTCTCTCCCTCAGATGACACTGGATGGAATGGAGGGAGGGCTCTTCTTCTTACACTAGGCCCGAAGGTGCTGGGCCTAGTGTCTCTCCCTCAGATGACACTGGGTGGAATGGAGGGAGGGCTCTTCTTCTTACACTAGGCCCGAAGGTGCTGGGCCTAGTGTCTCTCCCTCAGATGACACTGGGTGGAATGGAGGGAGGGCTCTTCTTCTTACACTAAGCCCGAAGGTGCTGGGCCTAGTGTCTCTCCCTCAGATGACACTGGGTGGAATGGAGGGAGGGCTCTTCTTCTTACACTAGGCCCGAAGGTGCTGGGCCTAGTGTCTCTCCCTCAGATGACACTGGGTGGAATGGAGGGAGGGCTCTTCTTCTTACACTAAGCCCGAAGGTGCTGGGCCTAGTGTCTCTCCCTCAGATGACACTGGGTGGAATGGAGGGAGGGCTCTTCTTCTTACACTAGGCCCGAAGGTGCTGGGCCTAGTGTCTCTCCCTCAGATGACACTGGGTGGAATGGAGGGAGGGCTCTTCTTCTTACACTAAGCCCGAAGGTGCTGGGCCTAGTGTCTCTCCCTCAGATGACACTGGATGGAATGGAGGGAGGGCTCTTCTTCTTACACTAGGCCCGAAGGTGCTAGGCCTAGTGTCTCTCCCTCAGATGACACTGGGTGGAATGGAGGGAGGGCTCTTCTTCTTACACTAAGCCCGAAGGTGCTGGGCCTAGTGTCTCTCCCTCAGATGACACTGGGTGGAATGGAGGGAGGGCTCTTCTTCTTACACTAGGCCCGAAGGTGCTGGGCCTAGTGTCTCTCCCTCAGATGACACTGGGTGGAATGGAGGGAGGGCTCTTCTTCTTACACTAGGCCCGAAGGTGCTGGGCCTAGTGTCTCTCCCTCAGATAGTAAAGCATTTCTGGGCCAAAGCAGTTGGATAGGAGAGTGTATATTGGTTGTTTTGCAGACAAATCAAATCTGCAGGATTGTTTTTGACCACCTTTTTTTTTTTTTGCATTAAGAAGGAATGAGTTGGATTTCATATGAGTGACTGCTGGTGCAGTTTAAAATGCTGAAGAGAGATGAAGAATATTAGAAATCTGGAGACTGCCAATTATAAACAGGTAAGAGCCTGACGTACCACATTTCCACACTACAGTCTTATAGTGCTGCTATTCCACTATTACTGCCCTGTCTGCCTCCTCTTGCATTCTGGGGTTTGTAGTTCAGTGAGGCCTAACAGCTCCCTGGCTGAGAATTCTAAATGTCCCTCCTTCAACTACAAATTCCAAAATACAACAGGAGGCAGCCAGAGCACTAATAGTGGAATAGCAGCACTATAAGAGTGTAGTGCAGAAAAGTGGTTAGTCTTTTTAGTAATGCATATTAACAGTTTTTAGTATCGCAAAATATATTGCATGTGCCTTGAAGATAGTAATGGTTTATGTTATCGAGTTATGCTTTAATTATTTTCTAAGTGGCTTGTCACACCTTTTTTAGTATCTTGCTGGGTGACTGGTGATGGCCTATGGCTAAGCAATAAAAGATCTGGATTTGGATTTTGCATATATTTCCAGTTACTATATAAGTTGTTCCTGAATCCTTTCTTCAAGAAATGCTTGATGAAAGCTTATTGCCAACAAATGGAGCATCTCCTGCACCAACACTATTATTTTCACTCATCTTTGACAATAATCAGGCAAGGCAGATGTCTCTGACAGCTGCAGTTAATGGGAAACCTTACCGTGAAGGGACTAGACCTGTGCAGCTTTATGCTCGATGGGAAATGTGTGGACCTGGATTTTACATGGAATTAGAGAAATCAGGTTAGTGCTTGTTCTTTTTATTTATTATTTTAGCTTTCCTACTCAGCACCAGCAATATGCCTTTGTCCCTAAGGGAGTCCCCATTTTTCATTGTAAGCTAATTTGGTCCAATTCTTCCCTCCCCCAGACAAAGCTATTTATAATTAATACCCAGACAAAGGTCACTTGACTAGGTATAGCAACTAAAAGCACTGTGAATAATAATTAGGCAATTTTTAATGCCAAGATAGAAATTATGCAAGAACCATGTGCCTAATAGACTAGAAAACAATTAAGAGAGCTAACCATTCACAGATGAGTTGTGAACTTTATGTGTAAATACAACACACTCTGCGACAAAAGGGGTGCAAAGGCAAAGCAGGTACTGTTGAGTGTTTATGGCACATTTCTCTGACAAAATGCTACAAAAATATAGTGACATGGTGGGAGCAGCTTCTAATGGTCAGAGAAGCTGAAGTGTACAAAACAGTGAGGAAATCCTTATTTAATCATAGCTGCAGTCCTGTATCCCAGTAATGGGAATATGTCACTATCTAAATGTTGTTAGATTACAATTGCCATCATCCCTGTCCATTGCCATAATAGCTTATGCAAATGGGAGCTGAACAGGAGCAAAGTCTGGAGAGTCACACATTCCTCACTTTTACCCTAGAGGCTAATGACTTAAACCACCATCATCCATTACATTTTGGAAATTTCTAATATCAGCAAACAATTACCAAATTGGGGCACTTGTGTGCATTGTTGTTGTTGTTGTTGTTGTTGTTGTTGTGTGCCTTCAAATCATTTCTGATTAATAGCAACCCTAAAGTAAACCTATTATGTAGTTTTCTTGGTAAGATTTGCTTAGAGGAGGTTTGTCATTGCCCTCCTCTTTACTTGCATCTAAAGCCCAACACATTGCTTTGAGGTATCTAGCAAAAGTCACTTTTACTTGTGTATGTGTGTCCCTTCAAGTTGCTAATTGACTTATGGTGACCCCATGAATGTCATAGGGTTTTCTTAGGCCAGGAATATGTAAGAAGTGGGTTTGCCATTTCTTTCCTCTGAAATAAGCTCCACAGCTCCTGACCCTGCTTAGCTTCCAAGATCAGATGGTTTCTGGTGCAATATAGGTGCCTTAAGACCTCCTCACTGGGAGTAAATCTCATTGAAGGTAGTGGCATTTTCTTTTGAGTAGACATCTATGGGATTGCATATGAGACATTTTTAACCAATCAAATCCATATGTTGAGAAAGTGAGGGAGATTCCTCTGATTCATAGAACAAGTGGTCATTTCAGATAAATGATTTTATCTGATTTTAACAACTACCACCACCACCACCACCACAATCTTTTTTATACCACACCTTTTCTCCAAATTTGGAACTTTGCAATCTAAAAACAACAACACAGCTAAAGATATACAAAAGTGTTAATTAAAATAGAAATAAACTATTCATAGTATTAAAACAATTTTTAAAGACACTTAAAAAGATAAAAAGATAAAAAACAAAAAATAGTTATTATTAGTTAATATTGAAAAGGACAATATGAGTTTTTTCATGGAAGACTGATGTGAGGCACATCTCCTAGTTGGTTTGTCTGTTGTGCTTTTTCTAGAATCACCTATACAACTCTTTTTCATGAACCCTTTCTTTAATGCATACTATATGAGATTGGAAGGTATAAAAAGATGACCTTGTTCACTTGCTTTTTAAAAACAGCAACTATTCCTATTCCCTCTCCCCCCCCCCCCATCCCGTTATTGGCTGCTAAGAACAATAAAAAGAGAAAAGATTAGCACCATTACAATAGAAAGTTACCATATCAGAGCTAAAACAAATGGGGGAATGTGGCAACAGCTGCACAAAAGAGCAATAAAAAACCTCCTTACCTTTGGCTTGCAGGACAAGAGAACAGTTCACAATGTATTATAATTAGTCTGCAGTACATTACCCCTTGTAAAAATGTGAAGGAAAACACAATTTAAGGATATACAGTTTTAAAGCCTTCCATTTCCAATGCCTTTAGAGAGCTGTTTGACTTAGGCCTGTGCCAAACCAAAGCTCTAGTGAGCTGTTAGGTTTTTAAGTATTTCATGCTCCCTAGACCAGCCATAATTTGTCAGTGCAACAGCTTTGTCCTCTAGTTGTTCTAGTTGCTGGACGTACACACAGATTGGATCCCAGTGTAAAGGGAACAGAATTCATCTTCATGAAAAGGGGTTTTCCTATTTCTCCCTTTCCTCTGCAGTTAGGGTTGCCATATCCCGGTTTTTCCTGGGACAACCCAGTTTTTCATGCTCTTGGAATGTCCTCACCCAGTTTTAAGATCACGTCCTGGCTCCCAGCTCCAGCCCTGCCCCAGGTGAAATGGTTGCCTCTCCCAGCCTGTCCTTCCCAGGAGGCAGCAGCCATGTTTGTGGGAGTGGCTGCAGGTGGTGGGCTTCCAGTCCTTCATCCCCATTGGCCAGGGCCAGGCCGCAAGGAGACCTACTTCCAAGTATGGCCCAGAAAGTGGGGAAGCTCAGGGAGGGAGGGAGGGGGCATGACCACACAGCTCAGGGCTTCTGATAAGATCCCCAAAGAGAGCCAGGGAGACAAGGCCTCCCTAGCACAGGCACGCAGGGCCTCAGCCTGCTGTCCAAGCCCCAAAGAGAGCCAGGGCAACAAGGCCTCCCTGACACAGCTGCATGGGGCTTCAACCAGCTGGCCAAGCCACAAGAAAATCCAGGAGATTTCTTCTTCTTCCCCTCAGCTCTGGCTGGGCTCCAATTGTGCACAGCCTTCCTTCCCTCGCCTTCTCTCCAGTCAGCAGTTCCTCCAAGGCAAGGGACCTCCACTGGGAGAGGCAGCGGGTTGATATTATATTTATAATAATGTTTTATTATATTAATATTTAATGTTATATTAATGTTTTTTATTTTAGTAATGTTTCTGGTTTTTAGGTTTCATGTCCTCCATCTTTCTTGAATGTCCTACATTTCCTCCTACATTTCTTCCTGGTTTTGTGGAAGAGAATTATGACAACCCTTTCAAAACCTATTTCTGGAGGGAGGGATAGTCTGGAATGGTATGGGCACAGGGAAGTGCAGCTGGAGATTGTCCACTTAATGAAATAAGTTATGACCTAAGCTATTAAGGACAGTCAGTGCTCGTAAATGTGAAAGATAGTATTAGATCTTTCAAGCAGAGGAATCAAACTGGTGAGGAAGAAGTTGAACAACAACCATACACCCAATATCTATATACCCATACATTGTCTAGTAGAGGAAGAAGTAAGTTTAGTATTCTTGGTAAAAGAGATAAATTACAAATTATTTGTACATAATCAGGCACAGGGTCTTGTGGAGGAGAGATTGTGAAGAAGCAAATGGCTGTATGTTAGAGTAGCAAAAGTGCACACTTGGCAGCTAGTTCTGGGCACGAAGCCATTCCAACTTAACAAACAAAGGACCAAAAAGATACTACATTAGTATGAAAAGGGTGCCAATACAGTTGGCCCTCCATATCCAGGGATCTGTTAATCCACGAATTCAACTATCAACAGCTTGAAAATATTTTAGAAAATATAAATTCCCAAAAGCAAACCTTTAGTTTGTCATTTCATATAGGGGGCACCACTTTACTATGCCATTGTATTATTGAGACTTGAGCATACATGGATTTTGGTACCTGTGTATGTGTGCGTGTGCGTGTGTCCTGGAACCAAACCCCAACAGAGTGTCCATTGGAATCTGGTGGATTCTCCTTCTTTGGAGGTCTTTAAACAGAGGCTGGATGGCCATCTGTTGGGGATGCTTTGATTTTGAGTTCCTGCATGGCAGGAGGTTGGCCCTTGTGGTCTCTTCCAACTCTATGATTCTATGAGATACCAAGGGCCTACTGTATGTGATGCCTGATGCAATCACCTGTAAGCATGCTGATACAACCTGTTGGTCAACAGCCAACATAACAGTGGCAATTCCAAGATTGCTAAAGTGGTGTGTTGATGCTAAACTGGACTGTTGATTCTGTTTGAACTATACTGTTGAACATAGAAGGCTATGAGAAGTACCTCCAAATAGATATAGATTAGCTGACAAATGGCAAAGAATCCTCCATCCCTCAGTCTAAAGAAATGGGATAGGGAACTATGCCTGTTTCAACCATCATATTCATCTTTTAATGTCGTAAGATTAATTTCAAGCCATGCTTTTTTATAATGAAAACCAGTTATTGAATTCATCCAAAGTAGAGACAGAGACAGAACTTTGTGCCATTGCATTGTCTTTTAAAAGTTAATCAATATAATTGTCAGTCATAAACATGCTGTGCAGAAAGCAACAAAGCATCCTAAGTCATGGCATACTAAAAGTGAAATTCTTGCCCTTCCAGGTCAACTCATACCATTTTAGAAGGTGTTTTTTTTTAATAGGATGAGTTTATTTTTTTGGATGCACCATGTGGTCATGATGGTATGAAAATTATGATACTAATTTGCTCCTTATCCTCTCTTTCTTCCTCTTCCTTTTCTTCTTTGGCCCCAAAGAAATAGCAATTAGCATCCTCAAGGATGAACAGCAGCCTCATAAGAGGTGATTGTCAGGGGGAAATTAATACGAACTTGATATGGATTGAAAGCACATTGAAGATTGGAAGCCTTTCCATTATTTATCCATCCAGAATAAAAGTTACCCTGTTAATATCTATTGCATGTTTAAGCTTGTATAGTGCAGTCCTTATATTATAGCTGATTCACCACCATCACTACCAGTGCACTGGAAGATTTACAGGGCTCTGCACTGACTCTGTCCAAAAAGAATAAATAAATTAATATAACACAAAGACTGACACATCTTGGAGATATAATAATGGGATAGTACAAGATATCCATTCCCTTGTTTTCATTGTTCCTTTGTGACTGGAGACATGTAGAAGTTTAAACTTTAAATTGTTCCCTTTACTGCTTCTGCAGTCCTTGCAAATGATCCTGGGATTTGCTCTTCGAACTTGGAAATAACACCATGGAGACCAAAGGCAACTTGGTGGTTACTAAGAGGCTATTACACATCCACTGCACTCTGTAGATGGATCACATGTTTTCCATGTGAAAGTCAGATGCAACAAGTACAAAAGATATATCAGTTCATCTTTACACAAAAGAAGAAGAAATGTTATTGTAATCAGTTTCTGCAAAGACAGTGGATACAAATACTTTATATGGCTACTCTTCTCTTTATATGAGTGCCTACTGTATCTGTACAAACTATGCTAACACAATTTGTTGTTGTTCTGGTCTTCAAGTCATTTCTGACTTATGGTGACCCTAAGATAACCTTATCATGGGTTTTTCTTGGCAAGATTTGCAGGGGAGGTTTGCCATTGCTTTCCCCTGAAGCTGAAGCTGAGAATATGTGACATGCCCAATCACCCATTGGGTTTCATTGTCAAACTGGGAAATGAATCCTCTGATCTCCAGAGTTGCAGTCCAATACTCCAGCCATTATACTACACTACCAACAGCATATTATAAACAACACATTACAAAATTGACTATGAATCAATATCTAATAGAGGAAATCTCACCCCCAGCACCATCACAGAGGCAGGCATTTTGAATGGGGAAGCTGGCAGTCTTGCTCCCAGTCCTGGCTAAGTGGCAACTTGTCTGCAGGCCTGGGAAGAAGTCTCTTGATGAACAAATGTCAAAGCCAGCACAAGATCTCACATGAAATATTGTGATATAGTAAACCATGTGAGATCAGACTGGAGTTCAGAGGCTATATATTTTCCTGCTGGTTTTCTGATCAGCTGTTTTCGTCTGACCCTTCAGCATGACCCATCTACCTTCCCTCTGTGCTTCAATGCATCCCATGTGATTCCTCAAGCTTAGTTTGACTACCGGGGGGGGGGGGGGGAGAAAGTTTTCCAACACCTTTCCAGGGGGTTCAATCTTTTTATGTGAGGATTCTTGGGTTCTAGCTGCACTGCATTGACACAAACTCACTTTTTCTGTGATTCACCATGTAGTTATTCAAGGCCTGTTTTGTCACAAGTGGCAGGTTTGAAAGAGAGAGGGGAGAACACTGAGCATTATGCAGATTTGAGAAGCGTAAACTGTGGGGGATGAGGGGGTGGGAGGGCTGATCAAGGGGCGGATGACCTGTGGATTTGCACATCTCCAGTTTTGGAGCATCTCTGATGGACTTTTCTGTTGCTTCTTATAGTGCCAGATCTTAGGTAAAGGTAAAGGTATTCCCCATTGACAAGGCTGTCAAGTCATGTCCAACTGTAAGGGTTGGTGCTCATCTCCGTTACTAAGCCAAAGAGCCAACGTTGTCAGAGACTACTCTGTGATCATGTGGCCAGCATGATTTCACAGAATGCTGTTTACCTTCCCACTAAACTGGTACCTATTTATCTACTTGCATTTGCATGCTTTTGAACTGCCAAGTTGGCAGAAGCTGGGACTAGTGACAGGAGCTGACCCCACCATGCAGCACCTGGACCTCAAACTGCCAACCTGCCAATCTTGCAATCAATAGAGTCAGTGTCTTAACCACTTGTGAGATAGCTAGCCTTGTCTTGCAGAAAACTCTGGTGCCCCACCAAATTACAAATCCCAGAATTCCATAACATTGACCCATGGAAGTTAAAGTGGTGTCAAGCAGCTTCATTTCTTCAGTTTGACAGCACCCTAGCCTCAGTACACACCTAGCACTGTCAATTTTGTTTGCCACAGAAAATGTAGAATTTAACATAAACTTAGACTTTAAAGTTACAATGGTGCACCTTGCCATTTGGAGTCAAATTTATCTGATATCAACATTAATTTGCCCTGATCTGTTCTTCCTGGAAGTTCTTTTTAAATGGACCAAGGTAGCTTTTCCCACTTGACCAAAGTATCACACATGCTAAGCTCTCAACAGACTTGTGATCACAAAGGCAGAACTCTTTCATTACAGATTCAGTAAAGAATCTAATTGTAGAAATCCGCTAATTCAGGAAGAGGCAATTTGTTCAGATGATCTCTCATAAAAACCTTTTTAGGATTCAAGTCTATAATATCAGAAAAGTAGAACAGACAACTCAAAGGAAGGGGGTGCAACATTACTTAATGAGAACAACACTAAAGCTTGAGAAAAGTTTAGAAAATCCTCTTTGTATTTGGAATCATTGCTCTAGTTGGACTACAGCTCCCATATGTTGTTTAAAGCTCTGCTTGGGGAAGTGTTAAAAAGAGAGCTAGGGACGTTATCACACGTGGACCACAAAGCGATAATAAACTGGAAATGACAAATCCCAAAAATAAACTGAAAATAAACCTTGATTCCGCAAATGGCTTTCACACGTAATTACCTTAATTGCGCAGTTAAAGTAAGCTCCCACTGAAACCGCATTTAAGGTTCACACCCAAGTGAGAAAATCCCGTAAATGAACTAGAAATAATCTGCTAGCACATGAGCAGATAGTGGAATGCCAGGATTGGCCCATGGAAAGGCAGAGGCTGACAGCTTTCCTTGGGCCGATCCTGGAAGCAGAGGATGGCCCCGCTTTGTCCTCCGCTTCCAGGATCGGCCCAAGGAAAGCTGTCAGCCTCTGCCTTTCCTTGGGCCGATCCTGGAAACAGAGGACGAAGCGGGGCCATCCTCCGCTTCCAGGATCGGCCCAAGGAAAGGCAGAGGCTTACAGCTTTCCGTGGGCCGATCTTGGAAGCGGAGGATGGCCCCACTTCGTCCTCTGCTTCCAGGATCGGCCCAAGGAAAGCTGTCAGCCTCTGCCTTTCCTTGGGCCGATCCTGGAAATGGAGGATGAAGCGGGGCCGTCCTTTGCTTCCAGGATCAGCCCAAAGAAAGGCAGAGGCTGACAGCTTTCCTTGGGCCAATCCTGGAAGCGGAGGATGGCCCCGCTTCATTCTCTGCGTCCAAGATCGGCCCAAGGAAAGCTGTCAGCCTCTGCCTTTCCTTGGGCCGATCCTGGAAGTGGAGGATGGCCCCGCTTCATCCTCCGTTTCCAGGATCGGCCCAAGGAAAGGCAGAGGCTGACAGCTTTCCTTGGGCCGATCCTGGAAACGGAGGATGAAGCAGGGCTGTCCTCCGCTTCCAGGATTGGCCCAAGGAAAGGCAGAGGCTGACAGCTTTCCTTGGGCCAATCCTGGAAGCGGAGGATGGCCCTGCCTCGTCCTCTGCTTCCAGGATCGGCCCAAGGAAAGCTGTCAGCCTCTGCCTTTCCTTGGGCCGATCCTGGAAACGGAGGACGAAGCGGGATGAACCATGGGAAATTAAGGGGAAATGCTTCCAAATGCACATTTGGCTATCACATTATGGTAAATGCGAAATTACCTTAATTGCGCATTTGCATTTCCTCCAAACAACCAAATTTCAAAAGATCTCCATTAACACCACTTTCTGTCCACTTTCTATCCAGTTTCTGTGCGACGTCGTGTGAAAACACGGGGCACTAATCCAGTTTCTGTTTGGGTTTTGGATTACCCAGCAGATTTGCCCCTGTGTGATAACGTCCTAGGAAAAAAATATTTTTTCCTCTTCAAGTCTGGCTGGACTACAACTACTACAATATAGAGGCATAGAAGCATAGAGTTGAAAGAGATCTCATGGACCATCTAATCCAACCCCCTCCCCACCCAATGCATCCTCTCCAACTGAAGCATCCCCAACAGGTAGCTGCAAACTTCTTTTTGAAGACATCCAGAGGAGGAGAGCCCACAACCTCTCTAGGCAATTGACTCCATTGCTGAATCACTCTTATTGTCAATATGTTAACAGTTAATTTGTTTGATCAAAATCTACTCTCCTGTAAGTCAAATTATTATACCTAGTCGTACCCTCTGGAGCAGCAGAGAACAGTCCTGCACCCTCCTCTCTGTGTCAGCCCTTGAGATATTTAAAGACTGCAATCCCCTCACCTCTCAGTCCTCTCCTCAGGCTGGGTCCAGACTCCCAGCTTCCCATGACTATAGAAGACATAGAACACCAACTGTATCATGAATAGAATAGGAATGTTCAGCTTGGCAGCGATTCCCAAATGTTTGTCCTCCAGATGTTTTGGACAACAGCTTCCAGAATTCTTGACTGTTGGTCAAGTTGGCTAGGGCTTCTGAGAGCTAATGTCCAAAACATCTGGAGGACTAAAGATTGGGAATCACTGAACTATTAGGGCTTATGGGTATTCTAACCTTGACTGAATATGATTCCCTTTAAAGATCTCAGTAACTTCCCACTAGGGACTGTACATACCAGCCAAAAGGGCCGGTGGCGGGGTGGAGGGGGGCCGTGGCAACCATATGTTGCCATCACACCACCCACCCAACCAGATATGAGGCAGTGTTGGGATGCTCCTGTGGTGCAGCAACTACATGCCACACACGCAGGAGTGAAAAAGAGCTGCCGTGGCAGTGAAAGGGGTGTCTTTTTCCGGCACAAAAAAGAGCAGCGTTTTGCCACTCCTTTTTTAAACCAAAAAAACACCGGATTGGGGCTGTGGCAAGCAGTTGCTGTGACCCTGATCTAGTTCTCCAAGGGGCAGTGTTAAGCCACCCCTTACCTGCTGTCTGTTTTGCCCCTAAGTTTCTGAGTCATGTAGGGTCAATTACTGGGTAGTAGCAGCTAGAGAATCTTCAGGGGTCCCCTCTTCTACTAAAGAGCAGGAGATGAGGCCCGAGAACCCATTACATGGTGTTAGAAGTTATGCATGAAAAGTTTGTTAAAAAGAGAACTGGATATTCCCCTGACTTTTTCAAAGAAGATTTGAAAAACTTAATTTCAACCAGAGAAATGTTTCTTAATTGTTGGGGTGGGGAGTAGAGAGAGTGGCCAGAAAGAAGTTATCTTTCCTGGAATGGAAGCCCAGGGAATGAAGCCCAACACCCAAATCACCATACCACACAGATTCTCAATGATGCTCTTATTTCGGTTGAATATGATAACACATGCTTTTGCTTAGATTTCTGGCTTAATTTCCAACTAAAAAAAGTTTTCTCATTTGTTAAACATCTGGTATTAGCCAGTATGGAGTAGTGGTTTGAGTGTTGGACTAGGACTCCAGAAGACCATGGTTCATATCCACATGGAAACCCATTCTATGATCTTGGGCATGTCACACTCTATCAGCTTTAGACAAAGGCAATGACAAATTCCTTTGGATAAATCTTGCCAAGAAAACCTTATGGCAGGGTTGCCTTAAGTTAGAGTTGGCTTGAAGGCACATCACAACAGGAACAATAACAACACATTGGCTGATATCTACTAGCCACACCAATGGAGGGCAGGTTTCTCCCAACATACATATGCTGGGATGGAGGCTACTCTTGCTTCTTGGATGTGCAACATCAGCTGTAATCAGTCATGGTAGGCAGTCAAACAATCTCCCCCATAAGGCCATTGCTTTTCCCTGGGTGTGTGAGGACTGCTGGAAAGTATTTGAATACACTTACACAGTGGATTGGTGGCTGGGAGGACAGAGTTACAGCCATGAGTCCCTCCCCCTCCCAGTTGTGTATGCTAAATGAGGGCATGTGCAAAGAAGTACAAGACACATCTTTTTATTCCAGTAACAACAAAAATCTACCATACAGTGATACCTGTGTTGGGCCAACCAAAATGCACAATATACATGTTACAAACCAAACAAGAGAAAAAAATTGAAGATGCTATTCATAGGACTGCATTTTGCTGTTTCTCTTCTTAGATAATATGGTATGGAGGGGCAAATCCTCCTTCTTCTTGCCATGTGGTAACTGGGAAATTCTCAAAGTCCAAGAAATTTAGCAGTCATTTGCAACACAAAAAAGATACTTCTTTTGGAATCCAGCATGTCTCCATCCTTTGTGAGGCTACAGACCCTTTTTGTGGGTGGAGGACATTGGATTTCTCAAGAAGCCTTCATGCTTTTGCATCAGGGAAACTTTGGGTGGTGTTGAGGTAAAACATGCCAATCCAGTCCAAATTTAAGAAGAAATTTGTTTTACCTTTGTTGGAGGTCAAAACCTCAAATAGAAAGGCCCCAGTCCACTGGCTGTCTCTTTAGGGTTCCCCTGCTGTGGCTATAATGTGGTATCTTGAAATAAAAAACAAACAAACAAACAAAAAACAAAATCAAGAACAAACAAAAAAAACAAACCATCCAGGGGTAGCCGTATTGGCCATATAGCAATTCCAGTAACAAGAAAATCCACCAAACAGTGGACGTTATCACACGGGGGCCAGTTTCGTGTTTAAAGAGAAAATAAAGTGGAAATAAACCAATCCAAAATTAAAGTGAAAATAGAGGTTAATTGTGCAAAAGCATTTCACACATAATTAGAATAAATGCACAATCACACAATAATGGGATAAAAACCATTTTTGCATTTCACACAGAAGTAAAAAAATAATAATCCGCAAATGTACTAAAAATGCTATACTTCCACATGCCCAGATGTAAGTTTAATTTGTGAGACAGAGGAGTGTTGTTTGTGTCATTTCTTGTGAGACACTGCCTCTTCCTTCTGTTTGCCTTGTTAGATCGCAATTACAGTAATTCTGTTTGCCTTGTTAGATCACCATTACAGTCATTCCATTTGCCCAGTTCATATTTATGTTCATATTTATAACTACACATGCATAAAAATACACACACACACACACTTACATATATATATAGTTATATATATTGTAAATATATGTATATGTATATAACTATTCTAGTTGTTGTGTTTTTTATTTGAATGACATACTTTCAGAAACTGAGTCTGTTGCTTAATGTATCATGCTTAATGATATCACTAGGGCCCATCCCATAGTGATCAGGTTTTGCTTTAGACCTTGTAACCCATCATGTCAGGACTACTTTGTTATCATGGCACTGCTTCCAAGGAAGTAATGTCCAAGGTCTTGTGTTTATCATTAAACACAAGTAGTGAAACATCACATAAGGCTTGTTCAGGCACAAATTGGATTCAGATGTTTCTATGTCAGTGAATTGTCCTGGCAAATTATTTAGCAACATCAATGAGTACATGGATACCAGGTGAACCTAACTGTTTCTATGCCATACTTAACTATTTTCAAGTGCTAAACTCTTAAAACTCCTAAGTAGCAGCTGTTACTGCTTGGTTGGGCAACTACATGAGGGCCAGGGGCCAGTGGACATTGTTGTTGCTGTTGTTTGCCTTTGAGTCACTTATGACTTATGGCAACCTTAAGGTGAACCTATCACAGGGTTTTCATGACAAGATTTTTCAGAGTGGGCTTGCCTTTGCCTTCCTCTGAGGTTGAGGGGTGTGTGTGTGATTTGCTAAAGGTCACCCAGTGGGTTTCCCTGGCTGAGCAGGGATTTGAACCCTGGACTCGAGAGTAATAGTCCAGCACTCAAATCACTACACCATGCTAACTTGGGAGGATGGGTTTCCCTGCATTTCTTAGCACATGCTGGGGGAAGGGGGGGTTCTGGTTTGGGGCTAAAATCATGTCAAAAACATTTTGAAAATGAAGGAGGTTTGGGGAACTGATGGGGTGCTTCAGGGGCTGCATGTGGCCAGTGCTGTGTCTGTGCTATCCCACTCTTGCTCTCCTGCATCGAACTACCCTGACTACACAGCATTTTCCTGTGCTATTCTCTTCCTCCCCCTCTTCCTTTCTCTGTGCTCATCATTAAAAAAATTAATAAAACTCTTACAGCAATTTTATGCTACTTTGATCAGACATAACAATCACCATGTTTCTTGGCACTATTCTTCGTGTGACCTTGGTATATTAAAATTGCATTAACAAACACAGATGTGTAAGTATTTTTGCAGAATACATTGGTATAATGGTAGTATGTTGCTGGAAGTTTCTAAAGATATGTAAAGTGATTCCGCTTAGCAGGTTGTTACTTAATTTGTTCTTGTTGTGTTTTTATTTCCTCCTCCCTCTCTCTTTTGGCAGAAGTACTGGAGGGAATTTTTTTAATGTCCTGCACCAAGAAAAGCCTTGCCTTGAGCAAGTACAGTGATGTTCAGATACTTCACAAGCCAAAACAAGATCAGGGCAGCTTGGAGAATTTTTACAATTTACATTATGATGGGTGAGTTCCATGAAATACATGCTACTAGGCTTTAACTGAAATAATATATTAATATTTTTTTCACACCAGCAGGTATCCCATGCATAAATAAAAGAAATCACTGTGGCCATGATACTTTTGGTAAGTCCTAACTAGAGTAGGCCCATTTAATCAATTGCTGAATGATGAGGCAAATCCATTATATATAACATGACCTCCTTATATTAGGACTAACAAGAAGATTTCAGTTTGCATATTTTCACTCTCAGTTGCAGGTACTTTTCCTTTATTAACATTTTTCAATTTTTTTTACACTTGCATGAATATAATTTGTGTAGAAAACACAGAAACATTAAGCAGTCTTGCTTTGTAACATGATCAACCTTCTACACCAAAAACAGTTGGCACTTTGTGCAGTCTGGAGTCTTAATGGAATATTACCTTTGTGTGGCTGACTGTGGCTTATGAATCATACCAGCATATTTCAGTAAATGCCAAAGGCTGCATGGCTCCAGGTGGCTCTAAAATGACATTGCTAAGAAGATTAGATGCTTTACCCCAAGGATTAGGCCTATGGCATGCTGTAGGTGAGTACATGCCATAATGATACAGTAGGAGGAAAACTGCCTACCTATCCTCAAAGTCATTTTTAGTAGTTCAGTGAAATGCTGAATTTAATTAAATGTATTCATTATTTATATAATGCCATAGGTATGCCTGGAGCTTTACTATTTTAAAAAAAGGAAGAAAGAAAGAAAGAAAGACAAGTTTTTGCTTTCAGGAAGTCGTAGTTTGAATTATGCCTTCAATAAAGGGAAATCCAAACTAAACATCCTACCAGTATGTAAGAAAGATATTAAAGAAACACTGGTGAGCCATCTCTGAATGCTGTAGTGCCATTTCTTTGGTTAGTGAAAATCCCACCTGAGTCAGCAGGTTGTTTTATTTATTTTTTAAAAAAAGGCTGATTTAAATTTTGAAAATTCTAGCACTGAGAAGGAAAAGAAAAGCTCAGTAATCCTGTGCTGCACGTGATTATTTCATTTCCAGACACGTGTAATGGCTCAGTCCATGTATTAGAACAAAATATATTGATTGCCCCAGGAGAAGAGAAGTAGTAGTCCAGTAACTATCCCCATTGCCAAAAGACAAAGACTTTGCTTAGGAGAAATAGGCAGTGCAAGCCATCCTGTCCTAAGGCATGTGGCCAATAGATAGTCAATGTTACAGAATAGAGATGGTTGAACTTGGGATATCTAGTTGTCCCCTCCATGAGCATTAAAAAAACAAAAACAAGCAAAAACAAACAAACCCACAACTTGGGGCCATTCTGGAAAGTTGTGGCAAGAACTGATGACCAACTAGGAAATAATAGGACCAAACATAAATGGGTTGAATAAGGGCCACTTTAATAATAATAATAATAATAATAATAATAATAATAATAATAATAATATCCCGGCCCTCTGCAGAGCAATCGGGGCGGCTTACAACATTAAATTTACATAAAGATATGTTAATACAATGTAAACAGAACCTAAAAATCCAGAAACCCACCCGCCTCTTAAAAGGTAAGTTTTAAAAGATAGTCTAGGCCTGATGGTGCTGGGCCTGTTGCCTCTCCCCAGATGACATCGGATGGAATGGAGGGAGGGCTCTTCTTCTTAGTCAAGGCCCGATGGTGCTGGGCCTGGTGTCTCTCTCCCAGATGACATTGGATGGAATGGAGGGAGGGCTCTTCTTCTTATCCTAGGCCCGATGGTGCTGGGCCTGGTGTCTCTCTCCCAGATGACATCGATGGAATGGAGGGAGGGCTCTTCTTATCCTAGGCCCGATGGTGCTGGGCCTGGTGTCGCTCTCCCAGATGACATTGGATGGAATGGAGGGAGGGCTCTTCTTCTTATCCTAGGCCTGATGGTGCTGGGCCTGGTGTCTCTCTCCCAGATGACATCAGATGGAATGGAGGGAGGGCTCTTCTTATTCTAGGCCCGATGGTGCTAGGCCTGGTGTCTCTCTCCCAGATGACATCGGATGGAATGGAGGGAGGGCTCTTCCTCTTAATCAAGGCCCGATGGTGCTGGGCCTGGTGTCGCTCTCCCAGATGACATTGGATGGAATGGAGGGAGGGCTCTTCTTCTTATCCTAGGCCTGATGGTGCTGGGCCTGGTGTCTCTCTCCCAGATGACATCGATGGAATGGAGGGAGGGCTCTTCTTCTTATCCTAGGCCCGATGGTGCTGGGCCTGGTGTCTCTCTCCCAGATGACATCGGATGGAATGGAGGGAGGGCTCTTCTTCTTAGTCAAGGCCCGATGGTGCTGGGCCTGGTGTCTCTCTCCCAGATGACATCGGATGGAATGGAGAGAGGGCTCTTCCTCTTAGTCAAGGCCCGATGGTGCTGGGCCTGGTGTCTCTCTCCCAGATGACATTGGATGGAATGGAGGGAGGGCTCTTCTTCTTATCCTAGGCCCGATGGTGCTGGGCCTGGTGTCTCTCTCCCAGATGACATCAGATGGAATGGAGGGAGGGCTCTTCTTCTTATCCTAGGCCCGATGGTGCTGGGCCTGGTGTCTCTCTCCCAGATGACATTGGATGGAATGGAGGGAGGGCTCTTCTTCTTATCCTAGGCCTGATGGTGCTGGGCCTGGTGTCTCTCTCCCAGATGACATCGATGGAATGGAGGGAGGGCTCTTCTTCTTATCCTAGGCCCGATGGTGCTGGGCCTGGTGTCTCTCTCCCAGATGACATCGGATGGAATGGAGGGAGGGCTCTTCTTCTTAGTCAAGGCCCGATGGTGCTGGGCCTGGTGTCTCTCTCCCAGATGACATCGGATGGAATGGAGGGAGGGCTCTTCTTCTTAGTCAAGGCCCGATGGTGCTGGGCCTGGTGTCTCTCTCCCAGATGACATCGATGGAATGGAGGGAGGGCTCTTCTTCTTATCCTAGGCCCGATGGTGCTGGGCCTGGTGTCTCTCTCCCAGATGACATCGGATGGAATGGAGGGAGGGCTCTTCTTCTTAGTCAAGGCCCGATGGTGCTGGGCCTGGTGTCGCTCTCCCAGATGACATTGGATGGAATGGAGGGAGGGCTCTTCTTCTTATCCTAGGCCTGATGGTGCTGGGCCTGGTGTCTCTCTCCCAGATGACATCGATGGAATGGAGGGAGGGCTCTTCTTCTTATCCTAGGCCCGATGGTGCTGGGCCTGGTGTCTCTCTCCCAGATGACATCGGATGGAATGGAGGGAGGGCTCTTCTTCTTATCCTAGGCCTGATGGTGCTGGGCCTGGTGTCTCTCTCCCAGATGACATCGATGGAATGGAGGGAGGGCTCTTCTTCTTATCCTAGGCCCGATGGTGCTGGGCCTGGTGTCTCTCTCCCAGATGACATCGGATGGAATGGAGGGAGGGCTCTTCTTCTTAGTCAAGGCCCGATGGTGCTGGGCCTGGTGTCTCTCTCCCAGATGACATCGGATGGAATGGAGGGAGGGCTCTTCTTCTTAGTCAAGGCCCGATGGTGCTGGGCCTGGTGTCTCTCTCCCAGATGACATCAGATGGAATGGAGGGAGGGCTCTTCTTCTTAGTCAAGGCCCGATGGTGCTGGGCCTGGTGTCTCTCTCCCAGATGACATCGGATGGGTTGAATAAGGGCCACTTTGTTGATCTATAGCCTATTTAACTGAATTTGGGCCTGGGGATAAGCAAAGTGGGTGTGGGGAGCAACCTGATGGAGGTCCAGCTAAGGCCCAGCTGTTAATTTTTGACCAGAATCCTCAGCCTTCTCTTGTGCAAAACACTAGACCCCAGGAGCAATTAATCCAAAAACCATTGGTTGCTGCCTGGCCAATTGTTTACTGGAAGGCTAACCCAGGGGGCTCACCCCAGTCACAAGACTTCAAGAGATAAATCCCCAGGTCAGCCCCAAGGGCAGACTCCTTCTCCATCCCCTCTGAACACATGATCTGTAGAAGCAATTCCAGAGCCCAATCATTCACCAAAAAGGTAAATTTCAATCTCATAAATTTTCCCGCCCATAACCTGCCAACTGAAAACCAAATCCCATGAGATGAAAGGTGAACAAGAAGAAGAAGAAGAAGAAGAAGAAGAAGACCTAGATAAATTCTACACAGCTCCAAAACAACCAGCTTAGCACTGCACACTGCACCAAACAGTGCACGGGGGGCGGGGGGGGGGGCGGCGGGGAAGGCAGGGCATTAAATAGCTTCTAGCTCCACCCCCTTCATGTGACCAGTGCTTGGTACCAAACGCCAAGTGCAGGGGAGGCCTATTCACAGAGACCATCAAACTGCCCCTCTCTGTAGCATTGTTTGTTGAGCAGTCAGAGAAGCACAGTAGGAATATAACAAGAGCCATGCTGGATCAGGCCAAAGTCCTGATGTGGTTGAACAGTCTAATCTCGTTTATACTAGTGAAGAATTTTCTCCACACTGTGACTATGACTAATGAATTGCCTATGGCACTCTCCTACTCGTGTTCTCCCATAACCAGTCTTGAGAGGCACACTGCCTGTTACTAGAATTACTCACCTAGTAGCTAACTATTGACAGCCTTATCCTCCATGAGAGCCAAATAACCCAAACTCTTAAGTGGATTGCCATGCTAGTACATTTCCTCACTTGTATCTTCATACCTACATGGTGGGAACTTTAACCTTGAGCCATGATTTACCATGGCAGGAATAAAATCCCACCTCCCAATGGAGGGTGGGCAAAGAGAAAAACAAGAGATTAAGACTCAGAAATGTACATGAGCAATAGTTAGATGAAAACAATTATTGCTTACATCTGTAGAAGATGTAGGAGATGCAGCAATGACAAAAAGAAACACAGTAGCGTGCAGACAGTATACAAAATCTAAGGCTGGAAAACTCACATTAAATGGGGGCAGCATAAGCTAGACAAGAGAAATAAAGTCAGAAGCAAGGAGTTGAAACACAAACAACACCTTGAGGAGTCATGAGTTCGTAGAATTAAAGAAGTATGAGAAGCAGTGTTAGAGAAAGAGAGAAAGTGTAGGTGTAATCAGGCAACGACATTTGAAGACAGTTCTTTCCTAGTGGTCCTCTATCCTTGCATAGGAGCACCAGGGGCAAAGAGTTTATTTCTTAGGAGTTCGCCATGTTCCCAAATATGCTAGGTTTTAGATAAAAAGTTGCTGGCTGCTATATATAAAGATCCAGGAAAAAGATTGTAATGGAATAAGGGAGGTGCTGGCAAGACTTGGATTCCTCTTGAGCCCCACAGAAATCTATTTTGTAAGACACCCCTCCCCATTTCTACTTAAATCCCACAAACAAGACAAAAATAGAGTACAATTATTTAGAAAAGGAACAGAAAGAAAGACAGTTTCCCATTAACAACAGGTGGACTCTCTAACTAAAATTGCGGAGCAGAGGGGCCGATTGCTGAGCAGAGGGGCGGGTTATAAATAAATCTTATTATTATTATTATTATTATTATTATTAAAATAGTTTTGTGGTGTTTTTTTTTTTTTTTTTTTTTTGGTGTGTGAAGGATTTGCATTTGGGAAGCATTATTTTCCCAATGCATAAATAACACAGATATACAGGTAAGCTAATGGTTGATTTTCCTGCTATGGGTGTTGTGAACAAAAAAAGGTGAAGTTTCCTAACCCTAAGGCTACTAATGTGTTCGTACAGGGAATTTCAAGTGATTCCTGTACAGTATTGTGCTCTTTTGCTTTGAAGACTCTGAATAGCCAACAAACAGCTGTATTGTGGAGCTTGAAATAGACTGAAGTTTCATGAACAGCATGATACTGCTTGGGAATTCACATGCACATAGCAGTAATGCAGACTGATTTGCTGAGACTGAAGTCCCTTCAATAACTCAACTTGTACTCCACTAGGGAATGAATGACCACTGACCCGACTCATGACTTGTATATTTTTAGTGATTGCTGGTATCATTCATTTTGAGCAGCAGGCAAGACCTTCCCCCATAGCATGAGGCACATTTCTCAGACAGGAATAGCCAATGTGTTAAGGCTTGAGGTAAAAGGAGTCTTCAAAAGCTTTTGAATTTTTTTTGAAAAGCTTTAGAAAGCTCCTATGATTTGTGGTGGGGACAGGCTGCTGAATAGACCTCAACCTCCACCTCAATCCCATTTCCTAACATGTTTGTTGTTTCCCTAGAAGAAATACACCACTCCTCTTTTTTTTCTGTTGGCTCCCAGACTTGAGACTCAACTTAGGACTTGAAGGTAGATACTTGAGACTTGTATCTACCTTCAAGTCCCAAGTTGAGTCTCAAGTTTGGATAGATACTTGAGACTTGGAGATGCAGTGGCTCAAGTGATTAAGACATTGACTCTGTTGATTGCAAGATTGGCAGGTTGGCAGTTAGAGGCCCAGGTGCTACATGATGGGGTCAGCTCCTGTCACTAGTCCCAGCTTCTGCCAACCTAGCAGTGTGAAAGCATGCAAATGCAAGTAGATAAATAGGTATCACTTCTCAGTGGGAAGGTAAATAGTGTTCTGTGAAATCATGCTGGCCACATGATCACAGAGGTGGGCTAGGCAGTTAGCTCTTTACAACTGCTCCCAGAGGTCAGTTTCAGGTCAGTTTCGGCCAGGACAGGGAAGGAGGAGGAGGAGGCTCTCCAGGCCAGTTTCTAAAAGAGAAGAGAAAGAGAAAGAGGTTTCTGCCAGGAAAGAAAGCTTTCCAGGCCAATTCCTGCTAGGAGAGAGGAAGAAAACAGTTTCCAGGCAGCCATCTTGAGAGGGTAAGTTTTTAAGTTCTTTTTAAAAACTCTTGGGGGAAGTGTGACTGTGACTCAGCGGGTGGGGCTTTGTTAAGAGCATTTGCAAATCAATAGGGGGTGGGCTAGGCAGTTAGCTCTTTACAACTGCTCCCAGAGGTCAGTTTCAGGTCAGTTTCGGCCAGGACAGGGAAGGAGGAGGAGGAGGAGGCCACTACCAATTGTATAACCACTACCAATTGTAGAAAACTTTTGGTCATCTGCAGACTTTAACATTGGTTTTAGCAAGAGATTTTCTTTGAGGAGGAAAGCCATAGTCCTTTTTAATACTTAGTATGGATACTGAAGGAACTGCTGCCGTCACCTGCAAAACCTGTGGTATGTTTGTCTTCCTACCTACAGAGGTCGGGAACTACACATGCTCCAAGTGCAAGTTGGTAGCTCTCTTGGAGGAGAAAGTACAGCAGCTGGAGGAGCGGGTAGCTACACTTCAGAATATTAGGGAGCAAGAGGCTTTCCTAGACAGAACGGAACGAACGGTCTTGGACGGGGACCACACAGTGGAAGTTGCTGGGGAAGAGAACGTCACACCACATACACAGGAGGTAGACAGCTGGAGGAATGTCACATGTAGAAGTAGGGAGACCAGAGATCGTTCTGGGAGCTTGCAGCTACAGAATCGTTTTCAAACTCTTTCCCTTACCAAGGAGGACGAGGAAGAGCAGCATGAACAGACTTCAGGGAAAGAGCTGGGAGTACCACCACAGGGAACAGTCGCTGCTAAGCCTCGTAGGAGACGTGTGGTCGTGGTGGGGGACTCCTTGCTGAGAGGGACAGAAACAGTGATTTGTGGGCCTGACAAGATGTCTCGGGAGGTGTGTTGTCTCCCTGGGGCAAAGATCCGAGATGTGACAGAGAGGCTGAGAAGACTGGTCAGGCCTACCGACCAATACCCCTTCCTTTTGGTTCACGTGGGAACGAACGACACAGCAAGACACAGCCTTCAAAACATCAAAAGGGATTACGAGGCTCTAGGAAAGAAGCTGAAAGAAATGGAGGCACAGATTGTCATCTCGTCTCTACTGCCAGTTGAAGGGCACGGTCCAGGAAGAGAGAAGAAGATAGCAGATGTCAACAATTGGCTCCGCAGATGGTGTCGTCGAGAACGATTTGGATTCTTGGATCATGGGCTGCGGTTCCATGAGGGCGGACTCCTGGCAAGGGATGGGCTGCATCTCACACCAGTTGGAAGAAACGTTTTTGCCAACAGTCTGAAGAATTTGATCAGGAGGGCTTTAAACTGAGTTATGTGGGGAAGGGAGACAGCACCCTGGAAGACAAAAGGACTGGAAAAAATAGTCAAACTGTCATAGAGGAAACAAAGCAAACAGTAGAGGGACCCAACAGTGGGAGGCAAAAAAAAACGTGCTAAGGCAGCAAGTAAAGGAGACATATGGTCTTAGATGTCTCTACACTAATGCACAGAGCATGGGAAATAAGCAAGATGAACTTGAACTCCTAGCGCAACAAAGCAAATATGATATAATAGGCATCACTGAAACCTGGTGGGATGAGTCTCATGATTGGAATGTAAAAATACAGGGGTATAACCTCTTCAAGAGAAACAGGCCAAACAGGAGAGGAGGAGGAATAGCATTATATGTCAGGGATATTTACACCAGTGAAGAAATCCAGGACAACAATCCTGGAAGCCAGGTGGAGAGCATTTGGATAAAAATTAAAGGGGAAAGAAACAACAGGGATGTTATTGTGGGAGTCTACTACAGACCCCTGACTCAGGCAGAAGAACTGGATGATGCCTTTCTAGAACAGATGGCCACACACTCAGAAAGGAGAAATATAGTAGTGATGGGTGACTTCAACTTTCCTGATATTTGCTGGAAGTCAAACTCAGCAAAATCCTCAAGGTCTAGCAAATTCCTCACTTGCCTCGAAGACAATTTCATTGTCCAAAAGGTGGAAGAGGCAACGAGGGAGTCAGCTATTTTAGATCTGATCCTAACTAACAGGGAAGACCTAGTTAATGGGGTGCAAGTGGTTGGATCCTTAGGTGGGAGTGATCATGTCCTCCTCGAGTTTATTATACAGTGGAAAGGAGAAGCCAGGCATAGCCAGACACGCATCCTAGACTTTAGGAAAGCTAATTTTACTAGACTTAGAGAAATACTGGGGGTGATCCCATGGACAGGAATACTAAAAGAGAAGGGAGTTCAAGACGGATGGGAGTTTCTCAAAAGGGAGATACTGAAGGCACAATTTCAAACCGTGCCAACGAGGAGGAAAAATGGGAGGTGTCTCAAGAAACCAGGATGGATGACTAAGGAACTTGCAAGTGAACTATGTTTTAAACGGAACATGTATAAGAAATGGAAAAATGGGGAAATCACCAAAGAGGAATTCAAACAAATAGCTAGCACATGTAGGGATAAAGTCAGAAAAGCTAAAGCACAGAATGAGCTCAGGCTTGCTAAAGGCGTTAAGGACAATAAAAAGGGCTTTTGGGGGTATGTCCATAGCAAAAGAAAGAAGAAGGAAATGATAGGGCCACTGTGTGGAGAAGATGGAGAAATTCTAACAGGGGACAAAGAAAAGGCAGAATTACTCAACACCTTCTTTGCTTCAGTCTTCTCAGAAAAGACAAAGGGTGCTCAACCTGAGGATAATGGAGCAGAGGACAGAATAGGAGAATTTCAGCACAGAATAAGCAAAGAGATAGTACAGAAACATCTGGTTAATCTAAATGAATATAAGTCTCCAGGACCAGATGAATTACATCCAAGGGTATTAAAAGAACTGGCAAATGTAATATCGGAACCATTGGCAATAATCTTTGAGAACTCCTGGAAAACAGGAGAAGTCCCAGTGGACTGGAGGAGGGCAAATGTTGTCCCCATCTTCAAAAAGGGGAAAAAAGAGGATCCCAACAATTATCGTCCAGTTAGTCTGACATCAATACCAGGAAAGATTCTGGAGCAGATCATTAAACAGAGAGTCTGTGAACATCTGGAAAGTAATTTCATAATAACAAAAAGTCAACATGGGTTTCAGAGAAGCAGGTCATGCCAGACAAATCTGATCTCTTTTTTTGATAAAATTACCAGCTTGGTAGATGAAGGGAATGCTGTGGATATAGTATATCTTGATTTCAGTAAGGCCTTTGACAAGGTTCCCCATGACATTCTTGCAAACAAGCTGGTAAAATGTGGGCTGGACAAAGTAACTGTTACATGGATTTGTAATTGGTTGACTGGCCGAACCCAAAGGGTGCTCAACAATGGCTCCTTTTCAACTTGGAAAGAAGTGACCAGTGGGGTGCCACAGGGCTCTGTCCTGGGCCCAGTGCTATTCAATCTCTTTATCAATGACTTGGATGACGTTATTGGGGGCATAGTTATCAAATTTGCAGACAACACCAAATTAGCAGGAGTAGCTAATACTCCAGAGGACAGGATCAAAATTCAAAATGAATTGAATAGACTAGAAAGCTGGGCCGAAGCTAACAAAATGAAATTCAATGCGGAGAAATGTAAGGTACTGCACTTAGGGCGGAAAAATGAAAAGTACAGATATACGATGGGGAACACCTGGCTGAATGAGACTACGTGTGAAAGGGATCTAGGAGTCCAGGTAGACCACAAGTTGAACATGAGTCAACAGTGCGATGCAGCAGCTAAAAAGGCCAATGCAATTTTAGGCTGCATCAGTAGAAGTATAGTGTCTAGATCAAGAGAAGTAATAGTGCCACTCTATTCTGCTTTGGTCAGGCCTCACCTGGAATACTGTGTCCAGTTCTGGGCACCACAATTCAAAAAGGATGTGGAGAAACTGGAGCGTGTCCAAAGGAGGGCAACTAAAATGGTGAAAGGTCTGGAAAGCAAGCCCTACGAGGAACGACTTAGGGAGCTGGGGATGTTTAGCCTGGAGAAGAGAAGACTGAGAGGTGATATGATAGCTGTGTTTAAATATTTGAAGGGATGTCATATTGAGGAGGGAACAAGCTTGTTTTCTGCTGCTCCAGAGACTAGGACCCGAAACAATGGATGCAAGCTGCAAGAAAAGAGATTCCACCTCAACATTAGGAGGAACTTCCTGACAGTAAGGGCTGTTCGACAGTGGAACACACTCCCTCGGAGAGTAGTGGAGTCTTCTTCCTTGGAGGTCTTTAAGCAGCGGCTGGATGGTCATCTGTCGGGGATGCTTTGATTGGGAGTTCCTGCATGGCAGGGGGTTGGACTGGATGGCCCTTGTGGTCTCTTCCAACTCTATGATTCTATGATTCTATGAGTAGTCTCTGACAATGCTGGCTCTTCTGCTTAGTAACAGAGATAAGCACCGCCCCCTATGGTCGGACACGATTTGACAACTTTGTCAACGGGGAATACCGTTACCTTTTTATCTTACTTAAGACCTGACTTGAGACATGGAGTAAAAGACATGACTACATCACTGCTAAACAGAAGGTAGGAAGCACTTCCTATGCTTCTTGCTCTGAAGGAAAGCTGATGTTCATATACAATGTCTTTTCAGTGTTTTATTCCACTTCACCTTTTCAGGCAGAATGGAAACTATGGGAGTTGAGGTGCTAATGAAATAAAAATGGTGATGGAAAACATCATGCTGTGTATCTACAGACATTCCTCAAAGTATAAAAGGTAAAGCCAGTAGCTAAGGAACATATACTGTAATCATTTGCAGCCTTCAGCAGTGAGGCAGAACTGAGGGTGCATCTACACTGTAGAAATAATGCAGTTCAATGTCACATTAACCATTCTTCTGAACCACGGCTCCATCCTACAGAATCCTGGGATTTGTAGTTTTGTGATGCACTCTTTGGCAGAGAAGGCTAAAGAAAGCAGCATTTTCTGTGCAGGAAATAGTTTTTTCTGTCAGAAAATAATATTTGTACACAGATTTTGTTTTGCACAGGAAATGTTGTTACCTGTGCAGAAAATGATATTTCTTGCACATAATAGCCATGTGCAATTTTTGCATATAATAAATTCCCAATTGCGAATAGGTATTGAAAACAGTCTCGTTTTTGAAAATTTTCTTGCAATGGGAAGGAAATTGCTAAAATTATTTTTTGTTTCCTTCAGGAAAATTAAGGAAACAAGCACACATCAACTTGGAATAAACATCTCAACTCTATATGGATCACAGTTAAAAAGGTTTGGCTTGGTAAGAGGCACAGATTCCCAAGACAGGCAATCTGGCTACATACATACTGATAAAACCAACACTTTGCCAACCCACTTTCTGGAGGGACCCTGAAGTGCTATATTTATAAATGATGTAAATTATGGAATAGAAAGAATGCTTATCAAATTTGTAAATGACACCAAATTTGAAGAAGGTGTGTATCTAATACACCCAGAGGACAGAATAAGAATTCAAGATGACCTTGATGGAATGGAGAGCTGAACCAAAAATAATAAAGAGAATTTCAACAGGTATAAATGTAAGGTACTACATCTAGACAGCAAAAATGAAATGCACAAATATATGTAGTGACACTTGGCTTTACAACAGTACATGCAAAAAAATCTAGAGGTCTGAGTAGACCACAGGCTAAACATGAGTCAATAGCATGATGCAGAATCCCCCAAAAGCCAATGCAGTTCTGGTCTGTATCAACAGGATTGTTGTGTTCAGAGTGAAATAAGCAGTATGCACCACTCTATTCTTCTTTGGTCAGACCTCACCTGGAGTACTGTGTTATACTTCATGGAGAATATTGACAAGATGGAAAGTGTCCAGAGATGGGTGACCAAGATTACCAGTGATCTGGAAATCAAGCCTTGTGAGGAATGACTTAGGGCTGTGTATGTTTAACTCACAGAAGAGAAGACTGAGAGGTGACAGAGAAGATTGACAGGTTTAAATATCTGAAGGGATGTCATGCAGAAGATGGAGAAAGCTTGTTTTCTGCTTCTAGAAACTAGAGATTAGAATACAAACCAATGGATTCAAATTATAAGAAAAGAGATTCTACTTAAACTATAGGAAGAATTTTACTGTAAGTATTTTACTGTTTGACAGTGAAACAGACTGCATCAGATGGTGATTGAAAGTACTTAACAGCATTTGGATGGACATTTCTGAGGAGCGCTTTATTTGTTTATTCCTTCATGGACTAGATTGCAGTTATGTCAAACTCTCTGATTCTATGTAACATGGGCAAAATCCACTGTCTGGTTTCCCTGTTACCAGAGACTCAGACCAGACAACACCTCTGAGTTGGTTGTGTCCCTAACTGCCTCAACTCCAAATCCTTTAAGGGTCCCTCATTAAGCCTAGGTGATGGATATGGAGGACCATCTCCCCAATTTTATCTGGCCTGATGCACAATGTGCCAAAGTTGTGGCAAAATTATATCAAAATAAAAGTATACCAAAAGTATAATAGGCCAAGTGGCCTATTTCTGCAATAGAGAATAGAGAACATTTATTCACAATTCCCCACATTTACCCACAATTTCCATCCATGAGGATCCCAACAGATTGTCCAGAACCCAACTTAATTTCAGAGGGAGGGAAGAAGGGAGTGTAGAGAGCCCATTCTGAATCTGAATGAAAGAGCTGGATTTGGGATGATGGATTTTCATAGAGCAAGTAGATTAGACTGAAGGCTTGTCAGTCATGTCAGCCCACTATAACCCATCCATGGCAGCATTATTATTATTATTATTATTATTATTATTATTATTATTATTATATATGTATATGGATCTTTATCATGACAGTGCTTTGTCCTCTTTGATGCTCTTCATGATTCTCTCTGGCTTGTTTCACGGCACAATCATTTTGCCATGTAAAAGTGGATTTAGATGAATAGAATTTTCCTTGGATAGGAGGTAACTTTCTTAATGCACTGAATAGCACTTGTGCCACAGACTCTATTATCAGAATGTCCTGTCTATATCAATAGAATGACAGCTCTTTGATGCTGGCACACTTCTGAAGGTACTACTCTGACAGTTGTGAAAATTGGAATCTGTCTGGTCTCACAATATATTAGGAAGCATGGCAAATATGTGAAGTTTCAGTGCTCATAGCATTCTTTTAAATTCCAGATGCTCACTTTATAGTTTATATGCCTTTCTACCTTCAGTCTTAAATCTATATGGGGTCAGTCTTTTTAAGTAAATGTTCTCTGTTCCAGTTTGCCCAGAAGCCACTGCTTTAGTAGATTCTGCAGCTAGTAAAGTAATCATGTGTAACACTCTTGCATGTAATTTTGAGTCTTTGTGTTTTTGGATGTTTTGCAAATAAATATTCAGTCACTGAGGACTAAACTAGGCAACACATTAAAGACATGGTTGAATTTGTATGTTTTTATTTTATTTTAAAATTGTTAGTGTGCCAGCTCTTCCCTGATAATAAAAAAACACTTTTAAAAAAAAATCATATAGCAACTTGGGGAGGGCAACATTTCTGTCCCTATTTGTCTCCCAGTAAATGGCTTTTTGGTACACTATGCTAGTGTACCCATTATGCTATCCTAATGTTGTGTGGTTTTTTGTTTGTTTGTTTGTTTGTTTTTTGCAATGTTGTGCAGTGGAGGCAAAAACCGGCAGATAAAACCCTTGTCCTTGCCATTTAGAGGGGAAATTGCCAATTCCCAAGTGTCCTATTTCTGCAATTCCTGCAAATCCCTGGGTGGGTCCTTGAAACCAGGGTGTTTTGGGAAGACTGATCAAGTGCATGTAGTATGTGGGAATATGTGGTTGATAATGTGTTACATTATTTTGTCTGCTGAAAGTCTACAAAGATTTTTGATGGCTGGAATTAATAAACAAAAACTGTTTGTATCTTGATGTGGGTCATTTGTCTAATG
This sequence comes from Phrynosoma blainvillii, assembly GCA_026167975.1. Taxonomy (NCBI): domain Eukaryota; kingdom Metazoa; phylum Chordata; class Lepidosauria; order Squamata; family Phrynosomatidae; genus Phrynosoma; species Phrynosoma blainvillii. Next base: position 279,464,787 of record JANUYF010000002.1, on the reverse strand, counting down.
CAGGTTAAAACATTAGGTTGTTTCCATGCTGGTCTTGAATTTTAAAGATCTAAAAACCTGGTAACAAGGTATCTAAAGGGTACTTGCTCATCATTCTAAGGAAAATGGCCATCTTCTTTGGAGATCCTACTTAGTTGCTGTCATTTTCAGAGTTGGAGTGAGAGGACTGTTGGAAAGAGAACTTTTTAAAAAAGGTACTGAAACAATGGAAAGAATTGGCACCTTCTGTACTCACTTTTCAGGTCCAAGTGGCATGTCTGTTCTTTAAAACTATTGATGACACCTGATAATTGTTTGGACAATTGGACAACTTTTGGCTAAACACTTGGAGAATTCACAATATCAGACAAACCAACAAACCAAACCAAAAAATAAAAATGTTTTAGTGGGATGGCCACTGTTTAATGACTTTTTAGGTCATGGCCTCGCTGTTACTCTTTGTTAGCTTTTTTGTTTTTATTGTTCCATATTTTTAATAATGTGATTTCTGTGAAGTGACTATGTGAAAGGCAGAATATAAATTTGTGAAATAAATGCAAACATGATACAAAATGATGGACTTTCCCAACAAAATTGGATTGAGTTATGACATATAAGCAGTGGGGAGATGTATCTTAGAATCTGTTTGTTAGAAAGTATTTGGTCCCTGAAGACAACCCTGAAAAGTGCCGAACTAGGGCTTTTTTCTTCATCTGAAGGAGGTACTGAGTGGAATAAAACCCCCCTTTTTTCCCCCACAGATGTAGAATGTGAGGGCATTCTCTTTTGACACTACAGGGAGTACCATGGCAACTACTTAAGATGGATTAGAGAATTTACCATGACACAAAGTCAATCTAAGAAAAAAACAGAAAACAGTAGTTTAATGACATCGTACTTTCCTCACCCAATGTTTTTTCCCCCTAGCTGGTGTCAGAAAAGCATCATTCTGCTGAGGTGAATGTGGGATTTATTTAACTTATGTTAGCTCTGAATTTTGCCCTTTATGTTTCTTGTGCTGTTGTCAAGTAAGCTACAGAATGGGGTCTGTTATCTTCATGCCAGAAACATGGTTATGAAGTACAAGCACTGGCAATTTCTATAAATATCATAGAACTGGGAATTTACTCTGATGTTTCTCAGGGGATCTAATTTAAAACTGCATTGTTGGTGAAACTCAGGTCAACAGTAAAGAAGTAACTATGAGTGAAATGCACTCTGACAGCTGAAATATCATTGAGCATTCTAGGTTAAGCTATGAAGGGCTTCATGTAAAAAGACTTTTTGTGGAATGTCATAGAAAATGATATTTCATCTTTCTTTCTAATTTGCTACACTGGCTATGAACTGATGTCCTTTTTTTGTCGTCCAAGTTGAAAAGTTTTGAAATGGAGCTCTAGATAAAAGGTTTGGGGACAGTTTCCAACATAAAATAGCAAATTCTTTGGAACTCACATTGGCTAATTTGGATTTTCTATAGATTATGTAAACCAAGCATTTGCTGAAGATGCTCTTTAAAATGTTACATTAAATTAGTCTTCTGGGCAATTATCCTGCGATTGTGAAGGAAACTCAAAATTGGTGATTCATTTCCAGAATACATCTAGGAGAACTTGGACTCCAGCATTACACATCACTTTCAAAAGGTCAAGTTATCACCCATTAATGCCTGTCAGTTGTTTTATAAAATAATTTATTATTTCTTTATTTTAAATGTTTATATTTACCCCACAATACCACTGTATACTCTATAGAATCAGACATCAAGCAAATGATGTCCCCCTTTCTGAATGCAGGAAGAAATCTGAAACAAAACAAAACAAAACTTCTTTAGGATTGCATACCATGGTGCCTGTTACACAGCAAGGTGTTATTTCAAGAAGGTCCTGCTACTGGTAACTGTTTTCCTGACCTTCTGATGATATGGGTACCTGAAATAGAACCTCAGATTATTACTTCAGTGAACAGGTAAATTCAGAAAGTGATCTTACAGGTGTACTAGGCAGAGGCAGTTCAGATTCAAGAAAAGTTTACACAAAAATCGTCAGAGTCTCCTAACCTCTCTACTTTCTATACTTATCAATTAAATGGCAAGTCTTCCCCCAGTGCTATTTTCTGCTCCTAAGGAATTTCAGTGACAGTTTTCAAGATACAGGAAATATTATCTACAAATCAATAGGAAAGATCCCCAACACTTGTTCTATCAGACAATCGAAACATATGATAGTGGAGCTGAATTCATTTATATTCTCCCTAAGTGCACAATACTGACAACTAATGACAAGAGTGTTATCAGAGATTTGCAGAACCTGCTCAATTGGCGAGGACAGTAACAGCAATCAATAGTTTTCTATCATTATAGCAGCACTATTCATAGTGCTTGTGTAAAGAGCCTATCAGCATTTCCATTTACTCACCTCTTTGTATCTGTTTCTGTGACCCTAGACAGATGATACATTTTAAGAGTTGAAATTGGTATGATTGAAACATTTGTTGCTATTGTTGTTCTAGTGTTGGGCTGGTGACATAGGTTTTGCAGGTTTTTGAATCACTATAAAACCCTGAAAAACTTGAAGTAAAGTCAGAAATTCTAATGGTTCATGAGCACATCATGAGAAATAATGCCTCTGTCTTAATATAAATGGTTGATAACTGTATTATTTTGAAAAAGGAAAAAAGTAACAATACAAACACTACAACATGCAGAATGCGAGACTGACACCAAGAATAATATTTCAACATTGTGTTCTGTCCATCTCATGGCACCATCAAGATGGGAATTTTTTCACACTTGCCAGCAGCACCTATCACTGAGACAAGACACACAATGTGGTGGCATTGCAATATGGAGAAAATGAGAATGTCATGATGCTGAAGAAGTGAAAGGGAAGGACACAATAGATGGACACAATATTTGGAAGCATCTCTATGGTTCTGCTTGAAAGAAAAAGTACTTTTCACCAGACTTTCCCAAGTTTGCAATTGGCTTTGAAGAATCTGAGACTGTGGATGGAAAGCTATTTCAGCAGTTTTGAGACTCGTTGGAATCATCCATTTCACATCTTGCGAGACTCATTATGAGACAAAGTACTTCTTGCCTCAGAAATCCATCATTTGCAATACATTTTGTATGTTTTGGCTGGAATCCTGTTGGTGACATACACAAGCATAATTCCACCGTACACCTTTGTATGTATTTTTTAAATCATTAAAGAGGTTGATATTTCCCTCCTCTCTCCACAATGACCAAAGCTTTCCACCCAGAATTCACTGTGTGGTTGTAATAGCTGTCCCTCATGGATTTCCATTGTTATTGGAGAGTGCAGACATAGCCAGACACAGACCAATGGCATCATTTGCTGAGACCTGTAGAGGACCTTTGCAGATCAAGGACATTTTCTGTCAAGAAAATGTTCCTGGCCTGCATCTGGCTGTGGGTATATAGCTAGATACTTCTCTGACCCCTTCTGCTCTCCATTGGTCATGGATGGCAGCTAATGCAGCAACATAGTGAGTCTTAGGAGTGGTGAACAGGGCAACTGTAGCAGAGCTCTGCATATGGGACTCTTACGCTATGTATGACCATGTGGGATCTCATCCATATTAAAAATACAATTGAAAACTAGAGACAAACACACTGTGTACAAAATGTACATACGGTATTTGGAGGCTGTTAAAAGAAATGCCTACTTACCACACATAAAAGCAGTATAGGGAATGGGAAGCTACATAAAACTCAAGATCCTACATTGTGTTTGCGTAATCTAATTCTGTACTCATATAGTTAAGTGATGGCTGTGCTACATTATCCTTCCTTCAAATACCAGCATTATAAAACCAACTGCATATCCACAACTGCATAGTATTTCCATAGTCCCAGTCAATCAAGTAGTACATAAGAGGTACTAACCAATAATATGCCTTATCCAAGAATAGGCAATGGCATGTGCAACATATATACTTATGGAACTCCACTTAGGAAACTGTGAACTGAATATGGATGTTCAGTCATGGCAGAAGAAGTACAACCATGTGTAAAAGAAGTTAGGTGTGCATAAAACATGAACAGAATGACAGACCATGAGGGGTTGCAGACTGCCAGAAATAGTGCAAATCGAGTCCACTTTTAGGGTTAGGGTTAGGGTTGGGTTAGGGAATCATGGGAACTTTATTTTATTGTGGCACCAGAGCTCTCTGACAGAGAAGGCTCAATGTCTCAGGAAAAAAAATCCCATGATTCCCTAGCACTAACCCTAAAAGTGGACTCAATTTGTACTATTTCTCGCAGTCTGCAACCCCCCCCCCCAAGTCTCACAACCTGATTAAAAGAGAGGAACAGGAATGTACGGTAAATGGGATTTTGAGAAACATTAAAACTGAGAATGAGAGTTCTTCATTTCCCTCTTTGAGGCCAGTTTTTCCCCCCCCCAATGCTGGATACAACATTCTTCTTAAGAAAGAGAGAAGGGTTGCTGGATTTATTTTGAACCATTATTGAAGAACTTTATTATAATAATAATAATAATAATAATAATAAAATTTATTTATATACCACCCAATGGTTGCCCAATCCGGGCGGTTTACAAGATAAAAAAAGTTACAATAAGTAACATAGCCCTCCCCCCCTTAAAACATTATTAAACAGTAATATAATTAAAAACATAAAACAATATACAACAGTTAAAATAATAAACACTATAGCAGCTAGTTGCATTGCGGCTCTGCGGGGGAACCAAGGTTTAGATGAAGGAGGGAATTGCCTAGGGCCGGGTTATTTGCAAATATTCTTGTTAAAAGTGATATTTCCACATTGTATTCTCCCCTGCTCATGAAGGAACTCCATCTTTTAGCCATTACAAAACTGGACCAAAACAGCTTCATGTTTATGATGGGTATCTATGAATGTGGGGTTTGTGTCTGTATGTGTTATATATAAAGAATACCTTGAATTCTGTTCCTTGGAGGATACAGAACTGAGTTTCCACATAGACATCTCTTGCAGAACTTGTTTGTATTTAATAAACATATACCTGGTTCTACTCACACTCCATGTCTTGTCTCTTTATTACCATCTCCAATTTTTGGAAATGTGACTTTTGAAACAAGTATGGCTCATTTTATTTAAATGGATAACAGATGCCAGTATACTGGGTTGCACTTTTTAAAAAGGAAGTAATGAATGCTAAGCACCTACATCCTTATCTGGATTTCTTAAGTATAAGGGCTTATTCTTTAAAAGTGCTAAACACCTGCCTGCACATGCTGATAAGATGCTCAGGGTTTTTGATACAGTTTTCCTAATTTAGAGCATACATGTGGATTTATGTTACTTAACACCTTTCTCTAAGCTTTGAAATTTCTGTCAGTTCTTTGAGTTAAAATTCTGTCATTTTGAAAACATACTCTCCAGTGAGATCTTCATGGAGCAAATTCACTTTGTAATAAGTATCTACCGGCTTTGGATTTTCTGACTGATCTTCTAATACAGAACTTCCATTTTGTTCAAAATCTAAAGAAATGTAGGATGTAGACTCATTTCTCCATCCAGTGAGAAACTATTGTATTGATTCTGCACACAGAATTACCATTAACTTCTGACTTTTGGCTGTAGGCTTAATATTCATTAATTTCTTCAAAGATGGCAATAGTACAGCTTATCTGTTGAAAACAGGATTGCGCTTAATTCTCTGAGGAAGATGTTCTGTAGTATTGGTGCCTCATTTGGCATCAGTTGAAAACTGAATGGTCACATAACTTGTATTGCTGAATATTTTAGGTATATATTGAACTTGGTATGTTTATAACTAATTTCAAACCAAGACTACAGATTTCTACATACCTTAAATCAACATTTGCACATTTCACATTTTATGTGAAACTGAAAGGATAGGAAAGCTCTGATTCAGAGTGGGACATACTGTTGGACATGAATTCCACAGAGTTCCACAGGAAATTTTGATTGCCATGCTAGTTTCATCTCATCTGCATTTATACTGCTGCAAGGGGTTACTTAGAAGAACAAATGTGCAAATGGATGTCACTTTCTCTCTGATTACTGTTGCCCTACCCTTTCCATTCCCACCAGCAATTTTCATTTTGTGTTTTAAGGGAGCCAAGATAGAATGTCCTTCAGCCCCCTGCCCGAGCCCATTTCTATAGCATATCTCTCAAAGCCCCCGTAGATGTTGCACTCATTATGAGCATATCCATCCCAGTGACATGTTTCTGATTCATGCTGTATTTTAAATTTAACCCACCATATGAATCCAGAGCACCATGTAGTGCTTCCTCCCAACTAGCACACTAATCACCACTGAAATAGATCACAGGCATGGAAAACTAATACATACAATGGAGAGAAGTCCTGTTGTGAAACTGAGCAAATGGTATGGGGGTGGAGACAGGGGAGAGCTGAATATGGAAAAGCCAGTCTCCATGATAATGGTGATTCTGGAGACATTTTTAAGTCTACAGCTCACTGCATCTCAGTTGTATCAATTTAGCATGAAAGAAGAGATTTATGTGCCTGAATGGTTGCTCATTGCAAAATTACCTTCCACTTGCAGAACTAGATGATGTGGAGAGTGGTTCTAGTCTAGTCTTTGCTCCAATTTGCTAGTTTTGGATATGAAAGGATTTTTTTATTGTATAGATTAATATTTCATTCATGCCAGTCAGTCTCTGTCTGTTGTCTGAATTGGAAATGCCCATAAAGAGGTTGGGTGCCATCTCAGTGAGAGCTAGGCCTCGGGCTAAAGCTGTAGCAGCTGCTGGTTCCAAGTTATTCAACATCTCAACTTCTTTCTGATGCTTCGAATGACCATTTCACAGATAAAATCTTTTGCATAATATGATAGATATCATCAGTGGAGCAAAGTTGATAAAAGGCTGTCTAGTGACTCTGTGAGTGGGGTTATACTGGATCAGTTTCAATTGGTGAGTACTGCTGATGTGGATAAGCTGCTGGGCCAAGTAAGGAGGACAACTTGCTTTCTTGATCCCTGTCCCTCTTGGCTGGTTGTTCAGGGAGGAGATGCAATTAGATCTTAAGTGCAACATATTATTAACACATCTCTCAGGGAAGGGACCTTTCCACCTTGTTTAAAAGAAGCAGTTGTTAGATCACTTCAAGAAAAAGCCCTCCCTGGATCCCCTGGAACTTAATAATTATAGACCAGTTTCTAATCTTCCTTTTTTGGGAAAGTGATTGAGAGGGCAGTTGCTTCTAATTCCAAGTGGTTTGGGATGGCACACACTTCCTTGACCCATTTCAGACCAACTTCAGAGCAGGTTATGCAGTTGAGACTGTTATTGTTGCCTTAGTGGATGATTAATGTCCTAGCACTGACAGGAGGAATGTGTCCCTGTTGGTACTTTTAGACGTCTCAGTGGCTTTTGATGCCATGGAGCATGGTATCCTTCTGGAACACCTGGATGGGGGGAGGAGTTGGGAACTGGAGGTACTGTGCTTCAGTGGTTCTGGTTTCACCTCTTAGGCAGGTTCCAGAGGGTGATGCTTGGGGATAGTTGCTCCTCAAAAAGGAGATGTTATATGGCATTCCACAAGATGCCATTCAATCACCAATGCTTTTTAATATGTATGAAACCACTGGGAGAGATCAAATGGAGACTTGGGGTGGGTGCTATCAGTATGCTGATGATATATTTCCAAATATATTTCCCCATGCCTTCTGGAATAGCATCAGCTGAGGGTAGTTTGTGTCATGTCCCTTCTTCAGAGTTAGCAGCATCCCCTCCCCTGGATATTTGGATTCTGCAGATGAAGCTGACTGGGCCCTCATCCAGCTCACTCTGACAGCAACTTGAGTGATCCGCAGGAGGAGGACGTAAGAGAGATAACACCCCAAGAAAAGAGAAGGCATAGGGCCTTTACAGACTGCTAGAAATAATGCAGATTGAGGCCACTTTAACTGCCCTGGCTCAGTGCTAAGGAATCATGGGAACTGTAGTTTATTGTGGCACCAGAGCTCTCTGACAGAGAAGGTTCAATGTCCCAGAAAAAAAATACAATTCCTATGATTCCCTAACACTGAGCCAGGACAGTTAAAGTGACCTCAATTTGCATTATTTCTGGCAGTCTGTAAAGGCCTTTAGTGTTAACAGACCCAGTTCTTCCCCCACAGGCTACGTGCACACAGCAGGGAAACACTTTCCTGAAACATAGGCTGTAAGGAAGGAGGGGCTGAGTCAGTGTGCTTTATAAGGTGTATGCCAGGGGTCCCCACACTTTTTCAGCCAGGGGCTGTGTTCCAAAACGGCATCCGGAGTCGTGCGCATGTGCCTGGCATCGTGCGTGCATACGCACAACTCTGGGCGCCATTTTGGAACACAAAATAGCACCCTGCATTGCGCGTGCATGTGCACTACTCTGGTGCCATTTTGTGTTCCAAAATGGTGCCCAAAGTTGTGCGCATGAGCGCGTGATGCCAGGTGCCATTTTGGAACACAAAATGGTGCCCCGCATCGTATGCACGGCGGCGGCGGCAGCAGGACCGACCGCAGGCCAGTTGAAAGGCCTCGATGGGCTGAGTTCGACCCGTGGGCCGTAGTTCGGGGACCCCTGGTGTATGCTTTCCCTCTCCTGGTTGTTGGAAACAACTGGATTTGTTTTTAAAGCCTGCAGTTACAGTGAGACTTGACTCTACAATTTATGACCCTGAACTATTCCTTGACCTTATTTTCTGCTACTGTGAGTTGTGCATAGGATCAACAGTTCCTGACCTTTGGACTGATTGACATTGGATTTTGCTTGTTTCTTAGACTCCTGAATTCCTGGCATCCTGCCTTAGAGTGCAATGTGAGGACACGACAGTGTGTCTCCTCTGAATGAAGAAAAACAAATTGAAATTGAACCCAGACAAGAAAGGAAGGCTTACTATTAAGGATCCTAATCTGGGATTGGAGATGTGTCAGCCAGTTCTGTATGGGATTACACTCCTGAAATACTGTGTGTGTGGCTTCAGAGGGCTCTTGGATCCATCTTTTCAAATGCCAGCTTAGATAGATGTGATGTCAAGAATACTTATTATCATCTTCAGCTGATATGCCAGCTGTTTCTCTTCCTAGAATTGGAATAATAATAATAATAATAATAATAATAATAATAATAATAAATTTATTTCTATCCCCCTGCAGTGCAATCGGGGTGGTTTACAACAATAAAAATACCAATAAGTACATCTAATCCCAGACCTACCCACCCCTTAGGAAGATCTAAATATGGTAGTGCATATGTTGGTAACCTCAAGGCTGGACCTTTGCAGTGGCCTCTACTTTTGTACCAAGTTTGGAAACTTCAATTAGTTCAAAGCACAGCAGCTAGATCAGGGGTAGGCAACCTTTCCCCTTTAAGGGCCGAGGGGCTTCAGCTCCCAGAATCCCAGGAGCTATTGGCCAACATGGGATTATTGGCCAACATGGCTGAGGCTTCTGGGAGCTGAAGTCCCTCGGCCCTTAAAGGGGAAAGGTTGCCTACCCCTGAGCTAGATTGATCGGCAGTATATCTAAATAATATTATGTAGGCAAACTGTCCCCTTTAAGGGACTAGGGACTTCAGCTCCCAGAATCCCAGACTATTGGCCAACATGGCTGAGGCTTCTGGGAGCTGAAGTCCTTGGCCCTTGTAAGCATATCACATCAATATTAAAAATCATCCCACTGGCTGCCAGTTAGCTTATGGGTAAAGTACAAAGTGTTGGTAATTACCTTTAAAGCCCTACATCAGGGGTAGGCAACCTTTCCCCTTTAAGGGCCGAGGGACTCCCAGGAGCTATTGGCCAACATGGGACTATTGGCCAACATGGCTGAGGCTTCTGGGAGCTGAAGTCCCTCGGCCCTTAAAGGGGAAAGGTTGCCTACCCCTGCCCTACATGGTTTGGGTCTAGGTTACCTATGGGATTTCATCTTCCTATATAATTCACCTCATACACTCAGGTCCTCTGGGGGACATTTACTTCAACTGGCCAGGACTAGAATGGCAACTGTCACCCAGGTGACATTTTTGTTGGCTGCCCCTAGACTTAGGAATGACCTGCTGGGAGAGATTTGACAGCTTAACACACTCTCTGAATTAAAAATAGCATGTCGTTGTTATATGTCTTCAAGTCATTTCTGATTTATGGTGACCCATAACCCCATATCATGAGGTTTTCTTGGCAAGATTTGTTGACAGCATGTTTGCCACTGTCTTCCACTCAGGCTGAGAGCATGTGACTTTCCCAAGGTCACTCAGTGGGTCTCCAGAGTCATAGTTCAACACTCAAACCACTACACCATGCTGGCTCTCAGTTGATATTAAATGATGAATTTTAAACAGGTATATTTTTAATTCTATGTTTGGATGTTATTAATGTGTTTATATGTTTATATGTTTCACCTTTCAGTGCATAATGGCACGTCATATGTTTATATGTTTCAACCATGTTTTTACATAATATAATGTGTTTTAATCTATATTGTACACTGCCTCAAACCCTGGTGAGAGGTGGGAAAGAAATAAAATGTATTATAATTATTACTGTATCTCTGAAGTAGATCCAGTACCTCTTTTAAAGTAAAGCCCAGAATGTATTCACCAGGCCACTGACATTGGAGCTACTCAGTACCACTGATTAAAGGGAAGTCATGAAGGTGGAGGTATGATAGGGCATTCAAAATAGCTGTTTTTGTCTCCTCAGTTTGTATCTTTAAACAGCTGCAAGCCAGAAGATGTTCTCATATTTGCTCAAACAACATGCTTTAATTTATGGTTATATATTTACTTCTCCATCTCCTACCTCTTGCTATATTGGAGTAAAATACATGATTTCTATTAAAATAATGCAACCATACTAACTGCTGGATGGCTTTAAATATTTTGATGTTGTGCCTCTGAATTAAAGATTAGTTAAATATAATAGGTTAGAATTTAAGCACTTATCTGAGTAATTTCGTATTATTTGGCACTATTTTGAGTCAGTGCTTGTATATTCTCCCTAATCCTCTGTGGAGTTGAATTCAAAGATAAATGTGAGTGCTGAGGTCACAAACTGCAGTTATCTCCTTTAAAATTCTTTTTATCATATTGGCATAAAAATACACAATCTCAATTGATTGTAATTAACTTTGTCACTCTACAATTAGCTAGCTTGAGTGGCTGTATTAATAAATCCCATAAATTAACATGATTTGACAAGTCATCTGTGACTGATAATACAGGGTAGAGTTGCTTAACAAAAGGAACATTTTGCACATTCATTAACAAGTAGAAATTCTGCTGTTTTCAAGGTTTTGTCTTGGCTTGTGAAAAGTCTAGGTTTTGTTTTTGTTTTTGTTAAATACACAGGTCTAATACTATGACTACTGAACAGTGGTGAACCTAATTTGCCATTATGCACTGAAAGGTGAGTTCTAGGGATGTTCTTTATTTGAATCCCAAAAGCAAACAGGACACACAGTACCCATATCTCCCCTTGCTATGCTTTACATCATTGTAGAGGTGGGACCAGCTGGGTTATTTAAGCTTGCTACATTTTTGTACTGCTTCATTTCTCATTTGTACTACCTGCCCACCCCTCCCTGAAAGTCCCATTTGTAAGCCAAGAATTGAGACTCTTTTCTACTCTGGTGGTTGATGTCGAATTTAGAAGGAGTCTTGGTAGTTTATTCCTGCAGTTAGCAATGTTAATAGTATCGTGACAGGGCCAAAACTGATGTCAGTCCTCTTGAGCTTTTGCTTAAAACTTGTTGTTAGTTCCAGTTTGGGTAGACCGCTGAATCAATGAAACTTGCACAAGTGTTGAGTTACTAACTTCCCAGTGATTCAATGGGTTGCCATCACTTGGAAGTATCAATTAAATTTAGCCCTGTATAATCTACAACTACTTATCCAAATGGTTGATATCTTTGGATAGAAAAAATGTTTTGCTGTTATGATACAGTGATTTATGATTATGCCTTGTTGGTTTGATTTTCTTTTGGGAGATGGTATTTTACATTAATATGCCCAAAGGCCAACATCTAATAGCCTCCCCAGCTGAAAAGACAGAGACATTAAAAGGTCTTATAATCAGGCTGGTATTAATCCCTTCTAATGACAGTAGAGAGATGATGCTTGAAGCATTCTAGCAGGAGAGATGATCATTCAGGTGCACACATCTGTGAAGAATGTCTCTCGTTGAACATGACTGAAGATAAGGGAATTAGCTGTGTACAATATGAAGGGAGGTAATCAGTTTTGCACCAGATCCTTAAGGCCTTCACATTTCATTTGACACACATCTTTTCCATCTGCATAATCAGCTCATAGTAATCTTTCCAGAACAAAAACCAACACAAAACAGGCCCCTATGATGATAGCACAAGAACACAGAGCATAGGTCCAAACCTTTCATTTAGGGTCCATGAATTAAATTCCACTCTGTGCATTTGTTGGTGGGAAAAGGACAAAATGTCCCATTTCTCTCCCCCCCTTGTTTAGACACCACCAGTGGTTGCTCATGGCTTTCACATCAGAGGAATGGTGAATGTTGATTATAGTCTGAAGTTTAAGGGAGCTATCCAAAGTGCTGAGACCTATTCACCAAATAGGTTCCACAGCTTGGATTGTTCCTTTAAAGTTCAAAATAAAACTCAGAGCAGGTTTGCCCCACTACACTCATGAAAGTCACAACCTGCCACTGTGTTATCTTCTCCATCCTTCTGTGAGGTTCAGAGTAGATTTTCAGGAACATCAGAAGTTGCAAGGGTAAGTAGATGCAAGGGAAGGGAGATGGCTGATTTTATTATTTGTTATTGTTAACTGTCTTCATGTCATCATCAACTCATGGAGATCCTGTGAATAAGACACCTCCAAGATCCTCCTCTCCTTTATTTCCCTGCTGAGGTCCTGCAGGCTCATGGTTGTGTCCTCTTTCAGTAAGTCTATCTATCTGGTATGTGGTCTTCCTCTCTCTGCTGCCATCCATCTTTCCTAGCATTATTGTCTTTTCTAGTGAGCCATCTCTTCTCACGATGTGGTCTAAGAATAACAACCTCAATTTAGTCATCTTGGCTTCCAGGGAGAGTTCAGGCCTGGTCTGTTCTAGAACCAATTCGTTTGTCTTTTTGGCCATCCATGATATCTTTAACATTCTTCTTCAGCACAACATCTCTAATGAATTGATTTTCTTTCTACCACTTTTCTTCACCATCCATTTCTCACATCTATACATGGTGATGGGAAATATGACAGCTTGGACAATTCTAATTTTGATATTTAGCTTGATATCTTTGCACTTTGAGTTCTTGTCTAATTCTTTCACAGCTGCCCTTCCTAATCCCTGTCTTTTTCTTATTTCTTGACTGTGATCCTTGTTCTTATCAAAGATTGATTCAAGGTATAGGAAATCTTTAGTCATTTCAGTTCCCTCTTCATCTATATTGAATTCCTGTATGTGTTCTGTGGTGATTATTTTTGTTTTCTGAAAGTTCAACAGCAAGCCTGTCTTGGCACATTTGTCTCTCACCTTCTTTTGTAATTGTTTCCAGTCTTTGATGTGTTCTGCTGGCATTATGGTGTCATCTGCATATCTTAGATTGTTGATATTACTTCCTCTGATCATCATTCCTCCTTCCTCAATGTCTAAACCTGCTCTGCATATTACATTTTCTGTATACAAGTCAAATAGATGGGGTAATAGAATATAGCCTTGTCAAGTGGGAATAGTTCTGTTTCACCACGTTGTGTTCTGATGGTAGCCTCTGTCCGGAGTATAGGTTATGCATCAGGAGAATCAAATGCAATGCTACACCCATTTCTTTAAGATCACTCCATATCTATACAACCAAAGGCTTATTTTATTATTTCCCTTTTCATAAAAAACAGTTGACATCCCAAACAAGTTTAGGATTGATTTTGCAGGCTAGCAAGTTTAAGATTTAGGATGGTCAAACTTTGTTATTTTTTCATAAAATTATTGTGTTTGGTCCATTGTATATGAAGCTCAGTGAACTGGAAAAATTATAGGCACAACCAGTTAAATTTTGTTTCATTTATATCATAAGCAAAATAATCAACATCTACTTGGGTGTCATCAGGTAAATTTCTCAGTAGGCATCTAATGCCCCATTGTACAATGGATTAGAGAAGCCATCAGAAAATGTATGACATTTTAGGCACCACATAATACATAGGTAGGGGTGACCTTCATCTACTTTCTATACAGCATTCGCATGCTAATTGGGATGAATAATATTTCCTAGTAAGACATTTATTTCTTTCAGAAATTGTGATTTTACCTCAAGAGAAGTGCAGAAAGTTGCTATATCCATGAAACTATTGAACAACTAACTAGCTATGCCTCTGCTTTCAATTTCAAATTAGTAGGCCTGTACATTCATACCATTTCTTATTGAAGAGAAGAGGTCCTACATTTGGTGGAAGTAGTACTTTGTATATGTAATGAGTGAGTGGGTTCCGAGCTGACTGTATGGTCCCAAATCAGAGAACATGGCTGCGTGCAATGCATTGATGTGGGAAGGATTTGGACATTGAAAGAGAGAAATTAAAAGGAACGTTGAGTTGGCCAGAGCTGATGGAATTTGCAAAACAAGAAGGAATTTGTACAAACAAGGTATACAAGGTATACTGAGCTGCATCAACTGATAAGAACTTGGTGTGATGGTCCAGGATGGTTTAATATCAACAAGATAAGACACTGGTATGTTTTAAAACTATGGAAACCAAGGAAAAACATGTTTTCATCAAAAGAAAGATGAACAAGGTATAAAAGAAGTGGCCTACTAGCCTCACTTTGTTGGTACCTACCTGGGCAAGGTGTCATTCCAACCTTCATGGATGCCTGATCAACATTCAGTGAAGGACCTTCGTGGGTATGTTGTATGAATGTGTGTGTGCCAGAGCTCTTGACACTTAAGTGTTATCTCTTAATAAATGTTACATGCATAGTGTCTAAACCCAGATCTGGTTTCCTACGTGTCTTTGTTGAAAATCCTATAGTCTAGGGTGGATAAATTCCTGTCTGGATCAAAAGAACAACAGAGAACCTCGGTTCATGACATATACAGAAGGATCCAGTTTAAGTCTTTGGACTCTCCAGTTAAGGCAAAACAAACTTTCTGAAAGCCAGGAGAGCCTCTGCCAGTCAAAGTGCAAGCAATACTGAGCGAGATAGACCAATGGTCAATTTAATATGTTTCTGCCCAGGTGGAAAACAGTAGACCGTACAAGGAGAATTAACCTGTTTCACACTTCTGCAAGGTGGAAAAGGGGAACAACAATGACACTTTCAGAATATGGATTAAAGTTACTCCCTTCTATGCTGTTTATTGTTTGGCATGATCTTAGTCTCTGCTTTAACTCAGTGTTTTGATGCTGTACTCCTTTTAGGAATTTATTTATATTGATTTTTTGGTGTTCACAGTTTTGTCATCTTTTGTTCATCACTATGAGAGCAATTGTATTAAGATAACTAAGAAATGGAATGAACAAATGAATAATGTTTTCTCCCCCCCCCCCCCGATTTTCCAGTTCACACATATTTTCTTCCTGTAGACATCCCAGGAGTGGCTCAGCAGGTGTTTCCTGTCATCTCCCTGCCAGCCATGCACACCATCACAAAAACACACCCACTGGTGACTACCTGCTGCCTAGATGCCATACCATTGGATGGCTGCCCCTTGGATCATAGTGACATAGTGTATGAGGCTCTTACTAATGGTCATATCAGTAAAAATGTATATGAATTTTTGTTGGAATCAGAGGAACGAGTTCCCCTTTTTTATTTATTACCGAAAATTCATAAGAAAAAATTCCCTGTCCCGGGTAGACCTATTGTATCGGGGTGTGGATCCATACTGGAACCCCTTGCAGAATATGTTGATTTTTTTCTCAAGCCCTTCCTTCCGCTGATACCTACATACATTAAGGATACTGGACACTTTTTACAGATATTGGAACAGATTGTCTTGCCTAGTGAACATTGTCTTTTGGTCACACTTGATGTGGCAGCTCTGTATACCAACATTAACCATGATGAAGCTATGGACATTATAGAATTAACATTGAATAAGAGAAGGGACTACTTACACCCTCCCACCCACCTTCTGTGCACATTAGCTGAGATCTCTCTCAAGCAAAACTACTTCTCATTCCAGGATCAATATTACTGGCAGATATCAGGCACTGCTATGGGGTGCAAATTTGCACCAGAATTAGCAAATTTGTTTATGGATAGTTTTGAGCAACAGCATGTATTGAATGAGGACAACATCTTTAAAGCTAACATAGTAGTATTTAAAAGATATTTGGATGACATCTTTATTATTTGGAATGGGTCCGAGAATGAGCTTCTTGAATTTTATAAATACATCAATAGTGTGCACAACACGATAAAATTCGAAATGAATTTTGATTATGTAGAAATCAACTTCCTGGATGTATTAGTTATTAAGAGAGGAGCCCTATTGAAAACTGATCTCTATAGGAAGGAGACTGACACTAACTCATTCCTGAGGTATGACAGCTTTCACCCACCCCACATGAAGAAAAACCTGCCTTATTCTCAGTTTCTCAGACTTAGAAGGAATTGCTCTGGATTAATAGAATTTGATAGACAAGCAAAAATTCTTATGGAGCAATTGTCGGTGCGAGGTTATCCCAGAAAGGGCTTAAAACAGACCTACTTCAGAGTAAGGAGGATGGAAAGAAGGAGCATTTTTACAAAAAAACAAAGAGAGGGAATACAATCTAGAATGTTCATACCCAGAACGTATAATGGGAATACAAGATACATACAAAATGTTATCCTTAAATATTGGAGCCTGCTCCAGGATATCCCAGGTTGTTAAAAAAAAACAACCCTGTTTGTGTATAAACGTGCTAAGAACCTTGTGGACCATTTGGTCCACAGTAGGTGCACAGTTAAGGAGACCCAGCAAAATATACTACAGAGGAGAACCAAAGGGAATGTCCCATGTTATAACTGTAGTGCCTGTAAATATTGTGTTAAAACTACTGCATTTATTAATCCTGTAAATAACAGACTGTATACTTTGAATGACCATTTTACTTGTAATACTAAGGGAGTTGTGTACGCCATTTAATGTCCATGTGATCTTTTGTATATTGGTATCACTACACGAAGAATAAAAATGAGAATATCAGAACATAGGAGTTGCATTAGAAATAGAAGAATAAAGGCACCTATGGTCCAACATTTTATTAAACGCAAACATTCAGACACGGACATTAGATTTTGGACGATAGAAAGAATCTCTGGAAATGGGACACATCTGGAGAGAAAACTCCGACAAAGAGAGCTATTCTGGATCTTCACTCTTCAAACACAGAAACCACATGGACTGAATGAGAATTGCAATTGGTCTGAAATTCTGTAATTATTTACCTGTTCCTTTGTACCTATGTCTATGTTTGCTCACCATGTATATTGTTTGATTGTCTGTAGTGACATATTTTACAGAATATGTTGCAAGTAGTTACTATTACCTACAGGATCCTGCTTGCTTCAGAATAGTTTCAGGGGCTCTACAGGTGAATTAGTTTGCTTGATTGTGTAGGGATATAAAGTTCCCATTTTGTTAAACTCCATTAGAGCTTGCTATTGTGTGTGGGACATCCCAGTCCTTGGTAAGTCTGGATAATATTTTAGGACTTTACATATGTATATATTTTTTCTTTAAGGACTATACTTCATATATTTAATAGTTGCCTATATGTATATTCTTTTAGGCAGGATATTTGGTCCATTAGGAGCTACAACTTACCCACAGAGATGGGATGTCCCCATACATCTTATGATTACCTTTTAAAGATTGTTCCATTAGGTATTTATGATTTCTGTTTTTTTAGTTATATGGTCTTCGCTATTATCTATATGGCAATATATGTGATCTGCTCTCACTTTATTTTTACAGTTGTATATGACCACTGAGGAAGACACATATGTCGAAATGCGTTTGGTCAGCATTTATTATTTCGTAGTGGGCATACTGTATTATCCCTTTTAATTTGTTTGTTATTGTGCACTCTCTAATCTGTTGCATACCATTGTGAGGTGCAAATGAACTGATATTTCATGTACTGCATAAGTTTCCATGGGATTTGCAGTTTTTTGGCCCAGTACTGATTGCTCATTTTATATGTCTGTTTGGGCGTGGCCCACAGGCGTGAATTACTTTTTATAAATCGCATGCTTTGTATTTTTAAATTTTTTTTTAATACATTTAACACATTTGAGTGCAATACACTGTCTTAATAAAATTGCCGTATGTTTATTTTCCCTAAATTTTTTGCTCATTCACCTGCTTGTGTTTGTTTAGGGTATCACTTCCCAGCTTTTTTCTAAACACTGGCAAAGCACAATCATGGAGTCACCCCATACATGCTCCCTTCACCCCTCCTTTTCCCCCATGCCCCCTCTTAGATTGTCTGGTTTGTTTATTTTGTAATTACATCCATTAGAGGTGTCACAATTTCACTTTTTTGCATTGCCACCCTGACCACTTGTTTATGGTGGCTCCATCCCTTTTTAATGCACACCTCCATCTGTGCATTTATATGTAGCTTCTGGGTTAGGGTTAGGATGTATCACTCCTTGAGAACTGCTCACACGTTGGGGTGTTAATATGCAGGGTAGAAGGTGTGCATTTTCTGGGTTAAATTGGAATATTCTGGGTTCTTTTTCCTCTGGTTTTTACCCTCGGAGTGCAGCTTCAATCCATTTTCTACCCACTGTGGAGGTGTGTGTCATCTAAACAGCCCTTCTTCAAAGTGGTTTGAAACTTCTTTATTTGGTTCATGTGTTTCACCCCAGAGATAATGGTTTCCTGGTATACATTTCAACACTATCTAACCCCTTATCCTCATGAGGATGCCCTCCACCAGTTCATCACATCTCCTCTCTTTTTTTCCTCTTGACATCGTGGTGGATTATGGTTGTGAATGGCAAAGTGACTAGCTGCATTTTAAGCAAGCTGCCCCAAACCCTGCCTCAGTAGCAAGGTTTGTGACTGCTTGAAAATACCAACAAACATCAGACCTGTACTTAAAACAACTTACAACAAACAGCAAGGTACTGCACTTAAAAAGGGAGTTTAGAGCTACCCAGCAAACGCCCTAAGTTGGGTCCCAACCTAAAGATGGCAGAAGAGCAGATGGGACCAAGGCATAGAGAGGGATTCCACCCTTGCTACTCAGAAACCACAAGGCAAGAGCAACACCCATCACTTTTTAAAATAAATGTTAAAGTCTTTATAAGAAGGAAGATTAAGAAATAAAACAAAACAAACAGTAAAGAACTGCTGTGAAATAATTGAAATAATTTACCTCTGGAATAACAACAACTAATGTAGTGAAACCCACCATTCTGGAAAAGAGAGTGCAACCAGTGATGTGGAAAGAAGCACAGAGAAGAGAGAAATTGGAGATCATAGAGTGCAATGAAGAAGGGAGAGAAGAAAAATAGACTGAAAATAGTCTGAATTATGGAGGAAGGAGATAAGACCTATGTTATTGAAGAGGAGAGAAAGAGAGTGGTGGATAGAGGAAAATAACCCAAAATAACCCCAAACGCAAAGAAAGAAAACACAACCAGTGATATAGGGGAGAAGTGAAGGAAGATTTAGGTGTGACCAGCAACACGGAGGAGAGAAAATAAGGATCTGGGTATAAATTACAACTCGGAGGAAAGCAAACTAAGCAAAACAGAGGAAAGTGAATAGAGACGCTACATGAAACAGAAAAAGTCCAGACAGATTGAACAAGGAAAAGTTAATTGATAGAAGACAAAAAGAGGACCTCTACAAGATTTGAAGCAGAAAAGAACAATAAGTAGAAAACATCAAGGAAGGACTGAATAGTAGAAGTTATATATAGAAATTTAAGAATTAAAGCACATTGACTTATGGATTAATTGCAAAGACTTACTGACTAATTGATTAACTGTAAAGACTTGAACTATAAGGAAGGAATATCTATTAAGAAAAAAGTACAAGTCAATTGTGATACAAAAAGAATGAACTGTTTGAACGGGTCTGGAGTATATAAACAAGAGAAAACAGGAGGAACAAAAGGAGTGACAGAATAATAACAGTACTAAAGTACCAGTTAACTTCCTTTGTTTAGAAGTTGAAAACTTGCTCTGATCATAAAAGAACATATTTTTCTGATGATTGGGACTATCCTATAAAATGAATATAAGACTTTATTAGAATAGACAGAGGGGAAAAGAGGGAAAATCTAAAACAGCCATACTATATTAAGGATTACAAGCAAATAGATAAATGTAGCTAATTTCATTGATTATTTTTGATGAACTATTGATTCAGTGGGATTTAATAAATTGCTGACTAAACTTGTTCAGATGAATTGCAGATTATTAGCAGATTATTTAATTAATCCTAATAATTGTTAAGTAATCGTGGATGGCTATTTGATGCCAGTTGATAAAATCTGTGTTGTTAAATGTATATTTACTTGATGATTGTTATTTATTGATGATTAACTAAAATTGATTTCAGTAATTGTTGATTATTGGATTCCTGCTGATTAAGTTTGAGTTGATGAATTTATAATTAATAGTTGATTAATTAATTGATCTTATTAACTGTTGAATAATTGTGGATAAATATCTGACTCTTCTTTTGAACATTTAAACATCACTCAATTAAGACCCATAGAACAACTGGAAGTGCAAATTAATATCTATAATAATGGCAACTGGAAAGAAAACTCAGGCAACTGGACAGGGACAGAATGTAACCCAAGATGAACCAACAATGGAAATAACAGGAAATACTGACCCAAATATATTTTTTCTAGAAGAGATTAAGAAACTGAGAGCTGATATAAGAGCAGAAATTCACACAGAAATAAGATCAAAAATAAAGGAATGTGAACAAGAAATAAAGGTAGAAATACAAAAAGAACTACATAAGTTTAAAGAAAGCTTACAGAAGATGACAGGAAAATGAAAGAAATCAATAAAAATGAAAGAAATCTATGAGAAAACAGAAAAACTGGAGAGAAAAAACTGATCATTTAGAAAAAACACAACAGAAAGGATGAGGAGATAGTGATTAAAATAAAACAAGGAATAAAATTATACTTTCAAGAGAACATAAATACAGAAACTCTGATGCATGTGATATGGGATGTAAGTAAAGCGATGATAAGGGGCCAGTCAATACAACAAGAAATTAGAAAGAGGGAGATGAAAGAGAAAAAAGAAAAAGACTTGAAGGAAAAACTAGAAATAAAAAAGCAAGAACTTAAAAGGAGATAGAAAGATAAAAAGATCTATCACAAAATAGAGATATTAAAGAACCAGTTAAACCAAAATATAATGCAAGAAATAACAAATAAAATTAAATACGTAAGACACTATCATTTTGAAAATGCAAACAAAGTGGGAAGATAGTTGGCCCAGAAACTGAAGGGAAAAAAAGAAAAGAAAGTAATTCTAAAACTTAAAAATAATGATAAAGAATTTACACAACAAAGTGCATTAAAACAAATAGCTATAGAATATTTGGAAAATTATTTTCAACAGAAGAAACAAAACAAGAAAAAAGAGTAAAAATGGGAAAATTTATAAGGAAAGAACAAATCGTCCAATTCAGTAATAATCACAAAGAAGAACTTAATGCACCAGTTACCATGGTGGAAATAGATAAAGCCATAATGAACGTGAAAGATAACAAGGCACTGGGACCAGATGGTTTGACAGCAAATTACTATAAAACATTTAAGGAAGAATTATCGCTAATGCTATATAAAACAATCAAACAAATAGATTATGGTAAATTTCCAGAAATGTAGGGCCAATCGTTAACTACCCTAATACCAAAAGAGGGGAAAAATCCTGAACAAATAAGTAATTATGGTCCAATTGCTTTGTTGGACCTGGACTATAAGATATATACATCTATCTTAGCAGAAAGACTGAAAAAAGTACTATTGTCCTGGGTTTATGAGGATCAAACAGACTTTCTCACAGAGTGACATTTAAAAAATAAGATTAAAACAGTAGTGACGTCTTAGAACTCTACAAACTTCATAAAGAATGCAAATTACAAATGATATTCCTAGACTTAGAAAAGGTATTCGATGATGTAAATTGAGATTTCATGAAAATAGTGATAGAGGCATGTAGAATAAGCGGGAGATTCAGGAATTGGATCCATAATATATATAAAATTCAAAATACACAAATAATAATAAAAACAAAAATAAAAAGTTGTATTATAAATAATGGAACATGCCAGGGATGTCCACTGTCCCCCTTACTTTTCATTTTGCTGATGGAAATCTTATGGAAGTGATAAGTAAATACAAGGTCTGGAAATACATAACATATCTACAAACTAGGCACTTTCACAGATGATTTAGAGGTTTTTCTAGAGCAGGGGTAGGCAACCTTTCCCCTTTAAGGGCCGAGGGACTTCAGCTCCGAGAATCCCAGGAGCTATTGGCCAACATGGGACTATTGGGCAACATGGCTGAGGCTTCTGGGAGCTGAAGTCCCTCGGCCCTTAAAGGGGAAAGGTTGCCTACCCCTGTTCTAGAGAATCCAATAAAGAATATTACAAGATTAGCAGAAATTCTAGAACAATTTGGCACATTAGCAGGTTTCAAAGTTAATAAAAGTAAAAGTAGTATACTAACTAAAAATCTCTCTATAGAAGAAGAAGAATTTTTTTAAAAAGAAACAGAGTTCCAGATATTTAATAAAGTTAAATATCTGGGAATAACAATTACAAAAAAGAATTCAGAGCTTTATAAAAATAATTATATTTCAACATGGAACTGTATCAAGAGAGACCTGGGAAAATGGGATAAACAACAACAGTCCCTAATGGATAGAATTGCCACAATACAAATGAATGTATTACCTAGAATGTTATACATATTCCAGAAATGCCCATCTTAACAAGTAAACAACCATTTAAAATCTAGAGGAAAGACTTATCCAAGTTTGTATGGTAAGGGAAAAAGCTGAGAATAAAAATATCAGCAATACAGGACCAAAAGGAGAAGGGAGGACAGGACTTCTGAACCTAGAAATATATTACAATGAATGTGCTTTATTGTGGGTAAAAGAATGGATAACCTTAGAAAACCAAAAATTATTATAAATAGAAATACTCAGTTGAAACTAGGATGGCATGCATATTGATGCTATGAAAAAGTCAAAACAGATAAAGAATTTAATACTCATTGTATAAGGAAAGCATTAATTACATACGTGTGTGTGTATGTATAAAATTCAAAATACACAAATAATAATAAATGGAGAAAGAATAAAAAATGTATTATAAATAAGGCAACATGCCAGGAATGTCTGCTGTTCCCCTTACTTTTCATTTTGCTGATGGAAATCTTAAATAAGAAAATAGGAAATGATAAGTAAATGCAAGGTCTGGAAATAAATAAACATAGCTACAAAAAAGAAGCCCTATCCAAAGGAGTATGGATCAAATATGAAGATATATTGATAAAAGTAAATGAAGGATACAAAATCAAAACTAAGGAATTATTGCAGCAAGGAAGAATAGAATTGGACTGGCTCAAATATTGGCAAATCCAAGAAGATTTCAAAAACGATATGGAAACACAAGGAATAGAAAGTGAAATAAAAGACTTGGAGAAAAGAATAAAGGAAGGAGAAAAACAATTGATAAAGAAAATCTACAAGCTTCTATTAGAGACAGAGTTAAGTGAGGAGACAATCAAAAATAACATGATTAAGTGGATGCAGAACATTCGAAGTGAAATACCCCTAACAAGTTGGGAGAAGGTATGGAAAAATACTTTGAAATTTACAAAATGTAACAACTTAAAAGAAAACTGTTTTAAAGTCTTTTATAGATGGTACATGACCCCAACCAGATTAGTGAAAATTAAAAAAAAACCCTAACATAACAAGAATAGCCACTGGAAATGCAAGGATATGATGAGTACTCTATATCATATGTGATGGCAGTGTAAAAAAGTAAGGAAATTCTGGGAAGATATACATAAAATTATGAAAGAAATATTACAAAAGAATATCCCATTAAAACCTGAGTTGTTTCTATTAAATATAATAGAAGTAATTGAAGGTAAATTAAATCAGGAGGGGGGAAAATGTAATTTTATATATGATAACAGCTGCACTAATGGTATACACAAGATATAGGGAAACTGATACAATACCTACCACAGATGAATGGATCGTAAAATTAAATGATTTAGCTGTCATGGAAAGTTTATTCATGTATATTGCTGGAAAGGCAATCCAACAATATGAAAAGAAATGTGAAGAAGTATCAAAATTATGGGGGAGGAATGGGGCAATGATTAACAAAATTAAATCAAAATAAAAGAAAGAAAGAGAGAGAGAGAGAACAGGTAATACACATTTTAAAAGTATATAGTAAACAGTAACATAACCTGGGGAAATAAGACATGGCACATTTATTTTGATCTACATCTCATAAAGAGGATAAGAAAGAACCCCCCCCCGACACGTCGGGAGGGGCTCTCTGTTGCACAGGCCATTTTAAGATGCCGACGCCACAGTTGGCTGGGCGGGCAGGAAGTCCCGCCCTTCCTGTTCTGCCCAGCCAATCAGGGGAATCTCGTGAGATCCCCCAGCACACTGGGTAATCTCGCAAGATCTTTGGATCTCATGAGATTGCCTGCAAGATTTGTGGGCTATATAGCCCTTGTAGCATCTGTATAATACTCATCATTTGACTTAGCAGTCCTATTGGTCAGAGCCTTGGGCAAGGGAACCCTGTTTGCAAAGTGTTTCAGGATATCTGCCTTAAAGCAGCTTCCAGTGCACCCTAGGGACTTTGTTTTGCTGGGTTTTCAATTTGATGGAATGTACTATTCCGATAAGGCAATGCCAATGGGGTGTTCTACTTCTTGCTTCTAAAAAATTTAGTAATGGATACTTGTCGGCTTTAAAAGTTTTGATGGCAGAGATGGGTGTTCCCTTGGCATCATCACATTCCAATCATGAGTGGGATATGTGAGGAATTGAGGGTTGGGAACCAATTTCGGAGCAATTCATTGGCATTTTCAATTTGGTAGACCGACATGCCTTAAAGGCAGACTGTTATGTACACTCTGGATTTGGCCTATATTGGAAAGGTCAGTGGGTGGCTAAGGCTTTCCCTCAGTATGGGGTGTATAATGGTTGGACCAGAGATGTTATTTTTCTGGCCAATCCAATTTGCACATAAAACTGTTTGGTTTGGTGTAATAACTAAGCAGTAGTTCATATAGTTAATGTGCAGAGCTCCAAATCCTCAAGGGTGATGTCATTGGTCATTGTTTATGGTTGTGCAGTATCTAAAATACAATGTTTTATTCATGCCTATAACGTACTTGGCTTACTCCTCCCCCAGTGGTGCAGCGCAGCGTGGGGGAGGAGAACTGTCCACCTGGGCCTATAAAGGGCCCCAATGCTCCTGAGGCCGTCAACAAGCGGCGTGGTGCGGTGGAGGTAGGCGGGACCATCTGGGCCTACAAAAGGCCCCCTTCGAGCCTTACCTTCCTGGCGGCGCAGCGCGGGGGAGGAGTACTGTCTACCTGGGCCTACAAAGGGCCCCAACAGTCCCGAGGCCAGCAACAAGCAGCGTGGCGCGGTGGAGGTAGGCGGGACCATCTGGGCCTACAAAAGGCCCCCTTCAAACCTTACCTTCCCGGCGGTGCAGTGCGGGGGAGGAGAACTGTCCACCTGGGCCTACAAAGGGCCCCAATGCTCCCTGCTCTGGTAGCAAGCAGTGCACCGCCGTGGAAGTGGGCGGGACCTTCTTTTGGGCCTACAAAAGGCCCCATCAAGCCTTACCCTCCTGAAGGCTACCAGGGGGCGGTTTTGGACGGCCGTGGAGGACCATCTCTTCCGCAGCCTCCTTCCCATCTATGCAGTCATTGCTTAGATTAGGGACTGGAATTGGTTGGCTACTCGTCTCCCCTTTCACATTGCGGAGTTGACGATAGTCTGGGGGCGGATATTCAGGTTGTGTGGGGGCAGGGAAGGTATGGCGGTAACAGAGCCTACAAATGTTACAAAAGAAGGAGGGATTGATGCCTAATACCTATCCCTCCTTCAGTTTGCTCTGTTTCCTGGGATAACTTGGAGAGCATGCCAACCATTCCACTGTCCCTCAACCTGCTCCTTTGCAATGCCAGGTCGTTCAAAAACAAGACCCATATCATCCATGATCTCTTAGTGGATGAGGCGGCCAACCTGGCATGCTTTACTGAAACCTGGCTGGGGGATGCCAGCTCCATGATATGGGTGCAGGCCCTCCCAGCTGGGTACTCAGTTAGTGAGCAGGTGAGGGGAAGTGGGCGGGGGGGGGCAGCATAGCTTTGGTCCATCGGAACATCTTAACCCTGATCAGAAAGCCTATCTGGAAGACAACTCATATCGAATGTATGTACCTTAGCCTGAAGACCAGGGATAGCTTAGGGATTCTGTTGGTATACCGGCCACCCCGCTGCCTAATAGACTCCCTATCCGAGCTGACCGCCCTGGTTTCTGAGTTGCTGCTGAAATCGCCCAGACTTTTGGTTCGTTGAAGGCATTTTACTGGATCAATTCCAATCTGTGAGTACTGATGACGTGGAAAAGCTACTTGGAAGAGTGAGGAAGACAACCTCCCCCCTCAATCCTTGTCCATCATGGCTGGTCGCCCATGGAGGGGACACATTGAGGGTGTTCCTCTGGGACACAATCAACACGTCCTTCAGGGAAGGTATTATTCCATCTTGTTTAAAAGAGGCGGCAGTTATGCCACTCCTAAAAAAACCTTCCCTGGATCCCCTGGATAGAAACAACTACAGACCAGTCTCCTTGCTTCCTTTTTTTAAGCAAGGTGATCGAGAGGGCAGTTGCTTCTGAACTCCAAGCAGTCTTGGATGAAACCGATTATCTTGACCCATTTCAAATTGGCTTCAGGACAGGATATGGAGTTGAAACTGCCATGGTTGCTCTGACCGATGACCTCTGCCTGGGCATCGACAGGGGTAGTGTGACCCTACTGGTACTCTTGGATCTCTCAGCAGCCTTTGACACCATAGATCATGCCATCCTCTTGGATCGCCTGAGAGAGTTAGGAATCGGAGGCTCTGCTCTGCAGTAGTTCCGTTCCTTCCTCTCGGGCAGATCCCAGAGGGTGAGGCTCGGGGACAGTTGCTCGTCTAAAATTGAGGTTAATTGTGGCATCCTTCAGGGCGCCATCCTGTCCCCGATGTTATTCAATATCTACATGAAGCCACTGGGTGAGATCATTCGGAGGCATGGAGCACGGTGTCTTCAGTATGCTGACGACACCCAGATTTACTTCTCCATGACCAGATCATCGTCTCAGACCTCAGATGGTGCCCCTCCTTTAATGACTGTCTCAGAGAGGTAATGGGTTGGATGAGGGAAAACAGATTGAAGTTGAATCCAGACAAAACGGAGGTACTCACAGTCACAGGCCCAAAACCAGATTTGGAAATACAGTCTCCAGTCCTGGATGGAGTCACACTCTCCTCTAAGGACTGTGTTCGCAGTCTGGGGGTGCTCCTTGATTCGTCGCTCCACATCACTAGTCAGGTGAATGCGATGGTCAGGAGTACCTGTTATCAGCTTCGGCTGATACGCCAACTGCACCCTTATCTGGATATGAGGGATCTGGAAGCTGTGGTACATGCTCTGGTAACCTCAGTCTGGATTACTGCAATGCACTCTACATGGGGCTACCCTTGTGCCTATCCCGGAAACTACAACTGGTGCAAAACATGGCAGCCAGGTTAATTACAGGACCATCTAGGAGGGAGCACATAACACCTGTGCTTAAATCCCTCCACTGGCTGCCGATTAGTTTCTGGGCACAGTACAAGGTGTTGGTTTTAACCTTTAAAGCCCTACATGGCTTGGATCCATCTTAGCTTAGGGACTGCCTCTTCCCGTATGATCCCCCGCGTGCCCTTAGGTCCTCTGGGAGGAATCTGCTACAGCCAATGAAAACTAGGCTGTCTCAGACTTCCCAGAGGGCCTTCTCTGCTACCGCTCCCAGACTTTGGAATGGCCTGCCAGACAAGATCCGTCTTGCTACTACTCTTGCTGCTTTTAAAAAAGCAATAAAGACTGACCACTTCTGGCAGGCCTTCCCAGAATAACTGTTGTCTGATTGGAGATGAGTTTTTATTTGGTTTCATTATTCCGATTCCTTGTTTTATTGTTTATCGTCTATTGTTGTATTTTATTGTTGTATTTTAACTTCTTTCTAGTTTAATTCTGTTTTAAGGGGATGGGAGGGTGGGATTATGGGACGAGGGAATGTTTTAACTTGGCAGTTTTAATATGTTGTAACCTGCCCCAATTGCTCTGCAGAGGGGTAGACTATAAATAAAATTTTATTATTATTATTATTATTATTATTATTACTACTACTACATCTTTTGGCAGTTGCCCTGTCACGCTTTTATTTTTGCAGGTTTCAACATTTGGGTTTGGAGGCAGCAGCGCAACCTCTGCTATTGCCGATGCATCTATGGAGTCTGGAGAAGACAGATTGACAGGGCAATTCTTCAGTCAGTTGCTCTTTCCACACTTCAAGAACAGGATGCTGTTTGGATAGTCGGGCATGGCCTGGTCTTCTGGGCTGAGCGCTGTATCATGCAATCTCACCAAGATCCAAGCTTTGGGTGAAAGGAGGACTCTTCTTATTTACTTGGGCAAGAATGACTTTGTAAAGCTGACCAGTTCGCAGTTAGCCAAACGCATTTTGGGGGGCCATGCAGGACATTAAATGTAGACTGCCACTAGCTGTTGTTTTGGGGACCAAGTTTATTGCCACGTCAAAACTGGGCGGGCACACGAAAGGACTCTGCTACCAACGCGGCTCATTGTCAGTGGAACAGAACTGTTGGCAAGAAGTTGGGGAAATTGGGGATTTTGGTGATTGAACATGATGAAATTAAGGTTTGTTTGCCACATCTGTACAGGGGCAATGGGGTTCACCTTTCCCCGGTGGGCTGTGATGTATACCTGGATTCTATTGCTTGTGGCTTTAAATGACCCTTTCAGGGGGGGAGGGGATGCCAAGCTAGGCTGGCCCCCTCCTGTGGCAGGCAGGGACCCCCCCAGGGGATAATTCGGCTATTAGAACTTACCAAATCAGATTAATTAATGTGGATAATGGGTACACGTCATCAATTTAACCAAACTCTTTATGACGTCATCAACCATGTTGATTGCGTCATAACTTGCTTATGTCATACGTTTAATTATGATGTCATTTCCGGAATGGGGGGGATGATTTGTTGAAATTGTGTAACTAATTTGAACAGGACGTTCTTGACACATGTTGTGATGGGCATGGCTTAATCTTGATTGATACTGCAGTTAAGTACAAGGACACATGTGTCAAGAACAAAATTATGGTCAATTGAGAAACTGTTATTGAAAGCTGTTTTAAGACCCTGTGCAGATAAATAAAGTTGTGGCCAATTTATTATCCAAGAAAAGGCATGCGGACTCTTTTGTGCCGGTGCAAAAAGAAAATGGTGTAAAACAGTACTAAAGAACTATTTAGTAGAAAAAGACCAAGTTAGAATGAAGCTAATACACCAGGGGTAGGCAACCTTTCCCCTTTAAGGGCCGAGGGACTTCAGCTCCCAGAATCCCAGGAGCTATTGGCCAACATGGGACTATTGGCCAACATGGCTGAGGCTTCTGGGAGCTGAAGTCCCTCGGCCCTTAAAGGGGAAAGGTTGCCTACCCCTGTAATACACTATAAGGTGAATATTGAAAATTGAGCTTAGAAAAGGTATGTGTAAGCAAGAATGCAAATCAAATATGCTATGTTTCCTTCTTTTCTGTTGATATTATTGTTTGTCTATCTGTTTTTATGTAATATTAAAATAATAATAAAAATTTAAAAAATCTCCTCTCTGGATTCTCCATCTACATTCCAATACTCATTTATGTTTCCTTTCTCCTTTCTCCTGCCTTTATCCACCAAATACCATTGTTTAACTGAACTTGCTGCCTCATCTCTATACCTACAAGGTTTTGGATTTCAATTGAAATTGTCACACACAACTAGCTTATATAGGTCTGCTTCTGGACTCTCTACAGTTAACATTTATGATACCCATTTTGGAGATGGGCTGGCCTCTGGAACTGCCTCTTTAGGTCATGGGACCAGGAGGGTGGAGAAAGAGACTATTTTCCAGGGCTGGACTGGGAGCTATTCCTTCACTTTAAGTCATGTAGCATGAGAAGGATTTCCCTGAGTTTGCATTCCATTACAGGGCTGGTCTGGGAAAGGTATTTTTGTTCTCCATGGGACTCGGGTGTTCCCTCAAGGGAAGTTAAGGAGGTGTATGGTGAAGACTTACTGTTTCAGTTGCTCCCACACTAGATTGCTTCCTGCTATTGTTTATCTCAGAGTTAGTTAAATAGTTTAATAGGCCAATAAAGTGGACCTCATTCAACCCAGGTTCTTATTGGGGCTCATGTGAACTGAATTCAACATGTGAAGAAAACTTATGCTGGAACAGACACCAAAGATCAGTCTTCACTGTGTAGTTCTATGCAAGCTGCAAGTGCTGAAGGAAAAAAACCAAAAAAAAACCTCCCACACAGGCAGCTGCCAGCAAGACACAAAACTGCTGGACTCTGCTCTTGTCTCACAAAGAGGTTCTTTATTCTTCCTTTATAGACTATGTATAGACTAACAAAGTGCTTTGCCAGTATCTCTATATACAATTTATACACAATCATCCACACATGAGTATCCAACTCTTCCACATATATACCACAGATATTAGTCCAGCTCACTCCTGGGATATCACCCAGTTTCCAGACACCTGACTGATGTGACTCTGCAGAATTGAAGGTTTCTGACTCAACCCTCTGCCTAGTGTTGCATCAGCCCCCTGTGATTCAGGACTGTTCAAATGTTGAGTCATGTTGGCTCCCAACTGTACTAAGGTAACCCTCTCACCTTTGTCCCAGTTTTTTTTGTCCCAATCACATCTATGGCATTTTCTCTTCAGAGTGCGTTTTACTCTGACAGTTCTTGTGTCTGATCTCTTGATTCCC
The DNA here is from genome assembly GCA_026167975.1 of Phrynosoma blainvillii. Lineage (NCBI taxonomy): Eukaryota > Metazoa > Chordata > Lepidosauria > Squamata > Phrynosomatidae > Phrynosoma > Phrynosoma blainvillii. The sequence goes on along the minus strand of JANUYF010000002.1, from coordinate 279,433,693 downwards.
ATTGTGGACCAAAAACGTTCTTAACTTGCTTTGCGAGTTTAAAGGAAGAAAAGAAAAATGGAGCAGAAAGCATGGGAAAAAAACCTGTTGAATCTCAAAGCACCAACTTTCTTATTAGTGTAGGCTATGGCTTGGGGCTTAGACTACTGGCAATGCTCACATCTCCCAATTAACCCAGGAGGAATGCACATAAAATGGCAAATGACATCAACAATCTTTCCTTCTGCAGCATCCTTCCCCAGCTGTATAGCATCACATTCAGACCTAAGCATGTTTGTTATGTTCAGAAACTTTGAGAGAAATTCATCTTTGTAAACAGTGCATGAAACATGTTTTCTTATACTCATCATATCCCTACTTAAGTGTATTTCTCAAGATGTTTTTGAACACTCTTTTTATTAACATTTCTCCCCTCCCCCAATGATTTCCCTGTTTAATGGCTACTTTTCTCATGCATTTTGAGCTGCAAGAAAAGCCTAGAGCAAGCAATTGCTTCTTCTGACCCAGAATTGTAATCACGCCTTGCAACTGCATTTTCACTTTTATAAAAATGACAGATCCCATCAATCATTATTTCTTGGTTCCACCCCAGTCTATGTGCATGGAATCACTTTGGTATCTGTTATGGAGTGCTGGATGAACTTTCAATAATCCTATTGGATAACAAACACTATATGTATGGTGATGTCTTATGGGGTTAGACCTTGTTCTTCTGTGGTCTCTCTTTCCTTCTCCCTGCCTTTCTATTCTATTCTATTCATTATATTTGGAGTTCAGCATTGGACCTGAGATCTGAACATGGTTACAAATATAAACAGTTTCAGAGCTGTAAAATTATTTTTCTTTTTCATCCAAGACTATTAAGATTTGCCTCTTTTGTGTTTACACTGACCTTTATCTGTATACCTTTGCATTAATGCACTGTGTTGGCTGGCTTTTCATTGTGATTAAGACAAAAGTGCCAGTGGCATAAAACAACAGATTTCTTTTATGTCACACTGTGGGGAAAAAAAGATTGCATTATTTTATCGCTTGTTCCAATACAGACAAAGGAGTCTTTGGATCACCCCAAATAAAAGTGAATACATTTCATTTGTTAATATATGGTAATGGAAAGAAGAGAGCATGAAATCCATTTAGATGAGAATTCTGTTTTCCATAGTTATCAGTTGCTAGAGATACTTCTGGATGGGAGTTAGGTAGAAGGCTGGAGATCTCTAAGAAGTTAGGCCAGAGCATTTGTGATCCTCTTCATAGTTGCCTTGGGTTGTTATGATCTTACTAATATAATTTTGTTGTTGTTAGCTGCCCTCAAGTTGGTTCTGCTGCATGGTGACCCTGTGGATGAGACATCTCCAAGAATCCCTATCTTACATTGCCTTGCCCAGGGCAGAGGACCATGACAGCTTCTCTGAGGGATGCAACTTTTTGTTGTTATTAACTGCCATCCAGTCAACATACAATGATCTTATGAAGGAGAGATGTGCAATTCACCCTACCATGAACAGCCTTGTTCAGGTCCCACAGATTCAGGCCTGTCGCTTCTTGAGCCCATCCATCTGTAATGTGGTCTTCCTCATTTCCTAGTGCCTTCTACTTTACTTGGCTTCTACATTATTCTACTTTACTTGTCTTCTACATTATTGTCTTTTCTAGTGAGTCATGTCTTCTCATGTGTCCAAAGTACTACATTCTCAATTTAGGGGGGATGCAGACAGGTGGCCCTGGGCCACCCCAGAAAGCAGAGGATCGGGGCCACTGCTAGCACACACAGCGGCCCCAAATCTCCCATTTGCCGCCTCTTACAAGAGCGGCAAAATGCCGCTCCTATTATAGGCTGCAAAAGGCCTCTTCCGACGTAGCGCATGAAGACGCTACACCAGGAGGACGTCCTGACGCCATGCGCCATGCATAAGGGCGCGTGGTATCAGGACATCTTTGGAGAGGGGTTGAGGCAGCTGGCGTGCAGCTGCTTCTCCCCTTCCCTGCCTCCAACATGCCTCAACGGGCCTGTCTGCAGAGGCCCTTAGTTATCTTGGGTTCTAGGGAGAATTCTGGCTTGATTTGTTTTAGTATCCATTTATTTGTCTTTTTAGCAGTCCATGGTATCTGCAGAACTTTTCTCCAGTACCACATTTCAAATAAATTGAATTTCTTCCTTTAAAAAAAAATCTTTATTAGTATTACAACCTACATACAATAATATTTTAAAAACTTTTACATAATATTCCACATATATATGGTATCTCACATTAATTATTCATTCTTTACTGCCTTATTTAAATCTAATTCATGTCAAACCATTTAATATTAAACCAGTAAATTAAAAAAATTACATAAAATTGTTGTTAATATCTTCTTTCTTCTTACTGTTTTCTTTTCACCATATACTTTTCACCCTTCCACAAAGGTATAATACTGTGAATTTTTCACTAATTCATTTCCCCCTCATTTCTTTTCTTCTCTCTCTCTCTCTTCTTTATTTTTTACGCCCTTCCCCAAGTGCTCCCCATCCCCAGAGCCTAGTATCTTCATATTACTTTCCCCTCCAAAATTGTAACTCTTCCTGTGGAGGTAAAACACCTCCCTCCTTTACTAAAGCCTTTTGTACAAATATTTTCCATATTGCTTCAAAAACATTTCTCTTCATTATTTCTTTTTTACCTTAATTACACAAGTTAACTTATCATTAATTGCTATTTGCCATATATCTTTATACCAATCTTATATTTGTAGATCTCCCTGATCTTTCAACTTTTTTGCTATGATTAATTTTGCCACTGTTAATAAATTTGTAATTAAGTCCTTTCTAGCTTGGGTGCAATTGATCTTATCATATATAGATAATAATGCTATCTTTGGACAAGATTATAGATCAATTTCTGTTATTTCTTTTATCTCTTTAAATACTAATTGCCAAAATTTCTTTACAGATCTACAGCCCCACCACATATGAATATATGTACCAATTTCTTGGCATCCCCTCCAACATATCCTTGAATAATTCTTATTTATATTGTTTAACCTTACTAGTATTAAATACCATCTCCATATTAATTTATGGTAGTTCTCATTTATCCTTATGGATAAATTTTTTAAATGATGTTGATTCCAAATTTCCCCCCATTCTTGAACATGTATTGTTTGTGCTAAATCCTCCTCCTATATTGTCCTGAGATATTCTTCTTTCTTATATATTTCACTTGTAACACCTTTCAAACTTTCATTTACCTCAATACTACCTCTTTGCCTAATCATTTGTTCAAATTTCGTGTATTCTCTAAATTCTATAATTTTCCTATTCCAATTTTTTGTGCATTGTTCCAATTGAATACAGTTAAACCAGGTTAACTTTAGACTTTGTAATTTCTCCTTTATCTTTCCTTTATCCTCCATTATCTTTATCCATTCTTTTATCCTATATATTTCTTGTTTCTGTAACTCCTCCCCTATTTCTTCCTTTAAATTTATTGGAAAAATGTTTATCATTACAACTGGTGTTAATGGTGAGACAGCTGGCATTAATTTTTATATTTTTTCCCCCAAATCTCTAGTATATTCTTTTAAAAAGGAGTTTCTATTTCTTTCATTTCTTTCATGGTAAAATTCTTAAAGAATATATTTTCCACTTTTCTCTCTATTTCTGTTGTTTCCATCTCTAAGCAATCTAGTTCCCCTTTCTCTATAATTACATCTATAATATATCTTAATTTATTTGTGTTATAATACCATTTTAAATTTGGTAGACCCAAGCCTCCATCTTTTTGGGGTTTATACAAATATGTTTTATTAAGCCTCACTTTTTTATTCCCGTTACAAAAATTATTCATGAATACTTGCCAGTTTTTTATTTCCGCATCTGATATTTTTATTGGTAACATCCTAAACAAAAAAATTATCTAACGTAAAATTTTCATTTTTACTAATTCTATTCTACCAAATCATGATAATATTTTTATACTCTTCCAGTTTTCTTTTAATTTCTATCCTTAATTTATTATACTTTTGTTCCTCTAATTTTTGTAAGTTTTTTGTAATATTTATTCCTAAATATCTAATTGTATCTTTTAATTTAATATCTATCATTTTATCCTTTAGGAAATCTTGTTCTTCTGTTTTTGTATAATTAAACAGCATTAACTCTGATTTATTCCAATTTACTCGTAGGCCTGACATTTCCTCAAACTCCTTTAAGTGCCGCTTTACTTTATCCATTTTTTTAGTGGATAAATTGATTTTCTTCCTATCAGCTTTCTTCACTGTTCAGCTTTCCAAATCATACATAGAAATGGGAAATATGATGGCTGCCTGGGCTGCTTGAATTACTTAATGCTCTGCTTCAGCGTCTGCTAATTGCAGAGAAGATAAGTAAGCCAGCCTTTTTTTTGGTGTGTGTGTGTGTTTGCCTGGACTGCTTGAAAGACTTAAGGCTGGTACCCCTCCCTTTGCCTCAGCATCTATTACTTGGAGAAGACTAATGGGACAAGTCCGGCAGTGACAGCAGTGGTGAGGCAGCAAAGGCAGCAGAGCCAGAGCACCAGAACCTTTTTAGGCTGCCCCAGCACCAACAGTGGCTGTCCGGTGGTGGTGACAAGACAGCGAAGGGGCCGGAGTCTGAGTCCTCTTAGCCTTGTTTCCCCAACTAAATACAATTTACATAACTGACTAACAATTATTTGGTGCCCTTGGAGAGCAGAGATGGAGTACATTAATCAATTATTTTATTTAAACCTGTTTTTATAGCCACAGCTTTTTTGGGTGATGATATACGTAGGTTTTTTAAAAATAATATTACCTTTTTCTTTTATAAGCTTGCTACATAAATAATATTAATGTTAGTGGCTTATAATTGTTTATTTTATATAATCTAATTTTTATTTTTAATTCTGGTTTGCAACACCTTGCACTCAACTTAAGGATCAGATAATCCAAGGGGTATAATATTTGAAGATGGTGGTCTTAACTAGACAGGGATATAAAAAATTAGGTATTTCTCCAACTGATAAAACACCACAGGCTAACAATAATGCCAATAAGAAACAGTCAAAGCAAACAGAGATACTGCAGTACTTTTCCCCAATTATCAAAATGACAGACAAAGAAACTGATCAGTCATCTGACACAATTGTGGAATGGTCACTTGACCATAAACAAATGCTATTTGATCCATATGATGGGAATAACTCAGCTTGGCTGAGGAAATTGCCCTGGCCAATACCATCTACAACAATACTGTCTCATGGGTAGAGGGGAAAGAATCTATATCAAATTTTGTAAAAGAAAATCTTTCCCATTATGGAACTGAAAGTGTACCTAATTTAAGTATAATAAAAGGAGAAAGGATGATTCCTAAAGAATTCATAAAACTTATAGATCATGTTGGAGACCTGTCAAAAAATATACATTCCATTAAAATCTATCTATCTGAATGTAATGGTCTATTAACCACCATTTCTAAGCTATTGGTGAAAAGCAATTTACAGCTTGAAACTAAACAGGTTGATCCTGAGATGGCTGTGCTTCATGATAGTCCTAGAAAAAAGGAAGTTAAAACGAGAAAGACTAAGGCAGCTAGTGATGATTCCTAAAGAATTCATAAAACTTATAGATCATGTTGGAGACCTGTCAAAAGATACACATTCCATTAAAATCTATCTATCTGAATGTAATGGTCTATTAACCACCATTTCTAAGCTATTGGTGAAAAGCAATTTACAGCTTAAAACTAAACAGGTTGATCCTGGATGGCTGTACTTCATGATAGTCCTAGAAAAAAGGAAGTTAAAATGAGGAAGACTAAGGCAGCTAGTGGTATAAAAAAGTCTTGTCATCTCAGATTAAACACAACAAGGAAACCAAAGAAAATAAAGGGGACTAGCAAACATTACAAATCTTTAGCCAATCAGGTAAAGATAAATTTTAAGAAGTTGTTTAAACTGCTACATGCAGATTCCTTGTTAACTAAGTTGAAAGGAAAAAAGTAAAGGCACAAACTTAAACATAACACTTGGTTCAATAGAAGAGAGCCTAAAATCCATCTCTAGACAAAAGATCACACCTGATGATTCTTTAAGTATAGATTCCCAAAATGGAGGCAGGGAATTAGATAATCAGGATCCTTGGGATAAAGTGCTTGATTCACAATATCAAAATAAAGTGTCTGTTAAGACAAAATGTCACTTGACACTGAAATTGGAAAAACAAACTAGTAAAACATGGAATTTGACCTTAATTAAAAATAAACTTGCCATTAGCAATTTTCCCAAGGATAAAGGCATCCCATCTCAAAGAGCACAAAGGGATAGGATCTTTGACCAACAAGACCATCTATCCTTTTGAAATTTTGCAGGTGGACTACCAACTTTATAAATATAACCAAGTCCGAGCAATAATAACATTTTCAAATGATATATATAGCAAAGAAACTACTCTCTCTGAGATGCCTTTCTGGATAAAGGCATGCCAATTTCTCGCTTTTTCAAAATTGAAGCTCCACCCAAACCACTAATTAAACAGCCATTTGCCACCAATATTGAGAACGAGGTAAATCAAATCCCTATGACCAACTTAATAGATCTATTAGTGTCCAAGCATGGAAACTCACAGTCGCCTCATGTTAGAGGCCTTCAAAAAATTCCACAGGTAGATATATCTCAATTAAACACCTTTATTACAACTTTTATTGAGGAGGAAGACACCCTCCTGAAAACCTTTCAGTTTATGCCACCACCCATACAATCTGAGATCTTAGATAGACTAAAGTCGCTTTACATAACATTATTAGAGTTACAGGGAGGAAGGAAAATAGGGGGAACAAAACCAATAAATATTCAGAAGACTTCCCAATTTGAGCTTCTCAATAAAGACAAGGTAAACATCAGTTTACAAATGATGCAGGAGCCAGTAAGTGTCACCTCAAGCCAGATCAAGGAAACATCTAACACAAATAAGGGAGGCCCTGAGAAAAAGGGCCCCAAGAAAAATGGTGCAGTTTACCTTGACGAAACAGGACATCTTGATCAGACTGAAGTATTAAAATGACAAACAGAAAGGCATGTAGCATTTAATATCTATAACTTCACCAATAAGGCACCAATAGGCCCTGTCAACATACCTGTCCCTACTCATGCTTTTAATGTTCTTTTAAGCCACAAGAATGCTAATCTGTTGACTCCAGGTAAAGAACACCTTAACTGCCTATCCTGGAACACAGCAGGATGGAAAATGAAAGCTAGGGACCTTGAGTGTATTGATTTTTTACAGAGATACGATATAATTCTGATGCAACAGACCCGGTGTACATCCCATTTAGACCTTAATGGATACTATGTAATAGAAGCTCCTGCTACAACATCTTTTGGCAAAGGTAGGCCTAAGGCTGGGCTAGCGATTTTAATAGCCACTTCTTTGAAGGCTTCTAACACCATTTTACCACATTGTGAAAACCTGGCCATCACAAGTTTAATTGATTTTGGATACATGAGTCTTATAATGGTCAATGTTTATGTCCCTCCCCCCACTAGCAAGAGGAAAGAGTTAAATCATATTTGGGGAAGCCTAGAAGATTACTTGACAGAGTTAAGTTTGGGAGCCACCTCTCCCAAAGCAAATTTAATCATAATGGGTGATCTAAATGACAGAATGTCTTTGTTTTTGTCTTTGTTACATGTTTGCCTATGGTCTGTTGACTACAATAAAGGCTTTGATTGATTGATTGATTGATTGATTGATTGATATATGATGACATGGACAATCTGAACTTTAGTATTAAATGATCTATCTTTACAATTCAGGATCTTGTCTAGTTATTTCATAGCTGCATTTCCAAATGTATGTGTGCAATATGATTCCTAGTGCCTCTTCCCTTTCTGAATCCAGCTTAGATTTCTGGCATTTCTCAGTCCATATACAGTAAAAATTTTGTTGTACAATTTTGAGCATCAATTTGCTTGCATGGGAGATTAATGCAATGGTCCTGTGGTTACAGCAATCCCTGGTGTCTCCCTTTTGTGGGAATTGGAATGTATATTGAGCTTTTCAATCTGTTACCTATTCGTTTGTTGCCCTTATTTGTTGATAGATTCTGTCCCTGTAGCTTGAAGCAGCTTCATTGGTATGCCATCTGTTCCTGGTGATTTTTTTCACCCAAGAGCTCTGAATGAAGCTTCAACTTCACTTTCTAAAATTGTAGGCTCATCTTTAAATGGTTCTTCCTTGAATGACTCTGTCATCTTTACATCTCTTTTATATAGTTTTTCTATGTATTGTTTCCTTTGTCTTTTTATTTGTACTTGGTCATGCACACACACACCTGGCTGGTTTTATAGCATCTCCATTTTTGGTTTAAATTTTTCTTTGATATTTTTGGATCTTGTGGAAGAGGTCTCCTGTTTATAAGTAAATAAATAAATAAATAAATGCATTGAGACTTCTCTTTCTTTTTGGATACAGGTCATGTCTTTTTCCATTCCTCCCTGACAATGTCCCCGGATTCAGTTTGCAATTATTCTGGATCCCATTCAATTATGCTTAATAATTGATTTTTTTTAACATTATCTTAAATTTTATGGGATTTTTCTTCAGGTTGTATTTTGGCAGAATAGTTGGTTTAAGGTTCTTTAGTTTTACTCTGATTTGTTATTTTAACAGTTCATGGTCTGTGTCACAATCTGCTCTTAGTTTTGTTTTTTGTTTGTTTTTGTTTTATAAAAAAATATTAGTTAAAATAACACACCATATGATACATCATCATTGTTCCAATTCAACAATTCAACAATATACAGTTATCCATTGTCAAAATAAGGAGTAGAAAGGAAATTACATATAACTATATATATAAAACATTAGTAATCATATATAAGTATCTTATTTTCCTTAAAACTCACTATCATTCTTCATTTTGTTTCAATTCCTTATTTTACATTAAATTTCTTACTAATCTGATACCACTATCACCTAAGGCCTTTGCAGACTGCCAGAAATAGTGCAAATTGAGTCCACTTTAACTGCCCTGACTCAGTGCTAGGGAATCATGGGAACTGTAGTTTATTGTGGCACCAGAGCTCTCTGACAGAGAAGGCTCAATGTCTCAGAAAAAAATACAATTCCCATGATTCCCTAGCACTGAGCCAGGACAGTTAAAGTGGACTCAATTTGCACTATTTTTGGCAATCTGCAAAGGCCCTTAGTATCCTATCTTCTACCATGCTTCTTTTCCATATACCTTCATTCTAAATCTACACTTCTTCCTCCATTTCTCTCTCTCCTCTACATACATTCTTCCTAATGCCTTCTACTACCTTCTACCTTCTACTACATCTCTCTATCAACCAACTCCAATTCCTTCATTCAAGTCAGTCTTTCTTTTTACCTCCTCTTTCTCTATCCTCTTCTCTCACCTTTTATATCACATTCTCTCACTTTCTTCACTTTCTTCTCTTTCTCACTCATTCCACCATCCTTCCTATCAAATAACAGTTTATTATTTAATTTTATTGACTTTCTATTACTGTATTTTCTTTTTTTGAAACTTGTCCTTATTTCTTACTAGCTTTAATCTTCCCATTATGTTCCATTCTAGCTTGCTCTATTCCCTGTTTCATAATATTCTTTCTACTTATATATATATGTTATACTTATATAATTTTACCTTTTGTTTATTATTTTATTTATCATTTCATTTCCTTTTAGATTTCCTACCTATATTTCTCCTTCTGGAACAGCCCTCAGTTGATACTCATGTTATTATTATTTTTCCATTCAGAGAGCCAAATCTATCTTCACTATTTCACCCATGTTTTTTCCAAATAGTTGATCACTGGATTCCATTCTTCCCTCATTTTTTCAAAAGTGTTAAGTTTTATTCTTTGTGTTCATTTATCCATTTCTATAGCATCATATAATTTGATTAACCAATATAATAATAATAATAATAATAATAATAATAATTTATATCCCACCTCTCCGTAAAATACAACTGATGCTGCTTACAAGATAAAACAAACAATCCCATCCCCCAATAGCCCACCCTCTCCTAAAATACAATTTTACTAGAGATAGTGTCAATTTTCCATTTCTGATATAATTCTTGCTGTCATGGTCATGTAGAAACAAATTTTCTCATACTTTTTCTCAATTTCTGTATCAAACATATTTAGTAAATACAATTCAGGTTTTACTTGTATTTTCATATTCAGAATGTTATTCATTATTTCGTTTATGCCTCTCCAATATTTTTTTGCTTTTCTACATGTCCACCAGCAGTGATAAAAGGTTCCCAGTTTTCCTTTACACTTCCAGCATAAATTGTTGACATTCTTATATACTTTGGAAATTTTTACTGCTGTGATGTACCAGTGGAAATATATTTTGTAAAAGTTTTCTCTCAAGTCTTGTGAACATATATATTTCACCACTTTTGTCCATATGTTTTCCCAATTATGGAACTCAGTTGTGTGACCCACATTCTTTATCAATTTAATCATTACATTCTTTACTGTCTCTTCTTCTAATTCTACATTTAATAATTTTTTGTAAAGATTTCCAATCATCTTGTCTTGTTCATTGTATAAGATTTTGTCCAAATTTGTTTCCTTTTCTTCAAATTCATACATTTTAATGTCGATTTTGTAACATTCTTTAATTTGTAAGTATGAGAATCAATGGACCTTAAAACCCTCTTTCTTTAGGTTCTTTTGTGTTTTTAAATACCAATGTTTCCCTTGCTGTTTAATCAATGTTTTATATGTGAGCCAATTTTTATCTGTTATTATTTCTCTCCTGTGAAATGCTTCTTGGGGTGAAATCCACTGGGGAATTTTCCTATATATTTTCTTTCAATACTTCTTCCAAATTTGCAGCAGAGTTCTTCTTACCCAATGATTATTGAAAGTTGTGTTAGCTTTTTCTTTCTTGTATTGTAGATATGCATGCTACTTGAATTTTAAATTATCCCCCTCTAATTCTAATATTCTATTGTCTTTCAGGATTATCCACTCTTTTACCCATGTGAGGACACATACTTCAAAATATATTCTCAGATTTGGAACACCTAAACCTACTTTCTCTCTTAGGTCCTGAAGTACCTTCAGTCTAACCCTTGGCTTTCCCCCCCTCCAAATGAATTCAGAAATATCTTTACTCCATTCTTTAAATGGTTTCTCCGATGAGATGATTGGAATCATTTGGAAAAGGAATAGCATCTTAAGCAAGACTGTCATTTTTATAGTAGAGATTCTGCCTAATAATGATAAGTTTAGTTTGTTCCAATTATTCGAATCCTTTTTTATCTCCTTCCAAATTTTTGTATAGTTTGTTTCATATAGGTCTGTTGTTTTCTTGGAAATATTAATTCCTTAGTACCTCACATTCCCATTATCTTAATTCCCATTCTTTTACTCAATTCCTGTTCCTTTGTTTTCATCATATTTTTAGTAAGGATGGAAGATTTTCTTTATTAATTTTACATTCTGTTACATTTCCAAATTTCCCCACATGGATTGCTTAGGGTAATCAGCAGATCGTCTGCAAATGCCTTGATCATGTATTGGTAGTTTTTCTTTTTTATTCCCTGAATTTTCTCATTCTCTTTTATTTTTAGTATTACTTTCAATAACTAATAGAAATAGAAGTGGTGATAGGGGACACCTTTGTCTTGTTCCCCTTCTTATTTGGAATCTCTCTGTTTTTTCTCCATTTATTATCACTCTGGCTGTCTGAGTCTTATGAATTTCTTTGCTCCAATTTGTATAATTTTCTCCTAGTTTCATTTTGTCTAAAATTTCCAATAACATTTGCCAATTTACCAAATCGAAAGCTTTTTCAAGATCTACAAAAAGCAATCCTATTTGTTTGTTGTTATGAAATTCATAATATTCTATTATATCCAGAATGTATCTCATATTTTCCCTCATTTGCCTTTTCAATAAAAAGCCTCTTTGATCCTCATCTGTCCATTCTTTCATACATATTTTTAATCTATTGGCCATAATTGAGGTAAATATTTTATAATCTAGGTTTAATAAGGAAATAGGTCTATAATTTTTTAGATCTGTACTGTCTTTCCCTTCTTTAGGGATAACTGTTATGTCTTCTTCTCTCCATAATTCCAGAATTTCATTCTTCAAGATATCATTCATTGTATTTTTAGTGGTATTATCTAATCTTCTTGGAAGGTTTTATAGTAAAGTGAAGTAAAGCCGTTGGGACCTGGAGATTTCTCTACTTTACAGTTTTTAATCCATTCCCTTATTTCTTCTGTACTAATTTTTTTGTTTTAATTTATTATATTCCTCTTCTTGAAGTTCTGGGAATTTTTATTCTTTAATATAGTTTCTTAATTTTTCAATATCTACTTTTTATTCTTTATATAAGTATGAATAAAATTTGTAAAATGTTTCTTTAATTTTGTTATGTTCTATATGAATCACCTCTCCATCCTTAATCTTGGTTATAATATTTTTCTTTCTTTGCTTCCTTAATTTGGAGGCTAACCATTTTCCTGGTTTGTTAGAGTTTTCAAATTTATTTTGTTTGGCTATCATTAGTCTATTTTCTATTTCATCAGACGAAATTCATTTTTGTAATATTGACTTCACTCACCTCATCATTGTTAATTTTACACTCTAGCTCTTTTTTTTAATTTAGCAAATTATTAAGATTATATAGTTTTTCTCTCTTAGCTCTTTATAGTCTCACATATTGTTAGATAAAAACCTCTTAGGACAGCTTTCATTGCACCCCAAATCATAGCCATTTTTATGTTTCCTTTTATATTTTCCTTGAAATAATTTCTCTTTTGCCTTTGCAATAATGTTCTTGTCCAATAATAATTCTTCATTCAGTCTCCATGAAAATAGCTTTTTAGGTTCTTGTATCATCAACATTATAGGATTGTGATCAGATAAAATCTGTCAAAGTTTCTATATTTTTTTATATTATTTATTAATGTCTCGGTTAGGAGATATAAATCAATTCCTGACAGTGAGTTGTGTCTCTCTGAGTAGAGACAGTCTGATTGTAAAGGTATCTTCATCCATCCACTAGTCCTATTTCATCTATCATCTTGAAAAAAGTACCCGGTAATTTACCTTGGTTCTGATTTTCTATCTAAGCTGGGCTCGATCACCCCATTAAAGTCTCCCATTATCAAAACATTTCCATACTCAAGTCCTATTATTTTCTCATGTATCTTTTTATAGAATTCTTTCTTGCTATCTTGTGGTGAGGGTATTCCTATAATTAGCACATTACTTCCTTCCCAATTAATTTCAACCCCTAAGTAATGACCCTCTTTATATATAAATACTTCTTTAGAGTTTATTTGATTCTTTACATATAATACTACAACTTTCTTTCTAGATTTAGCAGATGAAGTTCATTCTTTTCCTAATTTTAGATTTTTGAGAAGTCTTTAAGTCCTCTTGCAAACAAATTATATCTCTGTTTTTCTTTCCAAGGCAGTGAAAAACGTTCTTCCTTTTTATTGGAGAGTTTAAACCTTTCACATTCCATGTTATTATCTTCATAAGTACTTTTCATGGGTCAGTTCAAGAAGGGGAGATGTTTATGTATTTGTCTCCTGTTATAGTAGTTATCTTCTGTCTCCTGTCTATTCCTCCTCCTGGGTTTCTTCTTCTCCTGTTATCTCTTCTTCTTCTTCTCCTTCTCCTTCTTCTATTACCTCTTCTTCTTCATTTCCTTTTCCCCTCCTTTCCTTTCTCCTTCTCCTTTTCTCTGTCTCCTTTTTTTCCTTCCCTAATTCTCTCCTCCTATAATATATTCTTCCACTTCTTAATGAGGTACCTTCTTCTTCCCCCTCTTCATCTTCCTCTTTGTTTTCTGTATCTCTTGTTTTATTTTGTTCTATCTCCTTTCTATATTTTTTCCAAAATTCTCCTGCTTTTTCAATGGTATCCAGTTTGTGTCTTTTCTGTTTCCATGTTACCATGATTCCTTCTATATCTTCCCATCTGTATCTAATGCGGTGGATTTCAGTTGTTTGCTCAGCAAATTATGCTCTCTTCTTTTTCTAAGTATTTTTGTTGGGATGTCTTTTAAATTTTTATCTCATTCCTTTGGATGACTAGTCTGGTTTTGTAATTTTTTTGGCAAAATTGCATCTCTCATTTGTTTGCGCAAAAGATATATTATGACATCTCTTGGTAGACTTTTAATTTTTGCCACTTTGGGGTTAAGTCTGTACATCCTATCAATTTCCCAACTAAAGTGATGTACAGGTGCATCCATTTATTTTGTTAATAAGGGAATAAGATATTTGTACAAGTTTTCATTTGTTTTAAACAAACTTCTTTCTGTTTAAGTTCAACCCTCAACAGGGTTTCTTGTTTCTCTTTCTTTGTTCTTAGTTCTAGTTTTTCCACTTTTCCTGTGATTTTCTCTATGTCCTTGTTAATCTTGTCCAGGTCTTTTCTAATTAAGTTAGTTTCTGTCTTTAGATATCGTTTCATCTCTATTCTTAGTTCTTTCATCTCCTGCTTCATTTCCAGTCTAGATAAATTAATTTCCTCCTGAGATTTTTTGATTTCTTGTAAAATTAATGATATTTGATCACTGTCTTTACTTGGTGTTTCTGTTCAAGGTCTTCTTTGGTTGCAGATTTGTGTTATCTTTTTTGAGTTGCCATTTTTACATCTTCTATCTTCTTCTTCTTTTTAATTAATTTAAATCTCTTGTTTTATCCCAAATCAACTTTTCCACTTTAATTCCTCTACTTTCTCTTATTGTAATATTTTATCACTCTCTCCTCACTCTCACTTTTTCTTATTAAGTTTTTGTTCTGATAATTACTCATTTATTTATTACCTGGATTATTGTTCCCTTGGTATTAAATTAATTGTTTATGTGGTTTTATTATGGTTTGTGTGTGTTCCTCTTTTCCTTTTACACATTTCTATTGTTATTATTTTCCTTAAATTCAATTTCAATTTCAATTTTCCTGTTCAGGTTGATTAGACCCTTCTCTTTCCCACTAACTCCATATACCTAGTTAAATTAAATTTAACTCTCTAAATTTGACTCTCAATTCCACCCAACAAAAGGTTCTTCCACAGTCTTAATATTTATTTCACAGATAATCCAAATAAATATCTAACCATGCAATTGTAGTACAAACAATTCTAAGCATACAATTTCAAGCACTCTTTATCTTCCTCAACCAAACCAAAATTAATTCACTACCAATGTATTACTGAGAAGAGTAATATAAATGTAGGAAAGTAATGTCCTTATGGCTTAGTTTTGTTTTTGCAGAGAGAATGGAACTTCCAATTACGTAGTTTATTTGATTTCTATATTGACCATCAGGTGAAATCCATGTATATGGTAATCTCTGGTTGCTTGAAGATGAGCAAACTGTTAACCTTGAAAAATCAACCTGTCGTTCTCCTGCTTCATTTCTTGATCCCTGGCCATTTTCCTACAATCTTTGATTCTGCTCTGTTTCTTACTTTTGCATTCCAATTTTCTATGGTTAACAAGAAATCCTTTTTTGGTGTACAGGCAATTTCTTCCTGGGCTCCAGCATAGAATCTGGAATTGTCTTATTCAAAATGTCCCATTTCTGTCTACTTTAGCTCACCAACCCCAAGTATTGCAATGTTTATATGTTCCATTTCTTGTTTTACTATGGACCTTATCACACAAGAAACAAAGCAGAAATAGAGCTGGAGAGTAGTGGCTTTCTCTGTGCTTTAACACATGGTGTCATAGCACTTAAGATGTCTTCCTGTGGGAGACAGTTGTAAAAATGTGTCTTTTGTCAGACTTCTGCCTAGAAGAAAGACATACCTTTATAACCATCTCCCATAGGAAGAAAAAGTACGAGCTACAACATCATGTGGTAAGGCAAGGAGAAAGCTATTATCCTCTGGCTCCATTTCTGCTTTGTTTTCACTTGTGGTAAGGCTCGATGTCTAATTTCCCCTGATTCATGCTTCTCACATATCAAGTTCTTATAACTTTGAACTTTTATTTTGCCACCATAGGGTTTTTGTGGTAAAACATTCAAAAGGGATTTACTGTGCCTCCTGCTGTGCAGTACAAGTGTTAGCAATAGTACCACTGCTGCTGTCTGTGAGAGATCCTCCATCAGTGCCACCCTCATTACTGCTAATGCCCAGTAGCGCTTTGCCCCATTTAGTCTGGCTCCTCAGCAAAAGCTTGTGTGATATGAGAAATCCTACCAGTAGCACTGCTGCCATCAGCATAGCCTCTTGTTTCACAGGAGCATACACTTGCACCACCATGGAAAAGTAGTGCCATGGTGACATGTAACTGTAACAGTCAGTTAAACAAATACAATATACACAAACATATTAAATAGCACAAGTCTCAAAACAGATATTTAGAACTCTACTTTCTTCCTTCATTCTATTGTGAAAATTGCTTGTTTAGTGTCATGGATGAGAGCTTTTGGGGATGGTAGCTTGCTATGAATACTTGCAAAGTCATCTGGAAGTGTTCATCTTGTTGGGATGTACTTTAACTTTTTCCTCCCTTCTCCATTCCTTTAAAAAAAAATTGGTTTTCAACAGGGCTGCTCACACTCAAGTCCCTTAACATCTGGGACTCCAGCTGCAAAGCTTTCACCTTGTTCCCCACTCCCTCACACTTGCTGCTGAACCTGAATTGTCTTTATGACAAGATGACAGCAATCATGCTTGTTTGCAGTTAATTTGTTCTGACTATCAGAACCTATACTAAAGCCTTCAAGTCCCAGCACTGGGGGAAAAAAGTCCCTTGCCTTTTCTTTTTATAAAGTGAAGAATTAAGTTAAAATTCCTTGAAACCAGATATTTACATGCAGCAGACCATGATAGATTTCTTGTCCAATATTTTAACATGGAAATTGTCTTTGTTTGCCCCTGTATTGGTTTATGCCCAGTTTCTAATTCAGTTACAGCCATTCCATTGCAGAATATTGCCTAGCTTCATCCTATCTCTGGTCTCCTTGCTGAGATCAAATGTGTCATATTCAGTAACCTGAAAACCAAGGAGCTACAGTTTTGACAGGTGGATTGATGGCTTATAGTCTGATCTTTCTCCATGAAAGAGCATATTGTCACATAAACTGAGGTCACACAATTACATGGCTTTTAAGTCTATAGGTTTGACTTCTTGGTAGGTGTAAAGAGTATATGACAATAGTCTCTTTTCAATCTTGGCACACCAGAAAGGAGATGGCTTCTTATAAATGAAGGAATTAACACTACAGTAAAAAATGGAAATAAAAGACAGATATGACTCTAATGATTGGAACCCTGTTGGCTTGTTACACAAGAGGCTGTACTGTTTCTAGGGTCACACAGCAGTGGGAAAGGATAATATCTTCCTTCCTTCAAAGCTTTTAGGCTCATGGTCACTTACCACCACAGCCTATAAATCAGTATAATTAGCATCATTAACACTGATATAATGGACCAATAACATTTCCTTCAATCCCTAAGCAGCTTTTCTCTGCATAGATGGGAAGGAAAATTTCTACCAACTTCTCCTTTAAGCTCTGGTTCTCTGCACATCCTACACTAGTTTGAACACTCAAACCCAAAAGAACAATCTGGGAGGTGAAGCTAGTAACAGGGAGATGGGAGCTACCCTATTAAGACTGATGCAAGGAGAGGAGGGTCCTCCACAATTTGGCCTTATTCTAGGGCAGGGGTAGGCAACCTTTCCCCTTTAAGGGCTGAGGGACTTCAGCTCCCAGAAGCCTCAGCCATGTTGGCCAATAGTCCCATGTTGGCCAATAGCTCCAGGCATTCTGGGAGCTGAAGTCCCTCGGCCCTTAAAGGGGAAAGGTTGCCTACCCCTGTTCTAGGGTAAAGACATTGTCACATGGCAGTGGAACAATACATATGTCTAATCAAATGTACCATATTTTCCGGCATATGAGATGACTTTTAAACCCAGGAAAATCTGGGTTAAAGTCGGGGGTCGTCTTATATGCTGAGTATAAAGCCAAGGAGGAGGACAGAGGTGAGAGGAGGGAAGAAGCCAGGCAAGAGAAGGAGGACGGGGATGACGAAGAGGACTGGGATGGTGAGGCAGGAAAAAACCAGGAGAGAAGAGGGAAGAAGCCAGGAGAAAGGAGGGAGAAGCCAGGAGAGAAGAGGGAAGAAGCCAGGAGAAAGGAGGGAGAAGCCAGGCAAGAGCACATGGAGGACAAGGAGGACAGGGGTGGTGAGGCAGGAAGGAGCCAGGAGAAAGGAGGGAAAAGCCAGGCAAGTGCATGTGGAGGACAAGGAGGATGGGGGGGGGGGGGAAGCAGGAAGAAGCCAGGAGAGAAGAGGGAAGAAGCCAGGAGAAAGGAGGGAGAAGCCAGGCAAAAGCATGTGGAGGACAAGAAGGATGGGGGTGACGGGGCAGGAAGAAGCCAGGAGAGAGGAGGAGGAGGACAGGGGTGGCGAGGCGGGAGGAGGAGGAAGAGAACCCTAAGGTGATCCTCCCCTTGAGTTTTCTTGGCAAGACTGGTTCAGAGGAGGGTTTGCCATTGCCTTCCCCTGAGGCTGAGAGTGTGTGACTTGTCCAAGTGTATCCAGTGGGTTTCATGGCAGAGTGGGGAATCAAACCCAGGTCTCCAGAGTGGTAGTCCAACACTCAAACCACTACACCATGCTGGCTCCTATTCCCATGTACCACCTATGAAACAATTGCAGACTTTTTTGTTGTTCTTGTGTGTCTTCAAGTCCTTTCCTACTTACGGCGACCCTAAGGCAACCTTTTCATGGGGTTTTCTTGGCATGGGGGTTGCCATTACCATCCTCTGAGGCTGAGAATATGTGACATGGCCAAGGTCACTTACTTGGCTGCAAATTGTACATACCACAGAATGCATCAACTAGTATATTGGCAGTCCTTCCCCCCAACAACACTTTCTCATTTCCCCCCAACCATCCAATAGCTGGGAGATGGAAATATTTTTTAAAGCAGCATTTAAATCTGGACTATTTTTTAAAAAGTAAGGTCCCAAACACACTGGAGAAATAAATGCTAGAGAACATGGGAGCTGTAGTTTGTTATGTTTAGTGACAGTTTTCCTGCTAAGTACCTGCATGTCATAAGCATTTGAATTAAAATTAACATGTTGAAATCAAATCTGATGTTTTTTTTTAAATTTTTTATTTTGGTGTGCATTGGAAGAGCGGTAGTCTTATACAGCGAGTATATCCCAAACTCTATATTTTAACTGGAAAAGTTGGGGGTCGTCTTATACGCCCAGTCATCTTATACGCTGGAAAATACAGTAAGCTCTATCAAATTTCATGAGAATACTATTGTTGTTTGCATTCAAGCTGTTTCTGACTTATGGAAACTCCATCACAACCCCATCATGCAGTTTTTCTTGGCAAGATTTGTTTAGAGGGGGGTATGTCATTATCTCACTCTGAGACATAGACGGTATGACTTGCCCAAAATCACCAAGTCAGTTTCCATGACCAAATGGCAATTTTGTGGGTTTTTCGGGCTTTGTGGCCATGTTCTAGAAGAGTTTCTTTCTGACGTTTCTCCAGCATCTGTGGCTAGCATCTTCAGAGAAAAGATACTCTTTTCTCTGAAGATGCTAGCCACAGATGCTGGCGAAACGTCAGAAACAAACTCTTCTAGAACATGGCCACACAGCCCGAAAAACCCACAAAAGCTATGGATGCCGGCCATGAAAGCCTACGACTTCACAAAATGGCAATTTTATTTTTATATTTTTATTTTTTATTTTTTTTTTAATTTTTATCCTGCCTTTTTCCCAAAAAGGGACCCAAGGTGGCTCACAATATGGGACATCCTCCTACTGGGGGGATGGGCGAGCACCTCCAGCTCTACTTCCCTATGGCAATTTAAATCCTGATCTCCTAGAGTTCAAGTCTGACACTTACACCAATATACCACATTGGCTCAAGAAATTTAGGTCTAATCTTCAGTGCAGAAATAATGCACTTTGATATCACTTTAACTGCCATCATTCCATCTGAAAGAATCTTACGATTTGTAGTTTGCTGTGTCATCAGAGCTCCCTGTCAGAGAAGGCTAAATAGCTTACAAAACTACAAATCTCAGAATTCCAAAGTATTGAGCTATAGAAGTTAAAGTGGTGCTAAATTGCTTTAATTCTGCAGTTCACATTAGGTCTTAGTCCCAGGATAAAACAGGTTAAGTGCAGCTTAGAAATGCATAGGCTTTTTGGACTGCTGCCTCACATTCTTGACTCATATAGTCTACTAAGACCCCCTTTTCATATGTACTATTGTCAAACCAGGGATTGCCTGCTCTATATCTGTGCAGTGGCATCACTAAGGGGTGTGTGGTGGTGCGACCTGCACTGGGTAACCTCAGAAGAGAAGTGACACCCAATTGGGCCATCCTCCTACTGGGGGGATGGGCGAGCACCCCCGGCTCTGATTCCCTATGGCAGCAGTGGCTCCTCATGAGGAGATTGCCATCACGACAAGGAAGGAGAAAGGTGAGGGCACCCGGCCATGGTTCTCTACCACGGCTGCAGTTCCTTATGAGGAGACTGCCACTACTACAGGAAAAGACAAGGTCGAAGGCACCTGGCCCTGCTCCCCCCCTCACCATTGGTGGTGGTCTCTTTGTGAGGAGGACACTTCCATGCAGTGAAGGAGAAGGGGTGAGTGCAGTCTTTTTTCCTTGCTCCCCCAGCAGCCACTGGGTGACATGAGGGCTGGCAACGATGTTTCTTTTTTTCTGCCTCTGTGTAGTACATTACATTTATCCTTCTTAGACTCATTCTGTATCTATGGCCACCATATTTTTTGAGGGGCTGGGATGCTAAGGATGCAGACAGAACTAGTTTAAAACTTAGATTCATTCTCTGTGCATAGCAATAAATATATTCTCAGTTCTTTACTCTAGAATCCCTTCTGTTCTCCTCAATCTGGTGTAAGAATTCAGTTAGACTACCATGCAATTAACTCAGGAAAATCAGAGATACTGGTTTGAATCAAGGCATTAATCTTTCAGAAACATTATATTCAACTTGAAATGCAAAACACTAGTTATTTTGAAATGCAACTCTGTGGGTGCATGTAGCAATCAAGTTTAATGGATGAAGTTAGTACAGTGGAACTTGGATAATTCGAACCCCAAAGGACCAGTAAAAAAATTCGAATTATCCAAAATGTGAATTATTGCAAAATTTAAATACAGTACACATATGTTTTTGGGACTCTGCCGCAGCCTCTCCTTCCTCCTCCTCCTGGAGCTGGGGGAGTTGGGGCATTGGGCTGCAGCAGTTTGGGACTCCGCCTCAGCCTCTCCACCTCTCCTTCCTCCTCCTCCTGGTGCTGGGGGGGGTTGCCTTGGGCTGCGGCAGTTTGGGATTCTGCCACAGCCTCTCCGCCTCTCCTTCCTCTCCTCCTGGCACTGAGGGGGGGGGGTTGCCTTGGGCTGCGGCGGTTTGGGACTCCGCCGTGGCCTCTCTGCCTCTCCTTCCTCCTCCTCCTGGCACTGGGGGACTTGCCTTGGGCTGCGGCAATTTGGGGTTGCCTTGGAAAAACTTTGAATCATCCAATATATAATTCAAATTAACCATAATTTTTTAACATTGTTTTAATACAAGATTCTAGGGACCAGGGAAAATATTCGAATTAAAGAAGATTTTGAATTATAGAAGTTTGAATTATCCATGTTCCACTGTACTACCATATGTAGAGTTGTTTCACACAAACAATTTGTTAGGAACAACATCCTTTGTGCAATCATAATTGAAAGTGCTTCTCAACTCTACATATGTGAATTGGACAGAAAACTCATTGTCTTTCCACAACTACTTGAACAAGCCTCCAATGAATTTGCTTTTTTCTATTTCTCTGAACCCTATGTGCTTTTTATTCCCATCCTTGTTTCATATCAAGTTCTGAAGTTTTGTTTTTACACATTTACTCTACTAAGTGAAGTGCTTGTGTGTGAGTTTTTTTAAACAATGTGCATTTTTTTAGCCATACACATTTTAAAATATATGTGTTGTTTTGTCTCTACCTTTATTATATGAAAAGATCTGTGAACCCTACAAA
The DNA here is from genome assembly GCA_026167975.1 of Phrynosoma blainvillii. NCBI lineage: Eukaryota > Metazoa > Chordata > Lepidosauria > Squamata > Phrynosomatidae > Phrynosoma > Phrynosoma blainvillii. Next base: position 279,411,650 of record JANUYF010000002.1, on the reverse strand, counting down.
TGTGTGAATTTGTAAGGCAAGATGTGTTTCTTGTTTCAGTAGGTCTTGAGGTATGAACAAACATTACTTCTCTCAGGACTATTGAATACAACAAAATTATTTTCCATCCCTATTCTTAATCTCCTGCATTTATCTGTATGTTAAAAAAAATCTATATCACCCACTAGCAACACAACTTATATTACTCTCATGCAATCACATATTATGAAATACATTTAAATAGTTGTACTTTTCATTAACAGGTGTTTTATCCTCCCCAGTAACTGAATTAAGAATAGGATATGTATTTATTTATTTATTTTTTGCTTAAGATGTAATGATAGCTAAACAAATATATCCATATCTGTATCTCTTTCTCTGTCTATATCTAAAGCAGAACCACCTGGAGAAAGAAGGGGTATTAAATACATACATACATACATACATACATGTTGTTGTTGCTGTGTACCTTCAAGTCATTTCTGACTTATGGCAACCCTAAGGTGAACCTATCATGGGGTTTTCTTGGCAAGTTTCTTTAGAGGTGGTTTGCCATTACCATCTTCTGAAGCTGAGGGAGTGTGACTTGCCCAAGCTCATCCAGTAGGTTTACATGGTGGACCCAGGATTTGAACCCTGGTCTCCAGGGTCATAGTCCAAAACTCAAATCATTACACCATGCTGGCATATATATACACACACACAAATAAAGTGTAGCTTACTGTTTTCATTTCTACTTTAGGTGCCCAAAAGCTAAGTGGAAATAAGGCCAGTAGTTCTAAGGTTGGAAAGATCCTGGTGAAACAGGACTGTTCTCACTATGGAAACGCATTATAATGCTAAGCTTGAACAGCAGCTGTCTGACCTGGTTTCTTTTTAAATACTAGAAATGATAAGCAGGTGCATATCTGCAAGCACTGGGGAGAGAGCACGTCAGCAACAGCTGTCCACTTCTCAGTCATTTTATGGGTGAAAGTGGCAAAGCACTATAGAAAGAAGGAGGTACTTGGCCCAATATAAAAAACAAGGAGTGCATGAGCTTCCATGAATGTTTATCCTGAATCTTGTGCAAAATATCACCTAAATGCAGAGGTAGGGCCTCTACAGATGAGCCACAAGGGCCAGCCTGGGGGTAGAGTTGGGACAGAAGTGCTGTGCAAATAAATCCTCATGGAGTCCATTGTGTGAAAAACAACACCAAAACCCAACACTGAGTAGTTTATGGCTTTCAGTTTTAGAGATTCAATGGCCATGGAATTCAGGACTATCTGTGATCATGCTGATGAAACCTTTTCAAAAAATAGACTCAAGGGAGCCATTCCAAGAACATTCCTACAAATGCTAATTGCTATACAGATACTGCCTTTAAATATCATTGGTTAAAAAGTGTGGAGCTCTCATCGAAGTAATGAACAATGGAGCTCTTGTTTTCAGTGTTTTCCCCTCATTACATTGTCCTTAAGAATTACTTTATGTGACTTCTGCACATTTTCTTGTTGAAACTCTCTGACAAAGCAGCACACCTGGGAAATAATAGAAAAATCAGTTTACAAGAGGTTTGCCAGTATAGAGTGCAATTAATGTAACAAGTGGGCTCTGAGGATTTTGGGGGATGAGAGGAGTTTTTTTCAACAAAAATCTAACCACTAATTAATTTCATGGGTGCAAATGCTGTTCCTTGTGGGCCCGATTTCCCTACTTTTTCACAGGAAAAAAGGTAATTATAAAAGGAAGGCAGATTGGGAAAAGAGGGAACAATAAGGTATAGGGTTGGAGGAGTTAAAAGACAAATTGAACAATGGCTACACAGGGACAGACCTAAGGACCTAATCATGTATAACTCATGCTAAGCATGAAGGGCCAAAAATTCACCATTGTGCAATGGACATATTCTAAGCATAGCAACAGAAATGGGGTAGCACAGAAAGCATGTTTGTTCTTTGTCTTTGCAAACTGCAGTCTGCATTGGGTTGAGCATCTTATACTTTGCATTGAGATCATGCATTGTGGTTGTGCATGATGTATTATGCACTGTGTAAAGGCACCCAGTTATTGACAGGCATTGCACAATGTTACTATTCTGCATGGTGGTTGCATATTGTTTCTGTGGCATATGTCCACATACAAATATTTATGCTATGCTAGGGAAATGTTGGAACTAGACCATTGTCTGTTTGAATTAATGAAAAGTAAGCAGAAACATGAAAAAAACAAACACCGGAATATTGAATAAGGAACAAGACCTTAGTGTTTTTGTTTTTGCACTTGTTCTTCAGAAAGTTGCACATTTTTTTTCAACAACATAAAATTTATCTGTCAATTCCTTTCTTAATAAATGTATTAAATCATAATTGTTTTGTTTGATTAACATCAATGCGAGGTCTATTAGAATTATATCTTAGGGGGGTTGCAGACTTCCAGAAATAGTGCAAGTTGAGTCCACTTTTAGGGTTAGGGTTAGTGCTAGGGAATCATGGGAATTGTTTTTTTCCTGAGACATTGAGCCTTCTCTGTCAGAGAGCTCTGGTGCCACAATAAAATACAGTTCCCATGATTCCCTAACCCTAACCCTAACCCTAAAAGTGGACTCAATTTGCACTATTTCTGGCAGTCTGCAACCCCCTTTAGTTAATTTGTCTAAACCTTATTAAATTTCATATCATAAGCTTATTTTCAGAAATGTTTTCAAAAAGAAAAAAAATCCTAATGTTAGATCTATTTCATTAAATCCTTGTAATACTCTTATGCTCTTTTTCTACCATGTTATTACATCCACAAAGTTTTCTATTTTTGCCCATTTCCTAATATATTGCATATCCTGTTTGTCATTGATCAACATTGTCAGTTTATCCATCTTTGCATCATATCTTGAGATAGATATATTAAGACCTTAGTGTTTTGTCTCATGGCCTAGGTCCAGTTTCAGTTGCCAGCATATCAGGTACAATGGCTAAGAGAAACTATCCAGCCATTGTGTTTGCAGTACCTAGAACTTGCTACATGGAGCAATGATCTCACACTGCATGAGAATGCTCCCTATGTATGGAGTAATGATTGCAAGTCATTGTCTTTGTACTCTGTCCAAATTTTAACATTATAACAAAGGGATGATTTAGGCCAACTGATTATTCTTTTTTGTTTGTTTGTTTGTTTGTTTTTTTGTTAGAGAGGAGATATTTTTAATGTAATGTAATATATATATATATATATATATATATATATATATACTTTTGTATTTTTTTATCTGCAGGAAATCTATAGTAGACTGCTGAAATGATTAGCTTTTTCTACTACTTTGTCAAACCCCATTTCCATAAATACCACAACTCAGTGGGTTTCCAGTACCAACCTATGGACTCTGTAAAACATCACTTGGGTAGGGATGCTTGATTAGGAGTATATCAGTACTGAGATTTCAGGGTCAAATGAGAAGATGTCTGGTGATGTCCCAAAGAACCATGGTGATGTTATTAGGGCAGCCCTTTGTGATGTTAGCAATAGCAATAGCAAGTACATTTCTATACTGCTTATCAGTGCACTTGAGCACTCCCTAAGCAGTTTACAGTGTGTAAGCTAATTGCCTGCAACAAGCTGGGTACTCATTTTAGCACCCTACAGAAGGATTCAAGGCTGAGTGGACCTTGGAGTCCTTGGGATCAAACTCACAACCTTGTGGCTGTGAATGGCTGCAGTACCAGCATTTAACCTCTGCATCACCAGGGATTCTTTGTTGTGAATAAGGATAAATTAAACATCAAACAGTTGCCTGGAGCATGTCATTGAGATAAAAAATGTGGACTGAGATCCTGGGTGGAGAGAGGGAGTGGAATTTCTTTTGTTTAGTGGCTGATGAGGGCAGGGTGGCTGGGGTTCAAAAGGAAGCAGCTCTCAAAAGGGGGGAAAAGGTACTGTGCTGAGTTCTGCAAGGAGACTACATGCAGCAGGCTGATTAGATATATTAAGTGCATGTATGCATGCCCCATTTTGGAACTTCCCACATTGGCACTGTCTTACTATGGGTGTGGGATTGCATGTTGCTATGAGGCAAGAGGCTATGCTATAGACAAGATCCTCAAGTGTAAACATATATCTTTGAATACCAATGTCAGAATTGTCCATGCCATTGTATTTTCATTTTGTATATATGATTGTGAAAGCTGGACAGTGAAAAAAGATGATAGAGACTCATTAGGAATATGGTGCTGGAGATGAATTCTTCAGATATCATGCGCTGCCAAAAAGACAAGTAAATGGATCCAAGAGCAAATCTAGCCTCTCCCTAGAAGACAAGATGACCATATCATGAGAACACATGACTCATTAGAGAATATAATAATGTGAGTAAAGTGGTAGACACTAGGAAAAGAGGAAAACCATATAACAGGTGGATAGACTCAATCAAGGAAGCCACAGCCCTGATTTGCAAGACCTGAACAGGACAGTTGATAACAGGGTGATTTGAAGATCTCTCAATAATAATAATAATAATAATAATAATAATAATAATAATTTATATCCCGCCTCTCTGCAGAGCAATCGGGGAGGATTATAACATTAAAATTTACATAAAGATATGTTAATACAATGTAAACAGAACCTAAAATTCCTGGAACCGACCCGCCCCTTAAAAGATAAGGGCTCTTCTTCTTAGTCTAGGCCCGATGGTGCTGGGCCTGGTGCCTCTATCCCAGATGATATTGAATGGAATGGAGGGAGGGCTCTTCTTTTTAGTCTAGACCTGATGGTGCTAGGGTTGCATTCATAGGGTTGCAATAAGTCAAAATTGACTTGACAACAATTAACAACAACAATTGGGCCATTGCTGTTGTGTCTGAGAGATCCTCCACCAGTGTTACCCCTCACTACTGCTGCTGTTTGGCATGTTCAGTGTGGCTTCTCAGCAAAAGTCTGTCTGATGTATAAGACCCTACCAGCATCAGTGCTACCATCCGCATAGCCGCTTGTTTTACATAAGCACACAATCCCACTATCACTGAAAGGTAGTGCCATGCTGGGAGTGACACCATACCTAACTCTAGAAAAAGCTAACCAGTGGTACCATAGCTAATTCTATATTGTCAAACATTTCCTTGTTTAAAAAATGATGTTTAAAGATATTGTCTTATATTATTTTGGGCAGTTACAATACATAACCTACAATTATGCATTTGTAATTACTATGATTGTTACATAGCCCCCTATCTAGGGGCTACATAGGGACCATGAAAGTCTCACAAATCCAACTTAACCTGTCAGCCCCTTCTGGGATTGATGCGGGGTCTGTCCTTGTCAAATGAGAAGCAGCTGCCAGATGTTTCCACCCTCCTTTGCATGAATAATCTCTGATGTGAAGGGGGATTGCAATAGAGGTAATTTTTCTGCCTGTCATGCTGGAGATCATTCATGGGAGAGGTTAAGAACTTCAGGTAGCTGATTCTTGATTAACAGAGGAAAACACTACTGTTAATCCCAGTGCCTATTTACCAGTAAACTGAGTTGGAGGAGGGTCTGGCCAGAATTTACTACCTAACACCATAGTATGTATGTGTTCATACATACTGTAGTATGTAATTCATTAATTCATTACATACAAAAGATTCCAGCAATTTTTTTTAAAAAAGCTGTCCTAGCTTCAATGGGCACCCTTACTTTAAACTGAACTGTGCCTGGGACAGCCAGCCAGCTGAGACCAGACAAAGTAGAATCATAGAATCATAGAATCATAGAGTTGGAAGAGACCACAAGGGCCATTCAGTCCAACCCCCTGCCATGCAGGAACTCCCAATTAAAGCATCCCCGACAGATGGCCATCCAGCCTCTGCTTAAAGACGTCCAAGGAAGGAGACCCCACCACACTCCGAGGGAGTGTGTTCCACAGTCGAACAGCCCTTACTGTCAGGAAGTTTCTCCTAATGTTGAGGTGGAATCTCTTTTCCTGGAGCTTGCACCCATTGTTCCGGGTCCTAGTTTCTGGGGCGGCAGAAAACAAACTTGTTTCCTCCTCAATATGACATCCCTTTAAATATTTAGACAAGGCTATCATATCACCTCTTAACCTTCTCTTCTCCAGGCTAAACATCCCCAGTTCCTTAAGTCGTTCCCTATAGGGCTTGGTTTCCAGACCCTTCACCATTTTAGTTGCCCTCCTTTGGACACGCTCCAGTTTCTCCACATCCTTTTTGAATTGCGGTTCCCAGAACTGGACACAGTATTCCAGGTGAGGCCTGACCAAAGCAGAATAGAGTGGCACTATTACTGCTCTTGATCTAGACACTATACTTCTATTGATGCAGCCTAAAATTGCATTGGCCTTTTTAGCTGCTGCATCACACTGTTGACTCATGTTCAATTTGTGGTCTACCTGGACTCCTAGATCCCTTTCACACGTAGTCCTGTTCAGCCAGGTGTCCCCCATTGTATATCTGTGCTTTCATTTTTCCGCCCTAAGTGCAGTACTTTACATTTCTCCGTGTTGAATTTCATTTTGTTAGCTTTGGCCCAGCTTTCTAGTCTGTTCAAGTCATTTTGAATTTTGATCCTGTCTTCTGGGGTATTAGCTACTCCTCCTGATTTGGTGTCGTCTGCAAATTTGATAACTATACCCCCAATACCGTCATCCAAGTCATTGATAAAGATGTTGAATAGCACTGGGCCCAGGACAGAGCCCTGTGGCACCCCACTGGTCACTTCTTTCCAGGTTGAAAAGGAGCCATTGTTGAGCAGCCTTTGGGTTCGACCAGTCAACCAATTATGAATCCATGTAACAGTTACTTTGTCTAGCCCACATTTTACCAGCTTGTTTGCAAGAATGTCATGGGGAACCTTGTCAAAAGCCTTATCCACAGCATTCCCTTCATCTACCAACATGGTAATTTTATCAAAAAAAGAGATCAGACTTGTCTGGCATGACTTGTTCCTCTGAAACCCATGTTGACTTTTTGCGATTATGGAATTACTTTCCAGGTGTTCACAGACTCGCTGTTTAATGATCTGCTCCAGATGGGGACAACGTTGGCCCTCCTCCAGTCTGCTAGGACTTCTCCTGTTCTCCAGGAGTTCTCAAAGATTATTGCCAGTGTTTCCGATATTACATTTGCCAGTTCTTTTAGTACCCTTGGATGTAATACATCTGGTCCTGGAGACTTATATTCATTTAGATTAACCAGGTATTCCTGTACTATCTCTTTACTTATTCTATGCTATTCTATTCTATGCTATTCTATTCTATTCTATGCTATTCTATTCTATGCTGAAATTCTCCTATTCTGTCCTCTCCTCTATTATCCTCAGGTTGAGCACCCTTTGCCTTTTCTGAGAAGACTGAAGCAAAGAAGGTGTTGAGTAATTCTGCCTTTTCTCTGTCCCCTGCCATCTTCTCCACACAGTGGCCCTACCATTTCCTTCTTCTTCCTTTTGCTGCGGACATACCCAAAAAAGCCCTTTTTATTGTTCTTAATCTCTCTAGCAAGCCTGAGTTCATTCTGCACTTTAGCTTTTCTGACTTTAACCCTACACATGCTAGCTATTTGTTTGAATTCCTCTTTGGTGATTTCCCCATTTTTCCATTTCTTATACATGCTCCATTTAAAACTTAGTTCAGTTGAAAGTTCCTTAGTCATCCATCCTGGTTTCTTGAGACACCTCCCATTTTTCTTCCTCATTGGAACTGTTTGAAATTGTGCCTTCAGTATCTCCCTTTTGAGAAACTCCCATCCATCTTGAACTCCCTTCTCTTTTAGTATTCCTGACCATGGGATCACCCCCAGTATTTCCCTAAGTTTACCAAAATCAGCTTTCCTAAGGTCTAGAATGCGTATCTGACTATGCCTGGCTTCTCCTTTCCACTGTATAATAAATTCCAGGAGAACGTGATCACTCCCACCTAAAGATCCAACCACTTGCACCCCATTAACTAGGTCAACCCTGTTAGTTAGGATCAGATCCAAAATAGCTGACTCCCTCGTTGCCTCTTCCACCTTTTGGACAATGAAATTGTCTTCAAGGCAAGTGAGGAATTTGCTAGACCTTGAGGATTTTGCTGAGTTTGAATTCCAGCAAATATCAGGATAGTTGAAGTCACCTATCAGTACTATATTTCTCCTTTCTGAGTGTGTGGTCATCTGTTCTAGAAAGGCATCATCCAATTCCTCTGCCTGAGTTGAGGGTCTGTAGTAGACTCCCACAATAACATCCCTGTTGTTTCCCTCCCCTTTAATTTTTATCCAGATGCTCTCCACCTGGCTTCCATGACTGATGTCCTGGATTTCTTCACTGGTGTAAATATTCCTGACATATAATGCTATTCCTCCTCCTTTCCTGTTTGGCCTGTTTCTCTTGAAAAGGTTATACCCCTATTTCTATATTCCAATCATGAGACTCATCCCACAGGTTTCAGTGATGCCTATTATATCATATTTGCTTTGTTGTGCTAGGAGTTCAAGTTCATCTTGCTTATTTCCCATGCTCTGTGCATTAGTGTAGAGACATCTAAGACCATATGTCTCCTTTACTTGCTGCCTGTGCACGTTTTTATGCCTCCCACTGTTGGGTTCCTGTACTGTTTGCCTTGTTTCCTCTATGACAGTTTGACTATTTTTTCCAGTCCTTTTGTCTTCCAGGATGCTGTCTCCCTTCCCCACATAACTCAGTTTAAAGCCCTCCTGATCAAATTCTTGAGACTGTTGGCAAAAACGTTTCTTCCAACTGGTGTGAGATGCAGCCCATCCCTTGCCAGGAGTCCGCCCTCATGGAACTGCAGCCCATGATCTAAGAATCCAAATCATTCTCGATGACACCATCTGCGGAGCCAATTGTTGACATCTGCTATTTTCCTCTCTCTTCCTGGACCGTGCCCTTCAACTGGCAGAAGAGACGAGATGACAATCTGTGCCTCCATTTCTTTCAGCTTCTTACCTAGAGCCTTATAATCCCTTTTGATGTTCTGAAGGCTGTGTCTTGCTGTGTCATTCATTCCCACATGGACCAAAAGGAAAGGGTATTGGTCAGTAGGCTTGACCAGTCTTTTCAGCCTCTCTGTCACATCTCAGATCTTTGCCCCAGGGAGACAACACACCTCCCGAGACATCTTGTCAGGCCCACAAATCACTGCTTCTGTCCCCCTAAGCAAGGAGTCCCCCACCACGACCACACGCCTCCTCGAATTCTTAGCAGTGACTGTTCCCTGAGGTGGAACTCCCAGGGTCCCCTGCTCTGTCCCTGAAGTCTGTCCATGCTGTTCTTCCTCATCCTCCTTGATAAGAGAAAGAAATTGAAATCGATTCTGTAGCTGCAAGCTCCCAGAACGATCCCTGGTCTCCTTACTTCTGCGTGTGACATTCCTCCAGCTTTCTATGTCTTGTGTGTGTGATGTGACCTTTTCTTCCCCAGTGACTTCCTCTGTGTGGTCCCCGTCCAAGACCTTTTGTTCCGTTCTGTCTAGGAAAGCTTCTTGCTCCCTAATATGTTGAAGTGTAGCTACCCGCGCCTCCAGCTGCTATACTTTCTCCTCCAAGAGGGCTACCAACTTGCACTTGGGGCATGTGTAGTTCCCCACATCTGTAGGTAAGAAGAGAAACATCCCACAGGTGTTGCAGGTGATGGCAGCAGTTCCTTCAGTGTCCATACTAAGTCTTAACTAGTACCTGAAAGAGGATTACTGCTTTCCTCCTCAAAGAAAATCCCTCACTAACAACAGTTTTACAGTCTGCTGATGACTGGAACTTTTCAACAATTAGTAGTGGGTATGAAATTCGCGCGCCTTTAGGCGCACGGCTCTGGCAGCAGTTGTATAGAGCTAACTGGCTAGCCCACCCCCTATTGACTCGCAAATGCGACTCAACAAAGCCCCACCTGCTGAGTAACAGTCACATTGTCCCCAAGTGTTTTAAAGAATTTAAAAACTCACCCACTCAAAATGTCTGCCTGGAAACTGCTTTCTTCCTCTTTCCTAGCAGGAACTGGCCTAGAAAGTTTCCTTTACCTTCTCTTTTCCTGGCAGAAACTGCCTGCAAAGCCTCCTTCTCTTTCTCCTTTCTTTCAGAAACTGGCCTGGAAAACCTCCTCCTCCTCCTTCCCTGTCCTGGCCAAACTGACCTGAAGCTGGCCTCTGGCAGCAGTTGTATAGAACTAACTGGCTAGCCCACCCCCTATTGACTCGCAAATGTGACTCAACAAAGCCCCACCCGCTGAGTGACAGTCACACTGTCCCCAAGTGTTTTTAAAAAGAATTTAAAAACTCACCCACTCAAAATGGCTGCCTGGAAACTGCTTTCTTCCTTTTTCCTAGCAGGAACTGGCCTAGAAAGTTTCCTTTACCTTTTCTTTTCCTGTCAGAAACTGCCTGCAAAGCCTCCTTCTCTTTCTCCTTTCTTTCAGAAACTGGCCTGGAAAACCTCCTCCTCCTCCTCCTTCCCTGTCCTAGCCAAACTAGGCAGTAATCACAAATTAGGCAGTAATCACAGACAAGGACTATAAGAAGATAACTATGTAAAAGACACACCCCCCCGACTCATCAGGAGGGGCCTCTTGTTGTGCCGGCCATTTCGGGAGGCCGGTGCCACAATTGGTGAAGGCCAAAGAAAGTCCTGCCCCTTTCTGGCACTCCCAGCCAATCAGGGGGATCTTGCAAGATCCCCCAGCAACCCCCATAATCTCATGAGATTGCATAATCTCATGAGATTTGGGCCCTATATAAGGCCCTACTCCATGTGGCTGAGGCCATTGCTAGCCGGGGAGCGGAGAGACCCAGCCCACTCACCCTTGATTTAGTATTATCTTACCCTCAGGCATTCGCTGGTCACCTTCGGGGCCTGGGAGAGAATGCCAACAGTGCTATAGGAGCATGAATTTTTCACCTTCCCTGGGGGATTTTTGGTTTTAGCATTGTACAGGGTTAGTCATTCTGGGTGTATTTATTATGTAGCCTAAATGTGTATTGCTTTTTTCTTAGGTGTAACCTTTAATTTTGTGATTTAGTGTTGTTTACTGCTTTTGTCACAACTTGAATGGGGTCATCTGGGCACCAGTGGTCATGCATTACATTATAATAGCTCATTAATCAATATATTGTGATTTACGATGGATGATTGATTTATGATGACAGCTTGTGATTCATGGCCTTATTAACCATATGATTGATTACAGGTGTTTACCTATGAATGATTTATGACATGATTAATAATAATAATAATAATAATAATAATAATAATAATAAATTTTTTTATTTATACCCCACCCCTCTGTTAAAACAATTGGGGCAGCTTACAAAAATTAAAATACATCAATACAGTCTAAAAACCCCAAATCCCCACCATCCTCATAAAAACAAATTAAACTGACATCCATTAAAACCAATTAACACAAAAATAGCATAAAATAAGCAATAAAAACAATAAAATCATATGTTTTATTATGATTTATGACCTGAGTATTGATATATGACTGATTTATGGCTGGATTTATGACATGATTTATGGTTTGATTTGCAACATGATTTATGATATGGGCATATACACATGTGCCAAATGTATAACAAATAATATGATTGATTTATGGCTGTCATATGGTGATTTATGACCCCTGTACAGTCAAATAAAGTTGTAGCCTTTTATCATCCATTAAAGGTGAACGGGCTCCTTTGTGCTGGTACAATATCAGGACAAGAACAGAACATGGAGAAACAGAATGATTTCCAATTGGCAAAGGAGTCAGACAAGGCAGAACATATTATATTGTATAATATGTATTGTATAATATTGTAGGCAGAACATATTATAAGAAAAGCATGCTTCGACGCAGAACAAGGAGGAGTGAAAATAGGAGGAAGGAATCTCAACAATCTAAGATATGCAGATGACACCATAGTACTAGCAGAAAACCTCACAGACCTGGAACACCTACTAAGGAAGATCAAAGATGAAAGCGCAAAAGCAGGCTTAATGTTGAACATGAAGAAAACAAAAATGAACCACCAAGGACCTTCACAAGTTCAACCTAGAAAATGAAGAAATAGAAATAGTAAAAGAATTCCCATATCTGGGATCAAACATTGATAGAAATGGGGACCGCAGCCAGGAAATTAGAAAAAGATTAAGAATGGGGAGGGCAGCTATGAAAGAAATAGAAAAGATTCTAAAATGCAAAGATATACAACTCAGCACAAAAGTTGGAATCATGCAAGCTATTGTATTCCCTATTACGATATATGGATGTGAGAGCTGAACAGTTAAGAAAGATGATAAGAAGAAAATCAATGTATTTGAGGTGTGGTGCTGGAGAAGAATGCTGAGGATCTCATGGATAGCCAAAAGGAATAACAAATGGGTCCTAGAGCAGATCAAGCAGGAAACCTCCCTGGAAGCCAAGATGACCAAACTGAGGCTCTTGTACTTTGGACACATAATGAGAAGGGGAGACTCATCGGAAAAGACAATAATGCTGGGAAAGGTGGAGGGAAGTAGGAAGAGAGGAAGGCCACATGCCGGATGGATGGAATCTATTAAGGAGGTCACGGGTATGAGTTTGAAGGAATTAAGAAGAGCAGTGGAGGACAAAGGGTCTTGGAGATATCTCATCCATAGGTTTTCCATGAGTCGAGATAGAGTTGAGGGCAGTTAACAACAAAATTAAAAGGTAATAGGAAAAGAAGATGACTTTTCAGCTGTATAGACTCAATCAAGGACACTATGGTCTAGAACAGGGGTAGGCTACCTTTCCCTTTTAAGGGCCGAGGGACTTCAGCTCCCAGAATCCCAGGAGCTATTGGCCAACATGGGACTATTGGCCAACATGGCTGAGGCTTCTGGGAGCTGAAGTCCCTTGGCCCTTAAAGGGGAAAGGTTGCCTACCCCTGGTCTAGAGACTGCACAACCTGAACAGGGCTGTTGATGACAGCGTGACTTGGAGGTTTCTCATTCATAGGGTCATCATAAGTCAAAGTCGACTTGATGACAATTGTCAGTTCATTTAAGATATATCTCTGCTCTTTTAAGGGCCATAGAAAGGAGGAAGAGAGGGGGAGAGGAAAAGAAATGAGGCAGCACCTTTAAGACTTGTCATGTTTCTTTCCCCTCTCATCCTTCCCCTCTCCTTTTTATTCTAGAAGACACTAACACAGCTACGTCTTTGAAAACTATTAGGCCAAAATTACCCTTCTTAGACAGTGTACAGTCTTTATCTTAAGAAGCCTCTTCCCTGTAAGGTTTGGAGATTGTTTTTGGTATTGTGCCAGGTAAAGAATGACACATGTGCTGACACCATACAGATGTTCAATGCTTTATCAGAGAAAAGCAAATTAAATTAATCGTGGCATTTGAAAGTTAAGTATTTCAAGGAATTTCAAGGAATTTCAAGTGAACAGTTTTTTCACACGTTTGTAGAGAAATCACAGTACATTAGACTTCATGAACAGTTCAAATCAAGTAATATGCCTTCCACAATATTAATTGACTTTCTGGTCAATATTATTTTAACAACTATTTCACATATGTAAAATATTGTATTTTAAATGGATTTACATTCTAATTGTAAGCTTTGAAACACTGTTTCCAATGAAAATATATCATGTATTTTTTTTCATGACCGATTAGATTATTTTTCCCTACAGAAACCACTTTTTTAATGACTGATGATCCAACCCTTCTGCCTTCCATTTTTATCCACCACTACCCCATGAAAATTGTCTTGCTACACTCCTGGTGGGAGCAGAACTGGGAGAGTTAGCAATAAGAGAGGAAAAAACATAAAGTAGCAATTATGCTGAACCATATTAAATGACTATTGAGGCAGCAGCTCCTGAGAGTGCTAACATTTTCTCAAGCTATTCGGCTCTTTTGTACCATGGTGCCAACCATGACTTGAAACTCTTTATGTGGAAGAAGGAGGGAGAGCAGAGGTTGACCAAGTAGATGCCCTGTGATCTGCAGCAGCTTTTATCAGCAGGGGTCAGAAACACAAAATACAAAATAAGCAAACTCAGTACACCGTGCAACTCTTCTCCTCACCATGAATCTTGGGAGAGAGGGCCAGGCCATTTCTGCTGACAGCAGGAGACATGGAGTTACACAGACAGCATTTTTCATCTGGGCCTTGTCTTTGCAACTTGTGCATTGTGCATTTTGGTTGCACATTCTATGCTTCCCCTTGGGGTTGTACATCCTATACTTTCCATATTGGTTGTGCATTGTATATTGTGCAGATTTTATGCCACACTAGGAGGATGTTGGACTGAGACCACTGTCTAAATGTATGTTGGAAATGTGGAACTGGTGATTATCTAAATATGACTCCAACTTCCATCAATATCACCCATCATGGCTAGTGGTCAGAGATGACTGAAGTCGTGGTCCAATAGTATATGAAGGGAAACAGTTCCTGTTACTGGTGTACAACACTCAATTCACCATTTCAATCAATAAGCTGTCATTTAAAGAGCTCTATTACTCAAAATGACAAATTTAATATGAATTTGCTCATGATCATGAAATGAAATTAAAATAATTTTGATAAGTTTAGCTGCTATTCACCTAGAGCAGGGGTAGGCAACCTCTCCCCTTTAAGGGCCGAGGGACTTCAGCTCCCAGAATCCCAGGAACTATTGGCCAACATGGGACTATTAGCCAACATGGCCGAGGCTTCTGGGAGCTGCAATCCCTCGGCCCTTAAAGGGGCAAGGTTGCCTACCCCTGACCTAGAGGTTGTGCACATCTCTAATCAGCTGCTGAATTTAACCCACTGTAAAATCTAGAGGCAAATTTAAGAGGCCCTGCTCAGGTCAATCACCATAGCAATTTCAATATAAACTTTTTTTTAATGGAAGTAGGCAAGATTTACTAAAATTTCCCTGGGGAAATTTCACACATTTCTACTTAGAACAATTTTCTTACTATTGCAACCAGACGTGTACTGAAGAGGATGTACATTTTCTTAAAGACTATTTGTAACACATCTTGCTTTGACAATTAAGCAACATATGTTGAAGACTTTTGGTGTGCTTTGTCTGAATCAAAACAAAATAAAAAAGAAACCAACCTAAGCTTCTTTATTCAGTTTTAATAACAAAAATATGTTTTGTTCAGTAATTTTCCTGAGAGAGCCAGCATTATGGCTTCGGGCATAAAAATCCATTAACACAAGCAGATGTAACTCTTCCAGAGAACTTCACAATATGGAATCTAACCTCTTGATTGAGCTTGTGTAAGGAAATGGAGGGTGCTTTTGACTAAATTGGGACATAAGCATAAATGGAATATGAACAATATAACAAAACCAAAGACTTGACAACTTACCACCATCACCATATGCACTTATGAGACACTGGGATCCCTAGTAAAGCCAAGTATGAAATAGCCTCTGTAATCTTACTGTGCATGACTCCACAGAAGGCAGACTATATTCCATAATACGATGCCTTTCCATTGGACCGTGTGAGAGAATTAAAATAGAAGGTAGGTCCTAAGCCTAGGGGATTACAAGCCTAGGAGTGGGAATCCAAAAAAGTAACTTTCCAAAGTTCTGGTTTAAGTAGTGCAAGTTTGCTGTACATGTCAGGTAGCAATGGTTCCTGTCAACACAATAAATCAGTATGATACAGTATCATTTAACGCTATGGAAGAAAACTGTGATTTAGTGTCCAATAGACCTTTAGATTTACAATGCCAAAGGTTGTTTGTCACCAAGAAATGGTGAAGAGCAGAAGGTGGTCTCTGCTGGTTTAGGCCAAAACCTGTCTAGGCCATTAGGTAAGATACCACAGCCTTTACTGATTATGTAATGTTATAGTAGCAATCCACATTTTTAAATGGAGATTTTTGGATCACCAAAATCTCCATTTAAAAATATTCTGGATAATATTGTAGTAAGGCTATAAGGTAGATCAGCATTTTATCCCAAAATTACAAATCTGGAGAAGCTGCTATGGAAAAGAATTCATTGCTAAGATGAAATTTAGACTTGGGACATTGCAGCTCACACAACACAAACAACACTCTAAAGCATACAGCAGTCAGTTTCATTATAACTCATTAATTATTGTGAAGTCGAAGGCTTTCATGGCCAGCATCCATAGTTTCTGTGGGTTTTTCGGGTGTGTGGCCATGTTCTAGAAGAGTTTCTTTCTGATGTTGTGCCAGAATCTGTGGCTGGCATCTTCAGAGAATGCTGGAATGGAAGAGAGTGGGTATATATACACTGTGAGACCCTGGGTAGGGAGGAGTGATTCCCATGTTAACTGTGTATTGTTCTCCTGTTGATTGTGTATTGTTCTGTTGTTGATGGCAAGGCTTCAGGGTGGGAGGACATGCAAACGAGGATTATTGTCTGCTAATTGGTGATCATTGTCTGCTGGGAAAGCCTCTGACCCTGGGTGGTTTCCCATTTGCATTTGCTGAGTGCTGATTTTCCTATTTTGCAGGACTGATAGCCAAACTTTGTTTACTTTAAGGGTTTCTTCTTTCCTGTTGAAGTTGTCCAAGTGTTTGTGGATTTCAATGGCTTCCCTGTGCATTCTGACCTGATAGTTGTTGGCATAGTCCAGAATTTTGGTGTTTTCAAACAGCATTTTATGCCCAGGATGGTTTATAATGTGTTCTGAAACTGCTGATTTTTCTGGCTGGCCTAGTCTGCAGTGTCTCTCATGTTCTTTTATTTGTGTTCGGACACTGTGTTTGGTGGTCCCTATGTAGACTTGTCCACAGCTGCATGGTATGCAGTAAACTCCTGCGGC
Source organism: Phrynosoma blainvillii (assembly GCA_026167975.1). NCBI lineage: Eukaryota > Metazoa > Chordata > Lepidosauria > Squamata > Phrynosomatidae > Phrynosoma > Phrynosoma blainvillii. Next base: position 279,394,951 of record JANUYF010000002.1, on the reverse strand, counting down.
TGTGAGAGGGTCTCTCCTGTCCTTCGCTGAGCGCAGCATTTGTTGGATTTTCTTGGTTGGTTTGTAAACCATTTGGAGGTTGTGTTTCCTCACCACTTTCTGTATGGTGTTTGATGTATGGTAAAAATACCTTCCCTTTGGATTGTTGCTCATCTTCACTCCTCTGAGTTTTTCTGGGTCTGACTGCCCTGATGTCTGAGTTGGAGTACCCATTCACTTGTAGAGCCTAGTCTAGGTGTTTCAATTCCTCTTCCAAGAAATAGGGTTCACAGATGCATTTTGCCCAGTCTACCAGTGTTTTTATTGTGCTTCTTTTTTGTCCTGGGTGATGGTTGGAGTTCTTGTGCAGGTATCTGTCTGTATGTGTAGGTTTTCTGTATACTGTCTGACCCAGACGTTGGTTTGGTTTGCGGATAACTAGGACATCCAGGAGTGGCAGTGTTCCTTTCTTTTCTTTTGACATAGTGAATTGAATGTTAGGGCGGATGTTGTTCAGGTGGTTCAGGAACATAGCCAGATCTTCTTCTCCATGGCTCCAAATTGTGCAAGTGTCATCCATGTATCGGAACCAAGTTGTGGGCTTTTTCAGTGCTGTTTTCAGGCCTTGCTTTTCAACGTGTTCCATGTAAAAGTTTGCTATCACAGGGCTCTTGGGGAGTTTGTCACCTTGGCAGACAATTCTGTTGAAGCCCTGGCTGACCTTTGGAATGTGGAAATGGCCAGGGCAGTGGACACAACCATTTCTGAGCATCGCCTCTTATGGAGTGGAGCCAAATCAGCCCGGTGGTTCTCCAGGGAGCTGATGTTGATGAAGCAAGTGAGAAGGAGATTAGAGCAACATTGGTGGAAGACTCCAAGTGAATCTGGCCAAACATGGGCTAGAGCCTATTTGAAGGCTTACTCTGTGGCAGTGTGGACAGCAAAGAAATTACTTTTTGCTGCCAGCATTGAATCTGCATGAAGAAATCCAGCAGAACTGTTCTGAATGGTCAGGGGTCTCTTAGACTCTCACCCTGAGGAAGAAAATGCAGACCACTCAGAGGCTCACTGTGAAGAATTTGCATGGCATTTTGTAGATAAAGTCACACAGATCCTCTCCGACTTGGATGCTACAGTGGATACAGTGCCAGTGAATGCAACCTTGGCATCTGTCTGTCCAGTGTTAATGGATACTTTTCAACTTGTGCAGCCTGATGATGTATGTGGACAGGATCCTTGGAGAAGTAAAAGCCACCACATGTGTCTTGGACCCTTGTTCTTCTTGGCTTATTAAACAGGCCAGAGGGGGATTGGCTGAGTGGATAAAGGAGGTAGTTAATGCCTCCCTACAACAAGGCAGAGTTTCATCTTGCCTAAAGGAGGCAATTATGAGGTCTTTGTTTAAAAAGCCATCCCTGAATCCAACAATAATGAATAATTATAAGCCAATGTCCAACCTACCATTTTTTGGGCAAGGTTTTAGAACATGTGGTGGCTTCCCAACTCCAGGGGTTTCTGGATGGAATGGATTATCTAGATCCATTTCAATCTGGTTTCAAGCCTGACTATGGAACAGAGATAGCCTTGGTCACTTTGGTGGATGTCGCAGGAATTAAATAGGGGCAGTATGTCCCTATTGGTTCTGCTGGACCTCTCTGTGGCTTTTGATACCATCAACCATGGTATCCTTCCGGACCACCTCTCTAGAATGGGACTTGGAGGTATTGTTTTACAGTGGCTCAGTTCCTTACTGGATGGGCAAATCCAGAAGGTGATGCTAGGAGACTTCTGCTTGCCCCCCCCCCCCGGCCATTGACTTGTGGGGTCCCTCAGGGTTCTGGGTTGTCCCCTATGCTATTTAACATATACATGAGGCTGTTTGGAGAGGTCGCCTGGAATTTTGGGGTGCAATATCATGCCGATGACACTCAACTCTACAACTCCTTTCCATCCCAATCCAAGGAGGTTGTCCTGGTCCTAAGCCAGTCTCTGTCTTCAGTAATGGACTGGATGAGGGCAAACAAGTTGAAATGTAATCCAAATAAGACAGAGGTGCTCCTGGTCAGTCAGAAGGAAGATCAGGGATTAGGGATCCAGTCTGTGTTAGATGCGGTCACACTCTCCCTGAAGACACATGTTTGCAGCTTTGGAACTGGAAGCCCAGGTCTCTGCAGTGACCAGGAGTGCTTTTGCACATTTAAAACTTGCATGCCAACTGCACCCATTCCTTGATATGCTGGATCTAGCCTCAGTGGTACATGCCTTGGTCACATCCTGTTTGGACTACTGTAATGCACTCTATTTGGGGCTGCCTTTGAAGAGTGTTTGGAAACTTCAGCTGGTCCAAAGAGCTGCAGCCAGGCTGGTAAGAGGGGCTGGTTGAAGAGATCATACAATGCCCCTGTTGAAACAGCTTCACTGAGGGAAGTTCTGGTTGGGAGTGGTAGCTCGATGGACAGTCTTTCAAGAGGCTCTTGGAAGGTGCCATCCACCCATGATATAGCCCCCAATAAGATTCTGGAGTGGGTAAAACTCAACTTTGGCATAGGATGAATGAAGGAGCTCTCCAAGACCTGTTCCTGACTTCAGCTCTTTATTTTAGAGGAATTTAAAAATTCCTAATAAGCACTTGAGGAGAGCGGATGAAGCAGAGGGGGTCTGGAGCAATTCACCACAGTGGGAGTGAAGGTGATTTTTGGCAGCCATCACCAATTTTTAATAAAACACAAAGATAAAACAGCAACTTTGGAGATAAGCTATCCAGAGTTTAATAGCAGGATATCTATATTAAGAAATTCTACAGCAAAGAAATACAGATCCAAATGCTGATGACATCATGAGTAAGCAAACGGATTCTAATTAGAGATATGCTTCTATTTAGAAGTTAGTGTGGTGGAAGAATGGAACAGAGAAAGCTGAGGAATTAATAAAAAAAAAGACAATAACTTAGCTTGGGAGGGGTAATTACACAAAAGATATTTTGTTAGCATTTCAACTCCTTGGATAGAAGGCTTTTCAGCATCTCAGCCAGGCAGAAAGTGAAGGACATGAGAAAATGAAAGATTATATCAGTTTTATTTTCAGTGTTTTCTATAGCTGAGACATCAGGAATACCAGTGAGGAAAATGGACTATAAGAAAATAGCAACAATAAAACTATTGTTTTTCATTGTTGCAGTAATTCTTCTTTGCAGTACACTCCCACTGGCATATTTTATTTTTGTTTTCTAAAAGACAGTGTGTGAGAGAAAATATCTAAGAATTGGAACTTAAAAACAAACAGAGGACATACAACTTTATTGCCTATTTCTTTCTCTTTCTTTTCTATTTTCTAGGCAGAAGGACTATAAGCCAAAGAGCTAACAGTTGGTCTTAATTAGTCAACAACTAGGAGTGGTGAAATGTTGAAGCCAGGTAGTGTTGATGAAGAACTAGCCTTTCACTTGACTTCTTTTTGAAGTGCAGCAGTAAACCTTCCATCCAAGACATTGCTGACTTCTCAACTTTGCAACTGACATAACTCCATCAATCATTACAATTTGGGGAGTGGAAATGAACACTGGTCAATTAGATTGTGACTACTGAAATGAGATGAGTTTCAGTAAGTGATTTAAATTGAATTAACAGTTGATAGTTTATTGTGATGGAAATAGATCAAGATAATTGAACACCTAGAAAGTCTATATAGTCTTTATTTTATATGGATGTTGTATGTTTGAATTAGACTGATGAATTAGTGATCAATGAATTTGGAGACAGTGATTCATAGATCAATAGCTTAAAGAACTGATCTGAATTAATGAACTTTAAGATTATCAGTTTATTTCTTCTCTTTAACAATTGAAAGCAGTGGAAAAAAGCTTGAATAACTGAACAGCTAATTTTGTTTTATAACCTTGTCTCTACTGAGATGGTATGTTTGAACTAGATTAATGAATTAATGATCGATGACTGACGCATTTATAGTTCAAAGAACTGAATTGAATAAATGATCTTCAAGCTTATCGATTTATTTTCTCTGATTGGCACAATTTAGATAATAGAGTTGGGAGAAAATCCTATGAAGCATTTAGAAGGTCTGTGGTGAGAATTTCATTTGTTATATGTAATATATATTTTAAGAACTGAGATAATGAAGGAAGTTTATTGAAAATTTGGAAATCTCAGTTGTTGGTGGGGAAATATCAAACTGAATATAAGAAACTTTGATTGAACTTAATGGTTACTTATCTTATAGTAGAACAGTAGATATTATACATTATCTATTTATAATATTCCAACCTAATCTGAAGGGGATTGAAGATAATGAAGGTACTGAAGACTAATAACAATACTGAAATGAACACTAAGAAGTAGGAAAATAAAACAAATTAAAAAAACAAGAAAAGAGAAAGAGATACCTACTTAATTTAAAGAAACAGGAAGAGTAAAAGATGACATCTAGAAAAACAGTTCAAACAGTCCTTCAACATCAAAGATGATCGTCACCAGAACAAAATCCCAAACCAATGGATCAGATGACAATCTTAGAAGAAATGAAATCTTTATACATGGAAATGAAGGAAGAAATAAAATATCTCAGAACAGACATGAATGCAATAAGAAAAGAAATAAAACAAGAGATAAGAACTGAATTCAAGGAGATTAAACCAAATTTAGGAAAAGTGACAGAAGATATGAAGCATATGGACCAGAAAATAGATAAAATGGAAGAAAAAACACACAGATAAATTAGATAAAAGAATGGCACAAATGGAAGAAACTTATGAAAAAGAATTGAATGAAAGAGCAATTCGAGATCTCAAACAAAGAGAAAATTGCATTAAAATTAGAGGATTAAAAGAATGAGAAAATGAAAATCTTTGTTTTTAACTTCTATACAAGCTTTATATGTTGGAGTGGAAAATGAACAGTTCCATTGGAAAATCAATAAAATGTATAAAATTAACTTCAAAATAGCACGATAAGATTGCCAACAGATATAGTCATCTACTTTACAAGAAAGAAAACAAGAGACAAAATTACTCAACTTAATTATGAGCAAACATTGGAAAGGGAAGAGGAAGAATTAATAATTTATAAAGACATTCCCATGAGACTACTCAAGAAATGAAACATTTATAATTCACTGACAACATTACTAAAACAAAATCACATAAACTATAGATGAGAAAAGCTAGAGGGTGTATCATTTAAATATAAACAAGAAAATTACAAGATATATCCAGTATTAAAGATGAAAGACTTTATGAAAAAACACCAAAAGGATTTGGAAAAAAGAACTGACCTTACACAAAGTGACAAGGGGGAGGTAAAGAAATTAGACCAACAAAAGCCCACAGAAGACATGAGTGAAGAAGAAGAAGATAAAGAAGAAACAAGCAAGGAGGAGACAGAAACTTAAACAGAAATAAAAACCAATTAACAACAACCAGTTAAATGCAAATAAAAATATCATGGAATGTAGGGGGGGTCTTAATTCACTGCAGAAAAGAAAGTTTTTGCATTATTTGGAAAAACAAAAACTAGACTTGATTTTTCTCCAAGAAATGCATATAAAAGAAAAATATGCCAGACTGATAAAGAATAAAAAATTGGGAGATGAATTCATATTTGTATCTACAAAAAGAAAGAAAGGAGTAGTGATCTATGTAAATCCAAAACATAAAGCAAACATCTTATTTAATGTCAAGAATGGATATTACATAGGCTTGAAGGTAAAGATACAGAATATAAAGCATTTAATAGTAGGTGTATATGCACCAATAGGGAAAAAAAAAAGACAGGTTCTATAAAAAAATTAATGGAGAAAATATCAGAATTCAGTTATGACAAAATATTGCTGATGGGAGACTGGAATAGGGTGATCTCCCCAGAAATAGACAGAAAATCACAGAGAGAGAAAATAAAAAAAGAACACAAGGAAAATGACCCAAGGCATTTGGAAACTTGCTAGAAATGTTTTCCTTGTTAGACGTATGGAGGTATAAATACAGAGATGCAAGATATTATACATACGACTCTGAGCAACATAAGTCCTATCAAAGATTAACATGTTCTTGGCTTCCAAACTCCTATATAAAGAAATCATTACGTTGGACATTCCTCCAAGGACAATATCAGATCATAACCTGTGAATATTAACACTGAAGGGAAGACCATCTGAGTACTGCTGGAGACTGAATAAGAACTTATTGCAAAAAGAAGAGGTGATTCAGAAAGCAAGAGATGTCAAGACCATGTGGCACCCTGGTCTGGAAAATGACATAGATGTGGCCACTGTAAGGAACTGGAGCAATAGTAACAGGGTTACTACAGTTCAAGTGGCAGGAGCATGAGTCAACGTTTGGTAAGCTGTGCATCATGGGAAGCTTGATGTAACATGCACAGTGGATGAGACAATCCAGGTATGCATCATGGGAGGTCTCATGCAACAGGCACTGTGGATGAAACCAGCCAGGTTTTATTAGTGCATGGCTGTCACATGTTACTAAGAAAACCACCTATATATGGGAGAAAGTCAGAATCTCTGTTGTTGATTAGTTGTGGTTGGTGGTTGGTGAAGCACTTTGTTGGTCTGTATACCTGTGAATATTCAAGACGGACATCTGATACTCTATGTATCTTTGTAAATATTTGCAACAAAGATTAAAGTCCTCATTGAGTGAAATCTTGCTGTTCAGCTATTCATTCCTCCAAGCTGAAAGCAGTAGCTACATGTGGGAGGACAATCTTCTGGGTGTTTCTGCCTATATGCTTCAACTCTGCAGGTGTGTATGCTAGATCCCGCTGCCTGCATACCCAAACAAGAGAACCATTACAATTATATTTCAAAGAAAACCTAAAAGAAGGTAAAGATATAATAACTGTATGGGAGGCATCCAAGGCTGTAATGTGAGGCTTCTTCATCCAGCAAAATCATGTGATGCAGAGAAAAAGAAAAGAGAGGTTAAATAAGATCTATCAAAAGCTATAAGACAAAGAAAAGGAAATGCATGAGGATCCAGCAAAAAGCAAATTGATTTGGATGAAGCCATTGAAATCCATAATAAATTCCGATTTCCAAAACAAGCATATATTGAACAATCTAACCAGCTGGAAAGGTGGCTAACACACAAAGTAAGAAAATTAAAAGAACACAATAACATAATGGAAATTAAGAGGGCTGGAAGATGGTGACAGATCAGTCTAAAATTTTAAAAAATATTTCAAAATTACTATGCTAAGTTATATAAAGGAACTCAAATATCAAACACTAAATTAACAGAATTTCTAGAAAAGGCTAATTTAAAGACACTCTCAAAATATCAGAAAAATACACTAAATGAGTCAATAACAATAGTAGAAATCATAGAGGCAATTAGAAAAAGTAAGAAGGGGAAAGCACCTGGCCCAGATGGTTTTACTGTGAGTTATTATAAAACATTTGAGGAACAATTCATACAGCCACTAAAAACAAACAATAAATGCAATTAAAGAAGACCACTTCCTGGACACTTGGATACAAGCAAACATAACTATGATATTGAAAGAAAAGAGAAACACAACTGAAGTAAAGATCTATCATCTAATATCTCTACTTATGGAGATAAGTATTGGCTATGATTTTGGCAGATTGAAAAGAGTTCTTAAAGACTGGATCCACACGGACCAGACTGGATTGCTCCTTCAAAGACAACTCAAGAGAAAATATCTGAAATGTGTTAGACATGATTGAGTTCTTTGAAAGACATAATAAAAAAAAGCTCGCTGTCATTTTTATTGGCCTGGAGGAGGTCTTTGACAATATCGGATGGCCAATGATATTTGCAGTGCTAGATAAAATAGATGTTGGAGCCACCTACATGAAATGGATAAAGGCAATATATAGAGATCAGAAAGCAAAATTGATTATAAACTCTGAAAAATCAGAAGAATTTCCGATATCTAAAGGAATGTGCCAAGGATGCCCTCTACCACCTCTTCATTTCATTTTAGTTCTTGAAACACTCAACAATAGGATAGACTTGAAACCAATATTAAAGGAATAAAGATTTAAAAAATTGAGTATAAAATGAGAGCTTTCACAGATGACATTATATTTAACTTGGAGAACCCAGAAAATAGTATGGAACCATTAACAACACTATCTGAATTTGAGAATATTTCAGGATTAAAAGTAAATAGGGACAAAACAATATTGATAACAAAAAATATCTGAAATGGCAGAAGGAGAAGAAACAGCTGCCAGAGGCTTTAAAAACTGCCTCCCCTCCCTTCCACCAGGGCAGAAGGAGAAGAAACAGCAGCCAGAGGCTTTAAAAACTGCCTCCCCTCCCTTCCACCAGGGCAGAAGGAGAAGAAACAGCTGCCAGAGGCTTTAAAAACTGCCTCCCCTCCCTTCCACCAGGGCAGAAGGAGAAGAAGCAGCTGCCAGAGGCTTTAAAAACTGCCTCCCCTCCCTTCCACCAGGGCAGAAGGAGAAGAGACTGCTGGCAGCATGTGTCCAGGACCATCCTTCCCCGGCACCGGCAGTACTCTTGGAGGCTCAGGCCCCTGAAGGACTCTCTTGCCCCTTACCATCACCTGGGGGCCGGGAGCAGCTGGGGATGGTGTGGGGCCATGGAGAACGCCAGCGGATTTTTAATACTATTGTTTAATTGTGTATTGTTTAACTGATTAATTGTTTAACTGTTTAATTGTTTAATTGCTTATTGTTATTTAATCCAGTTAGTTGGTTTTTTTTCAGGGGTTGGGTGGGTGTGGGAAGGAGGGAGGGGATTTGAAGTGATTTTATTTGTCCTTATGTTTTGATATGTTGTACGCCGCCCCGATTGCTTGGCAGAGGGGCGGGATATAAATAATAATAATAATAATAATAATAATAATAATAATTAATAATTATATATGTCCAAGTTGGAAGAACAGAAGCTTGAAGACCTGTCTGGATTTAGAGTAGGCAAAAAGTTAATTACCTATGTATCAATTTAATGAACAAAAACTGGGACCTATTCCATAACAATTATGAAGAAATATGGAAAGAGATAAAGAAAGCTCTTGAGAAATGGAATAGATTGTGATTATCTTTTTTAGGAGGAACAGCACTAATTCAGATGAGCGTGCTTCCTAAAATATTATTCCTGTTTCAAGCAATCCTAATCATTCATAATGAAAAACTGTTTACAAGATGGCAAAAGGATATTTCCAATTTTATCTTGTCCAGAAAAAGACCTAGGATAAGAATGAAAGCATTATATGATGATAAAACAGGGGAGAACTAGCTCTGCCTAATTTAAAATTGTATTTTTCTTGTTGTTTAGTTTGGGTTAGAGAATGGGTCACACTTGATAATGAAAAAATGTTAACTCTACAAGGTGAAAATTTAACTTTCAGGTGGCATGGTATTTGATTTATGGGAAAGAAAAAGTGAATAAAGAAAGTGTAAACCATTTTGTCAGAAAATCTCTATTGAAAGTTTGGAGGATGGTGGCAGCAGAATAGGGAGTGATCTAAACAGCTCAGTGTTTTCTTATGTTCTAATGAGGTTTTATCTCATATTTCTGTTTTTAAAGTTTTAATTTGCTAGTTGTTTATCTGGCTTAGCTTTTATTTGTTTTATTTTGGTACAGTCCTTGTTGGAGGAGTTTTTTTTGTTTTTGCTTGTTTGCTTTGCACACCAGATGCTATCTGCCCTTTTGCTGACTGCTTGTGCACCAGTGAATACTATCAGAAGCCTTGCAAGCCTTGGGATTGCAAAGGAAAAAGGAAAAGAAGGAGCTTTTGGAGAGTCTAGGAACCCAAACGATTGACATTTAGTAACAATATTGACCCCTGTGCCTCCACCTTGACTGCAACCAAAGGGGGGTAAAGGACTTGTGGGTGACCTTCTTCTTGCTTGGACCCTTACTACTACAACAAGACCCAGCAGGCAACTACTACACTCAGCACTGGAGCAGCCAATGCAAGGAGCAAAAATAATTGAGTGGCTCCTGAGGAGAATGAAAAGGAGTTACAGCAGGGACCATCTAGTCCTTCATCTTTCTGATATAGACGGACAACAGCAGCGTCCAGGCCAACAGCAGCACCCAGGTAGTGAGAGCTACTTGCCGTAGATGGCAAGATGGTGGTATTGACCAGAAGGGGATATAAAACTTTAGGACTTTTACCACCGACTTTAAACCCCCCTTCAAGGCAGAAGAGAATACAAATGAAAATTACTCAGTTTCTTCCAGGAAAAACTAATGAACCAGAAGGGGAAAACAAGGAACAATGCCCTATTACAATTAGTTTAATTTGGCCCCTGGACTCTAAGGAAAACCTTAATAAATTTAAGGAGGAGCCTTGAATTACCAATTTGGCCACTGAACTGTCTTGTCCTGAGATTCTGACACCAACACCTTTAGTGCAACTTCCAGATGAAAATAATCTCCATGGGGAACTTGAGATGGAATTACCAAAGCAGCCACTTGAGAGCGATGATAGTGTAATCAAGGTGGAAGTAGAAAACCAGATTTTGATACCAGGAAGTGATTATTTCTTCATAGGTAGCTGGCTCCTCTGCTTAATTGAGGATATCCAGCTGATGAGAGCTTTTCTGAGTGAATCAAACAAACTTCTAACAATTCTTGCAGATACTTGCAAAAAGCATTGGTTGAATCAAGAGGAAGAGAGTACTGATAGTACATTATGTACAAACAGAACCACTATTACTACCAAGATCTGCAATAAGGCAAGTGAGAAAAAAAATCTCTAAAAGGAATGCTACATCCAAGAAGAAGAGTAAAAAGAGTAAGAACATTAAAAATCTGAAACTAACTAGTTATAGAAGGATGCAGTTTCAGAAACTCTTCAAAGTACTGGATCAAAGACCAGCTCAGAAAGACCTTGATGTTAAGAACAAGCCATCAGTAAATGAGGGAGCCAACCTTGGGAGAGGTAGTCATCTCTCTGATAATATAGATGGGGCTATTACACAAGCTCTTGAAGCAACAACCATCCAAATACCGAGGTACACTGCACAGAGCCCAGAGGCCTATGTTCAATTGAAGAAGGGGATCTTACAGGTTAGAAGCTCTGTTGACCGTAAAAAACTCTGTTGACCGTGGAAACTAGTACTGAATAAGCAAAAGCTTGTGTTGTTGAATTTCCCCAAACCAATTGGATTACACTCACAACCCCAGCATAAATTACATCTGTTACATTTTTTTGAATTTGCCATTCCAGGAGCTCTCAACTGGTTGATCTGATTTTGGTGGAATATTTATATTTCAATGGCATTTGGGCCCGGGCAGTGGTAACATTTGCAAAAGAGAGCATAGCTAAAATGGTATGCGGATACAAAGATGTACTGTCTGAAGTTGGGGTATCTCTGGAAAGAGTATTCGAGAACTGTGCTTCACCTTTACCACTGGTGCCTCATACAGCAGAACATGCTGTTAACCCACTAACAATAGAAAATCATAGTATCAATTTAATTGACCTGGATTCTTCAGACCACATGGATATTACTGAGGAACAATCCCTCACAGATAAAAATCAATGTAATAGATAAATGATGGCTTTCAGCAGCCAAGAGAGAGGCAAATGGAACCTTTAAAACTGGAAGAAATGAATCTCTTAAATTCTTTCTATACTCTACCCCAGGGGTAGGCAACCTTTCCCCTTTAAGGGCCGAGGGACTTCAGCTCCCAGAAGCCTCAGCCATGTTGGCCAATAGTCCCATGTTGGCCAATAGCTCCTGAGATTCTGGGAGCTGAAGTCCCTCGGCACGTAAAGGGGAAAGGTTGCCTACCCCTGCTCTACCCTGTGAAGTACAAAATGATATAATTAAAACAATTGATCTCTTAAAGGACCATTTGATTAAATTAACAGCAAAGAATGAAGAAATAAATGTGCAAACACCCCGACTTATGACTAAGGAAGGAGATGACTTAGAGTTTCAGAATAAGAAGATACATACTCTACAATACTTGTCACTAAAGGAATTAAATGCCGTATGGAATAAATCTATCTATGATATCTCCTCTAGTGACAAGACTCCAATTTTAAAGCCAACAATCTACACCCCCTCAACTTTGCAATATATAAGAGTTCCAGACACTGGTGAAATAGACTGCTCACTGATTGACACACAGCTATAGAATGAGAAGGTGCCCACTACCCAACAACAAGTGACAGTGGAACTAAATCCTCTGTCAAACAAGCTTGTCCTAAAAGATGATCCCAATATTAAGACCTTCAGTTTAAAGCCAGAGGACATTAATACAGGGGGGATGCAGACCAGGGCGTCGGGGACGCCCTGGTCCGGAGCGCCGCGGGACCGCAGCCTCCACACCACGGCGCTCCTGCAGCAACCCTAAAAGGAGCTCCAAATTGGTGCTCCTTTTAGAAGACAGGGAAAGTGCGCCCTAAATGCATAGGGCACACTTTCCCTGTCTTTTCCACCACAGCGCGTGCGGTCGCTGTGGCGGGAGGTTGTCCTGGAAGCGCCGGCCGTGCGGAGGGCCGGCAGCTCCCAGGGTGACCTCAGGAAGAGGAAGGAGCGCTGCTCGTGCGGTGGCTCCTCCTCTTCCGGGTCTCACAGATGACTCTTTTAGTCGTCTGCCGAGGCCCACACTTACTTGGACTCAGATGAGAGAACTAGATCCATCAGAAATTGGCTCTCCGGTGAAAGTCATTGAGAAGGCCAACAGTGTATTCACCCCTGTGTTCCCAGTAGTGTCCAATATAAGCAGGTGGAGTCCATCGTTGGAGTTGATTAGACTGACAGAGGATGAAGAGGTCCCCGTTGGGCTATCTGGGGCAAGGGACTATGTGACAGTGAGTCGAAGAAATGCCCCTGAAAGGATCAATTGACCCTCAGTCCAACATCAGATCTATAGGTTAACTTACCTCTCATGGAACATTGCAGGCTGGCGAGGAAAGGCTATGGATCCCACTTTTAAAAGTTATATCAAGCAGTATGACATAGTGTTACTCCAAGAGACTTGGGAGAGGGGGGATTTGGAGTTAGATGGGTTTACAAGTTACACACTTAAAGCCGAAGCTAGTGCTAGAGGAGGTCATTCGAAAGGAGGTATTGGGATTTTAGTTTCCACCAAGCTTCGAGCCACCTATCTTAATTTTACTTCATTTGCTAACATTGCAGTCTCATTGGTTATTAAGCTCCAAATCAGTACTCTATTATTGATCAATGTTTATTTACCACCACCCCAGTGTAAACATCAAAACAAACACAGGTGGGTTGAACTACAAAAATCATTTTCATACCCCAATGCATCCATTATATTAGCAGGAGATTTTAATGCCAGAATCTGTCGAAATGATGAAGCTCTTTATAACCATTTTGATGAAGTCTCTCCTGAATTAGAAACTGCTCACCCAATTCCTGATAGGCAATCTAAAGACCTGACTTGTAATTCTTCAGGGCTTTATCTTTCTAAGATGATAAATAGCTTAGATTTAGTTTTACTAAATGGTGGAATAGAGGGAGATAAGCCTGGAGAATACACCTTTTTGACTGGCCGTGGAGCTATGGGTGTCAGACAAGGCTGTGTGTTAGCTCCATCTTTGTTTAACATCTATATTAACCCTTGGGTCAAAAGTTTGTCTGGCTTCAATATCCATCCTCCCAAACTAGCTGGTAGACCCTTGTCAACTCTCCTTTATGCGCACGATGTAGTACTTCTCTCTTTAACCCTTATCGGGTTGCGCCGATTACTAAATGCTTTGGGTAATTACTGACAAACTGAAGAGTTGGTGATTACTTATAACAAATCTAAAGTTTTAGTATTTACCAGAAAACGGAGCATCCATAAATGGCAAATAAATGACCAACCAATTCAGGAAGTAAAATCCTATAAGTACTTAGGAGTGATATTCCATTCCTCAGGCTCTTGGAAGGCCCAGTCTACATATGCCATAGCAAATGCTCAGAGAAGTATTAAGTCACTTATATCTTTTTTTTTTTCACTAAAGGAGGCCAGCACATCCCTTCAGCCATCCAGGTTTTTAATATGAAAGCACTGGCACAGATGCTATGTGGGGTGCAGTGGTATGTTTACACTAATAATAATAATAATAATAATAATAATAATAATAATAATAATAATTTTATTTTTATACCACCCTTTGGTGAACCAATCCGGGCAGTTAACAACATTAAAACATACAACATAAACAATATATTTCCCTCTCCCTTAAAAAGTTATTAAACTATATATCAATTAAAATCACAATAACAAATTAAAAACAGAAAATAATACTAACAATTTTAAACCCCTGTAACTACAGGTCTAAGGGGAGTGATGGAAACACAGCTAAGGGGGGGGGGGGGGAGATTCTATGGATTCCATAGAATCCGCTTTGATTCTATGGAATCTACGCAGGCAAAATTTCTGAGATCCATTCTTGCTCTTCCAAGGTGTGTGCCTAATGCAATTTTACATTTGGAGACAGGTCAAATGTCAGTTTGATTTTTGGCTCAGAATGCTGTTCACCCCAGTAGTTCATTTGATATTGTCTGACGGGTTTCCTTCTAGATGGAACAAGACTCTAAAAGAGAAGCTAGTTAAACTGTGCTTTTCACAAACCATCATTTTGGCAATGGGTCATGAGAAAGCAAGGCAGGAAATATGTCAACAAATTATAGATAATGAGCTGCAACAACATCTAAAAGCAGCCTCTGTATCTCCTGAATTTAGAGATAATGGAAATGCCTTTCTGCTAGCTAACTTTTTGAGTCTTCTAACCCTTACAAAACACAGGATAGCATTCACATTAGCAAAATTTAATGTTCTACCTTCAGCCTTATTGGAAGGGAGATACAATAGTATCCCCTATGCTGCACGCACTTGTCCTTGTGGAACTGGCACAGTGGAGACTACAGGTCATGTATTGTTATATTGTCCTTTTTACTATGATTATCGTCAAATTTTTATTTATACAATTCTTAATCATTTTCCTGGAAGAATGGATGAGTTTTATGTGTCTTACTTGCTAGCGGACCACTGCCCATCAATAAAAACAAGGCTATCCAGCTTTTGTGCAGCAGCAATGGTCTGCTGGTGTAAGATGGTATCTTAAAATTTTATTATGTTTTCTTATTTTTTTAAAAAAAATTATAATACAATTTACACTCTTATAATGAATGTATATTGTTAAATTTGACCTTTTCTTTTAATATAATTTACTAATTGAATTTCCAATTAATATAACTTATTTCTATAATCCGATGATTTATTATGATGTTTATTTGTGTTTTACTATGATGTCAGTTGATTGTTGTTTATTTGATGTCTGATCGGTCCATTGTAATAATAATAATAATAATAATAATAATAATAATAATAATAATATAATATATATATAGTTTGGAGAAAATACAAGACTAGACTTTGTCCAAAGATTCCTCAGTGGTGTTCACTACACGAGGCTTTCTTTGGCAAAGAAGGTATGTAACAACTGAAGTGGATAAGGTATAAGGACATTTTGAAATAAACAAATGGGAAACTAGAAATAAAATCTCAGGAAGAACTTAGAGAATTGGGTATAGGCTGTCATTGGTATCTATACTGCCAATTGAAGGAAATATATAAAATGGACATGAAACAAAAAGGAATACAAGGCAAAAAATCTGAATGGGATGGAATAATAGAGACAGGAGTTAAAAAGATGATTTCAAAATGTTACAAACTATTGTTGCAATGGGACACAGAGGATGAGGTAATAATGGACAGCATGGTCAAATGGGCACAAAATGTAGGGCATAACTTAGATCTTCAGTAATGGGAGGGAATATGGAACAACAAACTAAATGCACCTCTAGTCAAAATCTGAAAGAAAACCACTAAGGTGATATACAGGTGGCATCTGCCACCACAAAAATTGCCCATATATATAAAAACTTTAAATATAAATGTTCAAAATGCTCACACATTACTGGCTTGTATTACCACATATGGTGGATGTGTCCCAAAGCAAATAAATAAATAAATAAAATTAAAAAATAGAAATATATAAAGTTTTGATGATAGACCTTAATATAGAGGTATCTTTTGCATCCAAGGTCTTTTTGTTGGGAATGGTTGACAGGAAAATGGGGGGGAGGGGACATGGAAAACTGCTTTTCTATCTGCTGACCTGTGCAAGGATAGTGTTTGCACAGAGCTGGAAGAAAGAGACAACTCCAATGATGGGGCAATGGCTAATCAAAGTTTATGAAATGGCAGAATTGGACAGGATGATGTGCTGGATGAAGGAGAAAACCGAGGAATGTATACAAAAAGACTGATATATGTTTTATGATTACTTGGAAAAGCACTGGAAAGGTGTTATAATTTTAAGATAAAGAAGATCTTAGCAATAAATCCATAAGAGTGTATTAATGAATATTAATGAATATTAACGTTCTGAATTTATCATGTACATCACCTTTTTGTTTACTCAATGGGTAATAATCAGAGGATATGGAATATTAATTTAATTGAGATTAACATTACTAAAATACATTGTGAAATTTAAGGTATTGTTTGCAAAACCATTAGTAATAAGATAGAACATTAGAAATTAGACAAAATAAAACCTGGAAAGCAGGAAGTCAAGTATTTATGTTATATGTTTTTATAAATATGTAGGATGAATGTGATGTGAGTCTTACATGTCATTGTATACGACTGTATACAATTGTTTACAGTACCTGTTGATTGTATGTTAAAATAATATTAAAAAAAGAAACAGCTTCACTGGCTGCCACTTTGTGTCCTGGTTCACTAAACACCCACACTGGCTGTCTGGGAGGGAACTACCAACTTATAATGCAGGCAGAGTGTCCTTGCCTGTGAGAGTCTGTCAAGAGAAAGGCATATGTCAAGCAGTCCAAGTCAAGGGAGGCAACATGAATCAAGGTCAACATAGGGCCTCTACAGACTGGAGGCAAGGATGGGGAGGGGTAGCCACATGCCAGGTGCCCCAACCCCATGCCGGCAGCATCCTGATGCCATGCACCATTACGCACGGCACGCAGAGTCAAGATGTCCTTCCGGTGCAGCGTTTTCATGGCCAGCAAAAGGGAGGATCAGGGCTGAGGCCACTGGCAGCCTTGGCCCTGATCCTCCACTTCCTGGGGCAGTCCAGGGCCGCCCGTCTGTATCCCTCCATTGTCCAAAGGTCAAAGAAGCCAGGAAGTCTGAAGTAGGAATGCAGGAGTCTAGAAACAGGTATCAGGGACAGGAATGTAAGCAAACTTACCTCTTAAATAGCCTGACACCAGCCGGTTCTAATCAGAGCTTGCTTGCTTGCTGCTTAGCCTGCAGTCTCGCTGAGCATCTTAGCTCTATCTTTTGTTTGATCCTCTTGTTCCTTCTTCTTGATTGAGGACTTAAGTCCCCAGCTGTGTCCTCTGTCTCATCAGCAGGTGAGTCTTGCCCTTGTCCTGCTGGCTGAGGCTGCAATTCCACAGGATGAGCTGGCTGGAGCTCTTTAGCAGGAAGGGCTGGCTGCTCTGCAACAGGGAGAGCTGCAGGCTGTTCCCTGTTTGGAAGACTTGTCTGAGTCCCTTCCTCAGCTTCCTGATCGGACTCTTCCCCCAGGTCCTAGTCCTGCAGCTCTTGGCCCATGACAGTTTGTTTCCGGGTACCATTCAAAATGCTGGTTATGACCTATAAAGCCCTATATGGCTCAGGTCTAGGCTATCTGGAGACTGTGGGGCTCTGCAGATGACACAAAGTGCCATCTTGGAGCCAGGGAAGGGGAGGGCAGCTGGACACTGGACATCCCAACCCCTTCCCAAGGATCTCATCGGAGCACCCACCATTGCGCACAGCGAGTGCTCCAATGACATCCTCCCGGCCCAGCCTCTGCATGGGCTGAGCTGGAAAAGACATAGAAGAGCCAGCAGTGGCTCTTCCGGCATTCCTTCTGCCTGCTCTGGAAGGAGTGCTATTTTAGCACTTCTTCCAGGGCCAGCAGAAGGGTGGATTGGGGCCGAGGTGTGGGGCAGCCTTGCCCCCAATCCTGTGCTTCTCAGGGTGGCCCATGGCTGCCCATCTTCAAAGGCCCTGTGTCTCCCTCTATGAGCTGGCTCAGGCTCTGAGATCCTCAGGATGCCCTTCCCTCCACCATCACAAGCATGGTTGGTGGGGACATGACAGAGGACCTTTTTAGTGGCTGCCCCTAGGCTCTGGAACTCCTTGCCCAGGGAGATCAGAATGGCCATTTGCTTGATGGCCTTCCACTGACAGGCAAAACCCTTCCTTTTCAGAGAGGCTTTATTGTTGTGCTATATTGTTTTAATGTATTTTAAAAAAAATTATATTTTTAAAGTATTTGTGATCTGTTTTAATTATTATAGTAATTTAATTCTGTTTTAATTGTAATATTTTTGTATGTTTTTAATTGTATTTTTTTTAATGTTGTAAGCCACCCTGAGTCCCATTCCTGGGAGAAGGGCAGAATATAAATAATAAAAATAGTGGTGGTGGTTCTGAAGAGGATCCATCCCTTTCCATGTGGTGTTCAGTGCAGGGTAAGAAGGATGGTGCCCTGTTTGCTGTCTGGACAATTAGATTAGGTTGGATCAGACACAATCTAGCTATCCAGATAGCCAAGAGAACCAGAGAACTCTGGAGTAAATCATGGGTTCTATTAAAATGGATTAATTGTGTAAAACAGTGGTGTACAGCAAATTAAAACAACATTACAAGTTAAAACAGTCAAACAACCCCTTCCCTAACCCACCCACCCTTTAAAAATATATTAAACTATAACAAGATTAAAATACAAAATAAAAGAAAACAATACAATACAGATAAATAGCAGCTTAGCAACAAAAGAGCTGGAATCATTATACTTTTCTTTGGGCCGGGATGTTATTCAGGGAAGGCCTGCCAGAAGAGAACCGTCTTTACTGCTTTTTTAAAGCAGTCAAGAGTAGTAATAAGATGGATCTCATCCGGCAGGCCATTCCATAATCTGGGGGCGGAGGCGGAGAAGGTCCTCTGGGAGGTCACCGACAGTCTGGTTTTTATGGGCTGTAACAGGTTCCTCCCTGAAGACCAAAGTGCCTGGGGGGGGGGGGGGATCGTAGGGAAGGAGGCGGTCCCAAAGATAAGTTAGACCCAAGTAATGTAGGGTTTTAAATATATAACATGGATGGATTGCAACGGGACTGGAGTGAGTATGGTGTGTATCCTTAGTCTTGGCATGCACTAGGTCAGTTTCCTGCTCCACTATGAACAATGGTTTTTAAGCATATTGTTACAATGATGAGAAATTAAAACATTTATTTGTTTTAAAACTGTAGGCTCAGTCACTCACCTGATTCTGCATAAGAATTTCACAATATGTGGATATGTCAAAACTCTGCCTTTATTGTACTTTTTCATCTCACTGAGTTTTACAGATAAAGAAAAATCTTTGTTCAATATTACAGTGTTGTTGTTTTTTTAAATCTGCAGGAAATCATTGTTTCTGCTTTGTATTCTGTTAGACTTATAGATCTTGAGTAGTCTTGAGGTAAATAATTATGCCTCTGGGGATCCTGATTAAGATTGCGATTTTATGTCAGGTGAATGCAGCTGGGTCATGTTCAAAGATTGATTCCAGCCTTGTCATTATAATAAAGTCACTTCTGGAGGCCTAATTAACCAAACTGCCAATGGAGATCAATGCAAATTTGAAGTAATGAAAAGCAGCCATTTAACCTTTGTATGCTTTATGCAGCTTCTGGCCCCAGTTGTGTGCCATGGATTCTAGTTTCACTTGAGTCACTTCACAAGTGTTTTTATAAAAAGCAGCACACAGAGCCAACATTTGGCACTCCAATGTAGGCAGCCGAGATCTGTTCTATTCTAGATGCAGACATATTGTTATACTTGAGAGTGGAAGTGGTCTTCTGTGCTGCTATGTGCTCATTATGCCTTGGCTTCTGGTCTAAGGGCCTTTGCAGACTGCTAGAAATAGTGCACATTAAATTGAGGCACTACCCTGGCTCAGTGCTAGGGAATCATGGGAATTGTATTTTTTTCTGGGACATTGAGCCTTCTCTGTCAGAGAGCTCTGGTGCCACAATAAATTACAGTTCCCATGATTCCCTAGCACTGAGCCAGGGCAGTACCTCAATTTAAGGTGCACTATTTCTGGCAGTCTGCAAAGGTCCTAAGAGCAGTTGCCAATGTTTTGAAAGTTCTCCCAATTATTGTTCCATGTATGAAGTAACAACTGATGAGGAGACACACAAATGTCTGTCACTAGAGGAAGAGCCTTTACAGACTGCCAGAAATAATGCAGCTTGAGGCCACTTTAACTGTACTGGCTCAGTACTAAGGAATCATGGGAACTGTAGTTTATTGTGGCACCAGAGCTCTCTGACAGAGAAGGCTCAATGTCCCAGAAAAAAAAATACAATTCCCATGATTCCTGAGCACTGAGCCAGGACAGTTAAAGTGGCCTCAAGCTGCATTATTTCTGGCAGTCTATAAAGGCCCAAAGATAATTTTCTAGTCATGAATGTTTCTAATCATGAAATGAGGCCTTCTTCTGTATTTGTCCACTTCACAGTTTAAACTAATTTATTTAATTTAATACCTTTAATATCTTTCAGGGAAAAAGCTGTTCTGCGATCTTATATAACAAGTACACTACTTTCATGAACAGGCTGCTGGGTGGCTACATGGTGGTAGAAACACTTGCCTAGTTCTAAACCAAGAAAGCAGAGTTATAAAAACTGACACAATACAAGTGGGTTTGTGTTTGTATGTGCCTTCAAGTTGCTCGTCAGCTTATTGCGGAACCCATGAATATCATAGGGCTTTCTTAGACAAGGAATACTCAGATGTGGTTGTGCCAGTTCTTTCCTCTGAAATATAGCCTTCAGCATCTGGTATTTGTTGGTGGTCTCCCATGCCAGTAGTAACCAGGGCTTATCCTACTTAGCTTCCAAGATCATACAGAATCTGGTGCTTTTGGGGAATTTAGGCCCTCATGATTGGATTTAGGCCAGTAAATCCAATAGTTAGTCTCAACTAGAGTAAACGTATGGAATCTATGTAACTTTGTTGAGTCATCGTTGAGCTAATTTCATAAATTCAGTGTGCCATCTTTATGAGGGGGAAATAATTGTACTTAGGCCATAGTTCTCTATTCCAGAAGCCTCCTGGATTGCTTGAGCAACTCATCTTAAAGCCTGCAATTGACTGTGGCATTTCAAATAGTCCTTCTTAGGGTTTTCTGTAAAAATAAACAAAAGCCTTTAGTTTTCTGCACTGAGAAAAATCTAAAAATCTTCAGTCATCTGCACACTTACTTAAGAGGAAAGTCCACTGAATAGTTGATTCTGAGTATGTGGGTCACTTGATTATATTGGAATTATACCAAAATGAAAATTAAGTAGGAGAATATAAGGTGAATGTGGCATAAATCACAGTGCTAAAATTCAGAATAATATTATGTGATGGGAGGGAGGAAAGCTATCAATTTTTCACATGAAATATAAGTGGCACAAATTACCATGTTAGCTAAATTTTCCATAAATAAAACTGCAGATTCTCAATTGTGAATTCTGCAATTAAGCCATTGTGATTTTGAAAATAATTTATTCATGGCTGTGCAGTTCACACATTAAATTCCATATTGTAGTAGATGCTATCAATGATATCGAGGAATTATGTGCATTGTGTGGTTCATCCTCATGTTTCTCCACTGAAAAACAGTATTTATTGAATATCCTAATATATGATCCATGCTCAAGTGGTAAAGATGCTGACTCTGTTGATTGCAAGATCAGCAGGTTGGCAGTTTGACGCCCTGGTGCTGCATGATGAGGTGAGCTCCTGTCACTAGTCCGAGCTTCTGCCAACCTAGGAGTTTGAAAGCATGCAAATGCAAGTAGATAAATAGGTACTACTTTGGTGGGAAGGTAAACAGTATTCTGTGCAATCATGCTGTCCACATGACCACAGAGTAGTCTCTGACAATGCTGGCTCTTTGGCTTAGTAACAGAGATGAGCACTGCCCCCTATGGTTGGACATGACTTGACATCCTTGTCAATGGGGAATACCTTTACCTTTTTAATATATGATCCACATCTTAATCTACTTTATGAAGTACAGAAAGCATCAATAGAATATAATTACTAAGATCTATTGTTACTGACATAAGGAAGAATCCTACATTTTGCCAAGTATCTGCAATTGGGTTTCCTGCTTTCCCAGGTAAACAAGGATAGAAGACATTTGGAAGTCCACAGTCCCTCATGAAACAAACCTAATATCAAGTGCTGAAGTGAATGCATTTGGATAGTTCAGAGGAGTAGCGATGATGAAGAAATGTAACTGAAGTAGGGAGAGGTGTCATTTCCATTTATTCTTCCTGTGCAGATACTTGTTTTCAGTGAACTAGCATTGCAGTTCTTTCTCCTCCCATGCATTCCCCATGTTTTCTCCACAGAAGAAACAGCATTTGCTGAATCTGCAGATAGATGTCAAGAGCCCTTAGAACAAAATAGTCTTTATTAAATTCTTAAGCCCTCCAGGGTCATGATCTGCCTCTCCCTTGCATTTGTATTTGTACCTTCCAGATGAAAAGGACAAGCTAGATAAATTCTAGTAATATGGGAGACTCCAGGTTATACCTGAAGAAGTGACCTTTTTGATCCAAAATCTTTTGTGTAATAAATTATTTGTTTGCCCAATGCTATCTGTATTTTTGGTGTTGCAAGGAATGCTCTTAGCCTATCAGGAAAGCTGGGGAGTGCAAAGGTATAGGGAGCATAGATCTTTCCCATAAAAAAAGAAAAAAAATCCCTATCACATTGAAATTTAGCAGGCCTCTCTAATAAAACTATCTATTCCAGCATCCTTATATAAATGGAAACGATCTGGTTTCATTTTGTTTTATGCTTTAGGTATGTATATAGAAGGGCCTAAATGTTTACTGTGCTTGAATGTATTTCTCAGAACATCTGAGTATGACTCCTTGCACTGCTGCGCCCTCACTGGCCTTCCAAGTTGTGAATGGCCATATCATATAACTAAATGGATGCAACATTTTGTACTCAGCAGGTATATATTTGAGAAAGGCACCTGGATCCATGGCTATCTAGCCATTGGGAATTTTGGATTATTGTTGGGTGTTCAGAATTTCAACTAGTACTGTTTTCCCAATGTGGACCAAATTGGTCAATCAGCAAACAAAAGCCTTTAGGAAGAAAGCAAAGCAAAGCAGCTTCATTTATATACTACTTCATATCATGCTATGGGATGTCTAAGTGGTTTACAACTGTAATCTCATTGCCCCCCAACAGCTGGGTACTCATTTTAGCGACCTCGGAAGGATGCAGGCCTGAGTCTAGCCTGAGCCCGATGGTGCTCCGGCACTCTTGGAGGACTCAGGCCCCTGAAGGACTCTCTTGCCCCTTACCATCAGCTGGGGTGGCCGAGAGCAGCTGTGGATGGCGCGGAACCAAGGAGAATGCTGGCTGGTTTAAAAACCCCACCAAGGACCATCCTTCCCCGGCACATGCTGCGCCGGCGGCACTCCTGTGCTCTTGGAGGACTCAGGCCCCTGAAGGACTCTCTTGCCCCTTACCATCACCTGGGGCAGCCTGGAGCAGCTGTGGACAGCGCGGAACCAGGGAGAACACCAGCGGGTTTAAAAACCCCATCCAGGACCATCCTTCCCCGGCACACGTGGCACCGGCGGTGCTCCGATGCTCTTGGAGGACTCAGGCCCCTGAAGGACTCTCTTGCCCCTTACCATCACCTGGGGTGGCCGGGAGCAGCTGTGGACAGTGCAGAACCGGGGAGAACACCAGTGGGTTTAAACCCCCCACCCAGGTCCATCCTTCCCTGGCAAATGCGGCACCAGCGGCGCTCCGGCACTCTTGGAGGACTCAGGCCCCTGAAGGACTTTCTTGCCCGTTACCATCACCTGGGGTGGCCGGGAGCAGCTGTGGACGGCGCGGAACCGGAGAGAACACCGGCGGGCTTAAAATTATTGTTTAATTGCTTATTTTTAATTGTTTAATTGTTTAATTGTTTTATTATTGTTATTCAATCTGTTTAGTTTGATTTGTTTTTGGGGGATGGGTGGGTGTGGGAAGGAGGAATGGGATTTGAATTGATTTTATTTGTTCTCATGTTTTGAAATGTTGTACGCCCCCCAATTGCCTGGCAGAGGGGCGGGATATAAATAAAAAAATATTAGTAGTAGTAGTATTAGTATTGAACTTGCAACCTTGTGGTCTATGAGTGAGTGGCTGCATTACAGGCATTTAACCACTGCGCCACCAGGACTCCTCAGAACTATTGAGATGAAGAAGTTATACCAGAGGTAAAAATGGAGCAGTTATTGATATGAATGCAGGGCCAGCACAAGACGTTTTGCTCTCTGAGCAAAAGGTAACTGTCATATTGAGGAGGGAACAAGCTTGTTTTCTGCTGCTCCAGAGACTAGGACCTGGAACAATGGGTGCAAGCTCCAGGAAAAGAGATTTCACCTCAACATTGGGAGGAACTTCCTGACAGTAAGGGCTGTTCGACAGTGGAACACACTCCCTTGGAGTGTGGTGGAGTCTCCTTCCTTGGAAGTTTTTAGGCAGAGGCTGGATGGCCATCTGTTGGGGATGCTTTAATTGAGAGTTCCTGCATGGCAGGGGGTTGGACTGGATGGCCCTTGTGGTCTCTTCCAACTCTATAATTCTATGATTCTATGAGTAGCAGACTGGCCTGGCAGCGGAATCTTATTTCAACACCTAGGTGATAGGATGGCATCTTCTATTGCTCCTGAGGACAGCATACTAGTTTTGGTGGGAGCAGAACAGGCTGTCCAGTCAGAAACAGCTGCCCTCTAAGAGAAAAGAATTGTTGGGGTACTCAGGATCTATAGTGGAAGGATGCCATTTCTGCTCCTTCAAATCTGTCACCTATAGGGTTGCCTCATTCAAATGAGAGGTCCAATGCTGTTTGATTATACAGTATGAACAACTCCATTTTGAATATGAATACAATCTATATTTATGTGTTCTCCCCTCAGAATCATACGCTGAGATCCTGAATACAGCAACGTATATGTATAATGTGCCCAATCTCCATAGCTATGTCTCCCAGTGCTATCCCACAAAAACCTGGCAACACCCCCAACTCAGTTATTGGGGAGCAAGGGAATGAGTGGGGACATGCCCAACTATTTCCCTTTAGCTGGACATACTGGAAGAGGCATCTGCAGAGACCTCTGGCTGCCTTTGTATGCTTCCTGCAGTAGACATCCTTGCAGTGCAGAAAAAAAAAGATGTACATATTTCCACTCATTCCCCCACTCTCTAATAACATGGAAACAACTGTTTTGAGGTGGCTGCACTACTGGCAAGGTGAGTTTTGAGGGAAATTTCATGTCATTGTTGGAACATACACAGCAGCAATGGAAGTGAATTGCAATAGCGTAAGTCTTCCTTATATCATTGCAATTTATTGACTATGCCAGCCATAGAATAATAGAATCACAGAACAGGAAACAATGCAAGCTTATCTAGTCCTAACCTCTGCCACGCTAAAGCACTCCTGAAAAAATGGCCATCCAACCTCCATTTAACAACCTCCAATGGAAAGTTCTTCACCCTTTGAGACAAAATATTCCACTGTTAAACAGGCCTCACAGTTGAGAAATTATTCCAGTGTGGGATCTCTTTTCTTGTCATTTGAATCCATTGATTTGTGTCCTAGTCTTTGGGGCAGCAGAAAACAGGCTAGCTCCATCTTCTACATGACATCCCCTCAGATATTTAAAGATGGTTATCATGACACCTTTCAGTTTTCTCCAGGTAAATGTACCCCCCATTCTTCCTGGGGCTTGGTTCCTAGACCTTTTACTATTTTGATCATTTTCCTCTGGACACATCCCTTGCTCCCAGGATTTCCACTGCCATTAGGGTCATATACCTTGGTGTTGGTTTTATGGTATAAATATCTGAAACACACATTGCTAGATTGAAAGGATAGCATCTTCAGGTACAGTATAGTTTCCATTTTTATCAAATAAATTATGCTATAACATAATAATGAACTGTCACTTATTTGGTTTATTATCACACTCTTTTGCTTTGCTTTTTGTTCCTTCCCTGGGGAAGTCTGTTTTACCATTTGTGTTTTCTGCCTCAGGCCCCAAAATGTCTTGGGACAGCTGTGGTAGCTACTAGTATTTTTACCTTCTGGCATCTATCTGGCTCCTTCCATTGTGGTGTTTAAGTAAGTGCCTGTTAAAAACCCATCACTCCATTATGGGATATTTCTCAAAACTGATTGCCCTGTTCTCTTTCTTCTCATATTCTCTTTCCCTTGTGTGAGTCTATTCTCTGTAAACCTTTGGATTTGATATTTTCCTTTGTTCTGAGTGCAATATCAGTTTAGGTGTCAACACTTTGGGCAGCTATATTAACATCCTGGATGCCAGTAACAACAGCACTGTATTGTGTAACATGGTATCAGACTACTGAGGTCCAGTATCTTATTTTCAGTTATTGAAAAATGATCAAAATTGTTGAAGAATTATTACACTAAAAGTGAATTGTCTTGGTCCAAAAGTTAAGATTATTACTAATTAGCACAAGCCTGGTATCTATTCCTCTGGTATAAGGGAGTTAATGCCACTCTCAGAGCATTCTGGAAATGATAGTCCAAAAAGTAACTTTTCTAAAGATCAGGCATTCTGCTGTCAAGACTTAATTTTTTACTTCTTTTTGATGTTACAATAGAACTGCTGTTAATTGTAATCAAGTTGACTTCAGCTTATAGAAATCCTATGAAGGAGAAAGCTCCAAATCATCATGTTATCAACAGCTGCTAGGTCTTGCAAACTCAGGGCCATTGCTTTCTTGATTGATCCTATTTACCTGTAATGTGGTTTCCCTCTTTTCCTGCTGCCTTCTTCATTACCAAGCATTGTTGTCTTTTTTAATGAGTCTTATCTTTTCAGGATATGTCCAAAGTATGACAGTCTCAGTTTAATCATCCAGGCTTTTAGAGAGTGTTCAGGCTTGATTTGTTCTAGGAACCATATTTTTTTTTGTATTTTTAGTGGTCCATGGTATCCGTAGAACTCTTCTCTAGCACTACATTTCAATCAAGATGATTCTCTGTCTGCTTTCTTCTCTATCCAGCTTTCACAACTGTACACAGAAATCAGAAATATTATGGCACAAATTATCCTGATTTTGGTATTCAATGATAACTCTTTACACTTGAGGATCCTACCTAGTTTCCATAGCTGCACTTCTTTAGACATCTTCTGATTTCTTGGTTAGAGTCTCCATTTTGATTAATGACTGAGCCAAGGTATGGAAAATCATTAACTATTTCAACATCTTTGTCAACTACTTTAAAGTTATGCCAATCATTTGCAGTTCTTATTTTTGTTTTCTAAATGTTCTGCTGCAACCCTGCCTTTGTACTTTCTTCCTTGACTTTCTTCAATAGTCATTCCAAGTCTTTGCTATTTTCTGCTAGTAAGATTAGAAGTACTGTGGCCAATAAAAGCAAGTGTCTTGTGGCACTTTAAGGACCAAAAATTATATATTATTGTAGAAGCTTTCATGGACTAGAGTTCAGTGGTCCACAAACACCTATGCCATAATAAATCTGTTAGTCTTTAATGTGCCAGGAGTCTTTAATGTGCCAGGAAAGTTTACCAGTGACATGGGTACACTTCACATCTCAGAAAAATCTTAGCAGTTGGTGTAGTCTGTGTTGTTGAAATATGATCCAGCATTCCAGAACCTGATCTCTGTGTTGAATGATTTGATGAAGTGCCTTTATACAAAGGGCTAAGTTTATATATATTATATCAAGTGAAGACTAGTGAGGATGGAAATTGGCTGGAGGTAGAAACAATTCAGTTTTCCAGTAGGTGAGCTGACAGGAAGTTTGTTTCTTACTTTGTGTGTTTCCATTTTGAAACCCATTTTTTTCTCTGGCATTTTACAGCAGTGTATAAAATGTTTACAGGTTAAAGTGTTGCCATAGTCATAAGCAAGCCTGTAGTTTATGATGAAAGTAGAGACATCCGTCTTGAGCTGTGGCATTGAGTCTGTGTTGAAAATGCACATTGTTGTTACAGAACTCCCACTAAGGCATAACAGAACATAACTGGCTGCATCCTGCAAATATCTCTGCACGTATTCTATCTATGAGGAGACTAATCATTTTAATATAATACTGTTGGACACAGAACTACAACACATTAGGATGGTATCAGCTCCAGCATCACCACATCTGACTAAAATAATGGTTGTTATGGCAATAATAGAATAATTTTATTCCTTGAGCAGCCTTTTCAAATAAGACATTCAGAAGGCCATCCCCAAAATTGCTCCTTGTAACAGAAACATTTTTTGCCATTAATGATAAACACAGATTTGCATGCTACTGCAAATCTTCCAGACAGGTGAAAATACAACAATATCTACATAAGAACAATTCCTTTATTGGCCAACTGAAATGCAGAAAACACATCATGCAAGTTTTCAAAGCTCAATTGGCTTTTTCATCAGGCAAAACATGATGAAAAAACATACAGGAGAAGAAAAGTGATGATTGTAGAGTCTCAGGTCTACTTTTTTTGTATCAGTTATTGCTGTTGCGGTTCAAATGGTTTGGTGGGATGCCAGTTCAGGCAGGGCCACTCTTCTTCTTGGCCATATGGGGACTGAGACAAAGGACAGTGACATTTAAACTCTATTAGCAACAGTTAGGTAACTGCTTAAATTTCACTGTTTAAATTTTACTGGCTCAATCCCCACATGGCCAAGAAGGGGAGTGGCCTTTACCTGCATTGAGATCCCTCTAGAGCAGGGGTAGGCAACCTTTCCCCTTTAAGGGCCGAGGGACTTCAGCTCCCAGAAGCCTCAGCCATGTTGGCCAATAGTCCCATGTTGGCCAATAGCTCCTGGGGTTCTGGGAGCTGAAGTCCCTCGGCCCTTAAAGGGGAAAGGTTGCCTACGCCTGCTCTAGAGCAGGGGTAGGCAACCTTTCCCCTTTAATAGCCGAAGGACTTCAGCTCCCAGAAGCCTCAGCCATGTTGGCCAATAGTCCCATGTTGGCCAATAGCTCCTGGGATTCTGGGAGCTGAAGTCCCTCGGCCCTTAAAGGGGAAAGGTTGCCTACCCCTGCTCTAGAGCAATTGAAACAACATTTGATACAAAATGTTGGCCTCTGACTGTAATGTCATCTCTTATCGTCTCCTGTATGATGCCAATAGAGTTTTGAAACCTTGCATGATGTATTTTCTGCATTTTAGTTGGCTAATAATGGTATCACTTTTTTTGTAGATTTTGAGTGTTGTGTTTTGTGCATGCTCAATATGGCTAGCCCCTGTAGTTCTTCCAGATGCATGTGTGTGTGAAGAACAAAAACTGTCATTTTCATTTAGCCAGGTGAGATGTTCTGTTTGGACAGGCCTGATAATGACTTTCAGTTTGCATACAGATAAGCCATTCAGTCCCTTTTGTTACTTTATCCATGAACCTAAGGGCAGCTTCAAGTGTTAATAGCCTGATTAGGTGGGTATTGATAAAACAATATAAAAGACACAGATATCTTGTTTCAAACCGAAAGCAATCCTTGCTCATGGTTCTCAATGGACACAGCATATTGTCACTCTGTCCATGGCATCACTATGGTAAAAACCTGATTAATTATGCTGTAGCAAACTGGAACTGGTGCTAATCAGGACCTCCTGGATCTAGTCAGGGGAAGGTTGAAAGAAAGCAGACAAATGAGAATGAAACTGAAATGCATAGAAAACATGGTTGTGTGACCAAGTGATCTCAGCAATAGACTAAAGCAGAGATGTATGACATCTGAGGTTGGGGACTGTTTGCCTTCTCTCAGAGCTCAATGCCCCACTCCCTTATCTTCTCTAAACTGTCTGAAAGATGGCAAAGAGCACCTTTCAGTGCTTCAGACATGATATGATTTGTATTTAAAAGCTACACTATTTACAATCTTATTCAAATTCTTTTTCAAATACACGAACTGGCCTTCCAGTATTTGATGTGCCAGCAAGGACCTGGAAACCTTCCTCAACTCAAGAAAATCAGAAGGAGGAGGGATTATACCAGGCAAAAATAAGACATCCCAGAGACTATCAGGACCTTGAAGGCTTGGAGGGATATCACTGCTGCATACAATCCTGCTGTGGCAGTGTTAATGGTTAGAAAATTATTCTATGGTAATCAAGAATTTTGGATGAAGATAAAAAATATGAACCACTATTACAAAGAAATGCCCAGCACCAGTGGTGTATTTTGCTGTGCTTTTTAGAGTTGTTGCCATAAAATAGGCCTCGTATCTCAAAGCATCTTCAGAATTTCCTTCTAGAATTATTATTCACTGTGCTAGGCATCCCACTGAAAAACAATCTCTGATATGTTGGCTTGCTCTGGATAGGTTTATGCTAAAAATGCTTCTTTTATATAATATTGTTTTTACCTAAGTGGCAGGTATCTTAATGTCTGTATCACTACAGAGTTATGCAAAAATAAATAAAATAAAATAAAATAAAAACTGTTTTAAATGTCGCTTAATTTTTAAACAAAACTACACTAGATAAAATTTAGAATGTGGAAACATTTTAAAGAATATTTTATTATCATGCATTGCTGAAGTACTGAGCTTTTAAAATTCAATTATTTTTTCACATTGCAGCTGCCAGCTCATTCACCCTTCACCCACGCAGATTTTTACAAGGTTCCCTTGTGGCATCTCCTGCCTAAAAGATAATGTTTCAGAAATACCACAGGGGAAGGTGTTCTTTCAGCTGTGAGTTAGATCACTGCATAGGGGGTGCTTGTGGTATTGGACAAATGACTGAGAAAAGTTGTTGAACGTATTAACAAGGAATAGTAGAACTATTTTTTTCTATGAAGTGCTTATACATTTTAGCTACATACATAGAGGACGTTATCACACAGGGTCTAAAGCAGCCCCATGCCTGCACCATCACTGCATCATTCCGGATCCTTTGCCCCTGTGATCAGACGACGTCGCAGCAAACCCCGCCCATCCCTGCATCATCCCTGCATCATTGCTGCATCATTCTGGATCCTTTGCCCCTGTGATCAGACGACGTCGCAGCAAACCCTGCCCATCCCTGCATCATCCCTGCGCCATCGCTGCATCATTCCAGCTCTTTGTAATTCCTCTTTCAAAGAGGAATTATGGCTGCGCGACCAGAATCATTCCGGTATGGTTCTGGATTGATTCCATGCCACTTTTCTTGCTGCTTTGAGACCCCTGGTGTGATAACGTCCAGAGACTGGTATTGTTGGAGCAGGACCTTTTTGTGATAAAATTACTAGCTTGGTATACAAAGGGAATGCTGTAGATATAGCATATCTTGGTTTCATTGAGGCCTTTGACAAGGTCCCCCATGATATTCTTGCAAACAAGCTGGTAAAATGTGGATTAGACAATGTGTCTGTTAGGTGGATTTGTAATTGGTTGACCAGCTAAACCTAAAGGGTGCTTGACAATGGCTCCTCTTCATCCTGGAGAGAAGTGACCAGTGGGGTGCCACAGGGTTCTGTCCTGGGCCCAGTGCTATTCAACATCTTTATCAATGACTTGGATGAAGGAATAGAAGGCATTCTTATCAAATTTGCAGATGATAGCCAATTAGGAGGAGTAGCTAATACCCCAGAGGACAGGATCAAAATTCAAGAAGACCTTAATAGATTAGAAAGCTGAGCCAAAGTTAACAAAATGAATTTCAGCATGGAGAAATGTAAGGTACTGAACTTAGGGCGGAAAAATGAAATGCATAGATATAGGACGGGGGACACCTGGCTTAATGCAACTATGTGTGAAAGGGATCTAGGAGTCCTAGTAGACCACAAGTTGAACATGAGTCAACTGTGTGATGTGATAGCTAAAAAGGCCAATGTGATTTTAGGATGCATCAATAGAAGTATAGCATCTAGATCGAGGGAAGTAATAGTGCCACAGTATTCTGCTTTGGTAAGGCCTCACCTGGAATATTGTGTCAAGTTCTGGGCAGCACATTCAAAAAGGATGTTGAGAAGCTGGAGAGTGTCCAAAGGATGGTGACAAAAATGGTGAAGGGTCTGGAAACCATGCCTTATGAGGAAAGACTTAGGGAGCTGGGTATGTTTAGCCTGGAGAAGAGACAGTTAAGAGGGGATATGATGGCCTTTGTAAAAATATTTGAAGGGGTGTCACATTGAGGATAGAGCAAGCTCATTTTCTGCAGCTCCAGAGAATAGAACACCAAACAATGGATGCAAGCTACAGAAAAGGAGATTTCACTTCAACATTAGGAAGAATTTGTTGCCACTAAGAGCTGTGGAACACACTCCCTCAGAGTGTGGTGGCGTCTCCTTCCTTGGAGGTCTTTAAACCTGGATGACCATCTATTGGGGATGCTTTGATTGTGATTGTGACTGGATTATCCTTGTGGTCTCTTCCAACTCTATGATTCTATGATTCAGTGACAATAATAATGCTGTGTGTGTGTCTTTTTGTCTTCAAGTCATTTACAATACTAAATATGAAATTCCTATTACTGTTATTTTAATTTCATACTACAACTATGAATAGTGAAAAACTCAAGTTTCTCAATTTGCTGAGAGAGAGAAAGAGAAAAAAATAGTTATCTTATGTAGTCCAGGATTGTAGTAGAATCCAATAGAATTAGTATAAAAGAAAGTTACAACAGTGTATACAATGTGAAAGCTTTCTTCTTGAATGTATTCTTTCTTGCATATAAGCATATGCATGCACATTGTCATATTATAGAGAACTCTCTGTCAAAATGGGGAACATTATCAAATTCTGTGATTGTTTGATTTGTTGCACATAACGATCTCCTTTTATTAAATGGCAATAAAGAGCCAGTGTGGTGTAGTGGCTTGAACTTTGGACTATGAGTGGAGACCAGGGTTCAAAGCCCCATTCATCCATGGAAACCCACGGGGTGATCTTGGGCAATCCACATACTCTCAGCCTCAGGGGAAGGCAAGGGCAAACCCCCCTCTAAATGAATCTTGCCCAGAAAATCATGTGATTGGATTGTCTTTATAATATATTAATATTATAATAAATTTTTATTTATAGCCCGCCCCTCTGCACAGCAATCGAGGCGGGTTACAGCATTTAAAAAAACAACAAGTTAAAAACATTCCCTCAATCAACAACCCTCCCCCCTTAAAAATAAATTAAACTTGAAAGAATTAAAATACAACAAAATTAAAATACAACAAAAAATAAACAACAACAATAATACTAAAATCGGCGAGAAGATTAGGGACAGAGTAAATCCAATTAGAACTCATCCCTCTGAAAACGTTATTCTGGGAAGGCCTGTTGGAAGAGATCCATCTTTACTGCTTTCTTGAAAGCAGCAAGTGTCATAATAAGACGGATCTCGTCTGGCAGGCCTTTGGTTTGCCATAAATCTGAGACAAAAATCCAAGCATTGTACAACATTTGCCAACACACTCATGATAACATGAGAGACATGACATGGGATTAACCAGGGCCATTTTATTTAATGTCAACATAAACAATCATAACACTGTGTAGGATGTTACTAACACAGAAACTGCCAAGTACTCTTTTGAAATCTCTCTCTATCAATAGGCAGATGAAGATTCTGTTACACAAGCAACAGCTCTCTGTTCCTCATACTGAGAAGCAGACACCCCTTCAAAGTCCTGGAGAGCTTCTTCCTTGCTTTCCCTCCCTGAAAAATAATTAATAGCACACATATAGAAGTTAAACATTCCTGAGGCTAGTGGTAAATAATAATATATCAGGCACATCTCTTCCTGGACAGTTTAACCTGAATTAAGTAAAACTTATTACCAGTATCATGTCATATCAGATTATTTGCAGTCAGAATGAAGCAAACAGACAATTATTTTATATTTTTACTGGCTTTCCTTTGTTTGAGATCTATAGAGATACAGTATTTCCCATTCCTCCTTTTACATCCTAAAACCAATCAGGTTTTGTCTGACCATACTTCCTTCAGTGCTTCAGTGATTGGCTTACTTCCTTTGGATAGTGACCTAATCAGTACTGACTTTCTATCTCAAGATGTTAAGTCCTTTCAATATAGTTGGTAAATTTGTATTTACATGTGAAAGTTTAATATGAAAGAATATAGCATTTCAGTCTATAATAATAAAAGAAAGTGTGTCCAACTGTCTTTTGCTACCATAGCTCTGAAATTGTGAAATCTAGACATCTGAAACTTAGCATGACTACTAAGGAGATCCTAAGGATGTGTAATTTTTTTAAAAAAAGGATTCATTATTTTAATAATTTTAAATCTGCCTGTAGCCTATTGAACCATATAGAGTCACTAGGTGCCATTGGATCACTAGGCCACTAGGTGATAATTTTTTTATATTAAAAAAACCCTTGAGTTGTACTTGTTATTGCATTAGCTGGAAATGTTGCTTCATGTTATGTATTTTCTTTTTGATATTACTGTATGTCATTTCAGCATGGAAAAGCAGTGTACAAATGAACATGATGATGATAAGGATATTAATATATTTAGGTTTTTTTGTGGATTTTTCAGGCTATGTGGCTATGTTCTGAAAGAATTTATCCCTGACATTTCACCTGTAACTGTGGCTGGCATCACCCACAAAAAAATATGGATATCACCCATGAAAGCCTTCAACTTCACAGTGGCATCCCTAGGGTTGGTGTTATCCAGTGAGGTAACTCATGGTGTCACCCCCCTCACTGACCTCCTCCCATTTCACACTGTAGAGATGTCAAGACCATATGGCACCATGGTATGGAAAATGACATGGATGTGGCCACTGAAAGGAACTGGAGCAATGGTAACAGGGTTACTACAGTGGCAGCTGTATGAGTCAGCATTTGGAAAGCTGTGCATCATGGGAGGTCTGATGCAACATGCACAGTGGGTAAGACCAGCCAGGTACGCATCATGGGAGGCATGATGCAACAGGCCTGATACAATATGCACTGGGGATGAAACCAGCCAGGTTTCATTAGTGCATGGCTGTCACATGTTCCCAAGAAGACCACCTATATTTGGGAGAGACTCAGAATCTCTGTTGTTGGTTAGTTGATGGTTGGGGAAACACTTTGTTAATCCGTATAGCTGTGAGTATTCAAGACAGATGTCTGATACTCTATATTTCTCTTAAAGCCCTCACTGATTAAATTAAATACAAAGATTAAAGCCCTCACTGAGTGAAGTCTCGCTGTCCAGCAATTCATTTCTCCAAGCTGAAAGCAGCAGCCTTCATAGGGGAGGATTTTTCCTGTGCTGTCTGGAGCAAGATTCTTCACAGAAGACCATCTTCTGGCCATTCCTGCCTACGTGCATCAACTCTGTGTGTGTTGTTGATTTGTGTGATGTAGATGTAGCAGAGATCAGAAGACTGCTTCCTTTCACCAGCCATCCTGGAAATTCTGTTTCCATGAAGACACAATTGTAAATCCAAAGTAAAGCTTTATTGTTGCATAGTAAAAACAGAAAAGAACTATATACAATCCATCTTGCAGATGATAGAAACCATAGGATCACAACTTGTTGTTGCTAAGTTGAAAGCAAGGCAAGTTCTTAACAAAGAGAACAAGAGAATCCTTGGCCCAACCCATAACTCCACCTCCTGGGTGACAACCTACATAATGATAGGATGATCAGCTTTATCCCAGCCTCTAGACCAGCCCCTAGCTGTGTGTCACTCCCCATGTGACCTGGTTCTCATGCAAACCAGATGAGCTCATATGTTTACCTTCCAGCATCCTGTTTTCTCAGGCTTAACGTCCTTGCTTTGTTGTTCAGTGTGAGATTGTTTTGGCTTCACACCACCTGCATGCTGAGTCCTCTTCGTTTGCTTAGACACTTTTCTCAGAAGAGATTTTTTTCACACATCTCTACATTTCCATTTTGGATGTTATCACATGGGGAGTTGCGGGAAGAAAGTGGAAATAAACCGGATGAGCAGAAGACTTTAATTTATGGGATTTGTCCCGTTCCGCCTCATCTGATAACTAAATTCGAATTTAAAAGGGGGTTAATTCAAACGAAAACCTGATCTTTTCATTTTCGGGATTTTTGAGGAAATGAAAAGATCAGGTTTTTGTTCAAATTAACCCCCTTTTAAATTCGAATTTAGTTATCAGATGAGGCGGAACAGGACAAATCCCGTAAATTAAAGTCTTCCGCTCGTCCGGTTTATTTCCACTTTCTCCCCACTACTCCCCATGTGATAATGTCCTTTGACTGCATATCACATCCATATTCCAATAATCCTCTCCAAAATGTATAGATGCGTGAGGCATATTATTTACAGTATTGAAATTTTTCTTAGCTCATTGGTTAGAACTGTGCACTTAAGGTGCCATCCCAATTAGACGTGACATCTGTTCATGTCTTTCTATTCCCAAAGCCTTTGTGAAAATATCATCTAAATTGTGCTGTGTTTCGATGTACTGTAGACCCACAACTTCTTTCTGTATCAATTCTCTGACATTCTGATACCTCACACCAATGTACTTTGTTCTGCACTTCAAATTTTCAGCCTCTGATATGGCAATGCATGCTTGTGAATCCTCATGAATCAAAACAGTCTTAGAACAATTCTCATTTAAATCCTGAAGTAATTACTTAATCCATTGTATCTCATTGACTATTTCCGACAAAGCTGCAAACTCTGCTTCACTTGTATTCAATGCTACATTACTCTGTTTTCTACTACGCCAAACTACTGGACTTTCTCCAAACTTGATCAACAATCCTGTGACTGACTTTTTGTCATGTAATTCTGAAGCAAATGAACTATCTACAAAGCATTCCAGCCCAACCATGCTGTCATGTATCACCAGTTTCCAGTCTATGCTATCTTTCAGGTATCTCAACAAATGTTTGACTGCTGTCCAATCCTCAACTTTTGGACAATTTGATTTTCTGCTAAGCACGCCAACTGCAAACACAATATCTGGCCTAGTGTTGTTTGCTATAAACATCAAGCTTCCAACAATGCTTTTAAACAATTCTGGATTTTCAAACTCATTTGTTGTCTCACTACTGACAAAACCAACAGACATAGGGCTTTTCACTGTTTTAGCACTTTGCAATCCACATTTCTCAATCAGCCTGAGGAACTGCAGGATTGGTGGTGTTGTGGCAAATTCCCTTCTTTCTCAACCAGTTTCTCAAACTGTGAGATAAGAATTCTCCTCCCCAGTCTGTGATCAAAGACCCCACTTTGTATTCAAACTCCCCTTCAACCATGTTAACCCAATCTTTGAAACTCTCTGCTAGTTCACTCTTTTCCTTCAGAAGCATCACATAAGTAAACCTGGTAAAACGATCCACAATTACCATGAAATACTTGTTGCTCCCTAGCAACTTTTTCATTGGGCCTGCAAGATCTGCATGAATATATTCAAAAGGTTTTTGTGCTATGCGCTAGCTTCGTTTTGCCACAGGAAAAGCCTTCAACTTTATCCTGCTGCAAACTGAGCACTCCAAGTGATTTGAACAGGGAGACATTTTGAAATCTGGACACACTTCTCCCAGTTTCCCAAGACTATTGAAACCAATATGTCCCATCACTCTGTGAAAATAATGAGAACAATCTGAATGTAAAGGCACATTGTTAACAATTGCACACTCTGCCTTATCTAGCATGTAATACATTCTATCCCTTTTTACAACTTTTGCACAAACCTCACCATTCTTGGTGATCATACACTCCTCCCCTACAAACTGCAGTGCATACCCCTCAATGGTCAAAGCAGACACACTAACTAAACAGTTTTGCAATTTAGGCACATACAAAACATTATCAAAGTCTTTACCAAACTCAGGGATGAAAACAGTCCCCATTTGCTTGATCTCTCTTGCTGCTCCATCAGCCAGAGCAACTAAAGTCACATTGGAGGGTTTCTTACTTTTGAGAAGATCACCATATGTCCAGTGGCACCAGAGTCCAAAATCCAGACTAGGTTGACCACCTGCTGAGTCACACTGTCCAGCCTTTTGTAACAGCTGCAGTGCCTTCTTTAGTCCCAAAGTCCCTTGGTTGATTTTGTTGGGTCTTTTTCTTCTTGTCTGCTGCAAATTTCCTGCGATCCCGTTTCAGATGACTTGCTTTCTTGAGTAGAAACGTGTCCTCTCTTTGGACACAGCTGCCTTTTCCGCTTGCATCTCTCTGAACACTCCTTCTGAAGCATTTGTGGACCTTGGCACTACTTGTGGCTCCCTTTGAAATCCTGCCTTGAACCTGCAGAATTGGCTTTCTTCAAGAACTTTGGAGGCCACCAACTCCATTGTAATTTATGCTTCAGGAACTCCCAGAAGACCATGCAATATATTATCAAAGTCTCTTGAAAGGGACCCCAGCAAAATATAAGCTTTTTGTTCTCTTGGAAGTTGGACTCGTCTCATTTGCACTTGATTGAACAAGTCCTGCATCACTTCCAGATGCTTTTCTGGAGATTGACCTTTCTCCTTTTTCTGTGCATATAACCTGTGACACCACATCATTTTGGCTAGCACTGTAATCGATTGGTGAATGTCCCTCAGTGTATCCCAAATATCTTTGGCTGATGTTTTATCTCTCAAATAGTTTAATTCACGTTCTGAGATTGTTAACAGGATAGTAGCTCTTCCTCTATTATTTCTTTCCACATCCACTGGTGTGGGTGCCTGTGGAAGCCCATCTCAGACTATTGCCCACAAATTTTCCCTGACCAAAAGGGATTCTGTATAAGTGCTACAAGAGCTATAATTAGAGTCAGTAAGTTTGGGGAACTTGACTGCATCCATTGTTACACAAATGGCACTCAAAGGAGTCCTTGCAGCCCTTCCAGCTTCCCAGCTTCCTGCTTCCACTGTCTAGAGAGTGTCCAGGCTCAGAATACAGTCCTTTAAGAGCCTAACACATCTGTCAAGTAGCCAGAGAGCTTTTAAACCATGTAGCCCACCAGAAGTGTAGATGTTTACTTACAGCTGATGAATCCCAGAAGCCTTTTCTGCCCTTCTCTGGCACACTTCTCTGCTCTTCTCTGGCACAGCCAAAGTGTGTGGTAAAGCTGTCAAGAAAAATCAGATATACCACATGGTTGCACAGGTGCAGTGTAGCAATGTTGCTAACAAACCATTGCATGTAAATTGTGCACACTATTTTCATAGGGTATGGGGCACACAAGCTTCAAAAGTTTGAGAAACCTAGAGAAAGTATGCCCAGATTTCAAGGTGGAGCAATGCAACTGTTACCTTGATTGTGCACGGTGTAAAAGGGTGAAAGTCAAGGCTTACACAGTTGCCAAAGTAAGCAAGTGTACCACCCAGAGGCCTTTTCAGTATATGCAGACTTGTCAGGACCAAGCCAAGTCAAGAGCATGGGGGAAAACAGGTTTACCTTGCTCATAGTGGACCTACACACCTGGTATTCCTATGTTGCTTTGCTGAAAACCAAGGGTGAAGCTGCTGACCAGGTCAAAAAGTGGGTCAATGCCATTGAGAGAGAGTTCCCCTACAAGGTGGGCACTTTTGTAACTGATAGGGGCAGGGAGTTCCTTGCTAAAAGTCTGCAGCAGTAGTTTAGGCAAAAGGTAATTCAGTACAAAACCACCAATCTGACTTGCCCAGCCAAGGATGGTTTAGCTGAAAGGCGTATTGGCATGATTAATCAAATGAGGGATTGCATGCTAGAAGACACTGGGGCACCACCAAATTTGTGGGCAGAAGCCACAAATGTTGCATGCCATACCATTAACAGGATGTGGTGCAGTGCAATCAATCAAACACCATATTTCCTGTTATATGGGAGAACATTCAATTTAAAGTACTTGAGGATTTTTGGGCAGTTTGCCTCAGTACTAATTCCTCCTCAATTCGAAAGAAAAATGAACTTAAGAGCCAGAGGTTAAGGTTCGTGGGCTATGAGGGGAATAGTTATGGATTTCTATTGGGTAGTGGTAGAGTCCTGTACTCAAGAAGTGCAAGGTTTGAAATGCATGCTGGATGGGAAAAGATCCACAGTAGCCATGATGTTTTTGTAAAGTTGGCCAACAGTGGTACAAAAATCAAAAATGGAGGGGTGGATGCATCCAGGAATGTGAAGGAGGAGGAACCTAGTACTTCACATCAGCCTAGCACTTCTGTGAACACACAAACACACATACAAACACCAATGCAGGAACAAGTTCAGAGACAAGGCATCCAGGATAACAGTAGTGACACTGAGGATGAGCATGGCAGGACTAGGGTCATCATTCCACATAGAACACAGTGAGTCAGGAAACCACCGGATAGATTTGTTGTGCAGGAGGCATGAGCCTGTACTGTTGTGGTTGAGGAGCCTGATGGTTACAAAGATTTGCTCAGGTACCCAGTTGGTGAACAAGAGAAGTGGAATGTAGCCATGGATCAGGAATTTAGTGCATTGGTGGATAGGATAGTGTTTGAGGTGGTTGACAGGCCTGCAGGGCAGAAAGTGATTGGTTGCAGGTGGATCTATAGGAAGAAAGACATGTCTGATGGGACTGTGATGTACAAGGCCAGTTTGGTAGCCAAAGGATACTCACAGGAATGGTTTGAGAACTATGACAGGACGTTCTCACCAATGGCTAAGGCAGAGAGTCTCAGGATGGTGCTTTCTGTAGCTGCCAAAAGGAGGATAGTTGTTAATCACTTTGACTTTGAGACAGCATACCTCAATGCCACCCTAGAGAAGACTGTGTTCATGGATCAAGCTCCTGGGTATGAGTGTGAAGGCAGTGACAGGCTGAGGAAGGCTTTGTATGGACTGAAGCAAAGTGCCAGATGCTGGAATTTGTGCATATATGAAACACTAATGAAGCTAGGTTATTGGTGCAATGTGGCCAATGCATATGTGTACACGAAGGGCAGCATAATCCTGGTCATTTATGTTTTGTGTGTTGCAGCCAGAGATCAGGAGGAGATCAGACCAGTGCAACATGAGTTGGCACAAAAGTTTAAGCTGAAGGACCATAGACATCTGAGGAACTACCTAGGGATAGAGGTAGAAAGGATCCAGATTGGTGGTTTCAGGTTGTGCCAGAAAAGGAAGATAGAAAAGCTGGTAGAGAAGACTGACTTGAGTGAAGCCAAGGTTGTAAAGAGCCTGATGATGTCTGATTATCAGACCTTGGAATCAGAGGAGTTGTTTGAGATACCTGACTTGTATCACTCGGTGATAGGAAGTCTGTTGTTTTTGGCAAATAACACCAGGCCAGACATCAGCTTTGCAGTAGGGGTACTGACCAGGAGAGCTGCGAAGCCCAGACAGGTGGACTGGATGGCAGTGAAGAGCATTGTGCAGTACCTGAAAGGCATAAAGGACAGATGCTTGGTGATAACAGGAGGGATGTCAGAGCTGGAAGGTTTTGCTGACAGTTCCTTCACATCTGAGACAGCTGATAGGAAGTCAGTAACTGGACTAATCATCAGTTATGCCGATAGCCCTGTCATCTGGAGGTACAGAAAGCAAGGCTGCATAGCACTTAGTACAACAGAGGCAGAATTTGCCGCATTATCAGAGGTTGCAAATGAAATACAGTGGGCTAGGCAATTATAGAAAGATCAGGAGAGAACGGTGGTAAAGCAACTGTGGTAAATGTGGCATGGCAGAGTCAGAAAATCTAAAATGTAGGACCAAGTAATACATTGCAGTGAGATATCAGAATGTGAGAGATCTTGTGCAAAATGGGATGCTGAAGCTGCAATATGTTGGTACAGAGGACAAAATAGCTGACAATTTCATAAAGCCTCTATCTGTGGAACGCCACGAGAGGTTGGCTAGAAGGCTGGGTATCAGTGGTTGAGGCCTACATTACACATGGAACAAATGTAAGGACACATGGAACATATCACATGTCATTTTGGAGGGGATTGTCAAGACCATGTGGCACCCTGGTCTGGAAAATGACATGGATGTGGCCACTGAA
The DNA here is from genome assembly GCA_026167975.1 of Phrynosoma blainvillii. Classification (NCBI taxonomy): domain Eukaryota; kingdom Metazoa; phylum Chordata; class Lepidosauria; order Squamata; family Phrynosomatidae; genus Phrynosoma; species Phrynosoma blainvillii. The sequence goes on along the minus strand of JANUYF010000002.1, from coordinate 279,353,015 downwards.
AGGAACTGGAGCATTGGTAACAAGGTTACTACAGTTCAAGTGGCAGGTGCATGAGTCAGCATTTGGAAAGCTGTTCATCATGGGAGGTCTGATGCAACATGCACAGTGGGTAAGACCAGCCAGGTATGCATCATGGGAGGCCTGATGCAATAGGCACTGGGGATGAAACCAGCCAGGTTTCATTAGTGCATGGCTGTCACATGTTCCCAAAAAGACCACCTATATATGGGAGAGACTCAGAATCTCCATTGGTTAGTTGTGGTTGGTGGTTGGCGAAGCACTTTGTTGGTCTGTATAACTGTGAGTTTTCAAGATGGATGTCTGGTACTCTATGTGTGATGAACGAATGGGTTCCTGTTGAAAGCATGGCCCTGAACCAAAGGTAAAATGGCTGTGCGCAAAGCATTGCTAGAGGAAGGACTTGGGCAGTGAAAGCAAGAAATTAAATGACTTGGCCAGAGAAAGAATTTGCAAAAGAAGGAACTTGTACAAACACAGCATGCTCCGAGCTGCCTATAACATTAACAAGATATGCAATGGACATGAAGATCTAGGATGTTTAATATAAACAGATAAGACCTTGGTATGTTTTGGAACTATGGAAAACATGTTCTTCCCAAGAGCTGGCAAGACATGAGTATAAAGAAAGAGGATTTTCAGCCTCTCGGTGGTTGGCATTGAACCGCAGCAAGATGTCATCCCAACTCTTCGGGGATGGGCTTGTGAGTATGTTGTATAAACGTGTGTGTGGGTAAGAGCTCTTGATACTTAAAGTGATTGTCTTATTTGTTATGTCTTAATAAATGTTACATGCAGATCTGGTTTCCCATGTGTCTATATTGAAAATGCTATAGTCTGGGGTGGCTAAATTTCTCTCTGATTAAAAACAGAAAACCTTGGTGCATGACATATGTATCAGTGTAAATATTTGCAATAAAGATTAAAGCCCTCACTGAGTGAAGTCTCACTCTTCAGCTATTCATTCCTCCAAGCTGAAAGCATTAGCTGCATGTGGGAGGATTTTTCCTGTACTGTCTGGAGCAAGATTCTTCACAGAAGATCATCTTCTGGGCGTTCCTACCTATGTGCATCAACTCTGTATGTGTGTATGCTAGATCCTGCCTGTCTGCATACCCCAACAAGATATATATAGTGAAGATTTGGTTAGAATGTGATGTTTTCAAGAATTTTTTTTAATATATATATATATATATATATATATATATATGGTAGGTATTTGACACCCTTAGGGTGTCACCTGGTGCGGTATGCACCCCTCGCATCCGTAGTAATGCTATGGAATTCTGGGATTTGTAGTTTGTTGTGGCACAAGAGGTCTCTGACAGAGAAGGCTAAATATATCACAAAAAATACAACCCCCAGAATTCCATAGCATTGAGCTATAGCGGTTAAAGCATTGTCAAACTACATTAATTCTACAGTGTAGATGCAGCCAGAGGTCTGTAACCCAGGCAAAGCTGCAGGCTGAATGAGCATCAAGGTGGAGAGACAGAAGGTCTAGCCCAATAGTGAACGATAGAGAGGTAGGGAAAAGAAAAGAGAGAAAAGATCAAAGTGGAAAGGGTAGTACTAATGGGTTTCTAACTTAGGAATGGAAAAAAATATTAGAAAATATACAGAAAATAGTTGAAAATATGTATTTCTTTTTTAAAAAAAACTTTATTGTATAAAACATCAATAAACAATCTACAATCAATAGTTCAAACACATAGTTAACATTACATACCAATTTACAGTCTTACTATCTTACAATCTTACCATTTTACACATCCTTTATACCTTTCTCTTCTCATTTCTTCCTCCTTCTTCTCTCCTTCCTTCCACCATCCCCTCTTCCTCCTTCCAATTTCTTCTCCTCTCACCTTCCCCTCACATCTCTCTTTCTTATACTCCATTCTACTACTCATTCAACCTTCTATCCACATACTCAAACCTTCTACCTACCTTCATCCCTTCTTCTACCTTCTATAACCTTTTTAGTCATCTTCACTCCTCTCTTTCACACATAACTCCCTTATAACCGATTTCTTTCTATTATTGAAATCCTTTCATAACCTTCTTAGTGCCAAACTAATAATAAATATTTAATAATCTATAATCTGAAATCTTAATACCGATTTAATGATTTAAATCTTCTTTACCACTATCTTTTCTCCCTATCACTTATATTACAATATCATTCTTATACCTTCACCTGAATCCAATAAGCCTACTTATGTATTCACCATATCAAACTACTGTAACCTCTCTTATAAACTTATCCTTCTTTACTCTTTGTCATTTCCATTCTCACCCTTTTTTCCCTTTCCTTACTATCATCTCATTTATCTCATTTTTATTTCCTTATATTTACTTTTATTATGTTTCACTATATTATTTTATTTTATTTTTCTAACAGACTCAATATTGCTACATCTCCCCAATGTTCTCTCATATATTTGATAACCAATTCCCAATCTTTATAAAAGTTTCAGTAATAGGGTTAATTTATCAGCTTCTATCATATCATACAATTTCCACATCCAGTTTTCTTTCATGGGTATCTCTTCCCCCCCCCCCCCCCCCCAATTTTGAGCATACGCAATTCTGGCTATAGTCAATAGATAAAATAATACCTTCCCATTCTTTTTTTCCCCATTTTATCCTCTATTATTCCTAATAAAAAGATTTTGGGTTTTAGTTCTATTTTTGTTTCTAGAATCCCATTGATTATTTTTCTAAGAATTTTCCAATATTTTATAGCCTTTTTACATTTCCACCAGCACTGAAACAGGGTTCCAGGTGATTCCTTACATTTCCAGCATTCATTGTTAACTTTCCTATACATTTTAGCTATCTTGTCTGGGGAAAGGTACCATCTATGAAACGTCTTGTACCAGTTTTCTCTTAGCCCTTGTGACACTGTATATTTTAATCCTTTCTTCCACATTTTCCTCCATTGAGTCAATTGTATTGAATGTCCTATATCTTTGGCCCATTTGATCATTATATCTTTTACAACTTCTTCTTCCATTTGCATTTGTAATATTTTTTTATATATAGTAATCCTATTACCTTCTAATTTTTCTCCATCAAAATTTCTTCTAATTCCATTTTTTCTCTCCGGTATACCTTGGTTTTTTATGTCTACTGTTGCTTTCTCATATATTTGTCTGTATTGAAACCAACCGAGATTGTATCCTTTATTTTCCAGGTTCTTGACTTACTATTTTCATTTTCCCTCCTTGCTTGTCTGTGAAGTCTTTATATGTGACCCATCTATCGTCCCTATCCATCTCTTTTTCTATAAAACGCTTCCTGTGGGGATAACCACGTGGGTATTTTGTCCATTATCCTATCCTATTGAAAATCATATTAGAAGCATATTAGAAACATAGTGGGGTGCCTTTAGTTTAACTCTCTATATAGCTACCATATTGCAGTACCTTTGAGACTGAAACCAGCCATCATAATAATAATAAACTTTTGGAGACAGAGCATCAACTTGGAGAAGCACATGGACGGTTAAAAGAGCAGACACAGCTGTCTAGTGAAAAGCTGATGGACAAGGAACAGCAGGTTGCTGATCTTCAAATAAAACTTTCACGTGCTGAGGAGGAGACTTTGCATTATATGCAGCTCCAGCCCTCTTTCCACCGGGCTCCGTGGGCACACCTGTGGCGAGCGAGGGAGGCGGGGGAGAGACTTGCCATCCGCCGGGCACAGGGCCAACACCCTACCACCTGGCTCCGGAGGCATGGCGCAGCGCGGAGGAGAGAAGCGGGACCATCTGGGCCCTATTTAAGGCCCCCTTTGAGCCTTCCTTCTCCGCAGCCGGTGCAGGGGAGAGACTTGCTATCTGCCCTGCATAGGTCCAACATCTTTCCACCCGGCTTCGGAGGCGCGGCGCTTATTACGGGATTGTCTGGGCCCTATTATGTATTTTACATTGTATATTTTATTACTGCTATTACTGGGCCCCATTATGCATTTTATAATTGTATATTTTTATCATTGTCATTGATTTTATTGTTATTGATTTTGTTTGATTCTGTTGCTATAATCCTGTAATGTATATCGGTTAATTTGTTTAATTTGTTTATATATTGTTGTTGATATTGTTTAATGTATTGTAATATATTGCTTCATTTGTTATAAATTGCTGTTGTTCACCGCCTCGATTGGTTCACCAGAGGGGCGGTATAGAAATAAATCGTATTATTATTATTATTATTATTATTATTATCTTTACATTTTTTCCAGATTTTAAAAAGGGTTTTCGTTGTAATGTGATTATTAAAGGTGTGATTCATCCTCTCTTTGTCATATGCTAGATAAGCGTGCAGACCAAATTTTATTCCTTCTCCTTCTAACTCAAGAGATCTTTTATTCTCTAATTTCAACCAATCTTTTACCCAATCCAGACCACAAGCTTCAAAGTATATCCTTAGATCTGGCAATGCCAGACCTCCCCTCTCTTGTGCATCTTGTAATACCTTAAATCTAACTCAGTTTTTCCCCGTGCTAAATAAATTTTGAAGTGTCTCTGTGCCAATACATGAAAGGTTCTTTACTATTAATTATGGGTAACATTTGAAACATAAATAACATACGTATTTCAAGTGTTGAGAAATCTTGACAAAAAGAATCCTGGACAGATGGGAGTTTTTGCAATTCAAGATTTATTCTACACAAAATTTGCATGTGGTTGATTTGCACAGTAAATAGCATCTTTTGTGCAGGAAATAACTTTTTCTGCCCCATTATAATATTTTCTACATGGAAAATGCAATTTCCTATGCTGTTTTCTGTGCAAAACAACCATGAGCAAATTTCTTGTAGCATATGTCCTGAATTGCAAATAGGTTTCAAAAACTTTCTCACAGCAGGAGCAACTTATTTTTTCCAAGAAGAAAATTAATGAAAAATTACATTCCTGTTCTAACCTGGATGAAATCAGCTACTCTTGCTAGCATGCAGTAAAGATGCTTTTATCTAGTGGTTTGATGATGATCATGAGAATGCCTTTAGTACCAGATACCTAGGACTAGTTTAGAGATTATATGTCAAAACATAGCTTTGATTTTCAGAAATCTGTTCTAGTGTATGCCTGTATTATGCTGCTATCAGCTATCTGGAAGTCTGGCCTTACATTGCCAGGTAACTGACATTCTCTATAGGACATTAGCACTATGGAATTCACTTTCTACTGAGACCTGTCTTTATTCTGTCCTCCTGATCTTCAACAAAGTGTCTGCAGAGATTTTGTATTCACAAAGTTCTTTTGCTTTTGTTCATCCTTACTATATACTGCATCCCCATCCCCTTCCCCTCTGTTTCAACTTTTAATTGGATTTTATGTGATTTTATTGTATTAGGTAAAGCAACTTGAATGCCAGAAGGATTTTATTATATTATGTGAAGCTACCTGTGCACTTACAGGTCAAGGTGGTAGGGTGAAACACAAATTACGATAATCTTCAGTGAGATGGGGCAAGTAATTCTTTTGGAAAACATGTTAGAGCTGGCAACGTTAAATTATCAACAGAGCACAATGAATGAATAGCTAAAACAGGGCTGAGGAGCTGTTTCAAAATGTTGTCACAAGAACATAATTACATAAGAAGTATCTAAAAATTTATGGAAAGATGTGCTGGTTGTAACAGGTTAGGAACAGGAAAAGCTGGATGAACTGGCCTTCTGCTTATTTAACTGCCCTTTCAGACCTCTTCCACATGAAACCTTGATACCACTTTAGTGACTCTATCCTATGGAATCATGGGACCTGCTGTTTGGTAGGCACTAGAGTTTCCTGGCATAAAGCTCTTGATGCCTCATGAAACTACAGATTCCGTGATTCCATATAATGGAACCATGGCAATTAAAATGATAGCAGAATGCCATGCTTGTGTGTTTTATTTATTTATTTAACTTATATCCCACCTTTCTCTATGTACAGGCCCCAAGGCAACTTGCAGCAAAGTAAAACAAAGTACAGCTAAAGCTTGTTTGATACAAACATTTAAAAACCATAAAATAAACATTTCTGTTAAATGCATTTAAGCTAAAACAGTTTAAAAACACATTAATACATAGTAAAAAGGTTAGAAGCATAACACACCCTGTTAAAAGACCTTTCTCTCACACAGTAAAGAGACAAATGCATGCCTAACTAAAAAGATCTTTTCTTACTATCAGAAAGAGAATGGACAGAGGCCAACTGAGCCTCCCAGAGGAAGGAGTTCCACAATTTGGGAGCAGCCACTAAGAAGGATCTCTTCTTTGTCCTCACCAGATGATCCTGTGATGGTGGTGGGATGGAGATAAATCCCTCCCCTGAAAGTCTTAAAAGTTGAGCAGACTCAAAGAAGAAGATACAGTATTTCAGGCAGATTTGACCCAAGCTGCCTTGGCCTTTAAAGGTTATAACTGGCATTTTGAATTGTACCTAGATACAGACTGGTGGTCATGAAGTTGTTCCAATAGTAAGCCCAAAGCAGCAATCTAGATGCAGCATTTTGGACCTGCTGAGTTTCTGAACAGTTTCCAGAGGCAGTCCCACATAGAGTGTGTTACAGTAATCCAAGGATGTACTCAAGGCAGTTGTTACTCTAGCCAGAAGTGACATATCCAGGAACAGGCACAGTTGGTAGAGTGAAAGAGACCAGTCAGTTAGCAAATGTTGTGGTGAATATTCTCCCAGAATGCTCTGGATCAGGGGTCCTCAAACTATGGCTCGCGGGCCGGACTTGGCCTGCCGAGGCAATTTATCCAGCCCATGGCCCGCCGGGTTGTTGTTTTTTTGTTATGTTTTTTGCCACCGTGGTCTATGCAGACAGGCAGTCATGGGCTGCCCTGGGAAGTGGAGGATTGGGGTCAAGGCTGCCCAACTCCTCAGCCCTGATCCTCCCTTTTGCCACCTGAAAAAAGACCACTAAAATAGCGCTCCTTCCACAAGCCGCAAAAGGGGCTCCCGAAGAGCCATCATGCGGCTCTTATCTATCTCAGAGGAGGAGGGGAAAGGGAGATGAGAGCCCGGTGACCGACGGCCACCCCGTCCCTCTCTCCTCTCCCAGCGTTGCCTGAGGGAACTCCACCACTAGAGAAGGAAGGAAGGAGCCAGCTGACGAGATCGGGTGAGCTTCAAGGGGAGGGAGGGAAGGACAAGAGGTCGCAAGGGGGGGGGAGAATGAGAAAGAGAAGGAAGAGGAGGAGGGGAAAGGGAGATGAGAGCCCAGTGACCAGCAGCCGCTCCTGACCCTCTCTCCTTTCCCTGCATCACCTGAGGGAACCGTCTCACCTTCGCCCTCCCAACTGCCTCCCCACCACTGGAGAAGGAAGGAAGGAAGGAGCCAGCCGATGAGATCGGGTGAGCTTCAAGGTGAGGGAGGGAAGAACAAACGGTTGCAAGGGGGTGGAGAAGGAGAAAGAGAAGGAAGAGGAGGAGGGGGAAGGGAGACGAGAGCCTGGTGACCGGCAGCCGCTCCTGAACCTCTCTCCTTTCCCTGTGTCACCTGAGGGAACCTCGCCTTCGCCCTCCCAACTGCCTCCCCACCACCGGAGAAGGAAGGGAGGAAGGGAGGAAGGATGGAAGGAGCCAGCCGATGAGATAAAGTGAGCTTCAAGGGGAGGGAGGGAAGGACAAACGGTTGCCGGGGGGGGGGGGGAAGAAAGAGAAAGAGAAGGAAGAGGAGGAGGGGAAAGGGAGACGAGAGCCTGGTGACCAGCTGCTGCCCCTGTCCCTCTCTCCTCTCCTAGCATCGCCTGAGGGAACCCCACCACTGGAGAAGGAAGGAAGGAAGGAAGGAAGGAAGGAAGGAAGGAAGGAGCCAGCCGACAAGATAGGGTGAGCTTCGAAGGGAGGGACGAAAGGACAAATGGTTGCAAGGGGGGGGAGAAGAATGGTCACTTGGGTCGGGTCACGTGTGGCAGCGCGCCAGGTGGAGATGTGTTCAGAAGGGGTTTGCCTTTGCCATCTTCTGAGGCTGAGAGGGTGTGACTTGCTCAAGGTCAGGCAGTGGGTTTCCCTGGTTGAGCAGGGATTCAAGGTAGCATACGATGTTGTATGTATGTTGTCTGCTGTGTAAGCCCCAGTTCACTGTTGTGATCTCTGAGCTATACGAGGCTGAGAGGGTGTGACTTGCTCAAGGTCTGGTGGTGGGTTTCCCTGGTTGAGCAGGGATTCAAGGTAGCATATGATGTTGTATGTATGTTGTCTGCTGTGTAAGCCCCGGTTCACTCTATTGTGATCTCTGAGCTATGCGAATGTTTCCCCAAGATGTGTTCAGAAGGGATTTGCCTTTGCCATCTTCTGAGGTTGAGAGAATGTGACTTGCTCAAGGTCAGGCAGTGGGTTTCCCTGGTTGGGCAGTGCAGTCTGTATGTCTCTGTGTGGGCAATTTTATTGCTGGTATATTGAGATCCATCTTATTCCTACTGTTGACTGCTTTAAAAAAAGCAGTAAAGATGGTTCTCTTCCGGCAGGCCTTCCCTGAATAACATCCCGGCCCATAGAAATGTATTCCAGCTCTTTTGTTGCTTAACTGCTATTTATTTGTATTGTATTGTTTTCTTTTATCTTGTATTTTAATCCCGTTATAGTTTAATATATTTTTAAGGGGTGGGTGGGTTAGGGAAGGGGTTGTTTGACTGTTTTAACTTGTAATGTTCTTTTAATTTGCTGTACGCCGCCTCGATTGCACTGCAGAGAGATGGCATTATTATTATTATTATTATTATTATTATTATTATTATTATTTTGGTATTTTACTAAGAGCAATTTTGAATTCCCAGGAAACAATGATGTCAAAAAAGAGAAAAATTGACTCGGAGTGTAGGATATTCAATGAACAGTGGACTAATGACTACTTTTTCATGCAGTACAAGGAGAGAGCTGTGTGTTTGATATGTCAGAATGTAGTCGTGTCAGTGTTCAAGGAATACAATTTGCGACGACACTATCGAACTCATCATAAAGATAAATATGATTGTTTGGTCGGAAAAGCGAGAAAAGCTAAAATATTAAAACTGAAAAATACATTAACAACTCAGCAAAATATTTTTGTTATGCATAAGCAGCAAAATATTTCATCACTGCGAGTATGTTTTCAAGTTGCCAAGCTAATGGCATGCACTGGCAGACCATTCATGGAGGGAGAATTTGTTAAAGAATGCCTTCTTTCTGTTGTCAAAGAGATGTGTCCAGAGAAGGCTGATTTATTTAGTACAGTGAGTCTTTCAGGACCTACAATTACACGAAGGATTAAAGAAATGGGAGACAATTTGCATCAGCATTTGCGAAACTCCACAAAAATCTTTACCTATCTTTCATTGGCACCCAATGAAAGTAATGATATTCATGATTCTGCACAACGTCTAATTTTTATTCGTGGGATAAATGACAATTTCGAAGTCACAGAAGAGCTTGTTGCACTGCAAAGCATCAAAGGAACAACTACAGGAGAGGATATCTATGAAATGGTTTCCCAAACTGTGAATGGTTTGGAGCTGGACTGGGCTAAACTAGCCAGTGTGACAACTAATGGTGCTCCTAGCATGGTGGGGTCTAAGAAAGGAGTAATTGCTCGCATTAGCCAAGAGATGGACAAACATAACCATTCTCATCCAATAGCCATACACTGCCTCATCCACCAACAGGTGCTGTGTAGTAAATCACTGAAGTGGGACTCTGTTATGAAAACTGTGATATCTTGTGTTAACTTCATTAAAGCTAATGCATTAAACCACAGACAATTTCAGGAATTTCTGTCTGAGGTAAATGCTGCCTGTGAAGATGTTCTGTATCACATAGAAGTCTGCTAGCTGAGTCGAGGGAGAGTTTTGAGACGTTTCTATGACTAACTTTACAGATTACAGCTTTTCTTCTTTCAAAACACAAAGAAGTACCAGAGCTCAATGATGCAGAATGGAAATGGCACCTTGCCTTTCTGACAGATGTAACAGAGTTCCTTAACAGTTTCAATGTGCAACTTCAAGGAAAGGGGAAGCTCATCTGTGATATGCAATCACATGTGAAAACATTGGAAGTAAAATTAGGCCTCCTCATCAAACAAGTGAAGGAGGAAAATTTCTGCCGTCTCCCCACAACTCAAAATCTGTTAGCGGAAAAACCAGTGGTTGCATTCCCAAACAAAACATGTGTGGATTCACTGGAAAAGTTACAAAACGAGTTCCAACTTAGATTTAAAGAGCTTCACCTCTATGAACAGGACATACAGCTTTTCCGTAACCCATTTTCTATTGACATTGAAAATGTGGATTCAATTTACCAAACAGAACTAGGTGACCTGCAGAATTGTGACTCTCTGAATGATGCATTCAAGTCAAGCAGCCTTCTTAATTTCTATGCATCTCTCCCCTCTGAGACATATCCTAATCTCAGGAACCATGCACTCAAAATGGCAACTGTCTTTGGCAGTACTTATGTCTTTTTCCAGAATAAAACATCTGAACAGACATTTTCCAGAATGAAACATCTGAAATCTCCAACCAGATCTCGACTAACTGATGCACACTAGCATCACTTGTTATGACTAGCAGTGACAAATATGGAACTGGACATTGACCATCTCATTAGCCAGAAGCAGGCCCATAGTTCCCATTGAAATACCAGTAAGTTTGTTGATTTAGCTTTACTTGTTCTTCATTTTAAATATTGTATAATCAATGCATTAAAAGGAATGTGTTCCCATTTTGTTTTTTTACTTCAAAATATGATATGTGCAGTGTACATAGGAATTTGTCCTTTTCTTTTTTTTTTACTCCAGCCCTCCAGTGGTCTGAGGGATGGCAAATCGGCCCCCAGCTCAAAAAGTTTGAGGACCTCTGCTCTGCATATTCCTCTGCCATAGGTCCTCCGATACTCCAGGGCAGATGAATGAAGAAGGCAGTGAGAAGGAATGCACATGGTCTATACTGGATCACGGAACTTACTGTGAATGGAAAGATAGAAGTGGACACAAACTGATGTCTCAGAAAATGTGTTTCCAAAATATCTTTATAATTAATGCATTAAAAGGAAGATGCTAGAACCATTAATAAAACATCCCTACCTACTTAAAGAAAGAAATAATGAAACAAAAAGAGTTACAGGTTGAGTATCCCTTATCTGAAATGCTTGGGGCTAAAAGTGTCCTATATTTTGGATATTTTTGGATTTTGGAATACCCGTATATGCATATACATCCATAATGAGATATCTTGGAGATGGGATCCAAGTCTTAACATGATATTAATTTATGTTTCATATACACCTTATATACATAGCCTGAAGGTAATTTTATAAAATATTTTAATAGTTTTGTGCATGGAACAAAATTTGTGTACATTGATTCATTAGAAAGGAAAGGTATCACTATCTCAGCCAACCATGAAAAAAAAGTTTTGGTTTTTGGAGTATTTTGGATTCCAGATTCTAGATAAGGGAGACTCAGCTGGTAATTAGTCCTACTAAGGTGCTCTTTTTCTTCATTCAAGGGAGGAGGAGTGAATGCTGACAAGTTCTTGTCCTCAGACCTGAAAGGCACATAGTAAAGAACAATAGTTTAGAGTAGGGGCGGGCAATTACAGAATGCTGGGGAACATTTCTTCCTGTACCCTTTCAGCAGTCCACACCATCATATTTCAGGATGCCATATATGGTGTCACATTACTTTCAGCTATAATAATAATAATAATAATAATAATAATAATAATAATAATTTATACCCCACCTATTTGGGGGTCCAATCAAGGTGGCTTACAGAAATAAAATCACATATATCCAAAAAAGCAATCCCCCCCTTAAAACAGTATTAAATCCCACAATAATTAAAACTACAATATAAACAGTTAAAAAAATTAAAAATACAATATGACACCCCGATATTAGCCTCTAACAGTGTTCCTCGTCCATCCAAAGATGGGGCCACGTGAGGAACAATTGCGGGTCAGAATACCCTAGGCTGGGATGATTAATCTGGAAAGGCCTGCCAGAAGAGATCTGTCATGACAGCCTTTTTGAAGCTGTCTAACGATGTTAACTGACGGATCTCATCCGGCAGGCCATTCCAGAGTTTGCGGGCAACAACTGAAAAAGCCCTCTGGGAGGTAGCTGCAAGCCTCGATTTTTTGGGGCTGCAGCAGATTCCTCCCAGAGGACCGGAGAGCACGGCGAGGATTATATGGGAGGTGGTCCCTGAGATAGCTTGGACCCAAGCCATTTAGGGCTTTAAAGGTAATAACCAACACCTTGTACTGGGCCCGGAAGCTGATAGGCAGCCAGTGGAGGGACCTCAAAACCAGAGTAATGTGGTCCCTCCTAGATGTTCCCGACATAAGCCTGGCTGCCATATTTTGTACCAGGTGTAATTTCCGAGTCAAGCAAAAGGGTTGCCCCATGTAGAGCGCATTGCAGAAGTCAAGGCTACCAGCGTGTACACAACAGTCTCGAGATCCCTTACTTCCAGAAAAGGGTGCAGCTGGTGTATCAGCCGAAGCTGATAACAGGCGCTTCTGAGCGTTGCATTTACCTGATTTGTCATCAGGAACGACGAGTCAAGGAGCACCCACAGACTGTGAACACAGTCACTGGAGGAGAGTGTGGCCGCATCCAGGACTGGAGGTTACAACCCAATTCTTGGTTTTGGAGCCGCTACTGTGAGCACCTCCATCTTGTCTGGATTCAGTTTCAATCTGTTTTTCCTCATCCAGCCCATTACCCCTCGAAGATATTCATTGAGAGAAGAGATGCCATTAGAATTTGAGGCTGACAAACAAGACACGGAGCATACTGATAACACCCAGCACCTTAACTCCGTATAATCTCACCCAACGGCTTCCTATAGATGTTAAATAACATCAGGGACAAAATAGCTCCCTGAGGGACCCCGACCTGGTATTGCAAAGGAGCAGAGTGAGGTTCTGTGGAATGGTTGGTCTGCTCTCCAAACCATTCTGGGAAACAGAGGGAACAGAAGGCGGGATGGCTTTCAAACAGCAATCCCATCTTCTTTTGTAACATATGTTCCCTTTGTTACAACCATACCTCCCGTTCCCCTGCACAACTCCAATAGCCGCCCCCACCACATTCCTGGTCTCAGGGAGAACGGCAGGACTCAAGGCCACTACAGGACTGCAGTGGGTGGGACCTAAAATACCTCCAGCTGCATGACCTATCTGTTAAGATGACAATACAGATAGTAATGGCTGTATGGCTGGTAGGTAGATGTTAATGCCACCCACCCCCACATCGATCTTAGATTAACAAGCTTCAGGAAGCAGATGACTCGGGTGAACCTAAAGGCCAACGCCCACCTTCCCCGGCCTCTGCTCTGCTGTTGGTGCCACCACGTTCCTGGAGCAGATAGAAAGGGCCCTTTTATAAAATCCCAGCTAGGCTCTACAGGAGCCATGGAGCCACTGCCGAGATGGAGCTTCGGGAAGGGGATGACTCAGACGAGCCTAAGGACAACGCACACCTTCTCCAGAAGTCACTGTAGGTGTTGTCAATGGGCCCAGATTCTTTTGCTTGGCACCCGGACGCTGCCTCAGCTGCCGCTGGTGCCGGGGGAGGTGTTCCAGTGGGCTTTATGCCCACGTTCTCCTGGCTCTCGCCGCTTCTGAGGCTGCTGCAGGGCCGCCCAGGTGTTGTCAATGGCCCCAGAGTCCTCCACTTGGCCCCCGGACGCTGTATTGCAGTATAGATGTTTAAAACACTGTATTGCAATATAGATGTTACTGGGGTGTTCTCTGTCGCTCCCCTCCTCCTGGGATGGCTCCCAAGCCCCTCTGCTGCCTCCGCATCCGCGTTGGCGTTTGGGGCTGGATTTAAAGGTCTTGGCCCCACTGGTGCTGCCGGGTGTTAAAGGGGCAGTCCAAGCCCTTCAGATGACTCTCCACCACTCCCTCTCCTCCTGGGATAGCTCCCAAGCCCCTCTGCTGCCTCCGCGTCCGCGTTAGCGTTTGGGGTTGGATTTAAAGGTCTTGGCCCCACTGGCACTGCCGGGTGTTAAAGGGACAGTCTAAGCCCTTCAGATGACTCTCTGCCACTCCCTCTCCTCCTGAAAGCTATCACTTTGGCTGATTTTTCACAACTTTTGGAGTAGGTGGGGAGCTCCAGGGAGAGGGAGGGAAAGTAAATAGCTGTGATTATAGCTGTTTTGGGGTGAGCTTGGTTGATTTTCTGAGAAAATAATATCCCCAAAATTGGAATAAATCATTTCTGGATAGGGGAACATCAGGGGGATTTGGGGAGCACACTTTGCCCACCCCTGGGTCTGTGAAACAGGGTGACATGATGCTGTCATGCTTCTTCATGTGGTATGAGGAAAGAGAGGAGTGTTGCAGCTCAAGAAATGAGCAAATGTCTTCTCTAAAAGAATCAGTTAAACTTCTATATCAGCTTATTTTATTTATCTATTTACTTATTCATTGAATGTATACGCTGCATTTCCCCCAGGATGGAATCCAAGGCAGTTTACAGTAATTTGAAACAAAATTAAGTTAAAATCTTTTTTTACTTATGGTGACCCCATGAATTTCATAGGGGTTTCTTAGGCATGGAATAGACATGGGTGGTTTTGCCAGTTCCTTCTTCTGAAATGCAGGCACCTGGTATTCATTGGTGGTGTCCCACCCAAATACTTGTGCATTATTCTTGGCATCTCATTAAAGACTTTATGTTATTGGAAAGTTTTAGTTCAGGCCTAAATATCCTAAAGGCAGCAAATCCTGTCTGATCTTTGAAGATATGCAGGATCAGGCCTAATAATGGGATGAGAGACCACAAACAAACACCAGGTGATGTTGGCTATATTTCAGAGAATTGACAGTGAATAATTTTTTTGGTTTAGCATGCAGGTGCATGTGTGGTTAGCTGCACCATTGACCAATCACACCATAAACCTGTCATACAACCCATGATGTGAAAGTACAATAAACATGGCAGGTCACCAATAAAGCAATGGATGTAGTTAAACATATACAAACCAGACAGTCCAACATGGAAGCATGGGGTGAAGGGGGTGAAGTGTGCATGTATGGGGGGGGGCCTCCATGATTGTGCTTTGCCAATGGATCACTGGGTTCACCAATGCATTATACCAGTGACTATGTGGGCTGTCACATGGGACAGGCCACTGAGGCAGTGGGGTTTCCAACAGGTTTGGGAAAAAAACAGTATCTGCCCGATTTTTCCTGTCCATCTGCTCAGCCCCCATGTATCCATTTGACTTAACTGTTAGTTCCACAAACAATGATATGTAGATAATATGGACACTGAAAAAAAATAAGAAAGGTAGTCAGGTGAAAGAGGTATTAAATCTTCAATATACTAAGTGTATGTAAGACTATCATGAGAATTTCTGTGGAAAATGTAGGTAGAAATTGTGGCATGAAACCTTTAAGTGATTGACAGCCATGGCCCTGTGAAGTAAATAGGATGTAGATGGGACCACAAAATAGGACATCATGCAGGAATTGGCACAATTCCTACAACGGATAAACGAGGAACAGATCAGGATGGGTAGTGATGAGGAATCTTTGGAAACCATAATGTTTAAGGATCTATAATATCCATAGAACAGATGCCATCTTGGTATACAAATCTAAATGTAAATACTTGGGGACCAAAAATCTGATTCCAAAATCTAAATGTAGTTCTTCCCATTTAGCATGATGTTGTGCATCTGTTGCTTCAGTATAGTATTCAGAACTAGTAAATTGGAATTTTTCCTTGGACCAACTCATGCTGCTGCCTGCAAATTACTCAGAGCTTCTTTTGCTGGAAAAATATGTTGTTTTGTTTGTCAGAAAAGAAATGAAATGAAATGAAATGAAATGAAATGAAAAGGGTCTTGTTACCTATGAGAAGAATTGGAACATTTGATAAATGGTTTGGTACATTTTCACCCAAACAGATCAAATACAAAGCCACAGGCAAAAGGTTTTTTTATTGTTATTATTTGTGTCTGTCAAACCTTTCTCATTTTTAAAAATTTGCTTGAAAAAAACAAAGAGACAAGAGGAAAAAATGCCAGTGACTAAATGTGGCAGCAAATAAGCTCTGAAATGACATTGATCAAATGTAGGTGTATGAGGGTGGGTGGGAATAACTTGCAGGAAGCAATCTTCCTCAGGGTGAGATACAAACAGGTAAAGGAATAAAATGAGCAAGGAGTAATACAATCTTTTTTCCCTCTCAGAAAAGTCTGGCCTTGGAGCACAATGCAGTTCAATGAAAAAAAGAGTGTGTGGTGATATGAAAGTTTCACATATAAGGCTCTATTTCAGTTCTTTATACCCCTTTATTGTGTACTTTTTCTCATCATCAGACACTCAATAATACCAGCAGAGAGACATGCTGGGTGCTTGTATCTTCTTAAAAAAAACCCTCTACAAACAGCAGGAAAAGCACATACATACCCCAACAACAACAACAACAACAACAAGTATAGCCAATAAAACAATAGCTTCAGATCTCAGAGTTTATGGTGCTTGGAAAAGACTTCCTTTCTTTTACTGGAGTTCAGATGAATATAGATGGGCAAAACTCTAAAATATGACAGGACTTTTTGAATGGGACACTAGAGCTCCCTAGATAGGAAGACCTTTTTTAAAAGGAGAAAAGTAGTCCCTTTGGAATTCTGGCCATTGGTCTTCAATTCAGAGCTTCCCTGTTAGTCTTCTGCAACTCTGGTCATACAGATGTTTTTTATGGCCAATGGTCATGAATTCTGAGACCTGGTATCCCAGACATCTGAGGACCAGAGTATGAGAACCACTGTAGACTTGGAACCAAACTGCATAATCTCTATCCTTTTATTTTTCTACAAAAGGGTTCAAAAGCCTCATTCTTTTTCCCCTTCCCTTTTCTTTCTGCTCCATTTTACTTTTTTAAAAAGTCAAAGACAGTGGGAGGGTCTTTCTGCTCTCCCTCTCCTATTATAAAAAAATGGAAGAAGAGATAAATAAAAGTGAAAATAACAGAATGCTACAAGTCTGTCTTCATTTATTCAGTCCCACTGCATTTAGGAAAGGCTATTACCTAATAAGTGTTTTTACAACTGCAACTTTGGAGAAAATAAGAATAAATGTAATATAATAGAATAATAATTTTATGTTCTTTTTTATATGAGGACTAGCATATTTTATTTCCATATTCTTATTTTTAAGGAAAATTAGGTGGGTAGATTTCCTTCTGAAATGCATTTTAAGATTTCTGCTATATTAGACAAGGAGATCAACCACAAAAAATTAAGTCTTGATTATTACTGTCAGGTTGACTGGGCAGAATCCTCCTCCCTCCCTCCCCCTCCCCCTTCCTTCCTTCCTTCTTTCCTTCATAGAATCATAGAATCATAGGACGTTATCACACGTGGGCCAGTTTTGTTGTTAAAGAGATAATAAAATGGAAATGAAGCATCTCGAAAAGAAAGTCAAAATAGAGCTTAATTACACAAAAGCTTTTCACATGTAATTACAGTAATAACGGAATTAAGTTAAAAGCAGAAAAAAGACGTTTTTAACTTTGATACACAAGTGAAAAGAACCCGTACATGTACTGGAAATGGGTGTGTTTTGTGACAAGACTCCTCCTTTTCCAGGGCGAGTCCTGCATTTCCCAGGAGGAAATGTCAGACTGTCCTACATTTGGGGTTATGTCCTCCTGCACAGGTCCTAACCCCCTTCCGTTGGGGTTAGGACCTCTCAAGAGAGCAGAGGAGGAGGAGGAGGCTGGAAAGGCAAGGCAAGGCAAGCCGAGGCAAGGGAGGGATTGAGAGGGGGAAACTGTTGGTAGCTCCCATGCCCCCCCCATAAGCCTTTCCCCTTTGTAGGACCTGCAGGGCAGAACTTCATGGTGAAATGGAGCTCCAAGTTGCTCCACATGCACACCCCACACTTGCACCCACATCCCCCCACAGCTGCTGCAAGGGAAGCCTTCTTTCCCCTCCATCCCAAATGCCAAACTTCTCCTCCGTCCCAAACTTTTTTCTCCTGGGCTGCCTTCCCTTCCCTTCCCTTCCCTTCCCTTCCCTTCCCTTCCCTTCCCTTCCCTTCCCTTCCCTGGCACTGAGAAGGAGCCCAGGACTCTCCCTCCCTGGAGGCCCCTCCTCCTCCTCCTCTTGGCCCTCCTCCAGGTTTAAAAGAGAATTGTCTGTGCGTATTTGCTTTTGACATTACAGTAAATGCGAAATTACTGTAATTTCGCAAATGCATTTCCTCTAAACTCCCGAAATTAAAAAGATCTTGGATAATACCAGTTTCTGTCCAGTTTCTGACCAGTTTCTGTGTGACGTTGTGTGAAATCGTGAGGCACAAATTCAGTTTTTGTTTGGGAATTGTGTGGATTAACCAACAGATTTCCCCTGTGTGATTTCCATAGAGTTGGAAGAGACCACAAGGGCCATCCAGTCCAACCCCCTGCCATGCAGGAACTCCCAATCAAAGCATCCCTGACAGATGGCCATCCAGCCTCTGTTTAAAGACCTCCAAGGAAGGAGACTCCACTACTCTCCGAGGGAGTGTGTTCCACTGTCAAACAGCCCTTACTGTCAGGAAGTTCCCCTAATGTTGAGGTGGAATCTCTTTTCCTGAAGCTTACATCCACTGTTTCGGGTCCTAGTCTCTGGAGCAGCAGAAAACAAGCTTGTTCCCTCCTCAATATGACATCCCTTCAAATATTTAAACACAGCTATCATATCACCTCTCAGCCTTCTCTTCTCCAGGCTAAACATCCCCAGCTCCCTAACGGCCTCGGCAGACGACTAATAGAGTCGTCTTCCGGGCCCAGAAGAGGAGGGGCAGCCGCACGTTCGGCACCCCTTCCTCTTCCTGAGGTCGCCCCCGGAAGCGCCGGCCATCCGCATGGCTGCCGCTTCCGGGTTGGCCTCACGCCGCAGCGACTGCACTCGCCGCAGCTTTTGAGGCAGGGAAAGTGCGCCCGCCGCTTTTAGGGCGCACTTTCCCTTAAATCAAAAAGGAGCGCCAATTTGGCACTCCTTTTAGATTCGGTGGGGATGCGCCACAGTGAGGCTGCCTTGGCCCCGTGGCGCTGTGGACCAGGGCATCTTGGAAGCCCTCGTCTGCATCCCCCCTAAGTCGGTCCTCATAGGGCTTGGTTTCTAGACCCTTCACCATTTTAGTTGCCCTCCTTTGGACACGCTCCAGTTTCTCCACATCCTTTTTGAATTGTGGTGCCCAGAACTGGACACAGTATTCCAGGTGAGGCCTGACCAAAGCAGAATAGAATGGTACTATTACTTCTCTTGCTCTAGACACTATACTTTTACTGATGCAGCCTAAAATTGCATTGGCCTTTTTAGCTGCTGCATCGCACTGTTGACTCATGTTCAACTTGTGGTCCACCTGGATTCCTATATCCCTTTCACATGTAGTCTCATTCAGCCAGGTGTCCCTCATCGTATATCTGTGCTTTTCATTTTTCCGTCCTAAGTGCAGTACCTTACATTTCTCCGTGTTGAATTTCATTTTGTTAGCTTTGGCCCAGCTTTCTAGTCTGTTCAAGTCATTTTGAATTTTGATCCTATCCTCTGGGGTATTAGCTACTCCTCCTAATTTGGTGTCATCTGCAAATTTGATAACTATGCCCCCAATACCATCATCCAAGTCATTAATAAAGATATTGAATAGCACTGGGCCCAGGACAGAGTCCTGTGGCACCCCACTGGTCACTTCTTTCCAGGTTGAAAAGGAGCCATTGTTGAGCACCCTTTGGGTTCAGCTAGTCAACCAATTACAAATCCATGTAACAGTTACTTTGTCTAGCCCACATTTTACCAGCTTGTTTGCAAGAATGTCATGGGGAACCTTGTCAAAGACCTTACTGAAATCAAGATATACTATATCCAGTCCTTCCTTCCTTCCTTTTCTTTCTAGCATGAGTATAGCATTTAAAAAAAAAAACCTGGACTGCTATCAACAGTAATAAATTCAGTTTTCAAACAAAAATTGAACCTTCAAGGGAAAAAAGAACTCAACAGTAAAATGGATCAGAGCAATAGATAAGAGCAGAATTTGTAAAAACACACACACACAAAAAACCCAACCCAAAACAAAACAAAACAAAACAAAAATCAAAGGAACTACTCCAACCCACCTGTGATGCTGGCTAAGGAATTAATGTTTTCGCCATTCCTCTCTGACAGCTAGAAGCCACTGCTAGGGAGTCTCCTGAGGTGTCTACATGGGAAAAGAAGAGGAAGAGCAAAGTGCATTTACATTTACTGCTGAGCTCAGTCCCAAGATTAGGGTTTAGCTGATACTTGCACACACTGCTGACAGTGGCAGGCTTGGTGCATCACTAACCCTCCCAACTGGGTACATGGATAGAATGCAAGGAAACTCCCACCATTTTCTTCAACTATTATGTGGATTTCTCCTGCAATCTAGATAGGGTGGAGGATTGGGGAGAAAGTTATCTTGAAGCTACTGCAAACCAGATTACAACCCTCCATATTCAAAATTTTCCAGGGGTTGAGAGGTCCTTGATATAAATGAATAAATAATCATAGGTTGTAAAGGAATTTATAGAAAATACTAGGAATTTATAGAAAAAATCCATAATGCAACACATTTTTCTTCCTTCCTTTTCACTTCCTTTTAAAGGCACTATGTCCCGACCTATGTAGAAAACTAAAGTTCTAACTGTTCTTGAAGTGTCATGTATCTGGATCACTTAAGGATGGAAGCTACTGGATGATCTCTTAAGATGGTCACATTCCTACAGTATTATTCTTGTTTAGCCTTGTGCTGCATATGTTCTCAGAATGTGTGGAGGACAGAGCAACACTATGTGCATTAACTCCACTCTTAACATCCTTTCTCACAACCAACTGGGCTATTATCTTTAAGAAAATAATAATATAATGATAAGAAAAAACCATTTTTAACTGAGCAATGATAAGATGATACTCTGGGACCAAGGACATCATCCTATTACTGTTTAGTTATAGGTGGTTTCACCATGTTGTTATATGAATTCTTCTTAATGTACCAAGCCATGCCCCAAATGCAGTCTGAGATCTTCAAAAACTGATTGAAGATGGGGAAGTGTAGAGTTTATGGAGGGGTTGACAGGGAAAGAAAGAAACCTCATTCATACCACAGTTAAACCACAACTTAAGCAGGAAAAAAGAGCGAATGAAACCCTAGAATATTTAGGGCATGACTGAATATGGGATCTGGAACAACAGTTATGAGGTGTTTAAAGGCATGAAATCTATAAACCAAATAGGTTGACATTTATCAGAACTATTGGCACAGCTTGATGAGTCCTCTACTTAAGAGGAAAGCAAGCTTCAAGTGGGATCAAACTTGAAGAGAAGCCACAATAAAACATGTAGAATACACTCCATGACTTGGAATACTGTGTAAGCAGTATTCCCAGTTGTCTAGACAATTCTCTAAGCGTGTTTGGTGGAAAATGTGATGATTCCTCCTTCATTCCTTCTTGCTTAGTGCTGGAGCTATAGGCAATGGGAACAAGGAAAGTGGGGACAGAATAGTCTTTCTAGCCTTACGTTTAGCTCAGAATACTTGACAAATCCCTGAACAGGGCCTGCAACTGAAGATTAAACAAAACTATCTACCTAATAATAATAATAATAATAATAATAATTTTTATTTATATACCGACCTTTGGCGAACCAATCCGGGCGGTGAACATAATAAAATACTGCATACAGTGATACAATCTAAAACACATCAGTCCCCCCTCCCCCTTAAAAAAGCAAAAATATGGAACACTTCACGAATTTGCGTGTCATAATCAAGCTGGTAACTCCCCAGAAAAAAAAGAGGTGGCAATCTTAATTTTGTCTGGTTGAGATCCACAGGGACTCAGTCTCACATTTCTGATTGAACAAATATCTCACTTACAAATATTTAGAAATTCCAGTTGTTTCCATTCTGAATGTGAAGACATTTGTTAATTATATTTAATTCTTAATAAAATGTATTAAAACTAAATTCTTCTCCAGTGCTAGAGTAGAGTGCACCATTTTGAGATAATGGACAAAATGTTTTTTACATTTCTTAAAACATTTTATCCTTTAGATTATTCTCAATTTCATCACAGTGTAGATTGCACTGAACATTATATCCTGAAAGCAATTTTTAAATGCAAGCTACATTTTATAATACCTTTCTCTTTCAGGTGGCATTTACTTTTTCTTTTTTATTCCTTAGTCTTTCCCCCATTAATGTTTATGAGCAAATAAAAGTAAATAGCTAGTTCAGGTTGCTAGATCTTTTTAGGACTGAACAGTTATGGTCCAATCTAATTTAACATAATTCATGGATTTTTCTATTAAGAACATTTTCTTCTTGATGGGGTTGTGATATATGTCCTTGTTTCAAGATTTAGGAATAAAAATGGAAATTAAGTTCACCCCTTAAATGAGGTGACCCTTGTCATTCTTTCAAGTTGGAATTGTGAAATAATGGAACTTTAGGCCAAGCTTCTTTTAGGTGGAAATTTCAAAGCCACAGGGATCACTCCATAAGAGTTCCTCCACTGAAGAAAGTATTTTTGCTATATAGGGGAGTCGCTGCAAAAATGATACAATACGCCCATTTGGAAGGAAAAGGCCACAACTTTATTGACAACAGCTGAAATGTAGGGTTGGACCACAAAGCATGAGGTCTGGATCTGTCATCAATCAATCCTATACTGATCAATGAACCAGTTGGCTTGGTCATGGCCAAGCTTTGGGATGACAAAAGGGGTAACCGGTTAATTGCCCATCCGCATCTCAGGTGACTAGTTGATTGCATGTTCGCATCTCTACTCCTTGTCACTGGAGAATGCTGAATCAGTGTTGCTCCTGCAATGGCAATGCTGCAATGCTCCCAGCACTCCCAGGTCCCCGTTGGACTCCTGGTCCAGTGCTATGCAGCCCTGGAAACCATGGCCACCAGATCCAAGGCCTATGCTACTGCTCCTGGAAAGTTGTGACAGCACAACCCCTGATCCTGGCCAGAGGGGGGGTAAGGGTGGGGAGAGCCAAGCTGGAATGGTGCCATCCTTGCACATCACGTGGCCTTAAATAGGCCCTGGGACCAATCAGGAGCCAGGAGGGATGGTATCCAGAAAAGCTGCCAAATGCTGATAGCCACAGTCTAAACAATAAGCAAAATAACACCCCATGGACCTTGTGAAATTAAAGCAACAGTAAAGGCAAAATCCAGTACCAAAGGTCCGTGGTATCAAGTCAAGGGGTCAAAACAAGAGCATAGTCAAGTAGTCCAAGGTCAAGGGTTCAAGAGAAGCAAGATGATCAGGCAGTCTGAGAATCAAGGGTCCAAGCTGAGAAGAAAAAGTGAAGGTCAGGAACAAACGTACTTTCACCAGCAAACTCAGTCTCTGACAACCGGTTTGGCATCCTTCCCCTGTTTATATAATCAATTCTCATGAGCTCAGCTATTTTGTGATTAGCTGGTGTTTCTCATAAAGCCTCCTCAAGTGCTGGAGGCGTGCCTTTTCAGACCTTCTCTGGCTGAAGATTGGTATCTCACCCTCCTCCTCCTCCATCATGTCTCCTGGGCCTGGAAGCACTGCTGCTGAGATGTTTGGTTGCTGAGTCTCGTTTGAGGCCACAGACTCTGCTGGAGGTCTCAGGGAAGAATTAGGGACAGGCTCAGGTTTGAGCTAAGGCTCCAGCTCAGCTTCAGAGTCCTCCCCTGAGTCCTCAGCCAGGTTAGGAATGACAGGTAGAAGTTTCCACCCCTTGTGGCCCCTCCACTAATCACAGGTGCCACTTGTTTATGGCGCCACCCAATAGGGTGGCACTTCCACCCCTGGTGCCCTCTGGGAAATGTAGTCTCGGTGACAGGACAGAAAGTACAAACCTTCCTGCCCAATTGGCCAATCCCTGCCTGGCCAGTCCAATAGAAAGGGGCTCTGCTGGGGCGGGAGGCTCCCTCAACCAGTGGCTTCTCCGCCCCTCAGCAGCAACAAGTCTGGGCCGATGAGTCAGGAGGCTGCATTTCTGATGGTGGATACATCTCCTTCTTCTTCTTCTAGTATCTGGTATATACTAAGTCAGTGAGGCAATCAATTTATTCCAGATTTCAGTTCAAACTTTAAAGGAATTAGCCAGAGTGCTAAACCTATTTTGGAGATAGAGTTCAATACCTTGGTAACTCTTTTAAAGTCTGGACTAATGACCTGGAAACCATCAGCTGCCATTCCTTCCACCCAAAGCAGTGTCTTTGGATCCTTTTTTTTCTTTCAGAAGAGCATCTAATTTTATTGTCACTAGCACAGATGTTTCATGTTGTGATATTACAAAGATCTATGCCTGCATATTTACACAATCTAAAACTAAATCTAAATCCAAATTGCTCTCAGTCTCTCTAGGGTATAGTAGAATCATAGATTTGGAAGAGACCACAAGGGTCATCCAACCCAACCCCCTAACCATGCAGGCACACACAATCAAAGCATCCCTGACAGATGGTCATCCATCCTCTGTTTAAAGAACTCCAAAGAAGGAGACTTCACCACACTCTGAGGAAATGTGTTCCACCGTCAAACAGCTCTTACTGTTGGGAAGTTCTTCCTAATGTTGAGGTGGAATCTCTTTTTCTATAGTTTGCATCCATTGCTCTGGGTCCTGTTCTCTGGAGCAGCAGAAAACAAATTTGCTCCATCTTCAATTTGACCCTTCATATATTTAAACAGGGCTATCATATCACCTCTTTACCTTCTCTTCTCCAGGCTAAACATATCCAGCTCCCTAAGTCTCTCCTCATAAGGCATGGTTTCCAGACCCTTCACCATTTTGGTTGCCCTCCTCTGAACACACTTCAGCTTGTCAACATCCTTTTTTAATTGTAGTGCCCAGAACTAGACACAGTATTCCAGGTGAGGCCTGACCACAGTAGTATAGATTAGCATTATTACTTCCCTTTATATAGGGGGGAAGCAGAAGACGGGCGGCACTATAGTCACTATATCTCTATTGATGCAGCCTAGAATTGCATTGGCCTTTTTAGCTGCTGCATCACATTGTTGATTCATGGTCAACTTGTGACCTACTGGGACTCTAGATCGCTTTCACATGTTGTCTTGTTAAGCCAGGTGTCTCCCATCCTATATCTATGCATTTCATTTTTTTTCTCCCTACCTTTCAAATCTCCCTGTTGAAATTCATTTTTAAGTTTTGGCCCAGGTTTCTAATCTATTAACGTCATTTTGAATTTTGATTCTCTCCTCTGGGGTATTAGCTTCTCCTTCTAATTTGGCATCATTTGCAAATTCAATAAGCATGCCCTATATTCTTTCATCCAAGTCGTTGATAAAGATGTTGAATAGCACTGGGCCCAGGACAGAGCCCTGTGGCACCCCACTAGTCACTTCAGGATGAAGAGGAGCCATTGTTGAGAACCATTTGGGTTCAGCCAGTCAACCAATTGCTAATCCATCTAATAGTTGCGTTGTCTAGTTCACTTAGTTAGGCTCAATTTCTCATTGGAAGGAGGTCACAGAAAACAAAGTTATTCCATCCTAAATTTCACTGGTTGTAAAGAAGGCAAAGCATTAATAGCTCAATCCTATATACCAGACGTAGGAAACACAAGGCCTGGGGGCTCCTGTCCCTCCCTTGTTTATGTAACCCCACACAATTCCTCATGCGGTTGAATTTATGTTTGTGGGGAGGGGAGACTGCCCCCCCCCCAATATCTTTTTAAAATGAATAACTTTGTTTTCAGGCAAAATCAGGGTCTCTGACATCTTCTAGAATTACATAAAACCTCAAAACAAAACAAGAAGCCTGAAATAGATAGGGCCCAGTAGGTCCAGTGAAGGCAATGAACTCAGCCCCTGGCTACCATACATTGCAGGGATTGATACCATTAAATTGGGAGGGGGTACTGACTTCAGCATCGGAGGTTCTAAGAATATAGTGCAAGAGCATTCACTGGTCATTTAGTTTCAAAGACAACATATTACATTTGATGTAATTTGTCTATTAGTAACCTGGGCCACATGTCTGGTAGGTTTCAGGCCCATCAGTCTGACCTCAGATTTCAGAGCAACTCAGCTGATACTTTGAAGGAAAACCAGGAAATCATGCAGCTATAGTTTAATTCTGATAATGTTATGGTTGGGCAGGATGTAGTCAAACATAGCAGCATCCTGCTATCAGAAATGTCACATTCATTGCCTGAATTTGGAATACTACATAATCTTTTATGAAACTGCAGAAATTAAAGAAATTGCCATACATTTTAAAAAATATACCCACCCAATCTAGGGTAAATTTTTTTTAACTCCCAGTAGGATGATAAACAAAGATTATATTGTCATGCATTTGATATGACCTTCACTTTACACATCTTATTCCTTTATCTCCTTTGTTGCTACATATGGAAAAATTAGTGATGTAAAGAATTCTTGTCAAAATTCAAAAACACACGAAATATCTGTCATTTGAAGATTTCATACGTTTTTATAGAGAAGAAATTATTATAACATCTCGATCAACAGGTAAGAATTTTGTTTTTTAATAATTTACAAATGAATTAGTGTCTGATTTAATATTTTTTAAGGGGGCGGGTATTGGGTTTTTTGGATTTGTACTTTATGTATTTTTAATTGTTGTTAGCCACCCCGATTGTGCACAGAGGGGTGAGGTATTAATAATAATAATAACAATAATAATAATAATAATATAAAGTGAATGAATGGGACCTTTCAGCTGACAATTCGATGTCCAGGATTTGTATATTTTGAGTATTCATGTGTATTCATACTGGGTTTTGCTAGAGGCTATTTCCTTTGTGAGGGTGATGTCCTCCCACATATTTGCCCACAGCTTTGCTTTGAAAAACAAATGAGAACAAAAGGAGAGAGTATTTTGTGTCTAGGTGGTGATGCCCCCTTCTTGTCATCTCTCCCATTCAAATTCTCACAAAAGCAGTGGATAATTACTTCTGGTGAGCTAAGTGAACTTTATTTTCTTTGTTTTAATTGTTGTCAACAGAAGATCACTGCAGACAAGAGTCTGAGCAGCTGAAGGAAGTTGTAAAAGTATTCCCTGCTAATTTCTTCTCATTTGTTTTTCAAAGCAAAGGTGTGAAGTGAGCAATCATGGGAGAGAGTGCCTTGTCTCCTTTTGTACTGTTTTGTTTTGTTTTGTTTTATTTTATTTTATTTTATTTACTGTATTTATACCCTACTCTTCATCCAGAGAGGCTCTCAGGGTGGTTTACAGATAGTTAATTAGACATTTCCCTGCCCTCAAGCTTACAAGATGACCCTTGGGAATCCCTTCCAATGCTAGGATTTCTCCATGGCAGAATATCTGCTTGGCAGAAGAGCACATTTGCCATTTCACCCCATCCCTTCTTCTCTTTTGTGAGGGTCACAATCTCTCAGCCTCAGGGGCAGCCCATGGCAAAACTCCCCTTTATGTCAAGAAAATCCTGTGATAAGCTTGCCTTAGGATCACATCCTCCACTGCCATCCCGATGTTGAACATGTCTAGGTTGACCTTGTCACTACCCTGACAGAGAGAGACAAAATAACCTTTTGAAAGTAGGACTTTTGAAACAAATTATATATATATATATATATATATATATATATATATATATATATTAAAAATCGCTAGTTCTCAATGGATGAGAAGAAAAAACTCTTAGGGAAAATACATTTCCAATGATAGACGAAACACAATCCCATGAGCCATGGTGGTGTAATGTTGAAATCCAGGAGACCAGGATTTCAATCCCTTCTCAATCAGGAAATCCACTGGCTGACCTTGAACAAATCATACTCTTTCAGCCCCAGAAGAAGGCAATGGCAAAGCCCCTCTGAAAAAAGGAAATCTTGATAAGAAAATCATATGATAGGTTATCATAAGTCAGAGTTGACTTGAAGGCACATAACAACAAAAGCAACAATCCCATGCAAATCCTAATCCAGATGGCCTTTTTGTTCACTAATCTGCTTTGCATCTGGATTTTGCAACTTGTCCAACAGGTGAATCATCATTATTTCAATGTTAAAGATAGGGAACAGAGTAAAGATGACAGCTAAAGATGACAGCTAAAGAGGCTGTTAGTGGTGGTGGTGGTTATGATGCTGCTGCAGATAACAACAATGGCTTTGTATGATGATTGTGCTGATGATTTTGCAAAAGCATATCTTCAAAGGGGCTTCTTGATCAGTAGGAAAAGTTTCCCTGTTGCACTTTCCCTGTTACACTTGAGTTTGTCTTTGGGAAATAGGATGAGAGACTTTTGTGAACTCGAGGCCAGCAGCTTGTGGTTTATTAAAGTAATTGGAAAGAACTATTTGTGGGTTTTTCGGGCTGTGAGTCCGTGTACTAGAAGAATGTATTCCTGATGTTTCACCTACATAAGTGGTTGGCATCAGAAGATTAGCCTCTAAAAATTACCCTCTAAAAAGCATGGTTCCTTCAAATTATAAAAGCTAATAATTTCTTTTCAAAAAGAACATAGTACATTTTAAAAACATGGGAAATAACCTATATCTTCTTGAGAAAATAGTGAAAAAATGTTCTCCACTTGCCTTCTGAACAGCTGCTTAAGTAGTGACAGAGATATGAGGCTTTGCTGTGACCAAGGTCTGTTGTCATAGAAGGGGGCTGCTTTCTTATGAATGTAAGGGTTGTCTATACACAGAGGGAGAGAGTAATCCCAGTTCTAATACTTCAATTTGAACATTCAAGGTACTTTCTTTTATTTGGATTCTAATATCAGTAGAAAGTAAAACAGATGCTTCAATAACTTTGTAGAGGATCATCAGATTATTGGTGGCAATAGGCTT
Source organism: Phrynosoma blainvillii (assembly GCA_026167975.1). Taxonomy (NCBI): domain Eukaryota; kingdom Metazoa; phylum Chordata; class Lepidosauria; order Squamata; family Phrynosomatidae; genus Phrynosoma; species Phrynosoma blainvillii. Next base: position 279,324,196 of record JANUYF010000002.1, on the reverse strand, counting down.
CTCAGTTTTACATGAAAATTACACAGCCATTTGCCTGTGAGAAAAGCCAGAACTGTTGAGTGATCTTCAGGGAGTGAAAACTATTATTCTTTCCAGTATAATAGAAATCTAATATTTTGACAGATAGCCTTAGATATTTAGTAGAATAAAATAAGGATCTGGCTAGGGAAAAGTGTAAAACAATCTGGTTTTGGATGCTTTAAAGATGATGACCTTAATCTTTTGGTTATTTTCATAAAATGAACTTTCACCTTCAAACTGTTAACCAAATCCAGATCATAGAATCACAGAGTTGGAAGAAACCCCAAGGGCCATCCAGCCTAACCCTTTGCCATGCAGGAACTCACAATCAAAGTACCCCCCACAGATGGCTATCCAGCCTCTGTTCAAACACCTCAAAAGATGTCTTGCCTGTATTAAAAAATTAAGTGATGTTTTGTGTGGTTGTTTTTTTAAAAAAAGATTTTGTAAATTTATATTAGATCTGTCAGTCAAGTGTGGGTCACTTTTCTGTTACCAAGAGTTACACATCTTACGTTGATAAAACAGAGCTGAAAGATGAAAAAGTTCAGAAAAGGGGCTTTTAAAAATCCTAACAAAAAATCTGGAAGTAATAAAGCTACTATTTGCAAACTTGAATAGGGTGTCAAGCAATGGTGATAAGTATTGTTCAGTACCTTGAAAAAGTGAGTGCTTGTTTTGTGCTGTCTTTGAAAGATATAGTATTCATATTTATTTGAACTACAGCATTGACAGAATAGGCTTAAAAGGTGAGGCATTATGAGGAGCCCTACTCAATCTTCAGTGGGAATGGCAGGCTGATGTTATCACTGTCAAGAGCAATGCGTATTCTTGGTTTCAGTAACCAGGAAAATCAAGATACATTTTAAATGGTAGGTATTTTCTTTTAATGGCAAGAAAATATTTCAGAAATGTATCACATCAGCATTCTCAGACAGTTCGGCTCCAAAGTGAAGCTGTACTCCTGTTTATAAAGAATGTGTTCAAAGATGCAGCAAGGGCACATATTGGCAGCTCAAGAAGGGATTACAAGTGTAGTATGTGGGAAACATCATAAAACACAAACCTTAACCTGTTTATTTGGGCATATGCCTCATGATGTTCAATGGTGTAAATGAGTGTGATAGACTTGCTGCATGCCCCTGAACGATTAAAGGTGTAGCAGAGCTAGTGTAGGTTAATTCTACATGCAACATTCATGCTCAGCTTGCCTAGATGAAAATAATCACAATGGATAAATAACTTTAAAAAATATAACTTGCACACTGTCCTGCTGAGTCTGCTCTTCCAGTAATATTTGGCACAGCTTAATTGTTGAGCAACCAGTGCCTCACTCTGTCTGTCTCTTCATTCTTTCTTCTGCATCTGCTGGCTCCTCCTGTTCCTTAAAAGTGGGAGTTGGATCTTATTCCTGGGAAATCAATTTCTTTCTTCTTCTAGCTCTTGGAAGAGGGCAATATGTCTGTATAACTTCTTTTAAAGCCATTACAGAAAGAGGATCTAGTACCTCCTTAGATAATGGTATTATCTTTTTGTTTCCCTTCCCTTCTTGTCACTCAAAAAAAAATCACAATGTCAGTGATGGAAATGGTTGTTTCATCAGTCTGGAATATGAAATTAAATTCCATTAAGTGGAACTGTGTGTGACCTAACTGGGCTATGGATGGGGTTGTTAGCATTTGAGTCTTTTGTGGCAACAGTTGTACAAGAAATACTTTTTGCATGGTGTTATTGTTGTGTGTGTGAAGTAGCAGGGACTCCTTGATAGAGACATAATTGTGAATGCCAAAGAATAAAGGGGAAAGAATTACATAAACTCAAATAATGGTTAGGTTTTCATTTGGAGGCAGTGTCATTGCCCATAAAAAGGATTTCCCCTCAACAACTCATTGCTAAGGATTTGCCCAACACTGCAGATAAAATGGCTTGGATTCACGCTGACTTATATGCCACAGTTGATACAGTTCCTTTGGATGTAACCATGGTTCCTGCTGTCCAGTGTTGATGGAAACTTTTAATTTGTGCAGCCCGATGATGTGGACAGGACCCTTGGAGAGGTGAGAGCCACCACATGTGTACTATACCCTTGCCCCTCCTGGCTAATTAAAAAGGCAAGAGAAAGACTGGCTGAGAGGGTAACAGAAGTGATTAATGCCTCTTTACAGCAAGGCAGGGTCCCAACACACCTGAAGGAGGCTGTGGTAAGATCTCTTCTGAAAAATACCTTCCCTGGATCCTACTCTACTGGATAACTATAGGTCAGTCTCCAATCTTCTGTTTTTGGACAAGATGCTGGAGCATGTGGTGGCTTCTCAACTCCGGGTGATCCTGGATGAGATGGATTATCCAGATCCATGTCAGTCTGGTTTCAGGTCTGGTTATGGGACAGAAACAGATTTGGTCACCACGATAGATGACATACACAGGGAACAAGACAAGGGGAGTGTGTCCCTGTTGGTCCTGCTGGACTTCTCAGTGGCTTTTGATACCATTGGCTATGGTATCCTTCTGAGTTGCCTCTCTGGGATGGAGTTTAAAGGTACTGTTCTACAGTGGTTCCATTATTTCCTGGAGGAGCATTTTCAGAGGGTGATGCTGGGGGATTCCTGTTCAACTTCTTGGCCATTGGCCTGTGAGGTCCCTCAGTGTTCAATGTTGTCTTTTAAGCTATTTAACATCTAAATGAAACTGCTGGGAGAGGTCATTCAGAGCTTTGGGGTGCAGTGTCATCAGTATGTGGATGACACCCAACTCAATCTCCTTTCCGTTTGATTCTGAAGAAGCTGTCTCTGGTTGAACTAGTGCCTTCTGTCAGTGATGCACTGGATGAGGGAAAACAAATTTAAGCTTAATCTAGACAGGATAGAAGTGCTCCTGGTCAGTCAAAAGACGGATCTGGGAATAGGGACCTTACCTGTGTTAGATGGGGTTACATTCCCCTTGAAAACACAGGTTTGCACTTTGGGGGTACTCCTGGATTCAGCTCTGAGCCTGGATGCCCAGGTATCAGTAGTGACTAGGAACACTCTTGCACAGTTAAAACTAATGCACTAACTGTACCTGTTCCTAGAGAGATCAGAGCTGGTCATGTGGTACATGTCTTAGTTACATCCCATTAGGATTACTGTGATCACTGAGGATCTTCACAAGGTCAACTTAGACAATGAAGAAATAGAAATAGAAAAAGAATTCTCATATCTGGGATCGAACATTGATAGAAATGGGGACTGCAGTCAGGAAATCAGAAGAAGACTAGAATGGGGAGGGTGGCTATGAAAGAACTAGAAAAGATTCTAAAATGCAAAGATATACAACTCAGCACAAAAGTTAGAATCATACAAGCCATGGTATTCCCTATTACCATATATGAATGTGAGAGCTGAACAGTTAAGAAAGATGATAGGAAGAAAATCAATTCCTTTGAGATGTGGTGCTGGAGAAGAGTGCTGAGGATTCCATGGACAACCAAAAGGACAAACAAGTGGATCCTAGAGCAAATCAAACTGGAAACCTCCCTCGAAGCCAAGATAACCTAACTGAGACTATTGTACGTCAGACACATCATGAGGACTCTTTGGAAAAAAAAATAATGCTGGGGAAGGTGGAGGGAAGTAGGATGAGGGGAAGGCCATATGCTAGATGGATGGGATTTATTAAGAAGGTCAGGAGAATTAAGGGGTTGCAGGAATTAAGCAGAGCAGTGGAAGACAGAGGGTCTTGGAGATGTCTCATCCATAGGGTTGCCATGAATCAAGATCTACTCGAGGGCAGTTAACAACAACAAAATGTACTCTATGTGGGGCTGCCTTTGAAAACTGCTCAGAAACTTCAGTTGGGCCAAAGAACTGCAGCCACATTTTTAACTGGAGATGGCTTAGCTTCTTGGTAGAATGAGGAAAAAGACCTGCCCCCTCCATCCTTGCCCATCATGGCTGGCCATCCGGGAGGAGGGGTGCACTGAGGATGTTCCTTAGGGACATCATCAATGTATCCCTCAGGGAAGGTTATTCCGTCTTGCTTGAAGGAAGTGGCAGTTAGGCCGCTTCTGAAAAAACCTTCCCTGGACCCCCTGGATATGAATAACTATAGGCCAGTCTTCTTACTACCATTCTTGAGCAAGGTAATCAAGAGGGTGGTTGCTCTTCGACTCCAAGCTGTCTTGGATGAAACCAATTATCTAGATCCATTTAAAACTAGCTTTAGGACGGGATTTGGAGTTGAGACTGCCATATTTGCCTTAATCGATGGCCTTCATCTGGGCATCAACAGGGGTAGTGTGACCCTGTTGGTGCTTCTAGACCTCTCAGCGGCTTTCGACATGATAGATCACAGCATCCTCTTAGATCACCTGAGTAGGTTAGGAATTGGAGGCACTGCACTACGGTGGTTCCGTTCCTTCCTCTCAGGCAGATCTCAGAGGGTGCTGCTCGGGGACAGCTGCTCCATAAAAAAGGAGCTTATATGTGGTGTCGCGCAAGGTGCCATTCTGTCCCCAATGTTATTTAACATATATATGAAGCTGCTGTGTGAGATCATCTGGAGAATGGGGCTGGGTGTTATCAGTACATTGATGACACCCAGAGCTATTTCTCCATGTCTCGATCGTCGGCTGCAGTTCTCGATGGTGTCTCTCCTCTCAATGACTGTCTTAAGGCAGTAATGGACTGGATGAGGAAAAACAGATTGAAATTGAATCCAGACAACACAAAGGTGTTCACTGTAGAGGCCCCGAAACCAGGAATTGGGTTGCAACCTCCAGTCCTGGATGTGGTCACACTCTCTGTGAAGGACTGTGTTAGCAGTCTGGGGGTGCTCCTGGATTCGTCGCTCCTGATGACTAATCAGGTAAATGCGACAGTCAGGAGTGCCTGTTATCAGCTTCGGCTGATATGCCAGCTGCGCCCTTTCCTGGAAGTAAGGGATCTTGAGACTCTGGAGCATGCACTGGTAACCTCTCATCTGGATTTCACCAATGCGCTCTACATGGGGCTACCCTTGTGCTTGGTCTGAAAACTTCAGTTGGTACAGAATATGGCAGCCAGAGTGGTCTGGGGACAGCTGGGCCAAAGCTAACAAAATGAAATTCAACACGGAGAAATGTAAGGTACTGCACTTAGGGCAGAAAAACAAAAAGCACAGCTGTACAGTTCCATGCAGGAACTCCCAATCAAAGCATCCCTGACAGATGGCCATCCAGCCTCTGTTTAAAGACCTCCAAGGAAGGAGACTCCACTACTCTCCGAGGGAGTGTGTTCCACTGTTGAACCGCCCTTACTGTCAGGAAGTTCCTCCTGATGTTGAGGTGGAATCTCTTTTCTTGCAGCTTGCATCCATTGTTTCGGGTCCTAGTCTCTGGAGCAGCAGAACACAAGCTTGTTCCCTCCTCAATATGACATCCCTTCAAATATTTAAACACAGGTATCATATCTCCTCTCAGCCTTCTCTTCTCCAGGCTAAACATCCCCAGCTTCCTAAGTCGTTCCTCATAGGGCTTGGTTTCCAGACCCTTCACCATTTTAGTTGCCCTCCTTTGGACACGCTCCAGTTTCTCCACATCCTTTTTGAATTGTGGTGCCCAGAACTGGACACAGTATTCCAGGTGAGGCCTGACCAAAGCAGAATACAGTGGCACTATTACTTATCTTGATCTAGACACTATACTTCTACTGATGCAGCCTAAATTTGCACTGGCCTTTTTAGCTGCTGCATCGCACTGTTGACTCATATTCAACTTATGTTCCACCTGGATTCCTAGATCCCTTTCACATGTAGTCTCATTCAGCCAGGTGTCCCCCATTGTATAGCTGTGCTTTCGTTTTTCCGCCCTACATTAACTACCTTACATTTCTCCGTGTTGAATTTCATTTTGTTAGCTTTGGCCCAGCTTTCTAGTCTGTTCAAGTCATTTTGAATTTTGATCCTGTCCTCTGGGGTATTAGCTACTCCTCCTAATTTGGTGTCGTCTGTAAATTTGATAACTATGCCCCCAATACCGTCATTCAAATCATTAATAAAGATGTTGAACAGCACTGGGCCCAGGACAGAGCCGTGTGGCACCCCACTGGTCACTTCTTTCCAGGTTGAAAAGGAGCCATTGTTGAGCACCCTTTGGGTTCGCCCAGTCAACCAAGTACAAATCCATGTAACAGTTATTTTGTCTAGCCCACATTTTACCAGCTTGTTTGCAAGAATGTCATGGGGAACCTTGTCAAAGGCCTTACTGAAATCAAGATATACTATATCCACAGCATTCCCTTCATCTGCCAAGCTGGTAATTTTATCAAAAAAAGAGATCAGATTTGTCTGGCATGACCTGTTTCTCTGAAACCCATGTTGACTTTTTGTGATTATGAAATTACTTTCCAGATGTTCACAGACTCTCTGTTTAATGATCTGCTCCAGAATCTTCCCTGGTATTGATGTCAGACTAACTGGATGATAATTGTTGGGATCCTCTTTTTTCCCCTTTTTGAAGATGAGGACAACATTTGCCCTCCTCCCTTCCACTGGGGCTTCTCCTGTTTTCCAGGAGTTCTCAAAGATTATTGCCAATGGTTCCGATATTACATTTGCCAGTTCTTTTAATACCCTTGGATGTAATTCATCTGGTCCTGGAGACTTATATTCATGTAGATTAACCAGGTATTCCTGTACTATCTCTTTACTTATTCTATGCTGAAATTCTCCTATTCTGTCCTCTGCTCCATTATCCTCAGGTTGAGCACCCTTTGCCTTTTCTGAGAAGACTGAAGCAAAGAAGGTGTTGAGTAATTCTGCCTTTTCTCTGTGCCCTGTTAACTTTTTGCCATCTTCTCCACACAGTGGCCCTACCATTTCCTTCTTTTTCCTTTTGCTGCTGACATACCCCAAAAAGCCCTTTTTATTGTTCTTAACCTCTCTAGCAAGTCTGAGTTCATTCTGCACTTTAGCTTTTCTGACTTTACCCCTACACGTGCTAGCTATTTGCTTGAATTCCTCTTTGGTGATTTCCCCATTTTTCCATTTCTTATACATGTTCCGTTTAAAACATAGTTCAGTTGCTAGTTCCTTAGTCATCCTTCCTGGTTTCTTGAGACACCTCCCATTTTTCCTCCTCGTTGGCACGGTTTGAAATTGTGCCTTCAGTATCTCCCTTTTGAGAAACTCCCATCCGTCTCGAACTCCCTTCTCTTTTAGTATTCCTGTCCATGGGATCACCCCCAGTATTTCTCTAAGTTCAGTAAAATTAGCTTTCCTAAAGTCTAGAATGCGTGTCTGACTATGCCTGGCTTCTCCTTTCCACTGTATAATAAACTCCAGGAGGACATGATCACTCCCACCTAAGGATCCAACTACTTGCACCCCATTAACTAGGTCTTCCCTGTTGGTTAGGATCAAATCCAAAATAGCTGACTCCCTCGTTGCCTCTTCCACCTTTTGGACAATGAAATTGTCTTCAAGGCAAGTGAGGAATTTGCTAGACCTTGAGGATTTTGCTGAGTTTGACTTCCAGCAAATATCAGGATAGTTGAAGTCACCCATCACTACTATATTTCTCCTTTCTGAGTGTGTGGTCATCTGTTCTAAAAAGGCATCATCCAATTCCTCTGCCTGAGTCGGGGGTCTATAGTAGACTCCCACAATAACATCCCTGTTGTTTCCTTCCCCTTTAATTTTTATCGAAATGCTCTCCACCTGGCTTCCAGGATTGATGTCCTGGATTTCCTCACTGGTATAAATATGCCTGACATATAATGCTATTCCTCCTCCTCTCCTGTTTAGCCTGTTTCTCTTGAAGAGGTTATACCCCTGTATTTCTACATTCCAATCATGAGACTCATCCCACCAGGTTTCAGTGATGCCTATTATATCATATTTGCTTTGTTGTGCTAGGAGTTCGAGTTCATCTTGCTTATTTCCCATGCTCTGTGCATTAGTGTAGAGACATCTAAGACCATATGTCTCCTTTACTTGCTGCCTGTGCACATTTTTTTGCCTCCCACGGTTGGGTCCCTCTACTGTTTGCCTTGTTTCCTCTATGACAGTTTGACTATTTTTTCCAGTCCTTTTTTCTTCCAGGGTGCTGTCTCCCTTCCCCACATAACTCAGTTTAAAGCCCTCCTGATCAAATTCTTGAGACTGTTGGCAAAAACGTTTCTTCCAACTGGTGTGAGATGCAGCTCATCCCTTGCCAGGAGTCCGCCCTCATGGAACCGCAGCCCATGATCTAAGAATCCAAATCGTTCTTGATGACTCCATCTGTGGAGCCAATTGTTGACATCTGCTATTTTCCTCTCTCTTCCTGGACCGTGCCCTTCAACTGGCAGTAGAGACGAGATGACAACCTGTGCCTCCATTTCTTTCAGCTTCTTTCCTAGAGCCTCGTAATCCCTTTTGATGTTCTGAAGGCTGTGTCTTGCTGTGTCGTTCGTTCCCACATGGACCAAAAGGAAGGGGTATTGGTCGGTAGGCCTGACCAGTCTTGTCAGCCTTTCTGTCACATCTCGGATCTTTGCCCCAGGGAGACACAAAGGCCCATGGTTACTCCTGGATATGTTTTCCTCCTTTTTAATATGTGTGCATGTGTATGTTTTAAGAAAAGAGGCTGTAACTTTCAGCTTGAATGGTTGAGCTGTCTTCACATCAGAAGAGATATGGGCAAAGTATGGCCTTACAAATTAGGAGCATACAACTTCCTTGTTGCAACAGCTCAGTGTTGGTCTTGACCTATAAAGTCCTATATGGCTGTATGGCTTGGGTCCAGGTTATTTGAAGGACCAGACCATATCTCCCTTTACTAGCCCATAGAGCACTGAGATAATTAGGATAGGGCCTTCTCTCTGTCCCACCACCCTCTCAAGCTTGTTTGGTGGGAACAAGAGAGGAATTCTCAGTAGCTGCTTCCAAGGTCTTGAGCCTTCTCCCTACAGAGGCCAGGTTTGCACCTCCTTTTGGCAGCAGATAAAAACATTCTTATGCCACCAGGCTTTCTCAAACTGACACAGGTTGGACTTTAAATGCTGTGTAAAGTTTGCATAGAATTTTATATAGAGTTTTGAATACATTTTAAATGCAAATGTGCAATGTTTTTAACTTTTAAAATTGTTTCATTGTTTTTAAACTTTTTATCTACCTTTTCATGCATTGTATTGTTTTTAACTTGTACTGTTTTAAATTTTGTTTGCTGCCTTGAGTCCCTATACTGAGAGAAAAGTGGGGATGATGATGATGATGATGATGATGATGATATTCCCTTGGTTGTTTATTAGATATTTCAACATGGAGTCACTCATTATCAATAACTAGGTTGATGCAGTTACTCCATTTTTAATTCATTCACAAAAGGTGAGATACCCCAGGTTAGCCTGTGTCATTACTTTTCTAATTATCTGTGGCCAACTGGGAAGTAATGTTATTCTGCTCTAGAGCAGGAATGTATACTTGCATATGCACTATTTCTTTTCTTGTTTGAAATCTCTTGTACCTGTTTTGCCTCTTGTTTTCCCAACCATTTTTACTGGCAGTTGAGCTTGTCATTAGCATGTATCCTCCCGTTGCTACACCAGCTCTGTCTACATCCACAGTGTCTCCATCTACTTCTTATTTGAAAAATGCTAATGCCATCAATTTCTGTCTTTCTCTGTCTCAGTTAGAAGTAGGATAGTGGTCCATGTGTGGGAGGGTTGATAATACTAAGCCATTACTTTCCCTCTTTTTATAAAACAGCAACACCTTTATTTCTCTGACCAAAAATGCACAAAGTACAAGATACATTTTGTGCATTTTTTTGTTATCCCAATAAAGGTATCACTATTTTGTGGATTTTGGATGGTATTGTATTTTGTTGTATGGCCAACATGGGGCCTTTGCAGACTGCCCGAAATAGTGCAAATTGAGTCCACTTTAAATTGAGGCACTGACCTGGCTCAGTGCTAGGGAATCATGAGAATTGTATTTTTTCCTGAGACATTGAGCTTTCTCTGTCAGAGAGCTCTGGTGCCACAATAAATTACAGTTCCCATGATTCCCTAGCACTGAGCCAGGGCAGTGTCTCAATTTAAAGTGGACTCAATTTGCACTATTTCTGGCAGTCTGCAAAGGCCCATGGTTACTCCTGGATATGTTTTCCTCCTTTTTAATATGTGTGCATGTGTATGTTTTAAGAAAAGAGGCTGCAACTTTCAGCTTGAATGGTTGAGCTGTCTTCACATCAGAAGAGATATGGGCAAAGTATGGCCTTACAAATGTCCCTGGATTGCAATTCCTAGCATTCCTCACCATGCCTATGGTAGTTAGGGCTAATGGGAGTTTCAGTCCATTTGCACCTGGAGAGCTGCATTTTGGTCACCCCTGCTTTAGAAGTTACTATATTTCCACATCATCAGTATTCAATACACACACCACATATTGGGTCCTTTTGTTCCTACCTGGTGTTCACGTGTTTGTTACTCTGTATAAACAGAATATATATGTTAACACACTTTGCATATTGTAAATATCTGCAGAGTGATCAAGTGAAGCATGGGATATTCCAGTGTAATAATTGTAAAGAATGTCATATTTCTCTCTTGCCTTATAAGCAGTAAATAGGTTCTATTTTAATAACTGTAGTCAAAAATGTTACCATCTAAAACTAAGCCCCCTATGCATTGTAACAATTCTTTAAACCACTGCATAATTTATGGCCCCTGTGCACTTTCTCAATCCAATTTAGCCTACCATTAAAATATTTTGTAAAATATATACACATACATGCATATGCCAATACAAATACAAACCCATTACTTAGCCACTAAAAACCAGTGTTTTATGGGTGTAAACCAAGATACAGTGTGCAATGTCAATATTATTCTCAAGCACTCATTGATATATGTGGGCCTAATGGAATTATATGCATAAAGTTGGGGGGGGGGCGAATGCAGCTGGAATTTAATAGCAATTCTACAGCAAAAATTCTAGGAGTGAGTAAAATTGAACAAAGTTTAGCAGCAGGAAAGAGCCTTAATTCAAACTAAAAAGTAAGTCAGATAGAACAAACGAGAACAGGAATGGGGTTTTATATATTATTTATCTGAAATCCTTCATGGGTAATGTTTTGTTCCAGAACATGAAGAGTGTAGAAAGAAAAGTTTTGAAGTTTAAGGACGTTATCACATGGGAGCCGCGGGGAGAAAGTGGAAATAAACCGGACGAGCAGAAGACTTTAATTTACGGGATTTGTCCTGTTCCGCCTTGTCTGATAACTAAATTCAAATTTAAAAGGGGGTTAATTCAAACAAAAACCTGATCTTTTCATTTTCGGGATTTTGAGGATTTGAAAAGATCAGGTTTTCATTTGAATTAACCCCCTTTTAAATTCGAATTTAGTTATCAGACGAGGCGGAATGGGACAAATCCTGTAAATTAAAGACTTCCGCTCAGCCCATTTATTTCCACTTTCTCCCCGCAACTCCCCGTGTGATAATGTCCTAAGAGTGTAAAAGATCATCAGAGGAACCATGTTAATAAAATCAGATCCTGTGAATCTTTTTTGTGGTATTTGGATTTATTTTCCAGCTTCCTAAACTTTTCACATTTCCTGTGGAGGAGCATGACATTAGAGGGGAAGCCCCACCTTACCCCAAAAAGTCAGCTTGATGAAAGTCAGGACTTTGAAAATGCATCAATCTTAACATTAAACAACAGCCTTCAGGATGAGATGCACACATCCAATTGTAACATGTATGCCATCAAATAATCACTCCCAAAATTTCACATTTTTGAAGACATCTTATATTAGGCTTTACATACTATTGGTCCTAAGGGCTATACCTGCTGTTGGCTGGGGGGCTGTTGAGAGCAAATGTACACACAGGCAAAGGCACATGCACAAGCACACACATATGAGGATGGCTCAAGATTGCTGGGGTGAATGGATGTTTACTCTCACTCCCACTCTGTGATGATATTCAAGATCTCTGCGATGGAAGGAAGCTGATTTGTGTCACTGAAGGAGGAGCAGGCCAAAGCTTTCCTAGAGGTACTACAACAAGACAACATAGAGTTGTGAAAGAAGCAGAAAAGGCCTTGGATGATGGTGGCATGTGATCTATAGTCTGTGGACTATACAGACTTTGTTTATATAATTTTGTTTGAGAGTCTTTAGATATTTTTGAAATTCTAACATTCTAAAAAGAAAAGAAGAAACATTTGTATCTTGGTTTGATGTCTTACATAGTAAGCAAAACTTAAACCTCATTTTTCTAAGCTGGCTATCACAGGAAACTATGGCTTAATGAAACACAGTTTTTTCTCAGACAAGTGCACAGAAGGAGGACAGAAGGGTGGAGAAAGAGTGTGTTGGTCCAACAAACTATGTTTTTTCCAGACAGAAACTGACGTATATCAGCTAGGATGCTGTTTACGATTACATTGTACCATTTTATCAATAGTTCAAGATACCTGATTTGATTTCTCATGACTCCATATTTGATGGTTTTAGCCATGCAAATTGCCCAAAGGAGTATTTGCATATAGATAGATAGAGATGGAGATGGAAATAGAGATAGAGATAACTTTGTGTTTACATGTGTATGTGTGTGCACATGAACATGTAGTGTTTGAGCATGCATTTTCTCCCCATTGCTGTGGAAATCAGAGCCTTCCTAAAACTTCCTTTCCTCACATTACTCAGTGGTGGCTCTAATGTCAGTAGGGGCATTGAATCCATTTTGTGGTTTAGTTTGAATTTTGAAAGAGCTATCCAAACCTCTGAATCATAGCCCCCAATACAGATTATGTACCTTGGATAGCTTCTTAAAGTTCAACCTAAAACCTGGACTGGACTCACTTCTCCAGTGACATTGGAGACATTACCCTCCGCTGACTATTTTGGCCATGCAAGATCATTGAATCATAGAATCATAGAGTTGGAAGAGACCACAAGGGCCATCCAGTCCAACCCCCTGCCATACAGGAACTCAAAATCAAAGCATCCCCAACAGATGGCCATCCAGCCTCTGCTTAAAGACCTCCAAAGAAGGAGACTTCACCAACCTCTGAGGAAGTGGGTCCCAATGTCAAACAGCTCTCACTGTCAGGAAGTGCCTCCTAATATTAAGGTGGAATCTCTTTCCCTGTAGCTTGCATCCATTGTTCTAGTTCCTGTTCTCTGGAGCAGCAGAAAACAAGTTAGCCCTCTCCTCAATATGACATCCTTTCAAAAATTTAAACAGGGCTATCATATCACCTCTTAACTGTCACTTCTCCAGGCTAAACATACCAAGTTCCCCAAGTCATTTCTCATAGGGCATGGTTTCCACCCCCTTCACCATTTTAGTCGCCCTCCTCTGGACACACTCCAGTTTTTCAACATCCTTTTTGAACTGTGGTGCTCAGAACTGAATGCAGCATTCCAGGTGGGGCCTGATCAAAGCAGAATACAGTGGCACTATTACTTCCCTTGGTCTAGATACTATACTTGTTAAAATAATGTTGTAGGAGTGTTGAAAAACAGTCCTTTAAAACCAAACATCCAAACCTGGAACTTTCAGCAAAGCTTCTTTATTGTAAAAGAACAAAAGCAAAAAACCCCCCAAATAATAATAATAACATTTCCACTTTAGCCAAAGCTGGCTAAGCAGGAATAAAATCTATTTGCTACATGATTCAAGATGTGTTAGTAGCATCACCAAAAGAATGGTTTTATTAGTTCATTACAGTTCAAAAGCCAAAAAGCAAGTGAGTAACTTTCTGATTCTCAGCCCTCAGTCCCACAAGACTCCACCTTTCTGGGTGTAACCTTTACAAGCTGATTGGGTGATATTATGTGACGTGTACTAGTCCAACCCTTAATTACAATAACAAATCATGTGACTACATTTCCCATAACAAAAAAATGTGTTTACATAAACCATAATATAAACAAACCTTCTTTCCCATAGAATGGAGTCCTGTTAGCCTCCTGTTTTGGCTAAATCACACCTGGGACTGATAAACTGTGAATCTAGCTCTCAGAAAAACACCTTTTCACAGCATGGAAAAATACAGACACACATCTTTTACATTTCAACATTTTAACATTGACTCTATATCCCATTTAAACCTAACAATCCCCTCCTGAAATGTAAGATGTGTGTATGTTGTACACTAAACTAACCCTGTTGTAAAACTAACTTAGCTCAATGGCTAGGCCTAAACTTAAGACATGCCAAGTAGACGTGACATCTGTTCGTGTCTATCAATGGTCAATGCCTTTGTCAAGATGTCTGCTTGATTATGAATTGACTCAATGTATTGCAGACTCACAATTCCCTTCTGTATCATTTCTCTGACATTCTGATACCTCACACCAATGTACTTTGTTCTGCACTTCATGTTCTCAGCTTTAGCCATAGCAATGCATGTCTGAGAATCCTCATTTATCATCACTGGATCAACACATTTTTTATTCAGATCTTTTAACAACTGTCTAATCTATTCAATCTCATTAACTAATTCAGATAAGGCCCCGAATTCTGCTTCTCCTGTACTTTGCACTACGTATCTCTGTTTTCTACTTTTCCAAACAATTGCACTTTCTCCAAACTTAATCAACAATCCTGTCACTGACTTTCTATCCTGTAGCTCAGAAGCAAATGAACTGTCAACAAAACATTCAAGACCAGCTCGACTGTTTTGCAACTTCAATTTTCTGTCTATGTTACCCTTCAAATATCTCAACAAATGTTTCACTGCTGTCCAATCTTCCATTGTAGGACAATTTGCCTTTTTTCCAAGCATGCCCACAGCAAAACAAATGTCAGGCCTCGTGTTATTAGCAATAAACATCAAACTCCCCACAAAGCTCCTATACATCTCTGAATTTTCAAACTCCTTAGTCCCTTCACTATTCACATAACCAACAGACATTGGACTTTTCACTGTTTTTGCATCCTGCAATCCACACTTTTCAATCAAACTCTGAATTTTACTCTGTTGACTCAACAAACAACTCCCATCTTCACACCATTTAACATCTATTCCTAGATAAGACCTCAAAACTCCAAGATCTTTGACACTAAATTTCTGTGACAATTCCTTCCTAACTGCCTGAATTTTTGTTTTGAACTTGCTGCTACACACAAGTCATCTACATAAATCACCAAGATCACATCTCCTTTTGTGTAAACACATGCATCAGCTACACTGGGTCTGTAGCCTAGCTTCACCAACTCTTCATGAATGCAAAGGTTCCAGCTTCTGGCACTCTGCTTCAAACCATACAATGCTTTCTTCAACTTGTACACCGTACTGTCACTATTTTGCTGAAAACCCAAAGGTTGTTCCATGAAAACAGTTTCATCAAGACTTGTATTCAAGTATGCAGTCTCAAAATCAAAATGATGTACTATCTGGCCCCTCTCTGCAGCTAAAGCCAACACCAACCTCAAACTCTCAGGCTTTGCTGTTGGAGAAAAAGTTTTGTCATAATTCTCAAACCTCTGTTGTGCAAATCCTTTAGCTACCAATCTGGCCTTGTATCTCTGACTACCATCCGGCATCAGCTTCCTTTTGTAAACCCATTTGAAACCTATCACCTTGTGATTTGTAGGCCTGTCAACAATTTCAAACACCTTTTTGTCTACCAAAGACTTGAATTCCTGCTCCATTGCAGACTCCCATTTCTGCTTCTCTTCATCACAACACTCCTGTACTTCTTTGTAACTTTCAGGCTCCTCTACCATGACTACACAAGCCTTAGCTTCCTGCACTTTAAAACGATCTGGAGGTTTCCTAACTCTAGTAGTCCTCCTCAAAACTATGGTCCTTGTTCTTCCTTCATCATCCTCAGTGTCTGTACTTGAAGCTTCCCTGTCTGTGTGTCTCTTTGTTTCTGTCATTCTAGGTGCAGGTGGACGTGTGTGTGACAACTTGTCTGATGTGCTAGCCTCATCTTCTGAAGAATCTGACTCTTGCTTCACTGCCCCTCCATTTCTGGCAGGTGGTGGTGTCTGTGTTTCTAACTGACCTAGTCTGAAAAACACCTCTTTGTTTGAATGAATGTTTTCCCACCCAGAATGTTTCTCAAAGTTTGCGCTCCTGGAAAAAAAGAATCTGATTTCCACCCAGGTAAAACCTGTAACTGTTTCCTGTGTAACCCACAAACATCAAACGTCTCCATTTGGGCTGACCTTTCTTTCTGAAAGCTGCAGGTATGTACACATTTGCATACTGCCCAAACACTCTAAGATATTTTAAATTGGGTGGTCTCTTGAAAAGCATGTGGTAAGGAGTATTCTGCACAGCTGAATTCCAAGTGCGGTTTGTCAGGTAATTAGCTGTGAGAATAGCCTCCCCCCAAAGATGCTCTGGAGCATTGGCATCAAGCATCAAACAATCTTTTATTTGCTTCAGAATGGCTATTTTCCTTTCAGCCAGACCATCTTCAGCCGCGCAAGATGGGTTAGTAGTAAAATGTCTAATTCCCATTTTTCTTAGCCAATTGGTCAAATGAGTAGCCAAGAATTCTCCTCCTCTATCTGTGACCAAAGTTCCCACTTTGTAGTTAAACTGTCTCTCTATCATGTTCACCCATTCTTTGAACTTCTCCCCTGCTTCACCCTTTTCTTTCAAAAGAATCACATAAGAAAACCTTGTGAAGCGATCCACAATCACCATGAAGTATTTACACCCTCCCTGAGAGAGGGGGTTAATTGGCCCAGCAAGATCGCAGTGCAGAAAATCAAAAGGTCTCTGGGCTCTAAGTTTTGTTCTTTTTGCCACAGGATAAGCCTTCAGCTTAATCCTGCTGCAAACTGAACACTCCAAGTGGTTTGAGCATGGTGACATTTTAAGTTCAGGACAAACCTGCTTCAATTTCAAAAGATTTGGAAAACCAGCATGACCCATCACTCTGTGAAAATAATGAATGCAATTTTCATGCAAAGGCTTATTTTGTGCGACTGCACAACACTCTCTATCCATCATGTGGTACAGCTTGTCTTTCTTAATGGCTTTAGCACAAAATTCACCATCTTTAAAGATTAAACATTCATCCCCCTCAAAATTCACTTTGTACCCATCTGAGGTCAAAGCTGACACACTAACTAAACAATTTTGCAATGTAGGTACATACAAGACATCATCAAAATTGGTACCAAAATTTGGAATGCAAACAGTTCCCATTTCTTTAATCCTTGGCCCTTCCCCGTCTGCCAAAGCAACAGAAGAAACATTAGCTGGTTTTCTACTCTGGAACAGTTCGATTTTGTTTGCCATATGGGTGCTGGCTCCAGAGTCTAAAAGCCAGACACTAGATGGCTGAACTTGAGGCACACCATCTCGGCTTTTTATTGTAGCAACAAATCCTTGGTTAGCACTGTGCTTCTTTTGTCCACCAGGGGGACGTGGCTGCTGCTGCTGCTGTGACTGCTGCTGTTGTTGTTGCTGCCCCCTCCTGGTATCTGCAATCAACTTTCTGCAGTCTTTTCTTAAATGTCCAATTTTTTTACAATAATAACACATTTTTCCCTTTGAAATTGCAGCTTTTTCAGTTTGCATCTCTTTCGGAGTTCCCTCTGGGACATTGTGAGGCTTTGTAGTTGCAGACCCCTGCTTTCGTTGCTCTGCCTCAAACCTCCTCCTTTCAGCTTCCTGCATTTCTGATTCTCAGCCCTCAGTCCCACAAGACTCCACCTTTCTGGGTGTAACCTTTACAAGCTGATTGGGTGATATTATGTGACGTGTACTAGTCCAACCCTTAATTACAATAACAAATCATGTGACTACATTTCCCATAACAAAAATGTGTTTACATAAACCATAATATAAACAAACCTTCTTTCCCATAGAATGGAGTCCTGTTAGCCTCCTGTTTTGGATAAATCACACCTGGGACTGATAAACTGTGAATCTAGCTCTCAGAAAAACACCTTTTCACAGCATGGAAAAATACAGACACACATCTTTTACATTTCAACATTTTAACATTGACTCTATATCCCATTTAAACCTAACAATACTTTTATTGATGCAGTCTAAAATTGCATTGGCCTTTTTAGCTGCCACATCATACTGTTGACTCATGTTCAACATGTGGTCTACTAGGACTCCTAGATCCCTTTCACACATAGTATTGTTAAGCCAAAAGTCCCCCATCCTATATCTATGCACTTCATTTTTTTTGCCCTAAGCGCAGAACATTACATTTCTCCATGTTGAAATTCATTTTGGGCCTTTGCAGACAGCCAGAAATAGTGCAAATTGAGTTCACTTTAAGGGTTAGGGTTAGTGCTAAGGAACCATGGGAATTTTTTTTTTTCTGAGACATTGAGTCTTCTCTGTCAGAGAGCTCTGGTGCCACAATAAAATACAGTTCCCATGATTCCCTAACCCTAACCCTAACCCTTAAAGTGGACTCATTTTGCACCACATCCCCTTCATCTAGCAAGCAGATAATTTCATCAAAAGAGAGAGAGAGAGAGAGAGAGTGAAAGAGAGAGATATATCAGATTAATCTGGCATGACTTGTTTTTGAGAAACTCATGTTGACTTTTTGTGATTATGACATTCCTTTCTAAATGTTCCCAGACTCTCTGTTTAATGATCTGCTCTAGAATCTTTCCCGGTATTGATGTCAGACTAACTGGATGATAGTTGTTGGGATCCTCTTTCCCACCCCTTTTTGAAGATGGGGACAATGTTTGCCCTACTCCAGTCTTCTGGGACCTCTGTTCTCCAGGAATTCTCAAAGATTATTGCCAGTGGCCCTGAGATTACATTTGCCAGTTCTTTAATACCCTTGGATGTAGTTCACCTGGTCCTGGAGACGTAAATTCATTTAGGTTAATCAGGTATTCCTTTACTACCTCTTTACTTATTCTGGGGGGTTGCAGACTGCCAGAAATAGTGCAAATTGAGTCCACTTTAAGGGTTAGGGTTAGGGGGGAAGCAGACGATGGCGTCGGGGGTGCCGCGGGACAGTGCGCCGCTGGAGCAACGCAGCCACACCGCAGCGCACCGTCGGCGCCTCTGAAAGGAGCGCTAAATCAGCGCTCCTTTCAGAAGTCAGGGAAAGTGCGCCCTAAACGTGTAGGGCTCACTTTCCCTGACTTTTCCGCCGCAGCGTGTGTGGACGCTGTGGCGGGAGGTTGCCCTCGGCGCGCCGGCCGTGCGGAGGGCCGGCAGCTCCAAGGGCAACCTCGGGAGGAGGAAGGGGCGCCGCTCGTGCGGCTGCCCCTCCTCTTCCCTGCCTCCAAGACGACCCTATTAGTCGTCTGCCGAGGCCCTTAGTGCTAGGGAATCATGGGAATTGTTTTTTTTCTGAGACATTGAGCCCTCTCTGTCAGAGAGCTCTGGTGCCACAATAAACTACAGTTCCCATGATTCCCTAACCCTAGCTCTAACCCTAAAAGTGGACTCAGGGGTTTGCAGACTGCCAGAAATAGTGCAAATTGAGTCCACTTTTAGGGTTAGGGTTAGTGCTAGGGAATCATGGGAACTGTATTTTATTGTGGCACCAGAGCTCTCTGACAGAGAAGGCTCAATGTCTCAGAAAAAAAACAATTCCCATGATTCCCTAGCACTAACCCTAACCCTAAAAGTGGACTCAATTTGCACTATTTCTGGCAGTCTGCAACCCCCCTCAGTTTGCACTATTTCTGGCAGTCTGCAACTGCCCTCTGTACTGCATTTCCCCTGTTGTGTCCTCTGCTCCATTTTCCTCAGGTTAAACACCCTGTTCCTTTTCTGAGATGACTGAGGCACAAAGGTGTTGAGTAGTTCTGCCTTTTCTCTGACCTCTGTTAGAATTTCTCCATCTTCTCTATGCAGTGACCCTACCATTTCCTTCTTCTTTCTTTTGCTATGGACATACCCAAAGAAGCCCTTTTTATTGTCCTTAACTTCTCTAGCAAGCCTGAGCTCATTCTGCACTTTGGCTTTCCTGACATTACCTCTACATGTGCTAGCTATTTGTTTGAATTCCTCTTTAGTGATTTTGCTCTTTTTCCATTTCTTATACGTCTCCTGTTTAAAACTTAGTTCAGATGAAATTTCTTTAGTCATCCAACCTGGTTTCTTGAGACACCTCCCATTTTCCTTCTCATTGGAACAGTTTGAGATTCTGCCTTAAGTATCTCCCTTTTGAGAAACTCCCATCCATCCTGAACTCCCTTCTCCTTTAGTATTCCTGACCATGGGATCACTCCTAGTGTTTCCTTAAGGTTGTTGAAATCAACTCTCTTAAAGTCTAGAATGAGTGTTTGACTATGCCTAGCTTCTCCTTTCCACTGTATATGAAACTCCAGGAGAACATGATCACCTCCACCTAAGGATCCCACCTCTTGCACCTTATTCACGAGGTCATCCCTGTTGGTTAGGATCAGATCTAAAATAGCTGATCCCCTTGTTGCCTCTTCTACCTTTTTTTTTTTAAATAGAAAAATTTTATTAGAAATATTTAAAAACAAAAAAAACATACAAAAACAGTACAATACAATAAGTTACATACAAAAGTTACATAACAAAACAGACACATAAGACATGTTACAACAAAACAACACGACTACAAAACTACAAAACATCTACTTCCTCCGCCCTGCATTGGTTTATATTCTATTCATAATCTATCCTGACCTTATATTCTATCACTATTAACATCAAGCAACATAATGTATCTAATATAATAGAAACATTTCAATAAGAACTAATAACTCAAATGAAAAAGAAGGATAATAATAATAATAATAATAATAATAATAATAATAATAATAAAACAAATAAGTAATAATACCAGGTGCAGATTCATTATACATTATACACCTTCAGAAGAATAATTCATTTCATTTCATTAGTTCTAATATTTTAATAGTGACTAATATCTGGCTTAAGTTATTCTAATATTCTAATATAACCTATAATTTATAGTCTTTATCTTTAGACTATTAATATATAAATTCAAATCAATCTAATACAGTGATCAACTGTAGAGTATCACTAAAGTTTTTCTTTATATATGTATACCACGGTTCCCAATCTTTGTGAAAAATACTTAACGACTTGTTTCTCACTAAATATGTCAACTTTTCTAGTTCATATATATCATTCATTTTAACT
Organism: Phrynosoma blainvillii; assembly: GCA_026167975.1. NCBI lineage: Eukaryota > Metazoa > Chordata > Lepidosauria > Squamata > Phrynosomatidae > Phrynosoma > Phrynosoma blainvillii. Next base: position 279,303,121 of record JANUYF010000002.1, on the reverse strand, counting down.
CTCCATTCCTCAATTGTGGGGATATCCGGATTTCTCCAAAATTTAGCAAATAAAATTCTTGCCGTCGTAGTTAAAAGGAAGAATAATTTTCCACCTTTTTTTTTTCTATCTCATCTGTTGTTATATTTAATAAATATATTTTAGGATCTAATTTAATTTGTAATCCCATAATCTGTTCAATCTCTTTATTAATTGATTTCCAATATTTTTGTGAAGATTTACAGTTCCACCATAAATGTAAATAATATCCGGATGGTTGCCTCTTCTACCTTTTTGACAATGAAACTGTCTTCAAGGCAAGTGAGGAATTTGCTAGACCTTGAAGTATTGGTTGAGTTTGACTTCCAGCAAATATCAGGATAGTTGAAGTCACCCATCACTACTACATCTCTCCTTTCTGAGTGTGTGATCATCTGTTCTAGAAAGGCATCATCCAATTTCTCAGTCTGACTTGGGGGTCTGTAGTAGACTCCCACTATAACATCACTGTTGTTTCCTTCCCCTTTAAGTTTTATCCAGATGGTCTCCTCCTGATTTCCAGGATTTAACTCCTGGATCTCTTCACAGGTTTAAACATCCCTGACATATAATGCTATTCCTCCTCCTTTCCTGTTTTGCCTATTTCTTTTATAAAGGTTATAGCCCTCTAGTCCTACATTCTAATCATGAGACTCATCCCACCAGGTTTCACGGATATCTATTATATTGTATTTGCTTTATTGTGCTAGGAGTTCGAGTTCATCTTGTTTATTTCCTATACTCTATGCATTAATGTAGAGACATCTAAGAGCATGGGTCCTCCCCACTTGCTGCCTGTGTGAAGTTTTTTGCCTCCCATTGTTAGGTCTTTGCATCATTTGCCTTGTTCCCTCTATAACACTTTGACTATTATCTCCAGCGCATGATGTACTCCTTCCTTCCAAGATGCCTTCCAAGATACTGTCTCCCTCCCCCACATGACTCACTTTAAAGCCCTCCTGATCAAATGTTTGTAGTTATTGGTAAAAATGTTTTTGCCAACTGGTGTGAGGTGCAGCCCACATTGTCCCAGATACCATGGCTAACATTAGGCACTGCATCTGGGGCAATGCAACATGACAGCAGGTGGTACCTTACAGATATCCAAATACTGACTGGGGAAAACTGGTGATGAGAGCAAATGGCTGTTCTGGCAGGCCATGGTGCTCTAGAGTGGAGGCAAAGCAGCATTTGGCCCTGTTCAATCCTCACTAGTTACCATTTCAGATTACACCAAATTTAGCTTCCAAGGCCAAGAATTGCATTTCGGTCAGGCATTTTATTTGGGGTAATATAAGATGGTGGTCAGGTGCAGATCTAAGCTAAGCCCAGACTCAAGTGTACTTCAGAAGTTCTGTTCAGTAGGCTTGGGGATGAGCCCCTCTGACCTTGTAGGGTCTTGGCAATTACTTCACCATGCTGACCTTTGGTGAGATAGCAAAGTTCAGTAGGAAAACATAATTTAAAATGCTATAAAAGAGGTCTTCTTATTAGACTCTAACTGCATCCAAGAAATGAAAATAAACCATAAGAGAACAGGGCTTGGTAAAATATCATCCACTAGGTTTTTAGAATGTGGCTTAATTTGTGTGTGACTCAGAACCTTCTATAGCAGCTTCCACAATCCACGTTTGATGCTTACAATTGACCTCAACACCACCAGCTCTTTTGGAGCTCAGAAGCCCCCAATGAGTGGAAATAAGGAGCTCAGATATTGTGCCATGTCACATTATATATGGGACCTGGGTTTAGATTCAATAGGGACTTTTCTAAGTCTTTACTCTGTGCACTGCATCGCCCCTCCTCTTTCTCAATCCCCCTCCCTCTTTCATTAATTTGCTCACTCTCACTGTCACTCCCTTGCTTTTAAGCAAACAAATCAACAAAGTAGTTCAAGGCAAAAAACAAAAAAACAAAACAAAAGGATGTGTTAAGCAGCAGCAAAGGATCAGCTAGAACAGTCTTGGCAAGCAAGCAAATCTGAAGTAAATCTTAGAGGTGGGTGTGCTTATGACTCATGCATGTGACAGGTGCCCATTCAAAAAGAGGAAAAACTCTCATGCTCAAGTTCAGTGCATTTATATACTTTAAAATGGAGATAGGCAAAGCATAACATGTTAACTGCATGCACCTTATGGGTGTTTATCTTGCCCTCAGTAACTCCCATGTGGAAAATGGGGGAATGGGGTTTTCTTGAGTTCTTTCAGTGCCTCTCAACCCCATAATTAAAACTAGACAAGGATGTCCAATCACTTCTCGTTTTCAGTTTTTATTTAAAGGATTTTTCTGAGCCTAGAGAAACTTGGTGTGAGAGCTCAGGATGCAAATTTGACCCCACCAAGTTTATTTACTTTTACTTTAGAACAAGACTACAAAGGACTCAGGGCCATTGCAGACTGTCCTAAAGGGCCAGCCTGGGGGTGGAGTTGGGGCAGGGCAGCCACATGCCAGCCACCCCAACTCCACCCTGACCCTGTCCTGATGCTGTGAACCCATTCACATGGTGTGCAGCACCAGGACATCTTCTTGGCGCAGCGTGTACACACACTGCACCAAAAGAGCACAAAAAAGTCACTGCTGCAGCTGAAAGGGCAGCCTTTTGCCGCTCCCAAAAGAAGCAGCATTTTGCCACTCTTTTGGTGGCAGCAAAAAGGAGGATTGGGGCCATGACGTGCAGTTGCCACAGCCTCAATGCATCGCTCCCAGGGGATGGGACAGAATAAAGGAAACAATGCTTTCACTTTAGGAAAACAAGGAAATAGCAGGTTCCTAGCTAAAAGAAATCCCCTGGCCCTACTTATTTCTAACTGGTCTTATCCAACATTGTGACAGACAAACCTCTCATTTTTTTCTCCCTATGATTAATCTGCCTCACAGTATTCTGAAGTGTGTGATTGGATGACTTTTCTCAAGCCATGGAGGCTAATAACAAGCTTTCATCACAGTATCCTGATGATGGAATAACTGACTGGGTGGTGACCTGACAATTGGGTGGGCATCTGTATGTTGCTGTTTTCTTGGAGCAGTGCTCTGTAATTCATGGAGAAAGCACACAGACAATTGCTCTGGAATTTCTGCAGGCATTAAAGGCCTTCTTGCCTTAATAGCTTCCAGCCTCTACTGCCTTTTCCTGGAACAAAATGAATGCTTGAGTCAATGTATCAGAGTAAGGAAATCAAAAATACAAAGCACAGCTAGAGCTCTGTGCTCCTGTATAGTAGATGTGATCATGACTGTACCAAGATAAATTATTACTGTAGTACCTGGGCCTGCTCTATTTATGTTCCTCAAGTGTTTGGAATATGCATACAGTAGCCTGTGTGTTGATGGGGTAGCCCCATGTGAGGCCCATGTGAGGCCCTCCAGATGTTGGACTGCCATTCCCATTCACCCTAGCATGCATAGTCAAGATAAATTGGATTTTCAGTCCAAGAACAGTCTGAAGGCTGCATTTTGCTCCCCCTTGATATAGATAGAGGCCAGTGTTGGGATGGAGTCCCAAGGGAAAATGTACAATTTGGGATGATATAAAAGTGACCAGGCAAGGGTCACAAGCAGCCATAATGACAAAGCACTTTCTACCAGGTGCTGAGTCAGGGGAAGTGAGATCGGAAGATGGTCACCTGATGCAGTAAAGCACTGCAGAAAGGTTGCAAAACTATCAAGTCACCCTGGTTGAGTGACAGGTGTCAGGAGGAAGAGGCAGGGCCAGAAGGCCACATGGAGCCCTGGCTATATAAGGAAGTTGCCTCAGGACACAGTGTGGTGAAGTTGATTGGTTGGTTTGATGGTGGTGTGTTGTCAGTGGATCCTGGTTGATGTATAGCTGTATGATAGCCTTGTACATAGAAGAACCAAGATTAAAAGCTTCATCTGAGAGACGCCTGTCTGAAGTGTCTCTTTACTCTGTCCGGAAAGGGAGAGGTGCTTCTCCAGCACACAAGCTGCTGCCTGCATCCCAGAAGGTGGTGCTGCGTAACCACACTAACAGCCAGGTGCATGGTATATTGGGAAAGAAAAAAGCATACCAGTCATGCATTCCTGTCACACATAGGCTTGCAATTTCTTAAAAAGGATTTGAAATTTAATGTAATGGTCATCTTCTTTTTTCAGGATATTTTTCATTATTCTCACATTGCAACAGTTGCCTATTTGAATCATAACATGTGAAGACTTCCAAACCCTTAAGATGTGGATACCAAATTCATTCAAAGTTATAAGCACTTCCATTACTTTCTTTGAAAATATCAGGAAATGCATTTTTCAGTATTTCCAATCATTTAATAATAAAAAGCAATTCTTTTGACTGGATCTGACAATTTGAATTTCTCTCCTTTAGTGACAGTGTTATAAAGTGACTGCAGATGAATATTGCCATGTAACACATTGTTGCTGTAAAAGCACATGGAAAATTCAATGCAGCAACCAGTGTTGGAAGCATAATGACTATATTTGTCTCCCATCTACTGGCTTCTCGGTGCAAAGTCAGGCATTCAGCAATTTAGTGGAGGGCACAGCTTACACTTGCAGCAACTGGGAAGCATACACTTGCAGCATCTGGCTTCACTGTGTCTGTTCAGCCAAAAGTATGCTGGATATACAGTCAGAAACTGTTTGGGCACTCCTCACCTTCTCTTGGTCTGTAAATGGACAAGGGAGTGTACATCTACCATTTGTAGCAGCCTGATGGGATGGGATGGGGAGGCATTTCACAAGGAGGTACTAGACAGCTCTTTATGCAAGGAAGGTAAAAGGGTGTGTATGTGTAAAGCATGTGTATGTCACCAACAGGATGCTGATGCATGTTACCAACTGGATTCTTCTTTAGTTTCCAGAAGAAATGGAAATTAAAAAAAAGTAAATCTCCACCACCTCTTTTAATGCTCTTGGGCTTGAAAATCCAGAATATGATGGTAAAATATCAAAGTAAATGGTAGATGTTGTGTTTCTTTGAAGAAACAGGAATTACTCTTCTCAGATTCACCTTTGTCAATGCACATCCATTCAATACTTACCACATTCTATGTGACTGTACTCCTTAAATCAGGGGTCGGCAAACTACGGCACGGGGGCCAAACCCGGCCCCTTGAGGCCTTTCAACCAGTCTGTGGCCGGTCCTGCTGCTGCTGGTGCCACCGCGTGTGCACATGATGCGGGGTGCCATTTTGTGTTCCAAAATTGCGCCCGCGCTCGTGCACGCATGTGCACTACTCCCGGCATCGTGCGCATGCATGCGTGAGTGCGGGCGCCATTTTGGAACACAAAATGATGCCCTGTGGTCACGAACGCATGCACATGATGCCGGGAGTAGTGCGCATGTGTGTACACACACACCTCCGGCGCAATTTTTTTTCCTTCGGCCCACTGATGATCTGGGGGACAGCGGAACTGCCTCCCCAAAAAAGGTATGCTGACCCCTGCCTTAAATCCTTTTATTGTAATGGTGGTGATCATGTAGCCAATGGACCATGTCCAGTGTGGGCCAAAAGCCTCTCCCAGACACCTTGAATCCTCCCACCTTAGTCTTTCTTTTTCTTTGCTGAGAACTGATACTTAGCTTCCAGGACCAACACTTTTTCCTCAATGTTTGCCTCCTCTCACTCTAGCAAAAACAAGCAAGCAAACAAGCAAAAACAAATTTCCCAAAACATTTTTTTAAAAAAGCCCAGAAGTCCTTTTTATCCAATCTGAAGTGATATTTAAATCACTCCTTTAATCAAATGGAGGGGCTAATGCAGTCCCTGATGGGATCTGGTATTGGGAAAAATAGCCCCAGAATGCTGATGTCTTCCCACTCTTGCTTTATTGACATCCTTTCCACTCTGTATCCTGCACACATGTTTCATCCATATGTTCAATGTCCTTCATAGCTTTTTCTTATATCCTTTTCTATAACCTTTGTTCATCATCCAGCTCTATTGCAGCTTGCAGGGGATATTTCCTGCTTCCTGAACTGACTTCACCCATTTTCCTTTCATCTTCTTATTCATGTTGTCACTGTTTTTCAGAGCATCTCCTCCCATTTCCTTATGTGCTCCAAAACTCACTTTTCCCAGTGAGTCCTGCGAGTCTCTGTATTTTATTGTACCATGTAACTGAGAAGGTCACATATCTTTTCCCCACCCTACTTATGCTTCAGTGCCCTCCTCCCTTTGTTCTTTATTAAATTTGTTTTAAATGATAACTCTGTTGGCATAGGAACATGTACCTGTTCTTTGCAAGGCAAAGCAGAGCATGAGCATAGATGGCACTCTGCAATCTAAACTGAAGAAATCATGGAAGTAGGACCCTAATGCTCAGTTATAGAGTACAAGAAAATACGTTGCATCAACATACTTTGTAGAATAGAGGTGGTACATAAGGGATTATTAGTTTTTAACTAATTAGTTAAACTTAGTTTTTAATCAATTGGCATTTTGTATTGCTATTATGGATGTGTATCTACAGTTATGCATCCATAATTGCTCCAGATTCACTTTATACCTTCCACAATCATTGTCACAATCATGAACATACTTTACTAGGCCTCAACCACATTGAATGAAGGAAGTCTGTTTGGCTGGTGATTGGGCTGTGGGAGGGTGACATTCTATCTGCCAGCAAATGAGGCTGTGATGATCAGAAGGAGAACCCATGTCATAATTCCTTGTTGTGGCCTCACTCATTGGGGGAGGGGGTGGAAACATCATCCATTCATGCCCTGATTTTCAGCATAACAGATCTTTGTTGCCTGATGCAGTTGATGGTTGGTAAAGAAGGTTTGGGGATGTGGGGGGTCAGATCACATTACTTAATTACATATTCATAATTAATAGATGATGTAGAATATAAGCCTCCCTCCAGTCCATCCACCATCATCCAGCATCAGAGGGAGATAGGGGCAGTCAGCTCCATCGGGCCTAGCCCAAAGTAAGAAGAAGGCCCTCCCTCCAGTCCATCCACCATCATCCAGCCTCAGAGGGAGAGAAGAACCACTGAACTTGATCCCTTCCCCATTACCATTAGCTTTGCCTTTTGTGTCATGTCTTTTTAGATTGTGAGCCTGAGGGTAGGGAACTGTCTAATTAAAAATTTGTAAGCTGCTGTGAGAGCCTTTGTGGCTGGAGAGTGGGGTATAAATACTCCAAATAAATAAATAAATAAATAAATAAATAAATAACTGTTCCTCCTCCTCCCCCTTTCCATTTCCTCTTCTCCTCTACCACCACTACAAGCAAATTCTATCAGTAAGCTTTTTTCCATTTTTGCAGTTCTGTGGTGAAGCTCTCTAGCTTGCTAGGTTCTGGCTAAATTTAAGCTTCCTTTCTGAAGCCTTTAATTGAAACAGAAACCACCGAGCAAAGGCTTAATTGGGATTTCCCTCAGGAGATTCTTGAAGGTAGCTTTGACTTAATGGTTGGTTAGCACTGCTACAAGCCTTTTACACCACTTTCTTAAGGTTAGTTCACACACACACACCAGAAGCCTTCCCCTATCATGGCCTGTCAGACTTCATTTGTCTTGCAGAATAAATATGAATCAATGAACCAATTAGCAACTGTTGAACTTGTTATTTTTAGAATTGTTACTGGTGTGCAATTTGCATATGTCCACACATGTTACTGAGCATAAAGACCTAAAAAGAATCCTAATTACACAAAGTTTTAGAAGATTCAATTAGATGAAGAAAGGATTTTGATCACTGTCTCTGCCAGAGGCAAATTTATACAGATTTTAAGAAGAGGGAGACAAAAATCAATTGCCTTTCTTTTCTGTATACATCTCCCATTTCTTTTGATGTTCCTCTTGAATGAATGAATGAAATAGTATCTAAACAAGACGAAAAACAAGCTTTTTAAACAGTAATTCCCTAGAGTGGGAATCTAAATGATGAGCAATTTTCTGAACCATGTATAAACTAACCAAGTGGCTGTTTGCAAAATTTTACTTTTCTAACGTTTTGATATGGAAAATATTTTAAGATAAATGGGAAATATTTCACTTAGTAGTCACAGACCTCGAATCCATTTTTCCAGCTGCAGTGAGTCAGTATACTATATCCATTTGTCATTGCCAGTAAATTGCAGAAACATAGATCCTTGGAAGAAAATGTGAAATTATATGAAATTATATATAATTTGAGAAGGATGTTGATTTTACAGCATCCCCCTTCATTATGAAATTTCCCTAGGGGAAAGCAAGCAGTCTCATATTCCTCCTGCTATTGGTAGGAGAAAAATACTCAATGCTATGAAGGACCCTCTTGTCCCGAGGAGGCAGTAGGCTCCCTCTAACATCTCTCTCTCTCTCTCTCTCTATTTGCATGTGTGTTTCCTTTTTGTGCCTCCTTAGTATTTGAAATAAATGTAGAGCTTCCTTTGCAAATAAAATAGTGTAGAATCCTTATGCACACAGGACCTTTTTTTTTTTTTTTTAAACCCATATATTCATGGCATGGTAGGATTTTTTTAATGAAATGATTATATGTTGGAATAGTCTGCCACAAATGTAGTTTTGAAAAGTTTGGAAAATATAACATTGATGCATTTTCATGACATTAGCATCAGATGTCTGGGATTGTGCCAGTAGAATTTACTGTGTCATATTGCATGTTTGTTCCAATAAGATTCAAGCTTACAGATTGGGTACATAATGATTTATACAATCATTTATGACATAGTGAGGAAAGTATTCTTTTACTGCAGACCCAAATTTGCTTCCCATATAAAACATAATTGAAAATACACCAGGAATGTCTTTTTAAAAAAATGTGAAAGGAGTCATCATGCATGTGTATGACCAGTTAGATGCTCAGCATTCAGGCCCTTTGGATTTGTTTTTGGAACAATGCTAGAATTACCTGCACAATATGAGAGTACTCCTGCATACCTTATTTGTTTATACTTTTGCAAACCTAAAGGTTCTCCATGACTGCTGCTCTGTCCTTTGTGAATGTGGATTATGCCATTTTGGCTACACAGCACTTGAGTCTGAACACTGAAAATAAAGGGATGACTTTGTGCCACAGGAAATCAGAAGAGATGGCTTTATCCATTAAAACAACATTCCGGCTCTCCCCTTTTTGCTCAGAGGCTTCTACTAGCTTTAGCACAAGAACACTTATTCAGTGGTGACCCTCTCCAGATTTCTCTGGGACATGTATTTTGGCCATAAACTTGTAGGTCTCATTACAAGCTATCATGATTTATAGCATGATTGTGTCTTGATTCTGCTTTATCCCCATATGGGCTATCAGAAATATGTTTGTCTTCATCACTTAGGTTAATGAGTTGACTCCCAACTCCTAATGGATTTCCCCCAGTAAAATGTAAAAGCAGCATTGCCACTTTTTTATGTTAAGTGCCAGGAATCAAGTCCCATTTTTAAGGGAACTAGCTCAAACAGGTTTGATCCAGAATGTCCTCTAATGCTTAATAAATCTAAAGCTTTCCTTGTTACATCATTATTTCATCCATACATTGGGACTCTTCAGCTTCAACAGGCAGGCTAAATACAGCCTATCTTTCAAACAATACAGGTATTTCCTGATGTAAGAGAATGCCCATTTGTCCATCATAAAATGTTTTTGTGTTAAGGGATGCTGCACTTTTTAAGAGTGGCATTCTCCTTCCCTGATTCCTGAATTTTCCTTGGCTATGACGGAATTAACAGAAGGTTCATTAATCGGATATAAGGGTAATTAAGTATACACTATGTCACTAGTGAAAGTGATAGATTTTATTAAATGTAACTCTTGTGAATGGATTCACATAAGGGATCACAGCACCGAAAAGTTACAAAAAGTATAAACTGTTTTTTGTTTTCTGTTGTATACTACATTGTGGGCTACATGACCCTTTTTGAAACAATTGGTCATTTTGAGGTTTTACAAATAGTTTTGATTATTACACACACACACACACACACACACACACACACATCTTTATAATTTAAAAGTACTTTCATTCATACAAAATAATATCTCTTGTTTCAATATCAATATAATATTAAACCATTTTAGTTAACTCAAAACCATCTGATCAGTTTGCTAGTATACCTTCTTGTTTTCAATTTTCAAATTTCTTTTCTTATGTGAAGTCGTAGGCTTTCATGGCCGGCATCCATAGTTTTTTTTGTGGGTTTTTTCGGGCTGTGTGGCCATGTTCTGAAAGAGTTTCTTTCTGACGTTTCGCCAGCATCTGTGGCTAGCATCTTCAGAGAAAACTGAAATGGAAAAGCCTGGTTGTATATATACTGTGAGATACATTGTATATATACTGGTTGTATATATACTGTGAGATACATTGTATATATACTGGTTGTATATATATACTGTGATATACTCTTTTCTTATATTTCTTCTTATAATTATTCATAAATATCCTCTTTACATAATTTTCCCCCTCATATATTCCATCATTTCCTTCCACTCTTCCTCCGTTTCTTTTTTGTCCTTCCCTTTCAGCTTTGTTGTTAATATGTCCATATTCATAGCTTCCCTTAAATTTACTAACTAATCTTCAATTGTTGGTATTGTAGTTTTCTTCCAGTGTTTAGCAAATAAGATTCTTGCTATTTGGTCTTCCAGTTTTGTATATGAGATTAATCTTGACTGGAGAGAGATAATATTGATGGAACATCTTGATGAAATTTTCTTTATAATTTTGGCACATGGTAAATTTGTTTGTCTTTTTCCATGTTTCTTCCCAATGATCCCATTGTATATTCTCCCCGATATCTTGGGCCCATTTTACCATAGTATGAATGAATAGAAAGATCAAAGATTATGTATTGAAAGATTATATATAGGAAGATTATATTATGAAAAATTAATCTGGTTATAATGAATAAATAAAGTATAGTTAAAACTAATGGATATATAGGATTAAAGGTGAAAGAAAAAAAATAGAATAGAGGATTATACATGGTTAAAAATTTAACTTTTTTTCTATTCACAAATTAATTAATGTTAACCTGGTTAAGAGAAAAATTAATTTATTGAGGAAGTAAATAAAGAATGAATATATAGAGAGATAGCTATAAGACATCAAGGAAATTTGAAGAAAGCGGTACATTAAAAGCTGTGAACTTCAGATAAGACACGCTATAAGAAGAACTTGCATGTATACTTATCTGTTTTTATGTTTATGTGTTTATATGTTTATGTGTCTATATAGTGATTTATTTTTGTATTTTTTGTATTTATGTATGTTTGTTTATGTATGTTTTTAATGTAATAAAATTTACTAAAAAAATAAATAAAAGTACTTTCCTTGATCTGTTTAGAGGTTATAGAGTTCTGGCTGTCAGAGGGGTGAACACTGTGAGTTTCCCTCAGTTGTTGCAATGTATAACATTTACTTGTTACTCTGGAATGGATAATTCACCAGAATCCTAGATTGGCTACTTAAGAAGCAACTAATATCTCTTGCCCCGCCCCCAGATCTACCTTAAGAGCCAGTTACCAAAATTGGGTGAAGAAGATCCATTCAGATGGTGATGGGGCACAGGAGGAGGATGTTTCCACCACATTCCACCAATGGGTGAGCCTGGGACAAGGACATCTGACATGGCTTCTCCTTCAGATTGTTACAGCCTCACTCACTGGTGGTGGTGGTGGAAACTGTGGGGTGCAATTTTAGTTTCCCAGGTTGTTAACCCTTTTAAAGGTAGACTAAAATATGCAGGTATTAAAGTTAAACTTGTTAGAGTTCAGCTTTCATCAGCAGAGCAGCAAAAAACATGAGCCAGACCATATTTTAATCTGCTTTCCTAAAGAATAAAGACTAACTCAAAAATGACAAACATGTACTTCAGGTCTAGCAAATTCCTCCCTTGCCTCAAAGACAATTTTTTTGTGTCAAAGGCAACAAGGGGATCAGTTATTTTAGATCTGATCCTAACCAACAGAGATGACATGGTGAATGGGGTGCAAGTGGTGGGATCCTTAGATGGGAGTGTCATGTTCTCCTGGAGTTTCTTATAAAGTGGAAAGGATAAGCTAGGCATAGTCAGACACTCATTCTAGACTTTAAGAGAGCTGATTTCAACAAACTTAGGGAAACACTGATGGTGATCCCATGGTCAGGAATACTAAAGGAGAAGGGAGTTCAGGATGGATGGGAGTTTCTCAAAAGGGAGATACTGAAGGCACATTCTCAAACTGTTCCAATGAGAAGAAAAAATGGGAGGTGTCTTAAGAAACTGGGTTGGATGACAAAAGAACTTTCAACTGAACTAAGTTTTAAATGGGAGATATATAAGAAATGGAAAAGGAGCAAAATCACTAAAGAGGAATTCAAACAAATAGCTAGCATATGTAGGAGTAAAGTCAGGAAAGCCAAAGCACAGAATGAGCTCAGTCTTTCTAGAGTGGTTAAGCACAATTAAAATGGCTTCATTGGGTATGTCCGTAGCAAAGGAAAGAAGAAGGAAATGGTAGGGTCACTGCATAGAGAAGATGGAGAAATTCTAACAGGGGACAGAGAAAGGGCAGAAATACTCAACACCTTCTTTGCCTCAGTCTTCTCACAAAAGGAAAAGGGTGCTTAACCTGAGGAAAATGGAGCAGAGGACACAATAGGGGAAATGCAGTAAAGAATAAGTAAAGAGGAAGTACAGGAATACCTGGTTTATCTAAATGAATGTAAGTCTCCAGGACGAGATGAACTACATCCAAGGATATTAAAAGAACTGGCAAATGTAACCTCAGAGCAACTGGCAATAATCTTTGAGAACTCCTGGAGAACAGGAGAAGTCTCAGTAGACTAGAGGAGGGCAAACATCATCCTCATCTTCAAAAAGGGGAAAAAGGGATTCCAACAACTATTGCCCAGTTAGTCTGACATCAATACCAGGGAAGATTCTAGAACAATTCATTAAACAGAGAGTCTGTGAACATTTAGAAGGGAATGCCATAATCACTAAAAGTCAACATGAGTTTGACTGACTGAACCCAAAAGGTGCTCAGCAATGTCTCCTCTTCATCCTGGAGAGAAGTGACCAGTGAGGTGCCACAGGGTTCTGTCCTGGGCCCACTGCTATTCCACATCTTTATCAATGATTTGGATGAAGGAATAGGGGGCATGCTTCTCAAATTTGCAGATTACTCCAAATTAGGAGGAATAGCTAATACCCCAGAAGACAGGATGAAAATTCAATATGACCTTAATAGATTAGAAAGCTGGGCCAAAGCTAACAAAATGAATTTCAGCACAGAGAAATGTAAGATACTGGACTTAAGGCAAAAAATTGAAATGCATAGATATAAGATGGGGAACACCTGGCTTAATGAGACTATGTGTGAAAAGGATCTAGGAGTCCTAGTAGACCACAAGTTGAACATGAGTCAACAGTGTAAGGCCGCAGCTAAAAAGGCCAATGCAATTTTAGGCTGCATTAATAGAAGTATAGTATCTAGGTCAAGGAAGAGTAATAGTGCCACTGTATTCTGCTTTGGTCAGGCCCCACCTGCAATAATGTGTCCAGTTCTGGGCACCACAATTCAAAAAGGATGTTGAAAAACTGTAGTGTGTCCAGAGGAGGGTGACTAAAATGGTGAAGGGTCTGGAAACCATGCCCTATGAGGAACTACTTAGGGAACTGGGTATGTTTACCCTGGAGAAGAGATGGTTAAGAGGAGATATGATAGCCCTCTTTAAATATTTGAAGGGATGTCATATTGAGGAGGGCGCTAGCTTGTTTTCTGCTGCTCCAGAGAACAGGTCCCGGAACAATGGATGGAAGCTACAGGAAAAGAGATTCCACTTGAACATTAGGCGGCACTTCCTGACAGTGAGAGCTGTTCAACAGTGGAACACACTCCCTCAGAGTTTGGTGGAGTGTCCTTCTTTGGAGGTCTTTAAACAGAGGCTGGATGGCCATCTGTCGGGGATGCTTTGATTTTGAGTTCCTGCATGGCAGGGGTTTAGACTGGATGGCCCTTGTGGTCTCTTTCAACTATATGATTCTATGATTCTATGTAGTTTGTGGTTTAAAAACAAATGATAATGACTTCAATAAATAACACACACAACATACTAAATCCTATCCTAACTGGTGTTAATATAGCAGGAAGAGGTTGTTACTCCATCTTTTATATAGAGAAGAACTGTTACTGTCTTTTAAGACTGAGAGGATATAGTTTAAAATCTTCAGAGCATCAGTTAATGATAGAATGAGAGAGGGGGGAGGGAGGAAGTCCCTATCTAACCAAAGAGGAAAAAGAGAATGCAATGTATAATTCTTCCAACAATCCCCCTCTCATTCTCTTGGACCAACATCAAGGATCTTCATTCCTTCATGCAGCCTGTGGAACCATGTTAATATAGCAGGTAGAGGCTGTTACTTCATCTTTTATATATAGGAGAACTGTTACTGGCTGTTAAGACTGAGATGAGACAGTTTAGAATCTTCAGAGAGTGAGGGCCTGAACAGACTGCCAGAAATAATCCAGCTTGAGACCACTTTAATTGCCCTGGCTCAGAGCTTGGGAAGTATGGGAACTGTAGTTTATTATGGTACCAGAGCTGTCTGACAGAGAAGGCTTGATGTCTCAGAAAAAAAACTACAATTCCAATGATCCCCTAGCATTGAGCCAGAACAGTTAAAGTGGTCTCAAGATGGATTATTTCTGGCAGTCTGTTCAGGCTTTCATTTAAATTGATAGATAGAATGAGAGAGGGGGAAGGGAAAAAGTCCCTATCTAACCAAAGAGGGAATGATAATGTAATGCAGGGGTAGGCAACCTTTTTGAGCCGGGGGCTGGGTTGCTGTCCCTCAGACAATTGGGGGACCGAAGCACCAAAAATAAATAAATAAATAATTTTTTTTTAAAAAAAATATGCATGCACATTCTCTTAGCCCTAGAAAAGCCATGGCAAACCCCTTGTGGAGATTTTGCCAAGAAAACCCCAAGAACAAGTAATAACAACAATAATCAATATCATCATCGCTTCTCGGCCTTTTGGCTAAGATCAAGTGTAGTAGTATCATCATGGTGGGCGGTGGTAGCGGGGGGTGGCAGTGGCGGCAGGACTGACTGGCCTGGGGCTGGTCCAAAGGCCTCGGGAGGCCGCATCTGGCCCCCGGGCCTTAGGTTGCCTACCCCTGATGTAATGTATCCACCAACGGGTGAGCCTGGGACAAGGACATCTGACATGACTTCTCCTTCTGATTGTTACAACCTCACTTACTGGTAGTGGTGGTGGTGTGAAAACATCCTCCTCCTTGCACCCTGAGCACCAGCAGAACAGACCTTCTTTGCTTGATCTGGCAGCTGGCTCTTAAGGTGGGCTGTAGTAACATAGGGTTGTTGAATACAGAGCAGTTACAGATCTGTATGTAACTCTAGATTACAAATTTGTAACTGCAATATGTACTAAGGACCACTCCATTACTCCTAAAATGTATGGAGATTATTGGCCAATTTTATATTTTTAGTATACTTAACTAAAAATTTTACTAACAGATAATGTATCATGCAGTGGCTTAGTGGTTAAGACACCAATTCTGACAATTGGACAACTGGAAGGTTGGCAACTCAAGGCTTGAGTGCTGCATGATGGGATGAGCCGCTGTCACTAGTCCTAGCATGACCACCAGATTTGTCTTTGGACAACACTGGTTCTTCAGTTTAGTAAAAGAGATGATCACTGCCCCCTACAGTCTGTTACAACTAGACATTCATGTCAAGGGACTACCTTTACCTTTAATGTATCATGCAACTCTTTAAATAACAAGTACTGAATGGTGTGAATAAGCCTTTTTTAAAAAAAAAAAATCAGCAATGAACAACAACAACAAAAAATCAGCAATTTCTGTTTATTAATTGAAGTTTAAGATCTAAGGGTGGTACCTATAACAGAGGTGGGCAAACTGTAGCCCTCCAGATGTTGTTAGGTCTGCAGTTGCTGTCAGCTCTTGCCAGCATAGAAAGACCCCCCCCCCCGATGAGTCGGGAGGGGTTTCTTGTTGTGCTGGCCAAATAAGGACATGAGAAGCCTGGTTGGTCAAGGCGTGCAGGGGAATGGGAACACCTGTGCTCCTCGTCCAATCGGGTTGTTTGGTTACTACTCCAAGTCTCATGGTGCTACTGGTCTCACGAGATCTGGGATGAGAATTTGTTCTTTATAGCTCTGTGCTGCTATGTGGAGGCAGTCATTTTCAAGCTTAAACTGAGCGAGTAACATCACTCCGCTCTCCGCTCTGGCTTTGCTTGGTTTTCGGCCTAGCACTTTCTTTAGTTTGGCTAATTTTGGCTTCTGCCTAATTTTATTATCGCTGTCTTTGGGGGCTCAGGTATCATTCCTTGAGCAGCCCTTGGTGCGAGTGAGGCCTTCGGGACGGTCCTCTGGGGCCTGTTGCACCTCTGCATCCCCAGTTCTCGGGGGTGTACGCCCGGGGAGGGCCCTGTGGGAGGTATCTTTCACCAGGTGCGTGGACCCAGTACTGGATTTCAGTCCCAGAGACACCCTGGTAACCCCGGTCTGGTAAGGTTGGGACCCCATCGCTGGTTCGGGAGGGTTGGTTACACTTCTCCCCAGCGGTGAGTGTGTGTTGAAGACAGCAGTCTTCGAGTGAGGGCTCCGTATAGGACCCTCGGTGGACACGTTTCCCCTTGGTGGTTGCCAGTGATGCTTCCTGGGGGTTTGCGTCTCTTCTGAGACTTGGGAAAGGGCGGCCTGTGGGCCTGGTGGTAAGAAGACAGCAGTCTTCGGGTGAGGGCTCCACTAGGGCCCTCGGTGGACACCTTTCCCCTTGGTGGTTGCTAGTGATGCTTCCTGGCTGTTTGCGTCTCTGGTGAGACTTGGGAAAGGGTGGCCTGTGGGCCTGGTGGTAAGAAGACGGTAGTCTTTGGGTGAGGGCTCCACTAGGGCCCTCGGTGGACACCTTTTCCCTCGATGGTTGCCAGTGATGCTTCCTGGCTGTTTCCGTCTCCTGTGAGACTTGGGAAAGGGTGGCCTGCAGGCCTGGTGGCAATCATCCATGGTTGGGTGATTTGGTTTGGGCCCATGTTCCATTCACTGAGATTAAGATGCCACATAGTAACGCCTGATCCAAGAGGCGCGCGGCTTCAGCCGTGCTTAGCTCTGGTCACTCTGCTTCAAAGAGGCCTTCCCAGTCTAACAGCAGAGATGATGAGATTTCTCCCCAGTTGGCATAACTGGGCATAAACTGTTCAGGCTTGTGTGGCACTTTGCAATTCAACGTGCACAGAAGGAGCTACAGGCTACAGCCACCAGCTCGATCGCCAGCCCTTCGGGCACTAGTAACACCGAAGTGTCTCTTCCTCTAGTGGCATCTGATTCTCAGGTGGTGGATGTGACACCGGGTCCATCGGTGGTTTCAGCAGTGGAGCTCAGGCACCCCACTATTGCCGATGTGTGGGATCTCTTGAAAAGAGTCCCGGGTGTGGAGGCACAGGGTGCGGCTGCCCCTCTGTCTTAGCAGCCTACTTTGGCTGATTTATACAACCTCTTACGAGGGGTGGTTCTTCCAGGTGGTGCACTGGAGCAGACACGTGGTGAACAGAGAGGTGATTAAGCTGCTGCTACCTCTGCTGTGTTTGACACCCGAGCTGTTGCGGAGCCACACTTTGGGGCACCAATGCAGTCATTTGGTGAAGCTTCCCAGCAAGCTTCAGATCCAGTTGTCTCCTTATTACACATGCTGACTGGCCTACCTCGGTACGGGCTCCAGGTGGCCAGGTGGGTCAGGGTGTGGCTTTGGAATGGCCCAACCCTGTGGTTGGATGCTCCCGTGCAGGCGCCTGCAATTTCACAGGTCCCTGACACTCGGGCGCAAGGTGGTCAGCCTATGGCTGTAGCTAACAACACCTCTGTGGTGTATCTTACAAGTGCTCCTTGTTATCTGGAGAAGTTGGGAACATGGAATTTACACCTTACTCTGGAATGTTTACACCCCTTGGTTCACACCTTCCCCTTTCCACTAAAGAAGGGATTTGGAAGGGTGAATGTATTGATTTATTTACTCTTTCTTTAGGGATCCCGAGCTGGGGATCATGGTAAAGATGGGATTGTTAAGTTTGCCAAAAGAGTTTCAAGCACTCAAACGCCCTAAGCTAGAGCGCAATTTTGTTAATTGGATTATGTGCTTCACTATTTACAGAGATGTTATAGAGGAAAAATGAGCCACTCAGATCTCCTGACTTTTCTAAATATCAGGAGATTATGATAAAAGCGTACACTAACTGCCATCACAGCACAAGGGTTGCAACATGGCTTCAATATGATGAGCAGTTTAGGATGAGAACTGCGCAGGATTGCTCCTTGTCTTGGAGACATGTTCAGTCCGAGCTTTGGGCTGATGTTATGGTGGGAGCCTCCCCCTTTGAGCAGGTGTGACAATGGGTATGTCCCGATGGTTACCATACGGAGCTGGGACTTTAATGCTGACAAGTGTAAAAGACAACCCAGCAGGTTTGAGCATAATTGTAACACCTGTGGGGGTGGCCACCCTTGAACTTCCTGAGGTAGAGGCAAAAGAACAGGGTTGGGTACTGCCCCCCCAGCCAGCTTTGTCTGGGGGGAAAAGGCCCCGTCACCACTTAAGTTAGACATTTTGGTGGCGTGGCTAAAGGTTTACCCTAATAAAGAGGCTACTATCTATTTATTTCAGGGTAAAGACAATAAGGAATTTGGGCGTGGGAGCCCTTTTTAGGTAAGTGTGATATCAATTCTGCATTAGACTCCTTCCTGTACACCCAGATGATTTTGACTTCCTGGGTTTTTTAGTATGAGGAAAAATATTCCTTTGACAAAGCCATGCCAATGGGATGCTCAATTTCTTGTTCAGCTTTCAAGACTTCCAGTACCTTTTTTCACTGGTGTGCAGTTAAGCAGACTGGTAATAGAGCCATAGCACTTTATCTGGTTGATTTTTAATCGCTGGGAATCCCAATTCTTCACAGTGTAAGGATTCCTTAGCTCAATTTCAGAAATTAATATATGAGCTAGATGTGCCCTTAGCGGATGAAAAGACCGAGGGTCTACATACTCGGCTGACCTTTTTGGGGTATTGAGATTGACACCATAGCTGGAATTTCTTGTTTGCTTAATGAAAACTAGCAGCTATGATGCAGGAAGTTGGGGCCATGTTAGGGAAACAAAAAGCTACGCTTCATGAATTCACTGACTTACAGGTCTTTTGAACTGCCTGTAGGGTTGTAGTTCCGGGACAAGCATTCTGTGCGAGATTGTATAGGGCTACTGGCCCAGCATCATCACATTAGGATCACAAGGGGGCATTCGTGAGGATGTGAAGGTCTGGAACTCCTTTTTGGAGCAATTCAATGGCATATCATTTTAGAGATCTGAAATGCTGCTGAGGGCAGACTTTCATGTGCATTCTGATGCTGCTGGTGCCCATGGCTTCAGTGTTTATTGGAATGGCCAGTGGGCTGCAGAGGCATGGCCTTCTGCATGAGTCAAAAGTGGTCTGACTAGAGACCTTATATTTTGGAACTGTTTCCTATTGTGGTGGCTGGACACTTGTGGGTTTTGGTGTGACAACTAGGCCGCCGTACATGTGGTAAATCCTCAGTCCTCCTAGTCTCCTAAAGTTATGGGTTTGGTAAGGGCGATGGTGATGCAACACTTGAATTATAATGGGTTACTTAAAGCTCAACATGTTCCTGGTGTGCTTAACCCATTGGTGTACACCCCCCTTTTTCATTTCAGCTCTCCAAGTTGCTGTAGCTGGCTCCCAAGGTGTCAACACACCCGTTGGAGGTACTGGCATCGCTCTGGAGCTTCGGAGATTAGAAGTTCATAGGGCAATTTTGAACTCCATTGCCCCGTTCATACGCAAGTCCTATCAAACAGCTTTGAATTCATTTAATCAATTTTTACTGGAAATTGGGGATAATCAAAAGTGGTCAATTGAAGTTGACCTGGTCCTTCGTTTATAGTTTATTTTAGCACGTAAGACTTTCACCTGTCCCTATCAGGGGCAGGTTGGCCGCCCTGGCATTTTACTCTCAGGCAAAGGGCTGTTTTGACCCTACTCCAGACTTTAGGGTCAAAAGTGTGGTGGAAGGTTGGTCCAAAGAATCTCCTGTCGCAAAAGACTTATGATGGCCGATAACTGGCCCTGTCTTGGCTAAGTTATGGGATCAATTAGCCCATACATGTTATCACATGGGGAAGAGGCTTTATCCAAAAGGTATTTGCTATAGCCTTTTTTGCTGCTTTAAGAACCAGTGAGATTGTGCTTGGATTCTGTAATTATAAATCTGGCAGGGCTCTATCAATTTCTGATTTAATTTTAATAGAACAGGGGATTCAAATCCACCTTAGGTGCTCTAAGACTGACAAGTTAGCAAAGGGTCAGTCTATTTGCTTGGCTAAAACGCTGCATGGTCAAATTCGCCCAGTAATAGCGTGGATTAACTACTTGAACATTAGGCCTAATTTGCCTGGCTACTTATTTATTCACTTGTCTGGTGCCCTTAATGCAATTTCATTTTGGGCTGTGTTAAAGGAGACTGTAAGGAGGGCTAAGTTGCCTCAGGAATGTTTTTCTTTGCATACATTTTGTATTGGAGCAGCAACAGCTGTGGCCACTCATGGTTTTGAGTGAAGTCGATATTTGCAGAATTGGCAGGTGGCGTCCACATGCATTTAAGTCCTATGCTAGGCAATCAGGTAATCGGACTCCTGATAAGCCACGTTATCTTGTCTTGTTTCATTTCAGCTGGCTTCTACTGCAGTAATAAATGGATCACAGGCCACAGCCAGGTCTTATGGGCGGAACGCCACCTTTTAGTGAATTGCTGTGACAATACGTTGGGCCTTTCGCATATTGGAATCACTGAGTGGTTCGGGCAAAGGGGCATGATGTGGGGATCTCTCCTTCCTTTATCATGGAGTTGGCACGTTCCCGTTCACAACCCCGGGTTTTGGTAGTACACATGGAGGAAAATGACTTGGTTTGGATTCCGTGCTTACAGATGGCTAAACAGGTAGTCATAGGACATTCAAGAAGTCCAAAAGATTATATTGGGCGCTGTGATCCTTTGGACCAAACTTTTGCCAAGGCGTTGCTGGCCTGGAGCGGAGAAAGGACACGCCAATTAATAATGCTTGGTGCTGGCTTAACCATTACGTGGCTAAGCAGCTCTCTAAAATTGGCTTCTTTTTAGTTGAGCATGGTATTAAATTTGACCGGCTGCAGCTGTACAGAGGGGATGGAGTCCACCTCTCTCTGGAAGGATCGGAGAAG
Source organism: Phrynosoma blainvillii (assembly GCA_026167975.1). Classification (NCBI taxonomy): domain Eukaryota; kingdom Metazoa; phylum Chordata; class Lepidosauria; order Squamata; family Phrynosomatidae; genus Phrynosoma; species Phrynosoma blainvillii. Next base: position 279,281,881 of record JANUYF010000002.1, on the reverse strand, counting down.
TATGTCACAGCATTCTCTGTTCAAATTGAAAAAGCAATCTGCGGGGGGGGGGGGGATGCCTAGCTAGGCTGGATCCCTTTTGTGGCAGGTAATGACCCCCCCCACCTCCACAGGAAAATTAATCTGGCTATTTAAATTAATTGGGGTAAAATTGGCATAAGGCAAATTTAAAGGAAATGACATACGCAGTTAAATGTATGATGTCATTAATTGCATGACATCATATGACGTAATTTGACATCATTTCTGGAGGGGAGGGGCTTGTAAATTTGTTGATATTGTTGTTTACTTATTTTGACACGTGCGGTGAAGGACCACCCATTGGTGGGTTACACTTTCACTTACACATGTGACAAATTTGTTTATGTTTATTGATTTGTAAATAGACCCTGTACAGCTAAATAAAAGTTGTGGCCTGTTTAAACCCAAAAAGAAGTGTCTTGTGTCCTTTGTGCCAGTGCAAATAGAAATACTTTATTATGGTCAAAGACCAGCATGAAGGAAACAAAAACATTACAACAATAAAGTTAAAATAAAAATAATAAAATAATGCATAAATAGTAATACATTAATATTACATTAGCAAGGAATAGAGTAAAATAGTGCATACGTAGGATAATTTATACAACTATGTACTTTGTTTTTATACAGCAGAAAGATAAATCTATCTGGTGAGAAGATAAAATAGATCAATTCAGCAAGTAAAATAAATTTAAGTAAGAATAAGAAACAGCTTCTGTCAGTTAAACAACTACTGGCAGCTAGATTAAGGTAACTCAGATGCAATGTGTTCTGCTAACTCTGATTAAATATTGCTTTTTCTGCAAGTAATTGCAGTTGCACAAAATTGTGCCACTTTACATGTTATCTGTGGGTTACAGTCTGACAGAAGGTATTTTAAGCAGAAAGTTTCCAATCTTCCCGGTTTATTTAGAAGGATTGGGACTTCCAGTGGTATGGCGGTGCGAGAAGCACCTCAAAGGGAATAGCTCCGTGGGGTGCTGGCTTATTGAGGGGATAAGTTCGATCAGAGGGAAAAAGAGATAGAAAGGAGGTGTGTCCCCAGGCAAGGGGGAAGCAGAGGGGCCCATTGCCAGTTTTGGGCTGCTCCCGGGAGTCATGACTTAAAAGATTTAATGAACTTTAAGATCCCAAAGAAGCGAAGGCAAGAGGGATGCGGAAGAGAGCAGGAGATTGGGGCAAGACACGTCCGCGTTAAGAAGCTGTTTATGCGGCACAAGCACCACCACCACTAATTTTAACTTTACTTTAAACTATCAATTTAACATCTAGCAAGTTACGAAATACTGGTGAGTTTGTCTTCTTTACTAAATTCAGTTGTATCAACTGTATCGAATGACCTGTTAAGTAATGGTTGTGCTGTATTGGGAAAAGCAGAAACAGAGAGTGAAAGCGGAGAGCGGAGAATGGAGAATGTGGAGTAGAGAAAGTAGCGAAAGCAGAAACAGAAACTGAGAGCAGAAAGCAGAGAAAGTGAAAATAAACATTATTACAGAGCTAAAGGCAGATATAAAGGAAAATAATTAAAGGACTGTTTAAAGGGAAAGAAAACTTAAAGCTCTGTGTTCAGATTCTGGCCTCTACTTTCTATGACTTGGATATGATTTAAAGCTACAACTGGACTGAAGTGTTGAAGTGATGGAGAATAAACAACAGAATTTTACTTATATTAACTGGGGGGAGAGATAAAGAAAATTTATTTGTAAGCACTAAGAAGTAAGGAGTAAAGATATTAACGTTTACTAACTATAAAGTGGCCTTTTGATGGTGGATTGCTGTGGATTCTAAAGAGAAAGAACAAAGTCTAAAACGTGGACTGCCATAATGGCTCTGAAAAGCATGGTACTGTAAAGACGTGAAGCAGCTGAACATCAAGGACATATTTTCTTTCTTTCTTTCTTTCTTTTTTTTTGGACTGAATCTTTGATTTGCAAAATAAAAACCAGAAGAAACTTTAACTAAGGAAAATGGAATTTATAAATTTCTACAAAGGGATGGACCTAAAGAATAGACTCTGACTTTGACTCTGACTCATTTTTTTTCTTTATTATTAAAACTACATAACAATTATACAAAAGTGGGGGGGAGGAAGACTTTACTTTAAATATCAGACAATTGATATTGTATTTTGAAATATCTGCAGAAGAGACAATTTGGATAAAAATCTACAGGGAGAAAGCTGCTTTAGAAGATATATAAAATAAAGAAAATTAAGAAGAAAAGAAGAAAGAAGACCCCATTGGAGGAATAATAAATAATAATATAATAATAATATGATTTATTTGTATACCGCCCCTCTGGCAAGCCAATCTAGGCGGTGAACAACAACGATACATTACAACAAATTAAACAATATCATTCAAAGATAACATCAATCAAAACCCATCCCTCCTTCCAACCCCCACCCACCCCACCCTTCAAACAAATCAACAAATTAAAAGACAATTGTTAAAATTATACAATATCAAGACCCTATACAATTTAAATACAGAATACATATGAAATAAAAATTATGTAGTTGCTGGGGAAGATGTTGCTGGGGAAGGGTTTTAACTCTTCCCAGTTTCTCCAGCCGCAAACTAATCACTGGTGAATTAGTAGGGAAAGTGTTAGCCCTAACAGCCGCATAGGGCGGGGCAGCGCTCAGCTGTGTTCCTGGCTGTGGGAGAGGGAAACAGTCCTCCGCAGCCTCCGGAGCGTGCCTTCACCGTGTGAAGCCAGGGAAGGTGGTGTCAGGCAGCATTTTAAACTGCTGGTGCTCCTCCTGGCAGGCGCGGGGGGGTGGGGGGGTGGGGTGGCGCAGGCCGGTCAGCTGTGTTCCTGGCAGCGCTCAGCTGTGTTCCTGGCTGTGGGAGAGGGAAACAGTCCTCTGCAGCCTCCGGAGCGCGCCTTCACCGTGTGGAGCCAGGGAAGGTGTTGTCAGGCAGTGTTTTAAACTGCCGGTGCTCCTCCTGGCAGGCGCGGGGGGGTGGGGCGGCACAGGCCAGTCAGCTGTGTTCCTGGCAGCGCTCAGCTGTGTTCCTCGCTGTGGGAGAGGGAAACAGTCCTTCGCAGCCTCCGGAGCGCGCCTTCACCGTGTGGAGCCAGGGAAGGTGGTGTCAGGCGGTGTTTTAAACTGCCGGTGCTCCTCCTGGCAGGCGCGGGGGGGTGGGGCGGCACAGGCCAGTCAGCTGTGTTCCTGGCAGCGCTCAGCTGTGTTCCTCGCTGTGGGAGAGGGAAACAGTCCTTCGCAGCCTCCGGAGCGCGCCTTCACCGTGTGGAGCCAGGGAAGGTGGTGTCAGGCGGTGTTTTAAACTGCCGGTGCTCCTCCTGGCAGGCGCGGGGGGGTGGGGCAGTGCAGGCCGGTCAGCTGTGTTCCTGGCAGCGCTCAGCTGTGTTCCTGGCTGTGGGAGAGGGAAACAGTCCTCCGCAGCCTCCGGAGCGCACCTTCACCGTGTGGAGCCAGGGAAGGTGTTGTCAGGTGGCATTTTAAACTGCCAGTGCTCCTCCTGGCAGGCACGGGGGGGGCGGCGGCGCAGGCCAGTCAGCTGTGTTCCTGGCAGCGCTCAGCTGTGTTCCTGGCTGTGGGAGAGGGAAACAGTCCTCCGCAGCCTCCGGAGCGTGCCTTCATTATATTTCTTAAATCACTACATCATACACAATGAATATTGTGTATGATGTAGTGATTTAAGAAATATAATGCAATAATATAGATAAGTAGAATAAGTAGAAATTGAAGTGACTAACTATTTTTAAGTATAGTAGGTTTAAGGTTTAAGTATAGTAGGTTTAAGGTTTGATTGGTTGAGTAGAATAACTTACTGACTATATCTATTTGCATATAATAGTGGGAATTTATGTAATCCAATAATATTATTTTGCTATAATAATTTGTTTATACAATTAGGAAGACAGTTTGAAATATTGAGATATTGCATGGTATGAGCAATATTAAGAATATTGTATAGCTACTAAAATATAGTGCATAATAATTCATTTAGTGCATGTTTGACTCAGAAGAAAGGAAAACTGTGATTAAGTATTAAGTATTTCATTATCTGATTTGTTACAATGAGTTGTTAATAAAGGGGGCTGTTGGGGAAAGGATCAGTGTTAAAATAATTATATAAGAATAAGTAGATAAGAATTTCTAAGTATCTGAATTGTTTGGGAACATAATAGATCTGTTTGTATTAAATTACACCAATTGTATAGTATTTAGTGAAATAGAAGAACAGAACTATATTATTTATAGGTCTCACAAGATACAAGTTGATCGAGATAAGTAATTAACTGAGGGTTTTTTTTCCTCTTTCTGGTGGCTGTTGTTTTCTTATATATATATATATATATATATATATATATGGAATGTCTCTTTAGAGTTATGTAAATTGATTTCTTAATTCTCTATTTGAATATTCCATATAGTAATTCAGTTTAATATATGCATTAATTTGACAAACCAACCTTTGATTAGGCTAAGATAACTTGTAAAGAATTCCCTTCAAGACTCTGAGAGCAAAACAAAGACCCATTGGTAGATATTAAGGAAGAACTTAATATTAATTAATATAACAATTGGGCTAACTAAGCAATAATAAATAAGTAGCTGTTATAATAAATCATAGAAATTTTATTAGCATTAGTATTATATCAGCACTAACTAAAAATATTAAAATATTAAAATAAGTCAGGGCAGGATTAAAAATTCATTAAATTTGATTTAAAATTTGAGATAAACTTTGAAGAATAGGACATGATGTCGAGGAGGCAGAAAGCACAATCTCAAAACACCATACAATCGAGCCAGAGGAGACCCTCTCTAGAGTCAGTTGGGAAAGGAGCAGATCAGAGTTGTTTAATCTTGGGAGAAATGAAAATATTACATTTGGAACTGAGAAAAGAAATTAGAGAATCAAAAGATGAAATGAGACAAGAGATTAGAGACTCCAGAGAGGAAAAAAAAAAAAAAAAGAGTTGAAGCATGAATCAAATCTAATAAGGCAAGATCTAGATAGGATTAATAAGGATATAGAGAAAATGACAAAGTAGATAAATTAGAGCAAAAAACAAAGAAAATGGAAAATAAAATGGAAGAAGTAACTAAGGCACAACAAGAAGACCTAACTACATTATTGAAATTTGAGTTAAAACAAAGAGAATGTTGTGTAAAATTGAGAGGATTGCTGGAACAGGCAAATGAGAATTTATATGAATATCTACTACCATACTTGGCAAAATATTTAGATAAATCAATTTCACAAATGGAAAGGGAGGTTGATAAGATGCATAGATTAAGCTCAAGAGTGGCAAAAATGAAGAAACTACCGCGAGATATAATAATCTACTTGGTTAGGAAACACATGAGGGACCTCTTCCTACAAAAAAATTACAAAACCAGATTAGTTATACATGGGAATGAAATTCAAGTGTTTAAGGACATCCTGGTTAAGATTTTGAAAAGGAGGAAAGATTATCAATTTTTAACAGAACGGTTGAGAGTACATTGGATACCATTTAGATGGGAAGACGTGGAAGGAAATCTATCATGGAACCAAAGGAGATACAAACTGAACACCATAGAAAAGGCATGTGAGTTCTGGAGAGAACATAGGAAAGATATAGAGAAACAAACACATGAGAGAACAGAACCAGAAAGAGAAGATAGAAGAGACAAGCCAAAGACTTTTTACAGGAAAAATGGGAAAAGCCATACAGATGAGGAAGAGGAAGAATATGCATACAATTATGGGAAAGAGGGAATGAATGGAAAAGGAGACAGAGACATAGATATTATTTCAAGTGATATAAAAGTAAGAGAAAGAAGGAAAAACAGACAAGGAAAATGGGTGATAGAGGAAGGAAAAGAAGGCGTATCAAAAGAAGAGAGAAGTAGGGAAGGGACACCAGAAGAAGAAGAAGATAGTACAGAAGAAGAAGAAGAAAAAGGAAATATTGGTTTAAAAAAACCAAACCTATTGACCTCCTGATATAAAAAGGATCTATTATTTAACTGATTTGCATACCAATGAAAATCATAACTTGGAATGTAAAAGTCCTAAATTCACCTATTAAGAGAAAAAGAATCTTTCACGCATTGGAAAAGGAGAGGTATGATGTAATATGTTTGCAGGAAATGCACATTAAACACTAGGAAAAAAGATTAATCAGAAATAAAAAATTAGGAAATGATCTCATTTCAGCCCCTAAAAATCATAAAAAAGGAGCAGTTATATTTATCAATAAAAAATTGATGCAAAAGAGATAATAAATGATCCTGCAGGACACTTTATTGGGGTAGAGATGAATTGGAAGGAGAAAGTGATATTTATTATAGGAATTTATGCCCCGCAAGAAAATAAAGGTTTTTTTTTTTTCAAATATTACATTCAGAGATCTCTCAACTTAATTATGAAAATGTTATAATCATGGGGGATTTTAATGGAGTTGTAAACCCTAACATAGATAGAAAATAAGATAATAAGATAAAAGCAAACCAGGGCAAGTTACCAAGATCCTTTTTTGAATTGGGTGAAAACTTTGCACTAATTGATGTTTGGAGACACCTACACAATGATAATAAAGAATACACGTTTTATTCAAACAGACATAACTCATTTTCAAGGCTGGACATGATTTGGTTTCCCACGATTTGGAGTAAATACATTAAAATGGTAGATATATTACCTTGTAAAATATCAGATCACAACCCTGTTACTCTTACGCTGTATGAGGAAAAAAAAACATAATAATATTTGGAGGTTAAAGGATGAACTATTACAAGACCAAGAGTTGGTTATTAAAGCAAAAGACACTATCAGACTATTTTTTAAAGAAAATATGACAAAGGACGTTAAGATGTCCTCAATTTGGGAAGCAGGGAAAGCTGTGTTATGAGGTTTTTATATCAGTCAAGAGGCTTACAAAAAAAAAATTGAAAAAGAAAAAAGTCAAAAATTACAAAAATTGATATTGCAGAAAGAAAGTGAACTTAGAAAAACACCAGGAGACACAAATATAATAGAAGAGATAGAAATACTTCAGAAACAATTGGATAGGAAAGATACAACTGAAATAGGAAAAAAATTAAAGGTCTTAAAGCAGGAAAATTTTGAGCAAGCAAATAAGGTAGGTAGATGGCTAGCAGAAAGATTAAGGAAAGAGAAGAAAATTATAAATAAAATTAGGGAAGAAGAGAAAATAGCAACAAGACAAAATGAGATAAAAGGGGTATTTCATAATTTTTACTCAACACTATACCAAAACCAATTCGTAGAGACAAGCAAAATTAGGCAATACTTGAATAGGCAAAAATTTAATATCCCAAATGAAGATCAACTTAATAATTTAAATAGGGACATTTCAACAGCTGAGGTAAGAGAAGCAATTAAAAATTGTAAAGAGGATAAAGCATCAGGGCCTGATGGGTTTACATCACTCTATTACAAAACTTTCATGGAAGAACTGTGTGTTCCATTACAAAAGATGATGAATATGATATTGCATGAAGGATTACCAACTTCATGGACAGAGGCTGATATAGTACCTATCCCCAAAGAAGGAAAAGATATAACTGACCCAAAGAACTTTAGACCAATTTCTTTATAAAATACCGATTATAAAATTTTTACTATTATATTGGCTAACAGATTTAAAAATTACCTGAAAGATTGGATAGATGAGGATCAAAGAGGCTTTTTACCTCAGCACCAAATGCGGGAAAATTTAAGAGTTGTATTAGATGTATTGGAATATTATGAAAAGCATAATGAGAGGAACTTAGGATTAGTGTTTATAGAAAAAGCTTTTGACACAGTTAATTGTTCAGTTTTATTTGAAATTTTAGAGAAAATGGAATTAGGCCATAAATTTATTAAGTGGATAAAAGAAATTTATAAAGAACAGCCAAGATCATTATAAATGGGGAATGTACAGAAAATATATCGATCAAAAGAGGTACTAGACAGGGTTGCCCGCTCTCACCCCTCTTATTTTTAGTTGTAATGGAAAGGTTAATTAAGGAAATTAAAGCAGAAGACCAAATACGTGGAATTAGAATTAAGAAAATTTGTTATAAATTAAGAACTTACGCTGATGATTTGGTTATTTTTCTAGGCAACCCATGTGAGTGCGCAGACAAACTGATGGAAATTCTTCATGATTTTGGTGAAATATCAGGTTGTAAAGTTAACAGAGGAAAGTCAGTAATTCTCACAAAAAATTGGCTAAATCAAAAGTAATTGAATTGAGTAATAAAACGGGTATGACAATTAAAACAAAAGTTAAATATTTAGAAATAATAATACCTAAGAAAACTATTTGTTTGTATAATGAAAATTATAAGAAGGTTTGGAATGAAATTAAACAGAACATGCATAGGTGGAATAAAAAACAATTGTCATTGCTAGGTAGGATCTCAGCTATAAAAATGCTTGTACTACCAAAAATGCTTTTTCTTTTTCAAATGATCCCCATAATAACTACAGATAAACCCTTTAAAATTTGGCACAGAGATCTTAGTACTTTTATTTGGCAAAAGAAAAGACCAAGGGTTAGATTAAAGATTCTACAGGGTGTTAAGGAGAGAGGAGGATTGGGAGTGCCAAACCTGAGATTATATTTTGAATCATGTTGTCTCTTGTGGATTAAGGAATGGATACTTCTGAAAGATAACAAATTACTAGAGCTTGAAGGAGAAGGACTATATTTTGGATGGCATGCATTCTTGGGCTACGATAAACTAAAAGCTAATAAAGACTTTAATTCCCATTGTGTAAGGAAAGCTTTATTCCGTGTATGGAAAAGATATAAAGCTAGAATCATGCCAAAACTTCTTCTTTGGTTTTCACCCCAAGAAGCAATTCAAAGAAAAGAAACAGCACAAGAGACAAAATGGTTAACTTACGAGCAACTGTTAAAAATAGATAGTAATGGAATGTATAGTTTAAAATCCCAAGAGCTAAGCAAAGAGGGACATAAATTAAATTGGTTCCCATTTAGACAAATTCTAGAACATTATAAAACAGATACTAAATTATATGAAATTAATGAAAGCAATACAGACTTTGATGAAGTAATCATAAATGGTACAAGTAAATGGATTTAAAAAAAATTATGCAATACTCCTGAAATGGGATCTAGAGGAAGAGATAGTGAAAGAAAATTTGGTATTGTGGGCAAAAAATATTGGACATCCATTGGAATTGGCTAAGTGGGAAAATACCTGGACTAAAAGAATGAAATACACCTTATCTCAGAGTCTAAGGGAGAATTATTACAAGTTGTACTTTAGATGGTATCTTACATGAGAGAAACTATCAAAAATTTATAAAACTAAAAATAACTTATGTTGGAAATGTGGTGAAAAACCTGGTACCCTCTACCATTGTTGGTGGACATGTAAACCTATAAGAAATTATTGGATTAAAGTGCATGAAATAATAAGCTCCATCCTTCAGATAAAAATTCAGTTCTGCCCTGAATCCTTTCTACTTAACATGTGGGAGGATAAATTAGAGAAAAATCATGGAAAAACTATTTTTTACCTGGTGACAATGGCCAAAATGACTTTAGCGCAAAAATGGAAATCTAAATATACTCCAAGTATAAAGGAATGGTTACAAAAATTATATGATGCGATTGAAATGGATGAACTGACTCAATTTTTAAGACGGGAATACAAAAAGAAAACAACAGAAGAATGGAAGCCAGTGTTAGAATATTTAGAACAGATATGGGGGAAAATAGCCATAATTGGCTTTTAGGATCACCCAAAGAAAATTGTAAATAACTCTGACCCAGTATGGAAAATGTAATTGGTGTAGAGGGAGATGAAGATAGATGAGGACATCTGAAGGAAGTAAACACTGAAAAAGATGAACGTTATATATGTGGTAATAATAAATCCAATACAAATGGAACATGGAATAACAAGTTTAGGATTTTGTGATTTAAGATTTAAGATAGGCCAAAGCGAGGAAGCTTCTCTTTAGCTAGAAGTAGGAAAGAAGGCCGAATAAAGTACAAGGAGCCAACCAGTTTTAGTAAGAAGGAAGTTTAGAATGAAAGGATCAGAATGAAAGTAGAGTAAAACGATTGTGAGTTTGGTTGGAGATGGGTGGAATGGAAAGGAGTAGATGATGAAAGAAAATTGAAGAAGGTAAGAGAATGTAGATGAAGGTGGGAGCATGTGGATTAGAAGAGAGAGAGAGAGGTGTAAGTAGGAGGAGGTTGGAGAAGGGTAAGAAATGCAGATGTGTCGAATAGAAGGTTTAAGAAAGGATAGAGGGAAAGGAGAGATGAAAGGAAAGATATAGGACAGAAATGTAACTGTAAATTGAGGGAAAGGTGGTAGAGTGGTTACTTTAGTTAGAGAGTGAAGAGAATAAGGAGAGTATAGAAGGAGTAAGAAAGAAAGAGAATTGAAGATTCATTGAAGCTGGATAGATAATTTGGATATTATTCATGTATTTTTTTATTTTTTTAGATAATGTAAGTAGATGTTAGCTAACGTGATAGATATGTTTATTTGTAGGAATGAATATGTATTGTGTGGTATGTTGTATTGTTTTATGTGAATGTTTTAAGGTGTTTGTTTTTATATATAATAACATTTTTTTTTTAAAAAAAAAGAAGGATTGGGGTGATCACATCTTTGCAGGCATCACTGTGGAAAGGACAATGGAATAATATGTGATTGATCATTTAAATGTTTCTAGTATTACAAGGGCATATTCTCTCAAGCACAGGAGTCTTATTGTATCTGCCCTCAAGCTGTGCTGAAGGTAATACATTTAATCTAGCTAACAGAAATGCTTTCCTGTTTTTGGGTATATTTAGGTTCGTCAAATAATTTGCCATAACGAATGAATCAGCACAATCCGAATAGTTGAAATATCTTGTGGATCGACTATGATGATTTTGGAGATCTAGATCTTTTATACATTGAAGTATAGTTTTAGCTTTTGAGTGCCCCATGGATCTAAGAGTATCTGGCGGGAGGCCCATGTTTTGTAGTTTTGTAGCTAATATCTTTTCCCATTTAGATTGGAAGGTGTTCATCAGAATTAATGGTGCAAGACCCATAGGCATAAAAATCAATTTTAACCAAATATTTACTGTCATTATCAAAATTTGTGCCTCCATAGAAATTTGTCCAGTCTCCAGGCGAAGTATTACATTTAAGACACAGGTCGGGACTCCTGTGATAGCTCTTAGGAATTTAGTAAGTACTACTTCAAAAGGCTTGTAGTCCTCATTTGCATAAATCTGACAGCCATACAGCATTTGTGATATTACTTTACTGAGGAACACTTGAATTGCTGCAGGGAAGTATTGGCCACCTTTGGTGTAAAAAAAGGAAAGGAGTGCTTTAGTACTTCTTTGAACAGTTGCAATGGTGTGCTTTGTTTGCAGAATCCAAGAACCTGTTTACTGGAATATTAGACCTAGATATTAGTATGAGTTAACCTGTTCTATTGGTTGACCATCTATCTGTCATTTGTGCTTAATCTTTTTCTTATTAAATATCAGTATCCTTGTTTTACTATAGTTTATTGTCAGCAGATCCTCTTTGCAGTAACAGGCTAGAGCACTTAGAAGATGTTTCAGGCCTATTCTTGTTTGAGATAAGAGTACTGCATCATCCACATATAAAAGCACAGAAATTGGCCTGTCAACTAACTGGGAGGTGGGGGGTGGGTGAGAGTTTATCAAGTTCAAATGTCAAACTAAGAAGTTGATGTAGAAGTTGAATAAGGTAGGGGCTAGAATACAGCCCTGTCTTACACCGACGTAAATAGATATTTTCCTTGTTAGATGACCCACAGGATGGCACCTGACTTTCAAGGAAGTATTTTCCTATAGTTTCTTTATAAGTAACACCAATCTCTTGTCGATGTTATAAGACTCAAATTTTATCCAAAGTTTACCCCTGGAGATTGAGTCAAAAGTTTGCTTAAAGTCGATAAATGCAGCATAAAGGCCTTCATTGACTGGTGCATATTTTTTAGCCAGGTGTTGAAGAATAAGTCCTTGGTCAACTGTACTTCGGCCTGTTCTAAAACTGGCTTGCTCATCGGCAAGAATGCTTTCTTGGTCTATCCAGTCAATCAGTTTTTCATGAAGATATGAAGCGTATAATTTGCTGATTATACTCAGAAGACTAATGGGTCTGTAATTGGCTGTGTCTGATTTTTCTCCTTTTTTGAAAATAGGAATAATAATGGCTAATCCCCAGTCCTCAGGAATATATGCCGTGTGGTCAATCCAGATTGGGAGAATAGGTGCCCACCAGTCTATGTTTGTTTTTAATAGCTCAGGTGGGATGTTGTCACAACCTGGAGCTTTGCCAAATTTTAGATTGGAAACCAGATGGATTTTCTTTTCAGAAACCAGGGGGCCACTTTGGGAGATTACTTGTATTAGTCTTGAGAACTGGATAGTTGGACATGTATGGAGAAAAATGGAACTTAAATAAGATTCCCAGCAATTTGGGGAAATGTGGTAATCTATATTTGGACCTGTTTTTGGCCAGGCCATGGCCACCACTTTCTAGAAGGTTGCAGAGTCTTTTGTCCTTGACACACTTATTAAGATTTGCCATGTTGATCTTATATCCTGATCTTTTTTTTATTTTGATTAGTTTTTTGTAATTCTTTTTTAACATAAACCATTCAGGGGGTAGAGTATGTAAATTTTGCTCTCTATATTGTTGATATTGCATTACTAAGGATTTTTTTCATGGTGATGCATTCATGGTCAAACCATCACTTGGAATTTTTCCTAGAGACTTTTAATACATTTGATGGTTTCAGGCAAGTTTGCAGGTTTGAAATTAATTCATGGAATATAGAGAAAACTATTTCTGGAGAATCTGCAATCAACAACGCTTCATGTTGGCTTTGAATAGAATTGGAATGTAATAGTGTTACTGTCTTTTGGCTTACTGTGTTTGACCATTTCAACCTTGTAAATCTTTTTTCAGCATCAAGGTTTAGCATCTCAGTGCACTTTATGAAAGTATTCTGGTTAGCAATGTTTAGTTTTGATACTAGAGGAAGATGATCACCCTCTAATTGTTTAGCCACATGGTAACTGGATATGGTGTTTAGCAGACTGTATGAGGCTATAAAGTAGTCTATGGTGGAAGCTCCTGTTCCAGATAGAAAAGTGTATTCTCCAGGTGTGTCATCTTTAACACTCCTATTTAGGATAAATAAATCAAATTGGTTTACCAACTGCATTAGATAAAGTCCAGCACAGTTGCAACCCTTGTCTTTTGAATGTTGTGGATGATCAACGTCTGTTTCTTGGGGCATTTTAGTTTGAAGTAAGAATAGAGAGTTTGGTCTGATTGGTCTATTTGGGCATTCAAGTCACCTGCCATAAGAATGTGTGCTTTTGGGTAAAGGTTTGTTAGGTTAGAGATATATTCTTCTAAATTTACTCAGTTAATTTTAGTCAGTTGTTGAAGTTTTTATGGGGGGAAATATACATTTATTATCAGTAACCTGAGAAACTTAACATTAATAACCAAAGATGTTGCTAGGCCTAGTAAGGAAGTTGATCTCATAATTTTGGCTTCAATGCTGGTGGATATCAAAATGGGCTCAGCCACCTTTTGAGCGTCCTCCACGAAGGCTTGGTTCTGCATCCAATGAGAAAGAGGAGAATCCATTTACAGCCAGATTTTCTCTTGCCCAAGTTTACTGAAATAGTATAATGTCATAATTGGATATGGAGTCCAGAAAATCTGGGTCCACTGCTTTACTGGGCCAGCCAGCTATATTCCAAGATAATATAGTCAGGTCTTGTTTTTATTGATGAAGTTTTTTGGAGTTCTTTTCTTGTCATGTTTGTAGAGGTGGGTCATGGAAGTTCATAGGTAATTTCTGAAGATGTTGCGTTATAGCCTTGGTTATCGGTACTTTCTTTTGTGATGTTTGCTCTGGTGTTTGATAGGACAGTTCTTCTTTTTCATTTATCAGTTTTTTATTGTTCCGTTCAAGGTGATGAGTTGGGTGGATCTTTCCTGGGATTTCTTCAGGGTCTTCCGTATGCTTGATAATTTCGAAATCGAGGCTTGACCTACTAACAGTTGTAAATATCTTTTTAATTTGGTTAGATTGACAAGTAGGTAAAAGTGATTGTTTTATTGGAGAGCCTAGCTCGTTTTTGTCTAGGAATCTCATTTCAAGCCATGTAGAAGGTTCCATCTTTTTTTACATTATCAAATAGGTAAATTTCATTGTTTCTAGTCTGAGTCTCACTTAATGGAGGATTAAGGTCTGCCTTGTTTACCACATTTGACTCAACCTTTTAAGGGTTTCCACATGTTTAGGAGAGGTGGGGTGCTCTGTGATATTATTTTTCATTGTATTATTTAGAGTTGCGTTTTTATCAGAGCGCAATCCTACTAAATAGGATTTCAAAAGATATAGTCTTGAGATTATTTCAACTTGTGCCTCCATAGAGAGAGCACAAAAAGAATTTATTAGTTTGTTTACTTCTCTGTCAAACAGAGTGTTCTTAGTATAAAGTGATTTAATTGAATAAGAATTCTTTATTTCATCAAAGTATGATCGTTTAGGTGTTTTGAGGACTATTAAATTTTGTTGGTGAGCATCCTTGCTCTGACTTACTTTATGTGTAGAGACTAATTTCTGTGGGGGGGCTTGATTCTCAAAGAATCTAGAGACTAAAATACCATTTTTTGCTAGGGTACTCTTGCAAGCCAAAATCATGTTAACTGTGTCCTTTTCAGTAAAGGTAACCACTGCACACGCATGAATATAGGGGGGAAACAGACGGAGGCGCCGGAGACGCCACCGGACGGAGCGCCGCGGAACCGCAGCTTCCGCACCCCAGCGCTCCTGCGGCGTCCCTGGAAGGAGCGCAAAAATAGCACTCCTTCCACAAGACAGGGAAAGTGCGCCCTAAAAGCATAGGGCGCACTTTCCCTGCCTTTTCTGCCGCAGCGTGTGCGGTTGATGCGGCGGGAGGTTGCCCCGGAAGCGCCGGCCGTGCGGAGGGCCGGCAGCTCCGAGGGCGACCTCAGGAAGAGGAAGGAGCGCCACGGGTGCGGTTACTCCTCCTCTTCCGGGCCTCCAAGACGGCTCAATAAGCCATCTGCTGAGGCCCATAGTTGTAAAAATATATATTCAACTTGCTTTATATCCTTTATAGAGAACTTGTAAGGTTTTATTAAGTTTAATATGGTTAGTAGATGGTGCTTACGTTCAAACTGTGGTATGAGACCCTTAGGTTTAGGAAAGTTGATCAAGACCAGTTTTTGGTGGTTTAATTTTAAGTTCCATTTTTCATTGTTAGTAGTGTTAGTGTTGGTGGTTTAATTTTAAGTTGTGTTGGTGGTTTAATTTTAAGTTCCATTTTTCATTGTTAGTAGTGTTAGTTCTTGGTAGAAGCGTTCCTTTTTAACGAAATCTTGAGAGGTTGACTGTTCTTGTATTTCTGCTGTTCTTGATTGAGTTGGGTGTGTATGTAGTCCAATTTTCTTTCCCAATTTGAACTCTTCCATATTTTCTGCCTGTGCCTTAGCTGTTGTTGTTGTTTTTTCATTTGAGAAGTTTCAATATTGTTTGGTCTATTTTCTTTTAGAATCCTTTTCCTTAGTAATTTATTTTCACTATAGTGTAATAGCTTCAACTTTTTGGGTCTTTTCCTCATAATAGTTTTAGTTTTTTCCCTTGAGGTTTCTTGATACCTTTGTTTTAATTGCTCTTGTGCTATGAATACTAATATTGTTTGATTATTTCTCGAAGTAATTGGATTAGTTTTTCTATTTAATAATTTGTTTCTTGGAGCACTTGAGGTAATTATATTGTTTGTTAATAGTGTTAGAAGATTGTTGTTGGCTATCAAGAAAGTTCCCAACAACAGCCTGCTGTGACACGTTTAACAACTTCTTTGCAGATAAAATCTCTCAGATAAGAGCCGACTTAGATGCCAGTGTTTTGACAGAAACTATTGACGAGGCATCTAGCGACTCCGTTATTGAAATTATTCTGGATCAGTTTCAATCTGTGAGTACCGATGACATGGACAAGCTTCTTGGTACAGTGAGGAAAACGACTTGCCCTCTCAATCCTTGCCCTTCATGGCTGGCTGTCTGGGGGGGTGCTTTGAGGATGTTCCTTACGGACATCGTCAATGCATCCCTCAGGGAAGGTTATATTCCATCTTGTTTGAAGGAGGAGGCCGTTAGGCCGCTTCTGAAAAAACCTTCCCTGGACCCCTTGGATATGAACAACTATAGGCCAGTCTCTTTATTACCATTCTTGAGCAAGGTAATCAAGAGGGCGGTTGCTCTTCTACTCCAAGCTGTCTTGGATGAAACCGATTATCTAGACCAGGGGTAGGCAACCTAAGGCCCGGGGGCCGGATGCGGCCCAGCGAGGCCTTTGGACCGGCCCCAAACCAGTCCTGCCGCCGCCGCCGCCGCCCCCCCCCCCATGATGATATTATTGTTGTTATTACTTGTTCTTGGTGTTTTCTTGGCAAAATCTTCACAGGGGGTTTGCCATGGCTTTTCTGGGGCTGAGAGAGTGTGCATGCATATTTTTTAATTTTTTATTTATTTATTTATTAATATTTATTTATTTATTTTTGGTGCTTCGGCCCCTCAATTGTTTGAGGGACAGCAACCCGGCCCCCAGCTCAAAAAGGTTGCCTACCCCTGATCTAGACCCATTTCAAACTGGCTTCAGGACAGGCTTTGGTGTTGAGACTGCCATGGTTGCCTTGACCAACGATCTGCGTTTGAGCATCAACAGGGGTAGTGTGACCCTGTTGGTGTTCTTAGACCTCTCAGTGGCTTTTGACACAATAGACCATGGCATCCTCTTGGATCACCTGAGGGGGCTGGGAATTGGAGGCACTGCATTCCATTGGTTCCATTCCTTCCTCTCAGGCAGATCCCAGAGGATGCTGCTTGGGGACAGTTGCTCCAGCAAAAGGGAGCTCACCTGTGGTGTTCCACAAGGTGCTATCTTGTCCCCGATGTTATCCAACATCTATATGAAGCTGCTGGGTGAAATTATTTGGAGTTATGGAGCAGGGTGTTATCAGTACGCTGATGACACCCAAATCTATTTCTCCATGTCTCGTTCGTTGGCCTCGAATTCTGATGGCGTCTCCTCTCTCACTGAATGTCTTCGGGCAGTAATGGGCTGGATGAGGAAAAACAGATTGAGACTGAATCCAGACAAAAAGAGGTGCTCATGGTAGTGGTCCCGAAACCAAGAATTGGGTTGCAACCTCCCATCCTGGATTGGTCACACTCTCTGTAAAGGACTGCATTTGCAGTCTGAGGGTTCTCCTTGACTCGTTGCTCCTGATGACGAATCAGGTGAATGCGACAGTCAGGAGTGCCTGTTATAAGCTTCGGCTGGTACTCCAGCTGCGCCCTTTTCTGGAAGTAAGGGACCTTGAGACTGTTGTGCACACGCTGGTAACCTCATGTCTAGATTTCTGTAATGCACTCTACATGGGGCTACCCTCGTATTTGGTCCAGAAACTGCAGTTAGTACAAAATATGGCAGCCAGAGTAGTCTCTGGAACATCCAGGAGGGGCCATATTACTCCAGTATTAAAGTCCCTCTACTGGCTGCCTATTAGTTTCTGGACCCAGTACAAGGTGTTGGTTATCACCTTTAAAGCCCTAAATGGCTTGGGTCCAAACTGTCTTCAGGACCGCCTTCTCCCCTACAATCCTCCCCGTGCACTCCTGTCCTCTGGGAGGAACTTGCTTCAGCCACAAAAAGCTAGGCTCTCAGCCACCTCCCAGAGGGCATTTTCTATGGTCGCCCACAGATTATGGAATGGCCTGCCGGATGAGATTCGTCTGCTTACATCTTTAGACAGCTTTAAAAAAGCTGTTAAGACAGATCTCTTCTAGCAGGCCTTTCCAGGATAGAAATCCCGGCCTCAGGAACCCCTCTTAGGGGAGCCCTCCAGGAATCTTCTCCTTAGCCCATCTTCTCGGCAACATGTAACCACTGTTTTTCTTTAATGGCTATGTTGTTAATGTTTGTTTTAATCTGTATGGTTTTAATTCTTAGTTGATTTAATACTTTTTTAAGGGGGGGGAGGGTATAGGGGTTTGATTGTACCCTGCATTTTTAACATTTGTTAGCCGCCCTGATTGCGCTCAGAGGGGCGGGGTATTATTATTATTATTATTATTATTATTATTATTATTATTATATTATCAAGCTCCTTCATCAGCAAGAAAATCCATCCTGTGATTGGTAGGTTCTCTGTTGAAGTGGGAGGCGTGGCTTGGTTTAATTTCTTCTTGTCTTTGGCAAGTTCTTGTAGTTGCTTATCAATTATTTAGCTGGAATTCGTTATCATTGGGCTGTGTTTTTTCTGGGGCAGGTGCAAGGTCTTTGTCCTTCATTATTATTCTGTAATGTCCAGATGAAAGTGCATCCGTTGCTACCTGTGAGTTCACTATAGAATTTGGGTGATTTGGAGCTTTTTTAGGAAGAGCAACATCTGTTTTATTTTCAAGGTATTGGATGATCTTTGCTTGCTTCCTAGTTTTGTTCAGAAGGGATTCTGCCACCAACCGGTATAATTCCCAAAGCCTTGTATCTGTTTTTCGTAAAAACACCATCTCTTTTTGGTTTTACTCTGCCTATCTTACTTAGAAAGGAAGAACATAGAATTGAACCGTTCAGTTGTTTACTTACTTACAGGTTGATAATTGATCGTCCACTCAATGTTAAATGTAAGTGACTTTTGTTTGCCCTTGCTTAGAGTGAGTATTTGAAAAGGTAACTAAAATTAAATTCTCCATTCCTTTTCGAGTATATATAATAACATTTTGCCACAGGGTAATTGGGAATTCAAATTGTTTCAGAAAAATAAGTATTATCCTATTCACCTACGTTCCTCTAATATTAAACTTTAAAAGTAAGTAAAAACAAAGAATTTGTATTAAGGTAGAGGTTTAATATTATGTCCCATTCATACCCTTCTTAAATAGTTGGTGGGAAAATTAAATTTCTAAAGTTGACCTCTCTTTTCGTATTCAAAGATTAGCAGTGGAAATTTATAGCACTGTGCAGGGGTAGGCAAACTTTTCCCTTTAAGGGCCGAGGGACTTCAGCTCCCAGAATCCCAGGAGCTATTGGCCAACATGGGACTATTGGCCAACATGGCTGAGGCTTCTGGGAGATGAAGTCCCTCGGCCCTTAAAGGGGAAAGGTTGCCTACCCCTGCACTATAGAGTGAGGGCAACTGACATCTAACACCGGTTCAGAAGGATCTAGTTGACACCCACTGGAAGAAGGTTTCTCCTGAATTAACACATTAAAAGCAGGTCACTGCTGCTACTTGGGGTCCCCCACACAGGTGCTGGTTGCTGCTGTGGCCTTTTAAGACCAGGGGGTCCAGGCCATGCCCCCTCTCACTGCTGCTACCTTGCTGTTTGTTGCTTGCTCTAGTCCAGGGGTAGGCAACCTTTCCCCTTTAAGGTCCGAGGGACTTCAGCTCCCAGAAGCCTCAGCCATGTTGGCCAATAGTCTCATGTTGGCCAATAGCTCCTGGGATTCTGGGAGCTGAAGTCCCTCGGCTTTAAAGGGGAAAGGTTGCCTACCCCTGCTCTAGTCCTAGTGGTAAGGAAAGAAAAAAGAAAAGAAAAGGGGAAAAAGCAGAGAAGCTTGGCATCCTGGCTGGCTCACTGGAGGTTTCCTGCCCAGTGGTTTTTGGGGGTGGTGGTGAAGGAGGAGCCAGCACACTGAATGGTGAAGGATCAAAGGAGTTGCTGCTCAATAATATCTGAAGGGCCATGATTGTCCATTCCTAGCTTTTTCTGAGCCTAAATTTAAGCTTACATCTTTTAATAAGCAAACTTCATTAACTTGTTGTTGTGTTGTGTTTCTTCAAGTAATTTCTGGCTTATGGCAACCCTAAGGCAAACCTGTCATGGGACTTTCTTGGCAAGATTTGCTAAGAGTGGGCTTTTAAAACTGAGACGGTGTGACTTGCCCAAGGTCACCCAGTAGATTTCCATGACTGAGCAGAGATTCAAACTCTGGTCTTCAATGTCAAAGTCCAATGATCAAACTATTACACCACACTGTCTCTTTTACTAACTGCAAGTCTTCAAGAATTGCTGTAAGTTCCTGCAAGATTTATCTCCTTGTCTAAGATTTTGTAGCTGAACTGCAGACTCAGGGATTCTCTTCTTGGGTATTAGATACCTTTGTCATGCTTTTTTTTTTTTTTTTTTTTGCCTTGACTTTGTGTTTTATAATTTAAATTGTGACCCAAATAGAAGAACTAAATGGGTAGTGCTCACATTCTCCTTGCATGGATGTGTAATATATGGGTGTGTATGCTTTACTCCCTTTTATCTGACATTTTGTCTCTGTCTGTGATGTTTTGTTCCTGAACCACTGTCATCATAGATATTTTTGTTAGACATTGGAACCCTCCTTGCATTCAGGTATTAGACTAAGCAATGTTTCTCCAGAATTGCACACCACTGGGAGAACTGGAGTCATTGTAGTTAGGATAATGATTTCATAGGAAGTGTTTGGTCAGATGAACTAGCATTACAATGGGACTTCTTATTATGTAAGACATGTTAGCAGCATCAGCCTTTCCCTGCCCTGTAAGAATGATATGCTTTAAACTAATTTATGATTATAATGTACTTTGGTGCTTTGAACATCCAGGCTATTGGTGTGACTCATACAATGCTTCCCCCACAAAAAACAACAACTAAAAAAAACACAAAACACTCAGAAAAACCATATTGATTAATTCAACAAAACATTTCATGTTCACTTGATGTCTTTTGCTGTTCTTTTTATTTAAGTGAACAAATCACTTTTATAGAACTAAACTATATTTTATAGCTTAAGATTTACAGATAAAATTCTCCCAAATGGTCTTCAGAGTACCATGAAAGATTCCACTGCCATAAGAACCACAAGCTTACCACATAAATTCCCCTTTCATTTGGTTTTAGGTACCCTGGTGGGCTTCAGATGAATAGTTCTCCTTTTCAGTTTTGAGCTATTGCATTTTTAATTGGGAAGAGCAAGTTATCATAAATTGTTATGGGCATGTAAGGTGCAAACATACAAGGGACATCGATCTTTTATGTGTGTATGAGATAGAAAGAGACAGAGGGGTTAAGGGAGAAAGAAAGATTGAGTGGGAGAAGAAGACAGTCTGTGTAGCTTGAATCTCCTCCAGCTATTATTTATTTATATCTATTTAATGTGTTTGAAGAAAAAAGGCTCGTGGAGCAGCTTACGTGCAGTCAAT
Organism: Phrynosoma blainvillii; assembly: GCA_026167975.1. NCBI lineage: Eukaryota > Metazoa > Chordata > Lepidosauria > Squamata > Phrynosomatidae > Phrynosoma > Phrynosoma blainvillii. Next base: position 279,260,575 of record JANUYF010000002.1, on the reverse strand, counting down.
AAAAATAATGCAGCTCCTGCCCACAGGTTTGCAATCAAGAAACCAAACCATCCAAACCAAACACAATTCTAAAGAAATAAGGAATAAGGAAGAAAAGTGGGAACTGGGAAGGCAAATATTCGGTCACTTGGATTATACTTCTGCTTCCATGGCTCCATCTTAAGGATCTGAGGATGTATAAATTTGGTAAAGTACATGGAATTATCTGTTAGGGAGCTCTAGTCCATTTCTCCTGAACCTACTGCTATGAGACTTGTGAATCTGACTTTTGTGATCTGAGTATTTTCAAATAGCAGACATGCTCATAAATCACTTGTAAGGTTAATCCTGCCAGATGAACCTTACCAAACATTGTAGTTTGGAGATGTACTTAGATTCCTCTGTTGTAATACACGAGATTGGATTAGAGTATGTACTAAAGAATTCCAAGTAGTTACCAAACTGGAAATACCAGGATTCTGTATGATTGAGCTATGGCAGTTAAAGTGAAATTGAATGGCTATAATTAGATTTTAAAAAGAAAGAAAAAGAAAGGGATTTAACATATTTTTGCATTACATATTTATATCTGTTTCAGACCACTTTAATTGCCTTTGTTGAACCTCCTCAGACTTGCTGTTTGGTGAAGCATTGATGGTTCCAAGATACTCTGAGAGGAGAAGAACAGAGGATAAAATCAGTTTAATTCTGTGGAATAGCCAGGCATTTGGCCTTCTCAAGGGTACTGTGACAATTATGCTTCAATCATTAGTCAAAATACCTTACCAAACTACAAATTTCTTAGAATGGAAGCATGGCAGTTAAAGTGGTATGATGAAACTAGCATGAAACTCTGACATGCAGGTGCATTGTAGGAAGAAGACAGAGCAGAAGATCCAAAGTAATTTTTTTAAGTGCATCTAGGAGTTTGTGTATCTCCCAGAGGAGTTCTGACATAGAGGGGAGAAAGAAATAGCTCTCAAAACCATTTCAAAAATTGATTTCAAAATTCACATTTGTTTCTAAAATGAATCAGTCTATATGTCAAGTGGAATAATGTTCAAGAAAAACAAGTCCCCTTGGGTGTAACCAGACTAACTGCAGGGGTCTTTTCATCCTGACTGAAGTTAGGATGTCAGGAGATAGACACAATTTAGGGGACATCCAGGAATGAGGAAATGTTTTGCTTTGAAGATTGAAAGGCTGAGTAACATTTTACTTTCTTGGAACTATTATGATGTTTCTTTTGTGTGCCTGCTTTTTGTCATCATGAAGCAGCATCCTGAAAATTCTTAGAAGCTGAAATGGATAGCATCCATGACTGATGAGAATCCAGCTCCATCCCCCCCCCCCCCCGTAATTCTGTTAGCTTATGCAACCACAGAAGGGGGGCATGATACTGCATCATGACACATTTGGTGTAAATTGAAGAATAAAAACCTAGCCCATCCTGTTACTGGCCTCTTCATTTCTTGACCAGCCCACCCACCTGCTCTGTGGGTTGGTACAGGCTTTGGTTGGTTGCTTCTGGATGGGATAGAAAGTTTTGGTCCCATTCACTTGATTGTCAGTGTTTGAAAAAGCAGCAGGGAAGATTTTGCCCACCTTTTACTGGAGGCTCACAAGGCATTTGGGTTAGTTTTGCTGTTAAATAAGGTAGGGTAGGGTAGAAATGGGAATAAGGTAGGGTAGGGTAGAAATGGGAGTAGGGTAGCACCAAATGGCAGAATTTAAATGAAGGACTGGTTTCTAGACTGGCCAATCAGGTTAGATGGGGCTCAGGTTTTGAAAAGAGAATGGCCCTAGGAACCAGTCCTGGCTTTTAAAGCTTGGGGTTTGAGGGGAATAGAGAGATGTCAAGTATCATGAGAGCATTTAGGAAGACTGGGATATAAATAATATAATATAATATAATATAATATAATATAATATAATGTAATATAAAAATCAGGCTGGTTGTAGATAGCCTGTGAAGGAACAAACTGGCAATGAGATACAATTAAATAGCTCACTGTCTTACTTGAAAAAGGGAAGGTCATAGGGGACCTCTAGCCTTGATAATAAATCCACTGCAGGTTAGAGGTCATTGTAGGCAGTTAATAAACTGTAGCCTTACTACTTTCCCCATCACATGTATCTTTCTTCCTATTGGTTCCACAGTGATTTGATTACAAATTTGTGGAATTTACTCAGTAATTCAAGGAACTAAGTAAATCAAAGAGAAGCTCTTTCAAGAAACAGTGCCATCAGTGGTAGGTGGTGGTTTCCATGTAACTGGAACAGTAAATCTGTTCTGGATTTTATAGTGGTCTAATTTTTAGAGAAGCTGTCCAAGGTTCTGAAGGCCCAGGCTGAGTACCTTGGAAAGATCCTGTAAAGTTGATGGATTCATGGAGCAGATTTATTGCCCCATAAATATGCAAGTGACTACCTGCCACTTGGTGTGTCCTCCCATGCCCTATTTCAGGAGCTCACCAACACTTTTACTTGGAAAGAAGGGAGAACTTAGTGGCTTACTTCCCTTTAGACATGCATAATATTGCATGTTAAATTTCTGATTCTCCTCCACCCCTCCATCCATGGCATGGATTTCTTTTTCACTACTTAGGCTTGTTTTTAAATACTGTATTGTTGGGTTTTACAAAACATTCTCTTTATTTTACCATTTCCTTCAAGATACCCAAATGTATCTTATCACTTCGTTTCATTGTGAGTGAATGGCTTTGAAATGATCACTGCCATTTTACATAAGGCATGCCCTCCCACTTCAACCAAAGCATTATCTTGTAGGAGGAACCCAAAGCAAATTATTTCAATTATTTGTGTGAGTATGTATTTCAGATAACAATAAAGCATTTTACACTAACTCCAGAGCAAGGCTGCATGCAGTAAGACACCTCTGGATGATAGCAGCAGCAAGCATTTCCATCTTTATCTCTCTCCCTGAATTGAAAAAGGAACATCAGAGATGCTGCTGCAGAGGTGGGGTATATACAGCACATTACACTAGTCTATTTCAGATATGTTAATAGGACATGGATACCTGTAGTCAACTGTTTCCAACTATCTAGGAAGTTGAAGCCTATGAAGAATGATCAATATTCTGGGATACTAAACTCAAACAAGTTTTTTTCTCCTTTAACATTTTTTCTCTCCTTTAAAATGCCTATGCAAGGAACAGTTGCAGAATTTGCATTAAAATTACAACCTTTGTTCAGCGTGCTAAGATTGTGAGGATTTATGTTGTGGATGTCCCAAAAAGAGTGTTCAAAATCTCTCTTTCATTTGTGCATGCATGCACGCATATGCATTCACACTTTCATGACCAAAGACATGACTATTTGTCATATCCATAGACATATGGATCTGTGTTGATAAGGGAATAGGTTGGTTGATATAGGGATACATTGATAGGGTGAAATAGTGCTGTAGCTAAATAAATAAAGATCAAAGGGGGGTAGTAGTCAGAAAGGGAGGCAAGGCTAGGAACCAAATGGGCAGTGGCAGGAGGGGTTGTAGTTTATGGTTTTGTTTATTTCCTGCTGCAGGACACTGATGGTAAACGAAGAACACCTTCCTTCCTGGAATAGATGAAATGATAATGGAGATGGGGAGTTGAGGAAAGGTGGAAAGTTTAAAGAATCACTTTGATCTAGAGATGAAAGACCACAGACCGCAGTTTGGGAAGGAGGGGCTGGAAGAGGGGAATTCTTAAAGGGTAGACTCTTTAGGGAAAAATCAGATCTGACACAGCCATGTCTGTGGTGAACTTCTGTCTTGAAATCAAAACAAATCTTTAGTTTTTTACACTATGATGCTGTCTTGGTTTTTGAGATCCAAGCCCACCAACCATGATAGTGTGTCAGATCTCACAACAACACCTTGTACAGTGCAGCAGCATTCAGGCCAAGGTGCACTTATCCTGGAGGAGCTCACCTCTAAAGGTGAGCAGAGTGATGGCCTGGAGGGGGCAAAGCTCCAGAAGCAGGCCTGGATTCTGTTTGAGGAGCCCAGGCCAGATGGCCCTGAGGTGCTGAGGGAGGTACGGGGAGTGAAGAGCAGCTTCAGGAAGAAGCCTCACCAGCAGTGTGGAGGCACATGGAGGAATCATAGAATCATAGAGTTGGAAGAGACCACAAGGGCCATCCAGTCCAACCCCTGCCATGCAGGAACTCCCAATCAAAGCATCCCCGACAGATGGCCATCCAGCCTCTGCTTAAAGACCTCCAAGGAAGGAGACTTCACTACTCTCCGAGGGAGTATATTCCACTGTCGAACCGCCCTTACTGTCAGGAAGTTCCCCCTAATGTTGAGGTGGAATCCTGGAGCTTACATCTATTGTTTCGGGTCCTAGTATCCAGAGCAGCAGAAAACAAGCTTGTTCCCTCCTCAATATGACATCCCTTCAAATATTTAAACACGGCTTGTTAGAATATAGATGGGTTATACAGTCAAAGATGAAATGTAGAGATGTGTGTGTGGAAATTTCCTCATGAGAACAACATCTAGAGAAACAAAGAGAAGTCGGCACCAGATGGCTATACAGACATAAACATGAACTTTCCCAAAGGTACAACTCATAGACAGACTTTGTTATGAGAAAGGCTTGATAGCAGTATCCAAAACATCGTTAGAACTACGTGGTGGATGATGGACAACAAGAGGCTGGGTTGATATACATCATACAGGCATTATCCAATTAACATAAGGTTAACACCTAGAAGGTGGAGTATGGGAAGGGCCTAGAGAAACCTTTGTTTAAGAATGTTTATTGTTCAAGAAGTGTGTGTGAGCCTGCCTGGCAGCCGTGGTTTCAATTGCAACAAGCTGGTATCCTAAGCTTTTGGAATTGTTAAAGATGTAATCTTTCATGGCTGAACTGGACAAGTTCATCACAATGGATTTTACTTAGCTATCTTATTATTATTTTTTATATGCATTAATAAAACTATGCTTTTGGACTTTACAATGTGTCTTCTTGACTGAGGAAGACAGGATCCTGAAGAAGGGAAGCTGAGCCAGTTGATGGTAAGAGATGCAAACTGGCTGTGAATCACAGCAGCCAGCTTGTCCTGCAGATTCTGCTGGGTGTCAAAGAGCATCACTGCAACACACTGACACAGCTATCATATCACCTCTCAGCCTTCTCTTCTCCAGGCTAAACATCCCCAGCTCCCTAAGTCCCTGAACCACAAAGACTGGGAGGACTGGTCCATGGATGACAAGGAGGACGAGGGGATGACAGACAGGCTGTGGGAAGAAGCCCAGGAGGACTGCTAAGTGAGGCAGAGGAAGACGAGTGGTTCTGGACCCCAATGCTCAGTAGGGGCCAGGTGTGGCTGGCAGTGAGGAAAAGGTTGGGCTGGGATGTAGCGGTGATGAGGCCCCTAAAGATGGAACCCCAGATGGCGAAGGGTGCCGACAGAGGAGAAGGCATTGTGAGAACTTGTAGCTGAGGCGGTGGCAGATGCACCTGCTAGAGTCATGGAACTGTCAACCCATGGAGAGGGATGAGCATGGGGAGGATGAGGGGAATGCAGCAGAGACACTCCCTGCACCAGTCCGAACTCCAAGACATCAGAGATCGGCTCAACATGGAATGTGAAGGATGACTCCCGGGCACAGGCCAGGGCCCTGACCAGGCACAACCAGAATCCAGCAGCAAGGCAATTGGAAGTGCAGTTGACAGGAAGTCAAGCCAGCTGTCCTACTTCCTGGCCCAGTTGCCCGGGCATATGCATAAGTGGGGGCACATCTTCCCTACAGAGAGTGCAAAAGTGAGATGTGTGGCCGCGCAACTCTTTGATGCCAGAGCTGAAGAACTGGGGAGTTTTCCAGCTTTCATGGTCGTCCTATGGGCCTGATTTGAGGATCTCTTTTGGGCAGAGAAGGCCTGAACCAAGCTGATGGTGCTCATGTCCAGGAAAGCAGCCAAGTAGTTGATAGCAAGGCCAAACAAACCAGCATGTGAAGGGCAAGCAAGCCTCAAAGAGCAGACTTATAAACAAGGCAGAGTCCATAATGAGGTCCGTGGTCAAGCAGGGTGCAAGACAAAGGGTCAAGCCAAGTCAAGCAGTCCAGGTCAAGGGTTCCAGAAGAGCAGCATGGTTAGGTCAGTCCATAGTCCAAAGGTTCGAGCCAAGAAATCAATACCAAATCAGAACTCAGGATGCTTTCTACAGAGAACTCAGATAACTTCTGATGAAAGCCCTGACATCCTTCCCAGACTTTTATCATCAGCCCACATTAGTGCAGGTGGTCTTGATAAGCTGGCATTTTTCATAAAGCCTCCTCAAGCACCAGAGACATGCCCTTTCAGATCATCTCTGGCTAAGGTGTGATCCTTCTCCATGTCCACAATACTAGAAGGCCCTGCTGCTGTGAGGTTTGGCTCTTGGTTGTCTTCTAAGCTACAGTCACTGCTGGAGCTCTCAGGGCAGTGCTAGGGCCTGGCTCAGGTTCAGGCTGAGGCCCCATCTCATCCTCAGAGTCCTCCCTTGAATCCTCAGCCAGGCTGAGCATGACAGATCATGGGGCCCGTTCAGTAACAGAATATGCAATTGAGTTTTAGGGCCTGCAGCACAAGTTCTGGACTAGCCAGAGGCAACTAAGGTACAACATTTCAAGGCAGGACTGTGACTGAACCTCCTGAAGTGGGTACGAAGGATGGACAACCCGCAGACCATGAGGGAATTGATCCAGCTGAAATAGCAATAGAGGAGATCCGTCTGATGACACAGTGGGAACCAGGAGTGGGTAAGGGAGCAAACTTAAATCTGAACCCCTCCCGTGGTAAGGAGAAAGGGACTAGGGCCTGAGAATTGGAGCATGAGTGGCAGATGAGACTCGGACTCTGCCTGGCCTGGACAGAGAAGGGGCACTGGATTGCTAAATGCCTCGACTGAGAGGACCACCAGTGAGGCCCCCATCAGGAGACTGGTGATGTGCTGGCAAAGGGCCAGTTGGTTGGGTCCTCAACGCGGCAAGCCGAAATGCCGTGAAACTGGGGTTAATGCCAGACACGATGGAATCAGAAGACAATGCTGAGCCAGCAGGAAACTTCACTGGCTGGCCTCAGACAGCAGTGGGAGGCCAGCCATAGATGCAAGGGGGTGCACTCTGATGGTGAGTGAGGGGGAGTCCCCTTATATACCCTGACTATTAAGGTGGAGGACCAGAAAAGGCGACGGAGCATGGACCTGATGGTAGCCAAAAACTCGGCTTGCACCCAATGGTTCATAAAACCAAAGATAGTGAGAAAACTAGGCCTGGACACTAAGAGACTGGATCACTCTATCACATTTCAGCAGATGGACAGTTCCTCTATGTGGGGGGAACCCATGAGTGAAATAACAAAGACAGTGTGGCTTGGGGTGGTGGAACACTGGGAAAAAATCTGGTTTGTGTTGGGCCCCACTTCATGCTACCAAGTGATCCTGGAAATAGACTGGCTACATTTACACAACCCCAGGATCCAGTGGAGGTCAGGAGAGCTGACTTTTGACAACCCAGGATGCAAAACCCACATGAGAGGCACTACTCTGAACCTAGGGGGGAGTGCAGTAGATGCTTTGAGCCACTTTGACTCTTTGCACCATCCAGAAGGACCAGCTTGGCTACCCTCGATCTACCAGGACTAGGCAGAGGTGTTTGAGTAGAAGGAGTATGTCAGAAATGGGAACTCAGAACTTCTGTGTAATCTATCAGTCAGAAGTGTTGAAACAAAACAGAACTTTATTGAAGAACACAGACAGTATTTCACCATTTCAGTGTTTAAGTTGAGACTGCCAGGTCATAGCAAATTTGGTATATTAAAACCCCATCATCTACTGCCCCACCCGTAACAAAACTGTGCGAACTATATTTCCCACCTACTTTTTCCACAAGCAAAGTACCCTTTGAACCCCGTCCTTTACCCTCTTATAGCTACTAGTTTCATCCAACCTCCCTCTGCATTCCAGACCGCTGAACAGCAGAAGCTGAAGGTCCAGATAGCAGACCATCTGACTCTTCCTCCCAGCCCCACTTTCACCAAACCTCTTTTCTCAATAATGCAGCCTAAATGCAAAGCCTAAATACAAAGCACAATAGAAAGCACCCCAGCACCCATTATCCCCAATATTACTAACATATCTGGTAGAATTGCCAAATTCTAACAGAGTGTGATCAGCTCCCATCCCACCAGGAGACAGATAGTGCAATTGAATTGGAGCCCAGAGTGCAAATCCCCAAGCCCAAACTCTATTCAATGACCCCTCTGGAAATGAAGACTCTAAAAGACTTTATAGAGAAGAACCTGGCTAGGCTGAAGCCAAAGACATTGCCCTCATTATCCATGGAGCCCACAGGCCCTGTCTCACTCTCCCAGTGGTTTACAAAAATCAAAGACACTTGGTCTCAAATTGTGACAGCACTGAAAGAAGAGAAGAAGGACTACAGAAGCTCTGCTGATCATAAGAGGGGCAAGGAATGGGAGTTGGGACTATGGAACAAGATTTATTTGTCCACTAAACCTTTAAAGACCCAACAACCCTCCAGGAAACTGGGGCCAAAGTATGTGTGACCATTTGTGGTAAAGTGGCTGGTCAAAAAAGTAACTCCAGAACTGTACCTGCCCAAGTCCTATATAGATTTACATCTGGTGTTCCATTTTAGCCTGCTAAAACCAGCTGTAGCTGTGGACCTCTGGTGGGCAGACCCAGAACCTCTTCCCCTGCTGGTGGTAGAGGGGGAATAATACTTTGACATCACCAGGACTTTGAACTCAAGGTGGCACAGGGGCAAACTGCAGTACCTGGTCAATTGGAAACATTCTCCAGAGTCTGAAAATGAATGGGTGTATGCCTGACATGTACATGCCTCTGAACTGGTTCAATTGTTTCATGAATGGGGGGGAGGGTGTTTAGATAAAATGATATAATTTGGCTTCGGGTGGAGGAATGTCATATCCATAGGCATATGGATCTGTGCTGATAAGAGAATAGGTTGGTTGATATAGTGATAAATTGATAGGGTGAAATAGCACTATGGCTAAATAAATAAAGATCAAGGGGGGTAGTAATCAGAAGGCAAAGCTGGGAACCAAATGGGCAGTGGCAGGAGGGGTTGCAGTTTATGGCCTTGTTTATTTCTTGTTGCAGGACACTGATAGTAAACAAAGAACACCTTCCTTCTTGGATAGATGAAATGATAATGGAGATGGAGAGTTGAGGAAAGGGGAAAAGTTTAAAGAATCGCTTTGATCTAGATCAAAGACCAGGGACTGTGGTTTGGGAAGGATACGCTGGAAGAGGGGAAATCTTAAAGGGTAGACTGTTTGGGGGGAAATCAGATCTGACACAGCTATGTCTGTGGTGAACTTTTGTCTTTAAATCAAAAATAAATCTTTAGTTTGTTACACTACAATGCTGTCTTGGTTTTTGAGATCCGAATCCACTGAACGTGACACTACTTGAAGAAAAGTCTACTTGTTTGTGTGAATGGGCACACAAATAAGTACAATTTTCCTCCTGAATTTTAGGTGTAGATGCTGTTCAAACTCTTGTTCTATGGATACTGCTTATGATGGGGCTGTTTCACACATGATATGCCACCAGCTGTGCATCCAGCAATTTCAGTATGCAATCTGCATCCCTGGTTTGCCTACCTGTGCGATAGTGGGTTTGTAAACCCATATTTCTAGCATTCTCCCAAATTCATTATATTTCCAGGTATACAAATACTTATAAATCACATTTTAGGTGTACACTTACAAAAAGGCCTCTGGTACATTTCCCTTTGCTTTGCTGCAAGTGGTAGTTGTGGCTTCTATCCTCTGGGTGTCTATGCTGCAACACAGTTTACTTCCTCATCACGAGAGAAGAGAGAAGTGACAATAATTTTTGCTTTCTCAAGGTCAGGGATAGAGCTAAACAAACAGGCCTTTTATATTTCACAAATCAACATTCTAATACTCATTTATTTTGACAAATGTGCCAGTCTAAGTTCCAAAATATAATCAGTGACCATGGCTTTATCCTTTAGCAAAAATCCTTTAAATGTCTGTGAACACACACACAAAAACTCACCCAAGAACAGAAACAAACAATGTCAGAGAATGAGCACTAGAGTTTACACAGTTGTTGTTGTTGTTGTTGTTATGAAGTATTTGTAGCCCGCTCTTCAGCCAAAAGGCTACCAGAGCAGCTTACAAATGGTTAATTAGACATTTCCCTGCCCTCAGGCTTACAATCTAAAAAGACAAGACACAAAAGGAGAAGGAAATGGTGGTGGGGAAGGGGAATAAGTCCAGCAGATCTTCTCTCTCTCTAAAGCTTGGACCAAAGCAGATGGACTGGAGGGAGGGCCCTTCTTCTTACTGTAGCTAGGCCCAATGGAGCTAGCCTGCCTTTCTCTCCCTCAATGATGGTGGATGGAGGGAGGGCCTTTCTTCTTGTTCAGGCTAGACCCGATGGAGCTGGCCTGCCATCTCTCCCTCGATGATGGTGGATGGAGGGAGGGCCTTTCTTCTTGTTCAGGGTAGGCTCGATGGAGATGGCCTGCCTTCTCTCCCTCGATGATGGTGGATGGAGGAAGGGCTTCTTCCTCATCCCTCCTTTTCCTTTTCTAGCTTCTAATTTACCTCCTCATTCACATGTGAAGGCTAGAACTTCTGTCCACAAAACAGCTATGACATTGCTATGTAAAAGTTATGAAATGTTAAGTAGCCCCTTTTGATCTTTATTTTTATATTTTATTCATTAATACAATCCTATCAATTGAAACAATTAGCTTTATCATACTATTAAGTAATTTTGATTTCATATTTATGTTCAATGGTCAAAATTCACTCTACCATAAACCCTATTCTGGTGTCTCAATCATGTGATTACCATCACATTAGGTGGAAGAATATGGATATACCTTTTTATGTCATGACCAGAAATGTAACATTTCTGGAAATTTTGAAGCCATGAAAGGGGAAACATGGGTGTTTTTTTTCAGTGAAAAAAATAGAAAATTTTGTAAAATTTGAAAAATACGTTAGCCCTAATTCCCAGATTCTAGATCACATTGTTCCTTTAAGAACATAAAATGCTTTATGTATAACTTGTTTTGGAATAAAGATATCATGTTTGTTGTATTAAATGTTCAGAAGAAAATTACAAATTAAATATATTAAAAAAATATTATTGTTACAAATGGAGCTAAGAGATAAGAAACAGTTTAACTATAAGGAAACCTTGTTTGCCAATTTATTAGGAGCTGGAGGAGGGGGAACCCAATGAAAAGAAAAGTCATGTTGCTTCGTGAGTCAGCATTAGGAAAACAAAGAAAATTATTTTGTCTCCTCTAGTCCTCTTGAAGGCATCTATCCACATACCTCCTCCCCCCAAGTCCTCCATAGTGCAAAGCCAACATAAGGACCACTCATTCTCATGAAAAGAATTGAAAAAAAGTCAGCAAAGATCAGGAATTACAGTAATATAAGACACCTTTATACATAAAAGTCTACCTGATAGTGAAGATCTCCATCACCAGCTTCTCTGCCTCTCGCTGCATCTCCAGACCAGCTGCCTTGACTTCAAGGAAATGAACTTGATCTCTGAAAGCCAGGAGTTCATCGCATTGAATGCATGCACTCATCTTCTGTCCAGGAGGCATATAATCATAAATGTGAAATTGAGTGGATTACACCATAGATCCCGCATTCCTGCTACCTGCACGACTGTTTTAAAAACTATTATGGAGTAGCTTACTTTTAAAACTCTTTTAATTACTGGCAGAGAAAATACAGGCTGCAGGCTCCATTCATCTTCAAAGGCTATTTTGGTACCCCCATTATTATTTTTACCCAAAATACTACCTGCCCCCTGCCCAGACTTTTATAGGCCCAGAAGTGATTTCTAGTTCACTTTTAGGTTCATAGAAAGGACTGTCATAGTTCTAAAATAGCTTAGTGGGTGGATGGGGGAAAAAAAACATTATGAGTTTTAAAAATCCCAAACCTGTGGTGTGTGGGAGTGTTTGACCCTCTTAAGGGTCTCTGTGGCCCTTGAACATTGGGTAGTTAGCTGACTCTGTCCTTAGTGCTGCAGCTTTCTTCTGTCTACCTGATATAACTTTTTTTAAAAAAGAGACTTAACTGTGGGCTGTATTTTTGGAATCAGGTCACTGCTTTTTGCAAATCCTGAGAGGGGACAGGTGTTTAGAAGCATGCTATTAGTGGTACCTTGGGAATGTTCACTTTTCTAAGGAAGCTGTCAAAAACAAAGGGTCACACTGGGGTGGCAATTTTTCCACAAGGTCAATCAGAGCAAAGAGATGGCTGTACAGGAAGATGGACCAAAGTGTAAATAGAAGGGAAGTTTGAGGGATATGGCAGACACTGGCTAATGAGGGCAGATGAAAAAGACAGAAAAATATTCATAGCACTAAACCAGAAAGTAAGAAAAATATCACAAGCAGGAAAAAAAAGTGATTTTTAGTGTATCAAGAGTGCGGATCTACCTGCTGTGTAAGAGAATGGACTTTGCAAGACTGTGTATCATGTCCTAAGAATGACAGCAAGATCTCTGGGGCTTGATCTCCTCAAACAGAGATTAAAGCCAGTAGGCATAATCTCATGACCTTGGATATGATGAATATTCAACACAGGTAATATATCTCTACTAACTTTCCATTGTAGAGAATGTCTCTACTCTACATAGTAGAGAATGTCTCTACTAACTTTCCATTATATATATATATATATATATATATATAATGGAAAGTTAGTAGAGACATTCTCTACTATGTAGAGTAGAGACATTCTCTACAATGGAAAGTTAGTAGATATATATATATATATATATATATATATATATATATAATGGATATATATATATTAATGGATATACAGTGGTACCTCGACATACGAGTGCCCTGACATACGAGTGTTTTGAGATACGAGCCGCCGAGTGAGCGATATTTTGCTTTGAGATGAGAGCAAGATTTGAGATACGAGGAATCGCACACTACACCGCACACTACATTTCAATTAATTTCAATGGGGAAAACTGAGATGCTTTGAGATACGAGCAATTTGACATACGAGCAAGGTTACGGAATGAATTAAACTCGTATGTCGAGGTACCACTGTATATATATAAAATATATATATATATATATATATATATATATATATATAATGGAAAGTTAGTAGAGACATTCCACACCCTTGTAAAAAGGCAGCGTTATGAGTCAGTTAGAAGTGACCACTCTAGAAAACAAGGTGACATTCTAGCAGTATGACCATTTTCAGGTTCTGGGTGTCAGTTTTGCCCATAGCCTCAGGTGGGATCTTGTGCTTGCAGTCTTCCACTCAGAAGTCACTATTGTTAACCTGTTAAGATATTCCCCTTTGTCCCAAGCCAGGTTTATGTTCCTTACTTCTGAGTTATATCAAAGGCCAACATGAGAGAGCATGATCCTCAAAGTAGCATACAACTATTTTGAATAAATGAACACCTATGCTTTGTTTCCTTTTCTCTATTTCTTGTAGTCAGCCAGGAGAAGGAACCATAATTCATCAGAGCACATGATTTGCATACAGAAGACTTTAATCTCCAGCATCTCTAGTTAAAAGGACAAGGTTGGAGGAGTGTATATGAAATTCCTCTGTCTGATACCTTGGAGAATTGAAGCTAGCAGTGAGGTAGAAGAAAATACTGAGCTACAAGGTCAAAGAATCCAATGGAATGTAAGGCAACTTAGTAGAGTCACGGTGTACTGGGGGGGGGGGTTCAATAAGGAAATAAAGTACAACTGAATATTCAAACATAGAACAGTCAGATTTGTGAACTAGAACTTCCAAGACCCCTGATATAGCAGCAAGGGCCATGTTGACTGGGGATTCTGGGAGTTGTAATCCAAATATTCAATGAACTGGAGCAAAAATGGATAGAAAGGCACAGATGATTCCTGCATTCTGCTGGTTCTGAAGCCCTAGCAGTTTTGTTTTGTTTGGATCTCTTGAAAGAGAAAATTCAAAATAGGCTTTTGTAATCCTGCAAATCCAATAGCAGAAGGAATTAAACCAGCATTGTTTTAAATTGCTGCTATTTGAACAAGCAATGAAAGGAGATTCCAGCTTGTCCTTTTTCTTTAAGCATTTATTTATATACAAAATCTTGTCCAAAATATCATTCTTTCCTAAACTCACTCTTGATCTGATTTGAGTTGCTTCTGGAGAGTCACAGTGACATTAGCAAATACATTTTCAAGGAGTCCTTCACTCTGCATCCCTAGTCCCATATTGTTATTCAAACAATAGGAAACATAAAAATCGTAAATGGCTGGTCACAAACCTGCCAGAAATATCACTAGTTTGGTTGAACGTTTTGTGCTTAACCTTGTTCTACTTGAAGATTGTGAGAAGTGCTGTAATGAAACAAAACTGTAGGCAATCAATGTGTTCATTGTTCTGTAAGTGCCATATTCATAATTTCAGTTTATAGAGTCATTTAGGACTTTTGAGACCATCCAGTCCTGTGTTTAGCAATGTTCTGTAATACATCTCCCATGCATCTTTGTACCATTAAGTTTGGTGGCAACAGCTCTCATATGTACCCACCAGTCCATATTCTTTAAGCATTTATATATGTATAAAATCTTTTCTGAACTGCCTTTCCCCTCTCCAAAGGGCATCAAAGCTGGCCTAGAGTTAAAGAATGCATCTATACAGTAGAAATAATGTAGTTTGACACCACTTTATGTGCCACAGCTCCATCCTATAGAATCTTGGGATTTATAATTTTACAAGATCTTAGTCTTCTCTGCAAAAGAGAGTTGGTGCCTCATAAAACTTCAAATCCCAGGATTCTGTAGGATGATGATGATGATGATGATGATGATTAAATATTTATACCCCGCTCTTCAGCCAAAAGACCAGGGGTAGGCAACCTTTCCCCTTTAAGGGCCGAGGGACTTCAGCTCCCAGAAGCCTCAGCCATGTTGGCCAATAGTCCCATGTTGGCCAATAGCTCCTGGGATTCTGGGAGCTGAAGTCCCTTGGCCCTTAAAGGGGAAAGGTTGCCTACCCCTGCAAAAGACTATCAGAGCAGCTTACAAATGGTTAATTAGACATTTCCCTGCCCTCAGGCTTACAATCTAAAAAGACAAGACACAAAAGGAGAAGGAAATGGTGGTGGGGAAGGGGAATAAGTCCAGCAGATCTTCTCTCCCTCTAAAGCCTGGACCAAGGCAGATGGACTGGAGGGAGGACCCTTCTTCTTTCTGTGGCTAGGCACAGTGGAGCTGGCCTCTCCCTCGATGATGGTGGATGGAAGGAGAGCCCTTCTTTTTGTTCAGGCAAGGCCCAATAGAGATGACCTATCTTCTCTCCCTTGATAATGGTGGATGGAGGGATGGCTTCTTCCTCATCCCCCCTTTTCCTTTTTCAGCTTCTATACCTTCTCATCTTCACATGTGAAGGCTAGAACTTCTGTCCACAAAACAGCTATGACATTGCTATGTAAAAGTTATGAAATGTTAAGTAGCCCCTTTAATCTTTATTTTTATATTTTATTCATTAATACAATCCTATCAATTTGGAGCCATGACAGTTAAAATGATGTCAATCTGCATTCTTTCAACAGTATAAATGCACTCTGAGAAATCAAAGAGGGAGCAGCCCTTATTCAGCACTAACAAGATAGGATAAACAGGTGTTTAGACCCAGACCTCTATGAGTTAAGGCTTGGACATGGATAAAAAATTATGTTTGCTTCTTTTTCTTCCACAGTTTTTCTAGTTTTGTTTTATTCTCAATTCCTTTCTATGGAGGACAACGACTAGAGTGCGAATGGCGAAAGACTCGTCTCTTATCCGACAGAACTCGCCTTAGGAAGCACCTTGACTCCTACAGGGAGGCTTTATATGCAGCGCAGAAATCTTTCTGCTCTGCACGTATTGCGTCTGCAGAGTCTCGCCCGGCAGAGTTGTTTAGGGTGGTGGGGGATTTGACGCGGATATCTTCCGCACCGAACCCTCTACTTAACCCGACGACAGCCTGCTGTGAGGCATTTAATATCCACTTTGCAGATAAAATCTCTCGGATAAGAGCCGACTTGGACACCAATATTTCGGCAGGATCTGTGGATGAGGCAGCCAGTAACTCCGTTGATGGCACTTTACTGGATCAATTTCAATTTGTGAGTACCGAGGACGTGGACAAGTTGCTTGGAAGGATGAGGAAGACAACTTGCCCTCTCGATCCTTGTCCATCATGGCTGGTCGTCCAGGGTGGGGACGCGTTGAGGGTGTTTCTTCGGGACACAATCAACGCGTCTCTCAGGGAAGGCAGTTTACCATCCTGTTTAAAAGAGGCGGCAGTTAGACCACTCTTAAAAAAGCCTTCCCTGGACCCCCTGGACAGAAACAACTATAGACCAGTCTCCTTGCTACCATTTTTAAGCAAGGTGATCGAGAGGGCAGTTGCCTCCCAGCTCCAGGCCATCTTGGATGAAACCGATTATCTTGATCCATTTCAAACTGGCTTCAGGACAGGATTTGGGGTTGAGACTGCCTTGGTTGCTCTGACCGATGACCTCCGCTTGAGCATCGACAGGGGGAGTGTGACCCTGCTGGTGCTCTTGGACCTCTCAGCGGCTTTTGATACCATCGATCATGCCATTCTCTTGGATCGGCTGAGGGAGTTAGGAATCGGAGGCACCGCTTTGCGGTGGTTCCGTTCCTTCCTCTCGGGCAGATCCCAGAGAGTGAGGCTCGGGGACAGTTGCTCTTCTAAAATAGAGCTTAATTGTGGCGTCCCTCAGGGCGCCATCCTGTCTCCGACGTTATTTAATATCTATATGAAACCGCTGGGAGAGATCATTCGGAGGCATGGAGGGCGGTGTCTTCAGTACGCTGATGACACCCAGATTTATTTCTCCATGACCAAATCATCGTCTCAGACTTCTGATGGCATCTCTCCTCTCAATGACTGTCTTGGAGCGGTAATGGATTGGATGAGGAAAAATAAATTGAAATTGAATCCAGACAAAACGGAGGTGCTCACGGTTACCGGTCCGAAGCCAGGCCCGGGATTACAGCCCCCTGTCCTGGATGGGGTCACACTCTCCTCCAAGGACTGTGTGCGCAGCTTGGGGGTACTCCTTGACTCGTCGCTTCACATGACCAACCAAGTGAATGCGACAGTCAGGAGTGCCTGTTATCAGCTTCGGCTGATATGCCAGCTGCGTCCATTCCTGGATAAGAAAGACCTGGAAACTGTTGTCCACGCACTGGTAACCTCACGTTTAGATTACTGCAATGCACTCTACATGGGGCTACCCTTGTGCTTAACTCGGAAACTTCAACTGGTGCAAAATATGGCAGCCAGATTAATTACCGGAACATCTAGGAGGGAGCATATTACACCAGTGCTCAAATCCCTCCACTGGCTGCCAATTAGTTTCCGGGCGCAGTACAAGGTGTTGGTTTTGACCTTTAAAGCCCTACATGGCTTGGGTCCAGCTTATCTTAGGGACCGCCTTTCCCCATATGAGCCCCCCCGCGCTCTCCGGTCAGCGGGAAAGAATCTATTATTACAGCCAAGGTTGAGGTCTACACAGACCTCACAGAGGGCATTTTCTGCCATCGCCCCTAAATTATGGAATGGCCTGTCGGATGAGATCCGTCTTATCACAACGCTTACTGCTTTTAAGAAAGCAGTTAAGACGGATCTCTTCTGGCAGGCCTTCCCGGAATAACCCTCCTCGGAGGACGAACAGTGATCTCTCCCCCTCTTTAGCTTTTGCTATCTGGCCACTTGTTTGCATTTGTTGTTTTTATTGTATTTTATTGCCATATTGTCATTGTTTTAATATAATTTAAGTTTAATCCTGTTTTAAGGGGTGTGGGAGGGAAGTGGGAGGAGGGATTAGGATTTGGATTGTTTTAACTGTTGTATTTTAATTGTTGTACGCCGCCCCGATTGCGACGCAGAGGGGCGGGTTAGAAATAAAACTTATTATTATTATTATTATTATTATGCCAAATATGTGAATTTTGATAAATTGCAAGAAGAAAATAAACAAGGACCTTATTCTGTTAATAGATATATAATAGAATTGTTAGTTATTAATCAACAGGAACCAGGAAGTAAAACTATAATTGGAAGAAAAACAGTTTTTATTTCATTTTATTGATACCCCTAGCATGGGACCCAACACAGCTTACAATAATTTAAAAAAAAATTCAGGTTAAAATGAAGCTTTAAAAGCAGTTAAACAAGCAATTCTGTTAAAAAGCATATGTTTAAAACAGCAGGATACCAAGTTCTGAAAATCAGGCTTTCATAAAAAAAAAAAAAAATCACTTTTATTTAAGAAATAATAAATCCAGTTATTTAAGAAATAATAGATCCAGTCTAGTTTCATTGCTTGTCAGAACTGGTCAACAAATGTTACAGTTGCCTAATTAAACTGCACACAATTTCAAACTTCAGGTGAGCTTAATTTTTTTTTTGTTATAATTGATAAACACCTTTTCCTTTCCTTTCCCACACCACCTCTTTTCCTTTGTTGTTACAGCCAGATGTTTTCACATAGATGACCTTGATCAGGCTCACCTCCTTTCCTGTATTATCTCAGCACCTGTGCCTGAGCTCACTCTTCTAAGCCATACTATAATTACCATATATCCCATCATTAGATAACCCAACTTATTATAGCAGAACAGAAGTATATGGAACTCTTGACAAAAACACATTAAAACAGATTTAAAACATAATTTAAAAGATGAAAAACAAAAAACAAAAATCCAAACACAACACACCACATTCAGGCACATTTCTGCCATGCAATTTAAGAATCAAAGGCCAGCCATTACCCCCATGCTCCTCATTTATTTTCATCCTGGAAGCTTTAAAAGAGTGTCAAACCTCCCATTTCTTGGGTGAAGATCTCTTTTATGGATTGATCAGTTCTATCCATTGAGGTCTCTCTTATCTATTTATTTAAGATGGAGTGGTTCTCTGATTGATTAAATACTGTGTTTTAATTAATGTGTTGTTCACTTAGGAAATGCATCATTTACACATGCTTTAAATAATAATAGAAAAATGCAAGTCCTGCATTTTCAGGATTCAAGGTTCCAGCCACTCCATTCCATTCCCCCCCTTGTTTCTCCTTTATCTTTTTGCTGAAGAAAGAAATATTCCATGCTAATTGGGATGTTTTAGTCACCTGTTTGATTTGGGAAAGGATATTTTTTATTTTGTATATATGTGTGTGTGTTGACAGTCCCAGTTCCATTAACATCTTAGACATTTCCAGCTGTCTGTACAGCCAGGTCTCAGTTGTTTTCCTTCAGGATAATGTAAAATAGCTTCTGAGTGTGAACCAGGAAATGATTTCTCCACACATTGAGATGGTTGTTTTATGTGTGTCCATACACACACACACATCCTATTCTCCTTTTCCAGCCATTCCATTCCTTCCTGTTTCCTACCCAGTAAATATTCCACACCAAGTCCATCTTTGGGTTGTTTATGTTTGTTTTATTGCCCAGTGTTTTTCCCTTAAGATTTTTGTAACCATGTAAACCTTCAGTTCAGCATTAGTCAGCTGATATCTCCTTCTTGTCCATGGATAGTTTGGTTTTAGCTATAATTTGCTCCAGCACAGGAACTCTTGAATCAGAAATAAAAGGAAGGATGCTGATTTAAGAAAACAGCAAGAATTTTCTGGTTACATGAGAATGGGGCAGAATTCCATTTCATACAGTGGCCAGCCAGATACTTCCAGAAAGTCCTGAAAAAGATTTCCATAATGGGTTGAATTGGTTCCAGGATGTCTATGGTATTGGTCTTAACAAATAAGCAACTGAAGGGGAATTTCTGCTGTATGCTTAGTGAAGGTGACATCCAGCACACCTTGCTGAAGCCTTGTACAAACTAGGTGGGGCATTCTGATAGAAGAGGAATAGGACATGGAGTGTTTTATTGTTTTATTTACTTATATCCCACCTTTCTCCCCATATAGGGATTCAAGGCAGTGTTCAGGCAAAAGGACATAGCAAAAAGCTTGTTTCACACCTGGTGTTAGCGCTAAACAACCTAACAGTTTGGGTGCTTTACTGGATGGAAAATTACTCAGGCACATGTGCCATGTGTACATGTCTTCACAACTTTTAAAAAATATATTAGGATATGTGATCTGAGGGCTCAGGGCTCTCAATCTGATCAACAAACTGGCTGTTAGAGTGTGAGACAGAAAAGACAGTGGATTTGGAGCACCAGCATGACATCCTTAAAATTCTGACTGGCATTAGGGATTTGTCTTATCATTCCTAACCAAGTCTTGGATTTTTTTTTTTTAGATTTTTTTTTACTACTGTTCCTAGACTACACCAGTCAACATGACCAGTTGGCTGAAGTCTAGGGTTCATAATCCAAAAAGTAACTTCCCATATTTTGTTCTCAACCAGCCAGCATATGCCCAGCATGCTCCAGCTACGACCTTCTAATTTCCCCTACCCACATTTTGCTGTATTAAATTACATATTATTTGCCAAAACGCAGAATTAGATCACACCTGTGCTGGCTGACTGGATTTTCCCCTCCTTTTTTGAGGCTCACTAGCTATACTTTTGCTTTTTAAATTACTTTTGTTGCCTCTTCCATTAAGCTTCCCTTTAGAAAACATGCAGAATATAAAAGTTAAAGCAAAAACAGAGAGAACAGGAAGGAGACATTGGACTCACACTAATGAGACTTATGCAGGAAAGCTATGGTTAATACCACACCACGCTGTCATTATGCTACTATTCCACTTTTACTGCTATGGCTGCCTCCTATGAAATTCTGGGGTCTCTAGTTCATGTGAGGCCTAAGAGCTCTCTGGCTGAGAACTCTAAATGCCCCTCCCCAAACTGCAAATTCCAGGATTCCACAGAATGCAGCCATAGCAGTTAAAGTGGAGTAATAGTGTCGTAACAGAGTAATGAGATATTAAGGATGGAAAAGTCATATATATATATGAGACTTTTCCATTCTTAATATCTCATTACCCTGTTACAACACTATTATTCCATCCAACAAGATAAGGGCCATGATGGGTATTTTTAAACCAATAGCAACTTTCCCATGGCTTGTATTGCAAATACTTTGGTTCTGGATAGATAGCAAGGACATTTTGCTGTAAGACTCATTGATTTCAATGGCATACAAATCATCTAAACAATGTTTGAATTGGACTACTGGACTGTGACTCCAGGGCACCCTAATTTGTATTCAGTTCTTTTATAGCCTCTCAAACAGCTTCTATCTCTTCATGACTTCCATAGTAATAGTCTAATCTTATAATAGTTTTTAGGGAATATTTTCTTACAAGCCTACTAATTGGCTTTAATGTTTTAAAGCTCACTCTTTCTTCTGTCCTTCATACAGTATGCAAGTCTTTCTAACTTCTAGTTTTCTTTTTTAAAATATTGTCCACACTTTCACATCATCAAATAGTATGCTGTTTAATCTCATATCCTTTGTTGTGTCACTCATTTTACCACTTATTTGTCTCTTTTATCTCAGATAATCAATGTACTATGAAACTACAGAATTAGAATTTATCAGCAAGTTTGATTCCATTTGTTTAAGACTCATTCAAGAACAGAGAGTCTTTTCTCTTTCAGTATCAGTTCTAAATTTACTTAGGAAACCTAAGAAGCTTGAAGCTGCTGCCATTCTGCAAAATTAATGCAGTTTGGTACCACTAACTTTCATAACTCCATCCTATGGAATCCTGGGATTTGTAGTTTGCTGTGGCACCATAGCTCTTTGACAGAGAAGGCTTTCTTTTGTTATTGTTTTACTATGTTTTTAAAATTGATTAGTTTAATACTTTTTAAGAGGCTGGTGGGTTAGGGTGTTGGCATTGATGTTTTATTGCTATGATATTTTATGACTGTAAGCCGCCCCGATTGCATTGCAGAGGGGTGAGATAGAAATAATTTATTATTATTATTATTATTATTATTATTATTATTATTTCAGAAAACCCAGGACTCCACAGCATTGAGCCATTGCAGTTAAAGTGGTGTCAAACTGCCTTAATTCTGTAGTGTAGGTGCAGGCCAGGAGTCAAGAGCCTTCCCAGGTTCTTGACTACAGGAGTTCTATAAGTGAATTCAGCTGAACTAATTCCAGATGCGTTTTCCTGCATATTTCACAATAGGGAACCCAAAGCAGCTTATAATGCAATGCAATGCAATGAAAACAGAGCTAAAACAATGTGTCCGGCAAAAGATAAAACGTGATAAAGCAGCAATCCCAATAAAATCACTAATTAAAAATAGTTCAAAAACATTTAAAACATAATCATAAAGATAAAAGTACAGCACTCACATTAAAAGACATTTCTGTGATATCCAGTTAACAGACAAAGTCCTGTCTAAAAAATTAAGCTTTTTCCTTGCCAGCAGAAAGAAAAAAGAAAGGGTGCCAACCTAGATTCCCATATGGGGAAAATCCAGCGACTGGAAGGAGCCACTGAGAAGATCCTTTTCTGTGTTCCCTGTGATGGTAGGGGGACTTAGGAAAAGCCTTCCCCACAGCATCTTAAAACTAAGGCAGGGTCATACAGGGAAATACAGTCTTTCATGCTCAGAAGGTAAAATGGAGTCTGTAATTGTCACAACATGGCAAACATGAGGTTTCAATAGAAAAAGGATGTGTTATTTATTACAAGGGGACAAAAGAAAATTAAACTAGGTCCTATATGATGTATCTGTTTCTAATACATGAGAGCAGTAAAGAAAATCCATTTTGTTTTCTTAAAACCGAATAAGTTTGAATTATAGTTTTGCTTACACATGGACACACAAAATCTCAATGCACCAGAGGGGTGCAATTTAAACTTTTTATATTGAATTTAACAAGTGTGGTATAGCTACAATAGAGTTGCAATATCCCAACAACAACAGTTTTCATTGACAATTTTATTTGTGACATTAGGAGCTAGAATGTCACCAGCATTTGAGAGGAAGCATGTTGAACATTTATTCATAGAATCATAGAATCATAGAATCATAGAGATGGAAGAGACCACAAGGGCCATCCAGTCCAACCCCTGCCATGCAGGAACTCAAAATAAAAGCATCCCCGACAGATGGCCATCTAGCCTCTGTTTAAAGACCTCCAAAGAAGGAGACTCCACCACACTCCAAGGGAGTGTGTTCCACTGTTGAACAGTTCTCACTGTCAGGAAGTTCCTCCTAATATTAAGGTGGAATCTCTTTTCCTGCAGCTTGCATCCATTGTTCTGGGTCCTGTTCTCTGGGGCAGCAGAAAACAAGCTAGCGCCCTCCTCAATATGAATCCCTTCATATATTTAAACAGGGCTATCATCTCCCCTCTGAACCGTCTCTTCTCTAGGCTAAACATGCCCAGTTCCCTAAGTCATTCCTCATAAGGAATGGTTTCCAGACCCTTCACCATTTTAGTCACCCTGTTTTGGATACGCTCCAGTTTTTCAATATCCTTTTTGAATTGTGGTGCCCAGAATTGGACACAGTAATCCAGGTGGGGCCTGACCAAAGCAGAATACAGTGGCACTATTACTTCCCTTGATCTAGATACTATACTTCCATTAATGCAGCCTAAAATTGCATTGGTCTTTTTAGCTGTGGCATCACACTGTTGACTCATGTTCATCTTGTGGTCCACTAGGACTCTTAGATCCCTTTCACACATAGTCTCGTTAAGCCAGGTGTCCCCCATCTTATATCTATGCATTTCATTTTTTTTGCCCTAAGTGCAGTACCTTACATTTCTCTGTGTTGAACTTCATTTGTTAGCTTTGACCCAGCTTTCTAATCTATTAAGATCATTTTGAATTTTCATCCTGTCTTCTGGGGTATTAGCTATTTCTCCTAATTTGGTGTCATCTGCAAATTTGAGAAGCATGCCCCCTATTCCTTCATCCAAATCATTGATAAAGATGTTGAAGAGCACTGGGCTCAGGACAGAACCCTGTAGCATCCCACTGGTCACTTCTCTCCAGGATGAAGAGGAGCCATTGCTTCTCTCCAGGATGAAGAGGAGCCATTGCTGTGCACCCTTTGGGTTCAGTCAGTCAACCAGTTACTAATCCACCTAACAGTTGTATTGTCTAGCCCACATTTTACTATCTTGTTTGCAAGAATATTGTGGGGGACCTTGTCAAAAGCCTTACTGAAATCAAGTTATGCTATATCTACCGCATTCCCTTCATCTAGCAAGCTGGTAATTTTATCAAAAAAAGAGATCAGATTTGATGGGAAGACTTATTTTTGAGAAACCCATGTTGACTTTTAGTGATTATGGCATTCCCTTCTAAATGTTCACAGACTCTCTGTTTAATGAACTATTCTAGAATCTTTCCCGGTATTGATGTCAGACTAACTGGACGATAGTTGTTGGAATCCTCTTTCCCCCCCTTTTTGAAGATGGGGACAATGTTTGCCCTACTCCAGTCTGCTGGGACTTCTCCTGTTCTCCAGGAGTTTTCAAAGATTATTGCCAGTGGCTCTGAGATTACATTTGCCAGTTCTTTTAATATCCTTGGATGTAGTTCAGCTGGTCCTGGAGACTTAAATTCATTTAGATAAACCAGGTATTCCTGTACTTCCTCTTTACTTATTCTGTACTGCATTTCCCCTATTGTGTCCTCTGGTCCATTTTCCTTAGGTTGAACACCCTTTTCCTTTTCTGAGAAGACTGAGGCAAAGAAGGCATTGAGTAGTGCTGCCTTTTCTCTGTCCCCTGTTGGAATTTCTCCATCTTCTCTGCGCAGTGGCTCTACCATTTCCTTCTTCTTTCTTTTGCTATGGACATACCCAAAGAAGCCCTTTTTATTGTGCTTAACTGCTCTAGCAAGACTGATCTCATTCTGTGCTTTGGCTTTCCTGACTTTACCCCTACATGTGCTAGCTATTTGTTTGAATTCCTCTTTAGTGATTTTGCCCCTTTTCCATTTCTTATACATCTCCCATTTAAAACTTAGTTCAGTTGAAAGTTCTTTTGTCATCCAACCTGGTTTCTTGAGACACCTATCGTTTTTCCTTCTCATTGGAACGGTTTGAGATTGTGCCTTCAGTATCTCCCTTTTGAGAAATTCCCATCCATCCTGAACTCCCTTCTCCTTTAGTATTCTTGACCACAGGATCACTCCCAGTGTTTCCCTAAGTTTGTTGAAATCAGTTCTCCTAAAGTCTAGAATGAGTGTTTGACTATGTCTAGCTTCTCCTTTCCACTGTATAAGAAACTCCAGGAGAACATGATCACTGCCACCTAAGGTTCCCACCACTTGCTCCCCATTGACCAAGTCATCCCTGTTGGTTAGGATCGGATCTAAAATAGCTGATCCCCTTGTTGCCTCTTCCACCTTTTGGACAAAGAAATTGTCTTCAAGACAAGTGAGAAATTTGCTAGACCTGGGAGTACTGGCTGAGTTTGACTTCCAGCAAATATCAAGATAGTTGAAGTCACCCATCACTACTACATCTCTCCTTTCTGAGTGTGTAGTTATCTGTTCTAGAAAGGCATCATCCAATTCCTCAGTTTGACTTGGGGGTCTGTAATAGACTCCTACTATAACATCCCTGTTGTTTCCTTCCCCTTTAATTTTTATCCAGATTCTCTCCACCTGATTTCCAGGATTTAAGTCCTGGTTCTTTTCACAGGTGTAAACATCCCTAACATATGATGCTATTCCTCCTCCTTTCCTGTTTGGTCTATTTCTCTTAAAAAGGTTATAACCCTGTATTCCTACATTCCAATCATGAGACTCATCCCACCAGGTTTCAATGGTGCCTATTATATCATATTTGCTTTGTTGTGCTAGGAGTTCAAGTTCATCTTGTTTATTTCCCATGCCCTGTGCATTAGTGTAGAGACATCTAAGAGCATTTGTCCTTCCCAGTTGCTGCCTATGTGAGTTTTTTTCCTTCCAGTTGTGCCCTTGCATCATTTGCCTTGTTCCCGCTATAACACTTTTATTATTATCTCCAGCCCATGATGTACTCTTGCCTTCTCAAGATACCTTCCAAGATACTGTCTCCCTCCCTAACATAACTCAGTTTAAAGCCCTCCTGATCAAATGTTTGAGACTATTGGCAAAAATGCTACTGCCAATTGATATGAGATGCAGCCCATCTCTTGCTAGAAGTCCACCCTCATGGAACCGCAGCCCATGATCCAAGAAACCAAATCATTCTTGGCAGCACCATCTATGGAGCCAGTTATTCATGTCTGCTATCTTCCTCTCCCTTCCTGGACCATGCCCTTCAACTGGGAGAAGCGATGAGATAACAATCTGTGTGTCTAGCTCTTTCAGCTTCCTGCCCAAAGCCTCATAATCCTTTCTGATATTCTGAAGACTATGCCTTGCAGTATCATTGGTTCCCATGTGGACCAAGAGGAAAGGGTAATGATCAGTAGGCTTGACAAGTCTTGTCAGTCTCACTGCCACATCACAGATTTTGGCCCCAGGGAGACAACACACCTCCTGGGACATCTTGTCAGGGCCACAAATCACTGCTTTTGTACCCCTCAACAAGGAGTCCCCAACCACCACCACATGCCTCCTCCAAGGCTTAGCAGTGGCTGTTCTCTGCGGTGGTACTCTTCGGGTCTCCTGCACTGTCACTGAGGACTGTCCCTGCTGCTCTTCCTCTTCATCCTTGATAAGGGAGAGAGCTTCAAATCAATTCTGTAGCTGCAAGCTCCCAGAATGATCCCTGGTTTCCCTACTTCTATGTGTGATGTTCCTCCAGGTGTCCACCTCCTGTGTGCATGAAATGACCTTCTCCTCAATATCTTCCTCTGTGTGGTCCCCATCCAAGACCATTCTTTCTGCTCTGTCCAGGAAAACCTCTATCTCCCTAATATACTGAACTGTAGCTACCCAGGCCTCCAGCTGCTTGATTTCCTCTTCCAGGAGGACTACTAACTTGCACTTGGTGCAGGTAAAGTTCCCCAGATCTTTTGGCAAGAAGACAAACATCCCACAAGTGTTGCAGCTGCAGCAAGTCTCTGTCTCTCTCCCTCTTAGCAAAAAACAACAACCTCAAAGCCCCACACAAAATGGCTGCCCAGAAACTGCTTTCCTTCTCCTTCCTAGCAGAAACACCTAGCTTACTTTCCACTCAAATCTGTTGAGAATGGCGGGACTGGAGATGGAGAGGACAGGATCAATGCACTCCTCACTTCACACATTGATTCAGCATTCTTCAAGAATGAGGGAATAAGGCTCATCTTTCGATGTGGAGGTCACAGCTACAGATCAGGAGCCAATCTTTTTCCACTGCTTTGGTTCAGCTAGTTTTCAAAGACATCTGATGTCTCAGGCAAAGTAATGCCCTTTAGGTCAGGGTGTGGGAAGAAATGAGTAGGGAATGAGGATAATTACCACCTATGCAGCACCCCATTGAATAGTTCCAGTACTTGTTAGGATTTTGATGGGGTATATAGTCAATGTTGAAATGTAAAGATGTGTGTCTGTATTTTTCCATGATGAGAAAACTGCTTCTAGGCCTAGAGCACAACAACCAGTCCAGGTGTTTGAAAAGACAAAACAAGTGGAGACAACAAGATGCAATACATGGGAAAGAGATCTTGTTTATAAAGTGAATTCAATAACAAAAGTTGTTTTGAGAAAATAGATTACATGGTAAAAGATGAACAACAAGAGGTTTGGTTAACATACGTCATGTACTAATCGACCAATTAACCTGAAGGGTGACACCCAAAGAGGTGGGGAAAACTTGGGCTGGGAGTTGTGTTGAATTGTGATGTTGATGGATGTATGCTCCTGAGTTCCTTTGGGGGAAGGCAATTCTCACAGCTAATTTTTTTGGCAAACTGCACATGGAATTCTGCTGTGGAAAATACTCCTTACCACATGCTTCACAAAAGGCCACCCAATTTGAAATATCTTAGAGTGTTTGGGTAGTATGCTAACATGTATGTACCTGCAGCTTTCAGAAAGAAAGGTCAGCCCAAGTGGAGAAGACTGATGTTTGTGGGTTATTCAGGAAATAGTTACAGGTTTAACCTGGGTGGGAAAAAAATCTTTTTTCAAGGAGTGCGAACTTTGAGAAACATTCTGGGTGGGAGAACATACATTCAAACAAAGAAGTGTTTCTTAGACTGGGTCAGTTAGGAACACAGACAGGACCACCTGCCAGAAATGGAGGGGCAGTGAAGCAAGAGTCAGATTCTTCAGAAGGTGAGGCTAGTACATCAGGCAAGATGTCACAGACACGTCCACCAGCACCCAGAATGACAGAGACTAGGAGACACAGAGATAGGGACACACAGTCAAGCACTGACACTGAAGATGATGAGGGGAAAACAAGGACCATCGTCCTGCGGCGCACAACCCGAGTCAGAAAACCTCCAGATCGTTTAAAGGTGCAGGAAGCTAAGGCTTGTACAGTTGTGGTAGATGAGCCAGAGAGTTACAAAGAAGTACAAGCATGTTGTGATGAGGAAAGGTTGAAATGGGAGTCTGCAATGGAACAGGAGTTCAAGTCTTTGGTAGACAAAAATGTGTTTGAAATTGTTGACAGACCTACAAATCACAAGGTGATAGGTTGCAAATGGGTTTACAAAAGGAAGTTGATGCCTGATGGTAGTCAGAGATACAAGGCTAGATTGGTAGCTAAAGGGTTTGCACAACAGAGGTTTGAGAATTTTGATAAAACTTTTTCTCAGCAAGGAAAGGTCAGTTGGTGCATCATTTTGATTTTGAGACTGCATACTTGAATACAAGTCTTGAGGAGACTGTTTACATGGAGCAACCTTTGGGGTTTCAGCAGGATCATACAAGAAAGGTGTACAAATTGAAGAAAGCTTTGTATGGTTTGAAGCAAAGTGCCAGAAGCTGGAATCTTTGCATACATGAAGAGCTGGTGAAGCTAGGTTACAAACGCAATGTAGCTGACGCGTGTGTTTACACAAAAGGAGATGTGATTTTGGTGATTTATGTAGATGACTTGTGTGTGGCAGCAAATTCAAAACAAGAGATTCAGACAGTGAGAAAGGAGTTGTCAAAGAAATTTGGTGTCAAAGATCTTGGAGTTTTAAAATCTTATCTTGGAATTGATGTTGAATGGAGTGAAGATGGGAGTTGTTTGATAAGCCAACAGAAGAAAATTCAAAGTTTGATAGAGAAGTGTGGATTGCAGGATGCAAAAACAGTGAAGAGTCCAATGTCAGTTGGTTATGTAAATAGTGAAGGGACTAGAGAGTTTGAAAATCCAGAGATGTATAGACGTTTTGTTGGGAGTTTGATGTTTATTGCTAATAACTCTAGACCAGACATTTCTTTTGCCATAGGGATACTTGGCAGAAAAGCAAGTTGTCCTAAAGTGGAAGATTGGACAGCACTGAAACATTTGTTTAGGTTTTTAAAGGGTAGCATGGATAGGAAATTGAAGTTGCAAAACAGCCGAGCTGGACTTGAATGGTTTGTTGACAGTTCGTTTGCTTCTGAGCTACAAGATACAAAGTCAGTGACAGGATTGTTGATTAAGTTTGGAGAAAGCGCAATGGTTTGGAGAATTAGAAAACAGGGATACGTAGCCCAAAGTACAGGAGAAGCCGAGTTCGGTGCCTTATCTGAGTTAGCTAATGAGATTGAATGGATTAGACAATTGTTGAAAGATCTGAATGAAGAATGTGTTGATCCAGTGTTGATAAATGAGGATTCTCAATCTTGTATTGCAATGGCTGAAGCTGAAAATCTGAAGTGCAGAACAAAATACATTGGAGTGAGGTATCAAAATGCCAGAGAAATGGTACAGAAAGGGATTGTGAGTCTGCAATACATTGAATCAAAGCAAAATCAAGCAGACATCTTGACAAAGGCATTGACCATTGATAGACACAACCAGATGTCACGTCTACTTGGCATGTCATAAGTTTAGGCCTAGCCATCGAGCTAAGTTAGTTTTGTAACAGTTTTTTTTAGTGTAGTGTACAACATACACACATCATACATTTCAGGAGGGGCTTGTTAGGATTTTGATGAGATATATAGTCAATGTTGAAATGTAAAGATGTGTGTCTGTATTTTTCCATGATGAGAAAACTGCTTCTAGGCCTAGAGCACAACAACCAGTCCAGGTGTTTGAAAAGACAAAACAAGTGGAGACAACAAGATGGAATACATGGGAAAGAGATCTTGTTTATAAAGTGAATTCAATAACAAAAGTTGCTTTGAGAAAATAGATCACATGGTAAAAGATGAACAACAAGGGGTTTGGTTAACATACGTCATGTACAAATCAACCAATTAACCTGAAGGGTAACACCCAAAGAGGTGGAGAAAAGTTGGGCTGGGAGTTGTGTCTTGGGCAAAGAAGTCAGTCTATTTTAATCTTTCAGCAGTATGGATTAGTTTTTAATATTTTTGCAGATGCTGTAGCCTGACTAAATTTTCACAATGTTGCATTAAGGATTTATAGTTTTGTTCCTGTTAGCGGAACTGGCTAAGGTGATATTTTTCTGGACTTTGTAGTTTTTACTTTGCCTATGCTGTTTTATAATAAAGTTAGAGGCTTGGAGCAACTGCCTGCCTGCTGGTGATTTTCTGCTAGGCAAGCTGTCTTGCTGAATGGGCTGCCTCCTGCATGGATTGTATCTTCACACACAAAGAACTCATCACCACCCATCAATTTCAACAGTACCTCCTAACACACAGAAGTGGTATCATGTTTCTTCCATTTGTCGTTTCAGACTGGGGTTTTGGCTTTAAAAAGGTGATGGGTGAGGTCTGGACAGGGAAATTAAACTGCCACATTGGTGAGCGGTTATCTCTAGTTTTGGGCTGGAGGTTTAAAATTTTTCAAAACTGGACCATTTATGGGTTTTTTTTAAATTATACATTGGAAAGTTTTTGGGAAATGCTGGGAAGCTTTAGAGGCTGCAGAAATGATATTTTCCCCACTCTTACTTTAGGTAATTGAATGTCTTCGATGTGCAAACTACTATTGATTTTTTCTTTTGATTGCTTCCATGTCAGGAGGAAAGAGGTTTGAATCCCCACTGAATTTTAGTTGAAAATGTAAAGGAGCTATCCAAGGTTCTGAACCCTACCAACAAATGGATAGCTCTTTTAATGTTTGGTTTAAAACCTGGCATAGATTTACCACCCCACTGACATGGAAGCCTCCAGCCACTACTGCTTTTATGTTCAATATGTAACTGTCTATGAGAAGACTGGGGCTCTTGAGAGATGGGGAATAAAACATGCACAATCTTTCACCTCTATATAGATGTGGACAGGTTAGAAGTGCCTTCCTTTGATTTATGTTAATCCTAGGAATGTATAAATCTGTTCCATTTTCTCTAACATTCATATTTACTCATATATGAGTTTCCTTTTGTTTCATTTCCACACCAGTTTGTGGATACAATTTATTTATTAGAGAGCTCCTCCAGACTGTCCAAAAGTCTCAGGATTTGGCAGGTATTTGTTTTGTACTTATCAAGATTTTTAATAATATTGTTAGGGTGTACCTTCTATCCCATGCAATTTTATGTGAATTTCCAAGACTAGCCATGTCTTTTCAAACCCAGAGTAGGGAATGGTCCCCCTCCTCAGTCCCAGGACTTTCTGATACAAATGGATTAATTCTCAATTGTCTCAGCTCCTTCTGTACTGGTGAGCAGTCTTACTGATGGTGGCTGAGATTCTATATCACATTTGTAATTACATAAATATATTTATGACTGATTTAAGAAATGGACCCTCAGATCTCACCTTAAACTCAAGAGAACCACTTTGATTAACTGAGGTCTTGGGAGTGGGAAGGGATTAGCTACCTGTAGCAGCCCCCTTACCAACACTACAGATCTCTATCACTTGGAGTGGGTCCCTCAAGTTTAAGGTGGGTTCATGGGGAAATTATTTACAATCGTAGTAGTAATGCCATGGTAATAATGGTAGTGAGTTTTTGCTAAAAGTAAATTTAGTTGGATAAGGGCTCAATGCATTCAGTGAAAAAAAAATCTTAGCAGTGAGTTACCACAAGGATACTGAAGAGGTGGCATAATGTAGACTATCAAGCATTATATGTACATGTAGGAATCAGCCCCATGCATAGGATTGTGCTCATCACTATTCTTTATCTGGAGGACCAGTGTGAATATTTGTTATCACTAGACATCTGTCAAGATCCACAAATCTCTAAAAGTGCCACTGAAACCTCACATAGGCAGTAACAAATGTGAGGAAAATGGAGCAGCAATCTCCCTTAGTTTTGTACCTTCCTTTTGAAAAAAATGTAAATTGGGACCAAAGTGAGGGAGAAAACAACAGGGCAATGTTGTTAATAATAATAAGAGGAACCCATTGAGGGCATCTAGCTCACATGTTCCTTCTCTCTTCTCCTGAGTTTGGAGCCCATGTTTTTAGTTCAGTCAGGGCCACTGTGTCTGAAATGACATGAATGAATAAATGTATTATCAGTGATATTTGACCCATGATTGCCATTTGATGGCCATTTGGCATGTGGCTGCAGCTTATTGCTTGATGGCACAGTCATTAAGTGATAAGCATGCACGTGTTCAACTTACCCTCAACAATGGGGGGGGGGGATTTGCTACTCAAAAAGCATAGGCATCGGGCTTCTAACCAGCTTCTGCTGTTTATCTTACCTCAGTGGACTGTCCCATGTGCTCAGTCAGACATCTCTTTCTATAACAAATATATCACAGATAAGGGTACTAATTCTGCAAAGACACAGATAAACTGGACTTCTAAACAGTATTATTATTATTATTATTATTATTATTATTATTATTATTACAGTTTATTTATATAGTGATGTAGATTTACATAGGGCTGTACATACAGTTAATAAAATAGATAAAAATAGATTTAAAAAGCCTGCCGATGGCGTACATTCTACAAATTAATAAAATACATATTAATACAAAGAAAGCAACAAATTAAAAACATCAAATAATCATCATACAATGCCAGCGAACGCTTCCCTGAACAGTATAGTCTTTAACTCAGCTCTGAAGCTGGTTAAAGAAGTGATGCCCCGTGCTCATGGGGGAATCCAAAGGGGGAGGGGTGGAGCCTATATTAATATTTGGATGTGCATCTAAACTGAGCCTCTCAAACCATGGATTCTTTCTTCCCAGGAAAATGCTAACATTTTCCTTTTCATGCCTGTTTACTTGCAGGTCACATCTGTAGTCATTAGCAATACTTAACAAAGGGACCCAGCAATTTTGCAACTGCAAGTATAGAGCACAATTTACTCTGCATCTTTTTTTCATCCTGTCTCTTCTAACACGTCATTAAATGTATTAAGTGGCTCCTTCAACAGACTCTTTTCACTTCTAAAAATGACCAGATCATCACGATAGAACATATATCTAGGTTCAGTCCCTCTTTCCTTATCTCTTCTGACAAACCACTCTCCTTCACAGTTTTATCTCTATAATTGATGAACTGCATATGACATAATTTACAATCCTGTCAAGCAATCTTTGAAACTGCAAACCAACCCTTTCAAGACTTTAAGCTTGGCATGCTCAGAGCCTCATTCAATTCCTATCAGCGATATTTTCCCCTGCATTGAAGCCAAACAAAATCATTTTGGGCATCACATTTCAAAAGAGAGCAGGATGAAAATAAAATTTAAGTTTCTGTGCTCTTCCTCTATTGTCTGTAATAATAATCATCCAAGACTGGCATGAGAAATCCACAAAACAGTGCTTTCCCCCAAATGCATAAATATGTCAGTTCCTACACTCTTAGGTGAAAATCAGAGACAAGATGTGGTATGTGGTCAAAGACTGTAAGATGTATATTTAGGGAAATTCTATACTTGTAAGAAACCTCTCTACTGGATTTGCTGGACTTATAAATAGACTTGGATACCAAGGCCTATGGTATGGTGGGAGAACAAGACACATTTGGAGTAGCACAAGATGGAAACAGATGGGAATAGTTATTATCCAGCTTATCTAACCACCATGTTGTGAAGGATCAGCAGGTTTTTGTTGTTGTTCTTAACTGCCTTCATGTCGATCTAGACTCATGACGCTGCTGCTGAGACATCTTCAAGATCCCCTGTCCTCCACTGTTCTGCCCAACTCCTGCAAACTCATACTCATGATCTCTTTAATAGAATCCATCCATGTAGCATGTCGCCTTCTTCTCTTTCTACTTCCCTCCACCTTTCCCAGCCTAGCATTATTGTTTTTTTTTAAAATGATTAATGTCTTCCCATGACACGTCCAAAGTACGCCAGCCTAAGTTTTGTCATCCTGGCTTCTTGGGGGGGGGGGGGGGACACAGCTTGATCTGCTCTAGGACCCATTTGTTTGTCCTTTTGGCCATCCACGGGATCCTCAGTGCTCTTCTCCAGCACCACATCTCAAATGAATTGATTTTCTTCTTATCTTCTTTTTTAGCTGTTCAGTTCTCACATCCATACATGGTAATAGGGAATACAATGGCTTGCATGATTCTAACTTTTGTGAGGAGTTGTATATCTTTGCATTTTAGGATCTTTTCTAGTTCTTTCATAGCTTCCCTTACTATTCTTAATCTTCTTCTGATTTCCTGGCTGCAGTCCCCATTCCTATCAATGTTTGATCCCAGGTATGAGAATTCTTTTACTATTTCTATTTCCTCATTGTCTAGTTTGAATTTATGGAAGTTATCCATGGTCATTATTTTTGTTTGCTTTTGCACTTTCTTCTTTGATCTTCCTTAGTAGTTGTTCGAGGTCTGTAAGCTTTTCTGCTAGTATTATGGTGTCATCAGCATATCTCAGATTGTTGATATTCCTTCCTCCTGTTTTCACTCCTCCTTCTTCTGTGTCTAAACCTGCTTTCCTGACAATATCTTCTGCATATAAGTTGAACAGGTAGGGTGATAAGACGTAGCCTTGTCTGACCTCTTTAACAATTGGGAACCATTCTGTTTTTCCATGTCTGTTCTGTTCTGACAGTAGCCTCTTGTCCTGAGTACAGATTCCTCATCAGGACTATCAGATGTGTTGGCACTCCCATTGCTTTAAGGGTGTTCCATAGCCTTTCATGATCTATGCAGTTAAAGGCTTTGCTATAGTCTATAAAGCACATGCTGATTTTCTTTTGGAATTCCTTGGTGAATTCTTCTGTGTATTGCATCCAACATTTTTTATTCCTTCCTGGTCTTGAATTATTGTTGTGTTTTGTTTGTTTGTTTGCTTTGCTTTGTTTTTTTTGTCATAGAATGTCCTGGTCCTTGGTTTGAACTGTCCTTTGATTTCCTGAATCTTGTGGAATAGGTCTCTTGTTCTTCCCTTTTTGTTTTGTCTTCAGTTTCTCTGCATTGGTTGTTGTAGTAGTTTTCTTTATATTTATGCATCAGTCATTGTACTGTTGCATTCATGGTTCCTAGTTTATTCTTATCTCCATTTTTGTTTTGTTTCCGTTCTTTCCTTTATTGTTTGCAGCATTTTATCTGTCATCCATGATTTCTTCACTTTCTTTTTGTTTGTTGGAAGTTTCTATCTGCATTCCTCTTTTATTATGTCCCTGGCTTCAGACCAAAGTTCTTCTGGTTCATGATCTATTATACTTAGTACTGCAAATCTGTTCTTTATATTGTCAATGAATTCTGTGGAAATGTTGTTTAAATCGTATTTTGATATGATGACTGGTTTTGTTCTCTTCTTGAGTTTTACATTTATTTTTGATATGAGTAATTTACGATCTGTGCCACAATCAACACCTGGTCTAGTCTTGGCCACCAGTATGGAGCATCACAATATTTTACTTCCAATTATATAATCTATTTCGTTTTTTTGTTGGCCATCTGGTGATGTCCATGTGTATAACCTTTTCTCTGGTTGTGTGAAAAATGTGTTTGCAATGAATAGGTTGTTGGCTTCACAAAAGCCTATCAGATGGTCACCTGCTTCATTTCTCTTGCCTAATCCAAATCTGCCTACTGTTTTTTATTCTTTGCTTCCAACTTTTGCATTTAAATTTTCAATGATCAGCTTGACATCCTGTGCTGGTGTGTTGTCAGTTTCTTCCTGTTCTGCCTCTGTAGTTGGTACATATACTTGAATTATAGTGATATTCATAGGTTTCCCATGGAGCCTTATTGAGATGATCTGATCTGATTTTGCATTGTATCCTCTGCCTGCTTTTGCCACATCTTTTCTTAGTATGAAAGTATGATCAGCAGGTAGGTCATTCATATCCTAAACCTCAGGCTAGAGTGAGAAAGCTAATGGGATACTACTACCTGCTGGAGCAGAGCTGAAAGAGGAATGAGAAGAATAAAACAGCCAATTCATGCTGTTAGCAACAGCCGGTTGTAGTTCTCAAGACACATGCATAGGAGGAATATTTTCTATTTCACTGGTAAATGCTAGAACTTCCCTTCCCTTGCAAGCAATGAAAAGAAAGAAGAATCCAGGAGAGTTTCTTTGGCTGAGCTTCCTAATCTGGGTTTCACTTTTCCAATTTTGGCAGTTTCACCTTGAGTGTAAGATAACAGTCTAAAGACACATCATTTTTACTCACCTAGGCATAAGGAGCATTCTTTTGGCCTGACTTAAAGGGAACTTTCAAAGGTTTCGTATGCATTTGGATTTCATTCAGATCATTCCTATTAAGATTATTTTCTTCCGTCATAGCAGGCAATCTCTTCAGATGAAGAGACATATATTCTTTTAATTATCACATATCTTGCAGCTTGGAAGACATATTCAGTGAGGCACTGCCATGACCTGCAGGCATGAAACAAGGGCTACTCCTCTGTCTGAAAAGGCATTGAAAAGCTACCCTGCCATTTCCACAAGCT
The DNA here is from genome assembly GCA_026167975.1 of Phrynosoma blainvillii. Taxonomy (NCBI): domain Eukaryota; kingdom Metazoa; phylum Chordata; class Lepidosauria; order Squamata; family Phrynosomatidae; genus Phrynosoma; species Phrynosoma blainvillii. The sequence continues at coordinate 279,223,766 of JANUYF010000002.1, read as the reverse complement.
TTGAAAGACAATAGCTTGTCAGTCTTTTCTAGACCAGCTCTTGTTTCATGGGGAATGTTGTTCTATTTGGATTTAATTCAGAGAAGGATATGTGTGTATCAAAGGCCATCTAATTGTCAAAAACTTCATTTTGAAATACCCTGTGGTTCCACCTTTTCTACTCATCCCCCAGTATCTAACACCATTAAATTGAAGAACAAAAATTGAAAATTGAAAGGCTTTTTACTTTTCTATTTCCCCTGCCTACTTCTCTGAACTTAGTAGATTTGTGAAAACTGATAAAAATAGGATGGCAAAAAACACCCACAACAGTGTTAGAATTATACTGAAAATGTTCTGTTCTTAACTAAACTGGTGTTTATCATTTAAAGAGATGAAGAAGCAGCACACTATTTTCTCAGCAATTGAGCTCACATACCAGAAATGACTTGAAAACATAGCTGGTATGGGCAAAAGATAGGTGAAGTCATTTACAACTCATAAGTAGATATTACTTTCTCTAATATAATTATTAGATGTCCAGCATGCCCAATTCTTGCTAGAAATCATATGCATCAAAGGACATCTTTCTTGTGCTCTGTGCAGAGGTCAGTGACCAAATGGGGGAAAGAGCATGGAGATGTACCTTCATTCCTGCTGCTAGAAGGTCATGAACTGACATAATCTCTGTCTGCCTAGGCTTTACTGCTTCCAAAGGAGGAAGAGGAAGCCTTTTGTCAGAAATGGGGTGTGGCATTCACCTCCATCCCTTTAAAATACTGAGATGGGGTGAATGGGGTGAGGCTTAGTGAAAAGAGAAAAGAGAGACCCAGGTTTAAAAAAATGTTTATTTTTTAATTAATTTTTAAAATTCTTTTAAACTTTTCTTTAAAAACATCACATCTTATCAAATTTTCACTTTAACCACATGAAACAATGTACATGTAAATAAATTTAGGCTGTGTGTATGATATGGTAATTTAAAGGTATAATTTTAATTTTGCTAGTTGTTTATGTCACAACTATTGCCATTACATTCAGTGATATAGGATAATTATGCTTTATGAGTAATTATGAGTAACATTGATACAAAAAACATTACTAAGGATTCTGTATGGTGTGGTATGGGAGGATGTCAAGGGGGGGGGTTGACACCAATCTTAGTGACACCACTGGAGTGTGTTTATGAACACCAGTACACTGTATGGGCAGTGGATTGCATGTGTGATCAAGTGGGTGGTCGCAGTGTTGGTTGCATGAGGTGTCAAAAAGACTGGCAGGTAGACAGGACTAGAGAGGCAACTGGTAACTCTGGTAGCTCATCCATGTGCATGTGTACATATGTTTGGGGCACAATAGAAAATAATAAAGGCATGGCACAGTTTGTATCTATGAACGCCTCATTTTGGCTGGTTTGTCTGATGGAAGAAGGGGAGCAGTGCAGACTGCATGTGGATGTTTGGCCCATTGTGGGAGCCAGTGGTGTGATCAATGTGTTTTCTCCTGCCTCCTGTCAGAGAGCTCTGGTGCCTCAACAAACTACAAATCGCAGGTTTCATATGATCAAGCCATGACAATTAAAGTGATGTCATACTGCATTAATTCTGCAGTGTGGCATCAGCCTCTGATGCCCCTGCTTTAAAAACCTTCAGCTTTCTCAAACCCATTAGAATAATAATAATAAAAAGACTTTGCCTAACAATGGCAGGACAATGAGAAGGGGTTCATTCTTGTCTTCTCAGGAAAGTAGTTCCAGGGCTTAGGAGCTGCCATCAAAAAGTTTTGATCTCCTGTCCCTCTCAACTGTTTTTATGAAGGTGGTGATAATGTGAGAAGGGCTAATAACAATAATAATTTATTACTTACCCACCTCTACAGTGAATGTGGCAAACATAATAGCAGGAATGGTGTTTCTTGTTCATCTGCACTAGCCTTCCAATACACTTTGTAGGATGCCACTACTTTCCACAGAAATGCTGTGTTTAATATTCTTACTCATTGACACACACGTTTTGGCATCTTACTGAAAGGAATTTATACTGGAAATGACAGGAAACGGCACATGTTGTATTCTAAGCTTGTTCATTGTCTCCCTTTCAATCAAATAAGCATCAGATGCAACTTCAGTATGTTCTGAAATTCATTTTCTCGTCATTAGTTAGTTTTGGAATCTGTCCCAATAAAATCCTCATAGTTCAAGAATTTGGGTTATAGTATGGTTTTCATTTAATTTCCTATTTTAGTCTTGCCCCCAGAAAATTGTGTATCATATGCCGTAACATATGACAGTAAATATAATATTTAATATGCATATCTTTATACACAATTACCTGCAATATTATGCTTTGTTTTTAAAAGCCTTGTAAAATCAACAGAGGGAGGTATTCTGTTCATGCTAATAGGTTTTGATGCAGTTGTAAAATGGTAAGGTTGCCATCTCCTCCAAATGCACAAAAATCAAGTCAAAATCATGGAAACAGCATGAAATGAAATTATTTTTATTATTGTTTAAAATTATTCCTTTGGTTTGAGGCCTTTTGGGTTAGTAAACTATTAACAATGCAAAAATAAACATATAAAACTGAGTTCATGAAAATTTCAGCATCTGTTGCTTTAACAGAATGCTTAAAGTTGTAAGACTTCTAATGCAAGTATGGCTTCATCTGTACTGCAGAAATAATGCTGTTTGACACCACTTTAATTACCATGGCTCAATGCTATGGAATTTTGGGGTTTAATCCCAGAATTCCACAGCATTGAACCATGGCAGTTCAAGTGCTGCCAAACTGCATTATTTCTACGGTTCAGATACAGTGTGAGAGAGCTAGCAATTTGCAATATCAATGGAATGAGAGACTGTAAACCCCCAAAGAAGTACTTCACACACACATACACATCACAGGAAAGTCACCATGTGATACTATAAACAATGAATCAGAGATAGAACTCTGCTTATTTCACTTTTTCCTGTAGGAACAGAACATTTCAAAAGTTGTCTCCCTGCTGTATAAGATTCTTATATTCTTTTTGCACTTTAATAATACAACAACAACAACAACAACAACAACAACAACAAGCATTTTGGGCCTCTACTATTAAAAAAGATAATTTCTTATGCTCATAACTGGTTTTTGCAAGAGGGCCTTCTTGGTGGCTGCCCCCAGGTTTTGGAACATCTCCTTAAGGAGGCCAGGATGGCTCTATTGCTCTCCTTCCAGCAGCAAGTGAAACATTCTTGCGCCATCAGGCTTTTAGGAACTTACTGGGGTGGGCTTTTTAAATGGTGTGCTGTGCCATTTTATAGTTTTGTGTAGCCTTTTTGTGAATTTCAATGTCTTTAAAACTTCATAAATTGTTTAATTGTCTTTAAAATAACTTTTATATTTATAGTTTTATTAAGACTTTTGCATAGTTTTTTTTAATATGTATTATTTTTGAATATGTTGTAAGTGGCCTTGTGTCACATTATTGGGAGAAAGGTGGGATACAAATGTGCTCTGGTCTTTTCAGCATCAGGATGAAAAGTTTTATGCAGTTGACAATTTTTCCAATGAGGTGCATTGAGGACAGGAATATTTGTGAACATTTTTTTATTTCTTTGTTATGTATGTATAAAGTGGTCCAAAGTGTAAGTAGAGAGCAAAAATTACCGGTGTCCTCCCCCCCCCCCCAAAAAAAAAAAAAAACCTCTTAGAGGCAATCACAACACAGGGCGGAATATATTTCTCAACAATTTCTGAGAACATCAGTTTTCTCCAGGCACAAATTAACATATTGTAGTTTTCTGTATAGGAAAGGATCAAAATTATATTAGATATTATACATGTTTTTTTTTTAAAGTCCCAGCTTCTAGGCTCATGGTCTTCAAAATACACAAAAAGGAGAGGAGGATACAAAAGATGTTGCTCTTGCTAGGTGGAGAAAAAAAGAAAGCAAAAAGTTTAAAGTGGAATCTGTGTAATAATTGAAATATGGATAGGAAGGAAAAGTCAAAGTCAAACAGTGCATGAAGAAGGGAAGGCAAAAGGTGCATTTTTCATAATTCCTTAAAACAAGATCCAAAAAGAGAGTTCCATGAATAAGGAACCATGAGAGGGAATGCATACAAATGAGAAATAGCACAAGGAGCTGGCAGTTTAGAAAGAAGATTAACATTTGATGAATGAAGGGAATGAGGAATAGAAGAGATAGAAAGCAATGAAGATAGATAAGAAGAGGTGAAATCATGAAGAGATGTAAAAGACAGGAAGTTACAAAACACCAGAGGAAGCTAATGAAGTGTGTGTGTTCAGGTTTGAAAGACTTTTCAATGCAAACTTACTCTGAAGTAAACCCCAATGAGATTTGATTTCCAGGGAGTTTGAGTAGTAAGGGCAGTTGTGGGGTGAGGAAAGAAATTACAGTAGGGAAGAGTTGAGAAACATGATAATGGGTTGAATATAGATTGGGGTGCATACAAGTGGGGTGAACAAAATAGACCTCCCTGCTCCTTTCCTAGATGCAGAAACATTAGCCGGACTCCTAAAATGTTATACAGAGGATGGAGTGACCTTGCTGATGAATGGGATGGGTTGTGATATGGTGAAAAGTGAAGACCCCTAAAATAAAGTGAAGGAACCTTCTGTGAGTGGAGCTGGGTTCATGGCAGTTGCCCCTCCTTGAGCATCAGGAATCTCCATGTCACAACCCCCTCTAGTGAGAAAGTATCTGACCGTCTAAGTAATATTTTCACTAAGGCTGGATCTGCACTGCAGAAACAATCCCATTTGACGGTATTTTAACTGCTATGGCTTAATGCTATGGAATGCTGGGAATTGTAGTTTTGTGAGACATTTAGCCTTCTCTGCCAGAGAGCTCTGGTGCTACGACAAACAACAATTCTTAGAATTCCATAGCATTCAGCCATAGTTAAAGCAATATTAAATTGCATTATTTCTGCAGTGCAGATGCAGTCTAAGCTGTGACAAGGAAGAAAGTCTATTTCAGCCAATCTAGCTGCTTGCACCTACTGGTGAGCAAAATACATATGAGCAAGTAACATGGTAAGTAATTAATATGATATAGAATGAAAACATTCATATAAGGGTTTTATACAGACAGCAGAATAAAAATCTAATTTGAGAAATATTACATAGACACCACATTAGATTGAGCAATACAGTGAGATCAGAAAGAATGAGAAGAATTAAAGGCAGCTTTAAAAATGGTTGAAAAATGTGCATTTCAAGTGTTGTGAAACCCTGACAAGGGAATCTTGGACTGATGAGAATCTTCACAATATTTTGGGACATATTCTGCACAAAATTTGCATGCAAGTTTTGCACAGAGTAAGTCTTGAAATGTGAAGATTCCTTGAAACCTGCACATTTTTCAAAGACTTTTTTTACAGCAGGATGAAAATTACTAAAATTACTCATTGTTTACAAAATTAGTGACAAATTACATCCTTAATCAAAGGCAATGCCCAAATTTCAAGGGTGTTACCAAAATATTAATGACACCCAACTTTACATTTCCTTTCCATCTAATTCCAAAGAAGACATTATGTGCTAAGCCTATATCTTCTATCAGTAATTCATGTCCCTGGGCAGCATCCTGACTTGGGGACATGCTTTTGCCAGCCTCTGAAATAGAGGCTGGCAGTTAATGGAATGTGGAATGCTTGTGCCACATTGGAGAGGGGTTGGGGGCAGAGCCAAGGCTTTGGGGGGCAGGAGCCCCCCCCCTTCTGCCTCTTTGCCATTTGGCTGTCCCACCCTCCTGCCTCTACTTCAGTGTGAATGTGCTGGTCACTTTGGGGAAGGGTAAGAAATTTCTCCCCTTTTCCTCCCCCCTCACACTGTTGTTTGGGGACATTGATAATTGGCTCAGGTGCAGGCATAAATAAATGGTCACTTGGCTGTTGGGGGGGGGAGGTAGCATTCAAGTAGACACCTATGGCATCCTCTTTGAGTGAAGGTTAGGCCTCTGAAACTGTCTCTATGTCATGTGACTAAAGGGGTATGGAAAGAGACCTTTCTTGAGGCTGACTTTGGGTATAAACCCTCACTCATGTCTGCTGACTTGAATGAAGAAATCTCAGGTTGGCATTCCAGGTGTGAGCTGGCTGGGAAGCAACCCAACTATGGGTTATCTGGTGTTTTGCACAGGGGAAGCTGAGGAGGTGGTCTGGGGAATAGGCCTTCTGCCACAGCTGCTCCCACACCAGGTTGCTTCCTCCATTTTGCAGATTTCAAGAAAAAAAACATATAAATTGGTTAGTTTAAATAAAGTGGCCCATTTTACAACCCATGTTTCTGTATCTGGTCTCATTATTTCCAAGTTGGCCGGCAATGGACAGAATGAGGGCAAACAAAGTGAAGCTTAATCCAGTCAAGACACAGGTGATCCTGGTCAGTTAAAAAAGCGGATCAAGGAAGAGAGATTCAGCCTGTGCTGGATGGGGTTACACTCCACCTGAAATCTCACATTTGCAGGGTAATTATGGATTCCCACATTTTGGTGGTGTTTGGGAGGGCCTTTGTATAGTTCAAGCTACTGTGCCAGCTGCACGTATTCCTGGATGACACTGTCACAAGCATAAGCAAAGCAAAGCAAAGCAAAGCAGTTTCATTTATATACCACTTCATACCGCACTATGGAGTGTCTAAGCAGTTTACAACTGTAAGCTCATTGCCCCCCAACAGTTGGGTACTCATTTTAGCGACCTCGGAAGGATGCAGGCCTGAGTCAAGCCTGAGCCCTGGCTAGTATTGAACTCGCAACCTTGTGGTTTATGAGTGAATGGCTGCAGTACAGGCATTTAACCACTGTGCCACCAGAGCTCTTAGCATTGCTTACTTTTCTTAATGTGGCAGCCCAATTGGTATTGTTGTCCTATCGCTGCCCCAATATGTGATGTACCAGACCACTTTTATGTATATCTGTGGGTTTACTCCCCAAACTTGGTTTCTTTATTTCTTTCTTTTTTTTTTTAAATTATATTTTATTTTACATACAAACGTACCACATACACCATATCACATATTACAACACATAACATTCAAAACCCTTTATCATATGCCCAAATTAAAATCAATATCCCCCAACTTTGTAATCCCCTAAATTTTCAATCTGCCAAATTATTTCTTTTAATCATTCCATTCTTCCCGCTCTCCATTCATGCCTTTCTTCACTCTTTCCAAATCTTCCCCCTCCTCCTACTCTTCCTATCCTAATCTCTCACTCTACTCTCTTTTCCTTTCCTTTCCCTTCTTTCCTTTCCTTCCCTTCCCTACCCCTTCCTTCCCTTTCCCTCCCTTATCCTTCCTTCTTTTCCCCCTTCCACCTTCTCTACCATTAATTATCCTTTCCTTTCCCTTCTTCTACATGCCTTCTTACCCTCTTCTACTTTCCTTTACCTTCTCACTTTCCATCCCTTCTTTCAATCTTCTTTCAATCATCTCATACTCTTCCCAATTATTTTGCTTCCTCCCAGCTGATTTCTTTCCTTTAAATACCTATTTATTGAACTTCTTGATATCAAATTCCTTAATCAAGAATATTATTTTATATATATATATATATATATATATATATATAACCAAAACTTTATATCAATCTAATCAGTTGTTTGTTTAACTTCTTTACTACTATACTTTCCCCCTATCAATCCAATTAAAAAAGTTATTTCTCATAACTTATAATCAAGCTTTAAAGCTATGTCCTTACCCGCGATTACCTCATCTTTCCTATTACCCCCTTTTATGATTTATCACATTTCCATCTTATCACTATATATTTCTACAAATCTTACAACTCCTGTACTCTTTTTCCTACTCTATTATTCCTTCTTAAAATACATATATATCTGTTTATATTTACCCTATTATATATATCAAACATACTTATATCTTTTCTCTCTTATTCTACCAAATATTTTACAGCTAATTCTCCCCATTGCTCTCTCAAATAATCAATTACTCTCCCCCAATCTTTAAAAAAATTTTCTGGTGCTTCATCTTTCAATAATTGAGTTAATTTATCTGCTTCCATTGCGTCATATAACTTCCACATCCAGTTCTCTCTTGTAGGTATGTCTTTCTTTTTCCAGTTTTGGGCATATACCACTCTTGCATTGTGATTAAATAAAATAGAACCTTCCCATACTTTTTATCATATTCTTCCTCTACTATTCCTAATAAAAAAGATTCTGGTTTCATTTCCATTTTTATTTCTAGGATCTCATTAATCGTTTTTCTAATCATTCTCCAATATTCTACAGCCCTTTTACATTTCCACCAACAATGAAAAAAAGTCCCTGGAACTTCCTTACACTTCCAACATTCATTATTCACCTTTTTATACATTTTTGATATTTTATCTGGGGATAGGTACCATCTAAAGAACATTTTATACCAATTTTCTTTTAGCCCTTGTGAAGCAGTGTGTTTCAATCCTGTTTTCCACATCTTCTCCCATTGACTCATTTGTATCGGATGTCCTACATCTTTTGCCCATCTTATCATAACATCTTTAACAACCTCTTCCTCCATCTGCATTTGTAAAAATTTTTTATATAATAACCCTATTACTTTTTTATTTTTATCCAACAAAATTTCTTCTATTTCCGTTTTTCTTTCGGCTATTCCTCGATTTCTAATATCCAATATAGCCTTCTCATATATTTGCCTATATTGAAACCACCCTAGTTTAAATCCTTTCCTTTCCAAAATTTCTTGTTTCACTATCATAACCTTCCCTTTTTGTCTTTCTATTATGTCTTTATACGTAACCCAATTATCATCCCTATCCATCTCTTTTCTATAAAAAGCTTCTTGTGGGGATAACCACCTAGGGGTCTTCTCCATTATCCAACTTTTGTATTTATTCCACGTTTTCAATAAGGTTTTCCTTATTATATGATTATTAAAAGCCTGATTTGTTTTTTCCTTATCATACGCCAGGTAGGCATGCAGACCAAATTTTATTCCTTCTCCCTCTATTTCCAACATCCTCTTATTTTCTAATTTTAACCAATCTTTTATCCAATTTAACACACTAGCTTCAAAATAAATTCTTAAATCTGGCAAAGCCAAGCCTCCTCTTTCTTGTGCATCTTGTAATACCTTCAATCTAACCCTTGGTTTTTTCCCCTGCCAAATAAACCTAGATAAATCTCTATGCCAATTATCAAAAGGAGTCTTACTGTTTATAATGGGTAAAGCTTGAAACAGATATAACATTTTTGGTAAAACTGACATTTTGATTGCTGATATCCTACCTAATAGTGACAATTTTAACCTTCCCCAATTCATCAGGTCTTTTTTGATTTCTTTCCATATTTTATCATAATTATTATTAAATAATTCATTTGTTTTCTTTGAAATTTGAATTCCTAAATATTTTACTTTTTTCTTTATTTCCATTCCCGTTTTTATTTGTAACGAGTCCTCTTCCTTAGACTCTAAATTTTTAGTGATCATAGTCGATTTATTTTTATTTATTCTACATCCTGTCATATCACCAAATACATTCATAATTTCCATTAAAGTTTCAACATTTTCACTTGGGTTCTCCAAATTCACCACTAAATCATCCGCATAAGCTCTAACTTTATACGAATATTTTTTAATTCTTATCCCTTGCAGTCTTTTCTCTTTATTAATTTTCCTAATTAATATTTCCATTACTATCAGAAATATCAGAGGGGACAAGGGACATCCTTGTCTAGTCCCTCTTTGAATTTGTATAGCTTTTGTTTTATCTCCATTTATGATTATATAAGCCTTTTGCTTCTTGTATATTTCTTTAATCCAAATTTGAAAATTTTCCGGCAAATTCATTTTTTTTATAATTTCCAATATAGTTATCCAATTAACCGAGTCAAAAGCTTTTTCCAGATCAAAAAAAATTAATCCTAATTTTTTATCACAATGTTTGTCATAATATTCCATCACGTTCAGAATGTATCTTATATTATCTTTTATCTGCCTTTCAGGTAAAAATCCTCTTTGATCTTCACTAATTATTTCCTTTAAACAATTTTTAAATCTATTTGCTAATGTCATCGTAAATATCTTATAATCAGCGTTAAGCAACGAAATTGGTCGGTAGTTTACCGGATCTTCTGGGTTTTTTTCCTCTTTCGGAATTAAAGTTATATTTGCCTCTCTCCATGATTTAGGGACTCCTTCTTCTTTAATTTTACCAAATAATATCTGCAAATGTTCACTCATCTCATTTCTAAATATCTTATAAAAATTAATTGGTAACCCATCTGGTCCCGGGGATTTATCCTTCTTACTCTGTAAAATAGATTCCATTATTTCTTCTTTCATGATTTCCCTATCCAACTGTTTTCTTTGTTCATCACTTATGATAGGAATTTCTTCCTTACTCATATATTCCTCTAATTTTATTTTATCTATTGGTTGTTCTGCATATAACTTGGTATAATAGTTATAAAATATCTCTTTTATCTTATCATGTTGTGTATAAATATTGTCTCCTTCTCTTATTTTTGTTATTTGTTTCTTTTCCCTTTCCTTTCTTAATCTTTGCGATAGCCATTTGCCCACCTTATTTGCTTGCTCAAATGTATTTTGTTTCAGCTTCTTAATTCTTTCTTCTATTTTTTTAACCATATCCATTGATAATTGATTTTTCAACATCTTTATATCTTTTAGTACTATACTATCCTCCGGGCTTTCTTTTAATTTTTCCTCTTTCTTTTGTATTAGTTCATTTAGTTTCTGTATTTTCCTTTTTCTATTATTTTGTAATATTGTATTTTGTTGGATAAAAAATCCCCTAATGACTGCTTTAAAAGCATCCCATACTACTATTTCTTTTGTTTCTTTGTTCCTATTCTCTTCGAAAAAATGTCTAATTAATTTCCTTGCTCTCTCTACTACTGCCGAATCTTTAAGTAATTCCTCATTTAATCTCCATTGCTTTAATTTCTTAGGTTCTTTACAATCCAAAATTAAAGGATTGTGATCCGAAATTATTCTAGGCAGTATTTCCATTCTTTCCATTTCATCCGTCATCCCTTTATTTATCAAGATTAAATCTATTCTTGCCAGGGATTTATGCCTGTCAGAATAAAAGGTGTAACCTTCTTTTTGATCATATAAGTGTCTCCATAAATCCACCAATGTTAAATCATTCATCATTTTAAATAAAGTCTTTGGTAATTTCCCTTGTGATTCTCCTATTCCTTTTCCAGATTTTCTATCTAATTTAGGTTCGATTACACCATTAAAGTCACCTAAAATTATAATATTTTCATAATCATATTCACTTATTTTTTTATTTAATTCCTCATAAAATTTGGCCTTGTTTTCTTGGGGTGCATACACTCCTACTATTAAAATTGTCTTCCCTTTCCATGTAGTTTCTACTCCTATCCAATGACCTTTTTTATCGTTAAATATTTCTTTTGAATCCCATTGGTTATTTATATACAAGATCACTCCTTTTTTCTTTTTATCAGCTGACGCTACATAATCTTTCCCTAATTTTTTATTTTTTATTAATCTAACATCTTTTGTTTTAATATGTGACTCTTGAATACAGATTATATCACATTTCTGCTTTCCTAGGAATAGAAAGGCTTTTTTTCTCTTTTGTGGTGAGTTCAGTCCTTTAATATTTAGAGATAATATTTTCATTATTATTTTAATTTTAACTCAAAAGGAAACTGCTTAATAAGAAAGCAATGGGGAGAATATCTTTTTCACCCTACCCTTAAACTTTATTCTTTTCTACCTTTCCCCCTAACTTTCTTCTCCTTCTTCTTCTTCCTCGTCCTCTCCCTCTTCTCCTATTTTCCGTTTCCCTTCCTCTTTCTCTTTTTCTTTTCTCTGAGCTTCTTGTAATCGTGTTCTTTCCAAGTATCTTTCCTCATTCCTTTCCCCATTTGGACTACGGTCCTTCTTCCCTTCTATTTCCTTTCTATATTTTTTCCAAAACTCACATGCTTTTTCTATAGTATTTAATTTATGTCTCTTTTGTTTCCATGTAAGAGATAGACCCTCTACATCCTCCCATCGGAATGGAACTCCATAAACCTTCAATTGGTCTGTCAAAAAGGCATAGTCCTTTCTAGATTTCAGCACTCTTCCTGGCACATCTTTGAAGATACGGATTGTCTTTCCCTCGATAATCAAATCTTTTTTGTAACTCTCTTGAAGAATTAAGTCTCTTGTCTGTTTTCTCACAAAGTATGTGATCACATCTCATGGTAAATTTTTAGTTCTCGCTGCTCTTGAATTAATACGATATATTCTATCCAGTTCCCAAGGGAATTGTTCCACTGGTTCATCAATAAAGTCTGCTAGAGCCGTTGTTAACATTTTATATAAATTCTCGTCGCTTCGCTCTGATATCCCTCTAAATTTTAAACAATTTTCTTTTTGCTTAATCTCCATTCTTGTCATAATCTCTAGGTTTTCCTTTTGCTGCTGTGAAAGTCCTTCTATTTTACTTTCCATTTGTTTTGCATTATTTTCTAGTTTCCCCATCTTATTTGTTATTTTTCCCATGTCCATTGTCAATTTTTCTAAAGTCTGTTTCATATCCGACATCTCAGATTTTATTTCTTGCCTTACTTCCTCTTTCATTTCCTTCTTTAATTTTAGGTTATCCTCTCGTATTTCCTCCCGGATTTGTCGCATTTCCTCTATCATTAGCTCATTTTGGTCTGAGAGTTTCCCAAGTTCAGTTGAGGGTCTTCTTTGAGTTAAAGTCATTATTTGAGTATTTGCCTTTCTTCCTGTAGCCATTTTCTTAAGTTAATATTTACTAATAACAATTACCAATTTTTCAATTTAACCAAACAAAATTTCAATAACTAATATGTTTATCCAATTTTCCAAAGTTTCACTTTCAAAATATAACCTCTTATATTTCAATATTCCAATTTTTTAACTTCAAAAAATTTACTATTCTAAACTTCCCAAATCCAAAAAAAAGAAAGGAAAAAGAAATTTTTATTATTGTTTTTCCCCCCAAATTTATACTTTCAAGTCTTATTTTTAATTACTCTTTATATTTCCCTTTTCCCCCTTTTTATTTTCTCCCTCTTATCTAAATATCAAAGTTTAATATCAATTTCTAATTTACCTCCCAGTTCTAAATTTCCAATTTTCAAAATTCAGAATTCAAATTTTTAATTTTTCAATTTTCAAATTCAGATCAAACTTTCAAAGATCAAAATTCAAAATCCACAATTTCAACTCTATACCCTTTCAAAATCTTTCTATTTCTATTTCAAATAAAAAAAAATGAAAACTAGATTTAATACAATTTACTTTATCTTACAATATATCCAATTATATTGTATCAACCAATTAACAGATCAATATTCTATAATTTCTAATTAGAATTTTAATTTAATTTTAATTTATCTATTTCTGACTTCTATTTTCCAATTACTATTATCTATCTATCTTTCTATCTGTCTTTCTAGCTATGTATTCCCTATACTTTATACTATATTGTTTATATCTATATTTATATTTTTCCTACACCTATAACACCAATATTTATATATTTCCTATATGCTTGACTTGTTCTAATATTCTATCTAGCTATTTACTCTTATTATCCCCTATCCAAAAGAGTTCAACAATCACAAAAAAATAACAACAGGAAAAGAATAATCATACACGTCTATCAATTTTTAAATTAAAAGGAGAAGGGGCATCCAACCTATCCAATTATATAAAGGCAAAGGAAAAAAAAACTTCCTTTAAAACCCCTCTCCCACTTTCCTCCATTAGGTGTCGCCCTTTCCCCAATTTTATTCCTCCAATGTACTTTCTCTTATATCTTTCCCAGACTAAACAATGTACCCTTGATGTATATTGGGAGAGTCTTATCTATCCCACAGGTGTTTTCAAGATTTTCCCAAGGCCACAGTTTAATTAATGCCCCTTTCCCTTTCCCTTTCAAATTTCACCACCCTTTTATAATATGTAATTATTATAATATCCAATCATTACAATTCTAACCGGAATTACACAATTACCATTTACACAACCGGAATTTACACAATTACACAATTACCATTTAATTCAATATTCTTATAATACACATTCAGTTAGTCCTAAAATATTTAACTTCTATTTTGGGATAACACTGTTGCTCTATTAATCATATATTTCTTTCCTTTATCAATTGTTGTCTTCTTCCTTCTTATATCCTTCTACAAATATTTGCTGCCCCAACTGTCTTCTTCTTGCCAGGCAAAGTCAAAGTCTTTCTAGAAAGCAAATGTCTTTTCCCTCTCCAGTCAATATTTTTTCTCTCAGTTTCTCAATCTCTCCAGCTTGTTCCAATATATTTCAGGAGGCTTTAACTCAATCACGATTATCCTCTCAAATATCTTCGTTTAAATTCAAATCCAAATCCAACAGAAAATCAGAATCCCAGGATAAGATCCAGATCTATTATAGGTAGTTCAGGTAGTTCAAGTTCAATAAAGACTCACAGTCCATATGATATATTCATTATTCAATCCAAGAGTCTTTATGTATCTAGCAATAAATTTTCTCACTTTATCTCTTCTTTCTTTAGCACCCGCTGATCAGACTTACTCTTACGTTTTTATTTTATCAGTATATATCAGCAGTTCTTATTTTGATTGAGCTATCATGCAGTTATTTTCCTTTACTTTCATACACAGTCCAAACTAAAGTCCAGGAAACCAAAATACAGTCCCCGAACAATGAGGTACTTTCCCTTTCACTCCAAAAGAAAGGGTTCTAATTATGATTGTTCTTTTATCTCTTTGTACTTATACTTTGTATACTTTCTCCTTTTTTCTTCTCCTTTTGGGTATTCAAACCCCTTCAACTAAGCAGACCCAGGTATAGACTTTTATAAATCAAAACAGATTACCTAAGCTCTTTGAGTAGCAAAAGCTTGTTGTAGAAGTTATTAATTCAGCTGCTCTCACGTTTGCTTCACTAGTTACTTTCTCCCCGATTGTAAAGAAAGCGGCGGCAGCGCTTTGCCTCTTCCAAGGCTGCTAATTGCGGTCGTGGATTACCCTGTGAGACTCGGATCTCCTCCACGTCCCCCGATCTTCTTTGGGTCCCGATTTCCAAACGCTTGGAGTCCTCCCGTCTCACCAAAGGGTCCCTCCGTGTTCCCCTTTATCGGGGGGAACAAAACTTCGCTTTTGATGTCTCCTATCGAAGCTTTCTCCCGCAACTAGCGACAGTCGCCCAGAGCGATCTTAGGTGACTGTCCTCACGCCCGCCATGCCACCGGAAGCTCCAGTTTCTTTATTTCTTAGTAGCATGGAAATTCAATCCAGATTTAGACAAGCTTGTAATTAAACAACAATAAAACTTTATTTTAATGATGGCTAACAATGTTTCATTTGTTATGATGTAGCATTCACTTGTTCTTGTTATACTTTGTTACACACTCTTTAGAGAGCAGCAGATATTATTCTTTAGGACCCTCACACCATCCTTATTTATGGTTATCTTTTAACCTTACTTTTAGCCCTCAGGCTAATCAAATCCCAGAAACTCCCTCACTTGGAGTTCTGTCTTAGAGTTAAATCTTCCTTCTGAACTTTAGCCCTCACAGTCCCTGACTCCTGGACTTTTACCAGAACCAGACCTGGACTGACTCCAAATGTCAGCAACAGAATTCTTTATCACCTACAGCCCACAATTCTATTGGCTGTCATCAGTTCACTCCTGATAGGAGCCCTGGTGGTGCAGTAGTTAAATGCCTGTACTGCAGCCACTCACTCATAGACTACAAGGTTGCGAGTTCAATACTAGCCAGGGCTCAGGCTAGACTCAGCCCTGCATCCTTCCAAGGTCGCTAAAATGAGTACCCAGCTGTTGGGGGGCAATGAGCTGACAGGTGTAAACTGCTTAGACATCCCATAGTGCAATATGAAGCAGTATATAAATGAAGCTGCTTTGCTTTGCTTTGCTTTGATTGGCTGTTGCTAGCTGGTTATAATTCTGCCTGCTCTCCACAGACAGATCTCTTGATTACATCCCATTTGGATTACTATAACATACTCTGCATGGGACTGCCTTTGGAAACTGTTTAGAAAGTTCATCAGGTCCAAAATACTGTGGCTAGATTGCTGATTAAGGTTACAGGGAGCCCATAACTCTCTTGCTGCAAAAGCTTCACTAGCTACTAGTTCATTTCCAGGAAGAATTCTAAGAATTGGTTATGACCTATAAAGACCTATATCACTTGGGTCCAAGGTGTCTGGACTCCATCTCCCCATCTGAGCATGCTTGGGTTTTAAAATCTGTTGGAGAAGGTCTTCTCTCAGTCCTTTCAGAGGAATAATTGATAGGGACACAGGACAGGGCCTTCTCAAAGGCTGCTTCTGAAATAGGGATGGGATTCTTCACTAATTATCTTCTCAGGGGAAGCAGTGAGTAATTTTAGCAATTTTCTCCTTGCTGTGAGAAAATCTTTGAAAACCACAGTTTTCACAGTCTATTTACAATTCACAATTCAAATTTATTCTATTTGTGCAAATCAACCATGTGCACTTTTTGCTCAGAAAAACTGCAGTTTCTCATCAGTGTATGATTCTTCACATCAGGGGTTCTTGACATCTGAAAAACATGTTTTTAATCATTTTCCAAATATGTTTGGATATTCTTTCTAAATTCTGTAATTTGAGATTACCAATGATTACAGAATGCTCTTCTTGGGGAAATTAGATTTGTACTCTCCTTGTTATCAATCTTCCAGCAGGTAAATGCCACTTTATGCAGGCAGACTTTTAACAATGAATGAAAATGGACTTAAATGGATGTGCTGGACTTCTTATGTGTTTATTAAGGTGGAATTTTGAAGAATGTTAAACATTTTTTAAACTAATGTATAATTTTATATTTATAATTGAGTGCATTTTTTAGACATTTTTATATGCTGTAAACCAGTTTTCATTCCCACAATTAAAAAATTAAGTAAATAAGTAATTAATTAGTGAGATGGCTAAGAAAAGACCAAAGTAGAGGAGGAAATTTATAATAAATTCAAACCTCCACATATTTGACTTGAGATGTTCACATGAAATTCTAGTGGAATTAGCTCTAAGAAAATGAAAATATTATTAAAGAGAGACAAATCAGAAACAGCTAGAGTCAGAGGGATATCCACAGTGCTGAGTTGCTTACAATACTACTATGATCACTATGATAGTACTATTGTAAGCAACAAAAATAAAGTAGTTTGTCAAGAGTTAAAAGCAAAAAGACTGAAGAGAGGAGCCAGGAGGGACTTTGAAAGAAAAAGGCTGAAGTTGCAATCTTGTGGACATTTATGAGAAAGAATGTCTCAGTGGGTTCAGTGGACTTACTTCTGAGCAGCCATGTACCATATAAAGTTGCACTCTTAGGAAACAATTGGGAGGAGCTTTAAAAAAAAGCTATGTGTTTATTGTGAATAAACTCTTGAAATGAGACCAACAATAATTGTACTATATCACCAAATCCAAAATAATTCAGAGAACTAAGATGAAAAAAGTGAGCAAGGATATTTTAAAAAGGAAGGAAAGATCAAGGCAAATGATTATAGAAAACAAGTTATTGTTTCCTTAACATATAGGGAGATCATTACTGATTCTACACACAACAGTCTCAATAGAATTGGCTTTGCTATATATTTTCTACTCTCTGTTAAAATTTGAGGCATTGGTTACAGCTCTTCTAATCAAAATTTTAGCCATCTGTTTCTTGTCATTGTTGTTGTTGCTATCTTAATACTCAGCATGTCTGCATAATGAAGAGACATGACTCTCCTCACAGGATGCTCTTTCAACCTCAATTTGACAACTGTTTAGTTTTAAAAATTCCTGCCTCATACCATTTTACTGAATAATGACACAAATAGTATTGTTACTCTCTTAAGAAAACATATGCAAATTTAAAAGGCAAAAATGAAGGCTACAAACAAGACAAATGATGCCATTTATGCACAATAGTGTATGAGAAGCAGAGATGTAATTTTATGTACTGTTGAATTGATTTCTATATAACTGTGAGTGCAGTTTGACACTACTTTAGGGGCTGTACTGTCATATTATGGAATCCTGGGACTTGTAGCATTATAAGGTCTTTAGCCTTTTCTGCCAAAGAGTGCTGTTAACTGCTTTCAAGTCCACCTCAACTCATGGTGACCCTATGAATCAGACATGTCCAAGATCCCCTATTCTCTACTGCTCTGCTGAAGTCCCGAAGGTTCAGTCCTGTGACATTTTTGATTTAGTCTAGCCATCTGGCATGTGGTCTTGCTGTCTTTCTATTGCTCTCTACCTTTCCTAGCATTTCCTAGCATTTTATGATTCATGTTTTTTCATGATGTGGCCAAAGTATGACAGCTTCAATTTGATCAACTCCCAGTAAGAGTTTGGCCCTGATCTCTTCTAGGACCCATTTGTTTGTCCTTTTGGCTGTCCATTGTATCCTCACCACTCTTCTCCAGCACCACATCTCAAATGAAAAAATGAAAAAAGAGTGGCCTGTTGCCAAGGGTGAAGTGAAACAAATCAAGCCATTGCTCCCAATGGGAATTCAGCCCCCCTCGAAATTTTCCTTCAGTTCCCAGATTTATAGCTTTGCAGTAATTTAAAACTTTTAAAAACATTTAGAAACAGAGCTTAGGTATCCAAAGAAAAGGGGCAGGGAAAGTTACCAAATGAATGTCAGCACAACAAATATGAATTCTAGGTTTTCAGTTTCTCACTCTCTGAAATAGTAGAAATTTAGGTAGTACAAGCATATGGGGATGTTTCATTTGGGGAACAGAATTCTTACTTGTGGGGCAATTCCATCATTTTGTACCCCTAGCTTCAAACTCACTTTGTCCAAAGTGAGACAGTTTTCACTGGAGAGGTAGAGAGACAAATATGAGAGGTGGCCAGAAGGGTTTGGGTGTCAGAGGTTTTTGAGGAAAATTTTATCATTGGTAATGACTAAAATAACCCTCAATTATTGCATTTGAATTAGAAAGTACAATGTGAAGCTTCTGGAAAAGCAAATTAATTTAAAAGGATATTGTCCATGTGCCTAATTTTGTAAACTCCATAATGGTGACTAGGAAGTAAATGCATATTACTGACCCAACATTGAAATAATGAGACCAGATATAGAAATTGGGTTAAATAGGGACCACTTTATTTAAACTATTTCCCTATATAACTGTATTGAATCCTATGAGGTGCAAGAGGAGGGAGCAACCTAGTGCAGGTTCAACTAAGACAAGGACAAAATAATAATAATAATAATAATAATAATAATAATAATAATAATAATAACAACTGGGTTGCTTTCTGGCCAGCCCACTGCTGAAAGGTAAAAAAGCAAAGCAAAGCAGCTTCATTTATATACCGCTTCATATCGCGCTATGGGATGTCTAAGCGGTTTACAACCGTGAGCTGATTGCCCCCCAACAAGCTGGGTATTCATTTTAGCGACCTCGGAAGGATGCAGGCCTGAGTCGAGCCTCAGCCCTGGCTGGTATTGAACTTGCAACCTTGTGGTCTATGAGTGAGTGGCTGCAGTACAGGCATTTAACCACTGCGCCACCAGGGCTGACCCAGGGAAGCCCTCCAAGATTTGTAACATAAAGTGAGGGTGCTGCACCCAGACTACACCCTAAGGATAGCTTCCTTCCCCACCCTCTGCCAAGTAACCATCTATTTAAAGACACTATACTAAATCTATTGTCAAAGTTCCCCAGATATAGTGTAGGATAAGAAAAAAAAATCCTACTCAGTCCTGAAGCAATCAGCAAAGAAGTGAGAGGGTGGATTATGCTCCAAGACTGAAAGAAGAAGGGGAAGCAAATGAAGCTTACAATCCCCCCCCCTTTTTTGTGATAAACTTGTATGAAGGTGAAAACTCATTAATGTAAGATTTATATGAAGTCGAAGGCTTTTATGGCCAGCATCCATAGTTTTTTGTGGGGTTTTTGGGCTGTGTGGCCATGTTCTAGAAGACTTTCTTTCTGGTGTTTTGCCAGCATCTGTGGCTGGTATTGAAGGCATCATTGCCTGGGTAGAATCTGCACTCCACCATCTCCCAGAGGAGGAAGCAGAAGAGATAAGAGGAGAAACCGCAAGGATTCTGTGCAAGGCAAAAACCACCTCCCAGCAACATAAGCAGAAAAGAAAGAAAAGCCATCAAGGACCTCAATTTGGACCCAGAAATCATCATTTTCCCAGCAGACAAAGGCAATGCCACATTAATCATGGAAACAGAACAATACAATATATATATCAGGGAACTCCTGGATCCTACAATATACAAAAAACTGAAACAAGACCTAACCAACAAAATCACCTGGAAAACAAACATCCTGATCAAAAACTCCTCAATTCAGCCAACCACAGGACAAAGTTTGTGCAAATCCAAGGCTCTTCCACTAAGACTATATGGACTTTTCAAGATCCGCAAGGATTCTATTCCACTCCAACCCATAGTGAGTGCCATTGGATCCCCCACATACAATTTTGCCAGGTTTCTGGCCACACAACTACAAACCCATATAGGGCAAACCCCCCACTACACCAAGGACTCAGCTCACTTCATAGGAAAAATCAATAACCTTGAACTTA
This sequence comes from Phrynosoma blainvillii, assembly GCA_026167975.1. Classification (NCBI taxonomy): domain Eukaryota; kingdom Metazoa; phylum Chordata; class Lepidosauria; order Squamata; family Phrynosomatidae; genus Phrynosoma; species Phrynosoma blainvillii. The sequence continues at coordinate 279,203,185 of JANUYF010000002.1, read as the reverse complement.
GACCCAGAGACATACTAATCAGCTTTGATGTGTTCTCCATGTTCACCAAAGTCCCCATAATGGACACCATGACACTCATCCAACAAATTTTTCCAGAGGACATCACAGCATTGTTCGAACATTGCCTCATCACAAGCTATTTCTAGTGGGACAATGGATTCTATGAGCAGAGAGATGGTGCAGCAGTGGAAAGCCCTCTAAGCCCTGTGATAGCAAACTTTTACATAGAACACTTTGAAAAGCAAGCCCTGGAAACAGCACAGAAAAAGCTCACAACTTGGTTCTGATACGTGGATTATACTTTCACCATTTGGAGCCATGGAGAAGAAGAACTGGCAGTGTTCCTGAACCACCTGAACAACATCCACCCTAACATCCAATTTGTTTTGGAAAAAGAAAAGGAAGGAACACTGCCATTCCTGCATGTCCTAGTCATCCACAAACCAAACCAACGTCTGGGTCAAACAGTATACAGAAAATCTACACAAGCAGACAGATACCTGGACAAGAACTCCAACCATCACCCAGGACAAAAAAGAAGCACAATAAAAACACTGGTAGACTGGGCAAAACGCATCTGTAAACCGTACTTCCTGGAAGAGGAATTGAAGCACCTAGACCAGGCTCTACAGGCAAATGGTTACTCAAGCTCAGACATAAGAAGGGCTGCCAGACCCAGAAAAGCCCAGAGGAGTGAGGACAAGCAACCACCCAAAGGGAAGGTATTTTTACCATACATCAAAGGAGTCACAGACAGAATAGGGAAAGTGGTGAGGAAACACAACCTCCAAATGGTTTACAAACCGACCAAGAAAATCCAACAAATGCTGCACTCAGTGAAGGACAGGAGAGACCCTTTCACAGCTGCAGGAGTTTACCACATACCATGCATCTGCTGACAAGTTTACATAGTGGCCACCAAATGCAGTGTCCAAACACGAATCAAGGAACATGAAAGACACTGCAGATTAGATCAACCAGAAAAATTAGCAGTAACATTATAAACCATCCTGGGCATAAAATGCTGTTTGAAAATACCGAAATTCTGGAGCATGCCAACAACTATCAGGTCAGAATGAACAGGGAAGCCATCGGAATCCACAAACACATGGACAACTTCAACAGGAAAGAAGAAACCCTTAAAGTAAACAAAGTTTGGCTACCAGTCCTACAAAATAGAAAAATCAGCACTCAGCAAATGCAAATGAGAAACTACCCAGGGTCAGGGGCTTTCCCAGCAGACAATGAGGGGTTGCAGACTGCCAGAAATAGTGTGAATTCAGTCCACTTTTAGGGTTAGGGTTAGAGTTAGGGAACCATGGGAACTGTATTTTATTGTGGCATCAGAGTTGTCTGACAGAGAAAGCTCAATGTCTCAGAAAAATAACAGTTCCCATGATTCCCTAGCACTAACCCTAACCCTAAAAGTGGACTGAATTCACACTATTTCTGGCAGTCTGCAACCCCCCAATGTTCACCAACAGCAGACACTAATCCTCTTTTGCATATCCTCCCACCCTGAAGCCCTGCAATCAACAACAGAACAATACACAGTTTACATGAGAATCACTCCTCTCACTCTCTTCAATTCCAGTATTCTCTGAAGATGCCAGCCACAGATGCTGGTGAAACATCAGAAAGAAACTCTTCTAGAACATGGCTACACAGCTTGAAAAATCCACAAAAAAATAAGATTTATATGTTAATTCAAAAAATTCTAAAGGTAAATTTTGTAATATTACCAGAAATGCTTTTGTTCAGTATTATGCGTAAAGAACAGGATAGTAAATATGGACCACTGCTTTGATATATGACAACAGCAGCAAGAATATCTTTTGTTCAAACCTAGAAACAGACTGAAGCACCAATGATCAAAGAATGCATTGTTAACACTGTTGAGTTAGCCTGGTTTGCCAAATTAATGTGGTATCTAAAGGATAAGCAAACTGAAGACTTTTTGAAAGATTGGAAACCATTTATGGATTTTTTGGGGGAGGGCAATAAGAAATTTAACAATGTGATGCTCTGAGGCTATAGTTATTAGCAATTTTAGTAGGATTATTTAGTGGGATGTAATAATATATTTTCTCATTTTTATTGTCATTAGAATCATGATGGGGGGTGGGGTCAGACCCTTACTGTGTATTAGTTGTAATCTTTTCTTTTTCTTCTTTTTTTCTGCCTTCTGTTTCTTTATCTTTGATTGTATATTATTTTGATTGAAAAATTAGATTGTTCATACTAAAAATTAATAAAAATAAAATCTTTTAAAAATCTGTTTGTTTCCCACTCTTACACTCTATCTGACGTTGTTGACTTCTGGCCTCTTCTCCATCAAAGCAGAGACAGTTCCTCCAATGCAGTGTGCTGCACTATATAAGCACTAAATCAGATTATGCAAGTAATCCTACTATAGTGATCTCAACTAAGAAGAAAACCTAATAAGCCATGGTTTCTATGAAAAGTTGCAGAGAAACTGTCCATTTGAAATTTCATCAAATGTGTTACTTTCAAAGGCCAAGGTGACTAAATTTGTTTTACTCTGATGAAGCATTGAACACTTCTAAGGTGTCAGTACATTGATCAAATCTGAAAATGAATTTTCATACACAGTTAAGTGGGACCACCAAAGGTGAGTCCTGCAGTATGTAAAGTATACATCCATGGAAAGTCTTCCTTGTAAATGTACAATATTTTAGTAAATTTGTGAAATATTAATGTAGGGGTTTTGCAAGGTTCTACCATATCTTTTCATTTGTATGCTAAAACTGTACCTAAATAGTTTTTGTAGTTTTATGTTATTGCAATGCTAGAACTTTGGGGACTGAGGGAAATTTTCATGAAGGGGGAAGCAGAGGTCTTGCATGGTGGATTCAGTGCCCTTGTTAGTCACCCCCCCCAGCACTTAATCCCTGACTGACACCTTATTGGATTTTTGTGTTGCTCAACACAGAATAATGCCATAGGTCCTGTGTAGCAATGGCTCCTTCTTTTCCTCAGCTGTCCAACTGCAGAGGGATAGTGCTCAGGTGCCTCTCCTCCCCACTGTCTACTATTTGTTGGACTGAGGGTACATCAGCTGCATCCTACCCCATGTGGTTGTTCTAGGAAAGTGGACATTGTGCAAGGACATAGTAGATACCCTTTCTTTATAATGTCTATTAAAAGACTACATCACTGTAATAGAAATTTATACAAGTATGGCGCAAAAGCATCTTATCTCTCTGGGATTCAATTTTAATTCAGGTTGCATTTGGATACTATTGCAGGGATTTAGCTGCCCAATCCACCACCTGAATACAGCCTGGGTCCAGCCCAGGTCCCACGGGTGCTCAGCACACCTCTTTTAGAAATTGGGAGTTTTCCAACTTTAAAAAATGGCCACCAGAGTGCTCCTGAGACCACTGTTGGACCCGGTACAACAGCTGGAAGACTACTTGATATGGATGTCCACCCCTGCAGGTTATGGTCTTCACCATGAAAATAAATTTCATACAGACATTAGGGATAGGGAATTTGTTAATTTTGGTTTTTCTTACATTCATTTTCTTTGCCTTTTTCCCTAATATAAATAGTCTTTTTTAATATTCATTTTTTCCAAAATACCTACAGTATATTTTAAACCAAACTGAAAGAAAATTCTTCCATATTTGCACTATACCTGTTCTCAGTAGAGAGAGGGCCAGGCTGTATCTGGTTGCCATAAAGGTGCAAAAGATGAGGAGCCTCTAGGGGTGCATCTACACTCTAGAAATAATGCAATTTGACACCACTTTAAGTGCTGTAGCTCCATCTTATAGAATTCTGAGATTTTTAATTTTACAAGGTCTTAGTCTTCCCTGCCAAAGAGAGCTGGTGCCTCAGAAAACTACAATCCCAGGATTCTGTAGGATGGAGCCATGACAGTTAAAATGATGTCAATCTGCATTCTTTCAACAGTATAGATGCACCTTGAGAAAACAGAGTTAGCAGCCCATATTCAGCGATAACAAGATAAGATACACAGGTGTTTAGACCCAGACTTCTATGATTTAAGTACCCAAAGGCTTGAGCATGGATAGAAAAATATGTTTGCTTCATTTTGTTCCACAGTTGTTCTAGTTTTGTTTTATTCTCAGTTCCTTTCTAGGACAAATATGTAAATTTTGATAAATTGCAAGAAGAAAATAAACAAGGACCTTATTCTGTTAACTTACTCTGTTAACAGATTTATAGTAGAACTGTTAGCTATTAATGGAATAAATAACCTCAGAAAATTCATATTCCAAAGCAAGCTTAATTGCAATGAACACCCCTTTATGAAGGATGGAATGCTGACTTATCATTTCCAAAGTTTAGCACTGGGAACATTTTTAATACAATAGAGATAATCTCCTTGCTTCTGCCTATGACATCTTAAATAAAGTGAAGGAGACTAGAATTAGCTCATTTCCTACAAATGGTTGGTTTAAATCTCTTCTCCCATCACACACAACCATTCTTCAAACAATTTCTATCTCTGATGCTTACAAATTCTTTGCATCCATGATAGTTTTATAATATCCATTCAAACATCCTGAGGCTACCGATTTGCATCTTTTGCTATTGAGGCTGATATCAACAATTTCTTACATAACATTATTTACAAATCAGATCCACAGATTAGCCGTTTAGCATGGTATCTTGTAGGAATGTATATGAAAATAGTAAAGTCATATCTCATAACTTATTGAACCTCTGTTCCTTCTTTAACCATGTGGATCAACAACATGCAAACTTGTTTAATCTATAGGTAAATTGTAGTTTTGCTTGAAACAGTGGCCTAAATCAGGAGTGGGCAAAATGAGGCTTTTCAGACATTGTTGAACTGAAGCAGCTAGGAGCCCTAGCCAGCATAGCCAATAGTGTAGAATGTTGGGAATTGCAATCCAGCAACACCCATGCCTGGCTGAAATCCATTAGTTAGTCCCACTTAATCTATGAGAACTTGGTAAGTCAACACTGATAGAGTCAATGGGTATAATACTTTAGTTGGTACTGTTGTTATATTTGTTTATACCCTGTCTTTCCCCTCCTGGGACTCAAAGGTGGCTTACAAATTGGATCTAGGCCTGAGAGCCCTATTGTCAAGCAGGAACTTTTTCCATTGTGTAAAAAAACAAACAATATTCTTTTATAATAGGAATGTGACTGCGCATCCTGCCAGATGTTATTGGACTACATCTCTCATCATCCCTAGCCATCATACCTTAATGGTGAAGAATGCTGGCAGCTATAGTCCAGCAACATCTGGAAGACCACATGATTCCCTGCCTCTGTTCTACAGCCTTTTGCATATGATTACTGCTTATATTAATTAAACTGTGATTTTTTTCCCCCTCTGACAGCATTAATAAGGTATTACTCCCTCCTCAACAGAGCTGACCCTGATTGTTGACTGGAGAGAGGTTAATACTTGGTTGCCTGTTTCTCACTGTGCTTTTTTCTGACTTGAACTAAGGTCTCCTTAAGGATGGAAAAATAACTTAACTAATATCTATGCTGTGTAATGCTCAGAAATTCATTTAACTGATATTAATTTAAAATGTGTAAAATAGCCCATTGCACTTAACCTTTCACACAAGTTATTAGTCAGGGCAGCTAATTAAATAATCTTCCTCTCTTCATTATGAGTCTTCATCGCCAGAGACAGAGCCTGCAAACTTGAGAGTAGACGAGAAATGCTGGAGATGTTTAACAGCAGATAGTGCCTTGCAAATCTCCTCATGTAATATGAACTATCATATTAAAGAGGGATTTTCTTCTCTCCATGGGAAATGTGGTCCATTTAATAACCCACACAGATGGCTAACAGTAAAAAGCCTATTCACAACCAAACTGAAAGTGAAAATAGGCAGATCTGTTCCCAGTTCAGGAGGTAGCAAACCTCTGCTAGTGGGATTATGATGACCTTGCACCTTTCAGCAGTGCTGCCATAGCATTTCTTACAGACAGGATATGTTAAACAAGTAGCTGGGAGCAGCACAGAGCTCAAAAAGAATGAGCAAATAGACTGCAGAAATTCAGAATTTAAAAATTGTTAATTTACCTGAAGCTTTCTTAACTTCCAAGAATGGCCTAGGAAAATCAACAATGACAGCTCTTGCCTACAGGTTTAAAATTGAAAAGATGCAATACAAAAAAGAAAGGGATTGGGTAGGACGAGGGGAAAATTAATACTCTTAGAATTAATGCTCTTAAGGAAATGGCTATTTGAGGACATGTCCTAATGTTTCTGGGGCCTGCTAGATCAACAACATTCTGGAAACTATTGTATGTACTGATGAGTCACTTTTTAGATGAAAGCTATGTTTTATTCCTGGGCTTACTCATATTAGCATGCATGAATCAAAGAATAGTAGCATATGCTAGCAAATCCTAAACATTACATGCCATCTGTTGCAAACAACTGGACCACCTCTTTGCTTCAAAATGGGGTAGGATAGTTGAGGAATACTTAGCATTGCCCTTCTTTTCTTTCTGCAACTTCTTGTCTGTGGTTTTATATATTCATGGAGGGATGACCTCTGTTTAAATCAATGGGGTGCACCCCTGACGGTGCGTGCCCCATTCAAGTCTATAGGGTTTGAATATTCACTGATTGAATATTCATTTTTGCGGGGGGAGGGGAATGGATCCCCTGCGAAAACGGAGGGCCAACTGTAAAATACATGTCTAGGACTCTGAGGGGAGAAACATCTTAGGTTGTGTGTGTGTGTTGTGTGGCCGTGTGTTGCAACAGAAAAGTATCAGACAAGGAGATGTTTAAGCATTCTTTCTTCACATGAGTTTTTCAGTGAATGGCACACTGATTCAGCAATGATTTTGCCAAGTTCATTGTTTATAATGAAAATTGTTCTTGACAAATACTTCCTAAAAATCTCGCTGCATAGCCTGGGGAGGAAGCTCAAACATTTGGGTGAAAAGTTGCCCATAAAATTGAAAACCAAGGTCATTTCCTTCCACTTGTAAAGACTTGATGGAAAATTCCAAAGACAATTAAACAGCCATTCTACCTTTGCTTATTGATCACTAGGAAGCACAGAAGGTTGTCTGTCAAAAGCAGATGGCATGGCATGATATAGATTTACCATATTATTCAGCTGTGTTACTACAATCATTATAAGCCTATCAAGCATTCCTTAGCACAACTGCAAAAGCAGATCAGATTGTGCAAAAGAAAAGAGGAAACAAACCAACAACAAAAAAGGCAAAAGCAAATAGCTTTTGTATATTTTGTAGGTAATCACCTCTGATCTCTCCTATTGGCATTGTGTTGGTAATGAGAATGGCAGCACACAAATAATTGCTTGGGGGGAAGATACTCAGTAACTTATATTATCCATGAGTTCTCATGTTTGGCTTCTGAATTAATTTAGGTTTTGTTGTTGTTGTTGTTGTTGTTTTTGCTAATGCTACACAGTGAATCCTATAATTTATTTTTTTTTTTTAAAAAAAAAAGTTTAACCTGAAATTAGCAAGATTTTTTCAATACAAAGTGTAGTTGCAAGGTTACATGTGTCAGACTGACTCATCTGTTTTTACTTTGTTTTGCAAATGTATTATTGTTCAGGACACCTTGGCTGAAAAATCTCTAGTTTCTCTGGAAATATTAGGTGGTAACGACTAACATGACAGAACCTGGGAAGGTTATTTTTGTTGGAACATGTAAGAGACAGAAGTGAATCTCTCAAGCTCAATAATAAATCAGCAAACAGAAGCTGAACAACAACTGGTCCCATACTGCCCCCTGAAACCCACAGCCATAGCCATATAGTTGAGCAAAGAAAGTAAGTTAGGGGGGTTGCAGACTGCCAGAAATAGTGTGAATTCAGTCCACTTTTAGGGTTAGGGTTAGAGTTAGGGAACCATGGGAACTGTATTTTATTGTGGCATCAGAGTTGTCTGACAGAGAAGGCTCAATGTCCCAGAAAAATAACAGTTCCCATGATTCCCTAGCACTAACCCTAACCCTAAAAGTGGACTGAATTCACACTATTTCTGGCAGTCTGCAACCCCCCTCAGTCTTCCTTACACAGATGATATTCCATCTGAACTGCTACAATCACCACAGACAGTATCAGCTTCAGCATTTGCTAGAATATGCTAACAAATTTGGAAAACAATGGCCAAGAGTCTGGAAACATTCAATATACATACCCATCCACAAAAAAGGAGACACAAAAGACTGAAATCACTATAGGGCTGTAGCATTAATTTCCCACACAAGCAAAATCATGCTTAAAATTCTGCAACATAGACTCCAATCATATATGGAGAAAGAAATCCCAGAGGTGCAAGCAGAGTTTAGGAAAGGACCACATAGCAAACACAGTATGGTTAATGGAGTGTACCAAGGAATTCCAAAAGAAAATCAGCATGTACTTGGATCATGGAAAGCTATGGAATGCTCTAAAAGAAATGGGAGTGCCACTAGCTTTGATAGTCCTGATGAGAAATCTGTACTTAGGACAAGAAGCTACTGTTAGAACAGAATATAGTGAAACAGAATGGTTTCCAATTGTCAAGGGGGTCAGGCAAGGCTGAATACTATCATCCTACTTGTTTAACCTGTATGCAGAAAATATAATCACTTGGATCTGCACTGACTTGGATAGTGTAATTGACACAGGCCCAGTGGATGTAGTCTTGGCACCTGCTTGTTCTATATAATTGGGTAAGTTTCAATTTGTTCAGCCTGAGGATGTGGACAGGATCCTTGGAGAAGTGAGGGCCATCACATGCATACTGGATCCTTGTTCTCCTTGGCTTCTGAAAGGAGCTAGAGGGTGACTGGCCAAGTGAGTAATGGGAGTGGCAAATGCCTCATTGAAGCAAGGCAGATTTCCATCCTGCCTAAAGGAGCATGTGGTGTGGCCATTATTGAAAAAAGCATCCCTGGATCCCACCATTCAAGATAACTATCAACCAGTCTAACATTCCATTCTTGGGCAAGGTTCTGGAGTGAGTGTGGTCTCCCACACCCAGGAGTTTCTGGATGAATGGATTATCTTGATCCATTTCAATCTGGCTTTAGAAAGGGATATGGGATGAAGACAGCTTTGGTTGCCTTGGTGGATGACCTATGTAGGGAACTGGACAGGGGAAGTGTGTCCCTGTTGGTCCTGCTGGATCTCTTGGTGGCTTTGATCCCATCGACCATGGTATCCTTCTGGGCCACCTCTCTGAGATGGGACTTGGGGTCACTGTTATGCAATGGTTCTGGCTTTTCTTGGAGGATGAACTCAGAAGGTGGTGTTGGGGGACTCCTGTTTGACTGCCTGGCCATTGGCCTGCAGGGTCCCTCAGGGTTCCATTCTGTCCCCCACATTATTTAACATCTACATGAAGCCACTGGGAGAGGTCATCTGGAGTTTTGGGATGCAGTGTCACCAGTATGTGGATGACACCCAACTCTATCTCTCCTTTCCAGCTCACTCCAAGGAAGCTGTCTCTATGCTGAACCAGTGTCTGCTGTCAGTGATGGACTGGATGAGGGCAAACAAATTGAAACATAATCCAGACAAGACAGAGATGCACCTGGTGAGTCATAAGGCAGATCAGGGAATAGGGACTTTGCCTGTGCTGGATGGGATTACACTCCTGAAATCTCAGGCTCGCAGCTTGGGTGTGCTCCTGGACTCAACTCTGAGCCTGGGTGCCCAGGTTTCAGCAGTGGCCAGGAGTGCTTTCACACAGTTGACACTTGTACACTAACTGTGCCTGTTTCTTGAGATTTCAGATCTGGCAATGGTGACACATGCTTTAATTACATCCTGTTTGGACTACTGTAATGGATCCTACATGGGGATGCCTTTGGTAACTGTTCAGAAACTCCAGCGGGTGCAAAACGCCACAGCTAGAATGCTGACCAGGGCCAGTTATAGGGAACATATAACTCCCTGTTGAAACAGCTTCACTGGCTACTGGTTCATTTATGGGCACAATTCAAAGTGCTGGTCATGACTTATAAATCCCTAGATGGCTTAGGTTCAGACTATTTGAGAGACAATATCTCCTCATACCAACCAACCAGAGCACTAAGATTTCCAGGAGAAGGTTTTTTCTCAGTCCCATCATCATCCCAGGTTTCCTTGGTGAGCACACGGGAGCGAGTCTTCTCAGTGGCTGCTCCCACCCTCAGTGGTTGCTCCCACCCTCAGTGGCTGCTCCCTTCTCTGTGGCTGCTCCTACCCGGCAGGCATTTGGTATATAATTCATAGCAAAGTGGTTTTTATGGAGCAGGTGAGTTTTAGTTATGTTTTTAACTTTTGTATATTTTATGTGATTTTATATTATTTGAAAATATTTTTAATTGTTTTGAATTTACTGAGATATTAAATGTTTTGTCTGTGAGTCCCTCCAGGGAGAAAGGTGGCATACAAATGAAATAAATAAATAAATAAATAAATAAATAAACAAACAAATAAATAAATAAATGTGAAGAGCAGGCTTAGACTCAGAAAAAGGAGGAGTAAAGATAGGAACATCAACAATCTCAGTTATGCAGATGACAGCACACTAATAGCAGAAAACATCATGTACTTGGAATAATTACTAAGGAAGGTCAAAGAAGAAAGTGCAAGGGCAGGCTTGCTCCTGAACACAAAGAAAACAAAAATAATGACCACTGAGAATCTACATAAATTCAATCTAGACACTGAGGAAATCAAAATAGTCAAAAAATTTCTGTACCTTGGAACAAACATTGATCAGAGACTGCAGTCAAGAATTAAGAAGAAGACTAGGACGGAGAAGTGTAGGTGTCAAAGAACTAGACAAGATCCTAAAGGGTAAAGCTGTACAACACCACTAAAGTTGGAATTGTTCTAGTCATTATATTTCCTATTACCATGTTTGGTTATGAGAGCTGGACAGTGAAGAAAGTGAATAAGAAGAAAATCAACTCATTTGAGATGTGGTGCTGGAGAAGAGTGGACAGCCAAAATGACAAACAGATGGGTCTTAGAATACCTGAACTCTCCCTGGAGCCCAAGATAATCAAGCTGAGGCTGTTATACTTCAGCTACATCATGAGAAGGCATGACTCATTAGAAAAGATGATAAAGGTGAAGGCAGTGGAAAGAGAGGTAGACTGCCTGCCAGATGGATAGACTAGGTAGTTTATCGCATGCTTAAAAATCCGACTTACTCCTGCTGTTTTCAATAATAATAATAATAATAATAATAATAATAATAATAATAATAATTTTTATTTATATACCGCCCTTTGGCGGACAAATCCGGGCGGTGAACATGATAAATAAAATATACAATAATACAATGTAAAACAACAACATTCCCCCTCCCCCCCTTAAAAATCCATTAAATCAAGATCAATGTAAAACTAAGTAAAAAATTATCCTAATTATAAATTAATAATTAATAAAATTAATAAAAGTTTCATACAAACCAAACCCCTGCTAATGGGAAATTAAAAAGTGCATAATAAGCACTCAGTCGCTGATCGCAGGTTACAAGACTGGGTAATTTAATCTGGAAAGGCCTGCTGGAAGAGATCCGTCTTGATAGCCCTTTTGAAGCTATCCAGAGATGTTAGTTGACGGATCTCATCTGGCAGGCCGTTCCAGAGTCTGGGAGCGACAACAGAGAAAGCCCTCCGGGAGGTCCCCGCGAGCCTTGTTTTTTGAAGCTGCAGCAAGTTCCTCCCGGAGGAACGGAGAGCGCGGGGAGGATTATATGGGAGAAGGCGGTCTCTGATATAACTTGGACCCAAGCCATTTAGGGCTTTAAAGGTAATAACCAACACCTTGTATTGAGTCCGGAAACCAATAGGCAGCCAGTGGAGGGACCTCAAAACAGGAGTGATGTGATCCCTCCTAGATGTTCCTGATAGAAGCCTGGCTGCCATGTTTTGGACCAGCTGCAGTTTCCGGACCAGACACAAGGGTAGCCCCATGTAGAGAGCATTACAGAAGTCTAAACGTGAGGTTACCAGCGCGTGCACCACAGTCTCGAGATCCCTTACTTCCAGAAACGGGCGCAGCTGGCGTATCAGCCGAAGCTGATAACAGGCGCTCTTGACCGTTGCATTAACCTGATTCGTCATCAGGAGCTACGAGTCAAGGAGCACCCCCAAGCTGCGAACACAGTCACTGGAGGAGAGTGTGACCCCATCCAGGACTGGAGGTTGCAACCCAATTCCTGGTTTCGGGGCCGCTACCGTGAGCACCTCCGTCTTGTCTGGATTCAACTTCAATCTGTTTTTCCTCATCCAGCCCATTACCGCTTGAAGACAGTCATTGAGAGAAGAGATGCCATTGGAATTCGAGGCCGACGAACGAGACACGGAGAAATAGATTTGGGTGTCATCAGCATACTGATAACACCCAGCACCATAACTCCGTATTATCTCACCCAGCGGCTTCATATAGATGTTAAATAATATCGGGGACAGAATAGCTCCTTGAGGGACCCCGCAAGTGAGTACCCTCTTACCGGAACTACAGTCCCCGAGCAGCACCCTCTGGGACTGACCCGAGAGGAAGGACCGGAACCACTGCAGAGCAGTGCCCCCGATACCTAACCTCCTCAGGCGGCCCAAGAGGATACTGTGGTCTATTGTATCGAAAGCCGCTGAGAGGTCTAGGAGCACCAACAGGGTCACACTACCCCTGTCGATGCTCAGACGCAGATCGTCGGTCAAGGCAACCATGGCAGTCTCAACCCCAAAGCCAGTCCTAAAGCCGGTTTGAAATGGGTCTAGATAATCGGTTTCAAGCCAGATATTACCACACAGAAAATGCTGCCGATGTCGCTGCCCAACTGCACCATTTCTAAAACCCAGATAGAAGCCATGCTCTCAATTTTGCAAATCGGCCAGCTGAGCATGGCTTCTAGCCAGGTTTTAGGCAGGATGCAGTCAGGTGGCAGCATCGGCAACATTTTCTATATGATAATACCCAGCTGCATCCCATAAGAGACTTGAAAATGGCAGGAGTAAGTCAGGTTTTTAAAACATGTGATAAATTCCTCAATCAGGGAAGTCATGGGCCAGAATCTACAAGACCTAAGTAGGCAGTGGAGGATAGGGGGGCTTGGAGATGTCTGATCTACAGGATTGCCATGAGTTGAGATTGATTCGAGGGCAGCTAACAACAATAACAAACACAGAAAATACAATGTCAAAAGTAGCTTTATAATTTCTTTGCATCATCAAACACAGAGTCTTGAGGAGAAGAAAGGAAGAAAGAAAGATGACTGCAGGTTAGAATGATGCAGGAAGTTTGTGGGTTTTGATAATGGAAACTGGCAATTAGTGATGATAGTCACTCAAAAAATCTTTGAGAACTGCAGTACCCAGAATCTATCAATCAGCATGGCCAGTGGCTTTTTAAAAAATGCTTTTTAACATTTTAAATCTGTCTGTCTGCATATCTATCAATCGGTTGATCAGTCATCATTGTCCTTTGGTTACTTTAAGTTTGCAGGCAGGGCTTTACTTCACAATGGGGGGTTGCAGACTGCCAGAAATAGTGTGAATTCAGTCCACTTTTAGGGTTAGGGTTAGAGTTAGGGAACCATGGGAACTGTATTTTATTGTGGCATCAGAGTTGTCTGACAGAGAAGGCTCAATGTCTCAGAAAAATAACAGTTCCCATGATTCCTTAGCACTAACCCTAACCCTAAAAGTGGACTGAATTCACACTATTTCTGGCAGTCTGCAACCCCCCAATGTCTATTACTCAGAATGCCGAGTAATGATTCTAAATTCCATCCATTGTGACAACAATCCACTTCTGCATCTAGGTCAGTAAAAAATAATGTTGAGCCCATGACTCCATATTGTTGCTTTCCTACAGGAAAAAAGGAGGCTTGAATGAGGAGAAAGAAAAAAAATCTGTTCACACCACAAGAGAATCTCAAAAAGAAAGAAGCAGCAGTTGATTGGGAGCCGCTGTTAAATTATCTGCAAAAGAAAAGAAAAAACTTAAGTTAGATGAAATTACTTTCAGTTATACTGAAGTATAAGATTTAAGATTAAAGTAAGGGAACATAATAAGTTAAAGAAAATAAAAATACATGTTAATTAAGAATTCACTCTAGTGTATTGTTATGCAATGGGGGGAAATTATTACTACAATGGTCAATCAGGTCTCTTAGGAAATAATAAATAAGATAAGAACGAAGTTCAGGAAGTCATGATGTGTAGTCTTTTGACAATGTAGAATGAATGTTATATTTTATGTTGTTTTTTATGTCAATTGTCTATTTGTGTTGTTGGTTTTGTTGTTTGTGTGAAAGTATTTGTTGTATGTATTTATTGTTATATTCTATATTTTTCAATAAAGTTTTTTTTTAAAAAAAACAAACCTGGAGATGGAAGGTTCAGAATCCCTTCCCATCTTTTTTTTAAGGGAAAAAAGGATGGGAAATGAGAAAAGGGGAGGTGCATCTTAATGTGTATATTAAAATATATACATAACAGAAATATATCTTTTAATACGTACTTCTGCCCACTTGAATATGAATGCTTTCAGATTTCAAAAGCAGGAATAGGAGAAAGAATTGTTAATATTTTCTATACTAGAAGCCTTTGCTTTCAAAATAAACAGCTGGAACATTGTTTTCCGCAACTATCTTCAACATAGGTTCCTATGATAAATGCAGAGGCACATTGTTGAAAATCAAGGCTGAAAGAGATCTTCTGTTCTCGTTTCCTCTTAGTCATATAGTGACAGTTGAACTACTGAATGCAGCCCAATAATCCAAAATGAAATATTTCTTTAGGTGCATAGAGAGCCAAAGGTTTCATTTTCTCTAATTCTTTTTTTCCAGGAGAATATATCATTTTGGAATTAAGTCTCTTGATGAGCCAAAAGTCCTCCAATGCCTGTTATTATACTACTTTATTTTCTCTTCTCCTTCCATCACTTCATCCCCACTTCATCTGTATTAGTACAGAAATGAACAATTCAGGTTAAGATGTATTAGGTAATGTGATAATAAATTATGAAAGAGCATTCCCAGCTTTTAAAATAAGTGGCATTCTTCTTATTTTGTAAACTTAATTTCAAAGACTTATAACTCACTTAGGTATTTTGAGTAAAATTTCCAAAGCAGCATATAATAATAAAAAACCCTAAAACACATAGTGCAAAACAAAACAACTTTAAAAGCAGCCACAGGATAGAACAGCAAGTAGCACAGCCTGTAAAAGTTCTTATGACATCACATCAAAAAGAGGCCTCAATTCAACTGCTGGTCCTCCATTAAAATGAATAGGATTTACAAATTGTTGACTTGCCATTTGCCAGTCAACTCACTGAGCCTAACTAAGGAGTTTATCACGCGGGGGAAATCCTGTGCAGAAACGGGATTTAAAAGTTGGGGGAAACCCGCAAAAGCAGTTAGTTTTTCACACACATCGCTGTTAAAATGGGGTTAACCTGAACGGAAAGTAGTCAGAAACTGCTTCTTTTTACTTTCGGGATTTTCCGAAAGTAAATAGAAGCAGTTTCTGACTACTTTCCGTTCAGGTTAACCCCATTTTAACAGTGACATCGTCTGAAAAACTAACTGCTTTTGCAGTTTTTTTCTAATTTAAAGCCCCGTTTCCACATGGGATTTCCCCCATGTGATAAACTCCTGTGTTGGATTTAGGTGTCACTTTTCATACACACAACATGAAAACAGATATTAATTTCTGAACTTTGTGCTTGCAGAAGGTGGCTGTCAGTCCTCTCCAGGAGTGGTATTCCTGAAATAGAGCATCACTACTAAAAAGATCCTACCCCAGCTGCCACTCACCTTGCCTTAAAATGAGGTGACATATTAGTCTAAGGAGATCCTTGACTAAGGACCTCATTGCTCTGCTCTAATAACCTGGTTTACCTCTTCTGAAATCAAGTCTAATTCGGGAAGTAGCTGAGTCCTATTGCAAAGATTTTGCTGCTGAAGCCGTTGGGCAAGTCCAGCCTGGCTGCAGCCTGGGTCCCAGGTTTCAGCAGCCTTATTTTGAAACCAGGAGCTTTCCAACTTCAAAAAATGGCCACCGAAGCACACTGGGGACCCAGGCTGCAGCCAGGCTGGACTCACCTGGTGGCTTCGGTGGCAAAATCCTTGTAATAGGACCTGGCTGCCTCCCGAATTAGACTTCAGTTTGGAAGAGGTAAGCCGGGTTATTTGAGCAGAGCTATAAAGACTTTAGAATATGGGTAGATTCAAATGAGGTAGGGTGATCCTTTTGATATCTAGGTTTCTCAATTTTGGTTTTCTATTTTTGTTTTTCCAGTTTTAAGCTTGATTCATTACATTATGCATTAGATGGACTGAAGGGAGGGAGTAGAAGAAAGTCACTTAAAAAATTAACGCACAGATTTGTACATATACATCTATTTGATAAATAAATAAATAAAACACCTATTTTTTTTATAAAATGTGCATATTTTCTATATACTTTTCACACACACACACACACACATGCAAGCAATCCCCCCTAAAAGGGAAAAAATCTTTTATACAATCACATTTTAAATTGGCTCACTGTATTATAAAATCTGAAGCAGCATTGGATTTTGAAGTATAGATTTGGCTGCATGAGAAGATATAGCTATGAGATATAACGATGATGATGATGATGATGATATTTATTTAAATCCCACTCTGTCCCACAAATTGGAACTCAAAGTAACTCACAATAGTTGCCTTCTATCCATCCTCCAAACTAACCTACTTTTTCTCAGTTGCAATCCACCAGAGCCAGCCATCTCCCAATTTGTGGTGAGCAGCAGACAAACATCCACCTGTTTTCCTATAGCTGAATGCACACCAGTAAGCATCTGCAGGGATCTTCAGGGCTCATGTCATTGCTTTCAATCTGGATATAACTGAATAGACGAATGCTTATCTGATGTCCTCCTGTCCCTCCACTGACTGGGAAATGGTCAGATTCAGGAGGTTTCTGCTGAGGAAAACTGTTGATTATTTCATGGTTGGTAGAGGCTTCCAACCTCTGAAATAACCCCCCTCCACACACACACACACACACCAAAAATTTTTTTAATTGGGATGGCGTATGTGTGACCTATGCTATGCCAACATAATTCACCAAGAGGATGTGAGCCTACATTTTGGCTTGCATATTGATGCCTAAGTGCAAAATTAAATAAATTCACATTAAAGTGTGTTGAAAATAATTTTAGCCTTTTCAAAAAGTCTCCCAACCTTTCATACCTTGAAAACATAGTCCAGTGCAATTGAAATGTACAAACCGAGAAGCTGATAAGCCAAAAAGAGTCCATTTCCTTGTGTTATTGTGTTGATCCAGCTGAATGTTTTATCTATCATGTGGATGGCACTTGGAAGGATGCTAATGCTTCAGTGCTGTTATATTAGAAAGAATATACCGTAAGAAATGTAAAAACAACCCCTTTCTTCCATAGTATCTTGTGCACTTTAAAAATGCTTTCTAGTATTCAGCAACTTTGTTTTATACTGGTTACTGTAAGGAAGAAAAGGGATCAACATGAAACAAAAAGATAATGTCAGCTGATTTATTGGCTTCCTATGCAGGATGAAGCAAGGCAAGATTTAGCATGAGATGGCTTTCTGTTTATCAATGGATTTAATTTTTTAATCTTTCATATCAAACCATATAGCTAGTATAATTCTATAGCAAATTCCCTCCACCTCTCACTTATGGCTGCATAGGATGAATTGAGCCCATAATCTCCAGCAATTAATGGAACCTTTTGCACATTCACAGCATCAATATGTGTTGGCCTTCACCTGCAGCAGAAGCATTGTAAAGTTATTTGTAAACATGTCAATACAATGACATTTTGGTCTGGCTTGTTTTGCCTAGTGTCTGTCCTTTATTGATCAGCCTGGGTGTACAGCAGATAGGTTACCCTGCTCAACTATATTTTTGCATTATTGCCAGTGATAAGAGAGCATTAGTCAGTGCTATTGCTGATATACATCTTTGGCCCATTAAAATGCAAATTTTCAGGTGTATTACTGATAGGAATCTTTGACTCTTAAAGTAGTGAAATGACTGGCTAATTATAATTCAGAATTTTCCCCCAGATAACTGAGCAATAAGTCATTATAAAAATGTGTCATGTAAGCCTTTTTTTATCTCTATGTCCCTGACTGCTGGGCCAGGGATAATCTAATAAGACTCAACCCCTCCCCCAAACCCCGCATAGAGTTTCTGAATTAGTTCCAGAGTATTGTCTTTTCTTCTTTTAAATTAAAAATCAAATAGCTCTAAGAAATCAACACATTGTACTGATTGTTAAGGACTCAGGATACATCAGTATTAATTATTAAAGAAGTCAAATGGTACATAATTTATATAAAAAGAGAGCCAAAGATCTGTGTGAGTTTTGTCACATTGTTGGTTTCCCTTTTTTCCCTTTTCATGCAAACTATAAACTTATGAGGATGCTTTATACTCAGTCATACTATTAATCCAGTAAGATGTTAGGAAGGATCTAATTAGGGGAATTTATAATTAGCTCAAATATGCAAGAGTGGGGCCCTAACAACACCCCATGATACCAGAGTACTGTTGTGTATACCAGAGGACTAAGAGATACCACAATGGTTGATGCTGAGACAGGCTTCTTCAATTAAGGTCTAATATTTATTAAAGGGGAAAATTGCACACACACAAATATAACACTCACACTACACACTTAGAAGTAAAGGAGTGAAAGCAGGAATAGACTGAGGGGGATTGCAGACTGCCAGAAATAGTGCAAATTGAGTCCACTTTAAGGGTTAGGGTTAGTGCTAGGGAATCATGGGGATTGTGTTTTTTTTCCTGAGACATTGAGCCTTCTCTGTCAGAGAGCTCTGGTGCCACAATACAATACAGTTCCCATGATTCCCTAACCCTAACCCTAACCCTTAAAGTGGACTCAATTTGCACTATTTCTGGCAGTCTGCAACCCCCTGAGATGGGCCAGACTACAGGAGATACTCACTTCTGAAGGCTTCTCCGGAATCTGCTGTGGACGTGGATGATATACGGCTGTCAAAATGGGGGGGAGAAGGGATGGCCGAGGGAGCTATGATCAAAGCACAGACTGACGTGGAGTCAAGATGCACTCTAAGGACAGCACATGGAGTCTAGGCAGAGCTTCTGAAGGCAAGCCTAGCACCAACTGCCCTTCTCAGCACCATCAGAGGAGGAGTCAGAGGTAGAGCTTCTGAAGGCAAGCCTAGCACCAACTGCCCTTCTCAGCACCATCAGAGGAGGAGCCAGAGGCAGAGCTTCTGAAGGCAAGCCTAGCATCAACTGCCCTTCTCAACACCATCAGAGGAGGAGCCAGAGGCAGAGACTCTGAAGGCAAGCCTAGCACCAACTGCCCTTCTCAGCACCATCAGATGAGGAGTGCAGTGCTCTATTTTATTTTGATGAGGAAATTTAAAATGCACACTCTTACATAATTGCATGTTGGTGGCTAAAATTGTATATTGACACCCCCTTGTCGTGGGGGAGAGGCTTGCGTACCCTAATGTAGTTTTGAACTATGCTGGCGGTGGTATAATAGCCACCAGTAGGGCTTCCCATGCCAGACAGGTCAAAACTGAAGGGTCTGACAAAGAGCGTCAAAGAGCAGGATGGGCTCCCTAGCCTTATGGCAACCATCCTAGGAGAAGGAAAACTCTAATTCCAAACTCGGGCAGATGGTGCTCATCCAACCTTGTAAGGTCAACCATCTAAGAGAAGGAAACTCTAAACAAACCTACGGCCCGAGGATCTCGTTGCTACCATCCATGCTTGCAAGGCCACAGCAGACGAACCTTTGGTTTAAAGGGTGAGGCCAGTTCTGTGCATGCTGCGCTCCACCAGAAAAATTCATTGCACAGGCTCGAAGGATAAATCCAATCTTCAAAAAAGCCCTGTAGCGATAGGTGAGGGACAAAATGGCAGGTGTAAAGATGCACTGGAAGCCGCAGACCCAACCCTGCATGCAGGCGGTTCAGGACTTTGGTCGCTTGAGGCTGACCCAGGAGATGACAGTCTTGTTCAGCAGCATCCTGAACGACCAAGCGGCCTTTTTAAGGAGAGCACTGCTTGCTCCATACGGAGAGGGGCCTAGAAAAGGTGGCCTAATGAAAGCTCATCCCCACCTACCCAGTTGGCTAGCCGCGGCCAACGGACATCTTCTGATGCAGTCGAACAGTGACAAAGAAACAAAGGTTCACACCGGCCTCCAAAGGTGTAAATAAACTGATGCTTGCATGCTGGAACATCAGAACCATGCAAGACTCTGCAGATAGTGAACGTCCCGAGCGTCGGTCTGCTTTAATAGCCCATGAACTAACAAGACTTAATATTGACATTGCTGCTCTTAGTGAAGTTCGTCTCCATGAAGAAGGCAGCCTTAAAGAACACGGCGCCGGCTACACACTTTACTGGTCTGGCAAACCCAAAACTGAAAAATATCTTTCAGAAGTAGGCTTTATGACTAAAAACTCCATTGCCTCCAAACTCGAAACCTTGCCAACAGGTCACTCTGATCGCATTATCTCCTTATGCCTCCCACATGTTGTTCTATTCAGTATATATGCCCCAACTATGCAAGCCGATCCTGTAGAGAAAGACAAATTCTACACAGACCTACGCCACCTCATACAAAAAGTCCCTGTAGAAGATAAAATTATTATCCTTGGTGTCTTCAATGCCAGAGTAGGAAAGATCTCTGAAGCCTGGAAAGGTGTTTTAGGCAAGCATGGTGTTGGAAATTGCAATGATAACAGATGCCTCCTGCTAGAGTTCTGTGCAGAACAACAGCTGACTATTACAAACACTATCTTTCAGCAGAAAGATAACTTGAAGACAACCTGGATGAAACCCCGATCCAAACACTGGCACCTCATTGACTATGTTCTAGTCCGCCAGAGAAACATTTGTGATGTCCGTCATACTTGAGTGATGCCCAGTGCAGAATGCCAAACAGATCATCGCCTCGTAAGATGTAAACTAAATCTTCATCTCAAGCTCAAACCTAAGAGGGGTGGCATCTTAAAGAGGAGACTCCAAGTCAACAATCTTCAACAAGCTACCACGAGAGACAACTTCCAGGCAAATCTGCAAACAAAACTTGAAGACCACCCTACAGATCCTTCTCCTACATTGCTTTGGCAACATATCAAAAACAGTATCCTCCAGTCTGCAGAAGAATCCCTTGGGTTCTCCCACACAAAAAAAATCAAGACCGGTTTGATGAAAACAATCAAGAGATCCAGGAGCTGTTGGCAAAGAAGAGAACTGCTCACCAGGTATACCTCGCCCAACCAACTTGCCATGTAAGAAAAGCAGCTTTCCATCTCATGTGTTGTAAACTTCAACAAAAACTCCGAGACATTCAGAACAAGTGGTGGATCAATATAGTAGAAAAGACACAACACTGTGCAGATCTGGGTGATCTTAGAGGATTTTATGACGCTCTTAAAACAGTGTTTGGACCTACTTATCAGGTCCAAAGCTCCTTATACAGTACAGATGGTCAAACACTAATTACTGATAAAGCCTCCATCCTGAATCGATGGGCTGAACATTTTCAAAGTCTCTTCAGTGCCAACCGAGTAGTCCAAGGCTCAGCTATCCAACATATGCTACAAATACCAATGAAAAACGAACTGGACATAGCTCAACTTTGGAAGAGACCCTTAAGGCCATACAGCAGATGAAAAATGGCAAGGCAGCTGGGATTGATGGAATCCCACCTGAAGTTTGGAAACACGGAGGTCATGTACTCCATGCTAAATTCCACAAACTCCTTGTGAGTTGCTGGGAAAAAGGGGAACTGCCATCAGATCTCCGAGATGCAGTCATCATCACCGTGTACAAGAAAAAAGGAGCAAAATCCGATTGCTCAAACTATCGAGGTATAACACTGCTCTCTATTGCTGGAAAAATCCTTGCAAGGATTCTCCTGAACAGATTAGTTCCTGCTATTGCAGAAGAACTCCTTCCTGAAAGCCAGTGTGGCTTAAGAGCCAATAGGAGTACTACAGATATGGTATTTGCCCTTAGACAACTGCAAGAGAAATGTAGAGAGCAGAACAAGGACTCTATGTAACATTTGTTGACCTCACCAAAGCCTTCAACACTGTGAGTAGAAAAGGTCTATGGCAGATCCTGGAAAGACTAGGATGCCCCCCCAAATTCCTCAAAATGATTATCTTGCTACATGAGGGCCAGCATGGTCAAGTCAAATACGGCGATGCTCTTTCAGAGCCCTTTCTAATAACTAATGGAGTGAAGCAAGGTTGTGTTCTTGCTCCAACTTTATTTACAACCTTCTTCAGCATGATGCTCCAAAGGGCTGCAGCAGAGCTCGAAGAAGAAGACGGCATCTATATACGTTACCGTGTTGATGGTAGCTTGTTTAACTTAAGCCGTCTGAGGGCTCACACTAAGACTCTAAACTATCTAGTCCATGAGCTGCTCTTCTCTGATGATGCTGCCCTTGTTGCCCACACAGAAGCAGCTCTGTAACGCCTAACATCTTGCTTCGCAACAGCTGCAGAGCTGTTTGGGCTTGAAGTCAACCTGAAGAAAACGGAAGTTCTCTACCAGCCTGCACCACAGGACAAACACCACCATCCCCCCATCACTGTAGGCAAATCTGTGCTTAAGTCTGTTCAGCAGTTCACCTACCTGGGAAGCATCATCTCCTCAGACGCCAAGATTGACAAAGAGATCGACCACAGATTAGCAAAGGCATACAGCGCATTTGGAAGACTTTACAAAAGAGTCTGGAGTAACAAACACCTGAGGCAGAGCACAAAAATCAGTGTGTATAGAGCCATTGTACTGTCTATTCTCCTTTATGGGTCTGAAACATGGGTCACCTATCGCCAACACTTACGACTCCTCGAACGCTTTCATCAGCGCTGTATATGCACAATCCTAAATATACACTGGACTGACTATGTGACGAATGTTGCTGTCCTTGAGCAAGCAGGGATCACCAGCATTGAGGCCATGCTATTGAAAATGCAGCTGGGCTGGGCTGGGCACATTTCTAGGATGGAGGACCATCGCCTCCCAAAAATAGTACTCTACGGAGAACTTGCCACGGGTCAGCATAAGAGGGGCGCTTCAAAAAAAAAAAAAAACGATACAAGGACTCCCTGAAACAACATCTCAGGCTCGGCCAAATTGATCACCAACAATGGTCCACCCTGGCCTCCCATCGGGAGGCATGGAGACGCACTATCCACAATGCTGCAGCCATATTTGAGAAGTCACGCCGAACAATTCTCGAAGAGAAATGACAACGCAGAAAGAATCACAACCCAGAAACATCACCCAAGGAGATCTTCTGCTGTGCTTTCTTCAACCGGACTTGTTTATCTTGGATTGGCCTTTTTAGTCATCAGCGCGCTTGCAAAAAGCGTGGGATGAGTCCTTCCTGAATCTTCGTTTGCGAAGAAAAGCCAGAGAGAGAGAGAAGGAGGGAGATCTTGCTTCTAGCTATAGACTCGGTTGCATATGCAGAGGGGCGGGATAAAAATAAATTTATTATTATTATTATTATTATTATTATTATTATTATTATAGACTTGATGGCTTGGCTGAAGCCTGGACAAAGGTGCTGATTGCCTGGGCTTTGTTAAGCCGAGATGTGAGGATGAGCTGAACAATGTACTTGGATCTTGATACAATCAAGGGGGGGAGGGTAGAGAAAAAGGGTGCAGTTAAATGTGATCACTGCCCCATCAGGAGTAAGACTCAGGACAACCAAGCACTATTATATTGACTTTCAGGGATAATGGTCTTTCCCCTGTAGCAACTCTCAAACCTGTCTGGTAGGGAATTTTCCAGTTGTTTGGGGCAGGTCCTCCCTATGCCTACCTGACTTGTCATCTAGAGGCTTATGGCTGACATCCCACAGAGGTCAGTTCGGGGTCATAGAGGGAATTCCATGTGTCCCAAAATTTTATTAAAATCATATTTGCTAACAAAGACTGAGGCTCAAGCCTGGAAACATTAGTTTTGGGGACAACATTAACTAGCATGTCCCAGAGAGCACAGCCAGTAGCTCTATGATGATGTCTGAATCTGATCTTCAGAAGCTCTAGTCAAATTCTAAATTAGGGGCAATCATGTGGTCCTCCAGATATTGTTGTTTTGCAATTCCCAACATTCCTTACAATTGACTATGGTAGTTAGGGTTGCTGAGAGTTGCACTCCAACAACATTTGGAGGGCCACATAATCCTCACCTTTGTTCTGGGACTATTATTTGGTAAAATTCACTTTTTGTGAGGCAACTGCAAAACACACACACACAGAGGAGTGATGGTGCCAAGGGGACTAGTTTGAAATATAAAAACTCCTCTAAAGTGGAAATTTTGTGTAATTCAGAGCTCTGGCAGTTTACATGCAATCATCTCCAAGTTCATCCTTTTCTGTTTTTATAACATCAGGTTACTTTTCATATTTGTGATTTTCTTGTTGTTGTTACTGTTGATGATGATGACCCCACCTTTCCTCTCAAATTGTGACTCAAGTTAGTGTTGCCCTGTTGATGAGTACATTGCAGAATTTTTAGTATCTACATCTTTATTCATTTATTTAGTCCAGGGGTAGGCAAACTTTCCCCTTTAAGGGCTGAGGGACTTCAGCTCCCAGAAGCCTCAGCCATGTTGGCCAATAGTCCCATGTTGGTCAATAGCTCCTGGGATTCTGGGAGCTGAAGTCCCTCAGCCCTTTAAGGGGAAAGGTTGCTACCCCGATATTAAATGCGTGCATGACAAAAACGGAAAATGCCCTCCATAAAGCCTCTAAGCATTTTTAAAAACACACAAAACAGCAACACAAACAAACACAAGATCTTAGCCTGTTGTTTAAAATACCCTAGCAAGCATAGTCAATGATGAAGATTGATGGGAGTTGGAGGGCCACAGAATTCCCACACCAGGTCTAAAGGTATGTACGAAGGATGCCAGATGGAGTTCCATGAAAGAGGTAACATCCCACAACAGAGGGAATGGCCTCTGAGAAGGCTCTTTGTCAGACTCCCATCCTTTACACTACCATGGCCAGCAGAATCTCAAAAAAGGTAATCATTAGAAAACAGCACATAGACGTAGATGCCCCTTCAAGTTAAACTGGTGCCAAATTATTTATGCTTTAAAGTTCAGCACCAACAATCGGAAATGAGCCCAAAAAGTGAAAGGTAACCAGACTGTCAGCCTGCCCCTATTCTGCACCAACATATATTTCCAGATATAAATTTGTTGTTGTTGCTGTTGTTGTTGCTGCTACTCTTATTACTGCTGCTGTTATATTCCATCAGCCTTACTCTAATTTACAGTGACCCCCTCCTAGGGTTTCTTTGGCAAGATTTATTTAGAAGAAGTTTGTCATTGCTTTCGGCTGAGAGAGTGCTAGTCCAATGCTTAAATCACTATACACTGCTGGCTCCAAAGATAATACAAAAATTCAGGTAGGAGATCACCAGTGCTTAGATTACTACAGCCAGAATGTCTCTGTTCATAGCTGGTAAAAGGCACCCTGTGATACTGAGAGCACATGGAATGAAGTGACAGAGCTGGATCTTCGAACAACCACAGATTATGAATGTCCCTCATTCCAGGAGAGTTCAAATCTATGTAGAGCTGGTTCAACATCACTGAACTGGCTAGATGAACCAGTGAATAACAGTGTCTTCATTTTGTCACTATTGAACTTCAATTTAGCCACTGCTTCACTTGCATTTGATGAAAAGGACAAGCAGAAGATAGTGTCATCCACACAGAGCTGAAACTCACACCATTATTTTCAAAATCTCTCCCTTTGTTTTAGTGCAAATATTTAAAAATGAGTGAGTGAATGTAGGACTAGAATAAAGAGCTAATAGCCATGAAAATGGAGTTTCCATAGGGGAGATGACAGAAAAAGATGACTAAACTGAGCATGTTGTACTTAAGACATATCATGTGATGTCATGCCTCATTGGAAAAGATAAAAGTACTTGGCAGAATGGAAGACATTAAGAAAAGAAGAAAATGGTACTAGCACATTGATGCCATCAAGGCATTGATGCCATCAAGGAAACCACAGCCCTAATCTGTGAGACCTTAGCAGGACAATTGATGAGGGGGCTCCTGGAAGTCTCCAATGCATGGAGGGCTATGAAACATAAATGAATTTTGTGTTTAGACTTGGGTCCCACCTCCAAGATATCTCATTATGTATGTATAAGCAAATGCAGATATTCTAAAACCCTTCCAAAACCTGAAATTCAAAACACCTCTGGTTCCAAGCACTTCAAATAAGTGACACTCAACCTTCATTTGTTTATTTATTGTTAGAAATGGTTTGTCACACTGAAATGATTGTATCACATTTTCACCATTCATATATAGCAATTCAGCAACTCTGGCAGAGTGGGATGCAAACAAGAGCATAGTTTTCACATCTGCTTGTCATTTATTACTTAAGATTTATTCTTCCCACTTCTGCTAGGAGCAAATCCTTTCAAAAATCATTGCATTTCTTCCTCTTCAGACTGACATTGCTTATATCTTCTGCCCTCTTGTCAAAGTAGCAGGAGAGAAGGAATAGTACACTTTACTACCCTAATTCATCCTGAAGAAACCAGACTGAGGACAAGGAAGCATTACTTTCTGTTCCCACTGTCATTCTGAATTGGCCAAATTATTTATTTCATTATTTTAAATTACACCTAACTCGCAATATGAGACCCAAGGCAGTACTCTAAGAGTGCAGCTAACATGACGACAAAAGGGATGTTTCCTGTTTGATCAGCTGGGTGGAGGGAAAGAATCATGCCCAACAGCCATAGGAGGAGCTACTGAAAAAAGTGGCAGCAGCAGTGAAAAAAAATAAAGGGGGGGGGGCAACTTGGTTTTGGAAAGCTTTTGTCAGAGAAGGCTAGTGTCTCTGACATAAGTTGAATGGTGAACCCACTCCAAATTAAGGCCTTGTCTGCACTGACCAGCATACTTCAGGGGCATCCCAGAGTATCCTGGCCCTTTAGCTGCTCCCTTGGAACATGGCCTTCTATACCCAGGCCATAGCAGCTGTCTGCACAGCTGTCCTGCCAATCTAGCAATAGCAATAGCAGCTTCATTTATATACTGCTTCATAACACACTATGCAATCTCTAAGCGGTTTACAACTGTAAACTAATTGTCCTCAACAAGCTGGGTACTCATTTTAGTGACCTTGGAAAGATGCAAGCCTGAGTCAAGCCTGAGCCCTGGCTGGTATTGTACTCGCAACCTTGTAGTTTGTGAGTGAGTGGCTGCAGTACAGGCATTTAACCACTGCACCACCAGGGCTCCTGCCCAGTGCATCCACTTCCATCACAGGCTACTCACTGCTGAGGTGCCCACTGATGGTGGTGCCCACTGATGGTCATGTGACTTTGTTCTGATCTCAGAACAAAGTACTTGTGGTGGTGTTGAATATGCTGGATGGGTCAGTGGGGTGCCCATGCAGACAGCCACCATAGCATGGGGATGGAGAGCTTCATATCTTCCTGGAAGATCTGGAGTAATAGGTAAGTTATTTTATTTCATTTTAAGACTATTTTACCTGCTTTTGGTGCAGAACATGCCAGACATTGTCTGGACTGCTCACATCAAAACCAGGGTTTGTGACATGCTTTATCTGAATAAAATTACACTAGAATGGGGGGGGGGGGATGAGCCTTTTGCCCCTTGCAGAAAAGGATTTA
The DNA here is from genome assembly GCA_026167975.1 of Phrynosoma blainvillii. NCBI lineage: Eukaryota > Metazoa > Chordata > Lepidosauria > Squamata > Phrynosomatidae > Phrynosoma > Phrynosoma blainvillii. The sequence continues at coordinate 279,175,467 of JANUYF010000002.1, read as the reverse complement.
GTCTAATTGTTTAGGTGCTATCTAAGGCACTGAAATCATTGGAGGGAAATGCTCAGCACTTGGACCAAGTCTTTTAATATCTGGATAGATTCATCACTTTGCTGTCAAGGGAGTTACCAGCCTCCATGAACTTTTGTAACCCGAGTCTTCCAATGTCGAATGAAAACCTTTCAATAAGAACTTGCTGCTCAGCCATATTTAAGTACTTAGCATAGCAAGATAGTCTGATTAGTTAAGCCATAAAGGTTTTCTGATATTAATATTTAGCAATACTTAAATGAGATGTTCTGATCCTTCAAGAAATTGCACTGAAGCCATAGCATATTTGAAGTAATTAGGCTTCTTCAAAGAGAGTAAGGGCCTTTGCAGACTGCCAGAAATAGTGCAAATTGAGTCCACTTTAACTGCCCTGACTCAGTGTCAGGGAATCATGGGAACTGTAGTTTATTGTGGCACCAGAACTGACAGAGAAGGCTCAATGTCTCAGAAAAAAATACAGTTCCCATGATTCCCTAGCACTGAGCCAGGGCAGTTAAAGTGGACTCAATTTGCACTATTTCTAGCAGTCTGCAAAGGCCCTATGTTTGTAAACTTCAACATAGCCATGTATTCCTTAGATTCCTATAAAACTTCATCTATGCTGCCTCACTAATACACACTGATACCAGAAATAGATTAGTTGCCCTTCAGCTATTGTTAACCTAGAGATGGCAGACTCAATATGTGCAATGTACCAATAGACCTGAATCTATCTTACTAAGTTAAATTTTTAAGGTAAATGTGTTAAGACACAAAGAAGCTTGAATGTCTTAAATCACTTTTCATTTTGGTAAGGTAGGTTTGTGAGTCTTAAATGACAAAGACGAAATGTCACAAGTAGGGTTGCCAATAGCCTCAAGGAGGAGGAAAATGACATTGCTGATATGCATTCAGAAATGTATGCTAATGTGGTCTTTTTGGATAATAAAAATATTCCTTTTTTAAAGGAATGTGTGTTAAAGAGGAAGAAATGGTTATACATAACACAAGTGACTATGTTTAAAGAACTGGGAGAAATAAACTTACATATTTTCTACATGAATGTAGAGCAATATTTAGAGGGGAAAACAACACAGAGAGAATTTTAGTTCATATTGTTGGATTTGTTGAAAGCTATCCTTTAAGAATGAAAAAGGGTATGCCACTAATCATTATTATCCTACTGATTAGTAGCAATTCATGACCTTTTGTGATGGTTGTGTGCCTCACAATTTCTAATCACACTCTAAATATTCATAAAGTTTGACCTGACTCTATTGTTAGTCTCAAGCAGAGTGGAACCATTTAATCACTGAGATCTATCTATGTGTTGTCTCAGCATTCAGCTACTGATTCAATGGGTCTGCTCTGGTTAAAACCATAAAATAGGATCAAAGGGTTGGATCTAGATGGGCAGTACAACCTTAATTCAAAGGTGTTACTAGTTGTAGAGGCTTAGGGTTAGGCATAAACTTCTGTTGTCTGAAATACCCTTCTCCCAACAAAAATGCTCTTTTGCTAGTAGAACCCCATTCTGTTGACTTATTTCAGAGATCTGATGGCAGAACAATCTGCTCCACTGGCTAAGATCTGCTGTAAGAAGAGTTTTTAAAGGGTGGAAAAGGGGTGGAAAAGAAGGAACTGAGTTATACCAGAACCAAAACTCCACCAAATTAGGGACAGAATTGCAATGCCAGCACAATATTAAGCCAGTGTGAGAAGCACTCATTGCTTCCATTATTGTGAGTGTTGACTCCACTCTGGGTTATACTTCAAACTTTAAAGGACCTGCATAGATGTTGAACCAAATCCCACAAATAGGGTCCATACCTTTGATAGCTTTTCTAAAGTTTGGACTAAAATGTGAAATGAATCCATAACTCTATTGGCATAGGAGCCTTCAGGCACCCCTGCCCTAAGCAGAAAGATGTTTGGATTCAACACAACTTTAGGTGGTGTCTGTGAGATCAGCTGGTCCTTGGCCATGATGGCCCATTAAGATGGCTCACTTTACCACATATAATGAACCTGATGGTAGTGGACATCCATGCTTCTTCCTCCCCATGGCACCTCCCCTTATGCTAAACATAGGACTGTAGTGCCCTGCTGAATGGAAGGATTGTGATGCAGATGGATGAGGAGAAGGGAGCTACCATGAGACACAGGCCTAGGAACTATGTATGACTGAAAAGAGCTTCTTTCTCTCAATAGGGAGAGAGTGCCCAGCAGACACATGATGAAATCCACCAGAGAAGATATTTTCCATAATAACCATAGGAGAACTGAACATCTCTTAGTCAAACAGCTTCCATAAATAAATACATGAATATCACTTGGATTTACTCTCTGTATCAAACTGTTGGGCCCATGTGATGATGCAGGCTCTGAAAATTAGCACTAATGCCTTTGGGTCAGATCTGGCAATCACTTTTTGTTAGTAGTACAATACTGAACAGGTTGACTTCTGAAATATATGTCCTGGCCCACTTATATATGTCTTTCTCTAAAAGACGGGTTCATGAAGGCCAAGTTCCAGAAGCTGGATTTGCCAGAAATGTGGTTGACAACAGTCAGTTTGAATGTTATCTCATTCCAAGTCATCTACTCATTGACAGACAAGCTGACACAATGAATGTCAGCCAGTAACTGCTCACTTTCTGGCTGGGTAACTGCAACTTCGATTTGTATCCTTTACAAATGTTATCCTATCTTTACTGAAGTCAGGATGTATTGCAAAAGCATCAATATCCAAACAACAATAAATGTCAGTGAGACATGGATAAGCAGTGTATATAAATTAAATAAAGTAATAACATTTAAGGGAAAATACATATTGATGATACAGAGCACATAGTGGAGACTATGGGATCAATTTATTATATTTCAGACATTTAAAAGGTGAAATGGCATTTGGGAATACAATATTTGAGTTGGGAGAAAGATTCAAGGTCATTCATTGGAAGAAAACTCCACACTAATTGTGCTAAAGAAACAGAACATTGTTGAAGTTTACCAAACTTTTCACAGAAAGGGAATTTATAAGGGCTCCATCCATTCTCTTTTAGCCTCCTCCCATCTATAATATACCTTGTTGCATCTTCCATGTTGCATGATTTATTCTCCTTTACTTTTTCTTTCTTTAGCACCCAGGCCAGAATACTACCCTACCTGGGAATGTGAATACTACATTCTGCTGAATCTCTTCAGTTCCTTTTTGCACAAACAACTAACCTCTTACTGTGGCACCACTGGTTTTGGTTCCTATAAGATTCAGCCAGACCACCAGGACAAAAAGTATTTATTTATCAAAATGATTTCCTTTACCTCTGGGGAAACTGAGCTATCAGTTGGTAGCCAGCAAATACAAAATAAGATGCTTGAATTGCCAGTGATTTTGTCTCTGGTGTAGTCCTTTGCCAAATAAACTACAATAAAATATGTGCAACATGTCAATTATTTTCTAAAAATGGATTGACATCTTTTTTTCTTGTTCCATTATAATGTAATAGAGTTTCAAATAGTTGAATTACAATCTCTGTCTGTCTCGCTGTATGTCACTGACACACATGGTAAATGGCATTCCTGTTTCTCTTACAGCTCACTTTATTTTTTTTCCATTCTGAAGTCATGTGCCACTGTCTGTAACACCATAGGTTTTGTTAAAAAGAAAACTGGAAGTGTGATTTCATTGTTTCACAAGGAGAGAGGAGATTCAGGTAGAAGCTGTTCTTCTGAGAGTGAGTGGAGGTAGGATGTAAAATAGCTTTGCAAATTCTGAAACATTAGACTGCAAATGATTTGAAATGTTGATTCTAGAAAAACTGGGGTCAATTATCTACTTGGCCACATTCTCTCAGTCATAGGGCCATGTGTGCTTTGATAGTGCCATGTGTGATAGTGCCAAAGATTCCCCCCCCCCCACACACACACACCTAGTCACTTGATATTTAAGGATTATGTGAGTCAGAAACAGAATCTTCTGAAACATTTGGTGATGTGTTCCATCTAGGTTTGGGGTTTAATGTTGATATGGATTGTCCTCTCATCTTTCTCACTCATCCCCACTGCCATGAAGTTTGAAGTCATGTCATTTTGCCTCTACAAACCTAAATCATAAACAATTACATAAAAGAAAGCCCATTGAACTCATAGGTATTATTTCCAATTATAGTAATTGTTTAGTCATATTTCCTTCCTTCCCCCCCCCCCCCCACCGAGGAAAGAAAAGAAGAAATGCATCCCTTCAAAAGAGAGCAATGCTTTGCATGCAATATACATTCAAATATAGAAATTGTGACTATTATTTAAATAGAAATGTAGTACATCTCACTATAGTAGGAAAAACCAGGTGGCTTGTAAACCTGCTCTCACTCTCTAGTTGCTTGCTGCTTATGGTCAATAAAAGATCCTTCCCTGCTCTCCCCTTTTTTGTTTGTCTTCTTCAAAATGAACTTGGACTTGACAGCTCTTCAAAGAAAGGACAGTTTTTGGATAGTCTTTCAGAGAAGACTGTTCTTGCATGGCTGCCCTACTTTCAAGTAATCATTCCTGGAGAACTTCAGTCCTAATCAGACTTACTATTAAGTAAGTAAGACTTGTTTCTAAGAAGAATTGTGATGCAAAGGATTGACTCAGGCTGGAAAAGTTCAAATATGTTGACAAATGACATTAGTGATGGACTTGTAGTTTGTATAGTGTGGGAGCAGGCTTGCTGTGTGATAGAAATTAAGATAAGGCATTGTAATATTAATATTTTGTTAAATTATTTAAAGTTGGAAGATATAAATGCACATGTTAAAACATGTTAATATATAATAATATATAATAAAATATGTTAATATAATGGGTGGTGGTGGTAATAATATAGACTGAAAGCATTATTTTCAAACTCTTCACTTGGAAAAAACATTTCCACACAAAGTTAGTCCTCTTCAGGTTCTGAAGCTTCATGTGATGGGGGAGAATGGCCCACTCATGTCCACTGTGTCCTTTCATTAGTTTCATAATTTCCTAACGTTAAGATTGGGAACATTTACAGGAGAAAAACTTCTCCACATGAGTAGGCTCCTCACACAGTTTAGAAGCAAGGAAGACAAGGGTATTGAGTTATTTGAAGAAATTACATGAGTTGTTTGCCTGCTGCAGAAGTTCAATCCCAGTGAATAGTAAGAAACACCACCAATTTCCCACATCATATGACTGAAGTAATGTAGTGAAGGGAGATCTGCATAGCAATATTGTTTGCAGAGGATTCCAGGTTTCTTTGTTTTGGAAGGTCTGGAAAGGAAAACTGGAAAATATGAGCAGGTGGATAGAGAAAGTAAAATTCCCCCCAAGGTGAAATGATCACGGATCATTTGAAATCAAGATGGGAACATTTTGTCCATCTCTGGAAATGATTAATGCCAATGAAGCTATCTTTCAACTTGGCCTGTGGACAATTATTTACCTATTTTTGAGAAATTAATGACCTATTTTCAAGGTGTTTTTTTTTAAAAAAAATCCTGGATCACAAGACATAATAAAGGAGTGTCATAGATACAACATGCATCTTTTTAATCTTTTACTTTTATGGTTGCTTAGCATATACACCAGCTTTCTTAACCTTTTTACCCTGGAGGAACCTTTGAAATAATTTTAAGGTCTCAGAGGGCTGCTGCATAAAAAATATGGTACCTACACCTTTTTAAAAAACAAAACACTGTTTTTCCCCACTCATAATCTCTCATGGAACCCCTAGCACACTCTTGTATACACCTAGAGTTCTAGGGAAATCTGACTGTGTGGTATTCACACACAGAGTATTCTACTTGTAGCCAGCCTTTTCATCCTAGGAAATTAGTAAAATGCCTGCCTGGTATTTTATTTTAGGAATGGGCATCTATGGAGAGCCTATGGACCATTTTTCACCCATTGAGTGGGCCAAGCTGTACAATTCTGAGTCTGAACATTGCTCAGAAATTGCAATAGAAAGTCACTTCTGGTTCTGCCATCTTGGTTCATGGAAGTGGGGAATGGTGAGGGATGTTTAGAAGTGACCCACAGCTCCTGGAACTTCCAAGAATAGTGATTGCTTTTAGGATGAAAAACAATAAAACTTGGAAGGAAGGGGTCATCGGCTCTTTGTGGGTTCTTGGCTAAACCTGGGGGATGGGAAAGAAAAGTTCTGTGGCCTTTAAATCATGTTTTATTATGTTTTTTGGATTGGCCCCCTTTTCTCTTTTGAAACAAATAGTGTGCATTCTGTTATGAACATACACACATCTACAAAAAATGCCACTATAATCTAAGGCATTATCTTGACAAAATGAGCAGCTCTGTCTCCCCTTATCTATTGTACATGTAATTCCAAGGCCTCTGTTGCCTTGTTTCTACTGGATTCTCTTGCAGCAACAACTGCTTGTTTTATTGCTTTTAAATCACCCTTTGCTGACATTAAAATAATAAGAAAGGTTAAATTCTTCATAGATGGTGTGTTCTTTTAAAACAAAATCACATTTCCATAACCTTGGGTGCCCAATGCTATAAATCAAACTTGAATTTATCATGATGTTTCCCTTCAGATTCACAGACAAAAAAAAGCTGCTCTGTGCTGGTAGAAGCACTTGTATAAGATTCCTTATACAAGCACAAGCTGTTTAATGAATAGGCTTGAATAGGCTTCTGTTTTAATGAATAGTCTTGCAGAAAACATGTCAATATCAGCAGCTATTCACAGTTGCTTCTTTTTTGTGTGTATTATAGGACTGCCATCAACATGCCAATATGTCACTATGTAAGTCTGAACATTACAGGTGGTGTGTGATCAGCCTTCTTAGAGTTTAAGGGCAGAAGAACTCCCCTCCCCCAAAAGGATACTTCTATTTGTCCCCTCACAAACCACAATGTGTTGTTGCATAAAACTTTGTAAACATTAACAAAGAACCATTAGATTTACAGGGATTGTTGGTTTACATCATTACAACTTGGAGAGGATGGGTAGATTTAAAGAGTTCCTCTATGTACGCAAAGGAACTGAGAGCCAGAATGGTATAGTGCAGGGGTAGGCAACCTTTCCCCTTTAAGGGCCGAGGGACTTCAGCTCCCAGAAGCCTCAGCCATGTTGGCCAATAGTCCCATGTTGGCCAATAGCTCCTGGGATTCTGGGAGCTGAAGTCCCTCAGCCCTTAAAGGAGAAAGGTTGCCTACCCCTGGTATAGTGGTTTGAATGTCGAGCTAGGGTCCAAAACACACTGCAGAAATAACCAAGTTTGAATCACTTTAATTGCCCTGGCACAGTGCAAGGGAATTCTAGGAGTTGTAGTTTTGTGAGATATCTAGCCTTCTCTGTCAGAGAGCTCTGGTGCCACAACAAACTACAATTCCCAGGATTCCTTAGCACTAAGCAAGGGCAGCTAAAGCAGTCTCAGACTGGATTATTTCTGCAGTGTTTTGAACCTTTGACTTTGTGAGACCAGGTTCAGATGGGGGGATGCACACGGGCTATAAGGGTTGTTTTGGGGTTGACCTGAAGGCATGGTCTTTAGATGGCGCACGCTGAAAAAGCGCCCCTTACCTGCCTCTTCCTGTGAAAGTGCGCTTCAAAAAGGAGCCCCATTTTTTTGCTCCTTCCGAAAACATGCGCACATTCAATGGTACATCAGGATGCAACGACGGAGGTATGGCGGAAATAAGGGCACCCGAGAGCAAAAGACAGCTGTGTAAACGCACGTGTACAGGTGTGCTGCATTTAGAGCTGCCCCTGGGGAGCATGCACCCATCGAAAAAAGGTTCAAATTAAAGCGTTTTTAGGGTTCAGGTGTGGGCAAACTGCCGCAGGTGCATCTGCTTCAGAACCCTAGATCTAACCCTAATTTTCATAGTGCGCATGTGCCAGAGCAGGAAGGTGAAACTGTTTCTACCAGATGTTACATTGTGTGAAAGAGATAAAGGGGAAAGTTTCACTTTTAAGCTGGACCCCCCCACACACATTTTAGCACCATTTTCCCAGTGCAACTTTTGCCAGCTGCAGACCTCCACAGCTATCCACTTCAGGGCTCCTCTTGTCCACAGCGGGAACAATGGCAGAGCCATCCATAAGCGGAGAGCCAAACAGAGGGAGAGGGACATCGTGAACCCATGGGAAGACGGCTGACCTCATAGCTCTGTGGTCGCAGCAACACATTTTGGACAAATTGAGAAATTCCTTCTTGAATGCTGACACATTTAAGGAGTTGGCACAAGCCATGAGGGTGAAGGGCCACCAATGCACCTGGTAGGAGTGTCATCAGAAGACCAAAAACCTCAGGTCCAATTACAAGAAGTTTAGGGATCACAAGGCCAAAAGCGGATGGGGTCCCTCCTCCATGCCTTTCTACAAGGAACTTCATGTCTTCCTTGCATGGGATGGCAGCATACGGCCCAGCAGAATATGCACCAGCATTGAAGTCATGAGGGTCCCAGTGGGCCAGCCAGCCAGAGCGAAAACCATGGAGGACATCTCTGAGGGAGAATGCGCCCAGGAGCTTTTGCCCCCTCAAGGTAAGATGTGCCAGGGGCCCTGGGAAGGGGTGCAGGGGACAGCACTAGGGTGGGCAGAGGGTAAAGATGACCCCATCCCTTGTCATTTTTAGATGACCAGGAGGAACACCCCGACTCAGATGAGACATCCTGCAGTCAGAGGGCTATGGACATCTCTGCCATAAGACCACCATCACGCACCTCTACATCTTCCACCAGTAGGCCACCATCTTGCACTTCACAGTGGAGCACTGTATCTTCCAGGATCAGTAGCCACCATGACCGCTCCCTTGTCCCACGGACAAGTACAGCACTCAGCAGGTCCAGGCTGCACACGGTAAATTCTTTGTTATGACAAAAAATGCATTCCGTCACATGTACGCCTGCACCCCAAAAAAGCAAAGCAATTTGTATGGCTTTTGTGATGTTTTTTGCGTAGGTTCGCAGGTTTTCAGAATCCCCCCCAGCAAGCTGCTTTCGCACCCTAGCATGTGTGTGTGGGGGGGCATGGAATAACTTTTGTCTGTGTGTCCCATTCACCATGTCCCTTGCATGATCATCACCTGCATGTGTTCAGTGTGCTTACATAAACTTCCCTGGCATGTACCTCTCCCCCCCCCCCCCCGATATGTGCGGGAGATGTTGTGTGTGCAAACGGTGCCCTCTGCTATATATGTCCCTAGAATGAGAAGTAGCACGAGAGAGAGAGGAGGATGAGGATGAAGCAGCTAATGCCAGAGCAGCAATGCCACCAGCAGCCTGCCTGGCTGACATTAGAGGGAAGAGGACACGTCGCTCAGCAGCCACAGCAAATACGAGTGCCCAGCAGCAGTTCATGGAACGCAGCATAGAATAAATGGACAAAGCCCTAGAACAGGATGAACATTCCTATCAGCTTGCTGAATGTTGCTATCAGCTGAGGCAGAGCAAGAGAGTGGATCGGAGGGAGCATCAGCAACACATGGCCCACGAGCAGCAGCATGTTGCTGACTCCCTACAACTGCAGACCAGTCTGCTGGCCAGAATTGTGGATGTCATAGAGGGGCTCCAGAGGCCCATTGGTGGCAGTGGGGAGGGTGTGCAGGAGGGTGGAAGAGGGAGGGGTATCCCCCAGGGCCAGCAGGAGGTGTCTGTGGTGTTAGGCAGAGGAAGGGGGGTCACTCTCCACCCCTGGATGTCAAGGGTGCTGTGGGCAGAGGGAAGAGGGAGAGGTGTCCACCCATAGAGGATGAAGCTGGGGGGGGCAGAGGGAGGAGGGAGAGGTGTCCACCCATGGAGGAGGAGGCTGCTATGGAGGTGGAGATCATTGAGCAACACTCCGTAGAAGAGTCTAGCAGCCTTTTCAGCAGTGATGTGGCAGTGCCACTGCCCACTCACCACCCACAAAGGCAGAGATCAAGTAGATAGGGATGGAGATGTTGCAACAATCACCACTAAGTACCGAGGCAGCCATCACCAACTACCCCCCCACTATGCCCATCTCACTGATTACCACTGCCACCGCCCACTGTACCCACCTCACTGATGCTGCTCACTGGTTTCTTGTAGGGATCCTTCAATGAACCTACACACCTTCGCATAAAATGCCAGAAACTGTTTAAAAATGGAAAGTTTATTCATAAAAACCGGCTATTGCTGAACCTGCATACATGCCCAGATTCTGTCATAAATTTTTTACAAATAATTTTTCTTTGGATACAAATAACAACTATGTACAACAATCTACAAATGGGGAAGGGGTGGGGAGTATTTACAAAGGGGAGGGGCAGTTACAATGGGGGAAGAAGGGAAGAGAGAAGATAGGAAGCATGTACAAGGGGAAGGGGAGGGGAAGGTGCTTCAGGGATGGGGTGGGGTGGGGTCGGGGGTCGAGGAGAACCGAGGTAGTGCATGATGGCTGCCATGGAGTTGTTGACATGAAGCATCTGCTCCTCCATGGCAGCCACCCTTTGTTCCAGCCATTGATCTGCAAGGGCAAAGAAAAGAGAAAAGTGTGGTTAGGAGGTTGCTCTTCACCCCAATCACCCAATGCTACAGCCAGGGTTCCTACCAACCCCCCCAACTCCCTCTCTCTGTGTCCCTGCCACTCTTACCCCACTCACGGTCCTGGTCCCGAGTGGTCTGGATGACTGCCAGGCGGGCAACACTAAGGGGACCCTGCCGCCTCCTCCTCAGCAAGTCCGCCTGTGAAAGGAAAAAGACAGCATTTAGGAATGCAGCATGGAAAGAGGTGTGGGAGGGGAAGGACAGGAATGCCATGGAGGCCGCAGTTATGCAGCCATTACCCCTCCCCTCAGTGACCTACCTTTGGCCATGGGAGGCCGCTATGGCTGCAGAGGGATGGCTGGGGCTCCCTCTGCATGGGCCTCCCTGGCTGGCCCGGCTTCTCTCTCAGAGGAGGAGGAAGAGGAGGGGGGTCCCTCCTCCGCCCCTGTCTCCGCCTCTGCCGCACGCCTGCATTTGGAGAGAAGGGAAACACCATTAGCACCCATGGGATGGGAACAAGAGGGAGAGGAGGGATAGGGAAGAGTGAGGGGAAGGGAGGGATGGGCATGAGGGACCATGGCAGGGGCCTGACACTTACTGGGAGGACGACTATCCTGCCATCCAGGATCTAGGGCGACCGGCCCTGATCCACAGGTCCCGGAGCCGCTCATAGAAGGGTGAGCACTGCCTAACTGGAGGATACTCCCTCAAATCCTCCAGGGCCTCAAAGAAGACCCCTTTCAGTGCCTTAAACTTTGTCCGGCACTGCTAAGGGTCCTCCTGAAGCCCTGCTGGAGAGAGCCTGGGAGGCCTGGGAGAAGTACCCCCGATTAGGGAGGTTGGAACTTGCCATCACCCTTCTCGCAGCTAACTCAGGGCCTGAAGGAGAATGCCCACCTCTTCATTGGTCCAATAAGCGATCCGGACGGGGACTCTCCTCCTGGCCGCCATTGTCATCCTGGGGAATCTACGGAGGTCCGCAGGAGCATTTATGGGCAATTGTTGTGGGGACAGGTGGCCTTACCTGGCTCCTGGCCAATGGACACCCTCATAAGAGAAGTTTGTATGTGAGCCGCAATGGTAGCTCTCTGGGCTACCAATTGTTACAATCAAATAGGCCATTATGAAAGCTGACTGTTGGGAATTTTGCAACATTGTCAGAGGTTACAGTTGGTGGTTTTTGCACTGTATCTTTCCATTGACAGGAAATCTGTATGCCAAGTCATGACCTACTAGGTGTCCCTGCGCAGGTTCAATGGGCTAAGCTGCCGAGTATGCAGTAGGAGCCACACTGTATGCCAAATTATGACATTTTAGGTGTCCCTGCGCAGGTCCAATGGCCTAAGAAGTTGACTCTGTACAGTGACAGCCACACTGTATGCTAGGTCATGATGCGTTCTGCGCAGGAGCGAAAAGTGACAAGTGTGTGTGACTGTCCTTACCTGAGCGGTGTCCCTCAGGTACACTGTCTGTGACAGGAGCAGCTTTTCCATGGTGAGGGTGAACTCCACCAACATTTCTCCCACAGTAGTTTGACTGACCCCGAACTGCTCTGATGCCTGCTTGTAGCTGGCTCTGTGGGTGAGGACCCAGATGGCCATGGCAACCCTCTTCTCTACCAGGATGGCCTTCCTCATCATGGTGTCTGCCCGCTGCATTTCCGGATGCAGTACTTCTACTATCATGTGGAAGAGGGCAACATCCTCCATTGCTCATTGGACCAGGGCAGGCAGTGCGGTTGCTGTAGTTTGGGGAAAAGGCAAATTCAGGTCACCTTTTCCTTCCCATCTGCATAGCCCCATAGAGATGGAAAAAATACATGGACTTTTTAAAAAATGGTGAAAAATATATTTTTGCAGTGCTGAGAAACCCAGACAATAGGAATCCTGGACTGATGACAATCTTTTCAGTTTTGGACTTATTCCATGCAAATTTTGCACACGCTTGTCTTGCTCAGAAAAAGAGCATTTTCTGTGCAGCAAACAGATTTTCTGCAATGCAGAAATGTTATTTTCCATATAAAACATGCTGTTTCCTGTACAGAAAGTGCTGTAATTGGGGATCTATTCCACATAGAATTTGTATATGGTTGATTTGCATAGTAAACAGCATATTCTGTGTAGAAAACAGCATTTAATATTTCTGCATTGAAATACTATTTTCCATGCAGAAAATGTTGTTTCCTCGGCAGAAAAACAATCATATGTGACACTTGTACAAAATAAGTCCTGAATAGCCAATAGTCTCTGAAAACTGTTTGTTGTTGTTTTTGTTGTTTTTGTTGTTTACTTTCTCACAGTGGGAAGAAAAATGCTGCTACCTTCAGATATAAACTTGATATCACCTTTTGTCTGTAGAACCCCCTGGGTAATCATGGCAACTCACACTCTGTCAGTCAAAGAGGAAGACAATGGCTAACCCCGTCTGAACAAATCTTGCCCAGAAACCCCAGGATAGGTTTTCTTAGAGTCACCATAAATCAGAAACAACTTGAAGAAGGCACATAAGAACAAAGCAAACTACCAAAGGTAGTGACTATGGGCTTTTACAGACTGCCAGAAATAGTGCAGCTTGAGGCCACTTTAACTGTCTTGGCTCAGTGCTAGGGAATCATGGGAACTGTATTTTTTTCTGGGACATTGAGCCTTCTCTGCCAGAGAGCTTTGGTGCCACAATAAACTACAGTTCCCATGATTCCTTAGCACTGAGCCAGGGCAGTTAAAGTGGCCTCAATTTGCACTATTTCTGGCAGTGTGTAAAGGCCCTATGTTCTTATGTTAAGGAACTCCTACCTGTAAATGAGCACGTATGAGTGCTACTGAGTGATAATTTACCTTAGTGTACACTACATATGCAGTAATCCCATAAAGAGACAAGGAGATTGATATTACTCTTTTTTTTCCCTGGGATTTCACTGATGGAGTCTAGAGCAAATGTGTTTCTGATGATGCTAGTGATTATCCATTCATACATAAATCAACATAAGTGTATGCCCACATTGCCCAGGCTGGAAGGCAGTGGAAAAGTCAAATGAACAACAAAAAAAAAAAGAGTGAATGAATTGGCCGTAAAAAAAATAAAAACATTTTAAAAAAGAATATATTTGTTTATCCAAAGCAAACATTTGAAATGTATCAAATTAAGTATCTTTTTCCACAGTGTCAAGCTGTCTAGAGACAGTAAAACAGCAAACATTTTGACACTCATTTGTTGCAATTTTTCACAACTAATTCCTACAATAAATAAATAATAGAACTGAACATAATTGAAAGAAGTAGTTGAAATGAAGCAAGCACACCTTGGCAATAATCTTTAACCAGTCTACTGTGTCCTAATGAACAAAGCTTGCTTCTGCTAATAACAAATATTAACTGACACATAATAAGGAATTTGTATAGTTACTTAGTACAAAAAATCATCTAAAGTACAAAAAATCATCCAAATCAGTGGTGTAAAGGAATCATAAGGGAATCTTACTATTGGCTCCACTGAGAGCAGAGATTTATTTCTTTATGAATAATTCAGAGTCTAAGAGGACTTGATTGGAGTCTCTGATTAGAACATGATTAAAATCCAGAAATCTCGTATTCATTGTACTTGCTGCTCTATAATAATTAAATTAATTAATGATTTATAAGTTTCAGGGGAGTTATTAGGTAAGTCTCATTTTCTCTTATTTTAGTCTACCAGATTTTGTAAATTAGTGGAAAATGCTGAAACTCCTTCATTATTTAAAGACTGATCTACTTTCCAAATACACCTCTTTGAACTTTCTTTAAAGGAGCCACTTTTGTGTCATTCATTTTTCAGAATTTAGGTGCAGTTTTCCTTTAAGGGAGCTATTGAGCTCTTTTCTTCAAGGTATTTTGTTTGCTACAAAGCATAATAATTCAGAATCAAAAGAGTCAGCTCAAAGTAATGACCAAATCAGTTCCTGCACTCCCTGAAAGGGATCTACCAGTTCTGTCCTGCAATTATATTATTTACTGGTTGCTCTTCAGAACTAATTTGGAAGCCAATGGAGAGTATGAATTAATTTTGAACAATCCTTGGTGCATGTAACAAGGCCAAAAATCATCTAAACATTCTGAAATCTGCTCACTGGAGAATATAGAATTAATCTCTCCACACTGCCCTTACTATCTTCCATTGCAGTCACTGGAGTGATATGATTTATTTTATTTGTTACTTGTATAGATATATATACTCTCATTTTATAAAAGTCAGAGTACAACAAAACAAAATCTTAAAACGTCACACCCAACAAAAGGTCATGAAAATCATTAAAAAGACTAAAACAGTAAAACCACTAGGGGAATGAGGCCAAAATGAAAATAAAAGCAAAGGGTGTTGAGAATTCTGAGTACAGTTTAGTCATAGGGCCTTTGCAGACTGCTAGAAATAATGCAAATTGAGTCCACTTTAACGGTTAGGGTTAGGGTTAGGGAATCATGGGAACTGTATTTTATTGTGGCACCAGAGCTCTCTGACAGAGAAGGCTCAATGTCTCAGAAAAACAACAACAATTCCCATGATTCCCTAGCACTAACCCTAACCCTAAAAGGGGACTCAATTTGCACTATTTTTGGCAGTCTGCAAAGACCCATAGTCATGGCTCATGGTTAATGAGGAGAAACCCCTTCCCCAACAGGGCATCTTGGGTCACATTATGCCTTAGATGTCAATGACCAGACAGGTTCCTAGAGAGTCAGATGGTCTTCTAGTCAAGTGTTTTCCATGATAACAATTATCTTGGCTAAAGTGAAAGGGACTGTAAACAATTAATTTGAGTCTTGAGACAAGACCAAAGAGTGAGCCAGATATCATGCCTGAAGGGCAACCAAAGGAAACAGGAACATGGTAGAGCTCAGGATGAATGTATATCCTGAATGTCATGTGGACAAAGATGAAAAAATGGTCTGAAAGTTTATGCATTACACTTCTTCCATATGAAGAGAATATCTACATTTTGCTTTTTAAACACTATTTCTCTTCATTGTCTGAAATTATCTCTGAAAGCTAGTGTGGAGTCATTGAAGTGTCAGATCGGGACCAGGGAGACCAAGATTCATATCCCCAATTAAACATGAAATCTAGTGGGTGACGATGAGATAGTTACCATCTCTCAATTTAGCCTACCCCAGGGAGCTCTTCTGCTGATCAAATGGGAAGGATAGAGCTACATACATTGGATGTAAATGCAATAATTACATGAGTAAAATAATAAGCCACAGTCTTTTTTTTTCCCTTTCAGTTCCCTTCCCTCTTCTTCACAATTACAAAGTTTATCAGGACTCTTCATAATTATAGTGCAATATAAGTTGAAATAAATCAGGCTGATCCTTGAATAATATATTGAGAATGTTTGTAGTAAGGTAATTATGGTCAATAAGGAAGCTTTTAAAAGTCATAGATCTGTATTGGAAGTGATCTGCTCCAAACTATATAAAGCAGAAAATGAGTCCTAAATTGTTTAACACATTATCTGTGCACATAATTTTCTCATTTGTGGGTTTGAGATCAGATCGATGTGTAGTCATTCTACTAATCGTTGAGGAGGCATTTTATATATATATATAAAGCTTCTCTCTAATCAGTTGCACAGAGTAATCGCTTTAGCTGCAAAATGTGTCAAACACAGAAACTCCTGAAATTACATATATTTTAAAGGATTGGAGATACTATTCCTCTGGTCACATGCTGACACTGCAGTGGTTCTATACATATCCTTTAATTCAAGGATTAAAAAAAAATCCTCATTTTAGGCAAAGAGTTAAGGTGCTTACAGATGCACTAATGCACTCCAAATCATGCAAGCAGAAGGCTTAGGTACCTGCCTTGGTTATCACATTATGTGAGGAGGAAACCATGTCTTAACTGTTTGATAGCATAAATAACAAAACAAATCTCTCTCTCTCTCTCTCTCTCTCTCTCTCTCTCTTTATATATATATATATATATATATATATATATATATCAGGGGTAGGCAACTTTTCCCCTTTAAGGGCCGAGGGACTTCAGCTCCCAGAAGCCTCAGCCATGTTGGCCAATAGTCCCATGTTGGCCAATAGCTCCTGGGATTCTGGGAGCTGAAGTCCCTTGGCCCTTAAAGGGGAAAGGTTGCCTACCCCTGATATATATAAGTTTCATATATTTGTACACATATATTTGTGTACAATCTTTCACCAAAGGGAAAGCACTAATTAGAAAATGTAAATAAAAAACTCCTGATAGTAATAATATTGAGCACAAAATATTATTCAGGTTTTACCCCAAATTATGTCCAAATATAGACAGCCTGTTTCTCAATCATCTCCTTTTCATAAATCTGTTCCATTCTGTTTCTATTTCAGTCTCCATTTAAAAAACAATTCCTGAGAAATATTCATACTGAAGTAGGTAGTTAAAAAATATGTTGTATATATTTTCTTATACACAATTCTAAATATATTTTACCTCAATATATGTTTCTAATGCCCTTTTATCCAAAATGATACAATTATATTTGCTTCCACATCTCAAAATGAAGATTTAGAACAACAATATGGCATTAAATCAGGACACAGCTTTATTGAATTAACTAAAATTGCAATGGCTGTGAAAAACCTAATCCCAAATAAAGGGTGGAAGCTGCAAACTATGGATTAATAATTTAGTGTTCTTTTAAGCAAAAGCCCAACACTACTCTGGGACTCATTACAGTGTTATGATGCAACTTTAATTGCCACAGCTGCATCCTATGGAATTTGGGGATTTGAAGTGTGGTGAGACCCAAATTCTAAAAAGCAAGGTAGAAGCTGCAATAAGAGAAATTGGAAAAAATAAATTGCCAAGAACTGATAATATTCCAACTGAAATGCTACAATCCATGCAGACAGAATCAGCTCTAGTGTTAACTAGATGCACAGAAAAAGATCATTAAGAACACAATAAGGAAAGTAGCCGCACAAAGGGATTTAAATACTGCCTATCTTTCTCCATGTGCACCATTATATCATAAACTCAAGGATGTTTGTGAACATGCAGACTACTTTAACAACTTAACATTTGTACAATTGCGGAAAACCTTCACAGAACTAAGATTGAATATGATGGACACAGCCTACAGAGATGAGAGGCACAGCGACATCCCAATAAAAGAGCACACATGCATATATGGATGCCCTGAATTAGAGGACCTTGTCCACTACATATTGTTTTGTCCCTGATATCGTGAAACAAGGGAACGATTTGTGACACCCTTAATTGAAACTAGTCTTTGTCAGAATCCACAAGAAGCAGTGTTTTTTTTATCTCTTAGTGGATTTGGACAAATATGTGACCTGGAGAGTAGCTTTGTATGCTCTAGCAGCCAAAAAAATCAGGAAGAAATACATAGCAGAGATAACGATAAGTTGTAAAGGTGATGATTATATTTAATACTTTTATACTATATATATATATATATATATATATATAATTTTAAATGTTCAATATTGTAAATTATAAATTGCTGTATAATCATATGATTGATGTTGCAAATCATATGATTGATGTTGCAAATATATTTATGTATTTTTTGTTATTGTGGTATTGTTTTATGCAAAGGCCATTGGCCAAAAGCAATAAAATTTGACTTACTAGTGTTAACTAATATATGTCAACAAGTATGGAAAACAAAATGCTGACCAGCAATGATCAATATACATCCCCATCAACAAAAAAGGAGACTAGATGACTGCAGCAACTATAGGACCATAGCATTAATTTCCCACATGAGCAAAATTATGCTTAAAATTTTGCAACAGACTCCAAGCATGCATGAAAAGAGAAATCCCAGAGGTGCAAGTAGACTTCAGGAAAGGAAGAAGCACTAGAGACCACATTGCAATCATACAATAGCTAATTGAGTGTACCAAGGAATCCCGGGGGGGGGGGGGGAATCAGCATGTGATTTATTGATTAAAGCAAAGCCTTTGACTGCATAGTTCACAAAAAGTTATGGAATTCTATTAAAGACAGGGTAGTGCCATCACAACTGATAGTCCTCATGAGAAATTGGTACTTAGGACAAGAGGCTACTATTAGAACAGAGCATGGAGAAACAGAATGGTACCCAGTTGCAAAGGGATCAGGCAAGCCTGCATTCATTTGGTTGGATTACAGATTGGATTATTGTATTAGATATTCATTAATGGAAGAAAGGAGTGCTTTAATTTGTTTGAGGAACTTTGATTCAGAGAAACAGAAGGAGGGCGGGCAATTTTCATTCATCCCATCTCTAGCACTTCTCACATGTTCCTTTCCCTGCACCATATTTGACCAGATTTTCAGAGGGGCTGCCGGGGGGGGGGGGGGAGGAGACAGAATCAGGGGGGAAAAATCCCTTTGACACCAGCAATGAAGGGGTTTGAAAATAGTATGGAATCCTACCCTGCAAAGGGGGGGGGGGGGAATACCAAGCATCAATGGAGAACAAACCCTAGGAGGTGTTGGATATGATAGCTAATATTTCTCCTCCTCAAGCTATACTCTGACAGTTTCAAGACACTCCTTTTCAGTCAATAAAAGGAGAGAGTCAAATTTTAAGCCCAAAGACATTAATTTGCTTTCATAAGGTGTAACCCACCTGGCATAGTAAACGTCACATAGAAAGAAACATAAAAGGACAGATCTATTAGGCCTAAAATGGATCTTAAACCAAGATCTGTAAGTCATCAACCAGGCTTCCATTTCAAAAGAATTCAAGCCCAGTTTAGTATAAAGAGTCATGTGGTCTACCCTCTCCTTTTATTAATGGGTAGCTGCACTGCCCACCTTTTGATTTTAGGATCTGTCTCTTCATAACCCTATACTCATTTTTGTTTTGTTTGCATATTAAAATAAATGCAGCGGCCATGATTCAGATCAGATCCTTAACATATAGGAAACGTGGAAGCTTCTCTACATCACACAACCAGATCAAGTCCTCTGTACCTACCCCAGAGTAAGACACCCCATGACTTGTTGGGAGGGGTTTCTTGTTGTACTGTCCAGATAAAGACAAAAGACTCATCATTGGTCAAGGCGCGGGGGGGAAGGTCACACCACCGCACCTGGGCCAACAGGCTGGGGTTAACAATTCTTGCAAGGTTGTTGTTATGCGAGATTTGGACAAGAGTTTGTTGCTCATAACTCGATACAACCACGTGGAGGCAGCCATTTTAATAGTCGAGATGGTGAGATTACTTCGAACCGTACTCGGCTTTTGGTGACCCGTCCCTCCCACCCTTGTTTCATTGCTAATTTTACTCTCAGGCCTTGACTGGTTGCCTTAGGGGACCGGGAGGGAATTTTTTCCCAAGGTTTTACTTGGGTTTTTCACCCTCCCTGAGATCTTGTGTTGATTTTCTGTTGGGGTCTTGATTATCTATTAATTGTTTGTCACAACTGGGGATACAGGGTCTATGTTCTGATATGTGTATTAATTTATTGGGGCGGGGAATTACCCCATCCCACAGATAAAATTAATTCGGCTAGTTAAATTGGGAATAGAAAAATTTGGCTCTAAACAAATTTACAGGAAATGACGTAAATAATTAAAGATTAACGTCATAGTAAATTATGAAGTCATATGATGTAATATGATGTCATTTCTGGGGAAAGGTTTGATTATTTGTTTATATATTTGCTTATTTATTTATTGCCAAAAAACATTGTTGATTATTGTTTGCCACGGGCAGTGAAGGACCACCCTTAGGTGGATACACCTTCACTTACACCTATGGCAAAGCTATTAATAATAATTTAATTATTTGGCTTTGACCCTGTACAATTTAATAAAGTTGTGGCCTGTTTCAAACCCATAAAAGGAGTCTTGTGTTCTTTGTGCCAGTGCAAAACACGGATGCTATGTATAGCTTCCAGCCTAATCTTTAAAGTCAGCATTGACCTTGAAAGGGAGCAACCAGTCTTTTTAAACCTTCAACCCATCAGGGATCCTTTGGCACTGCACAATCATGACACTATGATTCCACTTTGATTGCCATGATTCCTTCCTATAGGCCTTTCTATTTGCAAGGTTGAATGTACATCCCTCAAATGTGACTAGGGGTAGATACTTACAGATCCCTTTCCTGAATCATACATGTTAGTACACTCAAGCTCCTGATACCCACCATCATATTGTATTGTTTTGCCCATTGTATACAATCCCTAGAGGGAAATTGTTAAGGAGGATATTGGAAATGAATATCTGTTTGGATAGGTTATCAGTGGAATTCTTATTGGAAGATTGGAACCCATATATTACCAGGCTAATGGCCAGTTTTTTGGTAGAGGCAACAAACTCATGGCTTAAATTTCTTAAAAATTATACTTGATGTTTTATTGTAAATGTATGTTGTTGTATGCCTAATAAAGATTGAATAAAGAATAAAAGGTTCCTTCCTATGAAATCTGGGAGTCTGTAGTTTTGTGATGCACTAGAGCTCTCTGTTTGAGAATTTGCAGCACTGCTCCCTCCTACACTGCCAATCCCAGAATTTCATAGGATGGAACAATGGTAGCTAAAGTGGAATCATAATGCAATAACTGTGTAGTAGAAAAGAGCTCCAGAAGACTGTCATGAGTATTTCATAGTGATATCAATCTTTTCGATACCAGAGGAGGTTAGGCTGCTGCCATGGGTTCTGGGTTTCCAGAGAGCCTCTATAACAGTGTTGTTCTGCATAGCCTCTGATGTTTGAAGCTGCTGTTTATAATGTTTGTTTTAAAATTATATTTAAAGATTTTAGACTGTATTAAAAAGAGTATTTTTGAAAGATTATATTGCTTGAAATGCTTTCATTTGTTGCGCCTTACCTCAGGAGCCCGTGTATGTGTGTGTGTGTGTGTGTGTGTGTGTGTATGGAGGGGACAAGTTTCTTAGAGGAGATTTGCCACCGCAAACTTCTGAGACTGAGAGACAGTGTGACTTGCTCAAGGTCTCCCAGGAGATTATCACTCAACCAAATAAAGCATCCTTTCCCCAGTGGAATAAGATCATGTTACGGGTTGCAAACAGATGTTATCACATGCTGAAATGCTGTCTGTGTTGCAGGGAGACTACAACCCATCGACCACTCATGCTTAGCCTGCTAATTTTCAAGTATGGCTGAGAGAACGGTTGTAGTCACCCTGCGACACAGTCGGTGTTTTAGCATGTGATAACATCTGTTTGCAATCTGTAATGCAACCTTATCCTGTCGTGGGAAAGGATGCCTTATTTGGCTGTGTGATAATCTCCCCAAGTGGTTTACATGGATTTGAACCCTAGTTTCCAGAATCATAGGTCAACACTCAAACCACTACACCACACTGGATCCATATCCTATTATTAATCCTCACTAAAATAAATCAGTTTAATGATTTAGATTTACTTACATGTTGACTTGCTGTTCAGCAATTGATCCAATGGGATTACTCTAGCTGGACAGAATAACAGGATTTCAACCTATGTTTTGTACAAATACTTTGGTTCATTCCCCCCTCCCATTTTAGACAATGGACAGCATAGGAGAAGAGAAACCCAACTCAGCTGTTTTTATGGACAAGGCCTCCTGGTAAGAGGAGGAATGCATAGAGTTCAGTTGTATCAGTCATGTCAGTTAGCCTGTTCTAGTCCAGTTGGATCTGGTTGGTGGTTCTACTATTAAGAGAGTGGGGAGGATAAAGAGTGGCTGAAGCCTGCCAGGTTTTTGATTTCAGTGTAACCATATTACACTTGAAGTTAACTCACACCAGATACTTTATTTCTGTATGTTTCTCAACAAAAGTTATGGTTTGTTTTATAGTGGTTGACTCTGAGTGGATTGATTCCTATAAACTGTAAAGAAAACAAATACTATCTAAAATATAAAAGAAAGCCAAGATGGCTCAGTGGTTTGAGTGCTGGGTTACAACTCTGCAGACCAGGGTTCAGTTCCCAGCTCAGCCATGAAACCCATGAAACTCTTGGGCATGTCATATGCTCTCAGCCTCAGGCAAAGGCACTGGCAAACCTCTTCAGAACAAATCTTGCCAAGAAAACCCCATGATAGCTTTGTTTTGTTACCATAAGTTGGAAACAACATGAAGGCACACAACAAAAGCAATAGGATATAGACCATAGTGTTTTACACAATAATTTACACATAAGTTGGAAATTACTTGAAGGCACAAAACACACACACACAATATAGAAGCTGGTTTGTGATGACACTTGGGACCCTAGACATTAATCACTTAAGGATCATGCCAAAAGGGTAAAAGCAGGACAATGTTTTTGACAAGGGACTTCCTGAGGTTTGAAGGTGAAAGAAACCTAAGTCTTTAAGTAAGTCCCATCCCAAATGTGCCAAGACACCCTTTCTTATTAAGGCCAGGAAAAAGTGTGACTATTTTTTCCTCTCTGCTCTTTTGTCTACTGCAGCTATTGGACATGGACATTGGAAGAACTGGGTCGAGGACCTCAGTTGGAAAAAAAGGGAATAAAATGTTTTTATTTATTGCAAGAACTGCCACTGAGGCTTAAGATAAAAACTACTCCCAGTTGAGTTGTGAATTCATGTCATAACTTGACCAATTTCTTCTTTCCTTTGTTGGTGCCTGGTAAAAATAGAATAGGAAGCTATGTGAAGAAGACAGTGCTGTGTTCCAGTTTTACCCAGGCTGCCATTTCATGGTATACGGAGGAGCTTAGGAAGATGAAGCGGGCCGGACAATGATTAGAGTGCGAATGGCAAAGGACTTGTCTCTCATCTGACACAACTCACCTTAGAAAGCACCTTGATTCCTATTGGGAGGCTTTACATGCAGCGCAGAAATCCTTCTGTTCTGCACGTATTGAGTCTGCAGAGTCTCACCCAGCAGAGCTGTTTAGGGTGGTGGGGGAGCTGACGAAGGTTTCACCTCCGCCAAATCTCCTACTCAACCCAATGACAACCTGCTGTGAGGCATTTAACACCCACTTTGCAGATAAAATCTCTCGGATAAGAGCTGACTTGGATGCCAGTGTTTTGGCAGAATCCGTAGATGAGGTATCCAGCAACTCCATTGATGGTAATTTACTGGATCAATTTCAATCTGTGAGTACCAACGACGTGGACAAGGTCCTTGGAAGAGTGAGGAAGATGACTTGTCCTCTCGACCCATGTCCATCTTGGCTGGTTGCCCGGGGGGGGGGGGGGGATGCATTGAGAGTATTCCTTCGGGATATAATCAATGCGTCCTTTAGGGAGGGTTTTGTACCATCTTGTTTGAAGGAGGTGACGGTTAGGCCACTCCTGAAAAAACCTTCCCTGGACCCCCTGGATAGAAATAACTATAGACCAGTCTCCTTGCTCCCTTTTTTGAGCAAGGTGATCGAGAGGGCAGTTGCTTCCCAACTCCAAGCAGTCTTGGATGAAACCGATTATCTTGATCCATTTCAAACCGGCTTCAGGACAGGATATGGAGTGGAGACTGCCATGGTTGCTCTGATCGATGACCTCCGCTTGGGCATTGACAGGGGTAGTGTGACCCTGCTGGTGCTCTTGGATCTCTCAGTGGCCTTCGATACAATAGATCATGCCATCCTCTTGGATCACCTGAGAGAGTTAGGAATTGGAGGCACTGCTCTGCAGTGGTTCCGTTCCTTCCTCTCGGGCAGATCCCAGAGGGTGAGGCTCGGGGACAGTTGCTCTTCCAAAACAGAGCTTAATTGTGGCATCCCTCAGGGCGCCATGCTGTCCCCAATGCTATTTAATATCTATATGAAGCTGCTGGGTGAGATCATCTGGAGGCATGGAGCACGGTGTCATCAGTACGCTGACGAAACCCAGATATATTTCTCCATGACAAGATCATCAGTTCAGACTTCAGATGGAGTCTCTCCTCTCAATGACTGTCGTAGAGCGGTAATGGATTGGATGAGGAAAAATTGAAGTTAAAAAGATTGAAGTTAAATCCAGACAAAATGGAGGTACTGACAGTCACAGGCCCGAAACCAGATTTGGGAATACAGTCCCCGGTCCTGGATGGAGTCACACTCTCCTCCAAGGACTGTGTTCACAGTCTGGGGGTACTCTTAGATCAGTCGCTTCACATGACTTGTCAGGTGAATGTGGCGGTCAGGAGTGCCTGTTATTAGCTTCGGCTGATATGCCAGCTGCGCCCTTATCTGGATATGAGGGATCTGGAAGCTGTAGTACATGCTCTGGTAACTTCATGTCTGGATTACTGCAATGCACTCTACATGGGGCTACCCTTGTGCCTAACCCAGAAACTGCAACTGGTGCAAAACATGGCAGTCAGGCTAATTACCAGAACATCAAGGAGGGAGCACATAACACCAGTGCTTAAATCCCTCCACTGGCTGCCAATTAGTTTCCAGGCACAGTACAAGGTGTTGGTTTTAACCTTTAAAGCCCTACATGGCTTGGGTCCATCTTATCTCAGGGACCGCCTCTTCCCCCCTGCGCACTTTGGTCCTCTGGGAGGAATCTGTTGAAGCCTATGAAGACTAGGCTGCCACAGACCTCCCAGAGGGCCTTCTTTGTGACTGCTCCCAGACTATGGAATGGCCTGCCGGATGAGATCCGTCTTATTACTACCCTTGCTCCTTTTAAGAAAGCAGTAAAGACGGATCTCTTCCGGCAGGCTTTCCTGGAATAATCCCCTGGCTCTAGCGGAGGTTACCTTATGCTCCTTAACCTCCCATGGTACATGGACATGCCCAAGTTGTTTAATTTGTTTTTGTTTTTGTTTTGTTTTTATTATGTTTTTAAGAATCATTTTAATTCTGCTATTATAGTTTAATTTAGTTTTAAGTGGTGAGAGGATTAGGGTGTGGGATATAGGAATTTTACATTGTCTCTTGTATTTAAATTATGCTGTACGCTGCCCCGATTGCTAAGCAGAGGGGCAGCTTAGAAATAAAACGTATTATTATTATTATTATTATTATTATTATTATTATTATTATTATTATCCTGCCAATCTTAGTCAGGTCATTTAAACCAGGGGTAGGCAACCTTTCCCCTTTAAGGGCCGAGGGACTTCAGCTCCCAGAAGCCTCAGCCATGTTGGCCAATAGTCCCATGTTGGCCAATAGCTCCTGGGATTCTGGGAGCTGAAGTCCCTCGGCCCTTAAAGGGGAAAGGTTGCCTACCCCTGATTTAAACATTTAAATGACCAGTTTCTTCTTTTGTCATTTTTTTCCTCTGTGCCTATGGGTATAAATGATATTTAAAGCTAACTATCCTTGGCAAACCATCAGACGTAAAGTTGTCAGAGCAGAGAGTGGAAGTGGAGAAGAATCAAATTGATCTCTACTTTTAATATTTCTGTTGATGACTGATGAATGGAAAAAGAGAAGTTTCTGAGCTGTGCTGCAGCTGCCAGGATGTGCCATATCTCTTCTTGTTACATAAATCTGGTTGGATATCTTGGTAAGTTGGCTTGGGAGAAATAAATAGATCTGCTACCATTATTGTCTTATTGTGTCTTTTGTTCCCATTCCCAGATGTAGTAAATGGCTGGTGCAATGTAATGAACACAAAATAATCACAGAGCATTAAGAGCTATTCCCGCTAGAACATTCAGTGATTTGAACTAGGGCTCATTTTTATGTTCCTCTAAATAGTCAGTGTATTGCTTCTCCACCTTTGCATTTTAACTAGATCCTGTAGTTTAATGAATAAAAGACCCACTTGCTCTGGCACTGGAATGTTTTTGTTATATCTTTACAGATTATATTGATCTCTTTACATCATCTGTATGTGTTGCATATCAGTGGGTTTCCATGGCTGAGCAGGGATTCAAACCCTGGTCTCCAAAGTTGTAGTCTAATGTTCCAACCACTACACCGTACTGGCACTGTAAAATATATATAAATTAGAAGTGCCCAAAAAACAGAAATTGTAATGAATTAAAGACTTCCATCATAATATTGTTTTCAAAATATTCTCCAGAATGAATAATACACTTAATTGAATCCTGTAAATTTGCAAAAAACATAAAAATGGTTCCCATTTCATCTAAATCCTTTTGGATTGCTGAAAGAATTTAGTAGCTATAAGTACCTCTCAGACATACATCTTGTCAGTTTGCAGTTATGTGCTTTGTAACTTTTTTTTGTCCTGTAAATTGCAAAAACACTAAAATGGTTCCCACTTCATCTAAATCCTCTTGAATTACTGAAATAATTTTGTAGTATAAGTACATCTCATTCATTTTGTCAGTTTGCAGTTATGTGCTTTGTAACTTTTTTTTGGGTGCTGATGAGGGGCAGAGTGAAGTTATGATTAAAGTAGTTAAGTGCAAGAAGTTATCTAGATAATGAAAGAATGAAGTTATATTTCAAAAGTAATGCACCAAATGAAAACAAAACTCCTTTGCTGGTGTGAAGAGTAATAATTTCTATTCATTTATAGATTACATTTAAAGGGCCATTTGATGCATCTTCTGTTTTATGTCAATCTATGAAAAAGTAATGGAAAATAATGAAAAAGTAATGGAGAGTCAGAGAGAGATAGTGTTTGAGCATTGGACTAGGACACTGGGAGGCTAGGGTTCAAATCCCTGATTAGGCATGGAAATGTGGGTGGCCTTTCCCTAGTCACACTTTCTCAGCCTTAGAGGAAGGCAAAGGCAAATAACTCTTGCCAAGAAAGCCCTATGATAGCTTCACCTTCAGTTCACCATAAGTTGGAAATGACTTGAAGGCTCACAACAACAAAATAGCCTCTAAGAGTGTAGTGTGATAAAGATCTAACAGAGAATGGGACTTTACTTTTTAAAATGAAATGTAGAGTAATAGCTTTTATTAAACCCACTAAAAAAACACAAAACCATTCAACAGTGGAATAGACTATCATGAAAGGTGGTGGACTCTCCTTTGCTGGAGATTTTTAAACAGAATCTGTATGCCCACCTCTCAGAGATAATGTAATTGTGGATTCTTGCAGTGGCATGTGATGGGACTGGTTGACCATAGGATCCTTTCCAACTCAATGAGTTTGTAGGTTATAAGATTAAAAAATGAATATACAAGCACTAACTCTTGAAACCAGCATGTATGTTTGAGTGAATAATCATTCTGGAGATTTAAGCATCTTCATGTCTTGAGCAGATTGGGTGAAAGGATACAGCCTTATCTGACCCTTTTGCCAATTGGGAACCATTCTGTTTCCCCATGTTCTGTTCTGACAGTAGTCTCTTGTCCTGAGTACAGATTCCTCATCAGGACTATCAAGTTTAAGGGCATTTCATAGCCTTTCATGATCTATGTAGTCAAAAGCTTTGCTACAGTCTATAAAGCACATGCTCATTTTGTTTTGGAATTCCCTAGCACACTCCATATGCATTTTATGTTTACAGTGCAGTCCCTAGTTCCTCCTCCTTTCCTGAACCTGCTTGGATCTCTGGGATTTCTCTCTCCATGTATGGTTGGAGTCTATAGGCCTCTGCAGATGGGTGCCTCTGGACCACTCCAGGAAGTGGCAGATTGGGGCCATGGCAACCCCATGCCACGGCCCAGATCCTCCCTTTTGCCACCCCGAGAAGAATGACAAAATACTGCTCCTTTTAGGGGTGGCAAAAGACCGCCCTAAGAGCCGGCGTGCAGCTCTTCCTCACCATTTTCAGTGCAGCATGTCAGAATGCTGCACCGGCAGGCCATCCTGACTCTGCACACCATACGTAATGGCACATGGTGTCAGGATGGCATCAGTGTAGAGCAGGGGTGGCTGGCATGCTGCTTCCACACCCCAACTCTACCTTCAGGCCAGCTCTATGTTGCAGAATTTTGGGCATAATTTTGCTTGCATGGGAGATCAGTTCTATGGTCCTATAGATGCTGTAGTCTTTTGTATCTCCTTTTTTTGGATGGGGATGTATATTGGCCACTTCTAATCTGTTGGCCATTTTGTTTTCCATATCTGTTGACATATGTTGGTTGGCACTAGAGTTGACTCTGTCAATGTCGATTGCAGCAGTTCAATTGGAATATCATCTGTTCCTGGTGATTTGTTTTTCACTATTTCTCTTATTGTAGTTTCCACCTCAGCTTTTAGAATTTGGGGTTCATCTTCATATGGCTCTTTGTTCCATGTGTCCTTCATTTTGACATCTCTTTTGTATAATTCTTCTTTGTATTGCATCTAACATCTTTTTATTCCTTCCTGGTCTTGAATAATGTTATTTTTATTGTCATAGGTAATCCCAGTCCTTGGTTTGAATTTTCCCTTGATTTCCCAGATCTTGTGAAATATATCTCTTGTTCTTCTCTTTTTGTTTGTCATTGTAGTAATTTTCTTTATCTTTCTGCACAAGCCATTGTACTGTTGCATTCATGATTCTTATGAGCTTATTGCACTACACTATTAAAATGGAGCTAGGTCTCTTTAAATGCTCTGACTGCCTCCTGTTGCAGAGCAATTAAAATGACCTAGCCCTGTTTTAAGAGTGTAGAGCGATAGTCTCCTTACTTTGTTCCTATCTCCCTTTTGTTCCTCTTCTCTTCTTTTCTTTATTGCTTGTAATGTTTTGTCTGTCATCCATGTTTTTTTCTTTTTCTTTTTGTTTACTGAAAGTGTCTGTCTGCATTCTTCTTTTATTATGTCCCTGGCTTCACGCCATAGTTCCTCTAGTTCTCCGTATATTATGTTTAGTAATATGAATCTGTTTCTTATGTTGTCAATAAATTCTGATATTATTTATATCATATTTTGGTATAGTCACTGGTTTTGTTTTCTTTTTGAGTCTTACTCTTATTTTTTATATGAGTAATTCGTGATCTGTGCCACAGTCGCTGTCTAGTCTAGTCATGGCCATCAGTATAGAGTTCCGCCATCTTTTACTTCCAATTATGTATTCCAATTAAAAGCAGGCATGGACACAGAAGAAGGAGGACTGAAAATAGGAGGAAGAAGGAATATCAACTATCTAAGATATGCGGATGACACTATAATACTAGCAGAAAACCTCACAGACCTGGAACACCTACTAAAGAAGATCAAAAAAGAAAGTGCAAAGGCAGGCTTAACATTGAACATAAAGAAAACAAAAATAATGGCCACTGAGGACCTTCACAAGTTCACAAATAGTAAAAGAATTTTCATACCTGGGGTCAAACATTGACAGAAATGGGGACTGCAGTCAGAAAATCAGAAGAAGACTAAGAATGGGGAGGGTGGCTATGAAAGAACTAGAAAAGATTCTAAAATGCAAAGATATACAACTCAGCACAAAAGTTAGAATCATACAAGCCATCGTATTTCCTATTATGATATATGGATGTGAGAGCTGGACAGTTAAGAAAGATGATAGGAAGAAAATCAATTCATTTGAGATGTGGTTCTGGAGAAGAGTGCTGAGGATCCCATGGACAGCCAAAAAAACAAACAAATGGGTCTTAGAGGAGATGAAGCCGGAAACCTCCTTGGAAGCCAAGATGACCAAACTGAGACTGTCGTACTTCAGACACATCATGAGAAGGGAGGACTCATTGAAAAATACAGTAATGCTGGGAAAGGTAGGAAGAGAGGAAGGCCACATGCTGGATGGATGGACTCTATTAAGGAGGCTATGTGTATGGGTCTGCAGGAATTAAGTGGAGCAGAGGAGGACAAAGGGTCTTTGAGGTGTCTCATACATAGGTTCAGCATGGGTCAAGACCAACTCAAGGGCAGTTAACAACAACAAATGTCTTACCACTAAACATAGTATCAGCATACATTTATTGAAAAACAAAACCAACAACTATGTAAATGTTTGTGGACTGTTCTCAGTAATCTTAGGCACAATGGTAAATTATAGTGTGCTGAGAAAAAATACATTATGTGTCTGTAATGAAGACATGAATGGGTGAGATAATGTGAAATGTCCATCTTGAAGATGCCATCAAGATAAAGACTGTGCTTCTCAGCAGTGACATCTGCTGGCACAATGAGCTATAGTCCAACTCAGAAATTAGTATTTCGAGGCTGCCTTCATTGAACAAGGTTGTACTAGGAACTGAGTATTAACTCTATCCTACACTTTCATCCTGACTACTGAAATCATTTTCTCCTGCTAATACAAAACCTGGCTTGTAGATCTTTAATCCACATGAACTCTACAGGCTGAGCAGTTTGCATTTATTATTATGAAGAATATACTACTTTTTAAAAATAATAGTAATCAGGAGCAGTTTGTGAGCTAAGCTTGATTTCTGTCAGTCTGGATAGCTCTCAGATTCCCATTACACCTTAAGATTTGCTGATAGTATATGAACAAATTCTACCATCATCACCTTCCCAAGACTAATCAGATTGTAAATGATTGCATTTGCAATCACTCTCAAACAGCATCTCTTGCTCACTGGGCCATCCATTGCAATTTCTGCTATAGGGACACTATACATTTATCTTCCCTGATGGATTGTCCTGTGCAGGGTACACACAATTTGGCAGTCAATTCATTGATGAATAATGGGTGGTTTTAATGTCTGAGGTGTTCCTTCAGGAAGGAAGCAGAATGTACCCCATTGGTCGTCTTCTGAATTTGTAATGCTTCCCCCTTGCCTTACCTTCATGGCAGTTAGTGGCTCCCATGTCAGGGCACCAGTGAAGCCTCTCCAGGTTGTAATCTGAACTTGGAAGGAGACATACATGGGGCTGAAAATATTTTAGGGACAGAGTTCAAAACCTTGGATAGCTCTTTTAAAATTCAGAGTAAAAACCCCCAAAACACGTTCACTGTCCCCATGAAATTGGAGCCACCAGCTCTCACCACTTTGTGCTTGAATGTAGTCCTTTTGTATGACTCAGTCAAACACCAGCCCTGAACAGCTTGGAGCCTCATAAGGTAAAATCCTGCCAGTAACCATCTATTGTAGAATATCATGCACTCCTCTCTCTCTCTTTCTGTCTCTCTTTGACACACCAGTGGAATACTGGTAAAATCTGAAGTATAGGGACTCAACATAGCCAAGATAGAAGCAACTGTTTAATAATTAAATGCTGTTTAATAATAATAATAATAATAATAATAATAATTCTATCCTGCCTCTTTGTAAAAACAACCAGGGTGGCTTACAAGATAAAACAAACAGTCCTGTCCCCCAATAGCCCCCTTTAAAATACAATTAAATGATTAAAATTTAAAACATACTTAAAATTAATACGTTATAATAAATAACAGTAAATTAAAATAACTGTAATGGGAAATAGTTTTTTTTAAAGCTGTTTAAGGTGGTCAAGTGATGATCTAATCTGGCAGGCCATTCCATAGTCTGGGAACGATATCCGAAAAGGTCCTCTGGGCAGTTGCCAATAATCTAGTTTTTATAGGTAGCAATAAATTCTTCCCAGAAGACCTCAGTGCACGGGGTGGATTATACGGAATGAGACAGTCCCAAAGATAGGTTGGACCTGAGCCATTTAGGACTTTAAAGGTGATGACCAACACCTTGTACTAAAAGAAGGCTATGAATTAAATTGGTTCCCATACAGGCAAATTTTGGAATTAGTTTAGTATTAGTATTTACCCTATTTTACTTAATATTTGTACTTGCAAGAAATGATCCATGTAGCTGTATATAATCCTGACATTACTTCTTGCTTTTCACCCCAGTAACATGGGAAGTGGCAAATAACCAACCCAAGAGACTGATGTTAATGCAGGAAAGATTCCAAATTGCAGGGAGGCTTCCATATACACTGAGCCAAATATGTCTAGAAGCTCTATTAAGTCATCTCCTGTAAAATAAGGGTATAATTCTTCACTAATTTTGTTCTTTAAGAAATAATTTTAGCAATTTTCTTTCTGTAGGGAAGCCATCTAAAAATGTCATTTCCAAAGGCTGTTTGCAGTTTGTTGACTCCTGCACAAAATTAGCACTTTTTTTTCCTTACAGAGAAGAAACTTTTTTGAACAGAAAATAAATAAAAAGAGAACATTATCTGTGCAGAATATGATATTTCTTATGTAAAAATGCTATAGTTGGTTACTTGTTTGCGAAAAATTCTCACCTAATTTTTTATGGAGAAAACAGGATTTTCTGCATTACAAATATTCTTTTCTTTACCCAAAAAACCTCCCATAACAAAACCTAACCCCAAAACATAACAAAAAAAAATCATGTCCACATATTTCATAGAACAAGTCCCAAACTATCTCACCACAAGAGGCATTTCAAAGAAGAGAAATGATTCAAAAAGTAAATTGGCTCACATACAAAAAATTATTTAAAAAACAAAATGGGGAATTAAAATTGAAATTTCATGAAGAACTACTAAAAGAAGGCTATGAATTAAATTGGTTCCCAAACAGGCAAATTCTGGAACACTATAAAATGGACAAATTTTTTTGGGGGGGTTTATAGATAAAGAATTGGAAATTAGAAAAATTATTACTCAAGAACCTAAAGGCCTAATTGGAAAGGTTTATAATATTTTTTTAAAATGAATCTGGAGGATGAAATGGTCAAGGAGGTGATGGTAAAATGGGCAACAAACATTGGACACACATTGTAATTGGCCAGATGGGAAAAAGTATGGAGAAAGATAAATAAATATTCAGCATCACAGAGATTAACGGAAAATTATTACAATATTTAGCTTTGCTGGTATCTAACTCCAGAAATTTTTTTAAAAATATACAAAAATAAAAATAATCTATGTTGGAAATGCAATGAACAACCAGGAACTTTCTGTCACTGTTGGTGGTTGTGTAAAAGAGTAAGGAAATACTGGGATGTGGTTAATGATACAATATGTGAAATGTTAGGTATTAGGGTACAAAGTCAACCTGAAATATATTTGTTAAATATGTTTAAGGATGAGTTAGAGAATGAATATGGCAAAATTTTTACATGACCACAATGGTGAGGATAACTCTGGCTCAAAAATGGAAATCTGGGGATATTCCTAACAAAAAAGAATGGTTGGAGAAATTATATGTTGCTATTGAAATGGACAAGCTGACACTACTATTAAGAGGATAAACAACAGATAAGGTTAATAAGGATTGGATGAAAGTAACAGGTTATTTTAAAAAGATATGGGGGACATATCAAAAGGGACTATGTAATATCTTTCTTCTCTGAGAAATTCTAGAATTTTGGTTGACTTGTCAGAGAGGAGGTAGATTTATCTAAGTTACAAAAATAAGAGATTGATGGAGGTGAGCTATACAAAAAGAGCAAGGATGGGTAATTAAAGAAATTAAAGAAAAGGTAAAGCACAGATAGCTTTTCAAGGAATAAAGAAAATTGAAAGTAGGGGAAACACACGTAGGGGACACACAATGTAACAATTAGTGAATAATAGGAAGGAAGAAAGGGTGGAAAGAATGATAAAAAGAAAGGAGGGGGAAATGTGGAGAAGCTTAAGGGATGTGAGAAAAAGGTATGAGGATGTATGGAAGGAAGGAGGGAAAAGGAGGGCAAAGAGGAGAAAATAAGAGGAGAATAGGGGGAAGAACAGAAAGTTAAAGGAAGTATATATGGAGAAGGGTAAAGGAAATATAGGACGTTATCACATGTGGGCCACAAACCGACAATAAACTGGAAATGACAAATCCCAAAAATAAACCGAAAATAAACCTTGATTCCGCAAATGGCTTTTACACATAATTACCTTAATTGCGCAATTAAAGTAAGCTCCCGCTGAAACTGCATTTAACGTTCACACACAAGTGAGAAAATCCCGTACGTGTATTAGAAATGATCTTCTAGCACATGCGCACTATGCTCGCGGCGGCTGTCACCCCGATTGGGTGATGTTTCATCTGTCACCATGATCGGCGCCCCAACCCCTTCCCCAGGTTGTCCTCGGAGCAGCCGGCCCTCTGCACGGCCGGCACTCCAGTGCTGCGAGGAGGACCTCCCACCACAGCGTTCGCACATGCTGCGGTGGAAGAGTCACCGAAGGTGCGTCGCAGCCTTTTGCGGCGCACCTTCGGCAACTTGTGAAAGGAGTGCCAATTTAGCGCTCCTTTCAAGGGCGGCGAAGCTGCACCGCGGGGCCTAGGTGTGGGGATACCTTGGCCCCGCAGCACAGCTTCCCGAGGCAGTCCACATCCGCCCGTCCTTCAAGCCGCCGAAGGCGCACCGCAAAAGGCTGTGGTGCAGCTTCGCTGACTCCTCTGCTGCAGCGTGTGCAAATGCTGTGGCAGGAGGTCCTCCTTGGAGTGCCGGAGCGCCGGCTGTGCAGAGGGCCGGCTGCTCCAAGGACGACCTGGGGAAGGGGTTGGAGCGCTGAATCGTGCGGCTGCCCCTCCCCTTCCCTGCCCCCAAGATGGCCCTTTAAGCCAGAGCTAGGCAACCTTTCCCCTTTAAGGGCCGAGGGACTTCAGCTCCCAGAAGCCTCAGCCATGTTGGCCAATAGTCCCATGTTGGCCAATAGCTCCTGGGATTCTGGGAGCTGAAGTCCCTCGGCCCTTAAAGGGGAAAGGTTGCCTACCCCTGCTTTAAGCTGTCTGCTGAGGGGGAAGGAGACCCCGTAGAACCATGGGAAAATGCGGGGAAATGCTTCCAAATGCGCATTTGCTTTTCACATTACGGCAAATGCGAAATTATCTTAATTGCGCATTTGCATTTCCTCAAAACAACCGAATTTCAAAAGATCTCCGTTAACACCAGTTTCTGTCCACTTTCTGTCCAGTGTCTGTGCAACGTCGTGTGAAAACACGAGGCACTAATCCAGTTTCTGTTTGGGTTTTGTGTGGATTAACCAGCAGATTTGCCCCCGTGTGATAACGTCGATAGAGAGGGAAAAGGAAAGGAAATAGTTGAGTATAGATGAAAGTGAAGGTCAGGTGGGAAGATGAAATAGAGAACAGAGAAATAGGTAACTGATTAGATAAGGAAGAATAATATGGATTCAAAAATAAGGAATTCATAAGCGTTAGCAGGGAAGGGGGAATGAGTGAATCAGATTGTATGATTATTTCACTACAAATAGAATAAGTAAATAATCAGGAGATTCACATGTAAGTATGGATATATATGTGTTACTTTATTTTACTGTATTGAGTGTGTTCGGCTTTTTTAAAATTTTTAATAAACATTTATTGAAAAAAAGAATAAGTCTCAAACTATGAGGCTTCTCAACAATAGATCATTTCGTTCATCTGGGTTTGGGGACACTCAAGAAATATGTATTCTGACTATTTTCAAATATTTTCCCCACCCCTTACACTGTGTACAAAAATCTAAAAAGGAACATATATAAAAAGGACATTGAGGAAAGGATTGGCTCATACACCCTGATCATCTAATACTTTTTTAGTTGGCATACATTCAGGGCAAATGAACAACCCTGGACTGGATCTCTGTCTAGTGTTATTCTATCAAACTGATAGCAGTTAAGCACTACTTATCCCCTCGTTGTTTAAATATTGTACAAATATTGTCTGAGTAATGTGATTCTTAAGGTAAATAGTCTTTTCTATTTTAACACAATATGAAATTGAATAGGAACCACAGAGGCTGGTGGTTTCCACGGCTGCAGCTGCACTGCTGAATTAATGCAGTTTGACATTGCTTTAATGGTCATGACTCTGTCCTATGGAATTCTGGTATTTCTAGTTTTGTGAGGTATTTAGCATTCTCTGTTAGAAAGCTCTAGTACCACAACAAACAACACATCCTAGGATTCTGTAGGATGGAGTCTTCATTAATTCTGCAGTGTGGCAGAAGCTCATGTCAATGGAGTGGTGAATCCACTCCAAGTTTTAGTCAGAGAATTTTTAAAGGGACTATCAAAGTTCCTCCCTGTTTTAGAATGCTCCTTAGCTTATCTAGGGAGAAAAGGGGACGCTTCAGTTTCACCTTCTCTTGTTGCTTTCTGTAAGCATAGCAGGCACTTCTATTCTTCATATGGGCAATATACTGGAAGGTCCCAGAGGAGTTACTGAGAATGCATGAATGACTATCTCATGACCATTGAATATATTGTGCACACTTGAGAAATCTCACTGCAATGGTGGCAACGTGTTTTAAATCACTGGTGATGATAGCATGTGGAAATTAATCTCACGTTGCTGCAATTTCACTTCTATCACGTTGAACTTGTAATAAGTCTGAAAACTGAACTAAATGGACAAATGTTATCAAAATTAATAGTAATTGGAAGATGGAAAAGATATGACAACTAGTTTTTCATTCTGCTAAATCTTTTCTATACTCTCACCCTGATAGTAAAGAGAATATTTAGTTAAGGCTTGTTGAAAAACAAGATTGATCAGGCAGAAGTTTCTTGAAACTTTTTATTGCTATAGATTTATCCCACATGAGAAAGAGGTGGATAAGCATACAGAGATAATAAGACAGGTTTCCACAAACTAGGGCTTAGTATTGTTTTTATTTATCAAAGACAAGGGGACTTCTTATATCTTTATCTCTGCTGTGTAAGCCAAGTGAATATCAGTTGTGCTGATGCAATGCAGTCCACTAGGAAATGTGTTTAAAATATAAAACAGAAAATGGAGACTTCTAGGATAAAGCATTTTTTTAGCTCATTTTGAGACAGTGTTCTTTCTGGTGCCCGTGCTGCCACCCATTCTTGTTGCTTTCTTGTGGAAAAGTTGCAGCTTCATTGGTTGCTGGTAGGACAGCATATGTTTTCATTTTGTTGATTGCTGTAGGTTTTATTCCCTATCTTGGATTTATTTATTTATTTATTTTAAAAAAGCTCTTTCCTGTGACACTGCCTGTGTCTCAGGCTTATATTTCTTTGCACTCTAGAATCTTCTGAATTTTGCATTTAAAGACCAAAACACACTGCAGAAAACACACTGAATTTTGCAGAAAGACCAAAACACGCTGCACCACTTTGACTGTCCTGTCTCAATTCTATTCTAGGAACTGTAATTTTGTGAGACATTCATCCTTCTCTGTTAGAGAGCTCTGGTGCCACAGCAAACTACAGTTCCCAAGATTTCCTAGCACTGAGCTAGGGCAGTTAAAGTGGTTTCAAACTGGATTTATTTCTGCAGTGTGTTTTGGACCTAAGAAACTAGTTTTTCCCCCCCAGATCTCTTTTCTTTTCTTTTCTTTTGACCTAATCTATAGATCCACCAGAAGATTACTGGTTCCTTTATAAACTTGAGACCTGCCTGGATGTGACTTAGGAACCCTTTGTAGGAGTGGCATCTGG
The DNA here is from genome assembly GCA_026167975.1 of Phrynosoma blainvillii. NCBI lineage: Eukaryota > Metazoa > Chordata > Lepidosauria > Squamata > Phrynosomatidae > Phrynosoma > Phrynosoma blainvillii. Next base: position 279,137,863 of record JANUYF010000002.1, on the reverse strand, counting down.
TGGCTTCCAGTGAGGGATGAAACACATTCCAGATTATATCCAAATTTTAAAGGAGCTATTCCAGGTGCTGAACTCTAGGTTCCAGTCAGTAGAACTGGGGAGGGTGCTGGGGGAGGGGCAGACTGCAATGGGTGACATCCCAGAAGCCAGATGACAACTGGTCAGTCCCCTCGTACTAGTCTCCAAACTCTATCCTTTGCACACTCCTTCACCCACATGCACACCCCCATATACATGACACTGTCCCCATGCATGCATCACTCTGTCTCCTGCCCATGTGTGCCCCCCGCCACACACTCCATGTCCCCTGCACCATCCCATTATTTTCCTTATCAAGAAAAGGATGGGCCAGCATGAGGAGAGGGAATGTGTGCCATCCCCAGAGGTTCCACCTCAGAAACCCTGCCCCCAGAAGCCCCCCAGAAGTCCCGCACCCTAGAAGGCCCACCCCGGTGTGGGAATACCACTGGTCCTAGATAGGTTCAGCATCTTTGAGTGCATCTACACTGAAGAAATAATGCAGTTTGAGTGCTTTAGCTCCATCCTATGGAATCCTGGGATTTGTCTTTTTACAAAGTCTTCAGCCTTCTCTGCCAAAAAGTACAGGAGCCTCACAAAACTACAAATCCCAGGATTCTGTGGGATGGAGCCATGACAGTTAAAATGATATCAAACTGCATTATTCATACAGTGTAGATGCACCCTTTGATGATCTATTAAAGTTCAGACTAAAATCCAAAGTGGTTTCACCGTTTCCCTGACATGGATGGTACCAGCTCCTACTGATTGCTGGGAATTGCTAAGTGGGTCCTATTCACATGCCAGTCACAGACACACTTTCAAATGAATGTTGTACAAATATAAACATATGCTAAAGGTTATGAAAATGCAGGGTCTATCTAAAAAGTCCCATTTTTTTCCAGTTGTCTGCATTGATTTGAACATAGTGGCTGTTTTACATCTCCTTTCATAATATTATTGCAATAGCCAATGTTATTGCAACTAAATGCCCCCACTGGATGATCTTCTACCCAGATGTGGGGTAGCAATAAATATAAGGCCCTTACTAAAGCTCTGTGTAGTCCAACATACTCTAGTCCACAGTGGCCAACCAGGTGCTTATGGAATTGGCTGGATGAGGGTTAGTAGCCTGAAGTTGAATCCCAACAAGACAGAGGCTCTGTAGATTGGTGCTTCCTGAGTCTGGGCAGGAGGAATCGTACTTCTAAAAGGAACATATGCATAGCTCGAATTCAAAGATATAGCCATGTTAGTCTGTAGAATCAGTATGTAGAGAGATCTTGTAGCAAGTTTGAGGAAGTAGACTGAAGTCTATGAAAGCTCATGATGCCAACTTCTTTCTTTCAGTTAGTCTCAAAGGTGCTACAAGATCTCTCTAAATATGCATAGCTAGTACCCTTGGTATTTTGAATTGTGACATATGATGGATCACACAAGCAGAGTAATCAAATTACCAAGACAGAAGCTGAACAACCACCATTCCCATGCCTGCCCTCACACCTACAAGGTCGAGCAGACAAGGAAAAAATCTTATATCATTTGTAGAACATATAAAAGTAGCTTTACTTCTAACACTTGTGCATAATTGCAATAACTTATGCAATAGCCATCTTGGTATTTGATCTTGCTTAGGGCTCCATCTAGAGGATAAAAGCTATTGGTATTTTCATGATCCCAAATCCTGGACTTTGATTGGACTTGCCTTCACCTTCTCTAACACGGCTTTCTGTCAAAGGTGGAGCCTCAACCCCTACATATGTCCACAATTAGAATTTTTCAGCAGCCCCTAAGCATCTAAAGGAAACAAGCCCTGTTTAATCAGGGAAGCCATTACTTACTTCCACACCACTTGAATAAAGAATGGTTTATGCACCAGCATCACACAGTTGACATCACTCACCCAGCCCTAGCATTTGTGTGCATACTGAAAATGCCTGGAAAGACATATACACAAGTAGATCTTCATGTAAGCCAAAAGCCTATACCAATACCCTGTGGAGACCTATGTGTATATAGTGATATACATACAGCATCACCTGCCCCAGATGTTCATACTGTTGATTTATGGTTAGAGTGTGCAGAGTGTGTGCAGGACTGCTGATCACCAGCTCCATACATCTCTGAATCTGTAGCTCCTTGAAGCTTTCAGCATTCCAGCATTCCGTGAAACCAGTCCAGAGATCAGATTCTCTTCAAAAGAAGGTTCTCTATTCTTCAGTTGCAGAATTAACATGATAAATGTTTACATTAGTCTGAAGATGCTGATTCTTGTTTTACCACCCCTCCATTTCTAGTACTCATGTCCAACTGCCCCAACTTAAGAAAAAGCTCTTTGTTGAAATGCACCTTCTCCCAACCTGAGTGGTTTTCAAAGCTGTCATTTCTGGATAGCAAGATTTCCCCATGACCAAGGTGAAACCTGTAGCTATTCCCAGAATATACCACAAACATCAACCTGCACCACTTGGGCTCACCCTTCTTTCTGAAACTTGCAGGCACAAGGCTGGTGTTGTTGTGATGAATTCCCTTCTTTCTCAACCAGTTTTTCAATGAATTTGACAAGAATTCTCCACCTCGGTCTGTGATCAAAGGCCCTATTTTGTATTCAAACTCCATTTCAATCATGTTAACCCAGGCTTTGAAATGCTCTGCTGCTTCACTTTTTTCTTTCAAGAGCATCACATAAGAGTACCTGGTAAAACAATCCACAATTACCATAAAATACTTATTGTTTCCCGAGTTTTCTAAAAAGACCCCGCAAGATTTGCGTGCACACATTCAAAAGGTTGTTTTGTTGTGTGTTTGCTGTGTTTGGCCACAGGAAAAGCCTTCAGCTTTATCCTGCTGCAAACTGAGCATTCCAAGTGATTTGAACAAGGAGACATTTTGAATTCTGGGCACACTTCCCCTGTTTTCCAAGACTATTGAAACTTGCATGTCCCATAACTCTGTGGTAGTAATGGGCACAGTCAGAAAGTAAAGGAACATTATTGACTACTGCACATTCTGCCTTTTCAACCATGTAATACATTTTGTCCCTTTTCATAACTTTTGCACAAATTTCATCATTCATGGTGATCTCACACTCCTCCCCCTTCAAATTCAATGCATACTCCTCAGTGGTCAAAGTAGACACACTAATTAAACAGTTTTGCAATTTAGGTACACACAATACATTATCAAAGTATTTTGCAAACCCAGGGATGAAAACAGTTCCCATTTCTTTGATTTCCCATGGTGCTCCATCTGCCAAAGTGATAGAAGCCACATTGGAGGGTTTCTTACTTTCCAGAAGCTCAGGAGTGTTTACCATATGTCCTGTGGATCCAGAATCAAGAATCCAGTCTGGACTAGGCTTGACTTCTTGGTGAGTCACAGTGTCACTGCCCTTTGTCACAGCCACAGTGCCCCTCCTGCTCCCAGGATCTTTGGGCTGTTCTTTTTGTTTCTTCTTGTCTGCTGCAAATTTCCTGCAATCCTGCTACAGATGCCCAGCTTTACCACAATAAAAACATTTCCTCTCCTTGGAAACAGCTACTTTCTCCAGTTGCAGCTCCCTGGAACTCTCAGGTGCATGTGTGGACCTTGGCACTGCTTGTGGCTGCCTCTGAAGTCCTGCCTCAAACTGGTGATGCTGGCTTTCCTCCAAAACTCTGGAAGCCACCAGCTCCATTGTAAGTTGTGCTTCAGGAACTCCTGAAGGCCATACAATATATGCTCATAATCCCTTGAGAGGCTCCCCAGCAAAATATAAGCCTTTTGCTCCCTAGGGAGGTCACCACCTCTCATTTGGACTTGATTAAACAAATCTTGGATGATCTCCAGGTGCTTCTCAGGAGACTGCCTATTCTGCATTTTGCAAGCATAAAGTCATCTGCACCAAATCATTTTTGACAAGGCTGTGCTAGATTGATGAATATCTTTCAGGGTATCCCAGACTTCTTTGGCTGTTATCTTATCTCTGACATAATTTATCTGATTTGCAGAGATTAAGTGGTAGAGGGTAGCTTTTACTTTTTGGTCATCTTCCACAACTGCTACTGCAGCTCCAGCAGGCACGCCCACTTCGACCACGGCCCAAAGACCTTCTCTGATTAATAATGAATGAGCATATGTGCTCCAAGAATTATAGTTCATTTTATCCAGTTTGGGAAACTTCACAGGGTCTATGGCTGATTAAAACTTAAAAGCCCTGGCAGCCTTCCCAGCTTGCAGTGTCTATAGCATTTTAACAAACAGCCTGCAGTCCTTCCAGAACAGACTGCTTTAGAAAAAAATGCCTCTTTACTTACAGCTGAGGAATTTCAGCAGCCTCTTGCCTCTTCCAGAAGTGCAGTGCAGAGTGATATGGAGTCATAACCCTTGTTGATTTATGGTTAGAGTGTGCAGAGTGTGCAGGACTGCTGTTCACCAGCTCCGTATATCTCTGGATATGTAGCTTCTTGAAGCTTTTAGCATTCCATGAAACCAGACCAGAGATCAGATTCTCTACAAAGGAAGGTTCTTTATTCTTCAGTTGCAGAATTAACATGATAACTATTTATATTATAGAAAAGCCATTAGCAAGCAGAGAACGAAGGAATCTCCATGCCAAGCCCAGTAATTCATTCAAGGCATAGCTCTCAAGGCTTAACTCCACCCCCAGGCTGATACCTTTATAGAATTTGCTAAACAGCCTCTAAACCCAGCCCTTTCCTGTGTCTTGTGTCATGTGACCAGTGGTTCTTGCATACTCTGATGACCTAATCTGTTTTTTTCTTGCATCCTGTGTTCCCAGACACAGACTGACCTTGGCTACGTTGTTTTCGTATAATCCACCTGCAGGCTAAAACTTTTACAGATAGAAATTTTCCCACATCTGTACATTTCCACTTTGACTACAAAACCCAACACATACTGTATATCTTGGTCAGCTGGAGGATGATTATGTTATATATATGAAACCAATAGGCAACATCTATGTGGTATGCCCCTGCTTGTGTAATGAGATAAACCCCAGTTGTATGAGAGAAATTCCACTTTGTATGCCCTCCTAACAGATAAGAATGTGTTTCAAGGATCACAGCTTTTAACTCTTTTTTATTCTTCCCCAATCAATATACTATCCCCATTTTACAGACTGGATGATAAATTCATAAAGCAAGGTCAGAATTATATATTATTGGCAAATCAAGCTATGATAGTTTACCACAGGAGAGGGTAAGGTCTCTAATATTCAAGATATTTCTGAGTTAATCCATAAGAATAACAGAGGGATAGTAATTGGTTCCTATATATGCAATTAAACGAAAGATTTAAATTGGATACAAAATTTAAAGGATTTGAAGAACAAAATACAAATTTGGACAAGATAATAATGGACAAAGAAGGACACCATATAACAAAATACTATAAGTTACTTTTGATAAGGAACCTAGAGCAAGAAACGATTAAGCACGTAATGATAGACTGATCAAAGGACATAGATAAGAAGATTGAATTAGAAAATTAGGGAAAAGCATGGCTAAATACAAATAAGTTTACACTGTGTCAGGATCTAAAGGAGAATTTCATCAACATGATGCATCGCTGGTACCTTTTGTCAAATAGATTGAATGTGATGTACAATATAGGAAAAGAAAATTGTTGGAAATGTGGAAAAAGAAAAGGCACATTTTACCATATGTGGTGGAGGTGCTCTAGAGCAAGAAAATATTGGGGGGAAATTAGTAAGACAATAACTGAAATATTAGACATAAAAATACCTAAGTGCCCTCAATTATGTTTACTGAACATGATAAATGAGCTGAACAAGGAAACAGAAAAAAACTACGGATGTATTCTACTATATATGGTCTCAATAGCTAGAATAATCTATGCAAGATATTGGAAAGAAAAGAGATCCCCCTGCATAGAAGAATGGATGATAAAATTAAGAGAGGCCATGAGTATGGATGTGCTAACAGCACTAATTCAAGATAAATCAATAGATAAGGTAAAAAAAAAAAACAATGGGAACCCATAAAGAAATATGGTCTAAGAAGGGGAAAGAAAATAAGTTAATGATATAGTGAAAAAGACAATTGGAAAAGGTAGAAAAAATATGTGATGTAAAAATCTGTGAAGAAAACAAAGAGCAATAAAAGTTGCACTGGCACAAAGGACCCGAGATGCCTCTTTTTGGGTTTAAACAAGCCACAACTTTTATTTTGCTGTACAGGGTCTATTTTCAAGTTTTACAATTAAACTCCCTTTGTCACATGTGTGTGTGAAGGTGTAACCCACCCAGATGAGTGGTCCTTCAACGCATGTGACAAAATATGTAAACAATGTCAACAACAATATCAACATCAAATTTTCAAAACCTCTCCCCGCTGGAAATGATGTCATATTATGTCATATGATGTCATTAATTAATGACGTCATGCATTTAATTACAACGTCACTTCCTATTAATTTAACTTTTGCCAAACTTCCACCAATTAAATTTAATTAGCCAGATTAATTTTCTTGTGGGGTGGGGGTCATTACCTGCCCCAATTACAAATAATAATACATTTCCAAAATATAGACCCAAACCCCTATGTTGTGACAAAGCGAATAATAACATAAAGATAACACATAAGTTATTAATATCTGATGACCCGTACCCAACAGTCTAATAATACATTGATCTCAGGGAGGGCGAAAAATCTATTTAACAACCCTGGGAAAAAATTCCCTCCCGGCCCCCAAAGGCGACCAGCCTAAGCCTGAGAGTAACTAAACATAGTTCTTAATTAAGGGTGGGTGGGTTGGGTCGCTCAGTTGAAGCTCTAAAATGGTTGCCGCCATGTGGCAGCACAGAGTTATATAGAACAAACTCCCATGGGAAGTCTCATGAGAGTACAATCACCAGGATCCCTAAAAGTGAGAGTAAATCAATCAATATAATCTCCCTTCCATATCCTTTCTTTAGTGGAAAGAGGAAGGTGTGAACCAAGGAGTGTAGACATCCCAGCATAAGGAATGGATTCAGAATGGCAGTTAATCCTGTTAACACAGGAGCACCCAAAGAAGACACCGCAGAGGTGTCACTAGCCAAAGCAATTGGCTGACCAACCTGCACCCTAGGGTCAGGTACCTGTGAAACCGCAGGTGCCTGCACAGCTGTATGCGAAGCTGCAGGGGTGGGGTGTTCCAAACCCACGCCCTGGCTAACCTGGCCACCTGGAGCCCATACCAAGGTGGGCCAATTTGCCTGTGAAGGATTAGTAGGAGACAAACCTGAAATTGAAGGTTGCTGGGAAGCATCACCAGCCAGATGCAGATGTCCCCCAAAGTGTGGCCCCGCAACAGCTCAGGTGTCAGGCAGAGATGAAGCAACTGCTGTCAGTGTGTGGATGATGGGTGTTGCAGTTATACTCTTACACACCCAGCAGAATCTCCAGAACAAGCTGGCTGCTGTGATCCACAGCCACGTTGTATCTCTTACTATCAATTGGCTCAGCTTCCCTTCTTCAGGATCCTGTCTTCCTCAGTCAAGAAGACACATTGTAAAGTCTAAAAGCATAGTTTATTAATGCATATAAAAGAAAAATAAGATAGCTAAGTAAAATCCATTGTGATGAACTTTCCAGTTCAGCCATGAGAGATTACTTCTTTAACAATCCCAAAAGCATAGGATCCCAACTTGTTGTTGAAAGTTAAAAAGAAGTTACAGATCCATGTTTCCAGATCCAGGAGTTACATTGTAAAAGCAGTATAAACATACTGGAAAAACTACTAGCTTACACCTAGCTCCACGGTTAAGAACCACTGCCAGACACTCACATTTTGAATTATAAACATTCTTAATCAAAGGATTCTCTAGGCCCTTCCCATACTCCACCTTCTGGGTATTAACCTTATGTTGGTTGGATAATGCCTGTATGATGTATATTAACCCAGCCTCTTGCTGTCCATTATCTCCCATGTGACTCCTTTCTCATGAGTTAATGAAGTTGCTGTATTGTTTACCTTTTTGATATCTCTTGCTTCTCATAACAAAATCTGTGTCTATGAGTTGTACCTTTGGGAAAGTTCATGTTTATGACTTCTTGGCCATCTGGTGTTAGATTCACTTTGTTTCTCTAGATGTTGTTCTCATGAGGAAAATTCCACACACACATCTCTACATTTCACCTTTGACTGTATAACCCATCCATATTCTAACAATCCATATCAATGTTTTTAAACCTTTGCTGAGCAAATTGTTTTGTTATTAACCTAGCTTTGTAACTCTGTTTGCCATCAGGCATCTTTCATTATTTTGTATATCTATTTGTATCCAATCACCTTGTGATTTTTAGTCTATCAACCACATTTAAACATCTCTTTGGGGCTAAGCAGACGGGTTATTGGGCCGTCTTGGGGGCAGGGAAGGGGAGGGGCAGCCGCACGATCTGCGCCCCAACCCCTTCCCCAGGTTGTCCTTGGAGCAGCCAGCCCTCCGCACAGTCGGCGCTCTGAGGAGGACCTCCCACCGCAGCGTTCGCACACACTGCGGCAGAAGAGTCGCCGAAGGTGCACCACAGCCTTTTGCGGTGCACCTTTGGCGACTTGTGAAAGGAGTGCTGATTTAGGGCCTCAGCAGACGGGAGCCCATGGGCTGCCCTGGGAAGGTGCACCGTGGGACCGAGGCATCCTCATGCCTCAATCCCGCGGCACACCGTCAGCGCCCCAAGAAAGGAGCACTAAAATAGCGCTCCTTTCACACGACACTGAAAGTGTGCCACAAAAGCTTGTGGCGCACTTTCAGCGACCCTTCTGCCGCAGCGTGTCCGGACACTGCGGCGGGACGATCTCAGGAGGAGGAAGGGGCGCCGAGCGTGCGGCTGCCCCTCCCCTTCCTTGCGCCGAGGATGGCTTTTTAAGCTGTCTGCCGAGGCCCTTAGCGCTCCTTTCAGGGGCGGCGAAGGTGTGCCACGGGACCGAGGCATGGGGATGCCTTGGTCCCGCAGCGCAGCTTCCTGGGGCAGCCCATGGCCACTCGTCTGCTTAGCCCCTTTGTCAATTAAACACTTGAACTGCTGCACTGCAAAATACCATTTACTACTTTTCTCAACAGGAAAAAATGTTTTGAATCTTTGAAACTCCCTGGCTCACCAGCCACTATTGTATAAACTCTTGTTTCTTGTATAACAAATTTGTGTGTTGTTTTTCACTCTCTATGAATTTTCCTTGATATAATATTTATTGTTTTCTCTCTCATCTTTTGTGTCTGAACTTGTGTGTCCTTTGTTTTCTGTCATTCTACCTGTTGATGGTCTTGTCTGCATTGTCTGATCTGAAGTGGTTTCCCTCACTTTTAGTTTAGTTTAGTTAAACATTAGTTTAATGTTTGTAGTTTGCCTGCCCCTCCATTTCTGGCACTTGTGTTTTAACTGTCTCATCCTCAGTAATACTTCTTTGTTTGAATGTATCCTTCCTCACTTGAATTTTTTTTAAAATTCTTATACTTAGACATTAAAACTTTCCCCACCACCAAGGTGAAATCTTTAACTGTGTCTTGAATATCTCACAAATCAGTCTTCCTCAGTCAAGAAGACACATTGTAAAGAAGGGAAGCTGAGCCAGTTGATGGTAAGAGATACAAAGTGGCTGTGGATCACAGCAGCCAGCTTGTCCTGGAGATTCTGCTAGGTGTCAAAGACTACAACATCCATCATCCACACACTGACAACCACTGCCTGATCTCTCCTCTGCACATCATGGGTTTGCTCCACTGCACCAACACCTGAAAGAACCACTCCTTGCAAGAGGTTATAAAGATCAGCCACAGTGGGCTGCTTAGAAACAGGGGCAGCAGCACCCTGAATCTCCATACCAGGAACCCTATTCAGAAGTTCCCATACATCAGCTATAGTGGGTTGCCCTGCCTCCATAGCTGAAACCACAGAAGGACCCAGTGTAGCAAAAATGACCTGAGAGTCAGGTGCAGAAGGAGGGGGCAGCACTTCTTTGTCAAGGTTACCAGAAGTGCTGGCAATAGGGCTGGCAGCTGTAGCCTGTAGCCCCTTCTGGGCAAGCTGATTACAGACCACAACACAGGCCTGTACAGTCTTGCCCAGTTGTGCAAGCTGAGCAGCAATCTCATCATCTCTGTTGGTAGACTGAGAAGACCTCTTCGAAGCAGAGCGACTAGAGCCGGGCACAGCTGAAGCTGCGCGCCTCTTAGATTGAGACTTACTGCAGGGCATCACTCCCCCCAGTGGATGTAACATGGGTCCTAAGCACAATCACCCAACCTAGGATTATTACCACCAGGCCAAAGGTGGCCCTTCCCCAAGTCTCAACAAGAGACGCAGATAGCCAGAAAGCATCGCTGGCAACAACTAAATGGGCTGGGGGGCTGGGGGAGGTGTCCACCAAGGGTCCTATTAGGCACCCTGCCCGAAGACAATAATTGCCTTCCCACACACTCACCGCTGGGGAGAGGTGTAAAACCCTCCCAAACCAGCAATGGGGTCCCAACCTTACCAGACCAGGGTAGCCAGGGCGCCACTGGTCCTGAGATCAAGCACTGGGTCCATTCACCCGGTGAAGAGGACGCCAAATGCAGCACCCGCCTCAGATAAGGCCCTCCGAGTGTTGGAGATGCGGAGGCCCTTTCAGGCCCGAGGGGACCGGCCCAAAGGTCTCACTCGGCCTAGACCTCAAACAAGGCAGGGAGACTCAAATGAAGAACTCCCGCCGTGAATAGATGGAGTAAATAACAGCAAAAGCCAATTGCAGCCAAGCCAAGAAAATCGCTAAGCCAAAGCCAAGCCAAAAAACAGAGCACAGAGCAGAGCAAAGTGACTCGCTCAGTTCAAGCTCTAAAATGGTTGCCGCCACGTGGCAGCGCAGAGTTATATAGAACAAACTCCCATGGGAAGTCTCGCGAGAGTACAATCTCCACGAGACTTCCCAAGCCCCCAGCAATCATTGTGATTGGGCCAAGTGAGCAGGTTCCCAGAGTTCCCTGCGTGCTTGGCCAATCAAGCCTCTCATGTCCTTATATGGCCAGCGCAACAAGAACCCCTCCCGACTCGTTGGGGGGTGTTTTAAAAGTGGTTGAATAAATTAGGATAGAAATGAAATGTAGGAAATATATGAAATGAAATTAAGCATGTAAGTTAAATGTAACATTGAATGTAGTTAAAAATGTATAAGTATTTGAGTAGAAATAGAAATAGGAGTATTTCTGTAAATAAATGTAATTATTTGGGAAAACAAGAAATTTCTGATAAAAGAAGAAATGATAAGTTAGATAAAAAGATATAGTGGCTTTCATTATAAGTGACAAAAAAGAGAGAGAAAAAAGAAACAAATGGAATAAAAGGTGAGTCAAACCTAGAAGAAGATTCAAGGAATAATAAATGATATTAGATAATGTTTGTTTTATGAATGTAGAGAAACCAAGACAATTAAGTTACGATATCATAGTTCAGTGTGTATGGAGATATGTATGTTTTTATGTATATTTGTATGTACGTATTTTGATATAATAAAAGTCTTAAATTTTTTTAAAAAAAAATAACAGAGGGACATGGCCTATCCTCACCTGCACTTGATGCAATACAACATCCCTTCTGTAGAATAAGGGGGGAAAAAGATGTAATAAAGCAATCAAGGTCAAATGAACTCAGTATGCTTCATAACAAGGTAGTAATCCTCAAAGGCATCTCAAGATATTGAAATACCTGGGAAAATTCATCCAGTGTACAAATAGAAATCAAATCCATCAAACTTCTTTAAGATACCAGTACCGTATTTTCCGGTATAAGACAACCCCCAACTTTTCCAGTTAAAATATAGAGTTTGGGATATACTTGCCATATAAGACTCTTCCAATGCACACCAAATAAAAATTAAAAAAACCCATCAGATTTGATTTCAATATGGTAATTTTAATTCAAATACTTATGACATGCAGGTACTTAGCACGAAAACTGTCACTTATAAACACAACAAACTACAGCTCCCATGTTCCCTAGCATTTATTTCTGCAGTGTGTTTTGGACCTTACTTTTTAAAAAATAGTCCAGATTTAAATGCTGCTTTAAAAATGATTTCCATCTTCCAGCTACGAGATGGTTGGGGGAAAATGAGAAAGTGTTGGGGGGAAGGAGGACTTTCACCTGGGCCTGTCCTCGGCCCCAACGCTCCAAGCCCCAGTGGTGAGCGGCGAGGAGGAGGAGGAGGGCGGGACCACCTGGGCCTATCAAGGCCCCACCGAGCCTTATCCACCTCCCCCCTGCAGCAGCAGGACTTTCACCTGGGCCTGTCCTCGGCCCCAATGCCCTAAGCCCCAGCAGTGAGCGGTGAGGAGGGTGGGACCACCTGGGCCTATTAAGGCCCCACTGAGCCTTACTCCCCCCCTCCCCACGGCAGGTTTAGATGGCCTTGATGGACTACTTCCCTTCCATATTTTCTTTGTCATCCATGCAGCTGCTGCTGAAATTAAAGACTGGAATCAGCTGGATACTCATCTCCCCCTCTGCATACTGGAGCTGACTATAGTCTGGGAGCGGATATTCAGGTAGTGTGGGGGAGGGGAAGGTATAGTGGTAACAGAGCCAACAGATGTTACAAAAGAAGGAGGGATCGATGTTTGATATCTATCCCTCCTTCAGTTGGCTCTGTTTCCCATGATAACTTGGAGAGCATGCCAACCATTCCACTGACCCTCAACCTGCTCCTTTGCAATGCCAGGTTGGTCAAAAATAAGACCCATATCATCCACGATCTCTTGGTGGATGAAGCGGCTGACCTGGCATGCTTTACTGAGACCTGGCTGGGGGATGCCAGCTCCACAATTTGGGTGCAGGCTCTCCCAGCTGGGTACTCAGTTAGTGAGCAGGTCAGGGAAAGTGGGTGGTGGTGGTGGTATAGCCTTGGTCCACAGGAACACCTTAACCATGATCAGAAAGCCTATACGGAAAACGACGCACATCGAGTGTATGTACCTTAGCCTGAAGACCAGGGATAGTTTGGGGATTCTGTTGGCATACCGGCCACCCCATTGCTTAACACTTCCTAACCGAGCTGACTGCCCTCTGGTTTCTGAGTTGTTGCTGGAGTTGCCCAGACTTTTGGTTCTGGGCGATTTCAACATCCCACTCGAAACCAGTTTGCAAGATCTAACTGGTGCAGCTCGGGAGTTCATGGATACCATGACTAACATGGGCCTATCCCAATTGGTCAACGGGCCCACGCATTGTGCTGGTCATACCCTCGATGCAGTCTTTAGTACGGAGCAGGAATATCCATGGGCGGAGGTTAAAAAAACCTCCACACTGTCATGGACAGATCATTTTCTGATCAGGGCAGAACTAAAGGCTACTATCCACCCTCCCGGGGGTGGCGGACCCATTAGAACAGTCCGCCCTCGAAGGCTAATGGAACCAATTGGTTTCCAGAAAGCCTTAGAGGGTTTAATGGTTGGTAACGCCAGTGATTCTGTCGAAGCCTTGGTGGACACTTGGAACACCGGTCTCACTAGGGCTATTGACACAATCTCTCCCAAGCGTCCTTTCCAGCCCGCTTCAAACCGTAAGCCCTGGTATACAGAGGAGCTTAGGAGGATGAAGTGAGCTGGACAACTACTAGAGTGCGAATGGCGAAGGACTCGTCTCTCATCCAACAGAACTCGCCTTAGGAAACATCTTGATTCCTATAGGGAGGCTTTGCGTGCAGCGCAGAAATCTTTCTGCTCTGCATGCATTGCGTCTGCAGAGTCCCACCCGGCAGAGCTGTTTAGGGTGGTGGGGGAGGTGACAAAGGTTCCCCCTGTGCCAAACTCCCTACTTAACCCAACGACAGCCTGCTGTGAGGCTTTTAATATTCACTTTGCAAATAAAATCTCTCAAATAAGAGCCGACTTGGACGCCATTGTTTTGGTAGAATCCATAGACGAGGCATCCAGGAACTCCGTTGATGACACGTTACTGGATCAATTACAATCTGTGAGTACCGAGGACGTGGACAAGCTTCTTGGAAGTGTGAGAAAGATGACTTGCCCCTCGATCCTTGTCCATCATGGCTGGTTGTCCGGGGGGGGGGGGGGAACGCGTTGAAGGTGTTCCTTCGGGACACAATCAATGCGTCATTCAGGGAAGGTAACGTACCATCTTGTTTAAAGGAGGCGGCAGTTAGGCCACTCCTGAAAAAGCCTTCCCTGAATCCCCTGGATAGAAACAACTACAGACCAGTCTCCTTGCTCCCTTTTTTGAGCAAGGTGATCGAGAGGGCAGTTGCTTCCCAACTCCAAGCAGACTTGGATGAAAATGATTATCTCGACCCATTTCAAACCGGCTTCAGGACAGGATATGGAGTGGAGACTGCCATGGTTGCTCTGACCGATGACCTCCGCCTGAGTATCGACAGGGGTAGTGTGACCTTGTTGGTGCTCTTGGATCTCTCAGCGGCCTTTGACACCAAAGATCATGCCATCCTCTTGGATCGCCTGAGAGAGTTAGGAATTGGAGGCACTGCTTTGCAGTGGTTCTGTTCCTTCCTCTCGGGCAGATCCCAGAGGGTGAGGCTCGGGGACAGTTACTCGTCTAAAATTGAGCTTGATTGTGGCATCCCTCAGGGCACCATCCTGTCCCTGATGTTGTTTTTTATATAAAGCCGCTGGGGGAGATCATTCAGAGGCATGGAGCTCGGTGTCTTCAGTACGCTGATGACACCCAGATATATCTCTCCATGACCAGATCATGGTCTCAGACTTCAGATGGCATCTCTCCTCTTAATGACTGTCTCAGAGTGGTAATGGGTTGGATGAGGAAAAACGGATTGAAGTTGAATCCCGACAAAACGGAGGTACTCACAGTGACAGGCCTGAAACCAGATCTGGGAATACAGTCTCCAGTCCTGGATGGAGTCACACTCTCCTCCAAGGACTGTGTTTGCAGTCTGGGGGTACTCCTTGATTAGTCGCTTCACATGACTAGTCAGGTGAATGCGGTGGTCAGGAGCGCCTGTTATCAGCTTCGGCTGATACGCCAACTGCACCCTTATCTGGATGTGAGGGATTTGGAAGCTGTGGTACATGCCCTGGTAACCTCATGTTTGGACTACTGCAATGCACTCTACATGGGGCTACCCTTGTGCCTAACCCGGAAACTTCAACTGGTACAGAATATGGCAGCCAGGGTAAGTACGGGAACATCAAGGAGGGAGCACATAACACCTGTGCTGAAATCCCTCCATTGGCTGCCGATTAGTTTCCGGGCACAGTACAAGGTGTTAGTCTTGACCTTTAAAGCCTACATGGCTTGGGTCCATCTTATCTTAGGGACCGCCTCTCCCCATATTATCCCCCCGTGCCCTTCGGTCCTCTGGGAGGAATCTGCTACAGCCAATAAAAACTAGGCTGTCCCAGACCTCCCAGAGGGCCTTCTCCGCAACCGCTCCCAGACTTTGGAATGGCCTGCCGGATGAGATCCGTCTTATTACTACTCTTGCTGCTTTTAAGAAAGCAGTAAAGACGGATCTCTTTCAGCAGGCCTTCCCGGAATAACTGTCAGCTGAGAGATGAATCCCTAATTTGTTATTCTGATTCCTTATGTTATCTTGGATGTTTTTAATTTATTTAATATTGTATTTTAATTGGTTTGTTGTTTAATTCTAAGGGGATGGGAGGGTGGGATTATGGGATGAGGGAATGTTTTTAGCTTTGTTTTGATTTAAATATTATTGTACCCCGCCCCGATTGCCACGCAGAGGGGCGGGCTGTAAATAAAAATTTATTATTATTGTTATTATAAGGACTGCCAATATACTAGGTGATGCATTCTGGGGTATGTACAATTTGTGGCCAAGGAAGTGACCCTGGGCATGTCACACACTCTCAGCCTCAGAGGATGGTAATGGCAACCCCCATTTGAAGAAACTTGCCAAGAAAACCCCATGATAAGGTTATAAGTCACCATTTAAACCATTAAAACATCCTCTATTTTGAGCAGGGCTAAGAAACATGGATTTACATTTGTATTAGTGTTTTAGCTTTCTCAACATTTTTTCTTGTATGTCCTACATTTTTTGTAGTGACTTGTCCTTCTTTGCATTGAAGACATTTGGTCACCCTGTCTGAGTATCGGCGTATAACTCTGGAAACCAGGGTTTGAATCCCCCTGGGTGATCTTAGGCAAGTCACACTCTCTCAGCCTCATGAGAAGGCAATGGCAAACTCCCCTCAGAAGAAACCTTGCCAAGCAAACACCATGATAGGGCCACCTTAGGGTTGCTGTAAGTCAGAAATGACTCAAAGGCATACAACAACAACAACAACAATCATAGAAGTCACACTCTCAGCCTCAGAGGGTGGCAAAGGCAAACCCTGTCTGAAAAAACACATAGGCAAGAAATGATAGGTTCATGATAGGTTTGCCTTAGTGTCATCATCAGTTGGAAATGACTTGAAGGCGCACAACAACAACAACAACAACAACAACAGTCTTGGAAGTCATACTCTCTCAGCCTCAGGGGAAAGCAATGGCAAACCCTTTCTGAACAAACCTTGCCAAGGAAACCCCAGGATAAGTTCATCTTTGAGTTGCCAAAAGTCAGAAATGACTTGAAGGCACACAACAATAACAACAACAGTCTTGGAAGTCACATTCTCTCAGCCTCAGGGGAAAGCAATGGCAAACCCTTTCTGAACAAACCTTGCCAGGATAGGTTCATCTTTGACTTGCCAAAAGTCAGAAATGACTTGAAGGCACAGAACAACAGCAACAACAGTCTTGCTAGTCACACTGTCTCAGCCTCAGTGGAAAGCAATGGCAAACCCTTTCTGAACAAACCTTGCCAAGGAAATCCTCCTTCTCTCCCTGGCTTTTCCCCCCACCTCACACATGTCCTCCTGGACCAGGAAGATAAGGAGGGAAGGTGGAAGGGGGGGAGCGGTGGAGAGAAGGAGGAGGACCAGGAGGACGAGGAGGAAAGGTGTGAGGAGGGGGAAAGTGGTGGAGAGGAGGAGGAGGACCAGGAGGATGAGGAGGAAAGGTGGGAGGACGGGTTGAAAGCAGTGGTGAGAAGAAGGAGGACCTCCTAATCCTCATCCTTCTCTCCCTGGCTCCTTCCTGCTTCGCACCTCTATCTTCCTCCTCCTCTTCCTCCTTATACCCAGTGTATAAGATAACTCCCAACAGCCCTGGTGGCGCAGTGGTTAAATGCCTGTACTGCAACCACTCACTCATAAACCACAAAGTTGCGAGTTCAATGCCAGCCAGGGCTGAGGCTCGACTCAGGCCTGCATCCTTCTGAGGTTGCTAAAATGAGTACCCAGCTTGTTGGGGGGCAATCAGCTCACAGTTGTAAACAGCTTAGACACCCCATAGCGTGGTATGAAGCGGTATATAAATGAAGCTGCTTTGCTTTGCTTTTAACCCCAGATTTTCCTGGTTAAAAAGTCATCTTATACGCCAGGAAATACGGTACTTGTATCTGATAATAACTGCATTTTTACTAAGATAACTAAACAGGTTGTTGTACTTTGGACATACCATGAGATAACATGACTTATGGGAAAAGATAGTAATGGTTGGTGAAATGACAGGCAGCAGGAAAAAGGGAGACTACATTACAAGTGGGTTGATTCAATAAAAGAAGCCATGGCCTAGTGTCACCGTAAATTGAAGTTAATTATAAGTAAAAGTAAATCTGCATTTTTGCTTTAATGGTTAACTCTGCTGATGATCAACCCAGAACTGGCATGGTGTAGCAGTTCAAGTGATGAACTAGGATTGCAGGAGACCAGAGTTTGCATCCTTGTTCAGCCAAGAAACCCACTTGGTAATTTTAGCCAAGTTACACTCTCTCACTCACTGAAAGAGGGGAGGGCAATGACAAACAGCCTCAAAAAAATCTTACCAAGATAATCTTTAATAGGATTACTATCAGTCAGAACTTGTTTGAAGGCACATAGTAGCAACAAATGATCAACCCAGAACTAGCAATCCAGAAGAGTATTGTCTGAATCCTACTTTTTATGGCTATCTTCACTTATCTGTACAGAAGAATAAGAATGTATTAAATATAGATAAGTCTCAGTCTAGTTCTTTGTTAGAAGCATTATTTCTACTGAAGAAGAATCCCAAGTACATTACCTCTTTTGTATAGCTTTAACATTTCACTTCATAGTCATCAAAATCATTTCCTAATAGGTAGGGGTGAAACTTTGGTCTCCCAGACCTTTTGGACTTCAGCTTCCAGAAGCCCCTTCCAGCATGGCCAATGTTAAATGCAATGATGGGATTATGGGAGCTCAAAACCTCTAAAGGCCCAAAGACATCTTGGCCCCTGAAATAAATCATAGAATCACAGATTCATAAGTCAGAAGAGACTGCCAGGGCCATCCAATCCAACTCCGTGCCATGCAATAATACACAATCAAAGCATTCTTGACAGATGCCATCCAGCCTCTGTTTAAAACTTCCAAAGAAGGAGATGTCATCACACTCCATATTCCACTGTCAAGTAGTTCTTACAATCAGGAAGTTCTTCTTGTTTAGATGGAGTCTCTTTTCCTATAGTTTGAATCCATTGCTCCATGTCCTGAAGGTGAAATGGGTGGGTGAAATGAGGTGACTTCCAGCTGCTTTGGAGGTGTGCTGATTAGACAACACACACTTCCAAAGTGGCCAGAAACCACAATTCCATCATCCAAGTCATTGATAAAGAGGTTGAATAGCACTGGATCCAGAACAGAACCCTGTGGCACCCCACTAGTGACTCCTCTCCAAAATGAAGGCAAGGCATTTGAGTTTTGTCTGTCAACTAGCTACAGATCCACCTAACAGTAGCATTATCTAGCCCACATTTTACTAGCTTGTTTGCAAGGATATTATAGGGGACCTTGTCAAAGACCTTACTAAAATCAAGATATGCTGCATCCACAGCATTTCCTTCATCTACCAAGGTTTCAACTCTATCAGAGAGAGAGGAGAAAAGAGATAAGGTTTTGGGTTATTTTGGACCTGGGTTACACATTTGTTGGTGTTATTCATATACTAGAACCTCAGTATTCCTGGCCTCTTGTTTAGTCTATCCTACATCTTTGCCTGCTTGACCTCTCTTGCTTCTCATCAATGTAACTGTAAACTCATTACCACAGCCTGAGGCTGGAAGAGCTTGACAAGCAGTTGTCCTGAAACTGGTATGGCTATTAAAGAGAACAAGGGATAAAGCTCTATAAAAGTGTGACACTATTGCTAATCTGCCCTGGAGCATTAACTCTTTGCCTCTCCACATTATGCTGATCCACTACCAACACAGAGACCCTGAGCCCTAAATACTCTGCTCAAATTGCCTCTTATGTAAGTCAGCATGAGGTGCTGCTGACATCCCATTAAGCCATACATATTAGTTCATGAAGAAAACCCAGAGATGATTTAACATGATGGGATGGGATGAGCTTCTAGCCTTAGGAAACCTACCAAGTGTTTGTAGTTATAATTAAGGCATGCACTAGTCCTGCTGTTAACCTAATTGATGCAAGGTCTTGATTGGGCAGAGGTTTGGCTTTCCCAAGACAAATTTATCATAAGAACGCACATTCTTTTGGTGTAGGGGAGGGAGGAGGAAAGTGTTTTGAAAGAACATGGCAATTAAAAAAAATATTTTCTGGAAATTTGCACTCAACTGTTAGGTAGCTGGCTATCACACACTGAGTGTTGCAACAAAACAGAAATATAATGATGTAATGCTGTGTCTGTTCCTCATTAAGAGTAGTGAGTATCTAACTTGGTTCTTCTCATAGGGGGGAAGAGACGCCGAAGGTGTGCCCAACGCCTCTTGCAGAGCACCTTCGGTGTCTTCCATTTGCTTAGGCCCTAAATTAGTTTAAATAAGTCAGTATACATTTGCTAATAATTTTGCTTCTTGACTGCCTTTAGCTATAATTATTCAGAGAATGTGGACTGCATTTTTTGTCATGTACGGTCCTGTCTGACCTTGGAAGTTAAGTAGAGTCAGGCCTGGTTAGCACTTGGATGGGAGACTGCCAGGAAATACTAGGTGCTGTAGGATATATTTCAGAAGAAGGAACTGACAAAGCCACCTGTGAATATTCCTTAGCTAAGAAGGGCTTATAGAATTCACCATAAATTTACAGGTGAATTAAAGGCCCATAAACATATACACAGAGTTTCTAAAAACAAATAAATATGCTATTGTCACAGCTTTGAGACTAACTGAGAGAAAAAAGTGTATTTAGCTTTGCACCTCTGCAATGGTGGATTAGCCTCACTTGCATTTCAGGGCCATAGATAGATAGAAAGATAGATATGAGAGGATATCACACCATTTCAGTGACAGAAATGTTAGGGGAAGAATTGTACAGCACATGCTTTTCTAAAGGACCTTTGCTTCTCCTTTTGACTATGTGGCATTCCATCCCCCAGCCTAACAAGCTGACTCTAGATTCTGAATATGATTTTTGCTCCTTGATTTTTATCTAGTTCCTACAGTTTTCACCTTTGGGAAAAACTGTGTTTCTTTCAGTTCAGCTGATTCATTCTGAATTATGCACCTTGATTACAACTGGCAGATCATGTAAATACTCAGGTCAGAGGCAGAAAACCTATTGAGTACCCTGAGGCACTCAGAGTGTGAGGCAAGGTGCCTTCAATTGCCAGCTGACTCAAGAGTCTGTGACGGGAGAGTGATCCTTAGTACCTGGTGATTTTAGGCCATGCATGGGGAACATTCTATCCAGGCAAGGAGAGATCACCATTCAGCTCACAACCTTCTGCTGTTATCTTTGATCAATGCTGGTTGTAGCAGGAAGATATTTAAAACTTCTCTGTAGAGCTTAGCTGTGATTTGCAGGCAGGAAGGCTGTAGCATGGAGCAGGATTATGGTTTGTAAGGAGGAAAACTTTTGTACGAATCTCAGATTTGCATTACAGGCAGAAAAGTTGTTACCTGGAGCTTACTCATGAATAGACATAATTAAAATTAAGCTTTGGTTATATAGATGGGGAAATACCCAAATTAGTAGACCTGTTTCTTTTCTTCTATCTCCCCTCCATCCCCACCCATTCTGTCCATCACACTTGTTCCATTCCCACTAACTGAGTGCAGTTCCTATAATCTCCCCTCGGGCCAAGGGACTTCAACTCCCAGAAGCCTCAGCTATGTTGGCCAATAGTCCCATGTTGGCCAATAGCTCCTGGGATTCTGGGAGCTGAAGTCCCTCGGCCCTTAAAGGGGAAAGGTTGCCTACCCCTGCACCCATGCAGGGTAGGTGGAACAGCTTGGGATTCCACAGACTGCCCTTCTGCTAGAGGGGTGTATGAAGCACCAAGTTATTTGTTCTAGCACTTTGAAACATATACTTTGGTCTTTGCCAAATTTGTGTGTATGAGCTTCCATAGTTTGCGCTCCTTCCATATCCTATCTGTTGCAATAAATAGAGTTTTGACTGGGGAGCCAATTCTCCATTAATTTGATTTTCAAAGGAAGCAATGTGTAATTTCAGCAATTTTCATCCCACTGCAAGGAAGTCTTTAAAAACTGCATAGTTTTTGAGGACTATTTGCAGTTTTGGACTTATTTGCAGTTTTGGACTTTTGTGTGTGTGTGGAAAAGAGCATTTCATGAGCAGGAAACAGCTTCTTATGCACCCACTCCATCACTGATTGCAAAATGGCCAGATTCAGGGGACTGAAACTGAAGAAAGCAGTTTTTTTAGGGGGAGGTTTTTTTTATTGTTGGATAGTTTGTAGAAAATTCCAAACTCCATAAAAATCTAAAAGGTGAATTGCAATGATGTAGATCTCACCTATCCTATTGTAATTCACCAAAAGGATGAATCTTGATTAAATCTGGCCAACACAAAGATGTGGGAAAGACTGAGGGACTTTTACAACACTAATTGCATAGAATAGACAGTTTGTATTTCTCTATGGGATGTAAGTACCTAGCTATAACACTTTATTTACATAAGATGCATTTGCTGATATACTAAGTAAATAATTACAGTCCATAAGATGAGTGTTCTAAGAATAAATAAGAGAGAGAGGACTAATTTGATGATATACTTGGAATGCTCTTATCTATGTAGAATTCCATGTGGCTGAGATGTAAACATTTTAACACAAGTGCTAGCACCAAATGCATTACATATATGTTTTTCATCCAGACCAGAGCTAGTACACTAACAGAAATATCTCAGGTTAAGAGAGCTGTAACAATAACAGCAAGTAATTTGAACTTTCACAGATCTCAAATAAGTGATTCTGGGCGTCCAGCAACTTGTTTAAATCTGGATATACAATATCAATTGCCTTCTCATTCGATTATATCAGCTTCCTCTCATTGGATCAAGTTGTCAAGAACTGTCATTTGATATTTTCAAAGAGAATGAGAATACACAATGTAAGAGGAAATGACATAGGACAATTAGTATAAACTTTTATGAACATAGGCTATGAAGATAGGCCCAAGCAATTCCACTGGTCAGTTGGCTAATATAGGATTACTTTGACTATCTGACATTTAGGTGAGCATTATCACACAACATTTAACAAGAAAACATGGCTTCATTCATATGACCTAAGACATCTTTCTACATATTCCATTAAACCAGGACTAGAGAATGTGTAGCCCTCCCAATATTGTTGAGTTTCCACCAGCCCTAGCAAGCACAGCTAGTTGTGAGGAATTCTAGGAACTGTAGTTCAACAACAGGAGGATGGCCACATGAGTCTCATATCTCCAGATCATTCCCATGAACCAAATGAGCTAAAGTCTATAATCTATTGGACAGTACAGTGCAAATCCCACTGTCTCAACTAGAATAGATACGTTGAATCACTTATATGTGATTTATCCTTCAACAATTTATTCTACTCTACTTGGGAGAAATCTACAGGATTCTCATTTTAAATCCCCAATCTCATTTTAAAACCTGATTACTATCATAATGACTACCTAAATTGATTAATAGTTAAACTTCCATAAAATAATGAGTGCTAAAAATATTTCTTGTTACCTGATTTTTAATTTGTAAGCTGCCTTGAATCTCAAACTGAGAAAAAGATGGGATATAAATAAGTGTGACTTCATCATTATCCCCTTCTTCTTCTTCCTGTTATCATCATCATCATGATCGTGACTGGTATTAAACAGGTAAAACATAACATGTAAACAAAAGACTCATAAAATGCATTGGTTTTGTTTTATGAGGTGAACAATATAAAAGATTTGGAGCTAATAGTAATCAGTATAACTATCTTAATGTGATGGTCCCACAAATCTGCACATGTTTACTTATATATAAGTCACAACATGCTCAGTTCCAATTACTGAATTTTCTTGGTAGCACAAGCAGTATAGCTGGGAGGTGGGAGGAAGAGGACTATACTACTAACTACTAGCACTCATTGAGTAACTGCATGTTAAAACTTGAATAAAATGTTCATTAGGTACCAGAAAATGGTTGTTGTTGATGATGATGATGATGATGATTAATTTTGCAGGCAGCTTGAGAGTAATTCTAACAAATACAATGTTTGAAATTTTCAAAGGTCAAAACTTTAAAGTGAAAATCTTGCCACAAATGGAAATTAATTGAGAAAGTGTGTATTTAGAAATGTCTACACTGGAAGTACTCATTAGCAGTTGCTTAGTTTGGATGGGTGTATTCCTCCCTGCATTAAACTAAGGATAAAATAAAAGGGCACAGAGAAGGATGTGCTCGTAGGCTGGCTAAATAAAATCTGACATTTCCAGCAAAGTTTTTGTATTGGGGCAATTTCAGGCATTTTTTTCAAGAGGAGATACATAAAATGTCTCTCATTTGGAAGTTTAGTTGGAAGTGGAGAAATGCGCAAGTATGTAAGCCCACCTCTAGGTGGCAATAGAGCTAGAGACAAGGAGTTAGGGTTCCCTAGTATGTTTCCTCTTTGTATTGCCTGCTCTATAGTTCTACTCAGGTTTGACTCCACTTTCTCCTATATCCTTGTTCCTTTCCAAACTTTTAGTCATATAACCAGTGGTAAAAGACATAATCTTTATTTGTGGTTTTCCACCTCTAACAAAAGTAAAACTTTTGGACTACAACTTTGAGCTACAATTTGGCAGGTGTTACCAATCAGCACCTAAAAGTTTTTCCAGATGTAACAACACAGAGACTCCTTGATAAATTCAATGTTCAACGCCGAAAATAGAATCAGTTAGCTTCACATAAGACAAGGACATGTGGATCTTGAAAGAACCTACTTTTCTGTTGCTAATGAGAGTTAAAAATTTTATTACCTGTCTTTTATTGCTCATTGTCTCTAGTCCTCATTTGGCCAATAATAGGAGTTGCCTCAGCCTACCCTGAAATTCCTCAATGTCATTTTAATTGACAACGGTTGCATTTATACTGCAGAATTAATGTAGTTTGGCACCATTTTAACTTCCATAGCACAATGCTATGGCATTCTGGGATTTGTAGTTTTGTTAGATATTTAGCCTATGTCAGAGAGCTCTGGTGCCACAACAAACTACATATCCCAGGATGCCATAGGATGGAGCCATGACGGTTACAGCAGTGTCAGACTGCATTAATTCTGCAATGTGGCAGAAGTCAACATCTCCGACAGAATGTAGGCCTGTGATTCTAACATAAGGCTGTCACAGACCGGCAAAAAGAGCCAGCTTCCTGGTGGCATGGGGGCATGGCGTTCAGATGACCCCACGCTGCTGGGAAGTTGCACGGTTGACCATACATGCAGTAGCTTCATGGCATTTCTGCCGCGCAGTCTTTGCACACACTGCACTGCAGAAACCCAGAAAAATGCTGCTGCAGCAGCAAAATCACCTTTTTCCTGGTGCAAAAAGGAGTGGCTTTTTGTCACTTCTTTTTGAGCTGGGAAAACACTGGGTTGGGGCATGGCATGCAGTTACCATGGCCCCAATCCAGTGAGCAAAGGAGCGGCAGCAATCTGCTCCTTCAGGGTAGTCTGTTTCACCTCAGAGTCACCATTTTTCTCCTGTATGATTTTTAACATCTTTGTCTGATGAAGAAACCAATGAAGCATTGAAGGCTTGCATAATGTATTTTTTGCTTTGGTGTTTATGCTTGTGGAGTTTTTTATTTATCTTTTGTTTAGTGTAGTTTTCTAATAAAATCTGTCTCTCCTCTGAGAGCCTTTGGTTTGTGATTCTAAATGACAACTTCTAGATGGGTTGAAATTTGTTAGCTTTTGTTCATTTGCTTAATCAGAATTATGATTTTTTTCCTCATTATTTTTAATGCAAATTTTGTGATGTTTAATTATATGAGATCTGGGGACAGTAATTTCACTAGATGCAGCAGATTGCCAAATTCTACAAGTATTATCATCATTATCCAAATGCTGTTTTTATTTATATGGATACTTAGATATTTTCTACATCAAAGGCATGCTCAAAGCACTGTACAGAATATATAGCTATAGCTATATAGCCACACAGACATGACAAAAGTACGGTAAGCTGAAATATGATTTCAAGAACGACCACAAGAACTCCATGGCAGTAGTAAAACAACACACTAAAACACAGAGAGAAGAGGAGATAAAAGCACAAGATCCTCCAGATCATAACTTCACATATTCATTGATGGGGTTCTGAGCCAGGAAAAAACAACTTTGGGCTGTGCACTGCTCAATAAAAATGTCAAATTACCACACCTCTGAATACCTGCTGCTGGAAAATAATAGTGTGTGAGAGCTATTGTGTTTTTGTTCTGTTTCTGGATATCCAGTGGGAATTTGGTTGGCCACTCCAGAAACAAAATTGTAGAGTAGATAGGTTTTTGGTCTGATTTAACCAATCTCCATTTATGTTGTTAACAATTTAGTTGGTGTAATTTAAAAATGTAACAAGTAAAATTTTCATAACAGTTCAGGATCATCCCATGCCTTGAGGTTTATGAACCAAAATGTGAGATCTAGGGATGCCCCAATGATGTTGTCAAGCTTTATGCATTAAGTACTGACCATGGTTGCTCACTGTTTATCAGTCAAACACACACACACACACACACACACACACACGTTCTTTGGAAATTAAGACAGATGTATTGGTTATAATATTTTCTGCACAGGATAAGGAACACTAGATCTAGCCCACTTTATTCTAGCCAGAAGGTGGATGCAGAGCACAGTGGAGGAGGAACCTTGACACCAACACAACTGGGAAAAGAGGAGGAAGGCCCTGCACAGACCAGCCAAAAGGGCTGGCCTGGGGGTTTAGTTAGGGTGTGATGACTACATGCTGGCCACCCCGACTGCACCCTGATGCAGCTGTCACACTGTGCACCCCACTGCACAGTGGGTGGTGTCAGAATGCTCCCTTGGTGTAGCGTTAAGACACGTTGTGCCAAAGGAGTGTGGAAAAGCTGCTGCTGCTGAGGCAAGGGCAGCTTTTTCCTGCTCCAAAAAAGGAGCGACGTGTGCCATCACTTTTTAGAGTGGCAAAATGCCAGATCGGGGCTGCAGCATGTGGTTGCTGCGGCCCTGATCCGGCAAGGAAAGGGGCGGCATCCTGCAGCAGCTTTTCCACACTCCTTTGGCACAATGTGTCTTAACGCTATCAGGGTGCAGTTGGGGTGTCTGTACAATCCCAAAGTTAACTATGGGCTTTTGCAGACTGCCAGAAATAGTGCAAATTGAGTCCACTTCAAATTGAGGCACTGCCCTGGCTTAGTGCTAGGGAATCATGGGAATTGTATTTTTTTCTAAGACATTGAGCCTTCTCTGTCAGAGAGCTCTGGTGCCACAATAAATTACAGTTCCCATAATTCCCTAGCACTGAGCCAGGGCAGTGCCTCAATTTAAAGTGGACTCAATTTGCACTATTTCTGGCAGTCTGCAAAGGCCCTATGTTGATTTATAGACACCCCTGGTGAGTCTTTGCAAGTTGCAGCAGCAAATCAATAAAGGCTTGCAAACAGCTGCAAGTTGCTTGTCTATACCAGCTGATCTGGAGAATTGCACATAGCTCTTTGCTCTTGCCTGGAGCCTAGCCTGGAGAAATTGTTAGCTCATCCCTTTCCTGGGAATGACCTTAAAAAGTGGAGACTTGTGGTGCCAGTTCCTGAGAACTTTGAAACCCTAGGATCTCACTTAAAATCAAGTATGGAATGGCCAGTCAAACTTGATGGAAGACTGTTCCATAATTTAGGCACTACAGTTTTCTCAGACTGGTCAGCCATATCATAGCCAGCAGGCAAACAGGAAGCCTCTCACTGAAAAGATTTTCTGAGCAGGTTTAGACAAAGAAGCCAACATGGGCTAATTGGTTAGCTGCACTTATCTCATGAAATATTTCCATGGGGCAAATGTGCCTATCTGGAGCCTATGCTGAAAAGAATTTGACCACATTGAAGGTACATGAAGTCTGGTAGTCAAATGAAAGATAGGGGAAACAATGAATAATTCTAAAGGGAATTCTTTAATACCTTTTAAAATCTTACTCTAAACCAGAGCAGAGTTTTTTTTGTTTTGTTTTTTTAAAGTGTGCTCCAAAATGTGATGCTTGACAGAAAATACATGTGCCAAGAAAAGTGGAATAGGGAGTCTCAGTTTTAAAGGGGCTTTTCAGTAAATCCTCACCACACTTCTGAACCTTTCAGGAGTTCTGGATTTTGTATACAGTTAGAATTATTTGCAGCTATCTTAGATATTGAAATGATGCTGGAGATCAGAGACAGAGGCATTGTGGCCCTCCAGCTATTAGTGAACTGAACTAGCCAGTGTAGCCAGTGGTGAGGAATGACTGGAGATGTAGCTCAATATTTTTTGGTGTTACAAAGTTCCTTATTATCTGATGTAAGGCAAGAGCTCTATTGTGAAAGTACTTTACACATAAGTTCTGAATATTTAATTTCAGCCTGTGGGATTCACTGCTGACCAAGCTGATCCTATGGCTTCCATCAGTCTAATATGTTTTGAAATTTAAAACTGACTCATAGTATTCCAAGAGGGCAGAACCAGGTCTAATGGTTTCCAATTTCAGGAGGATAAATCTTGATGGAATTTCTCTGGATGTCTTCAAAAAGAGGATGGACAGCTACCTGCTGAGGATGGTAGCTACTAGCTGGAATTTCTCCATTGACTAGGAGGCTGAACTTGATAGCCTATGAGTCTCCCTCCAATTCTATAATACTCCTTCCAATTCTATAATTCAATGACCCATTCTGTTGCAGGTGTGTTTTCCCATTCCCTCCCCTGCGAAGGTTTTCACATATTTTGAAATGTTTGTTGCAGAAAGGGGTAGATAAATCTGTCAGTTTTGTTATTTTGCAGTTTCTCATTTTCCCAATCATTTTCAATTCCATTTCCACAGCAGTTTTTGTGGTTGTTGTTTTTTAATGAAGAAAAATTCATATACACCGTAATAAACATATTATTTTATCCAATTTTGCCTAAGGAATGAATATTATAAGAACATTCCTCTAATGTAATTATTTTAATATGCATTTTTATATTAGCAACTCTTACTAAACTACAAACCCCTGGAATCCATAGGATGCAGCTGTGGCAGTTAAAGTAAAATCATAGTGCTGAAAGAGCCCCTAATGAAGAAAGAAACAAATAACTTTATAACATTTCTAGTTAGTTGTCCTTTCAAATATTTATTCAGTACCAAAGTAAGATGGAGTAAGATGATGATGATGATGATGATGAATCTTATCCTTTTGTCCTTTCTCCAGACATACATTTATAACCTGAATTGGTTTGGCTGCAACATAATTTCTCAAAATTATTTCAACATAATTAAAAAAAAAAAACACTTGGGAGAGGGTGTCTGTTGCTGAGGGCTGGGGCTTCTGTGAGTTGCATCTGTGAATCACTAGGGGGTGGAGCTAGCTGCCTAGCTCTATATAACTCCTCCCAGAAGCTTTCCTGGCCAGTCCCTGCCTAGAGATGTGAGGAACTTCACCTGCTCCGGGTGCAAGATGGTAACCCTTCTGGAAGAAAAAGTCCACTAGCTGGAGGCCTGGGTAGCTATATTAGGGAGCAAGAAGTTTTCCTGGACAGAATGGAATGAATGGTCTTGGACGGGGACCACACAGAGGAAGTTGTTGGGGAGGAGGTCACTACACACAAACAGGAGGTAGACAGCTGGAGGAATGTCACACACAGAAGTAGGGAAACCAGGGATCGTTCTGGAGTTTACAGCTACAGAATTGATTTGAAGCCCTCTCCCTTATCAAGGATGAAGAGGAAGAGCAGCAGGGACAGTCCTCAGGGACAGTGCAGGGGACCCCGAGAGTACCACTGCTAAGCCTCAGAGGAGACATGTGGTGGTGATGGATACGCCTTGTTCAGGGGTACATAAAAAATAGTTTGTGGGCCTGACAAGATGTCTCAGGGGGTATGTTGTATTCCTGGGGTAAAAATCTGTGATGTGAAAGTGAGGCTGACAAGACTTGTCAAATCTACTGGCTATTACCCCTTCTTCATGGGAGGATGATACTGGGAACCAATGATATTGCAAGGCATAGCCTGGGAACCAATGATACTGCAAGGCATAGCCTTCAGAATATGAAAAGGGATTATGAAGCTTTGGGTAGGAAGCTGAAAGAGCTGGATGCACAGGATGTTATCTTATCTCTTCTCCCAGTTGAAGAGCATGGTCCAGGGACTTCCGGTGCAGAGAGGTTTGGAGGAGGACGAGGGTACGAATAGCTCGCGACCCTAACTCCAGGTTTGCTGGCATTTGGGGGGGAACGGGACCACTATTTTACCCGTCCCTAGTCCCTCTGTGTAGAGGGACTACCCTTCGGCTCATGGAAAGAAAATAAAACAATTAGAAAACAAGAAACTACCTAAACTCCACGGTTACTACCCCAGCTGCCGTGGCGTCTCAGCCCTTGGCGGGTTAGAATCAGCGGAGAAAAGAGACCGAACCCAGCCGCACCTCAGTGTCCTGCGATGCTAAACAAACCCTGCACATAATTAATTATTAAAGAAGAAAAGATACAATACTATAAAGAACATCATTTGAGTGACTATCTACTTGCACTGTTATGTTGGATATTGGAAGCAAGATACGGTCGGGGAGATGCCCTGGCTCCCAAGGTGTGGGAGGAGACCCGTCCGTAGACTACTGCTGGAAATAGAAGAATCAGAGTTCGCTGAGGAGGGAAGCTTAACCATAGAGGCTTAATCATAGAGGTTACAGAAGCGACTGCGCTTGTATGGAGAAGACTGTTGACTAGAGAGGTGACAGTCAGAGCAACATCATGGACATTGGCGACAGGAAATGAGATAAGCGGAAGAATATAAATACATAGAGCTACTAAATTAGAGAAACAACAGAACAAAACTGAATACGTAAATTGGATATTGCATGTTGCCTTAAAGGGTGATCAACGCAGATTAAGAACAGCTGGATAAGAAAGTTGAATCGAAGATAAACTATGGAAGCAGATAAAAGCAGAAACGCTGTGGAAAAAGAGTCTGTACGTAAGAGAAGCTGAAAGAAAGAGAAGTTTAAATTTGGAGGTGAAAGAGAAGAATTGACTATAGAGGTATTGGGACATATTAAATGGTGTATAATGAAGTATTGAACTTTATTGCAAGTTTACTGAAACAGTATTGAGACTTTTACTTTCATGAAAATTTGAATGACTTTGGAAGGGGAACTGGGAAAGGAAAAATATAAATAAAGAAGGAAAAAGACAAAATATATAAATGCTGGATTACTACTCAGAGGAATAAAAATACAATGAAAGTAAAGAAGTCTTGAACCTTAATCAGAACTGAAAGAGAAAATATAAGAACTTTGAAAGATTGATATTATTGAATTCTTAGTTTGGGGAAAAAGAAAAAAGAAAAAGAAAGAGAAAGAACTGTTTACATTTATTAATACCATTTTTTAAGCCAATAGAATTTCTTAGGACAATAGAAGAAGACTTGGAGATTAATTAAGAACTATATTACATATTGGTATATGGACACAAGAGAATCAGTACGAAGAAGAGAAAAAGTAAGATTAGTATAATAAGTGATAAGATAACGAATATTTAATAAGTGAACTAATAAAATTTTACATTGTAAAAATCTGGGTAAAAAAGTAAAAATACTGATATATTATCTTTGGAAAATATAGGAATAATATATATTCAATTAGCTATAATACTTATGTGCATACAAGGATATAGAATTATATAAGTGTGTATAGAGATATAGAACTTATATTGAATTATATGAAGATATTTGTTTGATTATTCATTTGCTTATATATCTTGGAAAGTAATTTGATAAAACATTGTGTTTACAAATTATAAATTCACTGGAGATAAGCTTTTTTCTTTTCCTTTTTAATGAGAAAAGAATAAGACAAATGAAAAGATTAAAATGGCGTGAAATTATATATATATGGTAAAAATATTGAATAAGAAATTTATTAATAATAGAATATCTTTGCTTAGTAAAACTTTGTACTTTTGATAGATGAATAGGATGAATGGAAAGACTAAAATGGTGTAAAATAAAGAAATATAGTAAAAATATTAATATAAGGAGAAAAAAGTAACAATTTAGAAATAATAGAAATAATACCATTACAGTCAGAAAAATAAGAATAAGAATAGCTAATATTTATTGAACTTCCGATTGTTTTCATGTTTAATAACTCTTTAATATTTAATCATACTTAAACGGTATATACGTAGGAAAAACTGGAGAAAATGTCTACCACCAAGAAAGGTTCTTTACAAACGCAAATTCAAACTCAATTTTCAACACAACGCCGAGGCTCCTCAGATGACTCAATAAAAGTCACAGATCCGAATATGTTAATATTAGAAGAAATACGAAGAATACGACAGGAAATGAAAGAAATGAGAAATGAAATGAAGGAGGATTTGAAAGAGGCCTGTCAAGAACTAAGAGAAGAGATTAAAGATAGTAAACTAGAATTAAAAAAAGACCTAGATGATCTGAGTAAGAAAGTAGTAAAAATAACAACGGATATGAATAAGACACAAAAAGAAGTAGAAAAAATTAAAGACAGAACTCAACAACTAGAAAAAACTACAAAAGAAATAAGATATGAATTAAACCAACAAAAATACAGAGGTTGGTCAAACGAACTACGATATAGAGATAGATGCATTAAAATCAGAGGCGTCGCGGAAAAGAAAAATGAGGACCTAATAGAAAGGATTTTAACACCAATGGCTCAATTCTTGGAATGCAATCTGGAACAATTATTACTGGACTTGGATAAAATTTTCAGAATAAGCTCGCCCCTTGCAAAAGAAAGAAAAATTCCACGAGATATAGTCGTAAGCTTCATTAGAACATCAACACGTGATCGCATAATCAGGAAGAATTACGAGAATAAATTTATAATAGAAGACATTGAAGTAAAAATTTTCAAGGATATTCCACTTCAATTGATGTTAGAACGTCAAAAATATAAGTTCCTATCTCAATTACTACAGGAATTAAAAATTGAATATAGATGGGAAAGAATTGAAGGTTTATCTGTTGTATATAAACAGAAAAGATACAAAATAGATAATATAGATAAGGCCAAAGAAATGGAGAAAATACTTCTTAAAGATAAAAAAGACAAGGATAGAGAATCAGATGAAGAAAACTCAGAAAGAATGTACAGAAGAAAAGAATAGAGAGCCAGAAAGAATTATGAAGAAGAAAATAATTCAGAAAATAAAGGTCAAGAAAAAAGGAAAAAATGAATCTCCAAATAAAGCAGAATTGCAAAAGAAAAAAGATGAACAAGAAGAACTAGATCTGGGGACCTTTATGTAAATGAACAGAGGGGGAAAAAGCTGTATAAAATATGATTTTCTCTTCTCTTTATTTGCTTTATTAAAATACTTGTACTATATTGTCTATATAAAAGGATTTATCCCATTTGAATATTTTAAGTTGATTTCTTATTAAAATAAAGGAAACCAAATCTAGGGGTGGAAGGGGTGGAACAAAAACAAAAACAAAAATAAAAACAATATTATTAATAATTTTGGATACAAAAAAGAAATAAATATAGGAGTGGAAAATATTAAAATGACAGTGAATCTAATTTCATGGAATGTAAAAGGTATAAATAACAAATATTTCTCAATCTTCCAACGATTAGAGAAATTGAATGGAGATATTATATGTATTCAAGAAGTTAAAATTTAAAAAATGAAGCAAAGTATCTGAAATACCCGAAATTTGGAGAATGTTATTATTCATTAACAGAAAAGAAAAAAAAGGAGTTGTAATCTATGTGAAGCAGAAATACAATGCAAAGCAAATATTTCAGGACAAAGATGGATCAGTATTAGCATTAGAAATAAAACTGAAAGAACAAACGTGCTTAATTGTGGGAATATATGCACCACATGAGAATAAAGAAAATTTCTTTGAAAAGATCAATAAAGAAATAAGAAACACCGAATACAACAACATAATACTTCTTGGAGACTTTAATGGCGTGATACAACCTGAATTGGATAGATTCATGAAATCGAAAAACATAAGAAAAAATCAAGGAAAACTCCCTAAGGCCTTCTTTAAATTGCAATCCGAAAAAGAATTAATTGATGTCTGGAGATACAAATACAATTCAGCTAAGGAATATACATTCTATTCAACAGTTCATAATTCATTCTCCAGAATAGATTTATTTCTAGTTTCCAAACCCTTATTACCATTCATTCAATCTATGAATATAGAGCCAATGGATTTTTCGGATCACAACTTGATAACGTTAAAGGTCAAAGACAGAAAAAAGAAAATATCTTGGAAAATGTCTGAAAACTTACTCAATGAAGAAAAAATTGTAAAGAGAATAAAACACGAATTAAAATGCTACTTGAAAGAAAATACTAACCAAGACACTTCAAACGTAACATTATGGGAAGCAAGCAAAGTAGTAATAAGAGGAACCATAATGAAAATACAAGCTGAAAACAAAAAAATAGAAAATAAGGAAAAAGAAGAACTACAAGAAAAATTAAGTCAGAAGGAAAAAGAATGGAAACGCACAGGAGATAAAATAAAAAAAATAGAAGTACAAATTCTACAGCAAAAAGTGAAATTATTGACAATTAAAGAATTACATAAGAAAATTCAAAAGATAAGACAAAAAGAATTCGAATTTGGGAATAAGCCTGGAAAATTATTGGCCCATAAACTTAGAAAAGAAAAAGAAAAAAAATTGATAACTGAGATAACAAAAAAGGGACAACGGATTACAGATCAAGATGAAATTAAAGAAGAATTTGAAAATTTTTATGAACAATTATATATATATAAAAAAAAACAACTACAGAAGAAGAGGAGTCTATTGACCAATTTTTACAAAAACAGAAAATACTTTCATTAAATTCAATGCAAAAAGAGAGGCTGAATAGAAAAATAACAACAGAAGAAATATCTAAAGCAATAAAACAATTAAAGATAGGAAAAAGCACCAGGTCCAGATGGCTTCCCGGCTGCTTATTACAAAAAAATGGAAGAAATTTTAATAACACCATTGGCAAATCTACTAAATAATACACATAAGGAAGGAATACCTAAGACATGGAAAGAAGCATACATAACTGTAATACCAGAAGAAGGTAAAGATTTTAAAAATATCAAAAATTATCGACCTATTTCATTAATTAACACCGACTATAAAATCTTTACTACTATAATTGCAGAAAGATTAAAACAAATTTTAATAGAAATAATTCACGGAGACCAAAATGGATTTCTACCAGGTCGCCAAATTAAGAACAATATAAGAACAGTGATTGACATTTTAGAACATTGTGAATACAATAGTAATAAAAAGCTTGCTTTAGTGCTGGTGGACGCAGAAAAAGCTTTCGACAGAGTGAACTGGAAATTTCTAACCAGAGTATTGGAAAGGATGAATATGGGGGATAAATTTAACTTGTGGATTAATACAATCTATAAAGAACAAAAAGCACAAATACTTGTCAATGAGGAAAAGACTAAACATATCAATATTGAAAGAGGAACTAGGCAAGGGTACCCAATGTCCCCTCTTCTCTTCATATTAACATTAGAAATTCTTACAAACATGATTCGAGGAAATAATAATATAAAAGGAGTTAAAATAAATAGATCACAGTTCAAAGTTAAAGCATACGCGGACGATCTAATATGCTTTCTAGAAGAGCCAAAGGAAAGCTTAAATTATTTAATCCAAACAATAAAAGAATATGGCAAACATGCGGGGTTTAAAGTTAATGAAGACAAGACCATTATATTAACAAAAAATATGAGTCATACTGAAGAACAAGAATTGGAAACAATATCCGGATTTAAAGTCCAAAAAAAAAAGCAAAATATTTAGGTATTATACTGACTAAAAAGAATATTGATTTATTTAAAAATAATTATGAAAAAACATTAGATTTTAAATTAATTTAGAAAAATGGACTAAATTGAATTTATCACTATATGGAAAGGCTGCCATTATAAAAATGAATATTCTTCTGAAATTTTTGTTTCTATTTCAGAATTTACCGATAATTACAAAAGAAAATTGTTTTAATATATGGCAAAAAGAATTATCTAAATTCCTCTGGGGAGGGAAAAGACCCAGAACCAGGTGGAAAATATTAACAGAAGATAAAAATAAGGGAGGAATGGCATTACCAAATCTGAAAATATACTACTACGCGTGTGCTATGACCCGGATAGAAGATTGGATTGTATTAAAAAATGACAATTTATTAAGATTAGAAAGCAGTAATATGAGATTCGGATTTCACGCCTATTTATGGTACAATAAAAAAACAATTAATAAAGGATTTGACCTCCACGTAATAAGAAGGGCATTATTACAAATATGGGATAAAATTAAAAAACAATTTTATTGCAGGATCCCCATGTGGGTATCCACTCAAGAAGCTTTTCATTTCAGAACAAGATATGAAAATGAAGAATGGATCCAATACAAAAGTATATTAGAAACAGAAATAAAAGATACATATAAATTAATGACAATAGAAAAAGTACAAAATAAAAATGTTAGAATCAATTGGTTCCTATATAATCAATTAAAATCAAAATTCAAAGAAGATTTAAGAGTATTGGGATTTGAAAAAAAAATGGAATGAAATAGATAAAATCATATTCAGAGAACAAAATAAACATATAACAAAATACTACAAACTTCTGAAAGAAAGAGATTTAGAAAAGGAAACTATCAAAAATGTTATGATTAAATGGGCCCAAGATATTGGAGAACAAATAGAATTGGAATCTTGGGAAGAATCTTGGAAAAATACTAACAAATTTACACTGTGTCAAAATCTAAAAGAAAATTACCTTAAAATGTACTATCAGTGGTATCTAGCACCTGCCAAAATAAACAAAATCTATAAAACAGGGAATTCAAAATGTTGGAAATGTCAACACCCAGAGGCAGATTTCATCCATATGTGGTGGAAATGCCGAGAAGCAAAAAAATACTGGACAGAAATAGCAGAAGCAATAGGGCAAATGTTTGAGATTAAAATAAAACTTGACCCTAAACTATTCTTATTAAATATAACAACAAATGTTAACAAAATATTGAAAAGGAAGACACAAATTAAAAAAACTTATATATGATCACGATGGCAAGGATAACATACGTGCAAAACTGGAAACAAGATTCAATTCCACGAAAAGAAGACTGGTTTTATAAATTATTAGAAGCAGCCGCTCTTGATAAACTCACAGCAACCTTAAATCACAGAGATATAGATGAAGAATGGAAAGAACTGGAGATCCTAAGGGAAATAAATGGATGGAAAACACTTTAACCACCTATATAATTCAAATGTGGGGGAGAAGCAAAAACAAAAAATAAAGTGTTAAAAGAAAACTTAAAAAGTGATAGTTAACTCATGAAAGGAAGTCAGACAATGATTGAAGATTTTGGAAACTGTTATATTAAAAATTATAAGAAGAAATAAAGCAAGATACAATAATAAAGCAACAATTGATTTTAGAAATGAATGTAGGATGATTGATAATGTTAAGTTAATGTATGTTTAGTTAGGATTTATGTTGTCCTTGTGTTTTTGTCTTGTTTTGTTTAATGTTCTTTTTTCTGTATATAAATTGTTTATGAATGAATGTATAGATGAATGTAAATTTATGTGTATATGTTTAAAGATTTAATAAAATTTATTTAAAAAAAAAAAAAGAGCACGGTCCAGGAAGAGAGAGGAAAATAGCAGATGTGAATAACTGGCTTCGTGGATGGTGCCATCAAGAACAATTTGGATTCTTGGCTGTTTGATGAGGGAGGATTTCTGGCAAGAGATGGGTTGCATCTCACACCAGTTGGCAGAAGCATTTTTGCCAATAGTCTCAAACATTTCATCAAGAGGGCTTTAAACTGAGTCATGTAGGGGAGGGAGACAGTATCTTGGAAGGTATCTTGGAAGGAACAAGTATATCGTGGACTGGATATAATAGTCAAAGTATTATAGAGGGAACAAGGCAAATGTTGCAAGTGGGGAGGACCCATGGTGTTAAATGTCTCTACGCTAATGCAAGAGCATGCGAAATAAACAAGATGAACTTTAACTCCTAGCACAACAAAGCAAATACGATATAATAGGCATCACTGAAACCTGGTGGGATGAGTCTCATGATTAGGATGTAGGAATAGAGGGGTATAACCCTTTTAAGAGTAATAAGCCAAACAGGAAATGAGAAGGAATAGCATTATATGTCAGGGATGTTTACACCTGTGAAGAGATCTAGGACTTAAATCCTAGAAATCAGGTGGAGAGCATCTGGACAAAAATTAAAGGGGGAAAGAAACAACAGGGATGTTATTTTGGGAGTCTACTACAGACCCCCAAGTCAGACTGAGGAATTGTATGATGCCTTTCTAAAACAGATGACCACACACTAAGAAAGGACAGATGTAGTAGTGATAGGTGACTTCAACTATCCTGATATTTGCTGGAAGTCAAACTCAGCCAATATTTTAAGGCAGGGGTAGGCAACCTTTTTGAGCCGGGGGCTGGGTTGCTGTCCCTCAGACAATTGGGGGGCCAAAGCACCATAAATAAATAAATAAATAAATAAATAAACAATTTTTTTAAAAAAAAATGCATGCACACTCTCTCGGCCCCAGAAAAGCCATGGCAAAACCCCTGTGGAGATTTTGCCAAGAAAACCCCAAGAACAAGTAATAACAACAATAATCAATATCATCATGGTGGGCAGCCACGGGGGGACAGCGGGGGGTGACGGCGGCGGCAGCAGCAGGACTGGCCTGGGGCCAGTCCAAAGGCCTCAGGGGGGCTTATCTGGCCTCCGGGCCTTAGGTTGCCTACCCCTGCTTTAAGGTCTAGAAAATTTCTCACTTGCCTCAAAGACAATTTCATTGTCCAAAAGGTGGAAGAGGCAACAAGGGGATCAGCTATTTTAGATCTGATCCTTACCAACAGGGATGACCTGATAAATGGGGTGCAAGCAGTGGGATCCTTAGGTGGGAGTGATCATGTTCACCTGGAGTTTCTTATATAGTGGAAAGGAGAAGCTAGGCATAGTCAGACGCTCATTCTAGACTTTAGGAGAGCTGATTTCAATAAACTTAGGGAAACACTGGGAGTGATCCCATGGTCAGGAATACTAAAGGAGAAGGGAGTTCACGGTGGATAGGAGTTTCTCAAAAGGGAAATACTGAAAGCACAATCTCAAACTGTTCCAATGAGAAGGAAAAATGGGAGGTGTTTCAAGAAGCCAGTTTGGATGTCAAAAGAACTTTCAACTGAACTTAGGGCCGATGCAGACAGCCCCGGGGAGTGGAGGATCAGAGCCGCAGCAACCCCACAACACGACCCAAATCCTTCCTTTTGCCGCCCCTAAAAGAGCAGCAAAATGCTGCTCCTTTTAGGGGTGGCAAAGGCCGCCCTAAGAGCTGGTGCTACGCCTGTTCTGCACTTTTTCGGCACAGCGTGTCCTGATGCCATGCGCTGCGTGTATGGCCGTAAGATGTTAGGATGGTGTTGGGGTGGGGTTGGGGCAGCCACCATGCAGCTGCCCCACCCCAACTCTACCCCCAGGCCAGCCCTTTGGGCCGGCCTGCAACGGCCCTAAGTTTTAAATGGGAAATGTATAAGAAATGGAAAACGGGCAAAATCACGAAAGAGGAATTCAAACAAGTAGCTCGCACATGTAGGGGTAAAGTCAGGAAAGCCAAAGCATAGAACAAGCTCAGGATTGCTAGAGGAGTAAGAACACCACAAAAGGGCTTTTTTTTTTTTTTCATGTCTTTAGCAAAAGAAAGAAGGAAATGGTAGAGCCACTGCACAGAGAAGATGGAGAAATTCTATCAGAACTACTCAACACCTTCTTTGCCTCAGTATTCTCACGAAAGGGTGCTCAACCTGAGGAAAATGGAGCACAGGACACAATAGGGGAAATGCAGCACAGAATAAGTAAAGAGGTAGTACAGGAATACCTGTTTAACCTAAATGAATTTAAGTCTCCAGGACCAGATGAACTACATCCAAGGATATATAAAAAACTGGCAAATGTAATCTCAGAGTCACTGGCAATAATCTTTGAGAACTCCTGGAGAACCAAAGAAGTCCCAGCAGACTGGAGGAGAGAAAACAATGGGGGGTTGCAGACTGCCAGAAACAGTGCAAATTGAGTCCACTTTTAGGGTTAGGGTTAGGGAATCATGGGAACTTTTATTTTATTGTGGCACCAGAGCTCTCTGACAGAGAAGGCTCAATGTCTGAGGGGGAAAAATCAATTCCCATGATTCTCTAGCACTAACCCTAACCCTTAAAGTGGATTCAATTTGCACTATTTCTGGCAGTCTGCAACCCCCCATTGTCTCCATCTTCAAAAAGGGGGAAAAAGAGGATCCAAACAACTATCATCCAGTTAGTCTGACATCAATACCAGGAAAGATTCTAGAACAGTTCATTAAACAGAGAGTCTGTGAACATTTAGAAGGGAATGCCATAATCACTAAAGGTCAACATGGGTTTCTGAAAAACAACTCATGCCAGACTAATCTGATCTCTTTTTTTGATAAAATTACCAGCTTGCTAGATGAAGGGAATGCAGTACACATAGCATATATTGATTTCAGTAAGGCTTTTGACAAGGCCCTACATGATATTCTTGCAAACAAGATACTAAAATGAGGGTTAGACAATACAACTGTTAGGTGGATTAGTCATTGGTTGACTGACTGAACCCTAAGGCTTTTCTTCATCCTGGAGAGAAGTGACCAGTGGGTTGCCACAAGGTTTTGTCCTGGACCCAGTGCTATTCAACATCTTTATCAATG
Organism: Phrynosoma blainvillii; assembly: GCA_026167975.1. Lineage (NCBI taxonomy): Eukaryota > Metazoa > Chordata > Lepidosauria > Squamata > Phrynosomatidae > Phrynosoma > Phrynosoma blainvillii. Next base: position 279,097,570 of record JANUYF010000002.1, on the reverse strand, counting down.
ACTTGGATGAAAGAATAGGGGACATGCTTCTCAAATTTCCAGATGACACCAAATTAGGAGGAATAGCTAATACCCCAGAGGACTTGATAAAAATTCAAATTGACCTTCTAATGGTATGTGTGTTCATTTGTTAGATCTAGGTTTTAGAATGACTGAATGTACCAGTGTTTCCTCTCATTAGCTAACTGTGGGCCTTTACAGACTGCCAGAAATAATGCAGCTTGAGACCACTTTAACTGCCTTGGTCCAATGCTAGGGAATCATGGGAACTGTAGTTTTTTCTGAGACATTGAGCCTTCTCGGTCAAAGAGCTCTGATGCCACAATAACTAGAGTTCCCATGATTCCCTAGCACTGAGCCAGGGCATTATTTCTGGCAATCTGTAAAGCCCTGTGCAAAGCACTGCAGAAGTCAGTTATCTCTCTTGTCTGAAATCTCCTTCATCTTCAGTAAAATTATTTACAACAGAATTGGTTCAGCTTTTGGTCTTTCGTATCAACTCTTTCCAAATGTCTACAGTGACTAGTTAAACAAGGAATGTTTCTTCCATTCCTTTCTAATGACACTAATGTCCCTTTGTATATGTCAGGCTCCAGGACACCTGAAGATGGATGGAAATCTAAAGGAACAGTGTCTGAAGTAAATATAAGATTCAGAGTCCCCTCCCTGAGGTAAATGAAACTGTAATACAGGGGTAGGCAACCTAAGGCCCGGGGGCCGGATGAGCCCCCCCAAGGCCTTTGGACCGGCCCCAGGCTGGTTCTGCTGCTGCCGCCGCTGCCTCTCATGATGATATTGATTATTGTTGTTATTACTGGTTCTTGGGGTTTTCTTGGCAAAATCTCCACAGGGGTTTTGCGTGGCTTTTCTGGGGCTGAGAGAGTGTGCATGCATATTTTTTATTTTAATTTTTAATTTTAATTTTAATTTTAATTTATTTAAAGCAAAGCAAAGCAGCTTCATTTATATACCGCTTCATACCATGCTATGGGGTGTCTAAGCGGTTTACAACTGTGAGCTGATTGCCCCCCAACAGCTGGGTACTCATTTTAGCAACCTCAGAAGGATGCAGGCCTGAGTCAAGCCTCAGCCCTGGCTGGTATTGAACTCGCAACCTTGTGGTTTATGAGTGAGTGGCTGCAGTACAGGTATTTAACCACTGCGCCACCAGGGCTGATTTATTTATTTATTTATTTATTTATTGTGCTTTGGCCTTCCAATTGTCTGAGGAACAGCAACCCGGGCCCCGGCTCAAAAAAGTTGCCTACCCCTGCTGTAATATATGCCAGTTGGAGGTGGTGCTCTTTGTGAACTTTACTTTCTATACATCTGACCATCATAATGGAATGCTGACAAAATGTGATTCATAAAAATAAGGAGTGTGCAAAGAACTCTGTTGTTCTTTATTAATGGCAATATCAATGAAGCTTTCTCACATAAAATAAAAGCCATAACTTTCTTTTTTTCAGTGTTTCCACACCAGGTATTTAAACTTTTTCTGCCAAAGTACTGCTTTTGAGCCATGAAGGAATATATACACAATGCCAAAGCACTATTCTTGAGCCATGAAGGAATATATACATAATGCTGTAGCCCAATCTTTGAGTGTCATCTTTAGCTGGTGCCGGCATTTTGCACTTCTTGAACATAAGAAGGCTTCCAGCCTTATTCCCCTTGCACTGGAAACCAGATAAAATGAAGTCCTTTTTCATATGGCACATAGTAAAGCTGTGGAACTCACAGACACAAGAGGTAGTGATGGCTGCCAGCTTGGATGGCTTTAAAAGGGGATTGAATCAATTTATGGAGATCAAGGTCATCAATTGCTACTACTGCGTATGGATCTGTCATGGCGAGGAATATGGTTAAGTAGTGATATGGTGAAATAGAAATAATTTGATATGGTGAAATAGTGATACAATTAACTAAAGGGAAGTGTGAAGAGAGGGAGCAAAGAATGGAGAGGAATGGGGCTTGGGAATCAAACAGATAATAGGGAGGAATTGTAGTTTTATGACTTGTTTATTTCCTGTGGTAAACTCTGACCACATCATCCTTCCTTGGACAAATGTTATGATCATGGGGAAAGGAAAAGGAGGAGTCTTCAAAGGATCTTTTGATCTGGTTCAAAAACCAGGACCACAGGCTAGAAAAGTGGAGCTGGAAAGGGAATCCTTAAAGACTGGCTGGCTTTGGGAATAATTCAGATTTGACACTACCACATCTGTGGCATATCTCTGTCTGAAGAATCCAAAATAAAGCTATAGTCTTTTGATCACTACAATGCTGTCCTAGTTCTTGAGGTCTGCATCTGCCATCCCTGACAACTACTCAGGATGTCATGTCTCTGTGTTAGTTACTAAGGTGTATGAGATAGAAAATATAATTGTGCTTAGGCATGCTGGTGGGCTTCCTCCCAGCAACTCATTGCCCACTGCATGGACAGAATGTTAAATTAAATGGGGCATTGGCCTGATACAACATTGAGAAGTCAAACAGAGAGAAAATAGAAAACCAGTGTAAGGTACTGGCATGAAAATCATGCCAGCAGAAATAGAAAAAATTATGTGTTTCCTTCCTCCTCCTCCTATAATTCTGAAAGATTATAGCTAGCAACCCTGATTAGTGTTAACTTGACTGAGAAGCATAGAATGGAATGCAATAAATAGATGATAATGAGCAAAACTGCAAGGCCTAATGGAAGCAGACTAGGTAAGAGACACCAGCACACAGAAAATGCCTGGGGCCATTTGATAGGCCCATCCCACCCCAGGTCACATTTCTGAACTTTTAGTGTCCTGTTGACATTATAGGGCCAAAAGGCACCCTCTTCTCTTTTAGGGTTACTATGCTAACATTATTATGAGATAGCAGTATGTGACCTGCTTCAGAAATATGACCTGCTAATTGGTGACACTGTAGCTGTATAGAGATAGAAGCTTTGTGATTATCGTATAGAAATGCATATATATTGTATGTTTGGATATCTGTTCTTTTCCTTTGTGCCACTCTTTCCAGTCACCAGACCACTGATACCTATTCACTGCAGCAAATAAAACTATAGATTCTCCTCTTTTTAGTGTGTTCTGGTTTATTTGTACCAAGGCTAAAGAACTTTTTGTGGATATCAATATGACTCTTCTTATGTTCCTATTGTCTCATAATTGATCAGAAGATGAAAGCACAGGCATCACAATGTGACTCTGATGGCTCACTGCATTTTGTGTTTATGTCAATCAATATTCAGGCCCTTACTGAATTCTGTGAGAGCATAGAAGAAGCACCATGAAGAATCACTTGTACAGTGCTGCCTGTGTCTGTTAGTAATGGAATTTAATCCAAACTCTGGTCTTATTGCTAGTCCAGAGGAATCCATTGTGACAATGTGTTCATTATTGAACTCTACTACTGAGGGTGCAAGTCAGTATTACAAGGCAATACAGGGTCATTCCTGAAAGCAGGAACTCTACCTCAAGTTCCTTAACTTTCTGCAGACCAGGGCTAGAGAGAGTGCAGCCTGTGGGATGTCTACCACACTATAGCCCCTTTCTTTTTTAAAAAATTGTGCATGTTTAGGTGGTTTTTGCCTAAAAGCTGCAAAGAAAGTCTCCAAACATGTCAAAATGTGCAAGGACACCCATACTCTAACACCTTCAGAATATATGCAACCCTCTAAATACTTCTGTTTTTGTTGAGTCCCCCTCAAAATGGTGACCAGAAGTGATACACCATCACTTTAGGTTGCCTTTTGCATGCAATTCTGAAAAAAATGGAGGCATACCATTCTGGTATATTGGAGGGGTGCAGCCTGTAGAGGGAATGGGAGGTATAACTGGTCCTAGGCCATTGCACAGTCCATTTCTTATGTAGGGGAACTGTCAGTTTCAATTTTATTTCTTACCTTAGAATCACACCTGCCTTCTTGTCTTTGTTTTGGTTCCTATCAGGTTGTGAGGTTTCATTCTTTTCTTCTCATCAGAGAATTTTTATAAATATTTTTGTATGTTATAAAGTAACATTTTTATATGCATTTTAATACATATTTTTAGGGATATACCCTTTTCCCATTTTTAAATACACCTGTTTTTTAAAATGTTTTATTACTTTGACATACACTGCAAACCTTACAAATGTGTGTATTTCAGAAGACAGGTGTGCTTTGTCTTTCCACAAGTCTAAGGATATGTGAAATTGATATGCCATTGTTTTTGAAAATTTCAAACTAAAGAAAAAAGTATTTTCCTTTACTTTCTTTCAATCTATTAGACACACCATTCAATAACTGATTGAATGGGTCTGCCCTAGCTAGGATTAATGAACAGGATGTCCGTCATAGACTGATATTCTCAGTGATCAGTCCAACTCTTCTGTCCATCTCCTTATTATCTCACTTCTACAAAATTGAAACCACCTTGGTCCTTCTCTCTCGTGTTCCAGTTTAGCCTAGCTTAGCTTAGTTTGGCCATGGAGACCTTGGGCAAGTCACATGCTCTCAGCCTTAGATGAAGGCAATGAGACTCTGGACAAACCTTGCCAAGAAAACCCTTGATAGAGTTGGCATAAGTCAAAAATGACTTGAAGGCACACATCAACAACAACATTCAGGGCCGATGGAGATGGCCCGAAAGGGGTGGCACTGAGCTGCCCCAGGGAGTGGCGGATCGGGACTGTGGCAACCTCATACCATGGTCCTGATCATCCTTTTTGCTGCCCCAAAAAGAGCAGTGAAATGCTGCTCTTTTTGGGGGTGGCAAAAGGCCACACTTAGAGTCTCCGCCACGGCTCTTTTGGGCCTTTTTGGTGTAGCATGTGTGCATGCTGCACCAGTAGGGTGCCCTGACGCTGCGTGCTGTGCAAATGGGCATGTGGCACCAGGGCAGAGTCAGGGCAGAGTCTACTCCCAGGCTGGTCCTTTAGGCCAGTCTGCAACCCCCCCCCCCCCACATTTAGTGCCCTTAGAGAGCTTTCCTCTAACAGAGTTCCTATAATAAAACTTTAGTTTGCTTTCCATAGTCATTAGTGTCATTGCTTCTTAATCATAATAGTAAGATATTGCATGCATGCAATCTCTAACAACAGAGACTGTTGGAGGATCACAGAAATGGTTTTGCAGCTATGTGTAGCCTGCAGGCCATACTTTGCCCAGCCCTGCTTTGCAAAAACATCCCTGTGGCTATGGTATGAAATGGGAATGACTGAGTGAAGATGTGAACAGTCTTTATCTAGCACTCCAGCTACTGTTCCACAATGGCTAGACTTATTCTCAATCATATGAGTTTCTGACCATGCACAGATTGGGCAGTTTTGCTTAATCTAAAACACATCTTATACTGAAAATAATAATTATTTGCTGCACTAAAGCAAGACTGTTATCTCACATTATCAGTACACTCCTAAATGTACGAAGTGATAAGTGTCACTCTGCCACCTATCCTGGTATTTTTCACATATCTCTAAGGTTTATAAACATGCATGCTGATTGCATAGTGACATGAACTTATTTTAACAGAACTAACTTTAATTTAGCATTCTTTCCAGGATGAGCCTTGCCTGAATACATGAGTAAATATAGCCATGATAGAAACGGATTTCATTAAAAGCATATTGACAGAGATAGTGACTGCTTGGGGAATTCAATATTTTGCAAAATTCCTGTATGAATAAAATAAAACAATGTTACCTGCATTTTTCAGAGTAATTATGGGGGGAAGCAGACGGTGCAAAGTGCCATCTTCAGGGCAAGGAAGGGGAGGGGCAGCCACACACTGGGCACCCCAACCCCTTCCCGAAGACATCGTCGGAGCGCTGGACCCTCTGCACAGCCGGCGCTCCGAGGATACCTATCCGCCGCAGCACCACACACACTACTGCGGAAGAGGCGCCGAAGGTGCGGCGGCAACCTTTTGCGGCGCACCTTTGTTGATTTGTGGAAGTAGCGCTATTTTAGCAAAGCTGCGCTGTGGGGCCGAGGAATGCGGAATTCTTGGCCCCGATCCACAGCTTCCTGGGGCGGCCCCGTGCCGCCCGTCTGCTTCCACCCTGTGTCAGATGGAATTTAAGCTACCTGCCAGAGTTAACACTTTACCAAATATCATGATGTGGCACTCGGGAATTTAAATATATCAGACTATGCATCTAAATTAATTATGTATTTTGTCTTTATTTATTAATATAATCATGGTTAAAAACATTTAAAAGTCACACAGGTGATAAATAATCTGTTCACCCTACACTAGTGTTTTACTTTTGTGTATAGGATACTAAATTCAGTGTTAATTCTGCCTATAATAGGCCCGCTGAAAGCAATGGACTGAAGTTAGTTATGAGCAACAAGTCTGATACAGAGCAACTACTAGAGTTAATGCAAGGATGGATCAGATGTAACAGTTAAAACTTGTGGAGCTTGGTAAATTCTTTGGAATACAGATATTAAGCATAAATGACAATTGTGTGCATGTTTGTGCCCGTCAGCTCCATAAGTGGATCTGTCATGAAATATGAAGGGATATGGTGATATAGAAATATTTTGACATGGGGAAATAGAAGGATAATGAAATAGTGATATAGAGAAATGAAGAGGAATTAAAAGGGAAAGTTGTAAGCTGAAACGCAAACTGGGGAACAGATAGGACTATAGGCAGGGCAATTGGTAACTTTATGACCCTGTTTACTTCCTAAGACAAGACTTTGATGACCAAATGGTCAACACCTTCCTTCCTTGGTTAGATAGATTGATATGGTTGATGGGGAAAAGAGGAGAGTTTAAAGAGCCTTTTGATGTGCTCCAAAGTGTGCTAGCTGCAGGCTGAGGAAGGAAGAGTTGGAAGGGGGAAAATCCTTAAAGAGTGAATCATTTTGGGAAAAACTCAGATCTAATAGTACCATGTCTGTGGCACATCTCTGTCTAAAGAATCCAGAATAAAGCTGTAGTATTTCTATCACTATCATGCTGTCCTGGTTCTTGAAGTCTGGATCCGCTAAACATGACATTGCCTTGAAGTCCCTTGTTGGCTTAAGGTAACATGATGAATTTCATCAGATTTTCTTAGGCAACAGGTGCTCAGAGGTGTTTACCATTGCTTTCTTTTGAAATATAGCGTACAGCATCAGATATTCCTTGGTGGCTCCCCATCTAAATATTAATTGGATTGATTGGAATGGACTGGTTGTTTTAATAAGTACTGGTCTTATTTGTTCTTTAAAATTGATATGGTTTTAAATAGTATGTACACTTTTAATTGATGTTATGTTTTTAACCAATATTATGTGTTGTTACCTTGATCTATGGGAAGAGTCAGGCAAGAAATAATAATTAATAATAATAATAATAATAATAATAATAATAATGCCACCACCATAACCAGGCCTGAACATGCTTAGTTTACAAGATCAGATAGGATCTGGTACTGTTAGGGTATTTCGGCAAAATGAAGATTAGGGTATCCTAAAAATAATAAAACCAATTTAACTGAAGAATTCTTACACAGCACTGATTTTATTTGGCAATAAGTGCTCTTGAAGAGAGAAGTACACTAATTCTGCTTCCATCTTCCCATGTCTATCAATTTCCTCACATAGAGAAGTAAGAGCCTCAATAAAACAGCTTCCCCTAAATTTAGTACTATCTACAAAAAGGAACCAACCTCCCCACCACCACCACTGCATAAACAAGTAATATTCTTCAGTCCATTGGAGGCTCTCCTATTCAGACTCACTGTTCTCCATTTAAGGAGAGCAACAGCATTGGGGTGGGAGGCTGAGTGGTCTAGCTCACTCTCTTTTTCCCATGTTGATTCAACATGCTTAGACAACAACTGCAGAGGGAGTTGTTTATCTGTAATCAAGAGAATTAGCTATTTCTGATTTTCTGGGAAGTTTATTTTTGGAGCCCATCTGTGATGAGTTTGGCAGCAACTGCCTTTCTATGGCTCAGATAATTCTGAGGGAGAGAGACATTTATAATAACCTTTTAAAGGAGATGATGCCAATATGGTTAGAGGTAACCAGTATTATAAATAACAATCAAATCAACAAAAGATTATTCTGGATATTGCATTTGGAACAAGTGATTTCTTAATTTTAATATTAGCAATGGTATGTGGCCGACATAAAAAAATTAGATTAATGGCCTCGAATGAAAACAGAATTTCCAACCTGTGCAATCTCTTTTTCCTATCAAAAATAATATCTATCAACAATGTACTCCACTCTGTGGTGATCTAATTAGGATGCTAACTGATGTAGCATTCTGACAAAGCCAACAGTGAGAATGAAGATTTAGCTGAATGGACAAATTAGCTTTGAATTTTCCTGCAGTCATAAAAGCTTTTATTGTAATTTTCTCTTTCTGCTTCTGGCATATTTGCATTTTGCTTAACAATTTATCGCCAGTCATTTGTCAGATATTATCAATCTTTTGTTAATAAGTTAAGACAGCTCCCATTAAGTCTTCTTAATATGTGGGTGGGCTCATTGTCTTAAATAGACTTCCTTAGGCTCTGGCTGTGTAGAAAACCCATTCCCTGCTGCTTCTACTAGCAAGAGGTCAGAAATTAAGGATTGGCATAAATCTCACATGTGTGGAACATTAATGCAAGAGCTTTGGTTTAACATCCTGACCTCTCAGTCTCTGAGCTGCAGAAATTACCTAAGCACTGTATTGTACCATAAAGAGTACAAGGACAAAATTAAGAAAGTAATCATCAGAGGGCATTCATACAGCAGAAAGGCATCTCCCATTATCTGATATGTTCAGGCTCAATCTGATCACATATTGTCACACTCCACTATTATAGTGCTATTATTTCACTTTATCTCTATGGCTGCTTTCTGTGGAATCCTGGGCTTTGCAGTTTAGGGAAGGGCATTCACAAAACTACAAATCCCTGAACTTCACATAGCTGTTAAAGTGGGATAATAGTGCTATAATAGTGTAGTGTGATATTGATAATACCATACATTCACGGCTAGTCCAACACATAATGCTGTCTGAGTCAAAGGACAAGATGTCTCAGAATTTGCAAGAACTGGCAATCCAACCAGTGAACACAAGGGCAACAGATCACAGGGCACAAGGCGTGAACTCAGTGGGCCTAGTTTCTGAACAGACATGTGTAGGATTGTGCTGTATGCCTCTAATCATTCCACTACAGCATTTCTAAAGCCCTGCATGCATACTATGACATTCTGTTAAGTCCTCCTCACTGGAGATAAAGTCTCTTTGCCTCATAAGAAGGTCTGCACTGTAATTTTATTTTCAAAGATTTCTTCTATCTGTGTAATGTGAAAATACGTAGATAGGAATGCTTCAATTATTGCCTGTGTGCTTCTCTGGATATTTGATTATTCATCCCTTACTCTTCTAGTTCACAGGTGGAAAACTATGGCACCTACTTGGAAGGCTAGTTTGCCACAACTCCTTTTCCTTCCAATCTTGTATAGCAAGGCCAAACCACAGACAAATTCCCTCAGTAAGTCCCAGAGTGAAGATTTCAAAATTTATTCTCACAGTTTTCTGTCACCCTTATTGGTGGAGCAAAGAACAACTTTAGCATAATTTACTTATACTAACTTGTCTTTAGCATAATTTACTTATACTAACTATCTTAGAGACCGCCTCTCCCCGTATGACCCCCCCCCCCGCTCCCTTCAGTCCTCTGGGAGGAACCTGTTACAGCCAATAAAAACTAGGCTGGCGCAGACCTCTCAGAGGACCTTCTCTGCGACCGCTTCCAGACTGTGGAATGGCCTGCCGGACGAGATCCGTCTTATTACTACGCTTACTGCCTTCAAAAAGGCAGTAAAGACGGATCTCTTCTGGCGGGCTTTCCCGGAATAGCATCTGCTTAGGGAGATATGACTTCAGTTATTATCATTGTAATGTTCCCATTGTGGTGTGTTTTTATGTTTTTGTTTTTAATGGATAGTGTGTATTTTAATCTTTTCTAGTTTAATTCTGTTTTAAGGGGATTGGGAGGGCAGGGTTAGGGGATGTGGGAATGTTTTAACTTGTTGTTTATTTTAATGCTGTAACCCGCCTCAATTGTTCTGTAGAGGGGTGGGCTATAAATAAAAAATTATTATAATAATAATAATTATTATAATCTATTCTAGGTTGGGGAAAATATGCTCCTGTGCAGATGTTCGTAGATTGAAATTCCCATCAGCCCTATCCAGTATCATCAGTAGTGAGGGATGTCCAACACCTTCTAAAAATAGCTAGTGGCCTGCCCCAAATGTACCCTAAAATGCAACAGCTGAACATGGAGATATTTTTATCTTGATAAAGAAGATAATTTTTGCTTTTGTTTTGCTGGCATATTCACCAGAGACTCAAGGAGAGTCAGTATTACTTGTTCAGCATGGAAATCTGCTGTTGGTTAAAGATGTCACTGCTTCCAGTCCTTTGAGATTTGGAAAGTTCTCTGCAGCTGAATATGACCCCATGGGTCTGCAGTTAACGTTATGCATTCCTTACAGTCCTACTGCATAGCGCCCCAGGGTGATATACCTGCCATTGTGTTAGTATTCTGAGTGTTAATATCCTAGAAAAATTGATGTGATCAGAAATGACAATTTGTGGCAACACAACCATCTGTAACAGGTCCCCTGTAACAACCACATTTTTTCCTGGGAAATTGGCATGATGGGTTTCTAACAGTGGCAGCTGGTGGCTTCCATCTCAATGATGAGGTGGTAAATCTGCTCTGGGCTTTAGTCCAAATTTGAAGGAATTTTGCAACATTTGGTATCTATTTAGTGGATAGTGTTCAGCACTATGGGTTCATTTTTAAATGTTTAGGCTAAATGTGAGAGGAGATTCATTGCCCCACTGACTAGCTGTCAGTGCTTTCTAACAACACAAACTAAAACATATCTTTTCAGAAGTAACTACTATTGAACTGAGAGTGAAAGGAGGTACAAAATTACAGCCCAAGGGTGCAATTTGAAGAATGCTTACTAGGGAGTAAGCACCACTTAATGCATTTGGACTTACTTTGGACAGCAAGTGCAATATACATAGGAACATGCTGCACATCAGCTACAGCGAGGAGGCACTCAAGAGGACTATGGCAAAATGTAGGATATAGCAGGAATGATATCAGCAGGCTAATGCAATACCCATCAAAGAGAAAACAGCATGCACAAGATAATTAATTAATTAATATGGTCTGACAAACATCTGAATGAAACTGCCATAGATAGGATCACAATAGGACAATTACAAAATGCAACAGTGCTTGGAATGTGCCACTTTATCTGAGGATATCTCATTGAGTACTAAGAGATTATGACACACAGCTTTTAAACCATGGTTAGATCTGGAAAAAAGCAGCTTTGGTGATACATATCGCACAATGATACCTCCAATCCCTAGCTTCTGTTTCCCTCAACCACAATTAAGGTGTCCATTTGCAATGATGGCAGAAACTCATCAATGAGCTCTCAATAACACAAGTCTCCAGGTATGAAACATCACTCCTGGGGCAGTCATATTAATGGCACTCACATGATGTTAGTGTCCCCTCCTTTCTCTGTGTCCCCCTCCCCATCATTATTCCCAATTACTTTCCCCTCCCCATTTCTTCTTTCTTTTTTTCCTTCTTTTTTTTTTTAAAAAAAATCAAATCAAATCACACTAGCAGAGTTCTGGAGTTGTGTGACAAAGTGAAAAAATAAAATAAAAATTAGATAGGGCATAGGGCAGATACACAAGGTTAAGGGGGAGTGAGGAAGCAAACATGATACTGGCAGTTATGCATCTGAGAAGATGTGTGATGGTGTGGAACTACATACAGGTATAATTCCATTTACACTGACAAACATGACTACAGTGAGGGTAGGGCTCATGTGGTTAAGGTAGATACTTGGACAGAATCTGAATCACTGATGGTTCAAAATTCCAGTCAGTTACACCAAGTAGATTATGAAAGAACAATAATAGCACTAACAGCAATAATAATATACTTTTATATCAAATTGGTTTTAACTGTACTTTGTTTTAATTTCTTGTAAGCTGCTTTGGGTTTTGTGCAGGGAGAAAGGCAGGATAATTAATCAATTAGTCTCAGCATCAACTGGTATTTTCCCCCAAGCACTGCACCACTGCCCTATAACTACTCAAAGTCATGGTTATTGGCAAATAATGTACTTAAGCACAGAAATCTTTAATTGATTAAGCTTCAAGTCACATATAATATCTGCCATGTTTCTTGAAGAGTTTTGAAACAGGTAAGAAAAATTAAAGATGACTAAGGGAAATACAATATGTGGGGAGCCTGTATTTTTTTTTTTTAAATGTAATGGTGGTAACTATTGCAAAATTATTTATGGAAAAAAGCACATCCTAGTGGTATATTTAGTAGTATAGCTGCTTGACTCATCTACACAAAGTTACAAGTCTCAGAAGGAGTGAGTGAGCATGTCCTCAACATCACCATGGTTGTGATCATCCATGAGATGAAGGAAAGTAATCATGGGCCTTGAGGCAGGGAAACTATGAAAGAAGGATTGCCTTCCATTTACCTATACTCAAGCAGCTGAGTTCTGGATTAAAACGAAAGATCCACAGTGCAGAACCCTAGAAAATTTTGATGAATCCAGTCATAATAAATCCAGTAGTGGGAGCAGGCCGCATCTCATCACCTAGGAGTTTGGAACACAAAGATGGCAGGGCAGTACTTTTGTCTACTCATTGTTATATGCAAAGTATACATGAAGAAGTGTTTTAACATGCTTCATCTTCCTATCTCAAGTTATACAGCCTAACAAAAAGGTGCAGCATTTTGCTGACTGTCCCACTTCTAAGTTACCAAAAAAAGTTTGCAGATATCTCTAACATGAAAACTATATTTATCTGTCATATGAGCAGTTATGAGCTGACAAACATCTCAACTTTGAAAGTGACCCTAACACTGTGAAAGTGATGATTCTTCAGTTCCCAAGAGTAAACTCACCAAATTAACTGCATTTGGAAGATCCAGCTAGGCCTGCACAGACTCCAGAAACTGTCATGCTTGATAGTGCACTATGATTAAACATCAAAGCTGTTCAGTTGTGTTGTTATCAAAAATAGTTACAGTTACAGACAAGAGACCCAAATGATTTACCAAGTAAAATCCAAAGGGAAAAAAAGAAAACACAAGTTGACATTTATTGTGCACAAGGATTTGGTAAATTCGATTCTCAAAGAATATTCCCATGGAAACACATGTCACAGCCATTTCATATTAATTGATTGGGGATTCAATATGCTTGGTGGAAGATCTTTCTGGGACATGCCACTCCTGCCCTCCTCTACCAATGAACATGGTGAAGTCCTGTCTGTGTGATTCTCCTATGAGTTTTCCTGATTACATGATAAAGGAGAGCTGAGGGTGCTTGCCACACTCCTGACATGTTGTTGAAGGCTTGAGACCTCCACCATTCAAGCCTTGGGGCTCAGCCTCTGCACTGAGGGTGGTTGTGTCTGCTGTCTACTTTTGATATCTCCATACAGTTTAGGACCTTGATTGCCCAGGATTCTGAACCACTTGGGCAACCTACACATGGCAAAGGAAAAGTGCTGCAGAATGAGAAGGCAGCCATGAACTCAGACTAGGGCAAATTCTTAAAATAAGAGGGGGGAGGAGGATGTAAAGGCTGCTTGAGAAAGGACTCCAGACATGCATGTGGCCCACCAGGGAATGGGGGTCTCAAACAGACAGACTAGTTTGTCAGTGTATTGCTTTCCTTGTATTTTTATTCTAGTCTGATCATGTTATTCTCCTGTTGGTCACATGATATCCCTCCTCTTGGTTTAAAATTCCTTTGATTTCTCAGTTCTTGTGGAATTGGACTCTTGTTCTACCTTTTTTGTTGACTTATTATAAAACCTGTTCTTATTGTACATTGTAAATAATGTTGTCTGTCGACGTGTAAACTATTGCAATTCTTTTGTCTTATTAGAAAACCAATGTGAGGGGACTAAACAAGGGAAGGAGTGGGCTGTCACATTTGAACATATTTCAGTAACAACTGGTGGTGTAGTGGTTTAAGCATTGGGCCAGGATCCCAGGAGTCCAGCATTCAAATGTCATGGAAGCATACTGAGTGACCTTAGGCAAGTCACGCTCTTAGCATAACAAGAAGGCAATGTTGGAAAAATTTTGCCAAGAAAACCCTGGGCTAGGGTCACCAAAGGTTAGTATTGACTTGAATACAGACAACAACAAAGATTTAGCAGGGACATGCAGAAAGTTCATTGCAATATTTCAGTAAATTTCTGTGAGATTTTTCATAGAATGGACAGAGTTAGTCACTTTCCAAAGGCAGAATAATTTGAACACCTAAAAAAACAAGTAATGGTGGAACAGTAATTGTAGCAATATTATTTTTAAAATGCAATAATTTCATCATTGAAAATCATGGTACCAGAGTATACAACGTAAGTTATACTCTGTTCAATGGGGCTTTCTCCTAGGTAAGTGTGTATGTGATTACAGTATTAATTAGAAACCTAATTTTATTTATTCTTTTCAATTATTACAGTACAATTTTAGAACATAAATTCACCCAAAGAAGCTTAGAAGTAACATCAACAACCATTAATAAAATCAGATTGAGAGAGAGAGAGAGAGAAGAGGAAGAAGAAGAAGAAGAAGAAGAAGAAGAAGAAGAAGAAGAAGAAGAAGAAGAAGATGTATCTCAGAAGAAGTTGTCAGGGTAAAAATCCTTTTCATTAAGAAGAAAGAGAGAGATGGATCTCCTGGGTTGTGCAATCCAACTGAAACAGGTTCTGAAGTATTCACCTGTTGGCCTGCCTGCTTCACTCTTTTTTCTGGGCTCCTTCGCTCCTGGTGATAGTTCAGGGCCAAGCTGGGACTTTGATGACCTGGGACCTTGACATTTGAACTATCATCTCTCCCAGAATGAATTGATATCTTCTAGATCTAGAGGGACCTTCTTCTATCTGACAAATGGGGGCAATACACCCTAAGACAGGGGTAGGCAACCTTTCCCCTTTACGGGCCAAGGGACTTCAGCTCCCAGAATCCCAGGACCTATTGACCAACATGGGACTATTCGCCAACATGGCTGAGGCTTTAGGAGCTGAAGTCCCTCGACCCTTAAAGGGGAAAGGTTGCCTACCCCTGCCCTAAGAGAATGTGGGAATGGATCTTTTCTACTGTTGTGAGGTACCTTCTCCTTAGAGGCTGATTGGCACGAATATTGGTTACATTCTGGCACCAAGTTAAACTTGGCTTCTTATTAGAGCACCTGAGGTTTAAGGATTTCATTCTAATCTCTATGTATGCATGATACTGTTAACATCTTAAATCAGGGGTAGGCAACCTTTCCTCTTTAAGGGCTGACGGACTTCAGCTCCTAGAACCCTCAGCCATGTTTGCCAATAGTCCCATGTTGGCCAATAGCTCCTGGGATTGTGGGAGCTGAAGTCCCTCGACCCTTAAAGGGGAAAGGTTGCCTACCCCTGTCTTAAATTATTCAATTAATAATAATAATATAATAATAATAAAATTTATTTATATACCGCCCAATGGTTGCCCAATCCAGGCGGTTTACAACATAAAATAAATACAGTACAAAATATATCCCTCCCGCCTTAAAACAGTATTAAACAGTTGCATAACTAAAATCATAATAACAATTACATAAAATCAGATAATTATAGTTACAATAACCCCATGAGAAATCTCCAATTTCTACTCTGTGGGGGAGCTAGGTGTAACATGATTGTTAATTATATATTTAGAACACCTAAACTACATTTATTGTTTTAAATGTTAAATTGTTTGAATTGATGTTCTTATAAGGCTATCAGAGATCTTGTAATAAAATGTGGGATATAAATGTTTAAACAAACAAACAAAAAGATGAACAGATACCAACCAACCTAGGCTTTTATATCTTTCTGGACAACTGTAGTTGGTGTAAACCTAGTCTTTAGTGGTGTTAATTATTATCAATCATGTGGGCTAAAGACTTCAAGGGCATGCCTAACTACCAATGTCAAAGTGTTCTAAAATATTATTAGGCTTCAGGTACTTCAGACAATAATCATCTTTGGAGGATGGTGCAATTTAACACATAATACAGGTGTTTCATATAGATTTCTGTACAGATGGTGACTAAGGGGGGTTGCAGACTGTCAGAAATAGTGTGAATTCAGTCCACTTTTAGGGTTAGGGTTAAGGTTAGGGAATCATGGGGACTGTATTTTATTGTGGCACTAGAGTTCTCTGACAAAGAAGGTTCAATGTCTCAGAAAAATAACAATTCCCATGATTCCCTAGCACTAAAACTGGACTGAATTCACACTATTTTTGACAGTCTGCAACCCCCCTAAGGCTGTATGCATGGGTCAAAAGGCTGGTATTCCCCCAGCCTGGTGTTATCCTCACTGGGTGATGCAAGCCATTAGCCTCAGGCCGGGATTGCTCAGTCTGGACACTGATCTGGTGGTCCTGGCTTGATCCTGGCCTCAAATGGTCTTAATCTAGTCTCAAAAGACCAGCTGTTTGACAGCCTTCCTGGAAACTCTGTGGTGACAGCTGGCAGACCAGATGTCCCCATACCCTTGTTACCTGCTGCTGTCATTACATCTCCTCTGAAGACACGTACCACAGCCTTTGATGTCTGAAGGGGACCCATGGCCATGTGGGTGTAGCCAGGTGCCCTGTTTCCACACTTAGGGGCTGCGGCTGGGACCTTAGGAGCAGACATGATGGCGGTGGTAGGTAAGGGGCATGCAGTGATGATGAATGCACAATGTGGTGGTGGGCAGGCATGTGAACATCTGCATTGCTACATTGGCCTGGAGACAGACCTTTTGCTGCATTGGCCTAGGGACTAATCTGGATGGAAACTGCTGGCCTGGATACCCCATGTATCTTGCCCATCTGTTTAGGCCCCTAATTTACATATTTCTTTGCCCTGGAAAAAGAAAAGATCCCAGAAATCAATGTTTTTGCATGCACTAGTGGCCTATGCATAATGTAAACATAATAAATATTACTTTAGCTGTAGTGGTTGAGGAGAAGGGTACCTCTTGCTGCCATCTGGAGAAGGGTCTGAAATTATTCATAGACACAAAACTTTCTTTGATGGATATTCTAGGTGTAGAAGCCAATGAAACCAGTCATAAAAAGAAAATGAATGCTGAAATACCTCTTAAACATGAATACTTGTTAGAAAATGTAGATCATGTGCTAGGCAATGCTGACATTGTTGGTAATAAGCTTCTTTTATTAAGGTATTTGTAGTCATTGTTGCTGTTATGCTATGCCTCAATTTCTCTCTCCCTCCCCCCTCTCTTTTTATGAAAAGGTAATAAATTGTCAGGCTAAGGTGCTTGTTAAATACTCTTGTAAAAGGGTATTTTTAATGGTCCGTAGCATTAGTTGACTAAGAATCATTCTATTCCTCTTCCTAGCTTCACAGTGACTGACTGACAGCAAAAATATTCCAAAATGGAGGATATTAAGCAAGCATGCACTGATGATGGATGCTACCTGCTATTTCAATGGAGTTATCATTTATTTGATTTAAGTTGGCTTCAGTGACACTTTTCTGCCCTTGAGGATTTCTTGACTTTTTCTTTCAGAACTCTGTGTGCCTTGTCAAATTCCTGTATACAGCTGTGTAATGATACCATACCAGACTGGAGTCATGGCATACTGCTATGAACTATATGCTCTTAAGTCATTCTCAGAAGGTGTCTCTGATCTCCTTTGTTCTCCTAGCCTCTGTTGACTGTTTCTGTTTAAATGAAATCTAATTTTTTTCTGATCTTGTTCCAATAATAATCACCTAATAATCAGCCTCCCTTTGTCTACTAGAGTTCCTGACTATTGGTCATATTGATTAGGAGTTATGGGAGTTGAAGTCTAAATCATGCAGCTCGGAAAGACTGCTAGTAGATGCACTGTTGAAAAGGTATATTCCCTTTCCCTTCCACCATGCATACGGGTGATCAACTCATTCCACATTACAAAAGTAGTGAAACCCATGGAAATAGCCACATCAGAGGCCTGATGTATATGAGATGTAACAGGGAGGATGGGAATCACTTCCACCATATGAAAATTCTCACTGCAGAATGAAATAGTTGAGTTAGGCCTTTGTTCCTATCATTCTTTTATTTTAATTCTTATTTTATCAAGGCTTCCCATAAGAATATTCTTCATGTATATTTATTAAAATTGATACCAAGGTACTTTTCTTCTGTTGATCAAAATAATTCACAAATATCCAGTTATTGCAATGCTTGGTTTGATATAAAGATCCCTTTGGGTCTCTGTCAGAGTCCTGGGCTGGAAGGAGCTTTCATCACCATGAGCTCAAACCGTAAGCCTCACGTAGGCACTCGAAACAGAGGAGGGTCCTTTGCAGGTCTCAGCTATTCACAGGTGTGCTGCCATAAAATCCCCTATGCTGCTCCTCCCCCTGACTATGAACAAATGGGTGAGGTATTTTCCTGAAGTTTGGATCAAAGAGAAAATGGAATGTGGCACAGTCAAGGATGCATGTGTGTTGATAGAAGGAAAAAATCCCCCTCAAATCCCCCCCCCCAAAAAAACCCCCCAGTATAGATACCCCAGGGAAGCTGAAGAAGGGATTACCAAAACCATGGAGGGATTATTGAAATGGGATGTGATTCCTCCAATGCAATCCATTTATAACTGTCCCCTACGGCCTGTTTTGAAAGCAGATGGTGTGACTTGGAGAATGACAGTAGATTTCAAAACCCTAAATGCAGTCACTCTGGAAGTAGTTCCTGTAGTTGCTAAGTACAATGAAACATTGGCTGCAATTGTGGCTGGAGCCAAGTACTACAGTGTCATAGACTTGGCCAATGTGTTTCATTCTATACCACTACATGAGAGCTGCTTATACAAATTTGCCTTCGAATTCTGAGGGACTCAATTCTGTTTCAAAAGAACCCCTCAGGGATTTAACTCCAGTTCCAGTATATGCCATGCACATGTGGTAAACATGTGAACTAAGTTGTGCCCCAGTTTGTGCCCTCACCTTTTTTCATATGTGGATGATATACTGGTGCATTCGGATTCAAAGGAAAAGATCACAGACATCAACCGAGAGGTTTTGGATTTGATTAGAGACACAGGTTACAAGGAGAACTGAGATAAGGCCCACTTAATTCAAACACAAGTAAAGTAGGACTGAAGGCATAATTTCAAACAGTTCCAATGAGGAAGAAAAATGGGAGGTGTCTCAAGAAACCAGGATGGATGACTAAGGAACTTTCAACTGAACTAAGTATTAAATGGAACATGTATAAGAAATGGAAAAATGGGGAAATCACCAAAGAGGAATTCAAACAAATAGCTAGCACGTGTAGGGATAAAGTCAGAAAAGCTAAAGCGCAGAATGAACTCAGGCTTGCTAGAGAGGTCAAGAACAATAAAAAGGGCTTTTTGGGGTATGTCCGCAGCAAAAGGAAGAAGGAGGAAATGGTAGGGCCACTGTGTGGAGAAGATGGCAAAAAGTTAACAGGGGACAGAGAAAAGGCAGAATTACTCAACACCTTCTTTACTTCAGTCTTCTCAGAAAAGGCAAAGGGTGCTCAACCTGAGGATAATGGAGCAGAGGACAGAATAGGATAATTTCAGCACAGAATAAGTAAAGAGATAGTACAGGAATACCTGGTTAATCTAAATGAATATACGTCTCCAGGACCAGATAAATTACATCCAAGGGTATTAAAAGAACTGGCAAATGTAATATCACCATTGGCAATAATCTTTGAGAACTCCTGGAGAACAGGAGAAGTCCCAGCAGACTGGAGGAGGGCAAACTTTGTCCCCATCTTCAAAAAGGGGAAAAAAGAGGATCCCAACAATTATCAACTAGTTAGTCTGACATCAAATCCGGGAAAGATTCTGGAGCAGATCATTAAACAGAGAGTCTGTGAACATCTGGAAGGTAATTCCATAATCACAAAAGGTCATAGAATCATAGAATCATAGAGTTGGAAGAGACCACAAGGGCCATCCAGTCCAACCCCCTGCCATGCAGGAACTCCCAATCAAAGCATCCCCGACAGATGACCATCCAGCCGCTGCTTAAAGACCTCCAAGGAAGAAGACTCCACTACTCTCCGAGGGAGTGTGTTCCACTGTCGAACAGCCCTTACTGTCAGGAAGTTCCTCCTAATGTTGAGGTGGAATCTCTTTTCTTGCAGCTTGCATCCATTGTTTCGGGTCCTAGTCTCTGGAGCAGCAGAAAACAAGCTTGTTCCCTCCTCAATATGACATCCCTTCAAATATTTAAACACAGCTATCATATCACCTCTCAGTCTTCTCTTCTCCAGGCTAAACATCCCCAGCTCCCTAAGTCGTTCCTCGTAGGGCTTGGTTTCCAGACCTTTCACCATTTTAGTTGCCCTCCTTTGGACACGCTCCAGTTTCTCCACATCCTTTTTGAATTGTGGTGCCCAGAACTGGACACAGTATTCCAGGTGAGGCCTGACCAAAGCAGAATGAGTTAACATGAGTTTCAGAGGAACAAGTCATGCCACACAAATCTGATCTGTTTTTTTGATAAAATTACCAGCTTGGTAGATGAAGGGAATGCTGTGGATATAGTATATCTTGATTTCAGTAAGGCCTTTGACAAGGTTCCCCATGATATTCTTGCAAACAAGCTGGTAAAATGTGGGCTAGACAAAGTAACTGTTACATGGATTTGTAATTGGTTGACTGGCCGAACCCAAAGGGTGCTCAACAATGGCTCCTTTTCAACCTGGAAAGAAGTGACCAGTAGGGTGCCACAAGGCTCTGTCCTGGGCCCAGTGCTATTCAATATATTTATTAATGACTTGGATGACAGTATTGGGGGCATAGTTATCAAATTTACAGACAACACCAAATTAGGAGGAGTAGCTAATACACCAGAAGATAGAATGAAAATTCAAATGACTTGAACAGACTAGAAAGCTGGGCCAAAGTTAACAAAATGAAATTCAATGCAGAAAAATGTAAGGTACTGCACTTAGGGCGGAAAAACAAAAAGCACAGATATACGATGGGGGACACCTGGCTGAATGAGACAACATGTGAAAGGGATCTAGGAGTCCAGGTAGACCACAAGTTGAACATGACTCAACAATGCAATGCAGCAGCTAAAAAGGCCAATGCAATTTTAGGCTGCATCAATAGAAGTACAGTGTCTAGATCAAGAGAAGTAATACTGCCACTCTGTTCTGCTTTAGTTAGGCCTCATCTGGAATACTGTGTCCAGTTCTGGGCACCACAATTCAAAAAGGATATCGGGAAACTGGAGAGTGGACAAAGGAGGGCAACTAAAATGGTGAAGGGTCTGGAAACCAAGCCCTATGAGGAACAACTTAGGGAGCTCGGGATGTTTAGCCTGGAGAAGAGAATGTTAAGAGGTGATATGATAGCCGTGTTTAAATATTTGAAGGGATGTCATATTGAGGAGGGAACAAACTTGTTTTCTGCTGCTCCAGAGTCTAGGACCCACAAAAATGATGCAAGCTCCAGGAAAAGAGATTCCACTTCAACATTAGCAGGAACTTCCTGACAGTAAGGACTGTTCGACAGTGGAACACACTCCCTCAGAGTGTAGTGGAGTCTCCTTCCTTGGAGGTCTTTAAGCAGAAGCTGGATGGCCATCTGTCGGGGATGCTTTGATTGGGAGTTCTTGCATGGCAGGGGGTTGGACTGGATGGCCCTTGTGGTCTCTTCCAACTCTGTGATTCTATGATTTGGGATTGAACCAACAAATGGACTGCAGAACCCCAGATCTACAGAAAATAGAAACTATTGGAAAACTTCCAACCCCTACTGATGTGGCCTCTTTAAGACCATTCTTGGGCACTTTTAACTTCTCTTGGGAGTTCATAGAAGTTTTTGCCAGCAAAGCCAAGTTGTTATATGATCTGCTGAAGAAAGGAGTTACTTGGGAATGGGGATTAAAGCAACAGAAAGCGTTTGCTACTTTGCAGCGAGATTCAGCACAAGTGCCTGCCTTGGTTCACCCAAAAACCCAGAAGCCCTTTTACATTCAGCTTGCCATTTCAGACAGTCATTTAGGAGCAATCCTTTCTGAAATCCAAAATGGAACACAGAGAGTTGCAGCATACACATCCAAAAACCACTTCCCCACCAAAATTAAGTACAGTCGCTGTGAGAAAAATTGCCTTGCTTTGGTTTGGGCATTGACTAGATGGGAGTTCATCATCGGAGGAGCAAAAATCATTGTACAGACACCCCACATGCCATTGAAGTTTATCCTTTCAGGAAAGATACAGGATGGTCAAGTTCATAAGGCAAGGAACTGACTAAGGGCCTTTGCAGACTGCCAGAAGTAGTGCAAATTGAGTCCACTTTAAGGGTTAGGGTTAGTGCTAGGGAATCATGGGAATTGTTTTTTTCTGAGACATTGAGCCTTCTCTGTCAGAGAGCTCTGGTGCCACAATAAAATACAATTCCCATGAATTCCTAACCCTAACCCTAACCCTTAAAGTGGACTCAATTTGCACTATTTCTAGCAGTCTGCAAAGGCCCTAAGAGACATATAGGTTATCAGAGATAGCCCAATGAGCCAGTGGCTCCCTGTGGCCTAATTGTCACTGGATCCACTCATGAGTGTCCCCTTCCCCCATCAAAGAGGATAAATGGCCAGTAAAAGCAGGAGAGTCACCGGAGGAAGCACTCTTACAAGGTTTTGTATGCTGGTTTTGTGATGGCTCACCATCATGTCCTGAAGGGACCTGCTTAACTGAATATAGAGCCATTCAGGTAAACAATGGCTGGTCAATGCAAAGAGTTGTGAGGCCACATTCTAGTTAAGCCACTGAGGTCGAAGCCCTCCACAGAATTCAAGAGCCCTGACATGCCTATAGCCATTTATACAAATTCACAATGGACTGCCAATGCAGCTATAGATTGGCTCCCAATATGGTTACAGCAAGACTGGAAGGCAAGCAATGGCAAGGAAGTAGCCTATGCAGAGAAATTGAAATAATAGCTCAATTGCTGCAGGACAGAACAGCCACTGCCTGGGTTTCATATGTCAAGGGACATCAAAAAGAAAATAGCAAAGAGGTCACTGGAACAATTGTGCAGACGGGTTGGCAAAAGAAGCCACATCAAGGGTAGAAAACCTTCCAAATGTCCCTCTAGATCCTATGATTGTTAAGCCTAAGGAACCTCTCATGCCTCCCACCTTGGATTTAGCTCAGTTGCAAAAAGGAGACATGGAGATCAAAGAACTCATAGAAGCTGGAAGGGATCATACAGGAAGATACAAAATAATACAGAAGGAAGGAGTTTGGGGGGCTGTAGATGATGATGAAAACTACAACTGGATCATTCCCACAGAAATCAGGGGTTATTTAATCCAGTTCGTACAAGAAAGTGGACACAGGGGACATCAACCCATTTATGAGAGAGTAAGGGAGACAGGCTGGTGGCCGCAAATGAGACAAGATGTACATCAATGGGTAGACAACTGTTTAGCCTCTGCCATAGTCAATGTGGATCAAAGTGGCCCTAAGTTCCTGATCTGACATCAACGTATTGAAGGTCCATGGGCCCACTTGCAAATTGATTTCATTGGCCCTCTCCCCACCACAAGTTGAACATGAGTCAACAGTGTGATGCCGCAGCTAAAAAGGCAAAGGCAATTTTAGGCTGCATTAGTAGAAGGATAGTATCTAGGTCAAGGGAAGTAATAGTGCCACTGTATTCTACTTTGGTCAGACCCCACCTGGAATACTGTGTCCAGTTCCGGGCACCACAATTCAAAAAGGATGTTGAAAAACTAGAACGTGTCCAGAGGAGGGCAACTAAAATGGTGAAGGGTCTGGAAACCATGCCCTATGAGGAACGACTTAGGGAACTGGGTATGTTTAGCCTAGAGAAGAGATGGTTAAGAGTGGATATGATAGCCCTGTTTAAATATTTGAAGGGATGTCATATTGAGGAGGGCGCTAGCTTGTTTTCTGCTGCTCCAGAGAACAGGACCCGAAACAATGGATGCAAGCTCCAGGAAAAGAGATTCCACCTCAATATTAGGAGGAACTTCCTGACAGTGAGAGCTGTTTGACAGTGAAACACACTCCCTCGGAATGTGGTGGAGTCTCCTTCTTTGGAGATCTTTAAACAGAGGCTGGATGGCCATCTGTCAGGGATGGTTTGATTTTGAGTTCCTGCATGGCAGGGGGTTGGATGGCCCTTGTGGTCTCTTCCAACTCTATGATTCTATTATTCTAACTAAGGACAACACAGCAATCACAACAGCATGAGTCCTGTTTAATCACATCATTACTCAATTGGGGAATTCCACATACTTTCTCCATACAGACATTTTACTGGAGAAGTGATGCAGAGCTGTGTAAGGCACTGGGAATCAACCAAAGGTTTCACATAGCCCATCATCCACAGAATTCAGGGTATATGGAGAGGAGCAATAGAACTCTAAAGGAAGCTATGAGAAAGGTGTTACATGCATCCAGAAAGGATTGGGATGCCAAACTGCCCATCATTCTCATGGCCCGTAGAAGAACTATAGATTTTGAGAAATGGCTGGACATCTGTATAATTGGCTGATCTGGACTATTGGATGCAGAATCATAAGTGCTATTTTGCCTACATACCCAATACATAAGTGCTATTTTGCCTACATACCCAATGCAGAATACAACATTCAAGCAGAATGTCATTGGGCACCCCCTTATCCTAGAATTTATGAGGTCTTAGGTGGTATGGAAGAAGCTTTTGAATGGTATAACAGAAAGGTTCCCCTTAACATCTAGAAGAGAAACAGAGGCCCACAGGGTCTATCTGGAGGCTGCAGGGAGGAAGAGGTTTCTGTTTCTGCTACTCTGGACCTCTGCTTTCCTCACTGGACTGGGCTCTTGCAGGAATGAGGCCTTGACTTAGCAGGCACTGCTTCCATCCAGCTCAGCTGCCTTGCCTGCCTGAGGTATAAAGTCAGGACTTCTGCAGGAGCTCCATCATATAACATCTAGAAGAGAGACAGAGGCCCACAGGGTCTGTCTGGAGGCTGCAGGGAGGAAGAGGCTTCTGTTTCTGCTGTCTTGGACCTCTGCTTCCCTCACTGGACTGGGCTTTTGCAGGACTGAGGCCTTGACTCACAGGACTGAGACCTTTTTGAAACACCTGCTTCCTGCTTGCCGCTAGCCTCCGTGGACTGAGCGACCAGAGGTCGCTGCCAAGCCTGCTTTTTCCCCCCTTTTGTTCCTCTTTTTTCTTTTGCTCAATGTTATCTGGGCCATGGGCCAGCCATGTAATGCCAGAGAAGCATGGGGGCGAGTTTAAACTGCCAACCCAATGGCCTCCCAGACTATTGGAGGCTCCTGTTGTGCAGCAGAGATCTAAGAGAAGAGGGAAAGTTTTATGAACAAGGGATAACTATGTGTGACTGGGAGGGATCTGGGAGCAGAAATTGAGGTTGTGACGGGGAAAGGAAGGTATGCTGGGGACAGAGTGAAGAGTTGTTACAAAAGAAGGCAGGATCGATGTCTGAAAGCTATCCTGCTTTCAATTCACTCTGTTTCCTGGAATGGACTGGAGAGCATACCAATCATTCCACAGAATCTTACCTTGCTCCTTTGCAATTCCAGGTCAGTCAAAAATAAGACCCATATTATTTATGACCTCCTCTTAGATGAGGATGTTCACCTGGCTTGCTTTACAGAGACCTGGCTGGGAGAGAATACACTATAACTTGGATGCAGGCCCTCTCAGCTGGGTACTCTGTTAATGAGCAGGTAAGGGGAAGTAGGCAGGGGGACGGAGTGGCTTTGGTTCACAAGAACAACCTCACCGTGTCAGGATACCTGTCTGGAACACAGTCCACTTTGGGGATTCTGTTAGTATACCGTCCACCCCGTTATCTAACAGACTCCCTAATTGAGCTGACACAACTGGTCTCAGAATTGCTGTTGGAGTCACCTAGACTCTTAATCTTGGGCGACTTCAACATTCCACTCTAGACCAGTTTGTCAGATGTAACAGGTGTGGCTCAGGAGTTCATGGAATTCATGAAAACATGGGCCTATCCCAATTGGTCGTCGGGCCCACTCATTGTGCCTGTCATACCCTCAATGTGGTCTTCATTATGGATCAGGAATATCCATGGGCGGAGGATATTGTAATGGATGGATCATTTCCTGATAAAGGCGGAACTAAGAACCACTGTCCATTAGAATGGACCCATTAGAATGGTCTGCCCTCAAAGACTTATGGAAGCAATTGGATTCCAGAAAGCCTTAGAGGGTTTAATAGTTGGTAACGCCGGTGATTCTGTTGAAGCTTTGGTTAATACCTGGAACACTGATTTCACCATGGCTATCAACACAATTGCTCCCAAGCATCCTTTCCAGCCCACTTCAAATCGGTATCTTGGTATACCAAAGCTTTTGGTATACTGAAGAGCTTAGGAAGATGAAGCGGTTGGATAACGACTAGAGTGCATCTGGTGGAAAACTCGACTCTTATCTGACAAGACTCGTTATAGGAAATTTCTTTGTTCCTATAGAGAAACAATACGTGCAGCGTAGAAATCCTTCCCCTCTGCACGTATTGCATCTGCAGAGTCCCATCTGTCAGAGCTGTTTAGGGTGGTAAGGGAACTGACACAGATTCCATCTGTGCAAAACCCATTACTTAACCCTACAGTGGCCTGCTGTGATGCGTTTAACAACTTCTTTGCAGATAAAATATCTCAGATAAAAGCCGACTTAAATGCCAGTGCTGTAACAGAATCAATTGACAAGGTGTCCAGCAACTATGAAATTATACTGGTTCAGTTTCAATCTGTGAGTACGGAGGATGTGGACAAGCAACATGGTAAAGTGAGGAAGACAACTTGCCCCCCCCGATCCTTGCTCTTCATGACTGGCCATCCAGGGTGGGGGTGCCTTGATGGTGTTCCTTAAGGACATCAGCAATGCATCCCTCAGGGAGGGGTGTATTCCATCTTGTTTAAAGGAAGTGGTGGTTAGGCTGCTTCTGAAAAAAACTTCCCTGGACCCCCTGGATTTGAACAATTATAGGCTGGTATCTATAGGGCTATGCAGACGGGCAGGAAAAGGTGACCTGAAGTTGCCTTTTCCCCAAACTGCAGCAACTGCATCACTGCCCTGAGGATGCCCTAAGTGGGGGCGGAGCAACCACACTGGGGGCCAGTTAATGCAGCTTTTCCGAGGCTGCAGTGAAGCCTCATCACCCACACTGCCAGCCCCGAGGTTTCCCTTTATGGGAATGGAGTAACCACATGGGCCAACAGTGGCAGCTTCAATTTTTTTGCGGTCTCTGCAGTGTACAACATGGCTCCTTTAACAGATATGTTGGCATTGCTAAGGACCTGCGCACTGTGCGCTGTAGAGAAATCATGGATGCCACAGCAATCGAGTGGTCCACACTGGTACACTGGTACTCAGCCTGAAATGCATGGCCACAGGAGCCTCCACCATGGCTCCTGCTGCAGGTGCATTCATGCAAGACTGCAGTGATGACTTCAAGGACCCAGAAGTGAGATCTAGTAGAGCGGGTGCCACAAGATATATCACACGGTGTATTGCTGCTGCCACCACTCTGATGGCACTCGAGAGAGCCTCATGCTGCTGGTGGATGTTCCCCAGAAGCACCGACTGGTGGGACGGGTTCGTCACATACATCTGGTCCAATGAGCAATGGAGGATGTTCTTCCGAATGCCCTGTGACCTCTTCCACAAGATAGTAGAAGTACTGCATCCGCAAATGGAGTGGGCAGACACCATGATGAGGAAAGCCATCCCAGTAGAGAAGAGGGTTGCCATGGCCATCTAGGTCCTTGCCCACAAATCCAGCTACAAGCAGGCATCAGAGCAGTTTGGGGTTGGCCAAACCACTGTGGGGGAAGTGTTGGTGGAGTTCGGCCTCACCATGGACAAGCTGCTGCTGTCACAGACACTGTACCTGTCAGGGACAGCCAGGTGGAGGACTTGGAGGACTCTGAGGGTGAGGATGTGGGGCCAGATCCTAGCTTGGTGCTACCAGCCCCCATAGACCTAGCTGAACCTGGACCTAGCTGTGTGGAAACCATTGAGCAACAGCCCTTGCCTCAGCAGCCTAGCCTCCCTCCTCAGCAGCCTAGCCTGCCTCCAGCAGAAAGCCTTTCCCCAGCAGAGGTTTCAGGCCAGGAAGAAGCAGAGGAACAAGAGATTGAAATCCCTACCTTTGCTCAGAGGAGAACAGATGGGGCGGGGCTGCGGCGTTCTCGAAGGTTAGCTGAGAAACGCGCAGCTAAAGAGAAACACCTGGGGGAGAGGAGCTGAGGCTAGATAAGCAGCTGGGAAAAGCCAAGCTCTCCGTCAAGGCTTATCTTGGATTCCCCGGTGAAAGCTCTTGGCTCTCAGCTTGACTCTAGACTGTTTGAATCTTGTGAACTTTGGAACGGCTCTGGACTACCTGCTCATGTTAACCCTGGACCTTGGATTGCCCTCTAGACCTGCCTTTCGGAACTCTGGACTTGTTGGTTGCCTGCTGCAAGCAAACAGTGGTACGTTACTTGCAACTGTGTTGTTGTCTTGGAAGAGGCCCCTGTCCTTATCAGCCACATGTTGGCAGCTTTCCCGGACAGTACCTGGGGGATGCCGCTCAGGTAAGGACAGTTGCACACACTTGTCTCATTTCCCTCTTCCACAAAATGTGTCATGACCTAGCATACAGTGTGGCTCCTACTGTATAGATTTGGCTGCTAGGACCGTCGAACCTGCACAGGTACGCCTACTACATCATGACCTGGCATACAGTGTGGCTCCTACTGTATAGATTTGGCTGCTAGGGCCGTTGAACCTCCTCAGGTACACCTACTACGTCATGACCTTGCATACAGTGTGGCTCCTACTGTATAGAATCGGCTGCTAGAGCCGTTAAACCTGCGCAGGTACGTGAAAAATGTCATCAGTTGGCAAATGGCATGACTTTTTATCATTCATCCTCTGCTTCTCCCCCTTCTTGTCACCCACAGTTCATGCAAGGATTTGCTGACCTCTGCTTCCCGCAAGTAGTGGGTGCCGTAGCCACTGTCTGATCGTATCACACTTGGGGAGGAGGAACGAGTTTGTCAATCGAAAGGACAGCTACTCTGTTGTCCTCCAGGGACATTGGATCATCGAGGACAGTTTGTGGATTTGGAATTGGGCTGGGCTGGATCGACTCACGACACGAGGCTGGCAAGGAATTCCATCATCTTTCAGGCCATGGAAGCCAACATCTATGTGCCAGGGAACCCCACCGTCACCCTGAGGGGCCAGCAGATCGGCCCCCTCCTGCTTGCCGACACTGCCTACCCCATTTAGAAATGACTCATGAAGCCCTACCAGGGCACCACCAATGCCAGACAGAAAGGATTCAACAGGAAGCTGAATCATGCCAGGGAAGGGCTGTTGGGTGGCTGAAGACTCGGTGGAGGTGCCTCAATGCCCCACTCCTTGTGGCAGAGGAGAATGTTGTCCCCATCATTGCCTCATGTGTCATTCTCCACAACATCTACAAGACCAAGTAAAAGGTCCTGGATGAGGGAGGGCACTACAGGCGCCGCTTTGTGCTGCCCACCCTGGGGGCACCCATAGAGGACAATGACCTTGTGAGGCAGAGAGAAGGAAAGTGGTGGAAGTGGTGGTTAG
This sequence comes from Phrynosoma blainvillii, assembly GCA_026167975.1. Lineage (NCBI taxonomy): Eukaryota > Metazoa > Chordata > Lepidosauria > Squamata > Phrynosomatidae > Phrynosoma > Phrynosoma blainvillii. The sequence continues at coordinate 279,067,884 of JANUYF010000002.1, read as the reverse complement.
GCTGCTTCTGGCAAAGTTCTTTGAGACCAGGAGGATCTGAAGTATCCCCTCTCCTCCATCTGTGAGCCTAGGGCACTACTGTACTATGCCATGATAATAAGCACCTGAACACAACATTTCCTATTATCCAAACTCTGTGTATGGCTAGCATTTATGTAGGACACTACTGCACTATAGCATGATAATAAGCACCTCAATAAACATCTCCTATTGTCCAAACTCTGCATATGGCTAGCATTTATGTAGGACACTACTGCACTATGCAATGATGAGATCCTATTATCCCCACTCTGTGTATGGATAGTATTCCTGCTTTTATGCAGTTATCCTTGAACATGAGCCTAAGGGAGTCACACACAGACACACAGAGACACACACAGAAAAGGGCATGGGGGGCTGTCACCTGGTGCCAGATTTCCTGGCAACAGAGAGATGCAGTACAAAAACCACCAACTGTAAACTCTGAAAATGTTGCAAAATTCCCAACAGTCACCTTTCCTAATTGCCTATTTGATTGTAGCAATTGGTAGCCCAGAGGGCTACCATTGGAGCCTACATGCAAACTGCTCTTCTGAGGGTCCCCATTGGCTAGGAGCTAGGTAAGGCCATCTGCCTCCACAACAATTGCCCATAAATGCCCCTGCAGACCTCCGTAGATCCCCAGGACAAAGATGGCAGCCAGGAGGCAGCCCATCTAGATCACATATTGGAGCAACAAAGAGGTAGGCATTCTCCTCCATGCCCTGACCCCGGAGCCAGCCACAAGAAGGGTGATGGCAAGCACCAACTGGCCTAACTGGGGGTACTTCACCCTTGCCTCCCAAGTCCTCCAGCAGCAGGGCTTCAGGAGGACCCCTCAACAGTGCCAAACCAAATTTAAGGCACTGAAGGGGATCTTCTTTGAAGCCCTAGAGGATTTGGGGTAGTATTCTCCGGTTAGGAAGTGCCCACCCTTCTACGAGTGGCTCTGGGACCTATGAATCCTCCAGGTAAGTGTCAGGCGCCTGTTAATGCCCATCCCTACCTTCCCTCATGCCCATCCCTACCTTCCCCTCACCCTCACCCTCACCCTTCCCTATTCCTTCCCTCCCTCTTGTCCCCATCCCATGGGTGTTAATGGTGTTTCTCTTCTCCCCAAATGCAGACGTGCAGTAGAGGTGGAGACAGGGATGGCGGAGGGACCATGACATCCCTCTCCCTCTTTTTGTCTCTCTGATTGTGGATGGCTCTGCCATTGTTCCTGCTGTGGACAAGAGGAGCCCAGAAGTGGACAGCTGTGGAGGTCTGCAGCAACCAAAGGTGCACTGGCAAAATGGTGCTGGAATGTGTGTGGGGGTCCAGCTTAATAGTGAAACTTAACTTTATCTTTCACACAATGTAACATCCGGTAGCAACAGTTTCACCTTCCCACTCTGGTGAATGCACACTGTGAAAATTAGGTTTAGGGCTAGGGTTCTGATGCAGATGCACCTGCAGCGGTTCACCCACACCTGAACCCTAAAAACGCGTTAATTTAAAGCTTTTTTCAAAGGGTGCATGCTCCCCAGAGGCAGCTCAAAATGCAGCGCACCTGTTCAGGTTCATTTACACCAGCATCTTTAACTCTCAGGTGCCCTTATTTCCACTGTCCCTCCATCACTGCATCCCAACGTACCTTTGAAGGTGCACATGTTTTTGGAAGAAGCGGAGAAATGGGGCTCCTTTTTGGAGCACCCTTTCAGAGGAAGAGGCAGGTAGGGGGCACTTTTTCAGTGTACATCATCTAAAAACCATGCCTTCAGGTCACCCTCAAAACAATCCTTTTAGCCCGTCTGCATCCCCCCCCATGTTATTTTTTTTGAGCAAAGTGATTGAGAGGGCAGTTGCTCTTCAACTCCAAGTAGTCTTGGATGAAACCAATTATTTAGACCCATTTCAAAATGGCTTTAGGACCGGATTTGGAGTTGAGACTGCCATAGTTGCCTTGACCAACGACTTGCGTCTGAGTATCGACGGGGTAGTATGACCCTGTTGGTGTTTTTAGACCTCTCCGTGGCTTTTGATACAATAGATCATAGCATCCTCTTGGATCACCTGTGTGGTTTAGGAATTGGAGGCACTGCATTGCAGTGGTTCCGCTCCTTCCTCTCAGGCAGGTCTCAGAGGGTGCTGCTCAGGGACAGTTGTTTGGCAAAAAAATGATCTTATGTGTGGCATCCCTCATGGTGCTATTCTGTCCCCAATGCTGTTTAACATCTATATGAAGCCGCTGGGTGAGATCATTCGGAGTTATGGGGCTGGGTTTTATCAGTATGCTGATGACACCCAGATCTATTTCTCCTTGTCTCGATCACTAGCCTCGTATCCCGATGGTGTCTCTCCTCTCAATGACTGTCTTAAGGCAGTAATGGGCTGGATGAGGAAAAACAGATTGAGATTAAATCCAGACAAAACAGAAATGCTCACAGTAGCAGCCCCGAAACCAGGAATTGGGTTACAACCTCCAGTCCTGGATGGAGTCACACTCTCCATGAAGGACTGTGTTCACAGTCTGGGGGTGCTGCTTGATTCATTGATCCTGATGACTAATCAGGTGAACACGGCGATCATGAGTGCCTGTTATCAGCTTCGGCTGATACGCCAGCTGCACCCTTTCCTGGAAGTAAGGCACCTTGAATCTGTGGTACACGCACTGGTAACCTCTCATCTTGACTTCTGTAATCTACTCTACATGGGGCTACCCTCATGCTTTGTCCAGAAACTTCAATTAGTGCAGAACACGGCAGCCAGACTGATATTGGGTACATCTAGGAGAGATCACATAACACCTGTATTAAGGTCTCTCCACTGGCTGCCTATTAGTTTCTGGGCCCAGTATAAGGTGTTGGTTATTACCTTTAAAGCACTACATGGCTTGGGTGCAACCTATCTTCAGGGCTGCCTCCTCCCATATAATCCTCCCTGTGCACTCCTATCCTCTGGAAGGAATTTGCTCCAGCCGATGAAATCTAGGCTGTCAGCAAACTCCCAAAGGACATTCTTAGTAATCACTCCCAGATTATGGAATGGCCTGCTGGACAAAATCTGTCATATTACCAACTTAAGCAGCTTTTAAAAAGCTGTGAAGACGAATCTCTTCCAGAAGGCCTTTCCTCACTAGATTCCCGGCCCTAGGAGCCTGCCTGTTTGTATCATCCTAGGTTTTGCTCTCCCACTGTCTGTTGGCTATTGTTGTTTTTTTAATTTTTATTGTATTGTTGTATTATTGTATTTTTGTTATGTTATGTTAAGGTTTTAATTGGATCTGTAGTTTAATGCTGTTTTAATGGGGAGGGGGTGGGGGATGTTTATTCTTAGATTTGTATGGATTTTAATTCTTGCAAGCTGCCCTGATTGCTCAAGAGAGGGGCGGGATAAAAATAAATTTTATTATTTATTATTACTATTACTGGATGGAGTCACACTCTCCTCTAAGGACTGTGTTCGTAGCCTGGGGGTGCTCCTGGATCCATCGCTTCAGATGATAAATCATGGAAATGTGATTGATCAGGAGTGCCTGTTATCAGCTTTGGCTGATACTCCAGCTGTGCTCTTTCCTGGAAGTTAGGGAGTTTTTCTGAAAACAATAGTATCTCTATGTAGACATATTTTCATTATGATTATTTTCTGTGTAGAAATCCACACTTTTTTGTAATGAAAACAGTAAAGCATTCTGCATGAAAAACATACAAATTTTATTCAAAGTAAGTCCTATACTGTGCAGATGCTCATTATTCCACCATTCCTCAACAGGGTTCCCTGGCACTTGAAAAATATGATTTTGAAAGATTTAAAAAATATTTTTGAATATTATGTCTATCTCCACTAGGAAGGAAGCAGTATTTTGGTAGAAACCTCTTACATTCTCATTTTGGGTCCCTCCATTGCTGTCTTAAGCCTTAGGAAATTATGGTGAGTCGCAGTGTTCTATAACAAAATGTGCACAGTCTCTGATTGTGGACATTAGAACAAGTTCAAAAGCACCGGGGAAGACTGAATATATTCTCATTCTCCTACTAGGATTAGATACAACCATGAGAGTGAGAGATGGAAGTAGAAGATGAGCTGAAGGCATGTGACCGTCTGTAAATAATATAGGCATAAGCAAGGAACTTCTATAACCATCTGAATGGGATCAGGTACCAGCCATAAGACAAATGTTGAAACATCTGTCCCACATAACCCTTTTCAGACTTCTTCAAGGTCAACTAGAAAGCCCCCACTTCATAAATGGCTGCATGTATGGGCTACCAATTCAGAATGCTGATTTCAATTTTTAGGAGACATCCTACTGCTTGAAAACTTTACATATATGCTTGCAGACAGTAGTGGGAATTGAATCCTTGTTGCCAGCTTTCAAGCAAACAATATTTATATGAGGGTATACCTCTGACTCCATGACCCTTGAGGAACCAAGGAAAGCATGCATCATTTGTCACACAGTCCTGTAATCGTGTACTGTCTATGTAATGGCCAAGGCCTTCTCCTTTTTGTTGTTGTTCCTAGGTGTGCAAAGTCTGAATAAACTTCCAGGATGACAAGCTAAGTTAAAAAGTGCCTCTGCATAAAACCAACAAACTTTATTTTCCTCATAAATCCTGTCAAGGACTAGAAGTGTTTTAAGGGGCATCAACTTAATTTTTTTTTTTTTTTTAGAATGTGCTGGGAAAGAAGAACTATGGTGGTGCAATCTATAACAGGGAACATTCAGTTGACAATAAGGAACCTGATGCATTGGGCTGCAAAAAATGCTGCAGTGTAGAATATTGGCTTGCTTGTGATTTTCTTTTTAAAGCAGGATTGTACATTTTACTGGCAATTTACTGCCAACAATTTCTAGTATTTCCTCTCAGTTAAGAAAGCCAAAAGAATAAAATTGTTCATTGCAATATAATTGTCAGTGCAAGAACAGTAAGATCTAACAATATAACATCCTTAAAGACTTTTTCAAAGGCTTCTTTCACTGAATGTTGTGGAATAAGACTATCAATAATTGCATAGAGAGGCACACAGAAAGCAATAGCTGCTGTGTTGGTCCATGGGGGGGGGGGGAGGGTGTTCTAAAATGCAGAATAAGGAGGTAATCTCTCTTTGGCTGAGTTTCTCCAAATTCTTCCCTTTTTTTTTCTTTACATTAGGTAGCAAGACTTTGCATTATTTGACTGCACCAAAGTTTGCACAATTTTAAAGCATTTTTCCAGTAAAATTTTAATGATTTTCCCCAATTGCAGATATTGTACTGTTTTGCTTAATTTATGTCCCTTTCCCCACTGATCAAAGTGCTGTTTCAGCTTATTTTCCCATTTATGCACATATTATCTATTCTCATTCTCAAATAGACACATTGTTTAACATGTGCTTTGTTTCCCAGAAATGTATTGTTAGCCCCAAAATGTGTGAATGCTTGGGGTGAGGAACACATTCTGTTCTGCCCACTCCACAAAAATCCACAAAGTAGTGCAATGTCACGTCAGATTAGTCTAAGCATGCTATTTTTTATGAAATGGTTGAGTCAAATGGCATTTCTTTCTAAGTCTAATGACAAACAATACATTTAGTATGACTATCCCAGTAACTTACAAGAAAATGGTGAACAAGCTTTTAACTTATCCAGAAGTTTTTATCAGGATGGCTATTAAACAAAAGCCTGGGAGAACAGGGAGTGGGAAGGGATAAGAGGATTAGAGGTTGTGGGGATGTGCACCTTCATGCCACCCCAAGCCCTCCCTTTTTTTGAGCCCACAGATACAGGTGCTTAAAAACTGGAGGCAAAAATTGGTTTTTGTCACTATTGGGTGCTTTCAGGGCAGTAGTTTTAGTTCAATAGAGATGGAGGCAGCACAACCCCAAACTCATGGCTGGATTATCAATGGTTCAATTGGTCGAGTAATCTAGCCTCCAGTGTTTAGTTTGAGTGTTGGAATACGACTTTGAAAGACTGATGTTCAAATCCCTGCTTGGCCATGTAAACCCACTGGGTAGCCTAGGGCAAGTCACACTCTAAGCTTTAGAGGAAGGTCTCACCAAATCTTCCCAAAAACCCAGTATGGTAGGCTTGCCTAAGGGTCTCCCTAAGTCAGAAAATGACTTGAAGACATAAATCAACAAACAACAAAGAGCAGAAGTTTAGAATTTGCTTCACTTTCCCCCCGCCCTCCATCTTGTGATCAAGCTACTTAAATGTTTAAAAAATGGAAAGGCAGCAATCTATCAGGTAGGGATGTTTCAGGAAGCAATGGTTGAAAAAAAAAGTGGGAAAATATCTCCATCTGTTGGCAATATTTGCCCTGCACCTGTTCTGAGCTCTGCCTTTTCACTCCACAGAGTTTACTTTTGTGTGTGCATGTGTATATGCACGTGCATGTGTATATGCACATGCATGTGAAACGCAAATAGCATTGTCACCACCATTTTCTTTCCTTTACTGCGCTATATCTGCTTCATCTCTGACAGCATCTCCCTCCTGTGGGCCTACCTTGAGAGAGACTGCCAGAAATAGTGCAAATTGAGTCCACTTTAACTACCCTGACTCAGTGCTAGGGAATCATGGGAACTGTAGTTTATTGTGGCACAAAGCTCTCTGACAGATAAGGCTCAATGTCTCAGAAAAAAATACAGTTCCCATGATTCCTGAGCACTGAGCCAGGGCAGTTAAAGTGTACTCAATTTGCACTATTTCTAGCAGTCTACAAAGGCCCAGAATCTAAGTGAGAAAAAGGAGACTGCAACAAAAGGGAGAGAAAATAGAACAGAAAGGGAGACAGATGCCCTTATGTGCTGGGCAGCAGATCCCATTTAATTGTGGGTGAGAAGAAGGAGAGAGAACAGTTATAGTCCACTATGGAAATATTCAAGGAACAGCAACCTTTATTAGGACATAGACACAGTGATAATCTCCCTTTGGTAAGGAGCCTTGAAATCTATGCACATGTAGGGATCTGTGAAAGTAAATGTTTGGTTCACCTTTGCCAAACTTCTCAGATTTAACCCCAAATCCCACCTTTACTAAAATGCATCCTTCAGTTCTACTCATGCCACTAAATAACTGAGCTATTCTTTCAGGAGCACCCACTATAATTTCCTTAGTAGTATAAGCGCTTATGCCAGGCTATTACCACTTCTGCTTAATGATCCCCTTCAAGCAGTTTTGGATGGCTGGGCCTTATCTCACTGTCTCACCTCAGAGATTTATATAGGCTTGTATTTCAAAGCTAAGTCTTTATCTTCTATTTCTATCACTCTTCTAAATCACAAAGGTACCAAGGGTTTCTCTAAAGTAGCTATATGGCTCGCTAGCATTAAACAGTACCTGCTGCTATCAAAAATCATTCTTTAATATGCATGTTTAACTAGCAAATTTGTTCAAATCCAATGTTCCAGTTGCTAATCTTATGGGGTATCTTTTCATCAGCGGTGAGAGCTTTCCAGATTGATAAAAGGGAGGATCGGGACAGAGGCGTCTGGCAGCTTCAGCCTCGATCCTCTGCTTCCCAAGGCAACCCAGGGCCTCCCGTCTTCATCACCCCTGAGTTTTACTACTGAAGCCTGGATTTCTGAACTAAGAGGCTACTAGCCTTGACTCAACAATTTTTGACTAAGGGCCAACAATTCTTTCTTCTAGTGGCACAGGACATCATGTAGTGGGATTTTTGATGGCTGCTCCTAGAACTCCCTTCCCAAATAGGTCGAAACTAGGGATGTAAGTGCTATACAGTAGCCCCTTCAATTCATGGGGGATCTGTTCTGCACCAACCCACACCCCACGAAAATATTTGCACCCCACTGAAAATAATGGTGCACGCTCCCCATTTTATCCCCTCTGTTTCTGCCTGCATATGGGTGAGAGAGGTGGACTTCAAATCCATAAAAATGGAGGGGCAACTGTATGAGGCAGAGATGGGGTGGGGCAGCTGCAAGCAATGCAGCACACCATTACGCACAGCGTGCGGCATCAGGATGCCCTGCTGGTGCAGTGTTTTGACATGCTGCACCAGAAAGGGTGAAAAAGACCCACACGCTGGCTCTTAGGGCAGACTTTTGCCACCCCTGAAAGGAGCGGCATTTTGCTGCTTTTCAGGGCAGCAAAAGGGAAGATTGGGGCCACAGCATGGGGTAGCCACAGACCTGATCCACTGCTTCCCGGGGTGGCCCAGAGCCTCCCATCTGCACCCCACTTAAGTTTCTTTTTGAATGAAACAACAAGGAATTTTAGCAATTTTCTTCCTATTGCAAGAGTCTTCAAAATCCACAATTTTAAAAGATTTTTTTTAACAATTCAGGATTCTGTGCAAAAATCAACATGATTTGTTTCTACAGAAAAAAATTGCACATTCTGCACAGAAAACATTTTCTGTATAGAAAATAATCATACACAGAAGTTATTATTATTAAAATTATTATTTTCTGCACAGAAAATACTATTTTCCACGCAAATCATCTATGCACAAATTTTGTGCAGAATAATTTCCCAAATAAAGGTTTTTCTGCGCAGGAAATATTTCTGAGAATTATTCTAAATGGAAAAATATGGTGCTTAAAGTAGAAAATTGCCTTTCAGGAAATATTTAATGTGTAGGTGAGAGGAGAGATGCCTTCTCTGGAAGCCTTTAATGGTTGAGAAGTTAGCTGAGATCTAGCATTTTAGACTAGGGAGGAGGGCAGTTTGGCCAGGACAGGGGGAGGAGGAGGAGGTTTTCCAGGCCAGTTTCTGAAAGAAAGGAGAAAGAGAAGGAGGCTTTGCAGGCAGTTCCTGCCAGGAAAAGAGAAGGTAAAGGAAACTTTCTAGGCCAGTTCCTGCTAGGAAAAAGGAAGAAAACAGTTTCCAGGCAGCCATTTTGAGTGGGTGAGTTTTAAAATTCTTTTTAAAAACTCTTGGGGACAGTGTGACTATTACTCAGTGGGTGGGGCTTTGTTGAGTAGCATTTGCGAGTCAATAGGGGTGGGCTAGCCAGTTAGCTCTATACAACTGCTGCCAGAGGCCAGTTTCACGTCAGTTTGGCCAGGACAGGCAGAGGAGGAGGAGGAGGTTTTCCAGGCCAGTTTCTGAAAGAAAGGAGAAAGAGAAGGAGGCTTTGCAGGCAGTTCCTCCCAGGAAAAGAGAAGGTAAAAGAAACTTTCTAGGCCAGTTCCTGCTAGGAAAGAGGAAGAAGGCAGTTTCCAGGCAGCCATTTTGAGTGGGTGAGTTTTTAAATTCTTCTTAAAAACACTTTGGGAGAGTGTGACTGTTACTCAGCGGGTGGGGCTTTGTTGAGTCGCATTTGTGAATCAATAGGGGGTGGGCTAGCCAGTTAGCTCTATACAACTGCTCCCAGAGGCCAGTTTCAGTCAGTTTCAGCCAGGACAGTGGAAGGAGGAGGAGGCTTTCCAGGTCAGTTTTTGAAAGAAAGGAGAAAAAGAAGGAGGCTTTCCAGGCAGTTTCTGCCAGGAAAGGAGAAAGAGAAGGAGGCTTTCTAGGCCAGTTCCTGCTAGGAAAGAGGAAGAAAGCAGTTTCCAGGCAGCCATTTTGAGTGGGTAAGTTTTTAAATTCTTCTTAAAAACACTTGGGGAGAGTGTGACTGTTACTCAGTGGGTGGGGCTTTGTTAAGTCACATTTGTGAGTCAATAGGGGGTGGGCTAGGCAGTTAGCTCTATACAACTGCTCCCAGAATTTCATAACCACTACTAATTGTTGAAAAGTTCTGGTCATCAGCAGACTGTAACACTGTTGTCAGTGAGGGATTTTCTTTGAGGAGGAAAGCCGTAATCCTCTTTCAGTTACTAATTAAGACTTAGTATGGACACTGAAGGAACTGCTGCCGTCACCTGCAATACCTGTGGGCTGCTTGTCTTCTTACTTACAGATGTGGGGAAGTACACATGCTCCAAGTGCAAGTTGGTAGCCCTCTTGGAGGAGAAAGTACAGCAGCTGGAGGCGCGGGTAGCTACACTTCAACCTATTAGGGAGCAAGATGCTTTCCTAGACAGAATGGAACAAACAGTCTTGGACGGGGACCACACAGAGGAAATTGCTGGGGAAGAGAAGGTCACATCACACACATAGGAGGTAGAAAGCTGGAGGAATGTCACATGCAGAAGTAAGGAGACCAGGGATCATTCTGGGAGCTTGCAGCTACAGAATCGATTTCAAGCTCTTTCTCTTATCAAGGAGGACGAGGAAGAGCAGCATGGACAGACTTCAGGGACAGAGGAGGGGACCCTGGGAGTTCCACCACAGGGAACAGTCACTGCTAAGCCTCGGAGGAGGCATGTGGTCGTGGTGGGAGACTCCTTGCTGAGGGGGACAGAAGCAGTGATTTGTGGGCCTGACAAGATGTCTCGGGAGGTGTGTTGTCTCCCTGGGGCAAAGATCCGAGATGTGACAGAGAGGCGGACAAGACTGGTCAAGCCTACTGACCAATACCCCTTCCTTTTGGTCCATGTGGGAACGAATGACACAGCAAGACACAGCCTTCAGAACATCAAAAGGGATTACGAGGCTCTAGGTAAGAAGCTGAAAGAAACGGAGGCACAGATTGTCATCTCGTCTCTTCTGCCAGTTGAAGGGCACGGTCCAGGAAGAAAGAGGAAAATAGCAGATGTCAACAATTGGCTCTGCAGATAGTGTCGTCGAGAACGATTTGGATTCTTAGATCATGGGCTGCGGTTCCATGAGGGCGGGCTCCTGGCAAGGGATTGGCTACATCTCATGCCAGTTGGAAGAAACGTTTTTGCCAACAGTCTCAAGAATTTGATCAGGAGGGCTTTAAACTGAGTTATGTGGGGAAGGGAGACAGCTTCCTGGAAGACAAAAGGACTGGAAAAAATAGTCAAACTGCCATAGAGGAAACAAGGCAAACAGTACAGGGACCCAACAGTGGGAGGCAAAAAAACATGCACAGGTAGCAAGTAAAGGAGACATGTGGTCTTAGATGTCTCTACACTAATGCACAGAGCATGGGAAATAAACAAGATGAACTTGAACTCCTAGCACAACAATGCAAATATGATATAATAGGCATTACTGAAACCTGGTGGGGTGAGTCTCATGATTGGAATGTAGAAATGCAGGGGTATAACCTTTTCAAGAGAAACAGGCCAAACAGGAAAGGAGGAGGAATAGCATTATATGTCAGGGATATTTACACCAGTGAAAAAATCCAGGACATCAGTCATGGAAGCCAGGTGGAGAGCATCTGGATAAAAATTAAAGGGGAGGGAAACAACAGGGATGTTATTGTGGGAGTCTACTACAGACCCCTGACTCAGGCAGAGGGATTGGATGGTGCCTTTCTAGAACAGATGACCACACACTCAGAAAGGAGAAATATAGTAGTGATGGGTGACTTCAACTATCCTGATATTTGCTGGAATTCAAACTCAGCAAAATCCTCAAGGTCTAGCAAATTCCTTACTTGCCTTGAAGACAATTTCATTGTTCAAAAGGTGGAAGAGGCAACAAGGGAGTCAGCTATTTTGGATCTGATCCTAACTAACAGGGATGAACTAGTTAATGGGGTGCAAGTGGTTGGATCTTTAGGTGGGAGTGATCACGTTCTCCTGGAATTTATTATACAGTGGTACCTCGACATACGAGTTTAATTCGTTCCGTAACCTTGCTCGTATGTCAAATTGCTCGTATCTCAAAGCATCTCAATTTTCCCCATTGAAATTAATTGAAACGTAGTGTGCGGTGTAGTGTGCGATTCCTCGTATCTCAAATCTTGCTCTCATCTCAAAGCAAAATATTGCTCGCTCGGCGGCTCGTATCTCAAAACGCTCGTATATCAGGGCACTCGTATGTCGAGGAACCACTGTACAGTGGAAAGGAGAAGCCAGGCATAGTCAGACACGCATTCTGGACTTTAGGAAAGCTGATTTTGGTAAACTTAGGGAAATACTGGGGTGATCCCATGGATAGAAATACTTAAAGAGAAGGGAGTTCAAGATGGATGGGGGTTTCTCAAAAGGGAGATACTGAAGGCACAATTTCAAACAGTTCCAATGAGGAAGAAAAATGGGAGGTGCCTCAAGAAACCAGGATGGATGACTAAGGAACTTTCAACTGAACTAAGTTTATACATGGAGCATGTATAAGAAATGGAAAAATGGGGAAATCACCAAAGAGGAATTCAAGCAAATAGTTAACACATGTAGGGTTAAAGTCAGAAAAGCTAAAGCGCAGAATGAAATCAGGCTTGCTAGAGAGGTTAAGAACAATAAAAAGGGCTTTTGGGGGTATGTCAGCAGCAAAAGGAAAAAGGAGGAAATGGTAGGGCCACTGTGTGGAGAAGATGGCAAAAAGTTAACAGGGAACAGAGAAAAGGCAGAATTACTCAACACATTCTTTGCTTCAGTCTTCTCAGAAAAGGCAAAGGGTGCTCAACCTGAGGATAATGGAGCAGAGGGCAGAATAGGAGAATTTCAGCACAGAATAAGTAAAGAGATAGTGCAGGAATACCTGGTTAATCTAAATAAATATAAGTCTCCAGGACCAGATGAATTGCATCCAAGGGTACTAAACGAACTGGCAAATGTAATATCGGAACCACTGGTAATAATCTTTGAGAACTCCTGGAGAACAGGAGAAGTCCCAGCAGACTGGAGGAGGGCAAATGTTGTCCCCATCTTCAAAAAGGGAAAAAAAGAGGATCCCAACAATTATCGTCCATTTAGTCTGACATCAATTCCGGGAAAGATTCTGGAGCAGATCATTAAACAGCGAGTCTGTGAACACCTGGAAAGTAATTCCATAATCACAAAAAGTCAGCATGGGTTTCAGAGGAACAAGTCATGCCAGACAAATCTGATCTCTTTTTTTGATAAAATTACCATCTTGGTAGATGAAGGAAATGCTGTAGATATAGTATATCTTGATTTCAGTAAGGTCTTTGACAAGGTTCCCCATGACATTCTTGCAAACAAGCTGGTAAAATGTGGGTTAGACAAAGTAACTGTTACATGGATTCTTAATTGGTTGACTGGCCAAACACAAAGGGTGCTCAACAATGGCTCCTTTTCAACCTGGAAAGAAGTGACCAGTGGGGTGCCACAGGGCTCTGTCCTGGGCCCAGTGCTATTCAACATCTTTATCAATGACTTGGATGATGGTATTGGGGGTATAGTTATCAAATTTGCAGATGACACCAAATTAGGAGGAGTAGCTAATACCTCAGAAGACAGGATCAAAATTCAAAATGACTTGAACAGACTAGAATTCTGGACCAAAGCTAACAAAATGAAATTCAACACGGAGAAATGTAAAGTACTGCACTTAGGGCGGAAAAATGAAAAGCACAGATATACAATGGGGGACACCTGGCTGGATGAGACTAAGTGTGAAAGGGATCTAGGAGTCCAGGTAGACCACAAGTTGAACATGACTCAACAATGCGATGCAGCAGCTAAAAAGGCCAATGGCTGCATCAATAGAAGTATAGTGTCTAGATCAAGAGAAGTAATAGTGCCACTCTATTCTGCTTTGGCCAGGCCTCACCTGGAATACTGTGTCCGCTTCTGGGCACCACAATTCAAAAAGGATGTGGAGAAACTGGAGCGTGTCCAAAGGAGGGCAACTAAAATGGTGAAGGGTCTGGAAACCAAGCCCTATGAGGAACGACTTAGGGAGCTGGGGATGTTTAGCCTGGAGAAGAGAAGGTTAAGAGGTGATATGATAGTCTTATTTAAATATTTAAAGGGATGTCATATTGAGGAGTTTGTTTTCTGCTGCCCCAGAAACTAAGACCCGGAACAATGGGTGCAAGCTCCAGGAAAAGAGATTCTACCTCAACATTAGGAGGAAGTTCCTGACGGTAAGGGCTGTTCGACAGTGGAACACACTCCCTCGGAGTGTGGTGGAGTCTCCTTCCTTGGAGGTCTTTAAGCAGAGGCTGGATGGCCATCTGTCGGGGATGCTTTGATTGGGAGTTCCTGCATGTCAGGAGGTTGGACTGGATGGCCCTTGTGGTCTCGTCCAACTCTATGATTCTGTGATTCTATGATTGTATGACTATTACACCACCTGATAAAATCCCTTCAGGAAGACTTTGTAGTTGATGACCAGTAGGAGTCCAATAAGGTGCCTATCACTGCTAGTGACAACAGGTTCTTGTAACATATGTTACCAATTCAATTCAATATGAATGTGGAGCCTGGCTAGGTCTGGGTGGTATACCATCCCCCAATATAGCAGATCCAGCCTGTAGGTGAGGTTTATGAGGAACTTCACTAGGGATGCTAGCTTTGAGAATCAGGGGGGATGCAGATGGGTGGCCGTGCACCAGCCTGGGAAGCAGAGGATTGGGGCCGAGGCTGCCACTGCCTCGGATCCAATCCTCCCTTCTGCTGGCCCTGAAAGGAATGCTAAAATGCTGCTCCTTTCAGAGCCGGCAGAAGGGACACATCTAGAGCCATCATGCAGCTCTTCTGCATCTCTTCTGGTGCAGTGTATCAAGATGCTGTGCTGGAAGGACGTTTTGACACCGCACGCTATGCGTAATGGTGTGTGCCGTCATGACGTCCTTGGAGAGGGGTTGGGGCACCCAGTGTGTGGCTTCCCCTCCCCTCCCTTGCCTCCAAGATGGCACAAAGTGCTGTCTGTAGAGGACCTCAGTCTTCATGACCAAAGGAGAGGTTATTATTACAGCGCTGTCTGTAGAGGCCCTCAGTCTTCATGACCAAAGGAGAGGTCAAAGTTTCACTTCTAATTTATTTTACAGGAACTTCTTTAGGAGATTTTTTAGTTTTGTGGGTGATGGGTGTTGGGAAAAATCTATCTTCCTACACTGAAGGGAAGTGTGAGGAATCCCCCCTCCCACTTTCTCTGGAAACTGTGAAGCTTTCATTGAAAAGTGAGCTATCTTCTGGAATTTTCTGAGTGCACCTGGAGCTAAGACAGGCATTCAGGGATTGTCTTCCCACTAGAGAGAGCCTAAAGCACTTCTTTGATTGGTCAAAGCACCTGCCTCTTCAGATCAAATGGAAGGGACAACCCATTACATGAAGTCCTGTGCTACTATAGGAGGATGAAAGTAACACAACAGCTTGGATTTGGCATATCTATCATGTTTAGTAGCCTTATAACAGACTACTAATTCCATGGTTTACTATACTGGTTCCATAGTTCATTGTATTTTTGAAGTGTGTGGATATCAAGAGGAGCACTAGAAAAGAAATGAATTTATGTTCAACTTGTGGTTGCTAGTTTTACAGTTATAGAGAGAAAACTTCATGTGTGTGCTCAACACTACAGAGCCATTTTTTTAAAAAAAAGGTAGGCAAAATAACAACCATCTTTGCAATAAATATAAATCAATTTATGCACTCCCCATTTCTCTAAATAATACAATGTTCTAAGGGTGCATAGCTTACCAAGGTTTGGTTACCTTTAGAAGAAGGCATTGTGGTGCACACTACTGCCACCTTCCTACTTTTACACTTTAATTCTAGTTGGCTGTACTTTGGGAACTTGATATTCCCACTTCTACGAACTAATAAAGTGTCAGGGATTCACACTGCCTTTTTAGTGTAGCCCCACCATCAGAATAACAAAATATTGGTACCATGTTTTGTGACTAAAACAGAGGCCAAGTGATGTTGGAATAAAAAAAAGAAAAAAGTTTATTTTACATCAACATGCCAATAAAGGTAACTTGTTCCAGGACTTGCTATTATAATCTTTCTTAGTTACAGACTTATAACATATGTTACTAATTCAATCACAATACCTCAGCCCCTCTGGCTAATAATATCTAACTGGAGAGAACACCACAGTAACTCTCTCTTCCAGA
Source organism: Phrynosoma blainvillii (assembly GCA_026167975.1). Lineage (NCBI taxonomy): Eukaryota > Metazoa > Chordata > Lepidosauria > Squamata > Phrynosomatidae > Phrynosoma > Phrynosoma blainvillii. The sequence continues at coordinate 279,052,102 of JANUYF010000002.1, read as the reverse complement.
GCTCTGTGTGTGTTCAGAGTTTACCCTTTCTAAACTCTATCTCCCTAAAATTCAGTTCCCTCAGGAACACCTTAAGCACAGCCCTCTCACTGGCTTAACTTTCCCAACAAACCCTCTGACCCAAATCTTCTTCTCCTCTCTAACTGTCAGCCTAGGCTTTTATACTACTCCCAGCTGAACTCCCATTGGCTGGCTCTCAGCTGTCTCCTGATTGGCCAGCTGGACTTCTGTTCATCACAGGCATGCCACCATTTTTTAAACATTGTTTTTTTGTTTACAAATGAACAGGTTAAAAATAAAGTGGAAACACACTTTAATGTTTTTACAACAGAAAGCCAGAGACCTTTGTTCCAATCTCAGAGAGAAACAGCCTGCACCTCAAAATGCCTACAACCCAACCATCTTTCTCCTCTCTATTACATGTTGTCCCTTTTCCTTCCTTCCACAGAGGCCTTGTTTATGTCATCTATAGTAGGGAGAGGAGATGAAAGTCTGCTCTTGTCCCATTCAGGAGACTAAAGGAAAATTGTCTTAAATTAGTTACCATGGAAACACATTTGCTGATGATCCTATGCTATTTACAATCCTTAGAAAGTCCAAGACCTTGACTAGATATTTGGGCAATTCACAATGATACTCCAATGTGCAGAACGCTGATAGGAATTTCATAGTATTATGAAGTAGAATAAGTTTCCCCCCCCCCCTCCCTACTGCAATGTTAAAGAGTACTAATTTAGTAATGAAGTCTCTCATTCAAGGGTCTGAGCACTCCTCTGATCCAGGTAATGAGTAAAATGTAGAAACTTTATTACATATTTGTTTCTTTCCTTTTCATCTAGCTCTTGATAATGACATTTACCTTGGTGCGTTCCATTTTTTAAATTCTCCACACAAACATCTCTAGCCTGGTATAACTTTCCTTGGCAAATTGCAGAATTGTCAGATCACCTGATTAAGAGCTCCATTTTCATTACTATAAAAACCAACATGCTTGCCGAATCATTAAGGAGCAGATTGGTCAGTAATAATAATCAGTATCCTGCTATAAATACAGCTCAGTATGTTTAATGAGGTAGCCTTCTCAAATACTAAAGATTTTAATGTAGACATTACTGCAGCTGCATTGGGTTGAGCAAGTAGTTTCATATCTTTTCAAAGGTTTAATTTCAACTACTAGCTGTTTATTTCCAAGAACCCATAGAATCAATGGATTTCCATAGATTGAATGTTGAAAATGTCAGTACAGTTTCTCCAGAGTAACAGGAGCTGATAGTGCATGATGTCCTTAAATGAGCCCTATGGATCTAGTGACAGAGCAAGGTAACTACACTTAACTAGCCATGTTATCCAACCTCTGGGGTGCTTGACAATCCAACTGTTTTTCATTTGTGTGAGTAATCCCAATCAGATTGAAACACAACAGTAATGGTGCATACTCCCTTTCTTCCCCAGTACTTCAGCTGGCTTGCTTCAGCCAGACAAAGAACTTGGGAAAGAGGAGTAAGCATGCACATGTCCTCTCCGCTGTTCTAGTGCTTCAGCTGGCCAAGGCACCAGGAAAAGAGGAGCATGTGCGTGCTATCTGCATCTTCCCCAGTGCCTCACGTGCCCAACAATCCCCCCCCACAGTCCTGGATGGGCAGTTGGGTGGCTGGCATCCTGCCTCCCAGCATTTCCAGGCACCCAACTGCCCACCACTGGGTGGCACCAACATTAGGGACTCCATTGGGAGTTACCATATGAATGTTTACACTGCAAAAAATCTACTTGCCTTTAATATGTCACAACCCCCTCAAACCCCTTACAAAAAATAAATTTAAAAAATAAATAAGCTATCATTACTGGTCTGTCTGAAGGTCATCAGAACAAAGGATCAGGCCTGAGGTCCATGAGTACTTACAGTGACCAAGCTTTGTTCCATAAGGAGTAGGAGCAAAGCAAGATAACAATAACTTTCGTTACTCTCTGAATCTTATAACCCAAAGTCCTTGGCTTCTGGATGAAGTCTAGTTTTTACAATGAGCCTAGTTTTTGTCATCTCATTTATGTTCATTTATCACAACCAGGGAGGAGAAGAATGCCACATTTTCCAGCTGCAGCAAAGCTGATTTTAGCAGGGGTCTTCTCATGACCATCATTTTACTTCTCTGGAATTCACTAGACATTATACTACTCAGGAGGAAATGACATCTGTCAATGGGTCCACCATTCCTTTTTCAAAATGCCCCAGAATAATGTGGTGTCTGGGACTGGATGGGCAAACACAGTTGACCTTTCATATCTGCAGATTTTGCATCTAGCTTGAACATATTTTTTAAAAGCAAAGAACTTTGCCATTTTATATAAGGGACACTCAAAAGATTATATACCACTGTATATAATCAGATGAGCATACTTGGATTTTGGTATCCAAGGGGGTGGGGTCCTAGAACCAAACCCAGCAGAATCAAGAGCCCACTGTTATATGTTGGGCATCTAAAATAGCTCTGATGCCATTGTTGACAAAGGTGGCAGCCATGAAAAATATTAAAAAGTAAAGAAGCAAGTCCTAATATGAAGAATGAAACTAATATGAATGTAATGAATGAATAGCACAATAAATGGGAATTTAATGATGTCCTTAATAATGAAAATAAATGAAACTATGGAACAAAACATTTCTCCACAAGACTTCTTTTTTGTCTTCTGCATAGAGAATAAGATTTCCCCCCTCTTGACTGTGGTTTATTGCCTTTCAATCTGTTTTCCATATCTGTCTGTTGTTTCACTTGGAGGCAATGGGGAAGGATCATAGGCAGGGAGCCAGCAGGAGTGGCTGTCTTGTGGCACCACATCATTGGGCCACCAGTGGAATAAAGACACTCACAGGTGCACACTGGCCAATAACTGGTTGGTGGCATTGTTGTTATTCATTTAGTGGGTAACGATCTTGGTCTGCTAAAAGGAATTGCTTTGGTCTTGCAAGCAAAGGAAGATTTTAAAGTGATCAAGCAGCAGTGGCCCCAGGTTGAGCTGGTATGATCAGCAATACTATCACATCAGGTGTGGAGGGGTGGGGGTGACCCTCGTTGCCTGGATAAAGCCCAATGACAGGCTAATTCTGAGATTCACCGTGCTTTGGAAAGGGGGTTGGGTCACTTTTTACCACATCCACAAATCATATCTCCGACTGATGTAGTAACTAAGGATGGCATCTCTCCTCTTGATGCCTGCTTGGAGTCGGTAATGGGCTGGATGAGGGAAAACAAACTCAGTGTGAATCCAGGGAAGACGGAAGTACTGGTGGTAGGTTCCCCGGCTCCGGGTAGTGAGATCTGTCATCCGGTCCTGAACGGGGTCACGCTCCCCTTGAAGGACTCGGTGCGCAGCTTGGGAGTGCTCCTTGACTCGTCGCTCCAGCTGACTTCTCAGGTGGACGCGACGGTCAGGAGCGCTTGTTATCAGCTTCGGCTGATACGCCAGCTGCGTCCCTATCTGGACCGTAAGGACCTTGAAACTGTTGTACATGCACTGGTAACCTCTCGATTGGACTTCTGCAATGCGCTCTACATGGGGCAACCCTTGTACCAATCCCGGAAGCTACAATTGGTGCAGAATATGGCAGCCAGGGTGGTCGCCGGTAAGTCCAGGTTTGACCACATAACACCCATTTTGAAAGACCTTCATTGGCTGCCCATCCGCTTCCGGGCTCAATACAAGGTGTTGGTTTTGACCTATAAAGCCTTAAATGGCTTGGGCCCAGGGTACTTGAAGGACCGCCTCTCTCCGTACAATCCGCCCAGTACACTCAGAACATCAGGGACTAAATTGTTAGAGGTCCCAAAATCACATCTAGTCAGGACCTCTCAGAGGGCTTTCACCATCGTAGCCCCCACAATTTGGAATAGGCTTCCGGCCGAACTTCGCTCCACCGCGTCATTGGTCTCTTTTAAAAAGAACCTAAAAACATATTTGTTTCAGCAAGCGTTCCCACCCTAGATGTAAAAACTCTTGTCTGTTGCCCCTGTGTATGACCCTGGACTTGATATTGATCTTCCTTGTCCTACCCTAACTGTCGTGATTTACCTCTGCTCCCCGTTGATTTTTCTAACTTGTTTTTTAACTTGTATTGTATTTTTGGACTGTCTTATTCAATGTTGTAAGCCGCTTTGATCAGTTTTCTGGAAAGGCGGGGTATAAATAAAACTTTTATTATTATTATTATATTGATGAGCCCTGGTGGTGCAGTGGTTAAATGCCTGTACTGCAGCCACTCACTTGCAAACCATAAGGTTGTGAGTTCAGTACCAACCAAGAGCTCAGGCTTTACTCAGGTTTGCATCCTTCTGAGGTTGCTAAAATAAGTACTCAGCTTGTTGGGGGCAATTAGCTTACACATTGTAAATCAATTAGGGAGTGCTTAAGTGATATAGAAATGTACTTGCTATTGCTATATTTCAAAGGCCTGAGCTTTATCGACTGGATGGAGTTCACCTGACTGAACTAGGCAATTCTAGTTTCTTAATGGACCTACAAAAGGGCATTAAGAGCATTTTGGATGCTTTGATGGGAGGTAGGGGCTAAGCAGACACTTGTCCCATATCTTTGACATGATTTGAAAGAAATTTGGATTTCACTGAGCACCTAGGACACCATTTGGATGGAAGGGAGGTCTACAGAACCATCTCGTTGGGCCTTGGGACCTGGGAGCTGGAGAAAGAGACACCTCTTGGGACTTAAAGCCCTCTCTTTAATTCTTTGGCATTGGGAGAGGGATTTTCATGTTAGTCTTCCTGATGCAGGCTGGCCAACGGATAACCCAGCTTTGGGTTACTGTTGGGGCTCAGGTGCTATCACCCAGAGGAGGCTGAGGACGTGGTCTTGGAGAAAGACCACCCGCTGCAGCTGTTTCTGTCCTTGGCTATTTCCCCACATGGTTTGCAGTTCTGTTAAGAAATTAATAAATAGGTCAAGTTATTAAATGGCCCTGTTTGAACTCACTTTCTGTTGTCTTGTCTCATTATTCATTATTCATTATTCCTGGGGTGGGCGGGCAATTTGCATCCCACTCCCACAGAAAGTTTGCCCATGCCCACTGAGAGACAAGACTTAAAAGATGCCTTGGCAGTTATGTTGAGACTGGATGATTTGGGGGCATGGCCAGAGCCAATTTATTGTCTGCTGCCTCAGTTTCTTCACTTCAATTTTGCAATTGACCCATCTTCCTGCCGCCGGTACAGTGTGAAGTTAACTTGGCTGCTTCAGAGCCGAGTAGGAATTTTTTCCCCTTTCCAAGGGCTTTTTCCACCTATCCCATACTGTTTCTAGATGGACCTTGGGAAATTGGCTTGGTTGGTGTCTAAATAGGTTCATTAGGCATAATTTGAAAGAAATTTGGATTTTGGTGAGTGCCTAGGACACAGTTTGGCTAGAAGGAAAGTCTACGGAACCACCTCTTTTGGCTTTGGGACCTGAAAGATGGGGAAAGAGTCATCCCTTGGGACTGCATTGGAAGAGAGACTTTCATGTTAGTCTTCCTGAGGTGGACCAGCCAGTAGATAACTCAGCTTTTGAGTTACTGTTGGGGCTCAGGTGCTATTGTCCAGGGAAAGCTGTGGAGGTGGTCTCGGAAATAGACCACTGGCTGCAGCTGCTCCCATCCCTGGCTATTTCCCTACCTGATTTGCAGTTCCGGTTAAGAAATCAATAAATAGATCAAGTTAATAAATGGCCCTGTTTGAACCCACTTTCCATTGTCTTGTCTCATTATTCCTGGAGTGGGTGGGCAAGAGGAACAACTCTTTACTTCTCTAGTTATAAATATTTAGGCACTGTGATAACAAATGATCAGGCATTATATAACAATTATGATTGATTAATTAAATGGACAAAAAAACTAAATCAGGGATAGGCAACCTTTCCCCTTTAAGGGCTGAAGGACTTCAGCTCCCAGAATCCCAGGAGCTACTGGCCAACATGGGACTATTGGTCAACATGGCTGAGGCTTGTGGGAGCTGAAGTCCCTTGGCCCTTAAAGGGGAAAGGTTGCCTACCCCTGACCTAAAGGAATGGAAATCTTTACCATTATTAGGTAGAATCACAATTAAGGTACACATGTATCCTATATTTGTATATCTCTTCCATGTAATACCATTGTACATAGGACAATAGGTAATGCAGACTTGACAAGTATTATGGAAAATTTTATTACCAATTTGAAAACAAACAAACAAAACCTCTGATGTTTCTGGACAAATGTTTGGTATATCCACTCCATATTAGAAGGATCAGCTGTTTTGAGTTCAGATAGATATTTTGCTTCATTTTGGATAAAAACTTGATTTAATTCATCAGAGAAGACAATGCTACAAAGTGGATAGCTATGGAAACTGGTGATGTTGGTCCATATCCTAATACATTGCCAAAGAGAGTTAAAGAATTCTGGAAAATTACTAATCCATTGCTGTTATGCACATAGAAAAACTTGTACCACCCTGTGAAAAATTTGACCTTGCAGCTGATACCTTAAGCCCCTGTGCTTTCACATTCAGATTTTTCTTTTCCTAATAAATGTGTCTGACTTGCACAATGGAAAAACAGAGAATGCATTGATTAATAGACCCATTGTGTGCAGAAGGCCTTTATTAATGTAACAGGTAATAAACCAGGAAATTTAATTTCAAATATACAAGATTATCTCATTTGGCAAAAAATATATCCAAATAATGGGTAGAAATAATGGGCTACTGTGATGGCTCGATCTCTTAGATATCTCACACTAGATCTTTCCGATCCCCTCACATTGGGTGTCTCAGATCCCACCACACTGGGTCATTTGGATCCCACTGATTGACACCAAGTTATGTGACCACCACAGGCTTACACGGGATTCTTCTCCTGTCTTATGACAAATAGTTTGTGGCTTCTTTTACCTCAGAACTATCTCTCTAACCCAGGGGTAGGCAACCTTTTTGAGCCGGGGGCCGGGTTGCTGTCCCTCAGACAATTGGGGGGCCGAAGCACCATAAATAAATAAATAAATAAATATTAAAAAGTATGTATGCACACTCTCTCAGCCCCAGAAAAGCCATGGCAAAACCCCTGTGGAGATTTTGCCAAGAAAATAACAACAAGTAATAACAACAATAATAACAATAACAATAAAACAAGTAATAACAACAATAATCAATATCATCATGGCCGGCGACGGCGGCGGTGGCAGGACCTGCCTGGGGCCGCTCCAAAGGCCTCGGGGGGCCACATCCGGCCCCCGGGCCTTAGGTTGCCTACCCCTGCTCTAACCCTTGGTCCTCCCACTGACTTTTCTTTTTATTATTGTTTTTACTATTCTTGGTAGTATGTGTTGATGTTAAACACTCCTTTGTGAACAAAAAGAAAATAACTTTTATTTACAGAAAGAGCTAATGATGGTATTTCTTTTGGTAGTTACTTCTCAAAGCTTGTGGTTACAAAGTGTACATTACTTCACTGGTTACAAATTGACTTTTTCAGTTCAGTCAAGGACTTCAGGGGAAAGTTTGAGCAGAAGCAAGCTCAGCAGGTTCACCCAATCATACTGTAAAACAGAATTAACTACTCTTCAGCATTGATGAAAATTGTATTTAAAAAGCTCAGTGTAGCTATGGTTGAAACACAAATGTTTTCTCAGAATGTCTGCTTGCTGTTTTCACATACAGTTTTATAAGTGATCAGTAATTCTTAGGTCTCATCTCCAGCTGGAGAAGTATGCAGCTGTTTAGTCCACAGTTTTCTCCCCATTGAGGAGAAAGCAAGTATTTCTACATAGTTTATACATGATAGTCATACACTCCAGAATTTTGGGAAATTATTCTGTGCAGGAATACATTTTTTTTTTTTGGCAAGAGAATTGTGAGGCTTTGTGCATAGACCAGCTCTTTCCAGACAGCCACATGTGGGTTGAGGAGGGACAAGATTCTATGCAAAACTAGTTATCTAGCAGAAGAAAAACTTGTACAACAAAAATACTGCATAGCTGCTATCTTGCAAAGAAAAACATGTGGCTTTCTGCATGCATGCATGTGTGTATATGCTCATGCAAAAATTACTGTTCTTTTCACAAGATCTATTTTGTGTAAGATTTTTGTTGCAGTTTTTTGCATAGTAAATAGAAATCTTGCACAAAAAGAACACATGGCTGTCTGGAAACAGTTTTTCTCCCCTCTCAAACCCCAACAATTCTCATGCAATAAATAAATAAAAATAAATCCCTCCATACAAAATACACTATTTTGTATTTGTGAGCAAAATAATTTTCTGATATACTTTGGGATAGCAATTACACATTAACAAGGTTCCCAAGAGAATAACTTTGGATCTTCTCAAAGCAATTTTAACTCCCTTCTGTCAGCTTGTTAATCACAAAAGAATGTGAGCAACAGCGTGGTTTTGTTTTTTTTTTGTTTTTTTGCAATTAATACTTCACTGCATATCCCATCACTTTTCATAGTACGTTTAAAAAAGCTGTGAAGACGGATCTCTTCCAGCAGGCCTTTCCTGACTAGACTTCCCTGCCTCAAGAGTTTACTCATCTTCTCTTCCCCATTCTCTCCTGCAGTCACTTCAAGTGTTAGTTTTATGTTTGTGTTTGTTATTGTTATTGTTGTCTCGAAGAGACTATTTTAAATAGTTTTTAATGTATACTTTTGTTTAATAATTGTTTAAGGGGTGGGTGGGTTTCGGGATTGTTGGGATGTTTTTATATTGTACTGCATTTTTTGCCTGGTATTTTAATGTGCACGCCACCTCGATTGCTGTGCAGAGGGGCAAGACATTATTATTATTATTATTATTATTATTATTATTATTATACATAGTACAGACCAGTAATTAACAAATATATGCAAGCAAACAAAGCATGGCAGGCAAGCTGAATGCTTCAGCTCCTGACAATGTGAGAAAGTCATTCTCTGTTGAGATCATAGGACTTCCTGGGCCTTCCGGCTTCCTTCCTCATGTCGTCTATGGAATAAAGGATCCCAGGCTGCATGCCACCTTTTTCCTTTCATTTATCACTGACACAAGCCTAGCAGTATCTGATATTGGCCTTGTTGACTGTAGTTCCCTCATTTCTCTCTGTACATGGTTTTTAAAGTCACCTAATTTTTCTTTGTTAATATACCTTTGTTTCCTTCTATTTGGGGGGATGACTCTTCTCTATCCTCCCAAGAGGAAGAGTCTGAAACATTTCATTGGTCAAAGCACCTGGTTCTTCTCTGTGGGAGGATATTAAACTACAGGTTGTCCTTGGCTCACTATAAAGAATGGAGATTTCACAGCAAGTGTCAATTATGCTTTCTAGTGATAAGACAATGGGGAAGCTTCCCCAACTTACTAGAGGCTGTACTTGTTCACCTCTCTTATATATATGATTTCCTGTCAAGGTCTGTCTGATGATGGCACATTTCAGCTCAGTTTATCTCACTTTATCTCAGACAAGTCCCATCCAAAATAAGAGTTAGGCAGAATGAGAAAAATATTGCTATCCATACAATTTCATGTGCTCTAGAACATTATCTAACCAACACCACAATATAGTAAACATGAGAGAAAGGGTCCTGGGCAATGGAAGGAGTCATTTTACTGGTAATAGATACAGAGAGACCTGGGATCCTTGGTGTAGATTCTGTATTCACAAATGGCAGAACACACAGTGTGGGCCAATAATCATCTCTACTCATGGCCCTGCTTTGGTCTTATATTGTACTGGGTAAGAGTAGAGGCATTTCCACCTCATAATTGTCAACAGTTGTCACAGTGAGTTCTTGTAGACTGCACCATTGTAGATGTAAGCCGCATATGTACTGCAAAACTGATGCAGTTTGATACTGCTTTACCTGCCTTGACTCAATGCTATGGAATTCTAAGATTTCTTGTTTTGTGAGATATTTAGCCTTGTCGGTCTGTGAGCTCTAGGGCCACAACAAACTGCAAATCCCAGGATTTCATAGGATGGAGTCACAGTTAAAGTGTTGTTAGAGTGTATTGATTCTGCAGTGTGGCAGCAGCCTAAGTCATGTCTGACCTGTTACCTTTGGACCCCTCCCTCCCTCCCTCCCTCCCTCTTTCTTTCTTTCTTTCTTTCTTTCTTTCTCTTTCTTTCTTATGAATTAGTAAAATAAACATATGAGAGAGAAAAGATCTCTATCTCTATCTTATGCAATAGCTTGTATATGAAATGTTGGATGACAAGGTTTTATGGATGACCCATCTTTCTTCATCTAACACCATTGTTTGAGAGAAGCTGTAAAGAGGTGGGAAGTGAATGTTACCTCATCAAATTATATAGTCAGGAAAAGATCAGTGTAGGATGGCAAGGTAGCATAATTCCTAGAGCTGGGAAGACAACAAGATGTAACTGCCTCATTTTTAGGTTGAATCTCTAAAATGTGAGCAAAAAAGGATTCAGAGTTGTTTCAGTTCCTCAGCAATGATTGTAATAATTATGGATGGTGTGAGGGAGAGGTTTCTGCAAATGTAATCCCACTAGTTGTCATCTTTTGGACAACACAGACAGTAACAATAGGATATGCTGGTGAACATTCTGTTTTCAAAATGGCAGTTGCACACATTTGAAATTTTAATTTTGAACCTTTCCTCCTGTTAAACTTTACTTAAACATCTCTTGCTGCTATATTAATGTCATTGTCAGAGAGCTTGAAAGTATATGAGACAAGCTAGGATGAAACTTGGCAAGAGGATGTTTAAAGCTGAGGCTGAATTTTTTTGGCTCAAACAGATGTTACTAAGGCTACACCTACACTGCAGAAATAATCCAGTTTGACACTACTTTAACTGCCATGACTCAATGCTATGGATACCTGGGAATTGCATTTTGTTGTAGCAACAAAGCTCTCTGATAGAGAAGGGTAAATGCTTCACAAAACTACAGTTCCCAGAATTCCATAGCATTGATCCATGGCAGTTGAAATGGTATAAACCTAGATTATTTCTGCAGTGTAGATGCAGCCTCGACATTTTACTTTCTAAGACAGGAGTCAAAATGATAGCCATCCCATTCTAGATGTAAAGCTGATCAGACTAGCAGCTAAATGCTATTTCAAGACTGGTCATGGAAAAGTGTTCTCCACTGCATCAGAAGGAGTCAGGCTACCTTTGGTATGTGTTGCATAACACACTCAGGTCTATCACCAACCCACCCCCACACACCTATTGCTTCTTTTCTGGTTAAATGCCAGTACTGCAACCACTCACTCACAAACCACAAGGTTGTGAGTTCAATGCTAGCCAGGAGCTCAGGGTTTACTCATCCTGGCATCCTTCCAAGGCTGCTAAAATGAGTTCCCAGCTTGTTGGAGGCAATTAGTTTACAGTTGTAATCTACTTAGAGACTGCTTAGTATGGTATGAAGTAGTATATAAATGAATCTGCTATTACTATTGCCTCCCAGCATATGCTTTCTAAGGCAGATCTCTGCTTAACAGTAGGGTTAGACTTGGGTTCAAACTACTTATCTATTTACTCTTTCTTTCCCAGCTACAACTTTATCTCATTTTTTTCCTCCAGTAATCTCAAAGGTCTTTACATGGCTTTCCTTCTCCCCACATTATCTTCACAACCTGTGAGGTAGGTTAGGCTCAGACAGGCACCTGTCCAAGGTTACACAATGAGTTTTGAAGTTTAGTAGGGATGACAGCCTGGATCTCCTAAGACAAAATTGAACACTCTAATTTCCATACCACATTGACTTTCATGCATGCATCAAATTTATGTGACTATGAAGTAGACTGCATTGGCCACTTCGGAGCCTGACTCTTTAGATGATGCAGAAGGCAAAAGTGGGTGGGAAGTGAAATAAAGCTTCTAAAAACTGGAGCAAAAAGAAACTGGGAAACTCTGACTCAAGGTAGAAAATGTGCATCATCACCCTGGCATATAAACAGCCTGGCACCAGTATGGGACTGTGGCAAAGCAAAAAAAAAAAGCAATTGCCAATAAGGCAATGGATGTAATTACAACATGCACAAACTAGACAGTCCAACAGAGGGGCATGGGGTGAAGACAGGTGAAGGCACCATGTATTGGGGAGGGGCTCCATGATAGCGCTTTGCCAATGTCTCACTGAGCACATTGATGCACCAATGCACAGTACAGGTGGTGCATCACACATGTGACTGTGTGGCTGGTTATACATGTGGGTGTCCAATGGAATAGAATCCAGGCAGGAAGAGGCAGGTAACTGGGCCACAGCCAGGGTGTTTATGTGATGGTGCACTTGCATGGTGGGTAGGCAACAAAAATAATAACTGTGTAGCACAGCTTGACATCACATGGTGCGGACAGCCCGTGAATGTTCAGTTGGCCTTGGGAGTGGGCAGTGTGGACAGTGGGGTTTCGACCCACTTTCAGAAAACTGAAGATTGAGGTGCTTTTTCTTGTCCATCTGCTCCAACCTTATAAGAATTCAAAGTATTCCTTCTACAGATTATACAAACTTTTGTATCCAGTTTCTGCTCCCCATTTTCACAACCCTTCAGCAAAACTTAGGTCCTTTACAGACTGCCAGAAATAATGCAGCTTTAGGCCACTTTAACTGTCCTGGCTCAGTGCTAGGGAATCATGGGAATTATATTTTTTTCTGGGACATTGAACATTCTCTGTCAGAGAGCTCTGGTGCTACAATAAGCTACAGTTCCCATGATTCCTTAGCACTGAGCCAGGACAGTTAAAGTGGCCTCAAGCTGCATTATTTCTGGCAGTCTGTAAAGGCCCTTACTTCTCCTAACAAGAGGCCACTGACCCAACATAAGATTTACCTTGAATAATTTCAGACTTTTTTGTGTACTGGTATACAACTTAACTTGAGGGAATGTTGCCTTTTAGGACTGGTCTTGAAAAAGTAAGAACTTCTTAACTTTATATTTTTAAAAAAAGGACAACCCATGCTCCTCAAAAGCTCATGCTGAAGCAATGTAACTAAAATCAGTGAATCAATACAGAATTAGAAATGCTTCTGATATTCTCCCTATCTAAATTTCTCCATAGATTTTAAAGTTCAGTTTACATGCTTGTTTCCAAAGCAAAAATGATGCATTAGCGATCCTGCATTTTTTTATATATATGCTTTTCTCCTTTGATTTTGAACAGAATGTACCATGTGCTTGCTTTATATCAGTTTTTGGTTCCTTCCATTTTGTATGCTTCTCTCTTATTCTGATTATTAGTGATACTGACTAGTAATAATTAATATTTTTATTGATTCTCATTTATAAAGCACTGTTGCAGTGTCAAAATTATTTCAGAGTGGTATTTTGCCAATGGACTGTAGACGTAAGTTGGTAAAGCATAGTATAAAGAGGATTTTGATACAATCATATCTCAAACAGATAATAGGTGGATCTCCCCAGATCTGATGAACTCAGGCCAAAGTTTAAACCACTGCTAGATATCATTGATTCATTTTGTAAAGTTTTTTTTTAAAAAACTTGAAGATAAAAATATGTTTTCCATTGGTACACAGTCTCTACCTGCACCGTTACTTTCCTTTATTCTTACCCATAGAATCATAGAATCATAGAGTTGGAAGAGACCACAAGGGCCATCCAGTCCAACCCCCTGCCATGCAGGAACTCCCAATCAAAGCATCCCTGACAGATGGCCATCCAGCCTCTGCTTAAAGACCTCCAAGGAAGGAGACTCCACTACTCTCCGAGGGAGTGTGTTCCACTGTCGAACCGCCCTTACTGTCAGGAAGTTCCTCCTAATGTTGAGGTGGAATCTCTTTTCCTGGAGCTTGCACCCATTGTTCCAGGTCCTAGTCTCTGGAGCAGCAGAAAACAAGCTTGTTCCCTCCTCAATATGACATCCCTTTAAATATTTAAACAAGGCTATCATATCACCTCTTAACCTTCTCTTCTCCAGGCTAAACATCTCCAGCTCCCTAAGGCGTTCCTCATAGGGCTTGGTTTCCAGACCCTTCACCATTTTAGTTGCCCTCCTTTGGACACGCTCCAGTTTCTCCACATCCTTTTTGAATTGTAGTGCCCAGAACTGGACACAGTATTCCAGGTGAGGCCTGACCAAAGCAGAATAGAGTGGCACTATTACTTCTCTTGATCTAGACACTATACTTTTATTGATGCAGCCTAAAATTGCATTGGCCTTTTTTGCTGCTGCATCACACTGTTGACTCATGTTCAACTTGTGGTCTACCTGGACTCCTAGATCCCTTTCACACGTAATCTCATTAAGCCAAGTGTCCCCCATTGTATATCTGTGCTTTTCATTTTTCCACCCTAAGTGCAGTACTTTACATTTCTCCGTGTTGAATTTCATTTTGTTAGCTTTATGCCCCTTGTAGTTAACTGGGAAATAACTCACTTGTTCTTCTTTTTAATACTATCAAAATGATGGAAAATAGAGAACAAAATAATCAGCCTTAAAGCTCAGTGGTACAGCACATCCTATGCATGTGGAAGAACCACGGTTCAATGCTTGCCATATTCTTTTAGGATTTGGGAAGAATCCTTCCTGAAACTTGGAAAAACTTCAGTCAGTCCGAGTTAACAATTCTGAGCTGGATGGGCCAAAGGTCTGATTAGCATAAAGCAGCTTCTTATGTTCTTGTAAAATAACAAAAACATGTTTTGTTTTGTTTTTTAAAAAATGCTCATGTTTATTATGCCTGCTCACTTTCTGTCTGTACAGCTGCCTCATATTATAGATGGGTATGAAATTTGTTTGATTCACATTTCATCATGAAACAACCCAACTTACATTCCCAAACCTAATATGTGAACCAGAATGGAATTGTATTTCAGTTTTCACGTTCTACTAATTTTTACAAATTATTTTTCCATTTTTTTACAAGACCCTGCATATAAAAATTGTGTACATCAAGCACAATTTGTCCACCACAAGGAATACTTTAGGGGAAGAAGCATACAAAACGGCATACACAAGAAAAAAATTCTTTGAGGAATGCATCCATTAGGAGAAACCATGAATAAAAATTCATACAAATTTCCCTATGTGTAGAAGAGATGTTAAAAATTTCATGTGACTTTGCAGACAAGTTTTTAAAAATTGCCAACAGAAGCTTATACAGCCCATTACATTATGTAACTTTATGTATGTCTAGCTACATGGCAGAGGCACTAAGCAACACCATACTGAATTTCAAAGGTGCCTAACAAGTCACTAGCAAGAATGCACAGTGCACAATGGACATCAGGACTGATGTGATGCACTTTGCTAGCTCTGTTACATAGTAACATAACAGTCCTTATCTGTATAGGGACATTATGCATCTGTGCAACTGTGCAATTCTAATTCCACATACATACATTCCCATACATAAGTCCTCTGACAAAGATGTACCGTAAGTACCAACAGGATTCCAGTCAAGATCTACTAATTAATGTGGAAATGGGACAGAAAAATAATACTTGGAATAAAACTATAGTGAGAGCCAGCGTGATGTAGTGGTTTGAGTATTGGATTACAACTCTGAAGATCAGAGTTCAAAGCCCTTCTTGAGCATAAGAAACCCACTGGGTGTTCTTGAACAAGTCACTCTCTCACATCCTCAGAGGATGGCAATGGCAAACCCCCTCTGAAGAAACATATCAAGAAAACCCTGTGATGGGTTCATCTTAGGGTCGCCATAAGTAAAAAAATTATTTGGAGGCAAACAGCAACAATAAAGGCTGTATGAAGCTAAACAGACAGATTCCTCTATCTCTACAATATTATGTGGTGGGGTCAATTGGCCAGTCTAGTCTAGGAATATAAATTCTCCTTGGCATCAATTCTCCAAATTTGCACATAGAGGTTCCTCTCAGTGCTGCTGAGATTCTTTTAGGCAAGAAGGCCAGGTACTGAACCTGACACCTAATACAAGATAAATGTATGCTCTGGCACTGTGATGTCACCACATACAAAAGGACTGAAGGCAGCATAGAGAGAATAGGCATCTGCAGAAAATCAATATAAAAGACTTCACCTCTACTTGACAGGTAAAAAAAAAAAAAAAAAAAAAACATTGTGAAGAATTTGTATTCTTTCTTTATTGCTAGAGGAGCCCAAGCCTCACTGAACATTTTATAATATAAAAATATCCTTTTATTTGCACTGTAAACCTAGTCAAGTTTTGTTTATCTTTATTTTTTTAAAACATCTAATGTTGTTGTGGGCATCTGGCTGCTGCTTTTCTGTTAGCTTTGCAAACATCTCTGACTGGTCATTTATTTTAACTACCCAGACAAGTAGTGGTTAAGTCAAAGTGTGGCTTATTATTTCTCTGGTGGTGGGATTGCCTGTCCCCATGAGAGAAGAAGTTATGCTGATAACAGCAGTCATGCAGATAGGGCCTCCCATGTCACACAGTCTTTTGCTGAGGACACATACTAAATGTGTCACACAACTACTAGGCAGCAGCAGCAGCAGCAGCATGTGTGTGTGTATGTGTGACACTGGTAGAGGATCTCTCAGAGACAACAGCAGTGACTTGTTAGTACTACACAGAGGGAGGCATGGTGCCCCCGCCCCTTTAAAGATCTTTTATCACCAAAATCTCATGATGAGACAATCCAAATTGAAACAAGAGGTAGTGCCAAAGATGAAATTACCAGGTTGAATTACACTCAATGAGCTAATGGGATACAGTCCAGAATAACTACAAGTAGTATTGTGACTAATGACACAAGCTGTAAAGACGTTCAACTATTGATTTGCTCATAAGTGAAAAGAAGGTCTGAAGCTGCACAACAGATATTACAGGAACATGGAATGTGAGAAGCATGACTCAGGGGAAGCTAGATATGGGGGAAAAAGAAATGGAAAATATAACCATTGCAATACTTGGGGTGAAGAAGTTAAAGTGAACAGAAATTGGACATTTTGAGTCAGATAACTACACGGTGTTTTTATTCAGGAAATGAAAAGAAAAAATAGTGTGGTATTTGTAGTTAGGAGACATGTAGCAAAAACAATCAAAAAATATAATGCAAAATCTTACCGAATCATGTCAACAAGATTTCAGGGAAAACCCATCAATATAACCTTAATCAAAGTGTATGCTCCAATTACAGAGGCAGAAGAAGTTATTGAAATTCTATGCAGGAGTTCAGGAGGAAACTGATCACAAACCAAAACATGACTTGTTAATCGTAGACAACTGGAGTGCAAAAAAAGGAAGAAAAGCCAAATCAAATATAAATAACTGTATATATGGATATTACTGAAGAAAGACAAGAAAGAAAGTTCAAAGGAAGGTTTACATTTGAACATTATAAAAACAAAAATAATGACAACAGATGATTTACATAACTTTTAAATGGACAATGAAGACATTGAGATAGTCAAAGATTTCTTATACTTTGGCTTAATCATTAGTTAAAAAGGAGACTGCATTCAAGAAATGAGAAGACAGAAGGTAGTTAACTTTAAAGTATTATATGACATGATATTAAAGACAAGGCTGCTATACCCCAAAACTGAAAGAAATAAGCTTCTACCAAGGGAAAAAGAATAGATCGTAAAAGTCATGGGAATAACTAAAATGGACAAATTATCTACATATATCAGAGTAAAGTCATTAGTTAACTTTATAAAAGATTGGAAATGTACTATAGTTTATATGAAAAAAGAACAAAGAAAGTTTATGACAATATAATTTCAATACTAAATTTTCTTCTTTTTCCAACCTTTCAACCAGAAGACATATTAATAATTATTAATTTAGAAAAGCAAAATATTTCTAATATGATATAGCCTTTGACCAGGAGAATGGGAAGTAAGATTAGATTAGATTAGATTAGATATTCTTGTTTCTTGTCTCTTATGTTGAATGTTAATTAAAAATAGGGTTTGGGTTGGGTGGGGCAAGATGGGCAGAGGTAGGGCAAGACAGCCAGTGTGGCATGGTGATTTGAGTATTGGCCTGTGACTCTGGAGATTAGGGTTTGTATCCTGGCTCAGCCATTTAAACTTACTGGGTGAGCTTGGTGAGTCTCACTTGACAGACAGACAAGGCTTCAGAGATGGCAATGTGAAACTCCCTCTAAAGAAACTTGCCAGGAAAACCTCATGATATGTTCGCCTTAGGGTTGCCGTGTCAGAAACTACTTGGAGGCACACCACTACAATGCAACAGGGCAAGGTGGACTCCTCTTTGATATTGTTATTATATGTTGTGCGTAATTATGGCAATTAATTATTCATATTTTAATAAACATATTTTTTTAAAAGAAATCAGAAGACTAGGACTTGGAAGAGCAGCTATGAAGGAAGCAGTATGGCTATGAAAGCTGGAGAGTGAAAAAAAAAACTGATAGGAACAAAATCAACTCATTTGAAATGTGGACCTGAAGAATAATTCTGAAGATACCCTGTACAGACAAAAGGACAAATAAATGGGTCCTAGAGGATATCAGGCCTAAGTTCTCCCTGGAAACCAAGATGACTAAATTGAGATTGCTGTACTTTGGACATATCATGAGAAGGCGTAACTCACACACACACAAAATACTTGGTAAAGTAGAAGGCAGTAGAAAAAGAGAAAGAATATGGATAGACTCAATCAAGGAAGCCACAATCCTGAGTCTGCAAAACATGAGTAGTGTTGTGGATGACAGGATGACGTTCATAGAGCAGCTGGCTTTGGAAGGAGGTTGGCAGCCACAATTGCTTGTTCCCACCATTCCTCCTGGAAGGCAGGATTTGGCAGTGTGGAAAACAGATCATGCTGCCATGGATCACCAAAGTGCTATCATGGGGGGAAATGTGATAAGAAATTATACCAAACAGGTATATTCCCATTCTTAAACTAGTGGGATTGTGGCAGGGCAACAGGCTGGTGTGATAAGTCATCCACCAAGGTGACCAATGCAATGTCCTTTCCATATCCAGGTCTGAAGCCAAGTTGAAATGGATCTTGACAATCTGTTTCATTTAAAAAAACAACCCAGAGTTGGTAAGCCATCATGTGCTCC
Organism: Phrynosoma blainvillii; assembly: GCA_026167975.1. Classification (NCBI taxonomy): domain Eukaryota; kingdom Metazoa; phylum Chordata; class Lepidosauria; order Squamata; family Phrynosomatidae; genus Phrynosoma; species Phrynosoma blainvillii. Next base: position 279,033,131 of record JANUYF010000002.1, on the reverse strand, counting down.
ATAATTTTTCCCCAAAAGGAGATATAGGAGAATGTTCAGAAATCTAATGTGGTCTGTTCTGAAAGATTATTTTCAGCAAAGGCCACACTACAGCCACTAAAAGACAACTCCTGCTTCAGTGAGGCATTCACTACTACCTCACCCACTCAGACAGTCACCAACTGGTTGTTTTTGTAAGCCAGGAAGAGCATGGGTTCAGTATGCATGTGGTGGCTTTCATCCTTCTAAGGATCCACTAGGACTGCACAAGTTGAAATGTATCCAACACCAAAGGACAAGTAGGAGCCAGAATTATACCCACTAGATTTGAATTAACCAAAGCACGCAAATCTGAGCAGATCCAAGTTATATTTTTCTACAAAGTGGCAGGCTTTTAAGTGGTCTACATTCTCTTCTGGGCAGAGTGGTCTTCTCTTCTGGGCAGAGTGTAAAAGGCCCCTAACCATTTGTGACAGCTCAGCTAGACAACACTGTAGATGCAATGGCAGAAGGAAAAAAATATTTCTTTCCTACCACCATCATAACAAAGGCTTTCCCATGGGCTCTAGCCTGTGTTCGATAAGATTGGCTCTGCTATTATTACTCCAGTCTCTGTCTTAAGTTTTTTCATTGTCACCAGTTCTCTAATAAACCTGGGAGCTCATCTGACTCCACTCTGTGGGAGGAGATGCTCAGGACCAATCATGTACATCACCTTGGCCATTTCACCATTCTATTGATCAGCCAGATCTTCAAAAGAGTCACTTGTCAAGGCAACAGGAAACCTCTGAAGAGATGTCAGGAAACTATCTGGATCCTTCAGCTTCTTGGGGTGGATCATCTTAATCAGACCCCCACCGATGTGGAGGCTGTGAGTGTAAATCCCATCTAGTGGTGCTTTGCCCATGATGATGGAACTCCAGAAAGTTTCTTCACATCCACATCACCATAATCCTACTCAGAAGAGAAAACTAAGTTCCAAGTCTGTCCTGTGGCATGGGGGTTGGGGTACCAGTTGCTATTTGGGACAGACTCACAATTGTAATGGTGGAGATGAGGTCCTGAACCAGTCATGATAGAGTGGGCTCAGCATGGATGTTGAAGTCCACCCGCACAAGAAGTCAGGAACTCCAACACTACCAGTGAAACCAGCCTAACCAGAATTAGAAGTAGCAACATTACTTTTAATATATCACAGCTTGTTGGTTGGTTGGTTTATTATTTAAGAAGGGATCCAAGGTGGTTCACAGATAAAAACATTAAACAACAACAACCTTTAAAAAAACCCATTACAATAAATTTTCAAATAGTCAAAATCATCTAAAAACAGTATAAAATTACATTAAAATATACAAAAGTTAAAAGGTATAACTAAAACACACACACTCCATAAAAACCACTCTGGTATGATTAAATATTAAATACTTACGTAAATAAAAACATCTTGATTTGCTGACAAAAGGCACTGCTTGGGACAATGAGGTTATAGCAACATTTAATTTTTAGCAAATAACACAAAACTCAGGAAAAGGGGGGGTTGTAAAGGGAGATGACAATTCCATATGTTCATTATCCAAATAAAATAAAATAAAATAAAATAAAATTAAAATGGTACTTTGGGGGAGAAGATGTGCTTGCCATTTGGGGCCTTTCTTGTATCCTTTACATTTTTAAAAAGTATTGTGCACTATTATTTTTCTTTGTTTTCCTATGTTGCTGATAAATCTGCCTCCTATAAGAAAAGCTAAACCATTTTCATATCCTTTGAAACTCTCTCACTGACTCTTTGTCAGGCTCTCATTCTCAACTTGCTTACCTGTTTATTTTATTTCAGTTTGGTAGACTGCTTGTCACCTTACGGTAGCACTCTAAGATGCCTCGTGGAACTGGAAGTGCAAATGCAAATACAAACAAGGTACTCATGTGTCTTGTAATTGCTTCCTTCCACTTGGACTATAGAACTATAGCACACATCTCTCTCTCTAATGCTTTATTGCATATTAAATACAGGGACTTCCCCCCCCCCTCCATCAGGATAACACGCTATGAGCCCAATCCAGCCAAAATAAAGCACTTTGAAGTCCCTTTGATATGAATGGGAAGCCTATCAAAGTGGGCAGCTTTCTGCGTCAACAGTGCTTCTTTTTGGCTGGGTGATACCCTATGTGTCAGTCATCCTATAATCAGCTGTTTTGCTCAACACTCTGAGATGAGGAGGAAGTAATTACAGAATGAATTTAGAACCCTGTATTTGAAGTTAGGAGATTTGATTTGAAAGCCATTAAAACCATGCTCCAGAGAACTGTAGATCTCAATTTCAACAATATTTTAGTAGAGGAAAAGAGAGCTATCCAAAATGAGCAGCCACTCATGCAGTATGCTTTTACCCTCTTTCTCTCTCTCTCTGTGGTTTTTCTTAAGTTTGAATTTGATAGATTAACATGGAACGGTTGGTTCTGATTTTAAGAAATTAAAATATAAGCAATATGCAGTGCCCTCCAGTTAAACTGTGAACAATTTCCTATAACAGGTGGAAAAGTCAATAGCCAGTTGCCATAAGTGACAGTGGTTGAGGTTTTTGCTTCATCAATTATTTTTCAGTATATGCAAAGTGTGTTTTTTGGGAAAAAAGGGAGGGAAATCATGATAAAATTATAATGTGCATCATAACATAGTAGGCCATTGCACAAGACTCATGAATACAAGCTCTTCTGTTCATCCATGTTTATGCTGTACAGAGCTGACAGTAATATTTTGTTGCTTGGGATGTATGGCAAGATGGCATCCACCCCTAATCTATGTATGGAAGTCAGACTGACCACTTGGTTGTCCTTTTTGTTGCTATATTGTTTGCTTCATTGTTGGCACAGTGCACCCCAGGGTAGCAGGCTTTCTCAGTAGATACAGGGTAAGTAGCATGGCATGTATAACTCTGCCCGCCAACACTTTCTCATTGTTCTCCAACTTTCTCTCTCTGCTATCCCAGGTTTTAATCCCTGGCCTTGATTCTATACCATGTTGATCCTGTATCATATGAATAGCCCACAGCAGTGGTTCTCAAACTATGGGGTGGAACTCCCAGGGGTCTGCAAGAGTTGCTCAACTTGGAGGCCCCAATCTCTCATCCACCTCCACTTCCCAATAAAATGGAATAAATATGAAAGAGTCCTTTCTGCTCTGGATGGGAAGAGAAGGGCAAGAAGGGTGCTCTGAGCCTCTGCCTGATGGAGAAGAAGGAAAAGTAGGAGAGCTATTTCCCTATTGAAATATGAATATATATTTATTATTTATTTATTTCCAGGATTTATATTCCACCTTTCTCCCACATGGGATATGAATGTGTGAACAAAAATATGCACACTAAACAAACAAAATATTTTCATTTATATACCACACTGAGCATAGAAGGGTAAAAAGTTTGAGAACCAATGTGCCACATGATTGAGGGATCTTAAAATTATGGTTATTATCCTGGTGGTAAGTCTCCCTGAGAAAGTGAATAGCAGGTGACATGCCAATGTCTAAACTGAATCACTAAAATAAATATGCTTTCAAAGAAATAGCTATGTCAGTCTGTCACAGCTCAAAAAGGGATAAAAAGGGGGTGAGGGTAAAGGAATCTAGTAGCTCTATTAGGAATCATGACCTATTTTATATATGTTTACCTATAACAGTTAAGGAGCAGAATGCCCATATGAGACATAGAGGGAAATTAACTCTTTGTATTCATGAATGGAACCCTGCATTCACATTTTTTTTAAATTAACAGAACAGGGTAAAGTACAGCCTCAGTTAATAGAGATTATCACATAAGGCTTTTACATTAGAATTAAAGGTAGATAATGGTGTCTGGTTCAATTCCCATCTCAACCATGAAACCCACTGGGTAACCTTGGGCAAATCATATGCTCTCAGCCTCAACAGAATGCAAACCTCTGAATAAATCTTGCCAAGAAAACTCCATGACAGGTTCTTCTTAGGGTTGCCAAAAGCAAAATGACTTGAAGGCACACAACAACAACAAAAACAACAAACAATAGCATATTTGGCCATACCTGTGATATAATATTCTCTCTCTCTTGTTGCTGCTTTGCATTTCAAGCATTGCTAGAACACATATTTTCATTAGTGGGTAAAACCCATCAATGCCTCCCAATAGCACTGCTTTCTAATTATGGCCTCAGATGTAATAGGTACCTTCTGATGCAGTTCTGATATGTCATGAGGAATCAGTGGGTATGCTTCTCCTCTTCTCCCCACCTTGCTGTTCCCAAACAGGCTATTTTCAGTTCCTTTCATTTTCCATTTCTTTTTCTTTTTTAAAAAAATTATATTACATTGCATTGTTACAATTACTCAATTGCATACAAAAATAAAAATAAAAACCCAAAAGGAATGATGAGTAGAGCATAGGGCAGGAAGGTAGCGTTATGGAGGCCATGCAGAATAGACAGAATGGAACCATAGATCGATCACCAAAGCAGTATCTTTGCACCATTACAGAGAAAGTCAACCCCCGATGAGTTGGGAGGGGTTGCTTGTTGCACTGGCCTTATAAGGACACAAGAAGCCTGATTGGCCAAGCGCGCAGGGACCTTCTGGTTGGCTGCGTGCTTGGCCCAATCGCAATGATTGCTTGTGCTTGGGAAGTCTCGTGGTGACTATACTCTCACGAGACTTCCCATGAGAGTTTGTTCTTTATAGCTCTGTGCTGCCACGTGGCGGCAACCATTTTTAGAGCTTGAACTGAGGGAGTCACATCGCTCTGCTCTGTGCTCTGGCTATTCGCTTGCCTTTGGCCTAGCAATTTTCTTGGCTTGGCTGCAATCGGCTATAGCTGATTATTTACTTATTCTATTCACGAAGGGAGTTCTTGTTTTGAGTCTCCCTGTGGAGTTGGAGGTTTAGGCCGAGCAAGGCCTTCAGGCTGGTCCCCTCGGGCCTGAAAGGGCTGCCACATCTCCAACACTCGGAGGGCATTATTTGAGGTGGGTGCAGTGGTCGGCGTCTTCTTCACCGGGTGCGCGGACGCGGTACTTGATCCCAGGCCCTGCGGCGCCCTGGCTACCCCAGTCTGGTAAGGTCGGGACCCCATCACTGGTTCTGGAGGGTTTTTTACACCTCTTCCCAGTGGTGAGTGTGTGTGAAGGCAATTTTGTCTTTGGGCAGGGTGCCTAATAGGACCCTTGGTGGACACCTTCCCCCTCTGGTTTGCTTGTTGCCAGTGACGCTTCCTGGCTATTTGCATCTCTTGTTGAAACTTGGGGAAGGGTGACCTTTTGGCCTGGTGGTATCATCCTTGGTTGGGTGATAGTGCTTAGGACCCGTGTTTCATCCATTGGGGGGAACGATGCCCCGCAGTAAGGCTCAATCCAAGAGGCGCGTTGCTCCAGCGGTGCCCGGCTCTAGTCACTCTGCTTCGAAGAGGCCTTCCCAGTCTACCAGCAGAGATGATGAGATAGCTGCTCAGACTGCACAACTGGGCAAGACAGTGCAGGCCTGTGTTGCGGTCTGCAATCAGCTTGCTCAGAAGGGGCTATAGACTACAGCCGCCAACCCTATTGCCAGCACTTCTGGTAACCCTGACACAGAGGTGCTGTCCCCTCCCTCTGTACCTGACTCTCAGGTCATTCCTGCTACACCGGGTCCTTCTGTGGTTTTGGCTATAGAGGCGGGGCAACCCACTATAGCCGATGTGTGGGAACTCCTAAAAAGGTTTCCAGGTGTGGAGATTCAGGGTGCGACTGCCCTGAACAGCCCACTGTGGCTAATCTTTATAACCTCTTGCGAGGAGTGGTTCTTCCAGGTGTTGGTGTGGTAGAGCAAACCCGTGATGTGCAGAGGAGAGATCAGGCAGCTGCTGCTTCTTCTCTGCCTGACACCCGAGCTGTTGCAGGGCCACACTTCAGGGGACATCTGCAATGGACTGGTGATGCTTCCCAGCAAGTTTCAACCTCAGGTTTGTCTCCTACTAATCCTTCACAAGCAAATTGGCCCATCTCGGTATGGGCTCCAGGTGGCCAGGTTAGCCAGGGTGTGGGTTCAGAACACCCCATCCCTGCAGCTTCGCAGGCACCTGTGCAGGCACTTGTGGTTTCACAGGTGCCTGACCCTTGGGTGCAGGTTGGTCAGCCAATCGCTTTGGCTAGTAACACCACAGTGGTCTCTTTGGGTGCTCCTGCGCTATCAGGAGTAACTACGCACGCTGAATCCATTCCATATGCTGGGATGTCCACACCCCTTGGCTCACATCTTCCTCTTTCTACTAAAGAAAGAATATGGAAGGGAGATTACATTGACTTATTTTCTTCTACTTTTAGCGATCCTGAACCAAGAATCATGGTAAAGGATGGGATTGTATTTAGCCTCCCAAAAGAGTTTCAGGCACTCAAACGCCCTAAGCTGGAGCAGAATTTTGTTAATTGGATTATGGGTTTCACCATTTCCAGGGGAGTTATAGAAGAAAGAGAGCCCCTTAGGTCTCCTGACTCTTCTAAATACCAGGAGATCATGATAAAAGCTTACACCAACTGCCATCACAATGCAAGGGGTGCAGCTTGGCTGCAATATGATGAGCAGTTTAGAATGAGAGCTGCACAAGATCACTCCTTGTCTTGGAGACATGTACACTCTGAACTATGGGCTGATGTTATGGTGGGGGCCTCCCCTTCGAGCAGGTGTGACAATGGGTTTGTTCCCATGGTTACTTAGCCGAGAGGGAAGAATGCAAGGCCTGCCACGGGAGAAAGGAAGCAATTTGGGATTTGCTGGGACTTTAACACAGGCAAGTGCAAAAGGCATCCCTGCAGGTTTTACCATAAGTGTAACACCTGTGGGGGTGGTCACCCCGGCACTTCCTGTAACAGAGGTAAGCAATCAGGAGTGGGAGGTGCCCCCCGGCCAACATCCTTGGGAGGAAAAGGCCCCATCACCAATTAAGTTAGATGCAATGGTGGCGTGGCTGAGGGCCTACCCAAATAAGGAGGCTGCATCGTACTTATATTATGGGTTTTCCCTAGGCTTTCGCATCCCTTATACAGGTGCCAGGGTTCATTGCTATGCGCCAAATGCTTGTTCCATGAGGGAATTGCCAAATATTGTAAGGGACAAGCTAGCGAAAGAGATAACTGCTGGAAGAATTTCAGGACCCCATGATCAGTTGCCTATTTCCACCCTTCGTTTATCGCCTTTGGGTGTGGTTCCCAAGAAAGCTCCTGGGGAATTTAGGTTGATCCACAACTTGTCTTACCCAAAGGGTGACTTTGTGAATGATGTCATTGATCCTGACCTTACATCCGTTAAGTATTCATCGTTTGACTCAGCAGTCAACATGGTTAGGAAATTAAGCAAGGGAGCCCTCTTAGCGAAGTGCGACATAAAATCCTCCTTCAGGCTCCTCCCAGTACACCCAGATGATTTTGACCTACTGGGATTTCAATTTGATGGAAAGTATTATTATGATAAAGCCATGCCAATGGGGTGCTCGATTTCTTGTTCAGCTTTCGAGACTTTCAGCACCTTTCTTCATTGGTGTGCAGTTAAGCGGTCAGGCAATAGGACCATAACCCATTATTTTGATGATTTTTTGATTGCTGGTAATCTCAATTCCTCTCAATGTAAGGATACATTAGCTGAATTTCAAGAACTGATGTCTGAGTTGGGAGTTCCTTTGGCTGAGGAAAGAACAGAAGGGCCTGACACACGGCTTACCTTTTTGGGTATTGAGATAGACTCCATTGCTGGGATTTCTTGATTACCGAATGACAAATTGGTAGCCATGAAACAGCAGGTTAGGCCAATGCTAGGGAAGCAGAAAGCTACATTTCATGAATTTGAATCCCTTACAGGATTGCTAAACTTTGCTTGTAAGGTAAAAGTCCTGGGTCGAGCATTCTGTGCAAGACTATATAGGGCTATGGTGGGGGTGTTTGCACCGTACCATCACATTAGGATTACAATGGGGATTCAAGATGACTTGAAGGTTTGGGACTCATTTTTTGAGCAATTCAATGGCGTCTCATTTTGGAAATCTGAAATGTTGCTGAGAGCCCATGGCTTTGGTGTTTATTGGAATGTCCAATGGACTGCAGAGGTGTGGCCTTCTGCATGAATGGAACGTGGTCTGACTAGAGACCTGATGTTTTTGGAGCTTTTTCCCATTGTAGTGGCTGTGCACCTGTGGGCAAGCCAGTTTGCTAACAAGACCATCTGGTTTTGGTGTGACAACCAGGCAGTCGTTCAAGTGGTAAATTCTCAGTCCTCTAAATCTCCCAGGGTAATGAGTTTGGTGCTGGTGATGGTAATGCAGTGTCTGAAGTTTAATGTTTTATTCCATGCTCAGCATGTTCCTGGTGTGCTTAACCCTTTGGCGAATGCCCTCTCTCATTTTCAGTTCTCCAGGTTCCGGCAGTTGGCTCCCGAGGCATCAACACAACCGATGGAGGTACCAGTTTTGCTATGGAGCCTTGGAGACTCGAAATTCACAGGGCAATCCTTCATTCCATCGCCCCATCTACATGCAAGTCCTACCAGATAGCATTGAATGCTTTTAATCAATTTTTACTGGACATTGGGGAGGTACAAGGCTGGCCCATTAGGGTTGATCTGGTCCTGCATTTATAGTTCATCTCAGACAGGCAGGCCTGTTACCTATTACTATTAGGGGCAGGCTGGCCGCCCTGGCTTTTCACTCCAGGGCAAGGGGTTGCTTTGATCCTACCACAGACTTTAGGGTTAAAAGAGCTGTGGAAGGCTGGTCTAGAGAATCCCCTGTTGTAAAGGACTCACGATGGCCAATAACAGGCACAGTCCTAACTAAGTTATGGGAACAACTAGCTGATACTTGCTATTCACCTGAAGAAATGACTTTATTTAAGGCAGTTTTTACCATCGCTTTCTTTGCAGCCTTACGTATCAGTGCGATTGTACCTGGATCTCGTAATGATCAGTCTGGTAGGGCATTGTTAATCTCGGATGTTATCCTAACAGAACAGGGGATTCAGATTTGCATTATGCACTCTAAAACTGATCAGTTAGCGAAAGGTCAGTCTATTTCATTAGCTAAAGAGCCTAGTGGGCTAATTTGCCTGGTCTTAACAATGACCAATTATTTAAGGATTAGGCTGAAAATGGCAGGTTACCTTTTTCTCCATGGATCAGGCGTGTCCTTAACTCAATTTCAATTTAGGGCAGTATTGAAGGAGACACTTAGGTGAGCTAAGTTGCCTCAAGCTTTTTTTTCTTCTCACTCCTTCTGTATTGGAGATGCGACAACTGCGGCCACACACAGTTTGAGTGAAGCTGATGTTTGTCGAATTGGCTGGTGGCATTCTAGGGCTTTTAAGTCTTATATTCGGCTTTCTGGTAACAAGAACCCAAATCAAGTACACTAATTTTCTTTGCTTGTTTTTCAGCTGGCTTTTTCCGTGGCAAGATATGGATTGTGGGCCACAGTCTTGTCTTTTGGGCAGAACGCCACCTGCTTGAGCACCGGTGTGATGTAAACTTGGGCCTGATGAACATCGGTGTTACTCAGTGGTTTAGCCACAGAGGCATGTTGTGGGGAGCGTTGCTTCCTTGGGTCATCCAAATGGCAATGGCCTGGAGCTCGCAAGGACACGGCTATTAACAGTGCCCGAAGATGGCTTAATCATCATGTGGCCAAGCAATTATCTCAACTGGGCATTGTTATAATTGAGCATGCTGGAATTAAATTGGATAGGCCTCAGCTATACAGGGGGGATGGAGTGCACCTCCCTGCTGAAGGTTTGGAGATTTATGTTCATGTACTCTCTGAACATGTCAAAAAAGCAGTTTGTTGGGGGGGGAGAGAGAGGGGATGCCTAGCTAGGCTGGCCCCCTTTTGTGGCGGGTAATGACCCCCACCCCACAGGAAAATTAATCTGGCTAATTAAATTCAATGGGGGGTAAATTTGGCGAACGTTAAATTAAAGGAAGTGACGTATGTAGTTAAATCCATGACGTCATTAGTTAATTACGTCATATGAAGTAATATGACATCATTTCCAGTGGGGAGGGGTTTTCTAAATTGTTGTTGATATTGTTATTGATATTTGTTCACCTAATTTGTCACATGTGGTGAAGGACTACCTATCTGGGTGGGTTACACCTTCACACACACATGTGACAAAAGTGTTGAGAGTTTAATTGTTAATATTGTAAATAGACCCTGTACAGCAAAAAAAAAAAAACTTGTGGCCTGTTTAAACGCAAAAAGAGGCATCTCGTGTCTTTTGTGCCAGTGCAACTGCAATAATGAATGCTCCCAAACTGGTATGTTTCCACTTCCTTAACTAACACAGTTGTGGTGAGACAAAAGGCTTATGTGATAAGTAGTGAAGTTTGGAGTCCCAAAGTCAAAAAGGAAAAACCACATGGAGGCGTTCACCCTCCCTTGAATTTGCTTGGAGTTCTTGCCCAAACAGAACCCTCCAGATTCAACTTTAACTTTGCTTTAGGTGAAAATATTTGTGGTAAACTTAAGGTGTATCCAGATAGAGCAAGGTACCCATAGCTTTTAAATCCCCCATGATATTTTTGCAAACAAGATAATAAAATGTGGGCTAGACAATACAACTGTTAAGTGGATTAGTAATTAGTTGACTGACTGAACCCAAAGGGTGCTCAGCAATGGCTCCTCTTCATCCTGGAGAGAAGTGACCAGTGGAGTGCCACAAGGTTTTGTCCTGGGCCCAGTGCTATTTAACCTCTTTATCAATGACTTGGATGAAAGAATAGGGGGCATGCTTGTCATATTTGCAGATGACACAAAATTAGGAAGAATAGCTAATACCCAGAAGACAGGATGAAAATTACAAATTACCTTAATAGATTAGAAAGGTGGGCCAAAGCTAACAAAATGAATTTCAACATGAAGAAATGCAAGGTACTGCACTTAGGGCAAAATAATAATAAAATAAAATAAAAAATGCATAGATATAAGATGGTTGATACTTGGCTTAACGAGACTACATGTGAAAGGGATCTAGGAGTCCTAGTAGATCAGAAGTTGAACGTGAGTCAACAGTGTGATGCCGCAGCTAAAAATGCCAATGCAATTTTAGGCTGCATCAATAGAAGTATAGTATCTAGATCAAGGGAAGTAATAGTGCCATTGTATTCTGCTTTGGTTAGGCCCCACCTGGAATACTTTGTCCAGTTCTGGGCACTACAATTCAAAAAGGATTTTGAAAAACTGGAGCGTGTCCAAAGGAGGGCAACTAAAATGGTGAAGCATCTGGAAACCATGCCCTATGAGAAATGATTTACGGAACTGGGTATGTTTAGCCTGTTGAAGAGATGGTTAAGAGGAGATATGATAATGTTTAAATATATGAAGGGATGTCATATTGAGGAGGGAGCTAGCTTGCTTTCTGCTGCTCCAGAGAATAGGACCTGGAACAGATGCAAGCTACAGGAAAAGAGATTCCACCTCAACATTAGGAGGAACTTCCTGACAGTGAGAGCTGTTTGACAGTGGAACACACTCCCTCGGAGGGTGGTGGAGTCTCCTTCTTTGGAGATCTTTAAACAGAGGCTGGATAGCCATCTATTGGGGATGCTTTGATTTTGAGTTCCTGCATGGTAGGGGGTTGGACTGGATGGTCCTTGTCATCTCTTCCAACTCTATGATTCTATGATCTGCATTGATGTACGCTATATTTCTTAGGCAAATCTATGAAAATCTATTTGGTGAGATTCAATCTTACTTGTGCTTTGCACAAACCCATTGACACCAAAGGGACAAACTAATCATGATAAATGAAAGTCCATTGATTTCAGTGGGTCTGCTGAAAGCACAACTAGCTTTGGATCCAACCCATTACCCCTCAGTTAAAATTTATTTGGTAATGTAGGCCTGGAAGGGAAATTATATAGGCATGCATTTCTGTTTACATAGTTATAAGCAGTAATTTAGCTGTTATCAATAGCACCAAGATTGGATGCTCACAGGAAAACAAGCACTGCAAACTGTGAGGAAAATGGCAGTGAATGGAACTTTAAATGTGCCTTACATCCTTTCTCTCTGCTGAGTAAATAATGTGCCCTTGGGGCCCACAGAAATGTAATTTGTTTATTTAGTTTAGTTTTTCATTAGAACACCTTTAGCAAAAACAGCTATTGATGTGTGACTATATCATTTTAGACCACTAACATAATTGAGTGTGAGCCATCTGCAGAAAAAAAAACCTGCCTGAGAGAGACATCTGTTGCTATTTAATAAATAAGAGGACAATGTTAATCATTTAAATGCTTGATCAAATTTGATTTATTATGTACTGAACTCCTGGTCCAGGGCACAAAACAACACTTCTTGTAGAAGAATCTGTGTCCACACATTTCTGCTTTATATGGAATTCGAATAAAACTGATTTTCTTATTCTATTGGGCTTGTGTTCCTATAGCAATCTGTATTGACTTTCCAGACTTGAGAGAAATTCAAATCCTCAAAAAGCCTAATTTTGTATATTGATATATATCTTTCTGTAGCACCTACTTTGTAGATCACCTAATATTTCCTTACTTGATTACTCAGAATCAGGGGTGACTAGCAGTTTTAGAGTTGCCATATAGCAGGATCTGACCCCGAGTCTCCAGTTTCTATGGGTCATCTCATAATGGGAAATGATGGTGCAAATTCTCTCATTTGGTGGATTCAGCTCCAGGCAAGTGGAAAGGACTGTGTGCAAATCCCGCAGCACAGTAACTTAGAGCAAAGCTTGTTATAGTTGTTGCTGCAACTTATAAAGATCCTCCAGAAAGTCTAGGTATTTACTTAGGGCCTTTACAGACTGCCAGAAATAGTGCAGCTTGAGAGGCCACTTTAACTGTCCTGGCTCAATGCTAAGGAATCATGGCAACTGTAGTTTATTGTGGCACCAGAGCTCTGACAGAGAATGCTCAATATCCCAGAAAAAAATACAATTCCCATGATTCCCTAGCACTGAGTCAGGACAGTTAAAGTGGCCTTAAGCTGCACTATTTCTGGCAGTCTGTAAAGGCCCTTAGTTGGCTTCCTCCTCTCCCCTAGGGCTCATCCTGCTTTCTGGCTAGAATCAAGTTGTTGCTTTTGTGTGTCTGCAAGTCATTTCCAACTTACAGTGATGCTAAGGTGACTATATCATGGGGCTTTCTTGTCAAGACTTGTTCCTCTGTGGTTGCTTAAAATCAGCCAATGGTTTTCCATGGCTCAACAGAGATTCACACTCTGGTCTCCAGAGTAATGTTGTTGTTATTAACTGCCTTTGCGTCAATCTCAACTCATGGTAACTCTATGGATGAGACAACTCCAGGCCCCACTGTCCTCTACTGCCCTGCCCAGCTCCTGCAAACTCATATTCGTAGTTTCTTTAATAAAGTCTGTCCATCTAGCATGTGGCCTTCCTCTTTCTACTTACCTCCTAACATTATTGTCTTTTCCAAGGACTCATGCCTTCTCATGATGTGTCCAAATATATTTCTGGCTTGATCTGCTCTAGGACCCATTTGTTTGTCCTTTTAGCTGTCCATGGAATCCTCAGCACTCTTCTCCAGCACAACATCTCAAATGAATTGATTTTCTTTCTATCTTCTTTCTTGATTGTCCAGCTCTCACATCCATACATGGTAATAGGGAATACAATGGCTTGTATGATTGTGACTTTTGTGCTGAGTTACATGTCTTTGCATTTTAGGATCTTTTCTAGTTCTTTCACAGCCACCTTCCCCATTCTTAATCTTCTGATTTTCTGGCTGCAGTCCCTATTCTGATCAATGTTTGATTCCAGATATGAGAACTCTTTTACTATTTCTATTTCCTCATTGTCTAGTTTGAATGTGTGTAAGTTCTCTGTGGTCATTATTTCTGTTTTCTTTATGTTCAACAGTTTTCTCTCTTAATTCCAAACAGGGCAATATGTTCTATGTGTGTTTAAGACAGACAGACAGACAGACAGAGGAGAGAGAGAGAATGAGAATGAAGATGAAAATCTGTGGTTGGTGCTTAGTGCATCACATTTAATGACATCACTTAAAGGCCATCCCTAAGTCTCAGGTTTTGGCCTGGAAACCTCAGGGCCTGGGATGATCATGAACTCAGAATCCTAGGTGGTTTCCATGCCAAGGGGGCAGTAAATCTCCTCTGAATTTAGATTAAACTGGGTTTATACCTTAGACAGCAACTCTACACCTTGGATGGCAAGGTGTTCAAATCAGAATCCTCAGCCCACAGAAATGGCCACCAGTCATCACATTTCACTATTTGCTAACTTAGCATGTAGATTGAACTATGAAGATTTGAAGTGGAGCCAGATGATGCAAAGTTATATATATGTCTTTTCTGGAATGTCTGATGTAAGCTGGCTCATTCACTCATACCTGCAGTTCACTGTTTGATAATATTGCTTTCACCTGCTGATGAACAGATTTGTGCCTTCCAGTCTGTATAATCAGGATGATCAGTCAAAGATTTTCATAAAATCTCTTTTATGTCTGTGCTGCCCTAAACCCCAACTAAATGGATCAAAGGCCACAATGAATTCAGAGATACTTTCAAAAGGAAGGAACATTATTTAAAAGTTCAATTTGTAATGCATTTAAAAAAAACAAACCCTACTATATCAGCATGATATAGCAAAGGAAAGATTATTAAAAAGTACATCTCCATTTGTGAATTAAAGATAATAGAACAATAAAAAATCTGTAGTATTCAGAGGTCTTTATCTAGTATCACAAATTCAATAAAGTTATGGCTTGCAGCCACTCATCTCAGAATATCATCATCTTCAAAATGCAGGCTTGTGAGTAAAGGTAAAAGATTCCCCCTTTTACAAGGTTGTCAAGTTGTATCTGATTCTAGAGGGCAGTGCTCATCTCCATTACTAAGCCGAAGAGCCAGCGTTGTCAAAGATGACTCTGTGATCATGTGGCCAGCATGACTGCACAGAATGCTGTTACCTTCCCACCAAAGTGGTACTTATTTATCAACTTGCACTTCTACATGCTTTCGAACTGCTAGATTGATAGAAGCTGGGACTAGTGACAGGAGCTCACTTCATCATGCAGCACCTGTTTCCCCCCCTCCTGTATGTTTTTTAACATATTTTCCTGATTAAGATGCCAGTGGAGTTTTGAAAGCTTTCAACAAGTACTTTGTGCATTTTGGTTGGCCAATGAAGGTATCGCTGTTTTGTGCATTTTGGATGTGATTGTACTCACCCAAAAAGTGTAATCCACAGTGGTGAAGTTTTAGGTAAGGAGAGAGAAAAAGGAGCTTTAATAAAATTCAGAAACCCCAATCCCTAATTACTGCCAGTTTTAACCATATTTTGTCCCTCTTTTCTCTTTCTATAAACAGAAGCTAAGGAAACCACCACACATGCCAAAGGGCTGGGGCTCTTCTGGTCAGCCTGCAGTTCAAGCACTGAGGAAGGTGCCAAGATGATGGGCTCATTGGAATGTCAATCAGCTGCTTGCCAAGTGACAAGGGGATGGACTCTCATCAATTGCAGTGGCTACTGCTCAGTAAGTAGGGGTTGGGCTACTTTCACCATCTCTACATAGTCCCCAAACTAGCTGCTGCAAAGGGACTGTGACTATGAAAAAGTCAAAACTGCATAACTTTAGGTTAAGCATTCATAACTGCCATAGGGGATTCTGTTGTTTTAAAACAGCAATGGCCCAGTATCAGTGCTGAAGTTTGAAAACTGGTCATTTCATTTTTGTAACCTGTTTTATTATTGGGAAATTTTTGATTTAACAATACACCAGTAACTGCTCCTTGAATTGAGATAGTATAGGTGGGGGTGTTGATGAGAAATGTGTTACACAGGAAAGAAGCTCTGTATGCTAGCCTTTCCATTGTTATTTCCACATCCTAACTACTTTTTGAATTTTTGTATTTCTAGTTATTATCGCTCCCCATCTTGCTACACATAGACCTAAAAACCATTTAGTTGAAAGGCTCTAAGTAATGGAAATTAAAAGGCAATTTTCATAAAGGCTTTTTTATTCTAATAAAATTAAAGGCTATAAATACTGTTAGCTACTGAGAAGAGTTTTTCCTCTAGAAAAAAGAGTGCCTGGTAATTACACTGTTCTCCCATTCACTATAAGCTTTGTATTTTAATTTCTTGTACACACACTAGCTTGTGGATTGCAGTGTGTGCTCTGTGGTTATTTTGTTCATGGTCATACTGCATCACAGTTTAGGGATCATGAATACTATGGCATATTTGAACTATGAATGAAGTGTAGCAGATACACTTAACAGTCCTTAACACTTTGTCTGCACAGGCTGTACCCATGCTACCCTGGCTGATCTGCTCAGATCCTAAGCCTCAAATCATCTAGATCAGGCAATGCTGACCACCACCCTCTGGGAGGATCAGGCCTGATTTTGCAAGAGAATATCCAGATCCAGAGGATCCAGCCTGACTCTGGGGTAAATAGCAGCAAAACCTGGATGTTCACACTGCCCCCCCCCCCCCCCGCCATGCTTCTTACTTTTCTGGCTGTTACTCTTCCTCAGGAGCCCCCTGTCACCATGTCTAATGCAGAAATGAGGCACCGTGTCAGACATGGTGACTGTCCAGGAAAGCTGCCAGGGGTGCTGATAACAGCTTATTTTGAGGGTTGAAGGTAAACAAAAGTATTTTGCTAATATAAAGCAAGAAAGCAAAGGTCCATATTACCAATCCAAAGATCCAGCCAGAGTATGGTCAAGCAGTCCAAAAGTCTAGGATTCCAGAGAGACAGAGTAACAAGGCAGTCCAAAGGTCAAGGGTTCCAGAAGTTCAAGATAAGTCAGCAGTCCGAGAGTCATGGTTTCAGGCCAAGGAACAAGGAGAGACAGAAGCTTTCGCTAGAAAGCTCAGATAATCTCTGGCACCGAGGCAGACCTTTTGCACCTGCTTAAATGATCAAGCTGAAGGAGCTCAGCTGAGGCTGATTGCTCCAGCATTTTTCATAAAGTCTCTTTGAATGCCAAAAGTCCTCCTATTCTCCTCAATGGTGGCTGAAGGTAGGTATTGTCCCTTGATCCTCCTCCATGTCTGAAGGGTCTATTGCTGGGGGGCTTGGCTGTAGAGACTCCTGGAAGACCACAGGCTCTGCTGGAGGCTCTGCTGGAGCTGGCAAAGCAGAATTAGGGCTGGGCTGAGGCTCCACAGCTGCAGGTTCAGGTCCCAGAGGAGGTTCTGACTCATCCTTCAAGTTCTCCTCCAGGCAGGGCATGAAAAAAACTGCCCAAAGTGGTGGTTCTTCTCCCAAAACTGGTCATCGTCACTGAACGATTGTCTCTCATAATCTCTTGCTCCTCCTTGTTGCTGACTCCCAATAAGTGTAACTTAAAACCGTCACATCATTAACTTTTTGTTTACCTGGAGGAGAGACAACATTCCTCAGCTGTGTTGCCCAAATAAAGGGAGAGCCCATTATTGAACTATGGTGCTTACACATACGTCAATCCCATACAGGATCCAGTTTTAGTTAGTTATGGCATTTGTTTATTGCCTGTCAACCAACTAGGGCCCCCAAGGCAATGCAAAATAAATAAAAACAATTAAATAATTCCTTTTGGTATCCCTCTTCATGTGGGGTTCAATCCCAGAGACCCCTAAACTTAGGGGGTTTTCAGGAGTCGTGAGAGACTACCGTTATACAACTACAATGCCTCCACATACATGTTGGATCTGATATTCTATAGTTAGGAGGTTTTCACAGAAGCTTACATCAGTTTTTAAACACAAAAATAAGGACTTTGTCCAATAAAAATAAAAATGGATAACTGACTGATCATTTGCTCTTTAGATTTACAATACTTACGAAAACTTCCGGTGTGGACGTTGGGGAAGGAGGTGGTGGAAATGGCCTAGCTCCGCTAGCCACCTCGGTAATATTGGGCTATGTAGGGTGGACAATCAACTCAGAAGAAAAAATATCACCCTTAAACCCCCTCCGATAAGAGGGGGTGAACAGAAGACTTGCTGGGGGCTTGCTGTGGCTGTTAACAGCAAAGAAGCAGGAACGCTTCGGGACGCTGAAGGCAGTGAGTGCAAGCCACAAAGTCAAGAAACCCATATTACTGCAGTTGTGTAATCACAACGAAGGTAACCAACACCACGCTTTAAAAATAAAAGGAGTTGGAAAATAAAGAGTGAAAGAAAAAAGCTTAGGAGAGATGTTTATAGATCTATCTATCGAGAGACTTCCTCCAGTGGGTTCTTTTTATAAGAAAGGGGAGAGAAGCTACCTATTTAAAAGCGGAGAACTGAAGCGGTCGCTATAGACCAACAGCAAAGGGGTTATTTTTGTAACTGGATCTTTAGAGGTTAATTCAAACTTTTTGAAGCTATATATTTAATCAAACCAAAGGAAAAAAAAATAACCAACATCCTAATAGACTGATTAAATAAATAAATCACGGAGATACCTTTAAGAACTCTAAAAGACAGCTGTAGAAATTTAAGACGACAAGCTGAAAAGGGAGGAAACGCCACGGACTGGAAGCCGGGAGACCCGGATGCGGAAGGAGAAACATAAAGAGAGAGAGAGAAAAAAAAGGGGGGAAAGGAGATCGGCCTGCCTCATAAAAGAGCAGCGTTAACAGCAAAAGAAAGAGTGAAACAAGAAGGAAAATCTCAAGAAAATAAATGAAATAAGACTAAAATAATAGCGGAAAATTAGCAGAAAGAATAAAGGAGAAGGAGAGAAGGAAGCAAAGAAAAAGGGGAAAAAAGAGGTCGGAATTTAACACGTTAAATACTGAATTAAAGATAATGAACTAGTTCAGAAGTCATTATAAACCTTGTAAAATAAATACTGGATGGACTGGATGGAGATATTGTACAAACTGGACAGTAAAGATAAAAGAAAAATTAATCAGGACAAATATTAATAAAGATATATAACTGATAGCCATACTGACTCTGAGATAAGCTTTTTACAGCTCCGTTCTACTTCATAAAGTGGGATTTTAAGCTCCGACTTAAAAAGAAAAAAAAAAAGAAAAAAATTAAGGGGAGAAGTCTTAAAGAAAACAGAAAACACAGAAACAAGGAACAAGAAAAGGGATGTACACTCAGAAAAAGAGAAGAGAGAAAAAAGAAATGAATGTGAGATTGTAAAGAAGAGATATGGATCAGATGCTGATATAAAGAAAAGTAAGAGTTTGCTATAAATATCAATATTATGATATATTTATGTAATATACTCAGTTAAAGACAAATTAAAATTAAAAAAATAGATTGAAAAGAAGGGATATAATATAGTATAATTGTATAAGGTGCGGGTTTGAGGGGGAGAAAGAGGCAGAAGAGAAAAAAAGGAAAAAAAGACTTGATAAGAATAACAAGAAAATAATAAATAGTGGAACAAAAACATTGTAATTCGAAGTGGTAAATGAAGAATGGGAAGGTTAAAAATCTAATATTGTTGTAATGCTATAAATATTTAGGAATGCTGTACAGTGTTGAGTACTGTGAGATATTGTGTTATTACTAAATTGAGAAGAAGTAATTTTCTGCATATCTCTATTCTAATACTTTGCTTCCCTTTTATTATTTATTATTTATTCCTATACTGAAAAAGACCTATAAGTACAGGAATATTTTCTGAAATAAGAGGTGATAACTAAATAATAAGAAGATAATTAATGTTGGCTGCTCCCCCCCCTTTCTCCTTCCCTTTTTCTTTCTTGTCACTTCCATTATCTTATTATTTTATCTCCCTATTATTGAAGATAGGACTGAAGTTATAACTTATAAAATACAAGGAAACAACTTTATCTATAAAATGCAAACTGATGAATCATGTGTATTTATGTATATGTGCTCAGAATAACAGAGTGTTATAGAGTGTTATATTAGACATAGTATTAGATGAACTATATAAGCACATATACATATTTAAATTTTACAAGTGAAATATACAAGTAATAATATTTAAATATATTACTACGGAAGCAGGTAAAAACAACGAGATGGCGACTGGGAAAAAAATACTATACAAACACAATTGCAAGTGTCAACCCAGAGAAGAGGATCACTAGAAGATGGCACAAAAACAACAAATATGCTCCTTTTAGAGGAGATAAAGAGAATGAGACAGGAAACTGAGAAAGTGAGACAGGAAATGAAAGATCTTAGACAAGAAATGAAAGGAGAGATAAGAGAAGCAAGTCAAGAAATGAGGGATAAAATTAAAGAAGTGAGAGCAGAAATAAGAAGAGATCTGAAAAAAGAAATGGACAACTTTGCTCAAAAAATGGAGAAAATGACACAAGATATAGCCAAAACTCAAAAAGAAGTGGATATAACTAAGGGAAAGACTGAAACATTAGGAAACAAAATGGAGGAGATGAAAACAAAACAACAACATCAACAGACAATGGAATGGTCTAACGAGTTAAGATGCAGGGATAGATGTATTAAGATCAGAGGTCTTATGGAAAAACCAAACGAAAATCTTATGGAAAGAATAGGACCTGCACTAGCAGAATTCGTAGGCTATACAAATGAATCTATGGAACTCGAAATAGATAAATTATTTAGAGTCAACTCCAAACAAACAAAAGAAAGAAAAATTCCAAGAGATGTCGTAATATGTATGATAAGAACAAGAATGAGAGATCTAATAATTAGAAGAAGTTACGATCAGAAATTAAGGATAGAAGACAAGGAGGTGAAGATTTTTAAGGATATTCCTCCTCAAATAATGATGAATTGACAAAAATACAAAAACTTGACTTACATATTAAAAAAATTGAAAATTGAATATAAATGGGATAGAATTGAGGGCTTATCCTTCAACTACAAACAAAGAAGAAGAAAGATGGACATGGAAGAGAAAGCAAAAGAAATAGAACAAATATTGGTTAAAGAGATGAGAGACAGAAGAGAAAGTACAACAAGAGAAACAAGCCATACCAAAGAAGAGAAAACAGGAAACACAAAGAGGACTGAGGAAGAAGAAGAAAAAGAGGAAACATGTCAAACAGTGGAAAAGAAAGGACATGGAAGAAGACCACATGTAGAAGAAGACCTAACATACACTGATAAGGGAGAAAGCCCAGGAAGAAAATATATGAGAAGGAAAAAACAATGGACAAGGAACAGAAAGACATCGGAGAATGAAAGGGAAAATAAAAAGGAAGAAAAAATTACGAATCAGGAGTCAGAACAGGAATTGGAAGAAGAAACAGGAACTCAAAATTACGAAACGGACATTGGAACTTCAATTACAGAAAGTGAGGAAGAAAGTGAAGAAGACACTAGACTGACTGTATTGACAGCTGAAGATAATAAAGCAAAAAGAAATCAAAAAAAGAGTATAAGTGACAAAAACCAAGAAGAATAGATAAAAAGGATTTGGGTATAAAGAGAAAAAAAAGGAAAAGAAAAGACAAGAAAACACTCAAATAAAGTACGAATAAAGGTTTAAAAAAGGGGAGGAAGGGGAGGAAATAATAATAATAATAATAATAATAATAATAGAGCAAAAATAAGCTAAAAAACCAAAGATCTACAAAATACTTAATAACAAAAACAATAACAACAGAAAAAGAAAACATGGATGTAAAAATAATATCTTGGAATGTTAAAGGACTGAATTCTAAACATAAACGGAGTATGATATTCCACTTCTTGGAAAAAACAAAAGGTGAGATAATATGTCTACAGGAGATAAAAATTAAAAAGAAGAAAGATTTATCAGGAACCCCAAACTAGGTCAATGTTACACCTCAATTCCAACCAAAAGGAAAAAAGGATTAGCGATTTATGTAAACAAAAAATATGAATCAAAAGTAATCTTCAAGGATGACAAGGGACATTATCTGGGAGTTGAAACAATATTGAGAAACAGGAAAATATTACTATTAGGAATCTATGCACCTGGGGAAAGAAGAGAAATATTACAGAAAAATCACAGAAGAATTAAGAAAATATACATACGAGAATATATTATTGTTGGGGGACTTTAATGCAGTTATAGACCCATGCATAGATAGAGCATCTAACAGGAAGAAAAAAAATAAAAAAGAATCAAGGTAAACTTCCCAAAACTTTTTTCAACTTAATAGAAGAATTTGAAATGAAAGATGTATGGAGATCTAAGAATGGATCTATGAAAGGCTTCACCTTTTATTCAGAAGCTCATGATTCTTTCTCCAGGATAGATATGTTTATAGCTACAAAATCACTGATACTCCAAATACAAAACATAGATGTATTACCGAAAATAATATCAGATCATAACCCGATAGAAATTAAAATCAGAGACAAAAAATCTGATTTCTCATGGAGATTAAATGAAAACATATTAAAAGATGAAAATACAATAAAAAAATAAAAGAAGAATTACAGATATACTTTAAAGAAAACAAAACACCTGAAGGGAAAAATAAAATTATATGGGATGCCAGCAAGGCAGTGATCAGAGGTATAATATTGAAAGAACAAATAGAAAGTAATAAAAGAGAAAGAAAAAAGGAGAAAGAATTAGTTGAGGAATTACAGAGAACAGAAGAGGAATGGAAAAAGAAAGGAGACAAGAAGCTACATTTAAAAGTTAAAATCCTACAACAACAATTAAAATCCCTTGCTATAACAGAAATTGAAAAAAAAAAACTGAAAAAAACTAGACAAATGCATTTTGAATCAGGAAATAAAGCAGGAAAATTGTTAGCGAACAAATTAAGAAAATAAAAAGAAACAAAGATTATAACAGAAATAAAGTACAAGGATGAAATAATAACAAATCAAGAAGACATTAAAAAAGCATTTAGAGACTTTTTTGAGTCTCTTTATGAAAGTAAGACAGAGACTACAGAAGAAAAAGAAGAAAGACAGTTGCATTTAAAGAAACAAAGGTTAATTCGACTAAGCGAAGAACAGAAAAAAACATTAAATGAAAATATTACTACTAAAGAAATATCTGAAGCTATAAAAAAAATGAAATTGGGGAAAGCTCCGGGTCCGGATGGTCTATCTACAATATACTATAAAAAAAATGGAAGATGTGTTGTTGACACCCTTGAGAGATATGTTAAATGACATCTGGAGAGAAGGAATTCCGGACTCATGGAAAGACGCCTATATATCACTAATACCTAAAACTAATAAGGAAAAACAGGAAATTGGTAATTATAGACCAATCTCACTAATAAATGTAGATTACAAAATATTTGCCTCTATCATAGCTGAAAGATTAAAGAAAATACTGAAAGATCTGATCCATACTGATCAAAATGGATTTCTTCCCAATAGATATATAAAAAACAATATTAGAACAGTATTGAACATTCTTGAATACTATGAAAAACACGAGAAAAAAATAGCAATGATCTTTTTTGATGCGGAAAAAGCTTTCGATTGAGTAAAATGGCCATATATGTTAGACTTATTTGAAAGAATGAATATGGGTAAGAAATTTGAAAAATGGATGCAAGAAGTATATAAAGAGCAAAGAGCACAACTGTTGATAAATGGAGAAAAAACAAATTATATAAAAATTAACAAAGGAACGAGACAGGGATGTCCCATGTCACCACTGCTATTCGTAATAGCATTGGAAGTTCTCTTGAATAAAATTAGAGAAGATAAAGAAATAAGAGGTACAAAACTAAAAGGCAATGTTTACAAGATAAAGGCGTACGCAGACGATTTAGTCTGCTTCTTAGAAGACCCAATACAGAATATTGAAAATTTGACCCAAATATTTCAAGAATATGGTAAATTTTCGGGATTTAAAATCAATGAGAAAAAAACAACGATCATCATGAAAAATATGTCAACTAAAGAAGAGGAAGAGTTAAAAAGATTATCCAATTTTAATATAGAAAAAAAGTGAAATATCTTGGTATAAATTTAACCAAAAGAAATATAGATCTATTTCAAAACAATTATGGTAAAATTTGGTAAGAAATAAAACAAGATATGATGAAATGGACAAAACATAATATTACACTATTGGGTAGAATATCAGTTATTAAGATGAATATTTTACCGAAATTATTATTTCTGTTTCAAAATCTACCAATAATTTCAGAGGAAAAATGTTTCAGTGAATGGCAGAAAGAAATGTCAAAATTTATATGGATGGGTAAAAAAGCAAGGATCAAATGGAAAATCTTAACTGACGATAAAGAAAGAGGTGGTTGTGCGCTGCCCAATTTCAAATTATACTATCAAGCTTGCATATTGGACTGGATCAGTGAATGGGTTCAACTTAATGATGAAAGTATAATAAATCTGGAAAGAGAAAATGTTATATATGGCTGGCATGGGTTCATGTGGTACGGAAAACTGAAACACAATAAAGACTTCAATCACCATATCATCAGAAGGGCATTGCTTAAAACCTGGCTAAATATAAAAGAAAAATTTTACAGACACATTCCAACTTGGGTATCTCCTCAAGAGTCCCTCTTCAGAAGAAGTAGAGAAAAAGAACCTTGGATAAGATACCAAGATATACTAATAAAACATTGAGAAAAAAATTGTAATGAAAACAAGAGAACATCTGAGAGCAGAAAAGATAAATGATCAATGGTTTCTATATTTCCAACTAACAAAAAGATTCAAGGCAGATATGAGAATGGAGGGAATAACAGAAGAAAGATCACAATTAGATAAAATTTTGTTAGAACCAGAAGGAGGAAAAATCTCGAAATTATATAAAATTCTAAAAGAAAGGGATTTAGAACAAGAAAAAGTAAAACACACTATGGTAAAATGGGCCCAGGATATTGGGGAGAACATACAATGGGATCACTGGGAAGAAGCCTGGAAAAAGACAAACAAATTTACCCTATGTTAAAATTATAAAGAGAATTTCATTAAGATGTTCCATCAATGGTACCTCTCTCCAGCCAAAATTAATCTTATATATAAAAACGGGAGATCAAACTGTTGGAAATGCCAAGAAATCAATGGGACATTTTACCACATATGGTGGAAGTGTGGAAAATCTAAAACCTATTGGAAGATGATCTGTGACGAGATAAGAAAAATATTGAAAATAGACATACCATTCCCTCCACAATTCTGTCTGCTAAATATGACTCATGAACTCAAGGAAAAGAAACATACGAAAGTAATATTATATATGCTAACAATAGCAAGAATTCTTTTTGCTAAACATTGGAAGAAAGCTACAATACCAACAAGTGAAGACTGGTTAGTAAATTTAAGGGAAGCCATGAATATGGATATATTAACAGCAAAGCTGAAAGGGAAGAACAATAAAGAAATGGAGGAAGAATGGAAGGAAATGTTGGAATACATAAGAGAAAAAATAATGTAAAGAGGATATCTATGAAAAACCATAGGAAGAAACATAAGGAAAAACAGTCGAAAATTAACAATTGAAAATGATAAGATATAATAGTAAATTCATTAGATGGTTTTGAGTTAACCAAACTGATTTAATATTACTTTGATATTGAAATAAGAGATAATAAGAGATAATATTATTTTGTATGAATAAAAAGAAAGTTTAAGGTTATATATAGGTAGGTTATATTAAGAATTGTAAATCTGGTTAAAATTGAAATAAATGGTTGTATAGGATTAAAGGTGAAAGGAAAAAGATAGAATAGTGGATTATATTTGTTTCAAAATTTAATCTTACTTTTTTCTGTTCGCATATTGGTTAATGTTAAAGAACCTTGTTTAAGAGAAAAAATTTGAGGAAGTAAATAAAGTGTATAAATATATAGATAGCTATAAGACATCAAGGAAGTTTGTAGATAGTGGTATAAGAAAAGCTGCGAATTTCAGATAAGACATGCCTTAAGAATGATCTGCATGTATACTTATCTGTATTTTTATGTATATGTGTTTATAGGTTATGTATGTTTATATAGTGATATGTTTTTGTACTATTTTGTTTTTGTGTATTTATGTATGTATTTATGTAGGTTTGTTTTTTGTATGTTTTTAATGCAATAAAATTTAAGAAAAAAAAAGATTTACAATACTTACAATTCCATATAATTCAAGTCAGAAATAAGCTATATTGACTTCAATGGGACTTACTTTCAAGTTAATGGGAATAGTAATTTCATCATTAATTAATGACACTTACATGCAGTCTGTAATAAATGACCCTGGGCATGTCACACATTCTCAGCCTCCGAGGATGGTAATGGTAACCCCCATTTGAAGAAACATGGCAAGAAAACTCCATGATAAGGTTGCCTTAGGGTCGCCATAAGTCAGAAAGGACTTGAAGACACACAAGAACAACAAAAAAGTCTGCAATTGTTTCACAGGTAGCACATGGGAAGTGGAGCCAGCATGGTGTAGTGGTTTGGTCTGAGTGTTAGACTACCACTCTGGAAACCTGGGTTTGATTCCCCACTCCACCATGAAACCCACTAGGTGAACTTAGACAAGTCACACACTCTCAGCCTCAGGGGAAGGCAATGGCAAACCTCCTCTGAGTGAATCTTGCCAAGAAAACCCCATGATAACCATAATTCAGGAAAAATTTGAAGGCACATGACATACACATATAACCTCCAAGTAAGAAACTTGGTTCTTCTTTAGATAAATCTTCAAGGGTACTCTCTCTCTCTCATTGTGCAGAATTATTTGTTAAAAAAGCCATGCCCAAGCAATATATCAACTTTGGCTGCATCTGCATTGCAGAAATTTATTAAAGCAGTTTGACACCGCTTTAACTGCCCTGGCACAAGGCTATGGAATTCTGGGATTTGCAGTTTTGTGAGATATTTAGCCTTTTCTGTCCAAGAGCTCTGGTACCACAAAGCAAACTGCAGATCCTAGGAGTCCATAGGATGGAGCCATGGCAGTTAAAGCAGTGTCAAACTGCATTATTTCTGCAGTGCAGATTCAGGATACACCCATAATGTAGAACTGGCTCCCTTCTCCTTCTCCCTTCATCCCCCACTTGGCTCCCTTCCCCTTCTTCCTTCGTCCTCCACCTGGGTCCCCTTCCACTTCTCCCTTCGTCCTCTGCCTGGGTCCCTTCCCCTTCTCCCTTCATCCTTCGCCTGGCTCCCATCTCCTTCTCCCTTTGTCCTCCGCCTGGCTCCCTTCCTCTTCTCCCTTTGTCTTCTGCCTGGCTCCCTTCCCCTTCATCCTCCACCTGGCTCCCTTCTCCTTCTCCCTTTGTCCTCTGCCTGGCTCCCCTCCCCTTCTCCCTTCATCCTTTGCCTGACTCCCTTCGTCCTCATCCTCCTCCTCCTTTGCCTGGCTTCCTTCCCCTTCTCTTTCTCCCCTCCTCCTCCTCCTCCTCCTCCTCCTCCGAGCGTATAAGACGACCCCCAACTTTTTGAGACCTTATATGCCGGAAAATACGATATATAAATACTGTTCAAGCTCTTTATAATGTAAAAAGAATTAGAGTGAGATTTTATTATTGGTACTAGGGAGATTTTTGTATATTTTGGGAGCATTTTTGTGTATATTTCTATGACATGTTTAAACACATGGAGGCATGGAGCTCGGTGCCATCAGTACGCTGACGACACCCAGATATATCTCTCCATGACCAGATCATCAGCGCAGACTTCAGATGGTGTCTCTCCTCTTAACGACTGTCTCAGAGCGGTAATGGATTGGATGAGGAAAAACAGACTGAAGCTGAATCCAGACAAAACAGAGGTACTGGCACTCACGGGCCCGAAACCAGATCTGGGAATACAGTCTCCAGTCTTGGATGGAGTCACACTCTCCTCTAAGGACTGTGTTCGCAGTTTGGGGGTGCTCCTAAACTCATCGCTTCACATGACTAGTCAGGTGAACGCGGTGGTCAGGAGTGCTTGCTATCAGCTTCGGCTGATATGCCAACTGCGCCCTTATCTGGACATGAGGGACCTGGAAACTGTGGTACACGCTCTGGTAACCTCACATCTGGATTTCTGTAATGCACTCTACATGGGGCTACCCTTGTGCCTAACTCGGAAACTGCAACTAGTACAAAATATGGCAGCCAGGTTGATCACTGGAACATCGAGGAGGGAGCACATAACACCTGTGCTAAAATCCCTCCACTGGTTGCCAATTAGTTTCCGGGCGCAGTACAAGGTGTTGGTTTTAACCTTTAAAGCCCTACATGGCTTGGGTCCATCTTATCTTAGGGACTGCCTCTGCCCATACAATCCCCCCCGCGCACTTCGGTCCTGGGAGGAACCTGTTACAGCCAATAAAGACCAAATTTTCACAGACCTCCCAGAGGGCCTTTTCCGTGACTGCTCCCAGGTTATGGAATGGCCTGCCGGACGAGATCTGTCTTATTACCACTCTTACTGCCTTTAAAAAGGCAGTTAAGACGGATCTCTTCCGGCAGGCCTTCCCAGAATAACTGCCCGGCTCAGTGAAGACTTGACGTTGATGATGTTGTTATTTGGAACTTTTTGTAGGTGATCCTCTATTTCACTCTCCAGCTAGCCCGCTGGTTGGATAGATTTAACGCTTGTATTTTATCTCGGCTGTATTTTTAACTCTTTAATGGTTTAATTTTGTTTTAAGGGGTGGGTGGGTGGGAGGTGGGTGGCAGGAACTGTTTTATCTATTGTATTTTTAAATTTGCTGTACCCCGCCCCGATTGCCGAGCAGAGGGGCGGGTTATAAATAAAACTTATTA
This sequence comes from Phrynosoma blainvillii, assembly GCA_026167975.1. NCBI lineage: Eukaryota > Metazoa > Chordata > Lepidosauria > Squamata > Phrynosomatidae > Phrynosoma > Phrynosoma blainvillii. The sequence goes on along the minus strand of JANUYF010000002.1, from coordinate 279,004,541 downwards.
TTATTATTATTATTATTATTATTAAACTTAAAAAATAGTAATTGCCTATTTTCCATAGCATAAATTAGATACCATTGTGAATGATACAAATACATTTATAAAACTAATTTAGTTTGACTTAACTACACAAAAACCTCACAACAAGATGAAGTTACAATATGTCAGTATAAAATGATGTATGTTTTGATGGAGGTCCATGGGTGCATGTATGATTGAATTGCCCAAAGTTTGCACAGTTTTGGGATGAAATCTTACAGGTTTTAAGTTTAAAAAAAATGCAACTTATCTACAATCCATTATTTTTACTCTCAACTTTTGAGGTCAAAATGAGCATTTGCAACACAAAGCCTTGAGAGTACTGGTACTAAGAGCTGAAAAACTGGAGATTTCTAAGATATGAAAAGATATGAAAGATTTTGCTATCAAGAAATGGATGTACAGAATGTGGCACCTTTAAAAAAAACAATGACACCTGACATTCAGAATTAAAAGAACATGGACACAAAGAAAGAACGTGGACACAAAGAAAAGGACACATTTGAAACAAATGGGTGCTCAGTTGTCCCTTAAAGAAATATACCTTCACTGCCCATCATCTCCACAACTTAAATATTGGAAAATCATATATTGATCATATCAAAATGATTCAATCTTTCTAAAACGTATGTGCCTGCTAATATGTCTTTATGTTCTTTGATTTATTTTTATTGCTCTTCTCCTTTGTTCAGTGTGTTATTCTTCTGTTGTTCTCAATTGATATGTCCCTTTAACATTTTCCATATGTTAATTGCAGGAAAACTAAAATAATTGTTTTTTCATAAAAACCAAACAAAAATAGCAAGGTAGAAGTGGTAGTATTGGATTAGTTGTATCTTTTTGATCAATCAGCTTGCTGTTTTGTATTTGTGTGTGCTGTCGTAGCTCTGCAAAGTTTTGTACAGAAGCATTTTGGGTAAAATCAGCAAAATGTGACTGAATCCATGCTCTCAACTTGGAGTTTCTGTCTTACACTGGAGATGGCATATTGAGAGTGGGTTGAACCTTTAATAGACTACCTTAATCAAAAACCTTAATAATGGCATTTTTATTCACAGATTTAAAAAAACAAAGTTCATGCTCAAAAAGGAAAGCTGGTTTTATCAAATTGTGCTTTTTTCTCCCCCAAATGATCTCATCGATTATCCTCTAGAGGATGACTGAGCAATGTTGAAAGGTCCAGGAGCATTTTTTATTTTTATTTTTTTGCTTCTAGCACCCTTCATAGGGTACCATAGACCCTCAACTCCTCCTTGAAAAAGTAAACTGGAATTGGCTTCTCGTCTACATCTATGTTTTGGAGAATTTTTATAATATTTTGAGGGCTTTGATGGAGAGGTCCACCCCAGCAAAACACAAACATAGGAGCACATCCCCCTTGAAACTCCAAAGGAACAGAAAAACAACTTTTAGGATAGAACCCCCCCCCCCTCCAGGATGTGGCATCAACAGCTCAAGGGCTGCAGAAACAGCAACACTTCACCTTGCTGTGCTAGAGTGCCTGAGTTGGTCAATCAACTAAATCAGTTGATTAGTGTTTGTGCTAGCTCTGGTTTTAGTGCTATACAAACAGATCAACAACTGGCAGCAAGCATTTTAATCAAGTTTCATGGAGGTGTTACTTCATGAAACATATTGTACCAGGATAAGAGAGTGTGAAGAAGACCTAAACATGTGGACTGATGTGTCCAGGAATACAATGGCAAATGGCTGAATCTTATTACTTGCTCATCCATTTGGCCAGTTTGATCCTGTATGCATTAACTTTTCTCTCCATTATTCCACACAGCCTTCATTCAGGGAGATGTTAGCTACAAGGCAGTAAAAGGAGCAGGCATATGCTCATATCATTCCTAGCATGTTCTTGAACATACAACATTCTGTCACAATATATCTCAAATGATTGTGTGAGAACAGTACTGACAATGGTCCCTTGTTACACACCCCTTTTAAAATATTATTATAAATTAGTGAAATATAGAGCCTGGTAGTGATGGCAGAGGAGGAGGAAGGGCGGAAATGATAGGAGGAGGAGAAACAGGGAAGCAAAGGAGATAAATCAGGGATCCAGAAAGCACTAGTGAAACATGGCTCTTCAAGAGAGCTAAAGAATTGTCATGTTTTATGTGCACAATGAGATTTTTCATAGTACCTGTATTTGAATATTTCTTCCCGATACCTTTTGCTTACATTTCACTTTTAGTTGGGTATAACCTGAAAAACGACCTTTCAGTACAGTTTATTTTTTTTTCCTAGCCATCTGTTGTGGTCCCTTCCGCCTTGGAGCATTACACATGCAATTCAAAAAGACTTGTTGGCATGGTTCACAAATTAACCAAAAGGCACAGAAAAAATGTATACTCACCCAGCGTGAAATAAGAAGCTAATCAAATCAGATTAGATGAGATTAGTTTAATCAGGTAAACAATTAACTAAATTAATTTTACTTGTAACATGGACTCTTCAGCATATACAACTAAGGGCCTTGAGGTGGGTGGGTGTTGTTGCAGAACTCCTGCTTGGAATTGTACCTTATTCATTAGGCTTTAAAAAAAGAGAAATAAAAGAATTGTAATTGCTTGTAACACCGGTAAATATTTTGGGTTTCCTTGGTATCATGGGTGCAGTATCCTCGTCTTGTATGTGAATAAAAGAAGCAGCTGTTATCTTTCACCTGTGAATTCAAATAATACCAACAATATTAATATTTATGTCATTTTAAAAAATATTATGAAGCTCAACATTGACAATATTTTACATTTCTTCTCAGTATTTATGATGAATTGGAAGGGTCAGAACAATTATTTTATTTCAGAAATTACACATTCCACAAAAACACCCCTACTGAAACCACAGCTTGGCTATAAAAGTTAGACTAGTTAGAAACTTCACAATGCACATTTGGACTCCAGAATGCCTGGGGAGCATACTAGTTTGGTATTTTAAGGAAGGATTTCAGGGGAGGGGGTGAAAATTTTGGGGGTAAGATTATTATTACTATTTAGTACTTGCTGTTTACATCAAATAAAGAAAAATGGGAATTTTTCACCCCTTGTATGTTGTATAAATGGGAAAATGGGGGGGGGGGGAGGAGTTCCTAGTTTCATATTTGCATTAATGAGATCTGAGGTGGCACTAACTGAACAGGAAAGAAATTTTAGGGTTCTGGTGGATCACTCAATGAAAAAATTAATCTAGTGGCTTGAAAGTGTGAAAAACAACCAAATGCCCTACTAGAGATCATTAGGAAAAGGTTCAAATTAGCATTGCCAATATCATAAAGCCATTATACAATATTTAAGTGACAACTGTATTGTATATTGTTCTGCCTGCTTTATCTCAAAAAGGATATTGGAAAAGATAAAGAATTATGAAATTATACATGGCACTGAGATAGGATTGTCAGATTGAATACAGGAGAAAACTTCCATATTTTTCTTATTAACAGTTCCTGGGAAGGAAAAAAAAAACACAGTATGAAGTACCTCCAGGTGGAAGTACATGGCATCTCCATTCACATTCCCCAAACCTACCTTTCAGCCACTGCATTCCCCCTGCCCTGGGAAGTTCATTTACTGGTCAATGGAGAGTGGGGCAGGGCAACAGAGAAGGATTCTGCTATGTTACTATAGCTGGCTGTACAGCACTGAAGGAGACAGAGGGGGGTTGCAGACTGCCAGAAATAGTGTGAATTCAGTCCACTTTTAGGGTTAGGGTTAGTGCTAGGGAATCATGGGAACTGTTATTTTTCTGAGACATTGAGCCTTCTCTGTCAGACAACTCTGATGCCACAATAAAATACAGTTCCCATGGTTCCCTAACTCTAACCCTAACCCTAAAAGTGGACTGAATTCACACTATTTCTGGCAGTCTGCAACCCCCCAGAAACAGGTAAATGGCTGTGGGGACAGGACAATCAAATGGTTTTATGCAACATCTTCTTGTCTTAAGATCTGTTAACATTACTATCAAGAATTTCTTCCCAGTGTTTAGGTGCCATCTCTTTTCTTGTAATTTTAACCCATTCTAGTCTCTGAAGTAACAGAAAACAAGCTCTATATAATATCAAGTATTTTAAAAATCAAAATCTGTCTTATATTCTCCAAGCTAAACATATCAGTTACTTAAGTCATTCCTCATAGAAATTGCTCTCAAGACATTTCATTATCTTGCCACTCTGGAAATATTCTAGCTTGTAATTATCCTTCTTGAATTGTGGGGTCCAGAATTGGACTCAGTATTCCAGATGAGTTCTGATTAGAGCAGAATAGAGTGGCAGTACTACCTCTCTTGATCTGGACACTATACTTCTGTTGATGCAGCCTAGAACTGCATTGCATTGGCTTTTCTTTTTGTCACTGGATCACACTATTGACTCATGTTTAGCTTCTGGCCTACTAAGACCCCTGGATCCTTTCCATATGTACTGCTTTCAAACCAGGTATCACCTGTCCTATATTTGTGTACTGCCTTTTCCCTGCCTAAATGTAGTGCCTTACATTTATCTCTGTTGAAATTCATTTTGTTAAGTTTTTGGCTCTACTCTCCAATTTGTCAAGGTCATCTGCAAAATTTGTCATCTGCAAATCTGATAAGCATATCTTCTAGTGGAACATCCAAGGCATGTATAAAGATGTTGAATAACACTGGACTCAGGATGCAACCATGAAGCACACTATTTTATTTATTTATTATCTCACTTTCCCCCCAAATGGAACCCAAAGTGGCTCACACTATGCATTAAAACAATACAGCTAAAAATAAACTGGGACACAGACATTTAAAAAGCATTAAATGCAAAACACTTAAAAACATTAGTTTAAAACCAGTTAGAAGCACATTTAAACGTAATTAAAAACTGAATGCCTGTTTAAACAAAAACTCTTGGCCTGCTGATGAAAGGAGAGGTGGGAGAGGGCCAACAAAGCCTTCCTTGGCAGAAAGCTCCATAGCCTGGGAGCAGCCACTGAAAAGGCTGTCTCCTGGCTCCTTGCCAGTTGTACTTGTGAAGGTGGTCTAAGCTGGATAGGGCTTTATAGATCATAATCAGCACTTTTAACTCTGCCCAGAAACAGACTGGTAGCCAGTAAAGCTATTTCAGCAAGGGAGTTATGTGCTGACCTAGGGCCTAAGCAGACCTCCAGAAATAGTGCACATTAAATTGAGGCACTGCCCTGGCTCAGTGCTAGGGAATCATGGGAACTGTAATTTATTGTGGCACCAGAGCTCTCTGACAGAGAAGGCTCAATGTCCCAGAAAAAAATACAATTCCCATGACTCCCTAGCACTGAGCCAGGGCAGTGCCTCAATTTAATGTGCACTATTTCTGGCAGTCTGCTTAGGCCTCTAGTCAACATTCTAACTACAGTGTTTTGGACCTATTGGAATTTCCAAATAGTTTACAAAGGGAACCCCATTTATAGTGTGCCACAGTAATCCAAATGGGATGTAATTGGTGCTTTGACTTGTTAAGTTTAGTTGAAAATGACTTTGGAAACAAAAATGGATAAATCAAATTATAAGAACATAAGAAAGGCTCACTGAGAACAAGTGACTTTTCTCCAGAATGAAAAGGAACAAATGGGTGCACTCTGAGTTTGGTCTGTCAACCAATTACAAACCCACTTAACAGCAGCACTGTCTACCAGACAGTTTACCAGCTTCTCTGCAAGAATAATGGAATGCCTTATCAAAAGTCTTGCTGAAATCAAGATATGCTATATACACAGTACTCCCCTGATCTACCAAGCATGTAATTCTATCAAGAAAGAGGGAGAGAGACACAGAGAAAGAAAAGATTTTTTTTTGGCATGATTTATATTTGAGAAATCCAAGCGGGATTCTGAATAATCACAGTGTTCCTTTCTAAGTATACCAGGTACTTAATGAAATTCAGTGGGAAATTATTCAAAATGGATTAAAGAAAGTACTCTACTTATCCAAGACACAGTGAATTAACTTATAATTTCCCAATTTTTGTCACATTGCACAAGATGCAGTGATGATGCTATTGCCCTCTTAGTTTACTGGGGGGGGTTCTACATGGGTCTAGTTCAGGGGTAGGCAACCTTTCCCCTTTAAGGGCCAAGGGACTTCAGCTCCCAGAAGCCTCAGCCATGTTGGCCAATAGTTCCATGTTGGCCAATAGCTCCTGGGATTCTGGGAGCTGAAGTCCCTCGGCCCTTAAAGGGGAAAGGTTGCCTACCCCTGGTCTAGTTGGTCATGCATATGACTTTCTTCTTATGGGCCCTTCTTAGGTTCTTATAATTTAATTTATCAATTTTGGGTTCCAATGTGATTTAACTTAAAACACAAGTCAGAACACCAATTTAAGTATTGCACATTAGAAAATTCAAAATTTGTGCATATCATTGAATGTGAGTCAACATTTTTCAAGATTTTTTAAAAGTTGAGAAACACTTCTTTATTTCATTTGTCAAATTGGGAGCATTTTATCCTGTTTAGCTCCTTGCTCTGCCCATTGAGGTTGAGTCAAAATATATAGAAAGATATCTCAAAATTAATAAAGTTGATTAATAAGCTCTGTGTGGATCATGGGTGGCTATAAATTCCTCTTGGGCAAAGTGATATACAGTGGAGCGTATAATGTAAATGTACAGCTCTTTCTATCACATTACTTTTTGTGTTTGATTTATCCTTCTTGGTTGCCAATTTGATTTCTAATTAAAATAAAATGACACATAATATTAATTTAGCTATATTAAAATGCCATTCCAAACGTCCTGTTTGTCTACATTACTGCTGCTCCTCTGTAGTATAAATATAAACATTCTATTTCTATTTGAGGTCATATGTTAATGCAGAAATTAAATTATTTTATTTCTCAACTATATTACAAAGAATAAACATAACCCTTCCTCATAGTTTGTTGCTGTTTTCTGTAGTGTACTAGTGGTGATGAAATTTGTCATTTCCCTGTGTTAATGACAAATGTAATACAACATTTATCAGTTTTTTTATTCTCTTTAGAGGTCTTTTACTCCTGCACATGTTGACTCAACTATAAAATCTCATTGACTTCAATGGGGCTTAATTCAAAATAAATGGATGGTGTTAGGCTGCATTTGTGCATACTTTGAAATGGGAGTAAGCCCCATGAAACTCAGTGGGAGTTACTTTTGTTCTGTTAGAAGAGTAGTATTCTTTAAACTGTTGATAAATTATTGATCATATTGAAACTGTTGCTTTGACCTGTGCTCTTTTCAAACAGAGTTTAAGTTTAAACACAATGAAATATATGTATAAAATTAATGTTTGTTGTTGTTAACTGCCCTCGAGTTGAACTCAACTCATGGCAACCCTATGGATGAGATACTTCCAAGACCCTGTATCCTCCACTGCTCTGCTTAATTCCTGCAACTCCTTAAGACTCGTGACCTCCTTACTAGAGTCCATCTATCTAGCATGTGGCCTTCCTTTCTTCCTACTTCCCTCTATCTTCCCCAGCATTAATGTTTTTTCCAAAGAGTCCTCTCTTCTCATGATGTGTCTGAAGTACAACAGTCTCAGTTTGGTCATCTTGTTTTCCAGGGAGGTTTTCAGTTAAATCTGCTCTAGGACCCACTTGTTTGTCCCTTTGGCTGTCCATGGGATCCTCAGCACTCTTCTCCAGCACCACATCTAAATGAATTGATTTTTTTCCTATCATCTTTCTTAACTTTCCAGCTCTCACGTACATACATGGTAATAGGGAATACAATGACTTGTATGATTCTAACTTTTGTGGTGAGTTGTATATCTTTGTATTTTAGAATATTTTCTGGTTCTTTCATAGCCACCCTCCCCTTTCTTCTGATTTCCTGACTGCAGTCCCCATTTCTATCAATGTTTGATTCCAGGTGTGGGAATTCTTTTACTATTTCTATTTCTTCATTTTCTAGGTTGAACTTGTGAAAGTCCTTGGTGGTCATTATTTTTGTTTTCTTTATGTTCAGCATTAAGCCTGCCTTTGCACTTTCTTCTTTGATCTTCCTTAGTAGGTGTTCCAGGTCTGTGAGGTTTTCTGCTAGTACTATGGTGTCATCTGTGTATCTTAGATTGTTGATATTTGTTCCTCCTATTTTCACTCCTCTTTCTTCTGTGTCCAAGCCTGCTTTTCTTATAATATGTTCTGCATACAGCTTGAACAGATAGGGTGAAAGGATGCAGCCTATCTGACTCCTTTGCCAATTGGGAACCATTCTGTTTCTCTGTGTTCTGTTCTGACGGTAGGCTCTTGTCCTGAGTACAGATTCCTCATCTGGACTATCAGATGTGCTGGCACTCCCATGTCTTTAAGGGTGTTCCATAGCCTTTGATGGTCTATGCAGTCAATGGATTTGCTATAGTCTATAAAGCACATGTTGATTTTCTTTTGGAATTGCCTGGTGTGCTCCATTAACCATCATATATTTGTAATGTGATTCCTGGTGCCTCTTCCTTTCCTGAACTCTGCTTGGACCTCTGGGATCTCTCTTTCCATGTATGGTTGGAGTCTATGTTGCAGAATTTTGAGCATGATTTTGCTTGCATGGGAGATCAGTGTTATGGTCCTATAGTTGTTGCAGTCTCTTGTGTTTCCCTTTTTGTGGATAGGGATGTATATTGATTGCTTCCAATTTGTTAGCCATCGTTTTGTTTTCCATATCTGTTGACATATGTTGGTTAGCAATAGAGTTGACTCTGTCAATATGGATTGCAGAAATTCAATTGGAATATCATCTGTTTCTGGTTATTTGTTTCCATGTGTCCATGTGTCCTTCATTTTTTCATCTCCTTTGTATAATTCTTCTGTGTATTGCATCCAACATCTTTTTATTCCTTCCTGGTCTTGAATTATGTTATTTTTATTATCGTAGATTGTCCCAGTCCATAGTTTGAATTTTCCTTTGATTTTCCAGATCTTGTGAAATAGATCTCTTGTTCTTTCCTTGTTCTTATTGTCTTTTATTTCTCTGCATTGGTCACTGTTGTAATTTTCTTTATCTTTCCGCACAAGCTGTTGTACTGTTGCATTCATAATTATTAGTTTGTTCCTATCTCCCTTTTGTCTTTCTTCTCTTCTTTTATATATTGTTTGTAGCATTTTTTTGTCATCCATGTTTTTTTCTCTTTCTTTTTGTTTGTTAAAAGTGTCTGTCTGCATTCTTCTTTTATTATGTCCCTGGCTTTAGACCATAGTTCCTCTGGTTCTCAGTCTATTATGCTTAGTAATGCAAATCTGTCTCTTACGTTGTCAGTAAATTTTGTTGAGATATTATTTAGATCATATTTTGGTATAACCACTGGTTTTGTTTTTTATTGAGTTTTACTCTTCCTTTTGTTATGAGTAATTCATAATCTGTGCCACAGTCAGCACCTGGTCTAGTCTTGGCCACCAGTATAGAGTTTCGCCATCTTTTACTTCCAATTATATAATCTATTTTATTTTTGTGTTGACCATCTGGTGATGTCCATGTGTGTACTCAGTGACAAAGAAGAATAAAGGTAAGGATAAAGGACAGAGAAGCAAAAGAGAAGTTGAACAACATCAAAATGGATGGAATCATGAGTAATTCAAAAAATAACAGATATATACCCTTCAACATTCTATCATGCAATGTAAAGGGTATAAATTCTCCTCAAAAGAGAAACAAAATTTACCATTATTTGGGAAAATTTAAAAGTGAGGTAATATGCTTACAGGAAACACATATTAGACAGAAAGATAAAAGATTACCTAGAAATAAGAAATTTGGAAGGGAATTCATCTCAACCTCTCAAAAAAAGAAAAAAGGGAAAAAAGAAAAAGGGGATAGTTATGTATGTTAACAATAATTTACAAGCAACAGAAATATTTAATGATCAGAACGGTTTCTTTTTGGGAGTAGAAGTTCAGATTCAAATGCAAAAAATCTTAAGTGTAGGAATTTATGCTCCACAAGAAAACAAAAGAAATTATTTTCTTAAATTAGCGAATATGATGCAGGAATTAGACTACGATGCTATAATAATGATGGGGGATTGGAATGGGGTAATAAACCCCAATATTGGTAGAAAAATGACAACAAAAAAGAGAAAAAAATCAAGGGAAATTGCCCAAGACCTTTTTTGATTTAATGGAAAATTTCTTATTAATAGATGCTTGGAGGCACCTCTATGGAAATGTTTTGTCATGGTCAGCCCTGAGGAGGACTCGGAGGACAAGGAGGAGGATGGGTCTCCTTCAGAGAAGGAAGAGATGCAGGCTCCACCTGGTTCTCATTCTGCTCTCCCAGCCCCAGAGCAGGAAGAGATACAGGCTCCACCTGGCTCTCATTCTGCTCTGTCTGAGCCAAGCCCAGTTCTCCCAGCCCCAGAGCAGCCAGGTCCTAGTGCTCCTTCCTTGGAGGCTCAGCTGCCTAGTGGGGAGAAGCAGGAGGATACAGCAGAGCCAGTGCCTTCCTTTAGGCAGAGGAGAGCTGAGAGTGCTGGCAGTCGCAGGTCCAGGAGACTAGCTGAAAAGCAGCTGCTGAACAAGCCTCAGCTGGCACTGAGGTAGGATTTGACTATTTAAACAGTTGCAAGAGGCTTCCTCAGTGCTAAGACTTATTGTAGTTTCCTTGGGAGACTATGGTCAGTGTGGCTCCTTGTTTCCTGCTTTGTGCCTCTCGCTCTTGCCCTGTGGAACTCTGTTGCCTTGACCTTGGACCGGACTGGACCTTTGCTGATTGCTGCCTGCCCTGCCCTGCCCTTAGACTGACTGATGCTGATTTCTGGACTCTGCTTTGCTGGTGCTTCAACTACAGGAAGGTTTGTGGCTGGCCTTGCTGTTTGCAGCTCACCCTTTCCATCCCTAGCAGCTGTGGGAACTGAGGCTGGCTGTAGTTGAGGACAGGATTTTACTTTCTTTTTGTAAAGACACAAATCCTTTTTGAAAATAGACTTTTTCTTAGTTTCTGGGAAAGTCATAACTGGTTAAAAGAATGGATATCTTATCCAAATCCATCTCTGATCATAATCCTATTGTTCTAAGTCTCAAAAGAAATTATAAGCAGGATTGGAATTGGAGTTTAAATGATAAGTTGCTGCAGAACCCAAACATATTAGAGAAAGCTAAGCAAACATTGAAAATATGCTTTCAGGAAAATCTAAACAAAGGGGTGGAAGATACTATGGGAAGCTTCTAAATCAGTAAGAGAGGCTTTTTCATTCAACAAAACTGTGAATTAAAAAGGAAGCAAAGGGACAAAATACAAAGAGTTACAAAAGAGATAAAGGAGAAAGAACAGGAATTGTATAAAAACCCAACAAATTCCAAACTACAGAAAGAAATTAAAATCTTACAAAAACAACTTTCTAGTAATCTGAGTGAAGAGATAGAAAAGAAGTTGAAATTTATAAAAGTGAAAGTGTTTCAACATGCCAATAAATTTGGGAAACGGTTGGCATACAAGCTAAGGGAAAAGAAGGGAAAAAGAATGATTACAAAAATTCATCAAGATGGAAAAATACTCAAGGGCCAAAATGAGATTCTGAAAGCTTTTCAGAGCTTCTATACTAAATTGTATAGGAAAGAAGATATTTCAATCGACAAAGTACAGAACTATTTAGATAATACAAATATGATTGAAATAAAAAAAGATCATAAAGAACTACTGGAACAACCTATAACAACATCCGAGATAATTATAACCATACAAAAAAAGTAAGTTGGGGAAAGCCCCTGGTCCAGATGGTTTCACATCTTTATATTATAAAAAACTTCAAGATGAACTACTGCAGCCTTTGAAAGAGGTGATGAATGCAGTTAAACAAGATAAAATCCCACCAACCTGGACAGAAGCAATAATAACACTTATTGTGAAAGAAGGCAAAGATCTGGAACAACTTGGAAATTATAGGCAAATCTCATTACTAAACAATGATTATAAACTGTTTGCCAGTATACTGGCAGAAAGATTAATGAAAGTACTAATCTCTATCATCCATAAAGATCAGGGAGGCTTTATTCCAAAAAGACACTTGAGTGATAATATCAGACATATATTGAACTTGACTGAATATCATGAATTTCATAATGATAAAAATTTAGCATTGTTCTTTTTTGATATTGAAAAAGCCTTTGACAATGTAGAATGGAATTTAATGTTCAAGATATTAGAGAAAATGGAGATAGGCACAAGGTTTATAGAATGGGTTAAAGGAATATATTCACACCAAAAGGCTCAAATTCTTATTAATGGTCAAAAATCCAAAAATGTAAACATCAGTAAAGGCACTAGACAAGGGTGCTCACTTTCACCCTTACTGTTTATAATAGTATTTGAAATTTTATTGCAAAATATAAGGGATAACCCTAAAATTAAAGAAGTTAAAGTCAAAGGAACCAATTTCAAGACAAAAGCCTTTGCTGACGATTTAATGGTATCCCTATCTAATCCAATACAATATAGCTTAGTACTTCTAGATGAATTGAAGAAATTCGAAATGGTCTCAGGTTTGATGATAAATAGAGAAAAAACAAAAATCCTAACTAAGAATTTAAAACCAGATGAGATGAAAACATTAGAAAGGATAACCGGATGTAAAGTGACAAAGAAGATTATATATTTGGGTATTATGATTACGAACAAAAACTCAGATCTCTTTGGTAATAACTACAAAATAACCTGGACTAGCATAAAAGTGGATCTTAGAAAATGGCGAAAGTTAGATCTTTCGTTATTAGGTAAAATTGAATCATTTAAAATGAATGCTCTTCCTAGAATTTTGTTTTCATTCCAGACAATTCCGACCATTAAGAACGATATACCTTTTAAAGAATGGCATAGAGATATTGCCAAATTTATCTGGAATGCTAAAAAAGGCTAGGATAATAATGAAATACTTGCATGACACTAAAGAAAGAGGAGGGCTGGCTTTGCTGAATCTCAAGTTATACTATGAAGCTTCTTGTTTAACTTGGTTAAGACAATGGATATGCTTGACAGACAGGGATTTGTTAAAACTAGAAGGAGACAATCTGAGATTTGGCTGGCACGCTTATCTGTTCAATAACAAAGGGAAAGTTAATCAGGAATTTAAAAATCATTATATAAGGTGTTCTTTAATACGAGTCTGGAATAAATATAAAAAGAGCATATATTCGAAGATCCCTCTTTGGGCCTCTCCGCATGAGGCATTGTATAGAACCAGCCAGATGATAAACAAAAGATGGTTAAGATATAAGGATTTGCTGGATGATACTAAGAAAGAAAATAGTTTTAAGACTTTGGAAGATCTGAGAGATCAAGGTATCAACTGTAGCTGGTTCTTATACAGACAATTAAAGGAGAGATTTACTATAGATAGAAAATGGGAAACAATGGAACTGATCTTCAGTCGGAGATAATATCAAAAAAAGAGCAACCACTGTCGAGGTTATACAATAGTGAACATTTCCTATGAAGAGGAGATCATAAAGGAGAATATGATAAAATGGTCGCAGAATTTGGGATATAATGTAGAGTTGGATCAGTGGGAACGTACATGGAAAAAAAGACTGAAATATGTAAATGGTCAGAGTATAAAAGAAAGTTACTTTAAAATATACTTCAGGCAGTATCTCACACCAGAAAAATTATGTAAAATGTATAAAAATTATAATAGTAACTGTTGGAAATGTGGGAAACAAAATGGTACTTTCTATCACATGTGGTGGACATGCGACAAAATAGTAAAATTTTGGAAACAAATACATTATGAAATTAAGAAGGTTATTAAGAAAAATATTGAACTAAAACCTGGAATATTTCTTTTGAATATGTTAAATGTTAATTTGGGGGGGGGGGAATGGGAAATTTTGTTTTACATGTTGTCAGCAGCGAGAATGATTTACACTCAGTTGTGGAAAAAAGAAGAGATTCCATCAATTGACACATGGACTTTAAAACTTTTGGACTTTATGGAGATAGACAAGTTGACCAGAGACCTGAAATATATGAGAACAAATGAATATCTTGAAGATTGGAATCTCTTCATAGAATACTGCCAACAACACTGGGGAAACAAAATAAGTCTGGATATAGGGGCGGAGTAATGGAAAATTAAAGATAGATTTGGAGATATATAAAGCTGAAATTTGGTAAATCTTGTTAATAGAGATAGTTAATTTAATTTATATCATTATTTGGAAGGAAGCACTAAATAAAAGTAAGATGGAGAGTAACCATATCCTTTGTTCAGAATTTAAGATAAGCTTGATTTATAGCTACAATGAAACAACTTAAGGTTTAGCAAGTGGAAGACATGTATGAATGGGAATGTTTGATAGTGGTTGTTAATTGTTAGATGTTTAATTGGTTAAATGTTGAATTGTTGTATGGATTGAATGTCTGTTTTGAATTATCTGTTTGTCTGGAATATATATGTTATTTTATATGACGTAAGAATAAACTTTATAAATAAATTAAAAAAAACAAACCTAAATACAAACCTTGATCTGACTTGTACAGCATTTAAATGCCAACCCTTATCAGTTTAAAAATCCTGATGGCACAAAAATGTTTTCATCTGCCACCAAAAGGACAGTAGGGATAGGGCCATCCTGGTCTTTCTAGGGAATTTGTACCAGAGCCTGGGAGCAGCCACTGAGAAAACCCACCCCCTTGTTCCCACCAAAAGAGCCTGAAAGGATGGTGGGGTAGAGAGAATGGCATTTCCAGATGATCTCAATACTCCAGTGGGTTTATAAAGGAAGATTATTGTTAACTGCCTGCAAGATGATCTTGAGCCATGGAGAGCTTGTGGATGAGACATCTCCAAGACTCCCTGTCCTCCACTGCTCTGCTTAGTTCCTGTAAACCAGGGGTAGGCAACCTTTCCCCTTTCAACCTTTCGTAGATGAGGATGCCAACCTGGCTTGCTTCACAGAGACCTGGCTGGGAGAGGATAGCACTACTATGTGGTCACAGGACCTCCCGGCCAGGTACTCTGTCAGTGAGCAGTTAAGGGGAAGTAGGCAGGGAGGCGGAGTGGCTTTGGTTCACTAAAATAACCTTACCTTGGTTAGGATACCTGTCTGGAACACAGCACACTTTGAGTGTATGTACCTGAGCCTGAGGACCAGGGATAGTTTGGGGATTCTGCTAGTATGCCGGCCACCCTGTTGTCTAGCAGACTCCCTAACCGAGCTGACACAGCTGGTCTCAGAGTTGTTGGAGTCGCCCAGACTTTTAGTTCTGGGCGACTTCAACATTCCATTCAAGACCAGTCTTTCAAGCTTAACAGGTGCGGCTCAGGAGTTTATGGAATCCATGACAAACATGGGCCTATCCCAACTGGTCATTGGGCCCACTCACTGTGCAGGTCATACCCTTGATGCAGTCTTCAGTACGGAACAGGAATATCTGTGGGCGGAGATAATAAACATTTCCGCATTGTCATGGATGGATCATTTCCTGATCAAGGCTGAACTGACAACCACTGTTTGCCTCTCCAGGGGTGGTGGACCTATTAGAATGGTCTGCCCTCGAAGGCTGATGAAGCCAATTGGTTTCCAGAAAGCCTTAGAGGGTTTAATGGTTAGGAACGCCAGTGATTCTGTCAAAGCTTTGGTTAATACTTGGAATACCAATCTTACCAAGGCAATCAACACAATCGCTCCCAAGCTTCCTTTCCACCCCGCTTCTAACTGAAAGCCTTGGTATACAGATGAGCTTAGGAAGATGAAGAGGGCTGGACAACGACTGGAGTGCATCTGGCAGAGAATTCGACTCTTATCTGACAAGACTCATTCTAGGAATTTTCTTCGTTCGTATCGAGAGGCAGTACGCACAGCGCAGAGATCTTTCTGCTCTGCACATATTGCGTCTGCAGAGTCCCATCCAGCAGGACTGTTTAGGGTGGTAGGGGAACTGACGCGGGTTCCACCTGTACAGAACCCACTACTTAACCCGATAACGGCCCGCTGTGATGAGATTAACAACTCCTTCACAGATAAAACCTCTCAGATAAGAGCTGACTTAGATGCCAGTATTGTAACAGAATCAATAGGAGATCACCAGCAACTCCGTTAGCAAAATTATACTGGATCAATTTCAATCTGTAAGTACTGATGACATGGACAAGTTCCTTGGAAGTGTGAGGAAGATGACTTGCCCTCTCAATCCTTGCCCATCTTGGCTGGCCATCCGGGGGGGGGGGGGGGCGGGATGCATTGAGGCTGCTCCTTAGGGACATTGTCAATGAATCCCTCAGGGAAGGCTATATTCCATCTTGTTTGAAGGAAGCGGTGGTTAAGCCTCTTCTGAAAAAGCCTTCCCTGGATATGAACAACTATAGGCCAGTCTCTTTATTACCATTTCTAAGCAAAGTGATCGAGAGAGCAGTCGCTCTTCAACTTCAAGCTGTCTTGGAGGAAACTGATTATCTTGACCCATTTCAAATCATCTTTAGTACAGGATTTGGGGTTGAGACTGCCATGGTGGCTTGGGCTGATGACCTCTGTCTGAGCATCGACAGGGGTAGTATGACCCTGTTGGTGCTCTTAGACCTCTCAGTGGGTTTTGATACAATAGATCACAACATCCTCTTGGATCGCCTGAGGGGGTTAGGAATTGGAGGCACTGCATTGCATTGGTTCTGCTCCTTCCTCTCAAGTTGATTCCAGAGAGTGCTACTCGGGGACAGCTGCTCCACAAAATAGGAGCTTAATTGTGGCATCCCACAAGGTGCCATCGTGTCCCCGATGGTGTTTAACATATATATGAAGCTGCTGGGAGAGATCATCTGGAGGCATGGGGCAGGGTGTTATCAGTACGCTGATGACACCTAGATATATTTTTCTATGCCTCGATCGTCTGCCATGACTGCTGATGGCATCTCTCCACTCAATGACTGTCTTAGAGTGGTAATGGGCTGGATAAGGAAAAACAGATTGAGACTGAATCCAGAGAAAATGGAGCTGCTTGCGGTAGCAGCCTCGAAACTAGGTATTGGGATATAACCTCCAATCCTGGACGGAGTCACACTCTCCATGAAGGACTGTGTTCACAGTCTGGGGGTACTCTTGGATCCGTCACTCCAGATGTCAAATCAAGTAAATGTGACGGTCAGGAGTGCCTGTTATCAGCTTTGGCTGATTCACCAGCTGCACCCTTTCCTGGAAGTAAGGGATCTTGAAACTCTAGAACATGCGCTGGTAATCTCATGTCTTGATTTCTGTAATGTGCTCTACATGAGGCTACCCTCGTGCTTAATTTGGAAACTTCAATTAGTACAGAACATGGCAGCCAGACTGGTATTTGGTACATCTAGGAGAGACTACATACCACCTGTCTTGAAAAGACTTCACTGGCTACCGATTAGTTTCCGGGCTCAGTACAAGGTGTTGGTTATGACCTTTAAAGCCCTATATGGCTTGGGTCCAACCTACCTCCAGGATCGCCTCCTTCCATACGCTCCATCCCGCGCACTTCAGTCCTCTGGGAGAAATTTGCTTCAGCCCGTTAAAACTAGGCTGCCTGCAACATCCCAGAGGGCCTTCTCAGCAACTGCTCCCAGATTGTGGAACGGCTTGCCGGATGAGATCTGTCAGATTACCAGTTTAAACAGCTTTTAAAAAGCTGTAAAGATGGATCTCTTCCAGCAGGCCTTTCCAGACTAGTTCTTCCTGGCCTAAAAAGTGAGCTCACCCTATCTCTACCCTTTGCTACATAAACAATCTACTGCCTGCCTGCTACTATGATTTTTAGATGTTATTGTTGATTATTTTTATTGTTCTATGTTTTAAACGTCTAATGTTTAATGCTATTTTACGGGGTGGGGGATTGCATATTGTAATATTTTAAATTTTTAAGCCACCCCGAGATATATTATTATTATTATTATTATTATTATGGAGATTATCAATCTCTCATAAAGGGATATATGGTCCTACAAATAATCTGGACCCAAAAACTGGGGTTTGGAAGGTAAGGGGTTGGAGTCATGTGGTACCTCATCCTGATCTGAGTTCTGCTAAAGTTTAAAGGTACTGGAGCCCCAGAGCCAATAAAGTAATCCTAGGTAGGGAATCTTTCTCTCCCAAGGTTCACATTCCCTCAAGGACATCTGTTCAGGGCTATGTTCTGGCCATGAGTAGGGCAGAGCCAAAAATGGTTGAGTTCTCTCTGCCTCTCTATTTCTTTCTCTCTGTTTTCTATTCCCATCAGAGTATAAACAGGTGCTTTTGCTAGGAATCTGTATGATTCACTTGCAGCAAACTGAATTAGGCCAGAGACAACACAAAGAATAATGCCAGCATGTAGAAATGCATTTTCATCACACCTACTGATAGCTACTTGAAAACATGATTAGTTATTACCAACAAAGCATACTTTTAAATATGATTATAATACCATTGCCAATATTCTGTGAACTTTGGTTCCTATTTTGCACCCCTTTCCAGTTTCCTCTCAGTGCTCAGGATCCAAGGTAGTGAATTATTACTGTTCCTTCTCTTTTCTGATAAAAGGGGCTTTATTGGCGGCATTTCAGCATTTTACATATTGTGAAATATCCCTCTTTGTCTCTCAGGCAGATGCTGCCAGATAATATTCTAATACATTGCAGTAAGGAAATAATTAAAGTAGCAAACAAACAGCTAATTATAAAAGTGCAACAATGTTCTGAAAAGGGAGAAACAATTGATCTTTGATAAGAACACTGCTTTGTTATAAATCTGAACCATTATTAATGGGGGCTGAACAATACTCTTAGCCTGACTTCACTTACATGAAAACTTCTGAATTGATTCAAGCATTTAATATGTTTGTCTTTTAAGGCTATCTTGAAAGGTTATCCAGCTAATACCTCCTTTGAAGTTTTGGGTTTGTAAAGACATTATACTTTGCATCCAATTCAAATACTGTTTGTGTTCCAATGTCTTAAACAAAATGGAGTATTTCATGGATTTGGGAATGTATTTTACTTTAAAATTTGTATATGACTAAACTGTTTTGATTGTGCAGAACAATCTCCACTAGAATAATGGCACTAAAGGAGTAAACTAATTAATAAAACACTTGTTTAAACTAGGAAGCCCCTTTTATCTGAAAGGTCTGATTTTCTTACACTCTGAAACAAACAATTATTTTAGCCAACTGGAAGATTTATTATAAGAGTATATAACTGTGTCAACACTGTGTTCATACTGACTGAATGCCAGACTATATCTGGGGAAAAGAAGGGAAATAAAGTTAATTTGAAATACTATGAGATGACTGAAACTAAAGCATTTTGTTCACATAAAATTCACTTCAGTCACTATTATATGTGCATAGATTGCAAGCATTGTCCTATTAAAAACAATTTTATATAAGGCACACAGAGCTCATGCTGTGTGATTCATGGATCTGAAATAAGGGCTATAGCTTGAAGAATCTCAAAAATACCAAATACTTGCAGACAGAAAGTTTGTAAAACAGATCAAAGAAGAAATATGGGAGAACAGGGGGAAAAAAGTTAACCATACTTGTGAATCCACTGAAATCTCAATCTTGTTCTTCCCCCTTATTTCTATAGCTCAATCTAAATATTACGCCAGGCCAGTGTGGCTTTAGTTTGAGTGTTGGGCTATAACTTTGAAAACCAGGGTTTGATTCCCCGCTCATCCATGATATCTATGGTGACCTTGGGCAAGTCACATACTCTCAGCCTCAGAAGAAGGCAATGGCAACCTCCTCTGATCAAATCTTACCAAGTAAACCCCATAATAGGTTTATCTTACAAGAGCCACAAGTCAGAAACAACTTGAAGGCACACAACAAACAAAGAAACAAACAAAACTTTCCCACAGGCTCCATGTCACATTTTAATATCCTTTGCCTCTATCTGCTGTGTTAGCATATCTAAGGATGAGCAGGCAGGTAGGTATGATAGCACTGCACATGAAACAACTATACAGTTGCTTTAAACAAGGAACTGGTTGTTCTGGGTAACACCACATGGATACATTTCCTATGTTAACAGCACATTTAAGCTGGAATGGTATCCATGCAAATGTATATTCCCATAATTAAGGAGGTAGAAGAATCTTACCTTAGTTGCACATCTTACCTTGGACCTGGATTACCATCATGTATCTTAATGAATTTTCTAGCATACATCATTATTCTAACAGTCTGTTTCTACATTTATCTGCCCAGATATTTTTCTAAATGGTAACTACAACTAGAGATGAAAAGATGGAAAGGTAATATGATAGCCATTTTCAAATGTATTAAAAGCTGTCATGGAGAAAATGGAGAAAACTTATTCTGCTCCAGAGAGTAAGAAACAACTGATGAATCAAAATTACAAGAAAAGATATAGACTACTAGACTACTAGCACTGGAATAGACTAGTTCAGAAGAGGATGGACCCTAATTCATTGGAAGCTTTTTCAGATGTTGCATAGCCATCAGTTTGGATACTTTAGCTTTTGTGGATTTTCTGCATACGCAGGGGGTTGTATCTTTGGGGTGTCTTCCAACTCTTCTATGGAGTAATTTCAATAGTATCTGTAATAGTCAATTTTTTTTTTTTTTTACTTCAGTAGTATGTTTCCTCATCCCTCATTTTGGATTGTCCCTTTCTCTTTTCTTTCCTTAGTTGTTATCAGTAAAATAATTATTAGATTGAATTGTAATCAGAATCAACTGTAATCTCCATGGCATCACATGAAGAGGTATTGCTTTACGGGGAACTCCCCTTATCCATGCAAAAATCCTAATATGATTTTCAGTGCACCATTTAGGGTCTTAGAGTACCAAGATCATGAGTTGCTTAGCCCACATTCTATGGGTAAGATAAGAATAGATTTGTGTCTTGATTATTGAGGGATTCTAAAAAAAGACAGATGTAGGAGCAGTAGTAGAATTGAATGAGGTGGGGAGGTGTTCTTAATCGTGATGGTGTAGGCAGAGGATGAAAATAGAGTGGGCCCTCTACATTGGATGAAGGTGCAGGACCCCCATGAAATTGGAAAAGCCACAATTAAAAACAAACATGCTCTCTCTTTTTTTTTTTTAACCTAAGAGAACATCTCTCTAAGAACCTCTAGATCAGGGGTAGGCAACCTTTCCCCTTTAAGGGCCGAGGGACTTCAGCTCCCAGAATCCCAGGAGCTATTGGCCAACATGGAACTATTGGCCAACATGGCTGAGGCTTCTGGGAGCTGAAGTTCCTCGGCCCTTAAAGGGGAAAGGTTGCCTACCCCTGCTCTAGATCCTCCAGTGCAACTCTCTGGTCAACATATTCCAGAGGTTGACCAAAGAATAATTTGAGATGCCTAGAGAAGTGTTTTATCTAATAATCTTCAGCTCCTCCAGTCCATCTCTATGGTCAATATCCAGCAGAATTGCTCAGGAGGACCTAGAGATTCCTGAAGATAACATAATCAAATCAGCACATAAACCCACTAAAGTCAAAGCTGCAAATGTGGAGGGTTGATTGTATTATGAAGACACCCTGTAGCAGAATGGCTTGGTGTCCTGGACTACAGCCAGCCTCAGTTCCAACAGCTGCTGCTAGGGATGGTGAGAAGGAGCAACAAACAGCAAAGCCAGCTACAAACCTTCCTGTAATCGAAGCACAAACAAAGCAGAGTTCAGAATTTGAAGTAGTCAGTCAGTCTAAGGTCAGGGCAGGCAGCAATCAACAGAAGTCCAGTCCGGTCCGAGGTCAAGGCAACAGGGTTCCACAAGGCAAGAAGCAAGAGGCACAAAGCAGGAAACAAGGAGCCACACTGACCGTAGTCTCACAAGGAAGCTACAATAAGTCTTGACACTGAGGAAGCCTTTTGCAGATGTTTAAATAGCCAAATCCTACCCCAGTGCCAGCTGAGGCTTGTTGAGCAGCTGCTTCTCGGCCAGCCTCTTGGACCTGCGAACGCCAGCACTCTCAGCTCTCCTCTGCCTAAAGGAAGGTACTGGCCATGCTGTATCTTCCTGATTCTCCCCACTAGGCAGCTGAGCCTCCATAGGAGTAATAATAATAATAATAATAATAATAATAATAATTTTTATTTATAACCCGCCCCTCTGCTCGGCAATTGGGGCAGCATACAACAGATTAAAATATAACAAGTTAAAACAGTTCCATACTCCCCCCACTAACCCACCCACCCCTTAAAACAGAATTAAACTATCAAGTCAAATAAAATTCAATTAAAACACTGAATCATCCTGACCAAATTCCCTACCGCTCCCACCGGCCCCTCACATTTATCTTCCTGAGGCTAATGGGCATAGTATAATAGATGACTGAAAAACCAGCAGCCAGTAAAGGTAGGTGGCGTTATTTTCCTAGGGGCTATGATGGTATGGCTGGCTGTGATGGGGAATAGGAAACAAGTGGGCCGTCAGTCCCTGCTGCCCAGGGTTCTCTCAGTCCCGCCACTAGTGTTACCACCGCGCAGTCAGAGAAGGTAGGGCAAAACAGTAACGGGGCGGTTTTTGAAGCCTCTGCTGCTCCTGCCAGGGCTCCAACTCTCCCTCTTCCCAGCTGCGGCTGAAGATGTTAAATGGCCTCACCAGGGCCTCTGGAGTCCCAAAGATGTTAAAGGGACAGGCTGTTGGGGAGGGCTAGGGAGCCTCCGCTGGTCCTCCTCGTTGCTGGTGGTATCAGGCTGGTGGGAGGGGGCTAAATAGCCTCACCAGGGCCTCTGGAGTCCCTAAGATGTTAAAGGGACAGGCTGATGGGGAGGGCTAGGGAGCCTCCGCTGGTCCTCCTCGTTGCTGGTGGTATCAGGCTGGTGGGAGGGGGCTAAATAGCCTCACCAGGGCCTCTGGAGTCCCAAGGATGTTAAAGGGACAGGCTGGTGGGGAGGGCTAGGGAGCCTCCGCTGGTCCTCCTCGTTGCTTTTGGTATCAGGCTGATGGGAGGGGGCTAAATAGCCTCACCAGGGCCTCTGGAGTCCCAAAGATGTTAAAGGGACAAACTGATGGGGAGGGCTAGGGAGCCTCCGCTGGTCCTCCTCGTTGCTGGTGGTATCAGGCTGGTGGGAGGGGGCTAAATAGCCTCACCAGGGCCTCTGGAGTCCCAAAGATGTTAAAGGGACAGGCTGGTGGGGAGGGCTAAGGAGCCTCCGCTGGTCCTCCTCGTTGGCACTAGGACCTGGCTGCTCTGGGGCTGGGAGAACAGGGCTTGGCTCAGGCAGAGCAGAATGAGAGTCAGGTGGAGCCTGTATCTCTTCCTTCTCTGGAGGAGACCCATCCTCATCCTCATCCTCATCCTCTGAGTCTTCCTCATGGCTGGCCATGACACTTGGACATAGAACTAATAAATTCTAAGGGATTTATTTCTAAAATAAAGCAAATGCATTTTTCATTTTTTCATGGCATGCATCACAAGTTCAGAAATAAATGGATCATATCACAAATTGTTTTACATTTTGCACTCAGTTCTAGAATATGTAGATTCATACAATCATGCAATTGTAGAATCTTAGATCTGGAAGGAACTACAAGGGCCATCTACTGCAACCCCCTGCCATGCAGGAATATACAACTAAAGCAATTCTGAAAAGTGTCCATCTAAATTCTTTTTCACATTCCCCAAAGGTGGATAATCCACCACCCTTCAAGGCTCTCTATTCCACTGTCAGACAGCTCTTACAGTGAAGAAGTCCTCATGTTTGGCATCTGTTATCTTGTAATCTGGCATCTGTTATCTTGTAGTTTGATCCCACTGTTTCATCTTCTAGTCTCTTGTGTAGCAGAAAACATGCTCACTCCATCTTACATATGACATCCCTTCAGATATTTAAAGATAGCTATAATGTCACTTCCCAGTCTTCTCTTCCTCAGGATAAACACTCCCAGCTCCCTCAGTCATTCCTAATAAGGCTTGGTTTCCAGACTTTCTAGGCAGTTCTGCCAGGAAAGGAGACAGAGAAGAAGGCCAGTTCCTGCTAGGAAAGAGGAGAAAGCAGTTTCCAGACAGCCATCTTGAGTGGGTAAGTTTTAAAATTCTTTTTAAAAACACTTTGGGGAAGTGTGACTGTGACTCAGCGGGTGGGGCTTTGTTGAGTGGCATTTGCAAGTCAATAGGGGGTGGGCTAGGCAGTTAGCTCTATACAACTGCTGCCAGAGGCCAGTTTCAGGTCAGTTTCGGCCAGGACAGGGGAAGGAGGAGGAGGAGGCTCTCCAGGCCAGTTTCTAACAGAAAGGAGAAAGAGACTTTCTAGGCAGTTCTGCCAGGAAAGGAGACAGAGAAGAAGGCCAGTTCCTGCTAGGAAAGAGGAGAAAGCAGTTTCCAGACAGCCATCTTGAGTGGGTAAGTTTTTAAATTCTTTTTAAAAACACTTGGGGGAAGTGTGACTGTGACTCAGCGGGTGGGGCTTTGTTGAGTGGCATTTGCAAGTCAATAGGGGGAGGGCTAGGCAGTTAGCTCTATACAACTGCTGCCAGAGGCCAGTTTCAGGTCAGTTTCGGCCAGGACAGGGGGAGGAGGAGGAGGCTCTCCAGGCCAGTTTCTAACAGAAAGGAGAAAGAGACTTTCTAGGCAGTTCTGCCAGGAAAGGAGACAGAGAAGAAGGCCAGTTCCTGCTAGGAAAGAGGAGAAAGCAGTTTCCAGACAGCCATCTTGAGTGGGTAAGTTTTTAAATTCTTTTTAAAAACACTTGGGGGAAGTGTGACTGTGACTCAGCGGGTGGGGCTTTGTTGAGTGGCATTTGCAAGTCAATAGGGGGTGGGCTAGGCAGTTAGCTCTATACAACTGCTGTCAGAGGCCAGTTTCAGGTCAGTTTCGGCCAGGACAGGGGAAGGAGGAGGAGGAGGCTCTCCGGGCCAGTTTCTAACAGAAAGGAGAAAGAGACTTTCTAGGCAGTTCTGCCAGGAAAGGAGACAGAGAAGAAGGCCAGTTCCTGCTAGGAAAGAGGAGAAAGCAGTTTCCAGACAGCCATCTTGAGTGGGTAAGTTTTTAAATTCTTTTTAAAAACACTTGGGGGAAGTGTGACTGTGACTCAGCGGGTGGGGCTTTGTTGAGTGGCATTTGCAAGTCAATAGGGGGTGGGCTAGGCAGTTAGCTCTATACAACTGCTGCCAGAGCCGCGCGCCTAGCGGTGCACGAATTTTATAACCAGCAGACTTAAATACTGTTAGCAAGGGATTTTCTTTGAGGAGGAAAGTCGTAGTCCACTTTCAGGTACTAATTAAGACTTAGTATGGACACTGAAGGAACTGCTGCCGTCACCTGCAATACCTGTGGGATGTTTGTATTCTTACCTACAGATGTGGGGAACTACACATGCCCAAAGTGCAAGTTGGTAGCCCTGTTGGAGGACAAAGTACAGCAGCTGGAGGCGCGGGTAGCTACACTTCAACATATTAGGGAACAAGAGGCTTTCCTTGACAGAACAGAACAAACGGTCTTGGATGGGGAACACACAGAGGAAGTCGCTGGGGAAGAGAAGGTCACATCACACACACAGGAGGTAGAAAGCTGGAGGAAGGTCACACGCAGAAGTAAGGAGACCAGGGATCGTACTGGGAGCTTGCGGCTACAGAATCGATTTCAAGCTCTTACTCTTAGCAAGGAGGACGCAGAAGAGCAGCATGGACAGATTTCAGAGACAGAGCAGGGGACCCTGGCAGTTCCACCACAGGGAACAGTCGCTGCTAAGCCTCGGGGGAGGCGTGTGGTCGTGGTGGGGGACTCCTTGCTGAGGGGGACAGAAGCAGTGATTTGTGGGCCTGACAAGATGTCTCGAGAGGTGTGTTGTCTTCCTGGGGCAAAGATCAGAGATGTGACAGAGAGGCTGACAAGACTGGTCAGGCCTACCGACCAATACCCCTTCCTTTTGGTCCACGTGGGAACGAACGACACAGCAAGACACAGCCTTCAGAACATCAAAAGGGATTACGAGGCTCTAGGAAAGAAGCTGAAAGAAATGGAGGCACAGATTGTCATCTCGCCTCTTCTGCCAGTTCAAGGGCATGGTCCAGGAAGAGAGAGGAAGATAGCAGATGTCAACAATTGGCTCTGCAGATGGTGTCGTCGAGAACGATTTGGATTCTTGGATCATGGGCTGCGGTTCCATGAGGGCGGACTCCTGGCAAGGGATGGGCTGCATCTCACACCAGTTGGAAGAAATGTTTTTGCCAACGGTCTGAAGAATTTGATCAGGAGGGCTTTAAACTGAACTGTGTGGGGAAGGGAGACAACGTCCTGGAAGACAAAAAGACTGGAGAAAATAGTCAAACTGTCATAGAGGAAACAAGGCAAACAGTACAGGGACCCAACAGTGGGAGGCAAAAAAATGTGCACAGGCAGCAAGTAAAGGGGACACATGGTCTTAGATGTCTCTACACTAATGCACAGAGCATGGGAAATAAGCAAGATGAACTTGAACTCCTAGCGCAACAAAGCAAATATGATATAATAGGCATCACTGAAACCTGGTGGGATGAGTCTCATGACTGGAATGTAGAAATAAAGGGGTATAACCTTTTCAAGAGAAACAGGACAAACAGGAAAGGAGGAGGAATAGCATTATATGTCAGGGATATTTACGCCAGTGAAGAAATCCAGGACATCAATCCTGGAAGCCAAGTGGAGAGCATCTGGATAAAAATTAAAGGGGAAGGAAACAACAGGGATATTAGTGTGGGAGTCTACTACAGACCCCCAACTCAAGCAGAAGAATTGGATGAAGCCTTTCTAGAACAGATGACCACACACTCAGAAAGGAGAAATATAGTAGTGATGGGTGACTTCAACTATCCGGATATTTGCTGGAAGTCAAACTCGGCAAAATCCTCAAGGTCTAGCAAATTCCTCACTTGCCTCGAAGACAATTTCATTGTTCAAAAGGTGGAAGAGGCAACGAGGGAGTCAGCTATTTTGGATCTGATCCTAACAGGGAAGACCTAGTTAATGGGGTGCAAGTGGTTGGATCCTTAGGTGGGAGTGATCATGTCCTCCTGGAGTTTATTATACAGTGGAAAGGAGAAGCCAGGCATAGTCAGACATGCATTCTAGACTTTAGGAAAGCTGATTTTACTAAACTTAGAGAAATACTGGGGGTGATCCCATGGACAGGAATACTAAAAGAGAAGGGAGTTCAAGACGGATGGGAGTTTCTCAAAAGGGAGATACTGAAGGCACAATTTCAAACTGTGCCAACGAGGAGGAAGAATGGGAGGTGTCTCAAGAAACCAGGATGGATGACTAAGGAACTTGCAACTGAACTATGTTTTAAACGGAACATGTATAAGAAATGGAAAAATGGGGAAATCACCAAAGAGGAATTCAAACAAATAGCTAGCACGTGTAGGGGTAAAGTCAGAAAAGCTAAAGCGCAGAATGAAATCAGGCTTGCTGGAGAGGTTAAGAACAATAAAAAGGGCTTTTGGGGGTATGTCAGTAGCAAAAGGAAAAAGAAGGAAATGGTAGGGCCACGTGTGGAGAAGATGGCAAAAAAGTTAACAGGGGACAGAGAAAAGGCAGAATTACTCAACACCTTCTTTGCTTCAGTCTTCTCAGAAAAGGCAAAGGGTGCTCAACTTGAGGATAATGGAGCAGAGGACAGAATAGGAGAATTTCATCACAGAATAAGTAAAGAG
The DNA here is from genome assembly GCA_026167975.1 of Phrynosoma blainvillii. NCBI lineage: Eukaryota > Metazoa > Chordata > Lepidosauria > Squamata > Phrynosomatidae > Phrynosoma > Phrynosoma blainvillii. Next base: position 278,976,978 of record JANUYF010000002.1, on the reverse strand, counting down.
ATAGTACAGAAACATCTGGTTAATCTAGATGAATATAAGTCTCCAGGACCAGATGAATTACATCCAAGGGTATTAAAAGAACTGGCAAATGTAATATCAGAACCATTGGCAATAATCTTTGAGAATTCCTGGAAAACAGGAGAGGTCCCAGCGGACTGGAGGAGGGCAAATGTTGTCCCCATCTTCAAAAAGGGGAAAAAAGAGGATCCCAACAATTATCGTCCAGTTAGTCTGACATCAATACCCAGAAAGATTCTGGAGCAGATCATTAAACAGAGAGTCTGTGAACATCTGGAAGATAATTTCAGAATCACAAAAAGTCAACATGGGTTTCAGAGAAACAGGTCATGCCAGACAAATCTGATCTCTTTTTTTGATAAAATTACCAGCTTGGTAGATGAAGGGAATGCTGTGGATATAGTATATCTTGATTTCAGTAAGGCCTTTGACAAGGTTCCCCATGACATTCTTGCAAGCAAGTTGGTAAAATGTGGGCTAGACAAAGTAACTGTTACATGGATTTGTAATTGGTTAACTGGTCGAACGCAAAGGGTGCTCAACAATGGCTCCTTTTCAACTTGGAAAGAAGTGACCAGTGGGGTGCCACAGGGCTCTGTCCTGGGCCCAGTGCTATTCAATATCTTTATTAATGACTTGGATGACGGTATTGGGGGCATAGTTATCAAATTTCCAGACGACACCAAATTAGGAGGAGTAGCTAATACCCCAGAGGACAGAATCAAAATTCAAAATGACTTGAACAGACTAGAAAGTTGGGCCAAAGCTAACAAAATGAAATTCAACACAGAGAAATGTAAGGTTCTGCACTTAGGGCGGAAAAACAAAAAGTACAGATATACGATGGGGGACACCTGGCTGAATGAGACTACGTGTGAAAGGGATCTAGGAATCCAGGTGGACCACAAGTTGAACATGAGTCAACAGTGCGATGCAGCAGCTAAAAAGGCCAATGCAATTTTAGGCTGCATCAGTAGAAGTATAGTGTCTAGATCAAGAGAAGTAATAGTGCCACTCTATTCTGCTTTGGTCCGGCCTCACCTCGAATACTGTGTCCAGTTCTGGGCACCACAATTCAAAAAGGATGTGGAGAAACTGGAGCGTGTCCAAAGGAGGGCAACTAAAATGGTGAAGGGTCTGGAAAGCAAGCCCTATGAGGAACGACTTAGGGAGCTGGGGATGTTTAGCCTGGAGAAGAGAAGGCTGAGAGGTGATATGATAGCCGTGTTTAAATATTTGAAGGGATGTCATATCGAGGAGGGAACAAGCTTGTTTTCTGCTGCTCCAGAGACTAGGACCCGAAACAATGGATGCAAGCTGCAAGAAAAGAGATTCCACCTCAACATTAGGAGGAACTTCCTGACAGTAAGGGCGGTTCTACAGTGGAACACACTCCCTCGGAGAGTGGTGGAGTCTCCTTCCTTGGAGGTCTTTAAGCAGAGGCTGGATGGCCATCTGTCGGGGATGCTTTGATTGGGAGTTCCTGCATGGCAGGGGGTTGGACTGGATGGCCCTTGTGGTCTCTTCTAACTCTATGATTCTATGATTCTATGATTCTATGACTTTTGATCATCTTCTCTGGACACGTTCCAGCTTGTCAACATCCTCCTGTCACTAGTCCCAGCCTCTGATAACCTAGCAGTTCGAAAGCATGAAAATGCAAGTAGATAAATAGGTACCACTTCAGTGGGAAGGTAAACAGTGTTCTGTGCAATTAAATAGTTTTATATATATAAAACTATTTAAAAGTTGATCAAATTCCACCTCATCCCCTAAGGCTATAGACATCAATATCAAAAACAGGGATTTGCATTCTTTTTTACTTAAAGCTTTGTGGCAAGTATTACTTAAATGTTTCACCTAAAAGAAATAAATTGCTTCTCCCTAGGTTGCTGCAAATCTTCATCTGTTCCTTCCACTAAAAAGGAGCCTTCTAAATTTACTAAATAAAGATACTCACTGAAGTAACAAAAATGGTCTTTAACATCACCAGAAAAGAAAGATACCCCAAATTACATGCAAGCATTCAAATTGTTTCAACGAATGCTAGGAAATTATGATGAACATAAAGGCAGCTTTTCTACACCCAAAAAACTAAAAAGCCTAAGAGTATTAAAGCTAAACAGCTTTGGTTTTCAATTTAAAAAAAAAATGAAGAAAAATTGTTCATGGTTTTAGGACTTCTTCACAAAGAACCAAAGCCAAGTAGAGAAATTAGCATTCATGTGACAATGCAGAATGCCTAGTGCTTCTTAGTCTCTTAAAAATATCACAGAATGTAATGGGACATTGAAACATGAGAGTTTAATTTGGCTTAGAATTCATCAGGATGGCGAGTGGATGCCAAAAGGGGTGGTGGAGGGGGTGGGAGAATGAGAGGTTGGAGAGAGATTGTAGTCATTCTCAACTGGTGACTGAAGTACTCAAAGACAAAGTTATACCACTTCACCATTCCCTACAGTGCCATTTTTTTAAATGTACCAATTAAAGGAGGATGAGCAACAATACAATGTTCAAATTATGTGGAGAAATGTAGGGAGGTTGAGCCATATCATTTTACAGGAGATGGTGGATGCCTCAGGGGACAGATGCTGAGTGGGGAGTGTGTTAGGATTTTAAGGGCTAGGATTTTCTTTTAATTGGAGAACTGGACAAACTATAATAATTGATCAGTAAACAGGGCAAGCAGTAAACCAGGCAATATTCGTACCTGCTGATCTGCTGAGATTCTATAGTTGTTTTTTGTTGATAGAGGCCTGGGTGCTATATGATGGGGTGAGCTCCTGTCACTAGTCCCAGCCTCTGATAACCTAGCAGTTCGAAAGCATGAAAATGCAAGTAGATAAATAGGTACCACTTCAGTGGGAAGGTAAACAGTGTTCTGTGCAATCATGCTGGCCACATGATCATAGACTAGTCTCTGACAATGCTGGCTTTTTGGCTTAGTTATGGAGATGGGCACCACCCCCTATGGACAGACACGACTTGACAACATTGTCAATGAAAAATTAGGAAATGCTCAAGAGATGCTGGAAAACCACAACAATCCAATTGCACTCATTCCAGGAGAAAAATTATTGTTACCACCACCACCACCATCACCAAACACCTTATGGGGGATATGGAGCCATTCTCACCATATTTGTGGGGCTCCTGGGCTATTTTATTCCCAGGAAATTTCTTTTTAAAAAAACATAAAGTGAGCAGAAGTCACTTCCTGATCATTTCTGTTTCAAAAGAAAGAAAGACATATCCTGGGCAGAAATTGGCCCATGAGCATCTCAAAATGTTGTGGAAATGCCCTGTTTGAAGGCCAATATATATATATATATATATATATATATATATTTAGAATTTTTTTTGCTTTTGTCCAGACCCCCCCCCCCCGCCATATGGCCTCCACATCCTCTAATAATAACAATGATAAAGGTCATTTTGAGCACTTTGGAGCCAAAAAACATGCACTTTTTCCTGGAAGGCCCTGGGGACCACAAAAACAGTCCTGGGGAATACATGCAGCTTGTGTACCACACTTTGCCCACCACTGATTTAGTTTCCAGCATATTTATTTTGATTCTGTCATGAATCATGTACTTATAATAATGAGAATGGAGTTAGGAATCTTTAAATATTTTGAAACACTGGGCATCACCTCTGAAACTTGGCAAACATAAGTTATGAGTCCAAGAGACCATTCATTGTTTAAAAAATATAGTACAATCAATGCTTTGTAATTATTACACTATATCAGCACAAGTTGTAATCTATTTGTGAATATTCATTTTGCAAAAGAAACTTCAGAACTTGACTATTCATATGTCTTTAGTTGATAGTGGTTGGTCATTCAGTTACCAAAGGGGGAAAAAGGCAAAAATTCCACAAGGCTGAAGTTCCTTCTCTCCATTCCCAGAGTAATGTTGGAGCTGTCAGGACTGTGGTCAACTTCAAAAGGAGGTAGAACATCCAAAGATCACATGTAAATGGACATCATATTTGAGTAATAAGGCTAGTGCCTGCCCGTTATTGGCCTTTTTCTGATTGGTTCTCCACCCACTCACTCAGCCTACTCTGCAATGATTTCCCCCTTATTCAGATGTCTGTAGGTTTGGACTTTTGCACATGGTGACATCTCAGTAGGTTGGTCATAATTTTAGTTTATTAATAGACTTCAGAGTGGTGAAGAACTGCATAAAGAGAAACGTAGGATATAAATGAACAAAATATATTAAAACTTCAATCCTATGGCAAATGCGTCTATGGCAATTTTTTTCTAGTAGGTTTATCCAGATGATTTTTGAATTGTGAATCTTTAAACGATGAATTTAAAATGTGAATTGTTTTAATATGGGTATATCTTAGTTCTCCTTTTAAATTAGTTCTTCCAGGATATGGAAAAAAGGCATGGCAAAACTAATTCTATTGGTGGTGTATATTTTTATGAAAAGAAATGATATTTGCGACACATATGGACAGAGTAGTGTTTTTGACCTATTAAGTGAGCCTTGCATATATCAATTAAGGGTATAATCTGACAGTGAATTTTGTGAAATTCTGAAAGTTTTGAAAGGTTACTTTAAATGGCAATTTTGATGCTTCTCAAACACCCTTCTGCCTGTATTCTTGAATAGGTAAAGGTTGCAAGTGAGGACAGGGAAGCTCTTGATTTCATTTAACTGTTGAGGCATATCATCCCAAAACTCAGATGATGTTAAATGTAGTTGATCTCATGCTGTGAAACTCCTGAGCATGGAAGGCTAAGATATCCTTATCCCCTTGTTAGAAGGCAAAGGCATTCTTATTCAGAGGGGCTTTGGTTGTTAAAATGGGTTCCTATAAACAAAGCAGGAATTTCAGACTTAGGAAGTGGCTGGATTCTTCTACAACTAGAATGTTGTTAATTGCTTTTGAAGTTGTTTGTTTTAATCTGTTCTGTTTTTGTACCAGTCTTGTCTTATTCATTTTGTTGATAGCTTCCTTAAGACCCATTTTGGGTGGGAGAAAGAAAGGATAAATATATAAACAACAGCAGCATAAACACCTTTTTCTTTTTCCATCAAATTTTGATTTTGTGAGAGAATGGAAATTATAATGAAAGGAAACTAGCTTGGAGACTATTTTAGGGACTCAAGGCACTCCCTTTTCTGGAATCTTGTAGGAGAATTCAGCTTATGCTTGAAGTTATGTTTGGTCCTTCAAAACAGCTACAAAATGTCCCTTTGCTTCATATTACACCTTACACTGGGATGAAATTTCCCCAAAATAAAATTAAAATGGGTGCTACTTTTTTTTAGACAAAATGTATAACCTCCTAGGAAGCTGTCTTATACTGTGTGAAACCATAGGTTCATCCAGTTTAGAGTCATCTGAGCTGACTGAGAATGCTTTTCCAGAGATTCAGTTGGATTTCCCCCCCCCAAACATACATGTATATGTGTTGATTGATCCAGAACCTTCCGTATGTTCAGGATTGAACCCAGACTTGCAAGTGCTCCATCACTGTATATGGACTTTCCAATGTGTCAGTCTGTGGTGGCTGATAGACTTGGCAATACCCATCTCTCAGTTCTTTCTCTCCATTTCCAGAGTTGTATTGCAGTGATCAGGACTGGAACCAACTTCATAGGGAGGTAGGGCATCCAAGCGTTCATATGCAAATGGACAACATGTTTGAGTGTTTCCCAGTATGTGGGGTTATAAACCAAGAGCCTGCCCATCACAAGTTTATTTCTTATTGCCACCCACTCACTCAGCCTACTCTGAAATGTTTTCCACCACCACTTTATTCATTGGTGTGGGATGTGGCATATGATGGCATCTCAATAGGTTGGTCATGATGGCAGAGCAGTGCAGATGGCAGATTGATGTGAACAGTGTGACAGAAGCAGGCTCTCCTCATTTAGGACAAGAAAGTCACATATTGACTCATGCCTATTGACTCATATACTACACAACTTATAGTACTGATTGCACATTTCCTCTGTGTCATACACCTTTGTAGTTTTGGCTTTAATCAACCCTGCTGAACTGTCTTACCTTTTTTTCGTGCACACATACTACCATTCTAGATGGACTCACAAGATATTCTTGATGTATGTACATTCACTTCAAAATAGTTTCCAGAGAGTTTATGGCAGCCTACTGTTGTCATAAGCTATCACCAGGAAGAGACTGGGGGTAAGGCAGAAGCTGGTGTTGTTAATTTTTCTTGTCCAAATCCACTCTAGGTCATTGCTTCTCTAAAATGAAAGCTCTATCAAGACTAATTAAAAAAATGACATCCTTGCTATGCTTCATAATTGGGAAGAGCTATATGTATTAGGTTTTTTTTTAAAACAAAGTGCAGAGGCTGACATCTTAGACTCAACACATATGCAGAAGAGACTAGAGCAACTCAACAACGTTGCTTGCTGAGAAAAGGAAATGACAACAAGCATTCTTTAAATAATGGATTCATTTGCAAATAAACCAGAGAGGCTGTTGATCAAACAGAGAAAATCTATTTTATACAAAAGCAAAGCTCTAAATGATATTAGTGGAGGAAAATTCAGTGCCTGAGAGGGTGCATTTTCAGTAATGTGGCTATAAAATATTATGGGCAGCATATATGAGACTGGAGGAGTGATTCAACTTTTTATTCTCTTGTGCTATTTCATTGTTGAGTGCAAACCAATGAGAGGTTGTGAACCAGTTGTTTTTATTCATTGTGAGTAATGTTAACTGCAAATGTCATATTTTGTTTATGAATAATTTTGAATACAATGCCATTTTCAACAATGGTATATTAATCACAATCACAGCCTAGTTTGGATGATTTCTTGCATCAGTCTGAGACTTCCAATTAGACTGGGTCCAATTCTTTATTCCAAGTGCCTGAAAAGTTGCCAGCGTCATACTGTATCATCCCTGCAGTTGAACAGATGACTAAAACTCTTTAATTTGGAGAATAATCAATTAGGCGCATCTGCAAGAAAACACATTGTGTTTGGCTAGGAAAAAAAAAAGACCAATTAAAGTAGGAGTTGGAACTTTAGTGCCTACAGTGGGCCATTCCCCTACAAATACAAAAAACACCTAATTGAAATTTAGTTTGATTTTAAGGGGAAAAAAATCCCAAACATCCTCAGGACTTCTTTGGCCAAAACATGGCATTTGGAGGTTATGTTTCCCATCCTTTTCTTCTTCTTTTTTTAAAAAGAAGTCTGTAGTAGAGCCCTCCAAGGCCCGGAGAACAGGAAGGGGCACATGTGGGCCATAGGTAACATGCAGCCACCCTTGCTTTAATAGGCAGTTCTTGAACCCTAGATTGAGGAGGGTCTCTAAAAAGTTTGTCATTACTGTCCTATGCCTTCAACCCAGGATGAGCAAAGTACAGTCTTGGGACTACAAGCAGCCCACAAAACTGTTTCTGCAGCCCTGACCTCATAAACTCTCCCTTTTCCTGGTTAAATAAATGAGTGGTGAAATTATCTCTGTTGGAAGTATCACCTATGCATATGTAAGTAGTGTCTCCCAGCCCGATCCCCCAGAACGTACTTTACTGCATGCCAGCCTCACTGAGAGGAGGAAGTCCATTCTGCTGGCATGGGTGGATGACATCTGCTTCTTGAAAACTAGTGAGACTGTGACATAGAGGTCCCTCAAAGGTCCAGTGTCTGGTTGCTGCAATGTTCCTGGCTCATGGGAGGTGGGTAGAAACATCATCCATCTATTCCCCAATCACCATCAGATCTGCTTCTCTCAGTGCAGCTGATGCCCAGTAAAATAGATTTTGGGGACAGCTGCATTATGGCAATAGTGACATGATCTTGATTATGTAGGGAGCATGAATTTATTGCTGTTGTTGCTGCCATCAAGTTGACTTCAGCTAATGGAGACCCTATGAATGAGAGACCACAAAGTCACCCTGTCAGTAATGGCCTTACTCTGGTTTTGCATTCTCAAGATTGTAGCTTCTTTGAGTCTATTCATCTACATACAATCTTTTTCTTTTCCTACTCCTTTCTACCTTGCCAAACCTTTTCCAGTGAGTCATGTCTCTTCATGATATGTCCAAAGTACGACAGTCTCAATTTAGTCATCTTGGCTTCCAGGGAGATTTTATCCCTGATTTGCTGTAGGACCCATTTATTTATCCTTTTGGCAGCCCAGGGTATCTGCAGAACTCTCTTCTAGCACCACATTTCAAATGAGTTGATTTTCTTCCTGTCAGGTTTTTCACTGTCCAGCTTTCACAGACATACATAGAAATGGAAAATACAATAGCATGGACCATCCTAACTTTAGTATTCAATGATATAACTTTACACTTGAGAATGTTATCTAATTCCTTCATAGCTGTTCTTCTAAGTCCTAGTATTTTTCTGATTTCTTTTTAAAAAAAATATGTTTATCGAAATATAAAATAAATCAAATTCTATAATTATATACAACACACAATAAGAATGTTAAAGAGTTCACCTTACTCTACCCAACCCTCTTTTTTAAAAAAACACAGTATGAGAGGGGTGGTGTGTGTGAGTGTATGTATGTGTATCCCATTCTCATGGTCAAAGACTATCATATTAAAGATATTTCACATATCTAAATTACTTAACTATTAATATGTCTTCTGGATGAAAGAATAGAAAAAGGAGAAAATTCAGTATTGAAATTCTTCAGTCATAACTTCCTTCTTTTCATTATAAGCTATAAACAATTCCCAATCTTTTACAAATTAATCTAATGACTTTTCACTGGTGGCGCAGTGGTTAAATGCCTGTACTGCAGCCACTCACTCATAAGCCACAAGGCTGTGAGTTCAATACTAGCCAGGGCTCAGGCTAGACTCAGGCCTGCATCCTTCCGAGGTCGCTAAAATGAGTACCCAACTGTTGGGGGGCAATGAGCTTACAGTTGTAAACCACTTAGACACCCCATAGCATGGTATGAAGCGGTATATAAATTAAGCTGCTTTGCTTTGCTTTGCTAATTTGTCCATTTCAGCTATTTCCTTGACTTTTACAATCTATTATTTTTCCATTGGTAGAAGCATATTTTTTCCAGTTTCAAAATTCAATACTGAATTTTTTTTCTTTTGGTATAGGAGCCTTGTTACCAATATCATGTAGTGTAACTCCTTAAAGTTAACTCCTTTTAATCTTCTTCTGATTTCTTGAGTATAATATCCTTTTTGATTAATGATTGAGCTAAGGCATAAGAAATCTTTGACTATCTCAGTGCCTTCTTTCTCTAATTTCAAGATATGTGAATAATCTGCAGTCATTATTTTTGTTTTACTAATATTGAACTGTAAACCTCCCCTTACACATTATTCCTTGACTTTCTTCAGGAATCATTCGAACTTTGTGCTATTTTTTGCTAGTAGCAAGGTGTAATCTGCATGTCTTAAATTGCTGATGTCATGTGCTCCCATTTTCATGCCTCCTTCCTCTGAGTCAAATCCTGTTTTATATATGATATGTTCAGTGTATGAAATATAAGTTAAACAGATAGTGATAAAATGTACTTTTGTCTGACCCCATTGCCAATTGGAAAATTATAATGGAATTATAATGGAAAAATATTCAATTTCTCCATATTCTGTCCTAACAGTAGCCTTTTGTCCTGAGTACAGGTTATGTATCAGAACAATCAAATGTGGCACATGCATTTCATTAAGAGTGATTCATAGTTTTTCAAGATCTACATAATGAAAGGCTTCGCTATAATCTATAAATCATAGGCTGATTTTCTTCTGAAATTCTCTGGTGTGCTCCATTATCCAACGTATGTTCAGAATATGATCCCTAATATTTTTTCCTCTTCTGAACCCAACTTGGCTATCTGTCATTTCTTGTTCCATATATGGTAAAAGTCTTTGTTGTAGAATTTTGAACATTACTTTGCTTGTGTGGGAGATTAGTGTAATAGGTTCCTGCAATTCCTAGTGTCTTCTTTCTTGGGAACTGGAATATATATTGAGCATTTCCAATCTGTGGGCAATTGTTTTGTTTTCCAGATTTATTGATAGATTTTAGTTAGAATTTGGGTGGATTCTATCTCTGTTGTTTAAAACAACTCTATTGATATGTCATCTGTTTCTGGTAATTTATTTCTCCCAAGTGCCCTGAGAACAGCTTCCACTTCACTTTCTAAAACTGTGGTTTCATCTTCAAATGCTTCTTCCTTGAATGAATCTGTTATCCTTTCTTCCCTTTTATATAGTTTTCCCATGTATTGTTTTCATTAGTGTTTTATTTCTTCTTGATTATGCAGTTTATTAGGCTGCTGCTCATGGAGCATCTCTCATCTTGGGTCAAATTTCCCTTTGATTTATTAGATCTTCTGGAAGTGGTCTCTTGTTCTATCCTTTTTGCTGTCATCTTCAATTTCTCTGCATTGGTTGTTATAGTGGTCTCTTCGTCCCTCCACACAAGTGATCAAACAGCTGTGTTCAGGGTTCTGGCCCTATTTCTGTCCCCCTTTACCTTTGCTTCTTGTCTGTCCTTAACTGTTTCAACAGTTTCATCTTTGGTCCAGTGAAGCTTTTCTCCCTTTTTTTTGCTGCAGATAATAATAATAATAATAATAATAATAATAATAATTTATAACCCACCCCTCTGCTCAGCAATCGGGGCGGCGTACAACAATTAAAAAGGTAACATTTAAAATATTCCTTTATCCTGCACTCCAACCCTCCCACCCCTTAAAATTGAATTAAACTACAATAGAAAAAGTATGTAATGTTAAAAATGAATATAGATGGGAATAAGTAGGGTAACTATTCAAATAGGAAGTACTAAGAAGAAGAATGAATTTAAGAAAACAAATAACAATAATCCTCAAGATATATCAAATATGCTGAGTTGTAAAGAGTATAATGAGGAGAATTTATGTTTTAAATGTTATGTTTTATGTGTTATGTCCTTGATGGTTGGGTTGTTTATTTGTATAGTAAGTTTGTAAGTTTTATGTTTATGTCAATGGTTTGTAAATGTTGTAAATGTTGTTTTTAAACTAATAAAAATTAATATTTTAAAAAAACTGAATTAAACTACAATAGAATTTTTTAAAAAACAGGATAGTACGGATAAAATATAGCAGCATGCAGTGGCGGCCAAGGGTAATACGAGATCACCTCTAGTTTGCTGGGCAGTTATTCCGGGAAGGCCTGCCGGAAGAGATCCATCTTTACAGCCTTTTTAAAGGCAGCAAGAGTGGTAATAAGACAGATCTCATCCAGCAGGCCATTCCATAGTCTGGGAGTGGATGCAGAAAAGGCCCTCTGGGTGGTCTGCAAAAGCCTGGTCTTCATGGGCTGCAGCAGGTTCCTCCCAGAGGACCGAAGTGTGTGGGGGTGATCATACAGGGAGAGGCAGTCCCTGAGATAAGATGGCCCCAAGCCATGTAGGGTTTTAAAGGTTAAAACCAACACCTTGTACTGTGCCCGGAAACTAATCGGTAGCCAGTGGAGGGATTTGAGCACTAGTGTTATACGGTCCCTCCTAGATGTTCCAGTAATTAACCTGGCTACCATATTTTGTACCAATTGAAGTTTCCGAGTTAGACACAAGGTAACCCCATGTAGAGTGCATTGCAGTAAACCAGATGTGAGGTTACCAGAGCATGTACCACAGTTTCCAGATCCCTCATGTCCAGATAAGGGTGCAGCTGGCGTATCAGCTGAAGCTGATAACAGGCACTCCTGACCGCCGCATTCACCTGACTAGTCATGTGAAGTGATGAATCTAGGAGCACCCCCAAACTGCAAACACAGTCCTTAGAAGAAAGTGTGACTCCATCCAGGACTGGAGACTGTATTCATAGATCTGGTTTCGGGCCCGTAACTGTCAGTACCTCCGTTTTTCCTGGATTTAGTTTCAATCTGTTTTTCCTCATCCAATCCATTACCGCTCTGAGACAGTCATTGAGAGGAGAGACGCCATCTGAAGTCTGAGCTGATGATATGGTCATGGAGAAGTATATCTGGGTGTCATCAGCGTACTGAAGACACCACGCTCCATGCCTCCGAATGATCTCACCCAGTGGTTTCATATATAGTATAGGGGACAGGATGGTGCCCTGAGAGATGCCACAATTAAGCTCAGTTTTGGAAGAGCAACTGTCCCTGAGCCTCACCCTCTGGGATCTGCCCAAGAAAAAGGAACGGAACCACTGCAAAGCAGTGCCTCTGATTCCTAACTCTCTCAGGCGATCCAAGAGAATGGAATGATCTATTGTGTCAGAAGCCGCTGAGAGATCCAAGAGCACCAGCAGGGTCACACTACCCCTGTCAATGCCCAAGCGGAGGTCATCGATCAGAGCAACCATGGCAGTCTCCACTCCATATCCTGTCCTGAAGCCGGTTTGAAATGGATCAAGATAATCGGTTTCATCCAAGACAGCTTGGAGCTGGGAAGCAACTGCCCTCTCAAACACCTTGCTTAAAAAAGGTAGCAAGGAGACTGGTCTATAATTGTTTCTATCCAGGAGGTTCAGGGAAGGTTTCTTCTGTAGTGGCCTGACGACCGCCTCCTTCAAACACAATGGTACAGTACAGTACCTTCCCGTAGGAATACTCTCAGCACGTCTCCCGCCTGAATGACCAGCCAAGATGGACATGGATCGAGAGGGCAAGTCATCTTCCTCATTTTTCCAAGGAGCTTGTCCACATCATCAGTAAGTGTATTTCTTTAGTTTTAGTCTGATGTATTAGCAGTTCATAGTCTGCGCCACAGTCTTCTCATTCTGCTTCCAGTTAAGTAGTTTATCTGATTAACTATCTGATTTCTGTATTGACCATCAGGTGATATCCATACAAACCAACTAGAGCCCTAAGATCCTCAGGAGAAGGCTTTCTTTCAGTCCTGCCACCATCCCAGACTTGCTTGGTGAGGACACGAAAGAGAGCCTTCTCAGTGGTTGCTCCTACTCTCTGGAACTGCCTTCCACAGGAGGCTAGGCTGGCCCCCTCCCTGCTGGCCTTTCACCAGCAAGCAAAAACATTTTTTTTTCAAGCAAACTTTTTAAAAATAATGCAGGCCTGGTTTTATTTGAGGAGGTTGTTGTTTTAGATTATGATTTTAACTTTTGTATGTTATAAATGTTAACTTTGTAGTGTTTTTATTAGGTTATTTTAATTATTTTTAAAATGTTTTAATGTGGTTTTATATTGTGAGCCACCCTGGGTCCCTTTTTGGGAGGAAGGTGGCATAGACAAGAAATAAATAAATGAATAAATATCCATGTATACAGTCATTTTTTGGGTTGCTTGAAGAATGGATTTGTGAAGAACTATTGGCTCACTCTCCTGCTTCATTTCTTCACCCTATCCTAGGCCAAATTCTCCAACAATGTTTGATTTTGCTCTGTTTGCTATTTTTCTGTTCCAATCATGTATGACACCAGCATGTTCCATTTTGATGTGTGAGCAATTTCCTCTGGACTCCAGCATAGAATCTTTCCATTTCTGCTTCTTGGTTGAACCATAAATTTTGATTATGGTTATTTTCATGAGTTTTCCCTGATGTCTTATAGATATTATAGATTTCTGTGGTTTTTTTGGGCTGTGAGGCCATGTTCTGGAAGAGTGGCTGGCATCTTCAGAGAATGCTGGCATGGAGGTGTCTGGGGTATATATACTGTGTGACCCTTGGTTGAGAGCATTGTTCTGTTGAGGCAAGGCCTCAAGGTGGGAGGATATGCAAAGAGGATTAGTGTCTATTTAAGTAATGGTTCATTGTTTGCTGGGAAACCCCAACCATTGGTGAAGTTTGTTTGCACTTGCTGAGTCCTGACTTTGGTGTTTTTGAGGACTGGTAGTCAAACTTTGGGCCTTTGCAGAATGCCAGAAATAGTGCAAATTGAGTCCACAGAACTGTATTTTATTGTGGCACCAGAGCTCTCTGAAAGGGAAGGCTCAATGTCTCAGAAAAAAAATGCCCATGAATCCCTAGCACTAACCCTAACCCTTAAAGTGGACTCAATTTGCACTATTTCTGGCAGTCTGCAAAGGCCCTTTGTTTACTTTCAAGTTTTCTTCTTTTCTGTTTAAATTGTCCAGGTGTTTGTGGATTTCAATGGCTTCCCTATGCATTTTGACCTGATAGTTGTTGGCATGGTCCAGAATTTTAGTGTTTTCAAATAGCATTTTGTGCTCAGGTTGGTTTATAATGTGTTCTGCTACAGCTGATTTTTCAGGCTGGCACAGTCTGCAGTCAGGAATACACTCTCACAGCCCGAAAAACCCACAAAAACCTATGGATACCAGCCGTGAAAGCCTTTGACTTCTTATGGATATTATTTGGTGACTTTATATTATATCCTTTGATTGCTTTTGATACATCTCTCCTCAATAATGTTATGCCACTATTTCTTCTTAGATTTTCATTTTCTGAATAAAACACTGTGTAGTTATTAGACTGAAAATACCCCATTCCTGCCCACTTTACCTCATTCACCCCAAGTATTGAAATGTTTATATAGTATACATTCTATTTCTTGTTTTACTATCAAGCTTATTGTGCCACACTCTTAAAATGGGGCTAGTTCACTTTAATAGCTCTGACTGCCTCCTGTTGCATTTTGGGGTTTGTAGTTCCATGAGGCTTAAAGGCTCTCTGGCTGAATATTCTAAATGCCTCTTCCTAAACTACAAGTTCCAGAATGCAACAGGAGGCAGCCAGAGTATTTAAAATGACCTAGTCCTGTTTTTCATGCTTCTCACATCCCATATCCCCATAATACGTGTTGGTGTAGCTTCGGACTTTTATTTCACCTTTGAGCACTTCAACAGCTGAACATCCTTTCAGCTTGAGTCGTTTCAGCTTGAGTCCAGCTGCATCATTCGCCACATTCGCTACTTGAATGAGATTTATTACAGTCAATGACCAGCAAAAAAAAAAAAAAAAAAAAGAACCATTATAAAAGCAATGTCATACATGATAAAAAGGAATTGTACAAGATAGTACAGTATTATACAAAATGAAATACTACGTTGCACCAGGACAAAATTTCAACAGCACAGAAGCTTGCTGTCTACATTAGTTTTCCATGTAGTTTTCCTATATGATAATCTGTATATGATAATCTGTATATGATAATCTGTAAATACAGATCACACAAACGGCCAGACAAAAACAACCCATATAAATGATAATGACAATGACAGTGACAAACAATAACCAGCATAAACATTATAGACTCCGGTAAACAATATAATAATATATACATTCTAAGAGAAAATTTGTACAAAAATGGCATGTTCTAGTACAATAAAATTAAGACACCATTTTACGTCGGCAGGCTATTGCAGCAACGCAAAATCATGCTACCTTAGCTGTAACCTCCAGCTTCCCCAGTACCTCACTGAGTGCTGATCCAGCTTTGGTGTTTCATCTCCTGGCACTGTCTCTTGTTTCAGTTTTTTATTGTCTCATCATAAGGCTTTCATGATAAAAGACATTCAAAAGGTATTCAGCATGCCTCCCTCTGTGCACTATTAACAAGCATTAACTTTGGTGCCGCTGCTGTTGTCTACTATCAACAGAGGGCGTTTTCACACGGGGCTTTAGGCGGACACAATCCTACCTCCCTCCGGCCCCAGTCCAGCTCCTTTTCCAGTGTGTTCACACTCATGTCGCAGCAAACCCCGCCCCTTCCGGTGCCATCCCTGCGTCAGTCCGGCTCCTTGCTCCGTGTGTTCACACTCACGTCACAGCAAGTCCGGCCTCACTCCGGCCAATCCAGCGCTAACTCCGGCATCAGCCCCGGCAAGGTAATTCCTTTTTTAAAAAGGAATTAAGTTGCCGCCACCGGAGCCATTCCAGAATGAGTGGCACGGTCAGCTCCAGGTGGCTTTGGTGGGTCTAGTGTGAAAACGTCCATAGACTCATGCCTCACAGGAGTATGCAATCCCACCACTTTGGAAAGGTAATGCCATGGTAGGAGGAATCATGAATACAAATCAGTTATGGATGTGTAACTACACGGGCTGGGTAACATGTCCTTCATCTTTCTTTACTCCAGTGGTATACTTCCCTGAGGCACCAGTCTCAGTCGGGAAAAGTAAGGGAAGGGCAAAACAAACAGACAGGTTCTAAAGGTACTGGCTGAGTCCTAATCTGGTTTCACTACTTGACTTTCTTCTGGAAAGATGAAGGAGGGGTGAAGCTGCCTACAGCTTCCCTTGGGATGGATGGAGACTTCTGGCAGAGATAATTGGACCCTGGACTAGAGCTTCCAAACCCTTTGAACAGACTGGAAAGAGTTCTAATTCGAAGTCTGAGGTGGCCTAGGAAACTGTTGTTTATTAGGGTTTTTTTGTTTTTTTGCTTTGTTTTGGCAAAGTTTATTTCCACCAGGGCAGACCTCTGTTATATCCTGGCAGAAATTTTAAAGATCAAAGCAATGCAACACCTTGAAAAATGTAATTGCTATTGGCTTTGTGGAGCATTTGATTAAGATGAATTGGTTGGGAAGTGATTTAATGTTAAATATTGAAGGAACTTTCTCTCTTATGTCCAGGAGCTGTTCTGGAAGGTTAAAAAGAGGCATGCACACTCTCTTTTTAATAGAAACTAAAAAAATTGATTTTTAATGGAAGACAGAAAAGATGAAAAGTTATAGCAATGAGAGCAAAGAGGATTGTTTTTAAGAAAAAAACAATTTCTACTCTTTTTATTTGTGCAAGAGATAAGCTCAATAACTTTAAATAGTATGCTAACAGAAAGATGTGTCTGTATAACCATTTAGAAAAACAAATCCACCTTCACAAGACTTATTACAAATGACTGATTATGTGACCATATTAGACCTCACTAGTCCATTATAGTAAGATATATGTTGCTGTGTGTGCAATTTATTTGTCAAACATGCATATTTTCTCACCCAAGTAAAGAAATATCTCTAGTGATTCACATACAAAAAGACTGATAATATAAAATACACAATGCACACACAATACAATAATGTTCAATAAACAATATTCCATAATACAAAACTTATAGTGTACATTCCATACCTCATGAGTCTGTACAATTTTTACAATCTTTAAGGGAATAGATTTCTTTGGTTCCTACCAGCTTCACAGGCTCATCTGGTGAGGACACAAGAAAGAACCTTCTTAGCAGTTGCTTGTAGATTAAAGGCCTAAGCAGACTGCCAGAAATAGTGCACATTAAATTGAGGCACTGCCCTGGCTCAGTGCTAGGGAATCATGAGAATTGTATTTTTTTCTGAGACATTGAGCCTTCTCTGTCAGAGAGCTCTGGTGCCACAATAAATTACAGTTCCCATGATTCCCTAGCACTGAGCCAGGGCAGTGCCTCAATTTAATGTGCACTATTTCTGGCAGTCTGCTTAGGCCCTATGGGCCTTTGCAGACTGCTAGAAATAGTGCAAACTGAGTCCACTTTAACTGCCCTGGCTCAGTGCTAGGGAATCATGGGAACTGTATTTTTTTCTGAGACATTGAGTCTTCTCTGTCAGAGAGCTCTGGTGCCACAATAAACTACAGTTCCCATGATTCCCTAGCACTGAGCCAGGGCAGTTAAAGTGGACTCAGTTTGCACTATTTCTGGCAGTCTGTAACTCTCCTCACAAGGGGTTGCCCCCCTCTCTGTGTTCTTTCTACCAGCTGGCAAATACCTTTTTATTTAATCAATCTTTTAATTGTCCAGGAAAGATTTATTAATGGATCATGCTGTTTTGTTTTGTTTTGTTTTACTGGGATTTCAATGTGTATTTAATTGTTTTAAGTTAATTTTTATTGAACTGTCTGTTAAATAATTGTTGTATTATTTTATTATTATTAAATTACCTTATATTATCCCACTTTTATCCTGATATAGAGACTCAAGTTGGCTAACAAGAAATTAAAAACAATACAAATTAAAAACAATACAAAAGCATTAAAAGTAATATATATATATATATATATATATATAGTTTAAAAATAATTAAAGAGTTTATAAAATTAAAAACATTTAACATTAAAAATATTGAACTGTATTTTTTTTAAAAAAAAACAAAAACAAAAAACAAAACACAACCTTTTATACAAACCTTCAAATCTGAACCACAGAGCATTTATTGGCCCAAATTTCATCGGTCTGAAAAAGCTTGATGGCACAAAAATGTTTTTACCTGCCACTGAAAGGAAAGCAGGGATGGGGCCATCCTGGCCTCTTTAGGAAGGGAGTTCCAAAGTCTGGGAGCAGGAAGGCCCATTCACTTCTTTTCACCAATAACCCTGCATAGTGGGTAGTGGGACAGACAGTAGGGACTGTCTAGGTATCATAGAGTTCCAATGTACTCATAAAGGGAGATAGGGTCCTTCATATCAGCCTTTATAGGTAATACATCTTTCTTTCTTGAGCATACTGCCTTTGAGCCAGCAATGAATTTTCAAAAGGAAATATCACACAGGCAGTTGAATATCTGAGGACACTGGATAAAGAGAAGAAATTCTGAGTTAGAGAATCAGTATCCACTGCTGTGCATATGTATATGTGCTCTCAAGTCACCTGCTGATTTATGGAAAATCCATGAATTTCATAGAGTTTTGTTTGGCAAGGAATATTCAGATGCAGTTTTACCAGTTCCTCCCTCTGAAATATAGCCTAAAGCACCTGGTATATGTTGGTGGTTTACCATCCAAGTACTTACAAGATCTGACCCTTCTTAGCTGCCAAGATCAGATGGGATATGGTGCCTTTAGAGCATGTAGGCTCTTCACTGGTATATAGGTGGTACTAACAATCATGATGTCTCATGGCTGTTTGTGAACAAGTGTGTAGCACACTGCAGAAATAAAGCAATTTGACTCCATTCTAACTGACATGACTTGATTCTACAGAATCTTGGGATCTGTAGTTTGGTGAGTCACCAGAACTCTCTATCAGAGCAGGCTGAATATCTTACCAAACTGCAAATCCAAGGATTGCACAGGATGGAGTCATGTCAGTTAAAGTGGTTTCAAACTGATTTTTGACTGCAGTGTGGAAGTGCTGTTAGATTGTATTATAACACTCAGTACAGTGTGTAGAAGGAGGAGAGAGAGAGAGAAAAAAAACAATAGCAGAGGAGCAAGCACAGAAAGGTGCCTCCACTACAGATAAGGGATGAAAGCAAAGGCTTTTCACTTTGTGGATAGTGGAATTAACAATTAGGCTGGTTAGATGAAGCATGGCTGAAGAACCATGGAGGGCCATAAAGGGACACAAACAGGAGAAGGAGTTAATGAGAGTATAAAAATGTACCTCATGGTAGTTTTTGTCTTGTTGCATTTTGAAGCTAAATTTATTCCTAAAATAGATTTTAATTTTTAAAGGGTGAGAGTTATTTTGTAAAGACTGAAAATGTTAGGTAGAAAGAAAATCTCAAACATAAGAACAACTTTTCAGCATTACTGTATATCAATAGCCAATTATTTTCATCTGGATGTGTTCTGGCTGGCTGCTAATGGACTGACAATGACTTAGCTTTTAGAGGAACCATCATTTCAAAGACAGAATAGCTGACCCCTTAATTCTGAGATATTACAGAAATTATACCTCTCACCTTTAAAAATTGCAAATGCACTACATCATTTGATCTCTCTGTGGACTAAGGTACTTTCTCTTTGCTGTTATATTTTATAAATGTAGGCCTCTGAGTAGCAGTAATGCTCAATTAAGGACATGTTTCCCAATGTCTGTAAGTGCTGTTTCTTCTGTCATAGTAAACATTTTTTAGGCTATGTGCACTCGTTTTGCAGAGATTGGAAGAACACATCGGCTGTGTGGCCTCCTTCACCATTGGTCTGGTATAAAAGAATGGTCCTGCATGTTAGGCAACAGTCCAGAGAATAAACAAAATCCTAATATATTCCATTTCTGCTTTCAAAAGACAGAACCATACCTTGACTTCAAGCCACACAATGGTCCCTTTTATGCTGGCTATAACTATACTTATTGGGTTTTGATAGTATAGATGTTTAAGGTTTTGATTCATTAATTTTTTTCATAACAATTGAATTAAATTTCTAAAATTTTCCTAAGATGGAAAGACCTTAACATAAAAAAAAAACAAAACCTCAGTTGTGGGAGAAAGCAACACTAACAGATTCAAACGCCCTTCCTAACAATTTACTAGCTGGTTTTAAGGAGAGGAATTATGCTTATCTCTGCCCTCACACAAGGAGGTGTGTGACATCACAAATAAATCTATGATTTACCACTTGAATTGCTAGCCCAAAGAAAAGTCAGGATTGAAGTCAGGACTAAAGTCAGGATTTTTATCTAAGCCCCCAAATGTACTGAAGATACAGATAATGGCAGTGTGACTTGAATTGTTTTAATTCTATCAAGAAATTAGCACTCCAGTGTCTAAAACGTGGCCCGGGGTGGGGGGTGGGGAACAAGCATTACATTTACCAAGGTAGGAGTAACACTATTTCTCCACAGGGATTAGTTTGTTGGCATATATTTTGTTGTGAAAGCTTTGGAGAAGGGAGGAGGAAAAAATATCATTGTTAATTCAGTTATTAAATGGTGTCTATTATATACCTTTCAGTCAGTATCCCTAAAGCATCCACAACATAGCTGTCATGACATTCTCTAAATATATAAGAAATGTACCTTGAATTTTCTAACATTTTATATTCCAAACTTTGCCTGGTGGTTGATGGTTTCTCCCTCAAAGTGACATATTGATTGTAGGTAAAGCATGATTGCATTCAGTATTTTGAGCTCATCATCTGTTATCCCATTCTTATTGTCATCCTAGTCCCAGACAGTATCAAATTGGAAGCAGTAGTGTAGAAAATTATGAACAAATCAGAAAAGACTACAGCTGTAAAATGAATCAACCCACTGTTTTCACATTTAGTATTTCTTTGAGAGCAAAAGAGTCTAAACATATTTGGGGAGGGGGCGGGGGACGAGAGTTACCATCATCAGGAGAATACATTTCTATAATTGCAAGCTCATTTTATTGCACTTTGAAATTTGATCAGATTTCAGTGGTACCAAATGCACGAGAGTTTTGAAATATGTAATAGGGATGCAGTAGCTCAAGTGGTTAAGACACTGACTCTGTTGATTGCAAGATCGGCAGGTTGGCAGTTTGAGGCCCAGGAGCTGCATGAGGGGGTGAGCTCCTGTCACTAGTCCCAAAAGCATACAAATGCAAGTAGATAAATAGGTACCACTTCTCAGTGGGAAGGTAAACAGCGTTCTGTGCAATCATGCTGACCACATGATCACAGAGGAGTCTCTGACAATGCTGGCTCTTCGGATTAGTAATGGAGATGAGCACTGGCCCCTATGACTGGACACAACTTGATAACTTTGTCAACAGGCAATATATTTACCCTTTACTTAATATAGCAGATCTAGAGGAATGTACTATTAACATAATTTTACACAATTTTTCTCTTAAGCTTTTTTTTAAAAAATCAGGACAATATGAATTCATATTGTGCTACTTTATTCTATATACTGCACTGGTATTTAAGCCTAGCATTGTGTAAACATTATTATATAACACATTATACTGAGGATATTCAGGCATATTCCTTTGCTTCTTCATCCTCAGATTCCAAGCTGAGAGCCTTTAGCTTTCGTTATCAAGGGCCACAGCCTTGACAGACATACTGTTCAGACAATAAAGAATGATATCCTCTAATCTTTTTAATTTCAGCTTCAGAACTATCTTACATGGCTGGATGGCTGCTGGAGTTTCTAGTTTCAGATTTGACTCCTCTCTGGAATATGCACATGGTGACAAGTACTATCCACATAGAGCTGGATGGAAATTGGAGACTCTGTAGTCCAGACTTGCTGTAGCTTTTCTGGCCTTTTTTATTTGCAGCGGGTATGATTTTAAAATCCCTAATCTGTAGTAACTGTGGTAGATATGTATTTGTATATGCAAACCATCCTAGAGTAAATCCCTCAAGCTTATTTATATTTATTTCTTTATATAATTTCTATGTCACCTTTCTCCCAGAAAGGGATCCAAGGCAACTCACAGATAAAAACCATTTAAAATTTTACAATAAAAAAATTAAAAACTTAAAAGACCTCAGGGTTGAAGTCTGCCTATCCTTGATGTAAAATATAAGGCATATTGGAGTTTATTGTTTTTGACCTATGTGAAAAAGAGATAATATAGAGCTTCTTCCTAAAGAATATTGTATACTAATTGATATACACAAGCTAACACAATTAAGTTTGTTCTGCATATTCAGTTTTCAAAATAGTTGTTGCTTTTTTCATATTCCCCCTGCCCTGAATCTGCATTATTTACTGCATTCACATCTCTTATGCAAATCACTTTTAGATAGAAACATGTTCTTAAGTTCAGTGAAAACTAGTTTCTGCTTTTAGATAAGGAACTGTTGGATTTTCTTCTGCTTTTCCCTATTCCAGTAAATTTTGAGTTCCCGTATGTTTGCAACATTGTTCGCCTCTTTCCATAAGGAACCATTTCATCCTATTCTAATATGCATTTATGGCTGTCTTAAGTCTGTATAGAGGTTGCACACTGTAAAACTCCTCTGGCTTGTAATGCATTCATCATTATCCCAAAATCGTAACCATTAACTTTGCTCTACATCTTTGAAAATAGTTCTTTTCCCTAGCTTTCTATTACCCAGAAAGCAGAATCTTGGAGACTCACTCCTTAGATAATAACAACATAGTGATGGTTAGAAAAATCTTTTGTCATCTGTGCTTTGCCTAAATGGATATTTCCTTGCTTAATGTTCCCTAAAAGGTAGGGGGTGGTGGTAATCCTTTTTTTAAAAAAGTGAAGGGGAGATTAAGGAGGAAAGGGACATAAGGAGAACAGCAAAAGAGAACATCAATGATATGCCCACCCTGCAGGTTAAATCTCTTACTTCTGAGACACAGTGAACCTCACGTCATTTAGAATGTATTTGCATCTGGTTGTCTGTTCTCTATACAGTTGGTGTTATCATTTTTAGCTACAAGGTTCTCTACAGGCATACATAAATTGGCCTTTATTATCCCCCAGGGCCTCCACCTCTTTTCATCATTTCCTTAACAGTCTTGCTCAAAACCCTTGCAATAGCTTCCCTATAATGTGGCTGTGTGTCCTAATTTACAGAGGACAATCCTCCCTTTGAAAGGCTTTCCAGCCCAAGTCTGGGTTAAAGATGCATAAGAAGGAAAAGCAAAGAGGGGTCTTGAAGTTGCCCATCAACATTTAGCATCTAGAAACCAGCCCACAGGGTCAGTTGGTCACATTTTGTAAGATGTGTTTTATTTCTGTTTATACTATATGTTGAGGCTCCCTTATCCAGAATTCTGAAATCTGAAATATTCCAAAGTCCAAAATTGTCCACATGGTGGCTGAGACAGTGACACCTTTGTTTTCTGATAGTTCAATGTACACAAACTTTGTTTGTTTTGTTGTTCTGTGTACATGCTTGTTCCCTTACAATAAAAAAAATATATTTTACAAGGAAAAATATTGTATATAAAATTACCTTCAGGCTGTGTGTATAAGGTGTATACGAGACATAAATGAATTTAATGGTTAGACTTGAGTTCCGTCTCCCAGATATTTTATTATGTATATGCAAATATTCCAAAATCTGAAAAACACCAAAACCCAAAAGACTTCTGGTCTCAAGCATTTCAGATAAGGGAGACTCAACCTGCATAGCACTTATTCATAAAACTATCTTTACCTATAAATTTGTACATTTTGATAAAAATGTATAACCTCATTTTTCTTCTGCATTTCCCCCTCCTTTTAGCTGTACAAAAGTAGCCACCCATATCTCAGAGGTATGCAATTACTCATGCAGGATAAGCTAAGGTTAAAATTTCACTGAAACAATCTGCAATGTGCTTGGCAGCTCTCCTGTGAACTTTATAGACTACCAACTTTTCCCCACCTGCCATGAACTAAGGATGAACAGAATTCTTCAGCATGAAACAAGTGGCAAGGGAAATTCACACCACCTTGCTTTTTGTAGGGTGAGTTTGATGATGGGAAAAAGCCTTCAAGGAGGGGTACTCTGCCCCATAGATTTAGGGAAGGACTGAAAGCCAAACTCAGTGCTTATGATTAACTGTAATTGATTCCTAGATAGAAAAACACACACACAAATAAACACTTATTTCTGCCATATGCATTAAAATATAGAATAAAACAAAAAGTAAAACAGAGAACAATCAGTTTCAAATATGTGCAGTTTAAAACTGTTATTTTAAAGGGGAGAAGTTGATAGCTCCATCAGGACCATGGCGGCAGCCCAGATCAAGACCAAGAACATGTGGTTGCTGCAGTCCCAGCACAAATAGCACTGGCACAGCCTCATACCAATCTGTTTGGCCCGTCTGTTTTGGGCCCATATTCTGAATATACAATCAACACTCCATATCCTCAGATTCAACTATCCATGGCTTGAAAATATCCCCCCTTCTTTCAGCAGTGGAACAAGGCCCTGGAGAATATAATAATAATAATAATACGGTTTATTTATATACCGCCCCTCTGGCAAGCCAATCGAGGCGGTGAACAACAATGTATTACAACAAATTAAACAATAATATATTACAACAAATTTAACAAATTAAACAGTATCAACAATATACTACAACAAATTTAACAAATTAAGCAATATACAACAATCACATTCACAACAACAGAGCAAAAAGCATCGCTACAAAACCCACAGCAAAATCAATAACAATAATCAAATCAATGACAATAATAAAATTAAAATCAATAACAATAATAAAAATATACAATTTTAAAAAACAATTTTCTATATCATCTATATCTATATCAACTTTCTATATAGAAAGTCCAGGCTGGGAAAGAATGTGCCGCTTGAGCCGCTGGTGGAACCGTGGCTGGGGAGGGAGCTCTCAAGGGCTCTGCTCCGCCCTGCCACAGGTGGAGAAAGGCAGGGAAGGAGTCTCTGCCCCAGCGTGCCTGGTCCTCTCCGCCGCTTGAGCCGCTGGTGGAATTGCGGCTGGGAAGGGAGCTCTTAAGGGCTCTGCTCCGCCCTGTCACAGGTGGAGAAAGGCAGGGAAGGAGTCTCTGCCCCGGCGGGCCTGGTCCTCTCCGCCGCTTGAGCCGCTGGTGGAATTGCGGCTGGGAAGGGAGCTCTTAAGGGCTCTGCTCCGCCCTGTCACAGGTGGAGAAAGGCAGGGAAGGAGTCTCTGCCCCGGCGGACCTGGTCCTCTCCGCCGCTTGAGCCGCTGGTGGAATTGCGGCTGGGAAGGGAGCTCTTAAGGGCTCTGCTCCGCCCTGCCACAGGTGGAGAAAGGCAGGGAAGGAGTCTCTGCCCCGGTGGGCCTGGTCCTCTCCGCCGCTTGAGCCGCTGGTGGAATTGCGGCTGGGAAGGGAGCTCTTAAGGGCTCTGCTCCGCCCTGCCACAGGTGGAGAAAGGCAGGGAAGGAGTCTCTGCCCCGGCGGGCCTGGTCCTCTCCGCCGCTTGAGCCGCTGGTGGAATTGCGGCTGGGAAGGGAGCTCTTAAGGGCTCTGCTCCGCCCTGCCACAGGTGGAGAAAGGCAGGGAAGGAGTCTCTGCCCCGGCGGGCCTGGTCCTCTCTGCCGCTTGAGCCGCTGGTGGAATTGCGGCTGGGAAGGGAGCTCTTAAGGGCTCTGCTCCGCCCTGCCACAGGTGGAGAAAGGCAGGGAAGGAGTCTCTGCCCCGGCGGGCCTGGTCCTCTCCGCCGCTTGAGCCGCTGGTGGAATTGCGGCTGGGAAGGGAGCTCTTAAGGGCTCTGCTCCGCCCTGCCACAGGTGGAGAAAGGCAGGGAAGGAGTCTCTGCCCCGGTGGGCCTGGTCCTCTCCGCCGCTTGAGCCGCTGGTGGAATTGCGGCTGGGAAGGGAGCTCTTAAGGGCTCTGCTCCGCCCTGCCACAGGTGGAGAAAGGCAGGGAAGGAGTCTCTGCCCCGGCGGGCCTGGTCCTCTCCGCCGCTTGAGCCGCTGGAAATTCATGCTTCTCATTCTTGCTCAACATGGAGGACACTCTGGAATTCCTCCTCGCCCTCCATCTTGGGCCCTTCAAAGTCTCCTCAAAGGACGAAGAGGAGGCCCGCCTTGGAGCCCCAGCGCCGCCTTCCCTTCTGCCTTCTCTCTTCAAGGATCCCCTCAAAGGCCGCCAGAACACAGAGGCCTAGCCAACACTACAGGCCTAGAGACCACTGCGCAGGCTCAGGAAAGGGATGAAGAGAGACTGATGAATGCATGCATGCGTGTTTGAATGTTGCTATGTAATATGCTGTTGCATCCTTGGGGATATTTCTGCATGATCTACTTATTCCATGGGTTTTACTTTCTGCTTATTTATGGTGTTTTTGTGCTCATATACAAATTTATTTGTTTGTTTGTTTCATTTAATTTCTATGCCACTTTTCTCCTAGAAAGGGACCCAAGGTGGCTGACAAATAAAATGGATTTAAAATTTTACAATAAAAAAGTTAAAACAATTAAAATCAACCAGCTAAAAACAGTATAAAAATACATAAAATATACAGAAATTAAAAGCATAACTAAAGCAAAAATAGCCATATAAAAGCCTCCCTGACACAGTTATATATTACAAGCCTGCTTGAATATAAATGTACTTGTTTGCTGGCAAGGGAAGGGGTCATCTCAGCCTCCTGTGGAAGGGCATTCCAAAGGATGAGAGCAGCCACCAAGAAAGCTCTCTCTCTCTCTCTACATTTCATGTAGAGGTGTGAAAAAACAGTAACCAAAAAGCTGTAGTTAATTCAGTTTTTTAGTGCATGTTAGTGGGAATAATGATCTAGATTTCTGAATCAGATTTGTGGTCTGGTTCAAACTGGATCATATCTAAATTGATCTGGACCAAACATGATATGAGCCTTGATATGAATTACCAAATTTGTTCCAAACAGATATTGGGGCTATGTTATATACCAGGGGTCGGCAACCTTTTTGCGGGTGGGGCCGGTCCTCCTGTCCCCCGATGCCCCTTGGGCTGAGGCGGTGTATGCACGTGCGCTACCAGGAGGGCTCCTCGACCGTACCGGGCCTCCGAGAGGCCCAGCACAGCTGCGGGGGCCCCCCAGGAGGGCTCCCTCGACTGCACCGGGGGTCCTCCAGGGTGCCATTTTGCTGACCCCTGTTATATACCTAATATGTGTTATAGCCCTAATATAAAGCTAAGGTTGATGATTGCCTTCCTGTATAGCCTTGCATAGCACATCCTACTTTGTAGGCCTCTCCTAGCAAGAAACAGGATGTTGAACAAGATAGGCCTGTGGATTCTGATTCCACAGGACTCCTGTTCTTATGAACTAACATTGACCTCAACATTTTTGTTGCATAATAACTAATGGCAGATCTAAAATAGTAATTCAAAAGATAGTCTTGTTGAATTGCATTTTCCTCCTCTGCATTAGTTTGTTTGTTACACTTATGAGCCTATTCCTTCACTCAGCTTTCATTTATCCTTACAACAATCATCTCTGCTCTGGCTAATCTAGTCATTCAGCCCAGTATCCATCTAACTAAATGCAATATGAGAGTAGCTGCTAAAAGCCTAGAACAAATAACCTCAGCTTATTTTATCCTTTCAGAGATATTGTCTTGAATGCTCTCACAGCAGCAATAAGGAAAATAAAGCCTGTTGCTGACTCACACAACCTGATTCACTCCTATCATGTTACCTTATGCTGCACTTCTGTTTTTCACAGGTGCAAGATAGGGCTCACTTTAACAGAGTTATATTGTGGTAAATGGCTTTACAAGGTGCAGGGGGATCAAGAACTGGGTTCTTTCCAATAAACCAGTTCAGAGAATGCTGCAATGATTTACTCTGGTGATTTATGGTAGAAATACGGTGTTCTTTACATTGCAGCTGCTGCAGTAGATCTTGGCAGAACTACAGATATAATAATAATAGAGGTCACAAAAGGAGAGAATGGCTTAACAAAAGCAATGCCACCCTCCTCCCCTGCTTGTCAAAGCATATGATTGAGTCCATTGGAACAGTTTTGGAATAAATGGTCTGACGTTTGCATTCAAACATGATGATAAAAGTAAAGAGTCAATGAATCTCCAGAAATCTGCAGCCCAAATGTTGCAAACTAGCTTCTATAATCTAGCAAAGATATACCACTGCATTCTTATCATTAACATGATACACTATGAACTTTTTGTGTTTGGCTTTAGAAAAATAGAATTTTAAAGTTGTAAGAGATAACAAGGGCCATACAGTCCAACCCCCGATCATGCTGGAAGACACAACTAAAGCACCGCTGAAAGATTCCCATCCAACATCTGTTTAAAGACTTCCAAAGATGGAGAGTCCACCACTCTCTAAGGCACTCTATTCCACTGTTGAACAGATCTTAAAGAAGTTCTTCCTAAAGTTTAGGTGGAATCTCTTTGCTTGAAATTTGAATTCATTGATTTGTGTTTTAGTCTCAGGAGCAGCAGAAAACAATGTTCTACATGATATCACTTTAGATATTTAAAGATAGCTATCATGTTACCTCTCAGGTTTTTCTTCTCCAAGATAAACATAACCAGCTCCCTAGGTCATTCCTCTTAAGGCTTGTTTTCCAGATCTTTGATATGCTTGGGGCCTTTGCAGACTGCCAGATATAGTGCACATTAAATTGAGGCACTGCCCTGGCTCAGTGCTAGGGAATCATGGGAACTGTAATTTATTGTGGCACCAGAGCTCTCTGACAGAGAAGGCTCAATGTCCCAGAAAAAAATACAATTCCCATGACTCCCTAGCACTGAGCCAGGGCAGTGCCTCAATTTAATGTGCACTATTTCTGGCAGTCTGCAAAGGCCCTTGGTCACTCTTGAGAAATGTCCAGGTTTTATGACTTCATGATAATTAAAATGTTGTTGTTGTTCTTGTTGTTGTGTGCCTTCAAGTCTTTTCTGACTTACAGTGACTCTAGGTTCAAAACAGATCATCCCTTTGAGCCGCCTTCCAGGTGGCTTGGGAGCATGGCGTTTACATGCAGCATGTTTCCAAGCTGCCCAGAAGCCACCCAGCTGTTTACACAGGGGTGGCTTCATGGTGCTCGGTGGTGCAGCATTTACATGCTGCACACCACTGGAGTATCATGAAGCCAGCTTCTAGCCAAGGCGTGGGTGGAAAAGCCAGCTTTTTGCTGCCTGAAAAAGGAGTGGCTATTATATCAAGGCAGATTGGGGCTGCAGTGTGCGGTTGCTGTGGCCCCGATCCACCTTTGGAAGGGGCGGCTTCCAGACTCCACAGGCCTATCTTGTTCAGCATCCTGTTTCTTGCTAGGAGGGGCCTACAAGTATGATATGCTATGCAAGGCTATACAGGAAGGCAATCATCCACCTTAGATTTATTTTGGTCCTGAGTCTGGATTCAAACCCCAATCTTCAGAGTGGTTAACTATTAGTTTACTAATAGTTTCAGCTGAATTTCAACAAAGGAAATAAAGTAGGTTTTTTTTACACTTTAATTTGGGGTTGCCAACAAACATGAGCATTGCACAACTGAGATGGGAGTTCTAAAAAGGTATTTTTTAAAAAATGCAAAACACATTCCATAATTATTTTCTATATTGCATAAAATTAATTTCCAAAATTGTACCATATAGGGTACCCAAATGTGGTACAAGAGTACAAGTTGTTAGAACTTCTAATAAAAATAAAAATAGTGATGTACATTAACCCTTAATAAAGCATACTTGGTGCATTTAGTTTTTAAAATGTTTTATTATTAACGGTATATTGGATTTTAATTTCTTTCAATATAATATTAAAGATATTACATATACATATAACTGTATCCATTTCATCCTGGAGTTTAAAGACAAAAAGCAATCTATAATTAATTACTGATGGTGCAGAGCACGGATTGTATGCAGTTTGCACCTAATGAATTTTTTTTTTAAAGAAAATTGGAATAACGCCCCAAATCAGGTTCCACCAATCTTCTCAAATGGTGTGTTTTCTGTCTTGTCCCTACTTCTTTTGAAAACCATTTGTCTTTCGTAAGTTTAGCATTAATCAATATAGCCTTTACCCAATCACCATCTCTATTTAGAAAGAGATATTAATTCTTAAAATGTATCTTGATTTCTCTAAGAGTCATATTTTCTAATTTAGACTGCAACCCGCTTGTTAGAAACTGTGTCCCCATTGATTTTATCACAACTTGCTTTTCAGAAGAGCTTGAAAAGTTACCTTTTAAAGTAATTCATTATTTTGTGTATCATCAAAGTAGTCTGTTGGCATTATTTGCTATTAGGAGAGTAGCTTGTTACATTACTCATGGCTTCTATGTCAATTCTTTTAATTAATACTTTTGAAAGAAAATACACATAAAATACAAAAATGGCCAGAAATATTTTTTAAAAATCTATCTTTAAAATAGCAGTAAATAACAGTTCTCAGTATACTAGGTGTTTTTCAAATTAAACTACCAGTTCCTATATTACTTTTGAGAAATAACACTTTATGTTGTTAACTCAAAAGTAACACACTTGTTAAAATGTTACTACTGAGATCTGTGTCTGATTAAACATTTATACATAAATTTATTTAAAAGGTGTATATGTTCTTAGTTCTTAACAGAGCTTCTAGGATGGTTTTTACAGAATCATATTGCAATTTATCTAGTACTTGTTCAGAAAATATTGAAAACTCATTTTGAAACCCACAGCTTAATGTATGTGTTGGAATGGTATGTTCCAAGAGGCACGAATATTTATATCAATTATCTTTATAAATTGTTTCAAGGCAATGAATATCCATTTAAAGTGCCATAATATTTATTTACTTCTTTGTTTGTTATGAAGATTCATATCTCCCCTTCAAATACATAATCAGGGAGACTCACAATAAACTATTAAAAGTAACAATATTTCCATCCTTGTTGTTTTGTACATCTGTCTTCCAAACCCTTTAAATTAATAAAATAAGAGAAATGCAAAGGGCTTTTTTTAAAAAAAAAATCATAAAATGAAACGTATTATCTGTTCTTCAGAATGCACTGCTACTGAGTGGAAATTATCAGTTCTAGAAATAAACTATCTCTTTTTTGAGACACTCCCAAGTAAATGTACATACGGCATTGCTGCAGATAGAAACCTGTTCATGGTTTGGCATGCAGATGGGTGACATAACTTTAATAAGTCCCCATCTTCATTCACACTGCCCAGAAGGCCCACTCCTCTCTGCTCAATTGAACATGAGAGTCTTACTTGATTATTTGTTCAGTTCTTCCTTCAGTGTTTCTCATTGTGAATGATGGTAGGGATGATGGTCAGTGTCCAGTCCCCTCACAGCTGTGCCACTGATGTGGATGATGAATAGCAGCTCTTCTTCTTCTTCTTCTTCTTCTTGGAACAGCTATTCTTCCAACTTGCTGCCTATGGGCTAGGTCAGGGGTAGGCAACCTTTCCCCTTTAAGGGCCGAGGGACTTCAGCTCCCAGAGTCCCAGGAGCTATTGGCCAACATAGGAATATTGGCCAACATGGCTGAGGCTTCTGGGAGCTGAAGTCCCTCGGCCCTTAAAGGGGAAAGGTTGCCTATCCCTGGGCTAGGTCAACTTTACATACACATTTTGCTACCTCAGGTAGAACAAAAAATGGCACGTGCACAGAGAGAGGCATCTGAACTCCAGGTGAATAGTACTGCAATCTTGATACCTAATAGTTCAACCCTAAATCAAATATATTATGCTATAGACAGGTTAAGATTAGATACGTGCTTTTCCCCTACCAGCTCAGAGAACTGTCTACCAAGCAGACTACCAGAATTGCACTTTTGGCTATCATGGTCATCATGGCTGATGAGCATTGCAATGTAAGTCAGAAAATCTCACAAGTATTTTCATGATATCCTGCCTAGATCCATTTCCTGAGAAACCATTACACTGCCCACTGACAGAATTGGTCCTGTCTGTGAGCTTTCTTTCTTTCTATCTGGTGTGGCACTGAGCATTGGGCCCAGCACAGCAGAATGAGATATTGTTCCTTCTTCTTCACTAGTTCTCCCCCATCTATATCTCTCTCATCCAGTAATGAATCAGTGTGAACTAGACCCAGTCCAGATTATTCAAGAAGACAACAAAAGCAAATGAATGAAAAGATGCAACTGGTTCTAGTGTGATAGGGCTGAGCCTGTCACCAGATGAGGAGATGGCTTTGACCACCAAAAGATCCTGTAACCTGAAACTGGTCCTTTCACAATTCTACAATGATTACTTGAGCGTGAACCCCAAAAGAATGAACAGGGCATTTTTCCTTCAGTGGCACTACAGTGCCCTCACAGCTGTTCAGTATTGGACAGAATGTACAAAATGGAAATGCAGATGCCCATTCAGCCAAGGACGAAATTGGTATGGACATAGGAGAATTGGCTTTTTCAACCTACTCTGCTTAAGCCAGCTGGTATTTATATCCTGTCCAATTGAAGAAATCTTAAATCAACCTATGTTGCTTCATCATGATGAAAAAGCTTTGCAAACGGATCCTGATTTATATTTACAGTGATGTAAGTTCCAAGGTGATGATGTAAGATCCAGACCTCATGATACCTATAAGATAGACCCATTTACATCAGTGGGACCTCATTAAGCCATACTTACAGTAAACCCACTGAGATCAATGAGAGTCAGGTTAATCATCAGTAATTTGTCACATTAATTTCAGTGGTCATACCCTAAGTATAGCTAATTTTGGATCCAATGGGTTGAGTATATCTGATTATAGCTAATGGGTTGAATATATCTGATTCTATCTCACTGCTATTATAGAACATTAGTAGTAGTCTATATTTAACAAAAATGACTTAGGATATATATTTTTTCACAGACTGGAATGACTGGAGCTATTAGTATGCCTTTTACCCTACTAAGAATGTGTATAGTTTGTAGCCCTAGTGTATCAGTTTTAGAGTGTTTGAATGGCATTTGGGTGATCATGTTCAAATTCCTACTGAGGCATGAAAGTCATTGCTTGACCTTAGACAGTCACTCTCTCTTAGCTTTGACTTACTGTACAGGATTATTGTCAAAGGAGGCTGCAGGAAAGCACGAATGCCATCTTGAGCATAATGAAGGAAAAGCGGGATTTGAATGTGATGAACAAATGAGCTAATAAAAGTCTTCCATCTGACATTTTTTCATTGTGTGGACTTCACTGCCCACCCTGTTTTTGGAGCTATGCCACCCAGAGAGAGAAGTCATGCAAGGCAGAATGGGCAACAGCTGCTGCTTCAAGGAACAGGCTCCTTCCCATTCATTCACCTGAACTCTCCTTTTGTTTAGCAGTGCAGCAGCTGAGATTGGGTTCAGCAGATCCATTCCTGGATGTCCTGGGTCTAAGAGAGAAAAAGGCAGCCAACTGAGTAGTTCAAATTGTGTGTGTGTGCACCTTCAAGATGCCTTATGGCAACCTCATGAATTTCATAGGTTTTCTTGGCCAAGGAGTACTTGCAGGTAATTTTGTCAGTTCCTTCGGTTGAAATATGGCACCTGGTATTTCTTTTTTACTTTCCTGCTCAAGTACAAACCAGGGCTGACCCTGCTTAGCTTCTAGGTTCCGACCAGATCTGGTGTCTTTAGGGTGCTTAAAGCCCTCTCAGTTCAGGTTAGGTCATTTCAAATTTCGTTTCATTATCACTTCCTTGCTTTTTGGAAGCATTAAGCATTTCACAAATGGCTTCCCCAAGTTGATAAAAAATTTGCTAAAAATCAATTCAGTAAAACCTGTTCAGTTTTTTAAGGAAGTATCAGGGCTGCTTTTTGTCTCCTCTGTGGCAAACATTTAGCAGTTCTTTGTTCTTTTCAGACGTTCATTTAAAAAAGTGTTTTATTATATAATACATTTTAATCCTACCTTTCCACTAAAAATACAATTCAAGGTTGCTCAGCAGCCCTTATACTAGAAGAGTTGATTTAAATTGTTCATATTGTTTTATCCTGGTGTTGGCTGCCTTGGGCTGTCCAGAGGAAAGGTGGAATATGAATGTTTTGAATAAATATGTGTGTAGTGGAAGGAATGGCTTCTTCAAAGAAACTGATGCATTTGTGCCAAGGAAGACGAAGTTGCACTTGAGGGAGACAAGGGGAAGTGGGCTGAGAAGATGTCAACAGTGGTGGGGGAAGCTCTTTTGCTCCTGCTTTAGACAACAGAGAGGGGGTAGGGAATGACTGGCCACTGTGGTTCCTTTGTCCTTACTCTATCCTTACAGTGGCATCCCCCCACACTTCCTTCTTCCCCTGCTCCTCAGAACAAGTCTGTCATCTCCTGTCGTTAAAGCAGAACTGTGCAATACATGGCTCTCCAGATCTTGCCAAACTGTGACTCCCAGCATTCCTCACCATAGACCAGGGGTAGGCAAACTGTCCCCTTTAAGGGCCAAGGGATTTCAGCTCCCAGAAGCCTCAGCCATGTTGGCCAATAGTCTGGGATGTTGACCAATAGTCTGGGATTCTGGGAGCTGAAGTCCCTTGGCCCTTAAAGGGGACAGTTTGCCTACCCCTGCATAGGCTATGCTGTCTAGTGTTCATGGAAGTTGGAGTCCAAGATTATAAGGCAATGAGGAGAGAAGGTGGGAGTCAAGGTGGTGTGTATGAAGGAGGCAGTAGTCAGTGAAGTAGACTTGAGTTGATTGGCCCAGACTCAAGTTGTTTCAATGTTTGACCTTGACTCAGCTTGGCAATAAATGACATGCTGACTCGACTCGACTTGAGATTTGTATATTTTTAGCAACTGACTCACTGGCATCATTCACTTTGAGCAGCAGGTAAGAGTGCAGGGTGCATCTCTCAGAAGGGAACAGCAAATGCATTGGGCAGTGAGAAGCCTTGAAAAACTTTACAAGGATCCTCTGATGTTAGCCCCTACCTCAAGCCCATTGCTTAAAAACATTTGCTGTTCTCCTCCAAGAAACATCCACCACCTCCATTTTTTAGTCAAAGTTGGATCCCAGACTTGAGACAGGACTTGAGACTCTTGCAAGGACTTGAGACTGGAAGGTGAAGACTTGAGACTTGGACTAAAAGACTTTAATACACCACTGGCAAAAGTAGTGGTGCTGTTAAGGGGAGGGGAAGGTCAGAAAAAGATGGTGGTGATGAAGGAAGAGAGAAGGGAGGAAAGCAGCTGAGACCCTCCTGAAAGGTGAGAAGTGGTGGAAATTTGCAGCTTCTGGGTAGGATGACCAGAGGTCCTCCTTTTCTAGGACATGTTGTACATTTCAGCCTCCTGTCCAGGAGGAATTCCAAAATGTCCTCCATTTTGAGCAGGACTAAAAAGGATTAATTTAAAATTGATATGCCTGTTTTTAGCTTTTTGTTGGTCATGTCCTCCATTTTTCTTGAACGTCTTCCATTTTGCTGTGCCTTGTCCTCCTTTGTGGTTAGGGCATCTGGTCACCCTGCTTCTGGGAGTGGCTGCTGCCTGAGGTGTCTAATGCATTAGGCAGTGAGGATCCTTGAAAAGCTTTACAAGGATCCTCTGATGTTAACCCCCACCTCAAGCCCAAGGAAGGGGCTTCTCTGTCTTCTCTGCCTAAGGAAAGGCTGGCTCTCAATGGCCACAGGCTCAACATAAAGAGCCAGAATGCACAGTTGAATTTTGGACTCTGCGTCCTCCTTGAGAGGCTGTGCCCACCAAAATCAAGGCAGGGACTTGGAGCAAAGCCTTGCCTCTTCCAACCAAAGAAAAGGTGGCCCAGGGCTAGTTATTTCTCTGCGAGGGGAGGACCCTCCTGGAGGGTGTTCCTGGGGCTCTCTGTTACTTGAGGGGGGCGCCTTCTGTACCTGAGGAAGAGTTGGCTCTGTATGCCACAGGCTCAGCATAAGGAACCAGAATGCAAAGTTCAGTTTGGGGCTTTGTGTCTTCTTTGAGAGTGTCCACAACCTCTGAAGCAGGGACTTGACGCAAAGCCTTGCCTGACCCAGCCAGGGAAAAGGTGGCGGGCCCAGGGCTAGCCTCCCTCCGTTGCGAGGGGAGGGCTTCCCACGGGAGCCTCCTTTTCCTTTTCCCTTTCCTTTCCCTTCCTTTTCCCTTTCCTTTCTCTCCCCTTTCGCTCTCCTTGGGGCCACCTGCTCCAGGTCTCCCGCCTTTCCTCCCCTCCCCTCCCCTCCCCTCCCCGCGCGCACAGGTGTCGCGGATTGGGAGGAATATGCAAATGCACCGTGACGTCACGCAGAGCTGGTCCAGACAGCAGAAATAGGGCAGGAATTCAGCGGAGCCGCATTTGCCCCTCTGCGCGCGACTCGCGATTGCTGCTGCTGCTCTCCTCGGGCTGCTGGTGGGCAATTGTTTTATCTATATCTATATATATCTATAGATATATATATTGAAGGGGGGGTGTCTCTCTTTCCTCGCCATCCTTGCCCACCCATTCATTCCCAGGCTCCCAGTGCCCCCCATCCCTTTTCATGCCCTCTCCTCCCCATGCCCTTCCGGAGCCTTCCTCCTCCTGCCTTCCTCAAGGAGATTTCGGAGGGGAACTAGAGCCCCCCCAACTCCGACGCCTCTCCCTCCTCCGGCGCCTGCGACAGACTCCGCTTGCCGCCCTTGGGCTCCTTCAGGTAAGCCTTTGCTTCCTTCGGACAAGTGGGATATATATGGAGGAAGGCGGGGGGGGGAGAGAAAGCGGATAAGAAATGGCTCCTATGGGAAGCTTCTTTCCCTCCAGCTCTTCCCCCCCCCCGTCACTCAAGTCAGTTAGTCTAGGCAATCAATCAATCAATCAATTAGCGCTATGGAAATAATAATAATAATAATAATAATAACAACAACAATAATAACAATAATAATTGTACCCAGCCCAGAGCCCCTTTCCATTTTCCTCTGCGAGTCATGAAGTGAAGGAGCCAGAGTTTGCCCACCGTGAACTTCGCAGGCAGCGAAAGGGGAGCCACGGAGGCGCCTCAATGCAAGGCGAAGGGAAGGAAGAGGATCCGGGGGCCAGGCAGGCTTTTCAGGGAGGCCAACCAAGAGCCCAAGCGGTGCCATCCCCGCCTGGCTAAAGCCCCAGTCCTAGAGCCCTGAGCTTGCTGTTTGTCCTCTCCCCATATATATATATATATATATATATATATATATATATATAAACACACACACACACACACACACACATATATATACACAGAGAGAGAGACACGGGGGCCATGGGGGAAATGAAGAACCCCGGAGGAGCATTGGGGGAGACCAATGAATGGCCGCTACTATTGTGGCACTTCGTTTTCATTTTTTTTTTTTTTATTTTGGCTAAAGCCGCTCTTCCAGGCATCGCTCTTCTTCTTCTTCTTCTTTTTCTTTGGTGAGGCGGATGGGGTGCAACTTTGCATTGGACGCCTCCCTTGCAGCCTTTGCAGCAGATTTCAGGTGGTCCGAGAGAGAGAGGAGCTTTGGACCAGGAGGAGCCCGAGCGAGAGGCTTCTGGCTGGAAGATCGAGGCTCCTCTGCTTTCTCCTCTCTCTCTTTTTCTCTGTCCTCCACGGGGAGTTGGGAGGGATTTGTTTATTTGGCTTCCCCCTCCTAGATTTCTTAGTTAAGCTCCTTGGTCGGAGAGAGGCTGTTGGGATCGGGCCCTTCCTGTAATGTCAAATCTTTACAGTCTCGTTGTCGGATGCCTTCAAGTCTTTCCTGACTTATGGCGACCCCAAGGCTTCCTATCATGAGGTTTTCTTGGCAAGGTTTCTTCAGAGCAGGTTTGCCCTTGCCTTCCCCTGAGGCTGAGAGAGTGTGACTTGCCCAAGGTCACCCAGTGGGTTTCATGGCTGAGCTGGGAAACGAACCCCTGTTCTCCAGAGTTGCTCACTGTGACACGCTGGATCCTTACCTGCTTCAATATATATATGCCTGGGTTTGCTTTGTACTTACTTGTGAATACAGTTTACGTACTTGCCATATGGGTAATAAATAACCTTTAGTATTCCATAGGAATAGCCCTGTAAGCCCAGTCTAGAGAGGAGCTGAAACTAAGGGTGGTATATATGTTGTACATGAGTGTGCGGTGGTGGTGGTGGTGGTAGGGAAATACTTGTATGATATAAAAGTATTCCTTCCCATCATCATTGTACACCCACTGCTCCTTTACAGTTTCACTTATGTTGTGCAGCAACTCTTGGAAGCTAAGGTTGAGATGGTCAAGCTGCAGTCCAATGCCTGTTTATCTGAAGCCCCATTGAACTCAGTAGACATGTTTAGGGTTGTGCTGCGATTATAACCGGAAAGTATAGTCCTAGTGAGTTAATGTAGTTAAATGTTTGCTAAGAAGTTTAGTTCTATAGTCTAATGTGGGGTGCCATTCATTCCAAAAGTAAGACTACTTGTACAAAGTTAGCATACTAGACTATCGACTACTTACAATTTGATTTACCTTTGATCACATAATCAAATTTGTGTAACTAATTTGTATAGAAACTGTTGAAATGTAGCTATATGTCTTTTGGATAACCAACTAGTAGTTCAAGCACCCATGAAATAAATGTGTACAATAAACCGCATTCTGCTTCATATGAAATATGAAAAGCTTAGACAAGTGGGAAAATGTTTTTAAAAACTCTTATATGTGAGTTGGGTTTTTTTTTGGGGGGGGGGAATATAATAAAACTGAATAGAGGTTTAGCCCTAAGAGTTTCCTAAAACTGACTGACCTAAAACACAATT
The DNA here is from genome assembly GCA_026167975.1 of Phrynosoma blainvillii. Lineage (NCBI taxonomy): Eukaryota > Metazoa > Chordata > Lepidosauria > Squamata > Phrynosomatidae > Phrynosoma > Phrynosoma blainvillii. The sequence continues at coordinate 278,938,348 of JANUYF010000002.1, read as the reverse complement.
ATGACAGGAAAACCATCCTACTGGAAAGACCCACCTAAAAGAGTATAATAGTAGTTATGTATTTAGAAAATCATAGTATGTTATCTTTGTTATAAAGTCTTGAATTAAACTGGAATGATTCAAAGAGAGGAAACCACAAGTAATTAAAATCTAGCACTACTTAAAATAATGATGTTCCATCTCTGGGAAAAAGAGAAAGGTTAAAGATATTCTTGCATTCATTCATTGTAATGTCAGGGGGTTGGACTGGATAGCCCTTGTGGTCTCTTCTAACTCTGTGATTCTATGATTCTATTTACTTAGAAGTTCCAAGTAACTTCCAAATGCAGGCTATATTCTTATACTCTTACTTATGCTCTTAAGAGAGGGTAGGATTTAGGATACTAAAAAGATAGGTTCCAGAATTACTTCAAGTGTTTTCTTCAGAAGTAATTTGAAAGGTTGCAAAGGAAAGTTCCTTATCTAATATTCCTCTTAGTCCTGTGTCATGCTTTCATGTTTTTAAATGTTGAAATCATAGCAGTTTTGACAATGCATTTCCATTTAAAGTATCTTGGAAACTACTGTATAGGAAAGTTGCTGGAAGTTTGGCAAAGGAGCCTCCAGCTCACTTGTCCAGCACCAAGGAGCTGTCCACGAGCCATGGTTCTGAAATACTCCCTTAGAATTGTAGTTTTGCCTTTTTCTCCTTAATTTGCCCCTAGGTGTCGCCTCTGCTGCTACTCTGGATTTAAATTTCTGGAAAGAACAGTGCTTTATTTGTAAATAGCATTTCCCCTCAAATTCAGCAGGGCAAAGAGATTTCTTCTCTTGACGTCTATGCTAACTTCCTTCCCATGCTATCTTTTTCTGTTTGCATGGTCCTCTATAGTTTCTATATCCTCTTCAAGCTCTGCCTGTAATGTGTACTTCTATGAACTTCAGTAGAAGAAAATGGAAATACTTATTTTTTGAGGAATAGCACAGAACATACTAAAAATGAAAGCAAGTTATGGCTGACTGCATATGTTTATCCAGTCTTTCAAATCTTTGTGTATTTTCAGTCATTTGAAGGAGCACTTAGTTCAAACCGAGCTTTTGCTCTTAAAAGGACAAACTGGTATTGCTTTCAGATCTGATCTTGAAAGTGCCACCTCATGGTTTATTGGTGGTTTTTTTAAATATAAAAATAACTTTATTAGCATATCTTGTTGCAGTGGGTAACAAAACAAAGCAGCTGAGATAAATTAGATGGACATATAAAATAGAAATCCCAGTAGAATAATATCTAAACTCAAGGCCTGAGATATTTAAAAACAAACACATATTTCCTTGCGCCAAAATGACAGAAAGGGTGACAGCCAAGCAAACTTCCACAGAAAAATGATTGGCAAACCTTGCATCACAATACAATATGAAGGCCGTGTAGCTGGTTTTCATGTCCTAACCTCTGAGGGCAGAGTATCCAAATGCATGTGGAAGGAGACAATATTTCAGGTACCTTCCTGAAAGACTGTAACTGGACTTTAAAAGGAAGCATTGGTATTTTAAATTGTGTATAGAAATGGATAGGCGATTGCTGGAGGAGTTAAAACAGTGGTACATATATTCTTCCAGGGTAGACTAAGTTATTTTGAATTACACTGTTAACTGAGGTTTCTGTGAAATCTTCAAAACCAACCCCACATATAACAAATTACAATTCTCTTACCTAAAGGTTACTAAGAAGATGTATGACTGGCCAGGCTATTTTTGTCTAGAAGGGGTTGCGGCTCTGTGTTGGTCTACGCTTGTGAACATTGCAGTATGTCATGGAAGCCTCCTAAGCCACGGGATCAAGCAGAACTTGTAGACTATGAAACTGATACTTCAGGATCAGTGAAAGTCTTTCTAGAACATACTTTTCTTGTACTGTGCTGTTGTGTAACATCCCTGATAGGAGATACTAAGCCACCACAAAAAAGTATTATGCCTTTCCATTGTCTATTTTTTCATTACCACATCGATTGGCTGAATTTTCTGTTGCACATCATGAGTGAAATGCACATTTTTCTATTTTTGTTATAATCACCTGGGCTTTCTAGTGTACTAACTTATGATCTGTAATGCTTGAAAAATCCTTAGCATTTTAATGTTCATATTTTCTACTAATTTAATTTGACTTTTCTTCCCCAGCCACTTATTTGCACAAAAACAAATGTTGCTGCTAATTATACCAGTAGTACACACTGATTTTCTGTCTATTTCAAATCATAAAATTATCCTAGCATAGCTTGATCACAATGTACATTATGTTTGTTTTCCCATCAATATTAGCCAGAGAAGGTCCCAAACAGATTTAGCTGCATGTTTCATTGCTTGAGCTTTCAAAGTCAAGCCATTCCCCACATCTCAGTTTTTGATCATTTTTTTTCTATTTCCAAGCAGATGAATTGCTATAGGTCCCACTATATAATGTCTGAATGCAACTGCATTGAACATGGTTATGTAAAATTTTGCTATAATTTGCATGATCCATGTATCCCATGAACAAAAGTAGAAGCTTTTGCTGCCTCAAGGTCATATTGATAATGCAGAATGACAAGGTAGAGAGAGAGGCATAATGCTAATACTCTGGTGTGGGGACCAGCTTTACTTTTTAGATTTGAAATGCATGCTTCACTTCCACAAAATCAAGTGGAGATACTGTCACATACACTTTTCTTTATTTTGAATGATATGCATTCAACTATTTTATAATAACGGCCATACCAAAAGCAAAATATGGATGGTTTATATGCTCCTGTTTGTGATTGCTACAAGATTAAAACAGGAAGACTGGGGAAGTGATTTGATCATACACGAGGAATGCTTGGGTATATGTAGATTCAACTGTGGTGAAATCATCTGTGTTTTTATTATTCATCTGTTTTCATGACATAATCAGGGTATGGGTGGAGGAACTTGATTTGGACCTTTGCTAGCATGCATACACAACCCCTCTGCCTTAAGGATTATTTCTCCTGCATCTCTAAGAATATTTGTGTCTAATTTGACACTGTGTATTAGAACTATGCAACCAATTTAGCCAAAGAACAAAGCAGACTAGGCTGAGTAGGAACAATTATATGAGCTCCAAGTAAGAACAGACTATTTAAATACTTTTCTGAAGCAGAACAGAGCACTCCAAGGCAGTTTGATCAGATCAGAAGATGCAGAAAAGAGGTTAATCAACATGAACATATGAGTAAATGCCAAGGTGGTTTGATAAAGAAGGGGGACCTGGAAGCTGGACTTCGCTCACTAACCGTTTGTTCCAATATGGGGCAAGATTCCCACTAGCTCTCTTCAATCACAGTACTTATGAAGAGAGACTGTGTGGTCAGTGATGTTATAGAATTAATTATTTACTCCTGATGTTTCTTAATTTTGAGTTAGTAGCATGTTGTGACAAGGCTAATACGGTGTGGAGGGGGGAAGGATGGTAGCAGCTCTGTCTCCCCAAGCCCAGCCAGGAGGCTTAGGCAAGCATTTTGGGAAGAAATGAGGTTTATGGAGTGAGGGCTGCAAGAGAGTAATTTCCAACATCAGCCCAGGTCATCAGATATCTTAAGGGGCAGCAGGAGGAGCATCAGGGGCATTTTATCAGTTGGACAGATGGTGATAAAGTATGCTCTTCTTACTTCTTTACTTCCTTATGCTGACTGGATCTCACCATTTGGCTTTCTGGTACAGCAAAGCAAAAATAAGCACCTATTCTTCAAGTATGCTGTCATTTTATTATCATTACCATTATGATGTAGTTAAATTGTAATAGATGTACCTGACTGATGATCATGGGGAGAGGGGCATTTCAGTGCTAGGACAAAACTAGTGCGAAATTATTCACAAATTTATACAGGTGAATATATTACAGACTCTTGGATTTTCCAAAGAAATTCAATAGCAGAGATCTGATGACCCATATTCCCAGTTCCAGTTCAGAGTTCAGATCAATCTAAATCAAATTGAATCCAGATCTGAATTGCTAAATTAGATTTAAAAATAAATGAAGGCATAGCCTTCATTTATTTTTAAATGCACAGCCCTATTGCATATCATAAGATTACATAATAGTGTAAAGGTACACTAACACATTTCCTCAAAGCTGCCCAGATATGATTTTGTTGGGTCCATTATATCGAATTACCTTCTTAAATAACATTTTATCTGTTATGAGCTGATGAAACCATTATCTCTACATTTTTCTATTCTGTTCCCACCTATATTTCTTTTTTACTTTCAGACTGAACTGAAAAATATGGACTATTTGAAACTACTGAAATTCTCTTTACAATACAAAACTACTTTTAGATTTTGCAAACTTTCTTAATGTGTACTGAGTAATAGCAGGCACAGTGATAATGTGTGCTTCTCACAAGTTGTTCAGTTTATCAGCTCATCACATACAGAATCCTAGATGAAAAGGAAAATAAGCACTTGAATCAGACTACCATGTGCCCTTGACAGCTTCCTTGCACATTCCTAATGAATAGTTGTATAATGCAGAATGTTTGTACACCCATGAAAGAAGCTACCAAAATCACTGTTTTTCTCCCTTGCTTTTCTTTCCTTCCTTTTATCCCCACTCCATCTCCATCATGTGGATTTTTCTTCAGCAATTATTGGCATTTAACAAACTTAATTGGTTTTACTGTTAAAACACAAAGTTAAAATAGTTTAAAACTTCTTAATAATAAAATGGAAACATTAAAATTTCAGTTGATCTATTTAAAACTTGCCTATTTTCAGGCAGGCAGTTGCTGAGGTTCTATAGTCTGGGCACAGCCATGGGGAAGGTTCTCTATTGTATTCTCATCAACCATGCTTCTGAAGGTGGTAGAGCTAAAAGGAGGACTTGTCTTTCAATAACAAATCTAGGCAGGCTTCAAAAAGAACGCTTCAGGTTTTATGCTATTCATATTTTTACAAATGCTCCTTTTCTCAAATGTAATGCATGACAAAAATGTAACACATTACACTTAGTGCCATTTAGGCAATTCATTTATCAAAATCTTAGATAATAATCTGTAATTGTATAGCTATTTAGTTGGAGCTGTTATTTAACTTCATGATAGATGGAACAATATAGTGTTATGCAATTAATTTTCCTCAGATTAGCAGAATTTTATAAAACTTTTTGGCAGTAAAATTGTTTTCTAAGGAGCACATCTATATAGCTGCAGAAGAAATGAACAACTGTGAGAAGATGAAAGCCAATTTGTTTTGGAGGCTGATTGTATTTATTACAATCTATTTATACATTGTATTAACACATTTCAATGTACAGTATTTGAAGGGTTTGATTTTCCCTTCTTGCTACGGATTATCATTTCTTGGCCATTTGACTAAGATCAAGCGTAGCTACCCATGTTTGATCTTCTAGTCCTCAGTCTCATACTTAAAACTGAAAGTAGTTCAGGACATCTTGCATGTGCTGCTTCTTAAGCATCCACAATTTTTGTGTCAACCTGTTAGAACAGTGATTTTGTCTAACTTTGCACCCATGTTCTAGTTTGCTCTTTCACTGCCAACTATTACTTTTTCTACCTTTTGTGGCTGTTGTTCTGGTAGATGCCTTGATCATCTTTTAAAAGGGTGCTTGATTGGTGCTTTCTATACATTTTATGCAGTTGCATTATGTCCCTCTTAAAATTAACAAAAAAGAGGAAATGTATGGATAAACACATATGAAGGGAGAAAGGAGGGCACCACTGCAATATAAACATACATGTATGTTTGCCATGGGAGTGGGGCATCCACTCAGATGTCAGGCTTCAGAGTTTTAACTTTCACATTGATTTTATAATGAAGTAAATGCTTTATGTACTCATTCTACTGGATTTAAAAATCCATGGTTTGGGAACACTTGATCCTATCCTGCCAGTGTTAGAACCTGATATGGGCAGCAATATTGTTTTCTATTAGTGTGTTTTTGCTAATGCTCCTCCATTCCCTCATGTTAGAACATCTGTTCAAGCAATTATCCTTTAATACCTGGAGTCTGTACAACATGCATTTGTCAGACTGTTCAGAAGTCATAAGGGTTTCAATTATGCCATTCTGATTTAATTAGTGCAGCACATGCTGTTTTCTGTGCAACGGTGGCTGAAACATCTATATGGGATCAGGCTTTTCACTTTGAAAAGGAATTTCCCTGAACATCCAAAAAAACATGTTATTGTTCATCTCTCCTGTGATGCCACATTAGCTTTTCCAATTCTCCTTATGTGTACAGTCAACCTTCTGCATCCATGGATTTTTTTTATCCACAGATTCAAGCATCCACAGTTTGAAAATATTTTTTAAAAGTATACATTCGAAAAAGCAAATGTTCATGTTGCCATTTTATCTAAGGGAGACCATCTTACTATGCCACTGTTTATAATGGGACTTGAGCATCCATGGATTTTGTTATCCACAGACAGTCCTGAAACCATACCCCAGTGGATACCAAGGGCCCACTGTATCTACAAACAAAGGAAATAAACATGATAATTATTATTATGCACTGGGTCACTATCATAGGGTCTATTCACCACCATTCCCTAATATTATTAGTGATCTTTGGCAGCAGAAGAACACTGGTAAAGAATCTAGGAGACTATGATTTCAGAAGTGCAATTACTTTCTGTTTATTTCATAAATGCTATACTGTGTAAGTAAAGGTAGCTTATAAAGTAGATAAGTATTGTCATGCTGATATTGCATGGGAGTGAATGGGACTGATAGTAGTGTGCTATCTTAGATAAAGCAATAATTTGTCATTTCATAGTTTATAGCTCAATTTGTTACCCAGTGTTAAACTTGGCAGGCAATTCTATCCATGCGTTCTGTCTGAATAGGGATAACGTGGATGCACAAGGTGTATGAACTTCTATCAATATCTGTTTTAATTTTTGCAAGCCAGTGAGTACCAGAGCTGGAAAAAGGATGGGCTAAGAGTAACAACAGCAACACAGGCAGGCCTCCCACCACTGTAATGTTGCTTACGTGGAAAAGAATAAGCTTTTCTCATAGAGGCTGGTAGGAGACTGATCAAGATTTCCAATCATGTAGAGAAACATTGGCAGAAGATGTCCTTTCCAAAAAAAAATTCTCCATGTGAACAGAACAATGACAGATTGAGGAAGGATTGTCTGCTCACTCTAACCATTAAAACTACCAGTGTCCAACAGAAACAAATATAAATAAAACTGCAGAGTACAATATGATATTCATAATATATTTCTCATGCTGGTAGCCAAAATAGCAGTTTCATTCTAGGAAACATTACAAATAAGATACTATAGTTTCTTATGTCTTTATATGTGCCTTCAAGTCACCTATTGACTTATGGTGTCTCCTTGAATTTCATATGGTTTTCTTAGGCAGGAAATACTCAGAGGTTGTTGCCTTCCTATTAACTATAGCCTATGATATCTGGTATTACCTAGCAGTCTCCATTAAAAATACTGACCAGCTCAGATCTTCCTTAACTTCCAAGTTCAGATGCATTCTGATGTCTTCAGGATTTTAGGCTGCTTAACAAGTTAAACATTTGGCCTAGGTACATCAGTGCATTGTATCAGACTAGAAACAGAAGAAGGTAATACCCTTTTCTAAGGGCAATTCACTGTAGGAACAAACAAGTGGATCTTCAGGGCAACAATATACTAAGAAGAATTTATCTACAGGTAGGGATAGCTCATACAACTTTCAATCCATGCCACCACCATATGTGTTTACTAGAGGATTATTCTGTCCAATTTCCTCATTAATCTGCATTTTTAAAAGCAAAAGCCCACATGAAAAAGTAAAATTTAAATAGTATTTAAATATTAATTTCCAAAAATATTGACATATTTGATCATCTGTAACCATAGATTCTCTGTCCACAGATTCAATCACCCATGGTTTGAATATGTGTGCATGCATGCATGCATGTGTATGTGTGTATTTTTCCAAAAAGCAAACCTTGGTTTTGCCATTTTATAGAAGGAATGCCATTTTACGATGCCATTATATTTAATGGGTTTAGAGCATCCACAGGTTTTGGTATCCACAGGGGATCCTGGAACCAAAACCCAGCAGATGCCAATAGCCTGCCGTATACATTTTAAAATTATTTCATACTTTAAAAAACAAACAAATAGGGAACTGGCTTGCAACATTCAGAGAAATGTGAAATCCACTAGCTATGTTGTAATCTGTACATTTGTATGAAAGGTGGAGATCATTTTGGAATCTGCAAAGACTTAATTCTTCTTTCCCTACATAAAATGGGATTCACATATGAGTTGGACAGCATCTCACAGTAGGCCACTTCCCACATTATTACATTAGTATATTTGGAACCAAAATTACATGGACATTACTAAGAATAGCCAAGGCTCATAAGTAGAGCACATTCCTTACATACAAGAGGTTCCTGTTTCAATCATCAGAATCGTCAAATGAGGCAGGAAAAACTTCTATCTGAAACCCCAGAGAACTGATGATCTGACCCCTAGGATTCATCACCAAAATACAAAAACAAAGCAAAATACATTCCCCCAGGACAAAAGAGGACACACATGTGCATAAAATTGTAGAGGTCAAATGTACAGATGCACAATTAAAAATTGTGTTTATAACTGAAATGGAATTATAATACATCTAACCTCAGTGGGGAAGATCTGTAATCAGGTGACCTGTGTTCTTGCTTAATCTGCTGTTTAGGTTGTAACTGTAGTTGGTCACCTTCAAAACCCTTGTTCTTCCTCCTTATGGTCTTACTTTCTTTAAATCAGACTATTACTGGGCAATCCTTCAAAAAGAAGACCTCTATAAGAAGAAAGCTGTCTTCTGTAAAGGAGGACATGTGGCTATCTGACTTCTCTTCACTGATTAATATGGGAGCCAAACCCTGTAGATGCTGTGCTACATACATGAATAACAATTTTGAGATAATGGATGACATTCTCAGGCTTTGAGGATGTTTACATATCCCATATCATATGCTAAAATATAATCCGAAAACCAAGAAGCAGACCAATGACAATATTGTTGCAATAGGTTCAAATATTTAGGATCATGCCATCTGTATTTCTATTAATTATCTTTGATTGCTTTTTAAACTGGGTCAGGTCTCTGCCACACCACTCTGTTACACAAATATTACAACTCTTGAACAGAATCTAACCAAATATGTGACACTCATAAATATGCATGGGTTTGATTACATTTAACATCAGTAATTTAAATCAAACTTTGCTTAATCCCACTTCCTTCCAATTTTATCACCAATTTGGTAATTTCTTGACCGTAAATCTGATTTACAATAGGATAACTACTCTAAGATATGATGAGGAAGTGTCTCTCATGATGTGACCTATTGGAAATGGTAAATAAACTGAGTTCAGGGAACAGAATAGGTCAGTCTTCACAGAGAAGTGATATCCCATTTGTTCTGTATTTTAAGCATGTGTGATGTCTTTTTAAAAAATGGGCTAATCAATGATGGCTTGGACCCAACCCAATCACTAAGAACTAAATATCTTACATGGTAGGAAAATGCATCAAGATTAGTGGGAATTCTTTCTAAATAGACATATTATCAGAGTTTGGAAATAACTAGTTAGCTAACTTGTAGAGCTGTTAAATAATTGGGATTATGATTATGCTTAACTCACTAGTCCCCCCCCCCCCCATAATGCTGAGGTTAAAAAATATGTTTCAGCAAATTAGGTCATTGTAGGTCAATTCAAATTCATTCAGTAAAAGCGGAAGGGCTACTATCCCAAGGGAAGAAATATTACAATTAGAGGAAATGTGTTACATGACTGTGTTGTTGACTAAGGACATTATCACACCAGCAGACTAAGGACATTATCACACCAGCCTCGTGTCCCATGGCAATTGCATTATGAAAGGAAACAGGAACAGGAAACACTTTGAAGATGTTTCTTATCATGCATCCCTTCTTTTGCACTATTTCAAAAACCAGGTGTGTTAAGTCTCTTTGCTGCAGTTTCAGCATTACAGCATTCATGTGGTAGGATGGGACCTGATTCTCCTCCTCTCTCCCCCTCCCACTTGCTATTCCAAGGCAAGTTAATTCTGTGCCTGTTGGTTTATGTTTATTTTTGCTGTATTTGTGTAATGATGGCAAAAAACAATTAAATTATTGTTATTTTATTGTTTTGCTTAAGTATGCAAAAACAAAAATAAAAAATAGCAACATTTAGAACTATTGACAGGTTTTGCCTGTCAATGGAAAGGTGTACTACAGTAACAAATGGAATGCAGGACAGCAGCAGGGTGGACACAATGTATTTGATAAGAACCAGCCAGAGGTGCCTATATCTTGTTAAAATTCTGTTCTTTAGCTTCATGTGGTAAAGTTCTAATATGTGTGCTTTTCTTGAGAAGAAAAAGAGGAGGAAGGCAAAGGAAGAGAACTTTCTGGTATGCAGGTCAGTGCAGAAGAAACATTGGATTTTGGCAAGAAGAAAAAGAGAACACTGGTGCGCTGCCATTAGGGACAATGACCTGAAGGGCAAGAGTGGGGAAGGGCACTTCCACTGCAACCACTGCCCCCGCCCTCTGGCAACCCTTCCCACCCTGACCCAGATGGGCAGGCAGACAGACAGGATGGTCCACTGAACCTTGCAGCCACTGTCACCACCACCAGCTTCTCCCAGCACCCAAGGAGGAGCCCCGATTCTTCCTGTTGCCTGGCTCTCCTCAGCCTTCTTGGGTAGGTCACCTCCCCCCCACTCCTTTTTTCAGGGGGCACCTTTCCCAGAGTGCCCTCACCAGGGAAAGTATCTGGAGCCAGTGGCTGTTCCCTACAGAGGCCACCACCACAACACACACACAGCCTGGGATCCCTCAGTGCTGGGTCTCAGGGTGCCTCTGAGCATGTGGAGGCCCTACCGGGCCCTCTGACTCTCCACTCTGGGAGTGTGGCTGGGGCCTCTTTTCCCCAATTGGGGAGGCAACAGGGTGGGCTGGTGGGGGAGGGTGCCCCTCCCTGCCCCTTTCCTACTGAGGTGGCTGGTTCCCCATCCCTGAGGTGCACCAAGCGGTTCCTGGTGAAGGCAACGGGTGGCTCTTGGAGCTCTCTGCACTGAGATCCATCTCGCCTCCACTCTGGCATGCCTGGACTCTGTGCACTCACCTCATTTTGGTGTGGAGCAGGCAGTCGGGGCCACAGAGAGACCCTGGATGGGCACTGGGAGTAGTTAACAGAAGCTGCAAGACTGGCAGGTAGGGAACTTGAGCATCTGTGGATTTTGGGTTCCATGGGAGGGGGGGCAGGGAGGTCTGGAATGGCTTCCTTGTGGATACCGAGGGCCCACTGTATTTAGACCTTCATGGATATGTATGGAAGGAAAGCGTTTGTATTCTTGGGGAGGAAATGCACTGCATCTCTCTTGAGTAGCTTCTCTTCTATTGAATATATCCTGAACTAATTTCTATTTACAGTAATATATAATAATATAAAATATACTATACAATATTATATGCAGTAATATCAAATGTATTAACTGCAGTGATTCCTTTGGTAATTTTATTGTTGCTCACACACAGTGCTATGTACTTGGATAATTGTCTTCAGCCCACCCCATTTCTCTTCCCTCCCATCTCTCCTAGGTGTGTCCCTTACTCTGATCCAAATCACACTACAGAAATAATCCAGTTTGAGACTGTTTTAACTGCCCTGGCTCAGTGCTAGGGAATAATGGGAATTGTAGTTTATAGTGGCACCTGAGCTCTCTGACAGAGAAGGCTAAATTTCTCACAAACTACAATTCCCAGAATTCCCTAGCATTGAGCTGGGGGCTGAACAGACCACCCAAAACTGGAGGTAGCAAGCCTCCCCTTTGCTCACCGGATTGGGGCCACAGCAACCGCTGATCCGGCACTTTGCCGCTCTAAAAAGAATGGGCAAAATGCTACTCCTTTCTAGAGCAGCAAAAAGCTGCCCTTGCCACCATGGTGGTGACTTTTTGGAGTTTCTTTGGTGTAGCACATCTAAATGCTGCGCCAAACACATGCCCTTTTGCTGCCTGCTGTCTGGCATCATGGCGGCATCAGGGTGGAGTTAGGGTGGCCAGTGTGCAGTTGTCATGTCCCCACTTCACCCCCAGGCCATACTAAAGTGCCGGTCTGTACAGCCCCCCAGAGCAGTTAAAATGGTCCCAAACTGGATTATTTCTGCAGTGTATTTTGGACTTCTGTCTCTCACCACCTTTCCCATTATGCTTATTACTCTTTCCCTTCTCTTTTTAGTCCACTTTCAGTTGTAGAACTAAGCATCAAAGTCAGATGGATGCAGAGCATAGTGGGCTTATTAAATGCTGTATCTTTCAAACTGAAGAGGCCATCAACTGAAATTGGGTTCCAGACTCCTGCATGCAAAATCTGAGATCTATTATTGACCTTTACAGACTATATTTTTTGATTGGGAGTGGGGAGCAGAAAGGAGTATGTAATTGAATTGTTCAGAAAAATGTTCTCCCTGTGCTTAGACACTCTCAAAATATTTCTGCTTAAGAACTCTGCATCCTTGATCCACTGATCATTGCAGTTATCCACTTAGGGCTGCACTTACAGTGAATCAGTGTCCTCCAGCTGAAAGACACCATTCCTTATAAACCTTTAAAAAAGAAAATATTTGAAAAGTGAATGAAGTGTACATATTGGTGCAGGTGGAAAGAAAAGGGATGCAGTAGGATGACAAACTTACTTGAAGAAATTGTGAGATAAGATCCCATGCTTTAGGACAGACATTTCTAGCTTGACAGTTACTATATGTATTGGACTCCCACCCTTCTCAGGCAAAAGTCATTATGAGCTTTGTAGTCTATCTACAGAAAAAAAGTTACATGTTGGAGTTAGGCAACCATTATAGAACAAAAACAGTGCCTTTGATGGACTAAAAAAATGTCCTTGAGGATAACAACAACTAGTTTAGGGCAGACCAACAATAACAGTAGTCATCCTCAAGGACACATTTTTGTACATTTTGAATATCAAGTTAATTAGTGATAACCAATTAACCTATTTTAGTTATTAGTGTTGGTGATAGTGAATTAATGTTCCAAATTCTCCTAACATTCTAAGCTCTCCACATCACCAAGCATCAAAAGTAAGTACTTACAAATATTTGTTACAGCCTAAAAGTTCCCTTAGTCTAGCTCCTGATGTGGATTTATGTGAGCTGATGTGCTCCTGATATGGATTTATGCGAGCCACTAGTCCTGTGACACCCCTCACTGCATGATCATCAGCAATATAAGGATAAAAATCGTGGCTTAGCTAACAGGATTGTTGTTGTAAACTGTCCTTGAGTCGTCCTTGACTCATGGGGACCCTGTGGATAAGACATCTCCAAGACCCCCTGTCTTCCACTGCTCTGCCTCAGTCTTGTAGATTCATGTTAGTGATCTCCCTAATTGAGTTTATCCATCTGGCATGCAGTCTCCCTCCTTTAACTATCCTCCACCTTTCCTAGCAATATTGTCTTTTCTAATGAGTCAAGCTTTCTTATGATGTGGCTATGCCCTGTTGCAATAATATACTGTTAATACCAGGCACCACAAATGATGTACAATAAAAACAACATTAAAACTTATCATAAAACTAGCACCCACACTATGCACACAGAGCAAATAAAAATAAATATTAAAAATCCCATCCAACCCAAGTTTAGGATGTTCTTCTGAAACTTATGAGAGTTCAAAATGCATAATTTTGTACCATGACCATGGTAACAATATTTTGGGCACCTAGGCCCAAATTCAATGAAAGTATTTACATTTCATCTTAATAAACTAAATTGATTGAAAAATTCATAAATTATCTGAGAAGTGAGTTCTACTAAAGTCAGTGTGATTTACCTCTGTGTAGATATAACTAGGCTTGCACCATAGATCTGTCACTATGTGTATTCTTTAGGCTATAACTGTGTCTATCTATGTGAAAGTGCATGCCTATAGAGAAAGATGCAGAGAAAGATAATGGGGACAACTACTTGGCATTGGATGTGCATAAATAAGGACAGTTGTCAGAAGTCATCCAAACCACTGTAATACTGGATTTCTTCACTGGTGCCTAGTAATTCAGTTTGGTAGTTATGATTCTCAACAGCTGGGAACACTGAGCAATCTCCATTGCAAAATAAAATTGTTCTGTTTGCTGTGATGCTGTCAGATATAAATAAGGTCTAACAAACAGTATTTCAGCACCAGGGTGAATTACATTACTTGATAATGTAATTTTATCTATAGCTTATTAATACAAAGATTTTGCTTTAATAATAATAATAACAATAAGATTTATTTATACCCCCCCCCTCTGAGCTCAATCAGGGTGGCTCACAAGTAATAAAAATACAGATACATTCAAATCCCTATGCCCTCCCCCCCTTAAAGTATTAAACCAGCTAAAATTAAAACCATGCAGAATTAAAACAGACTACAATAACAAAGAATAGCCTATTCTTTGTGGGCATGTAATTGGAATTTTAAAAGCCTACTTTTTAAATTTTGTATTAAGTTTTTGTGTTCAAAATTACTATGAAAAGTAGTTCCTGATGGCTATAAGAGAGTGAAAGTAACAACAACAACAACAATATGAGTTGGAACGGTAAAATTAAATCTGCTATAAATGGGTTGAATACTCTGAAAAAGAAACCTGAATTAATCTGGGTAGATACAGCTATAAAATGTACCAGTATAAGGCTTTATCAATCTTGGCTTAACCTTGTTTTCTCAATAAAGATGTTACCCATATGCTGGGAAGCAGACCTAAAAATCAGCCCACCATTGAATTAGTAAATTCCTGGTGATGCCCCTATTTTGACATGACTAGCCATCATCATCATGATGTTTAAAACAGTCCAAGTTAAAACAGTATAGAACATTAAAAATATAAAGTTTTAGCCTGGCTATCAGATCCACCCTCACATTGAAATACAATTTTTGACAATCTTTTACAGAGGGGAATCAAGGATTCAATTATAGTGTTTATTCTTGTGCTGTGATACTTTAATATTTGCAAATGTACCTGATGTATTCCTTCATGCTATACATATGTAGGGAGAAAAATTGGGCTTAGTACTCAGCATCTACTTAGCTGCTCTCCAGGGCTATATGTAAACAGGCCAGTGCGTGCAGGCTCACAGACAAAAGAAACAAACCAATAAGCAAGGAAAAGGAATGAGACCTGGGCTGCATCTGCACTGGAGAAATGATCTAATTTAACACCACTTTAACTGTTGTGGCTCCATGCTATGGAATTCTGCGAAATGTAATAGTAGTTAAAGCAGTGTCAAACTGGATTATTTCAGCAGTGAAAACATAACCCTTGTCTCTCTGAAAACTCACATACATGCTTTGCAAGGAAAAACAGCTGAGAGGTGTAAGGATAGTTCTCTATCCCTCCCCCCCTAAAAAAACCCTCTGTTGTAAATATCTAACAATATAAGCTGATGCATGAAATCTTCACATCCCATGTTCACTTTCAAGACAACAAAGTATTCATGTGAATCCTTGGAAATCTAACATTTATGTGATAGATGACTGCCATTCTATGCATCCTTGACTCAGAATAAGCCCTACTGATTTAAACATGTATAATGATAGTGCTGTCCAAATCTTCCCGATACAATATCTAGTTAGGAAAGGTAAACACTCTTCTATTAGTTTTTAATATATTCTTAGAAATGCTGTGGGCTATTCTACAAATAAATGTAGAATAGCCCACGGCATGAGGTGCTCTGTCTTCATACATGAAGTGCTCTGTCTAGTAGGTGTAACTAGATAATGTTTTTGTATCCTGTTCTGGTGCTTAGTACAGTTGGCCCTCCACATTTGCAGCATTGACTTTTATGGATTTGATTATTTACAGATTTGATTAATATGTTCTTTCTAGGAATCTCTAGGTTCTCCAGCATGACGCTACTGTTAACTTCTGCCAAAAGTCACACTGGAGGACCTAGAGATTTCTAGAGAGAACACTTCTCTAGGCACCTGAAGGTCCTCCAGCACAATTTCATGGTCAACTTCTGGCAGATCTTGACTATAAAATTGTCCTGGAGGACCTTGGGATTCCTATAGAGTTGTTCTCTCAGGTAACAAAAATAGCGTTCCTTTTATTTGTGTTTTTTTCCACTTGCACAGGGGTCCTGTGGCCCTAACCCCAGCAAATGTGGAGGGTCCACTGTATACTGCGCAGAAGTATCTGTTTACTTATCATGTAATTCAATTTCTATTACTTAACATTGTGTTCTATTAATAATTTATTATTTATCATTTACATCTATAGCCCATACCTGATGTTCAAGAATATGAAGTGGCTTACAATAAAATCAATTCAAACAAAAGCAGTAAAAAAAATACAGTCTAAAAACATTAAATTGTATGACAATTTGAAACAAGTTAAAACCATTTAAATTGGATGAACTCAGCTCCTAAGCTTGATGAAAAGAAATAACAGAAATCTCATCTTTTTGAGTGGCTGTAATGAAACAAAGCAAAAAATTGCTCTCATCACTCAAATGATTAAGCCTTGAAAATGATACTAAAAAAGAAAATCTGGTTTATGAAGCAGAATGAATATCTTGTCTATCAAATTGGCAATGCAGATAGGCACACCGCTCTTCATTCCCACCAAACAAAACTTTGGTCCTTTCTTTTGAAAATATAAATACTCAAATACTGCAGAATCGTGCCTTATGCTCAGCCCTCATTGTAATAGTGGTTGCATCTAGGTTGTTGTACTGGAATTATATTTATAGTAACGCATACCTGGGTTCCACAGCAGGCACTATTTATTAATTTGGAATATTTATATCCTACTTTTCTACCTGACAAGGTAGCTGACCATAAGTGAAAAGAAATATATAAAACTAACACACAAGCCATTAGTGTCTTGTGAGGACTCTGGGAGATGATGAAAGGGAAATGGCCACCTTCTCAGGCCTTGGATGCTGCTGTTCACAGTGGTCTAGCTGGTCCAGCAGCCAATCTTCAAAATCTTGAAGATTCTTGAAAGGTTCATCTTCTGGATGGAGCAGCTCTTTTGGCCATCTCTATCATGTTTCTCTTAACATTATTTAACATTTATACTCTAATATAAGTCAACCTTATGTATAAATCAGGGGCAGAGTTTGCAGCCAAAATTATGAATTTTGATATGACCCATGGATGTCAAGGTTAAAACCTAGGGCAATGTAACAGAGGATATAAAGAATGAAAAAAAAAAAGGAAAACAATGCCAATGAACTTACAAAATCCCAGCAGGCATAACTGTTTGTGCTTACCCTAAAGACTGAATGGATGAGAGAATGAGTGTGTGGGTCAGTGCTTCCAAGACAGATTACACTCTTGCCTTTCATCAGGGGATGGTTTCTTTATTTTATAAGAGTTAAGGTCCTGTGGATAAATCAACTCAGTTTTTTTAGTCAATTTTTGTACTAATATTTATAGATTTATGCATGGGTATTTACAGTAGATCTGGTCTGTTTCCTGGCAAAGTACTGCTGCCTTCATTTTTGTTCTGAAAGTAATCACAATTGAAAATAGTATGTAGAGAGATCTTGAAGAGAGATCTTGAGACGAACTGAAAGAAAGAAATGAGCTTTTGTAGACTTCAGTTTACTTCCTCAGATGCATTTGGTGGAGTGGAGGCCAGGCACAGACATATATATGGACCTTATCACATGGGGTCTAGAGCAGAGCTAATCCAAAGGGTACCTGCAGCTAATACATATTATTTCCCCGTGTTTACACACGACGCTGCCCTAGAACACGGAGCTAATCTGTATTGTTTCCCCGCGTGTACACACGACGCTGCCCCGAAACTCCACAGAACCCGAAGCTAATCCGTAGCGAGTAGGGAGATTTTGACATTCGGTTTGTTGGGGAAGTACAAGCGGAGCCTTTGTATTCATTGCGCAATGGTGGGCGGGGCGGGGAAGCAGGGAGAGCTCTCCCAAGCAGAAAATCCCGGCGAGGGGAAGGGATTGGCGAAAGGCAAACTGGATTGAGAAAGAGGAGGAGAAGGAGAGGAGGAGGGAAGAGGGAGGCGATCTCTCTCTCTCCATCTCTCTTGCATTTTTCCCCACCAACACCCCTTCCCTCCTCCAGTCCTCCAGCCCTCCTCCTCCTCCTCGGTCCCCTTGGCTGCCTTTCCTCCCGACTCCTTCATCCCATCCTTGCCATCCACAGAAGCGCCTTCTGCGATGCTGGCTTTTTGGGTGGCGGGAAGGGAGAGAGAGAGAGAGAGAGAGAGAAGAAAATGTGTGTGTGTGTGTGTGTTTTCCTTCTTCCCACGTGAACCGCATCCCGCGGTGCCTGATCGCTAAATCCCCTTTGGAGCCTTCGTATTCATTGCGCTATGGCCGCCAGGGCGAAATTCAGTTCGTTTCGGTATAGAACTGAATTTATTCTCACTTCGGTTACTTTTCTGTTACTTTTTGCTTCGTGGCCAGCGTTTGATAAGGTCCTATGTGAGGATGTCAATTCAAATTACAAATCCTTTGTATATGACTTTACTTATTCTGTGCTGTATTTCCCCTATTGTGTCCTCTGCTCCATTTTCCTCAGGTTGAGCACCCTTTTCCTTTTTGGAGAAGACTGAGGCAAATAAGGTGTTGAGTACCGTATTTTCTGGTGTATAAGATGACTTTTTAACCCTGGAAAAGGGTCTCAAAAGTCAGGGGTTGTCTCATATGCCGGGTAGAGGAGGAGGAGGAGGAGGAGGGGAGAAAGAGAAAGAGAAAGAAGCCAGGAGAGATGAGGAGGACGATGAGAATGAAGGGAGAAAGAGAAGGGAGCCAGGAGAGAGAAGGAGGATGATGAGGACGGGGGGGGGGGGAGAAGGAGAAGAGAGCCAGGAGAGAGGAGGATGAGGATGAGGATGAAAATAAAAGGAGAAAGAGAAGGGAGCCAGGAGAGAGAAGGAGGATGATGAGGACGGGGGGGGGGGGAGAGAAGGAGAAGCGAGCCAGGAGAGAGGAGGATGAGAATGGGAACAAAGGGAGAAAGAGAAGGGAGCCAGAAGAGAGAAGGAGGAGGATGAGAATGAGGGGAGAAAGAGAAGAGAGCCAGGAGAGAGGAGGAGGAGGAGGAGAACGAGGGGAGAAAGAGAAGAGAGCCAGGAGAGAGAAGGAGGACTATGAGAATGAAGGGAGAAAGAGAAGAGAGCCAGGAGAGAGAAGGAGGACGATGGGAGAAGGAGAACGGAGCCAGAAGAGAAAAGGAGGACGATGAGGATGGGGGGAGAAGGAGAAGAGAGCCAGGAGAGAGGAGGATGAGAATGAAGGAAGAAAGAGAAGAGAGCCAGGAGAGAGAAGGAGGATGATGAGGATGGGTGGAGAAGGAGAAGAGAGCCAGGAGAGAGGAGGATGAGAATGGGAATGGGAATGAAGGGAGAAAGAGAAGGGAGCCAGAAGAGAGAAGGAGGAGGATGAGAATGAGGGGAGAAAGAGAAGAGAGCCAGGAGAGAGAAGGAGGAGGATGTGAATGCAGGGAGAAAGAGAAGAGAGCCAGGTGAGAGGAGGAGGACGATGAGGACCAAGGGAGAAAGAGAAGAGAGCCAGGAGAGAGGAGGGGGAGGATGAGAATAAGGGGAGAAGGAGAAGGAAGCCAGTTCTACAGTATGGATGCAGCCTGAATCTTCACTGCAGAAATAATGCAGTTTGACACTGCTCTAACTGCCATGGCTCCATCTATGGACTCCCTAGGATCTGCAGTTTGCTTTGTGGTACCAGATCTCTCTGACAGAAAAGGCTAAATATCTCACAAAACTGCAACTCCCAGAATTCCATAGCCTTGAGCCAGGGCAGTTAAAGCGGTGTCAAACTGCTTTAATAAATTTCTGCAATGCAGACACAGCCAAAGTTGATGTGTGCTTGGGCATGGCTTCTTTGACAAATAATTCTGCACAATGAGAGAGAGATAATGTGTACCTTTGAAGATTTATCTAAAGAAGAACCAAGTTCCTTAACCTGGAGGTTATATGTGTATGCTGTGTGCCTTCAAATTGTTCCTGGCTTATGGTGATCATGGGGTTTTCTTGGCAAGATTCGCTCAGAGAAGGTTTGCCATTGCCTTCCCCTGAGGCTGAGAGTGTGTGACTAGTCCAAGTTCACCCAGTGGGTTTCATGGCAGAGTGGGGAATCAAACCCAGGTCTCCAGAGTGGTAGTTCAACACTCAGACCACTACACCCTAAGGCAACCTTATCATGGGGTTTTCTTGGCATGTTTCTTCAAATGGTGGGTTGCCATTACCATCCTATGAGAGCATGTGACATGCCCAGGGTAACTTACTTGGCCACAATTTGTACATACTCCAGAACGCATCACCTAGTATATTGGCAGTCCTTCCCCCCCAACACTTTCTCATTTTCCCCCAACCATCTCATAGCTGGGAGATGAAAATAATTTTTAAAACAGTATTTAAATCTGGACCATTTTTTAAAAAGTAAGGTCCAAAACACACTGGAGAAATAAATGCTAGGGAACATGGGAGCTGTAGTTTGTTGTGTTTATAAGTGACAGTTTTCCTGCTAAGTACCTGCACCTCATAAGCATTTGAATTAAAATTACCATATTGAAATCAAATCTGATTTTTAAAAATATTTATTTGGTGTTCATTGGAAGAGGGTTAGTCTTATACAGCGAAGATATCCCAAACTATATTTTTAACTGGAAAAGTTGGGGGTCGTCTTATACGCCCAGTCATCTTATACACTGGAAAATACAGTAGTTCTGCCTTTTCTCTGTCCTGTTGATCTTCCCTGAGCAGTGGTCCTACCATTTCCTCCTTCATTCCTTTCCTACGGACATACCCAAAAAAGTCCTTTTTGTTGTTAACCCCTCTAGCAAGCCTGATCTCATTCTGTGCTTTGGCTTTCCTGACTTCATCCCTAAATGTGCTAGCTATTTGTTTGAATTCCTCTTTAGTGATTTTGCCTGTTTTCCAATTCTTATACATGTCCCATTTAAAACTTAGTTCAGTTGAAAGTTCTTTTGTCATCCAACCTGGTTTCTTGAGACACCTACCATTTTTCCTTCTCATTGGAACGGTTTGAGATTGTGCCTTCAGTATCTCCCTTTTGAGAAACTCCCATCCATCCTGAACTCCCTTCTCCTTTAGTATTCCTGACCATGGGATCATTCCCAATGTTTCCCTAAGTTTGTTGAAATCAGCTCTCCTAAAGTTTAGAATGAGTGTCTATGCCTAGCTTCTCCTTTCCACTGTATAAGAAACTCCAGGTGAACATGATCATTCCCACCTAAGGATCCCACAACTTGCACACCATTTATCAGGTCATCCCTGTTGGTTAGGATCAGATCTAAAATAGCTGATCCCCTTGTTGCATTTTCCACCTTTTGGACAATGAAATTATCTTTGAGGCAAGTGAGGAATTTGCTAGACCTTGAAGTATTGGCTGAGTTCGACTTCCAGCAAATGTCAGGATAGTTGAAGTCACCCATCACTACTACATCTCTCCTTTCTGAGTGTGGTAGTCATTTGTTTTAGAAAGGCATCATCCAATTCCTCAGTCTGATTTGGAGAATCTGTAGTAGACTTCCACAATAATATCCCTGTTGTTTCCTTCCCCTTTAGTTTTTATCCAGATACTCTCCACCTGATTTTCAGGATTTAAGTCCTGGATCTCTTCACAGGTATAAATGTTCCTGACATATAATGCTATTCCTGCTCCTTTCCTGTTTGGCCTATTTCTCTTAAATAGGTTATACCCCTCTATTTCTACATTCCAATTATGCGACTCATCCCACCAGATTTTAGTGATGCCTATTATATCATATTTGCTTTGTTCTGCTAGGAGTTCAAGTTCATCTTGTTTATTTCCCATGCTCTATGCATATGTGTATAGATTAATAGCACGGGTCCTCCCCACTTGCTGTCTGTGTGAGGTTTTTTGCCTCCCATTGTTAGACCCTTGCATCATTTGCTTTGTTCTCTATATAACAATTTGACTATTATCTCCAGCCCATTATGTACTCTTTCCTTCCAAGATACTGTCTCCCTCCCCCACATGATTCAGTTTATAGCCCTCCTGATCAAATGTTTGAGGCTATTTGTTTCTGCCAACTGGTGTGATATGCAGCCCACCTCTTGCCAGAAGTCCACCCTCATGGACCCGCAGCCCATGTGCTAAGAATCCAAATCGTTCTTGGTGACACCATCTATGGAGCCATTTATTCACATCTTCTGTTTTCCTCTCCCTTCCTGGACCATGCCTTTCAACTAGAGATGAGATAACAAGGCCCTTTTCTGAAAATGACTCTAAAGTCCTTTTCAGATGTAATTCTATTATTATGAGATCACAAGGGTTTATACTTATTTCATATAGTTCCCTCCTCCTGTGTATATGAACTTCCAGTCATGATTTTGAACAAACTGTTTTCCTGTTCACTCAGAATATAGAAAGCAGAAGTTGGACTAACTATGGTTAGTTCAAACAATCAAGATTCAAACAATGTTTCAGATTTTAGCTTACATGACTACGGCTAGAAAAAGACAGTTTCTTATATTTCTAGAAACAGTAAACTATGGTTTGTTCAAAGCAATGACCAGAGATTTAAAATGTGAAACATAAAGAAGAGGAGGTGGTGGGTGTGAAATTCTACTTATTGCACAGCTCCTCTAGCTGTCATTGTCTATAGACAAATAACATTCCCTAGGAGTTTATCTCATGGGGGACAATTGGAAGTATAAACAGTGATATCACATGTTATTATTGAAACAAACTTAAATTTGTTCACAGTATAGTGATTTTGTAGTGATTCCAATATATCTAGGGAGTTTATCACATGGGAGGAATATAGGAATTTAAACAGTAATTAACCCCTAAAAATCATGCAATTGACAATAAAATGTGATTAAAATGAGATTAACACGAGAGCCATTATCTCGTGAATAACCAGGGAATAGCCAGGCAATAAACAGCAAAAAGTCATTCACGGGATTTTCCCATGAATGATTTACTGCTTTTCCTGCTTGGTTATTCACAGGATAATGGCACTTTAATCATGTTTCTTTTCAATTTCATGTGAAAACCATTAGTGCAATTGCGGGATTATTATGGGTTATTCTTGGGATAATAGCACTTTGAACATGACACGTGTGAAAACTATTAGCATAATCATGGGATTATCATGGGTTAACCACTGTTTATACTTCCAATTGTCTCCCATGTGATAAACTCCTAGGGAATGTTACAGCCAACTAGCCAGCAATATGGTAATCTGACTGCCCAGCCAAATGTTTTTGGATTTTGTGAGGAAAAATTATCTGGCTCTTTAATAGATATAGGGACAATTTCACAATTAATTTTAACAAAAGTTAGATTTTGGTCAGAAACAAATGTCCCTGAAGAGGCATCTTGACGCCTCCCCTTTGATCACCAGATTGGGATAGTGGCAACCACATGTCGCGGCTCTGATCAGGTTATTTGCCAGCTCAAAAAGAAGTGGCAAAAAGCTGCTCCTTTTTGACCCAGCAAAAAGATGGCTTTTCTGTTGTGGTGGTGGATTTTCTGCTCTCCTACAGTGTGCAGCATATAAACACTGTACCTCTGAAGCGCTGCAATGCTACCTGCCATGTGGTTGGGTGGCCGGAATGATGCCATCTTGGGGCAGTGTCAGGGCATGTGTTGTCTAGATGCTACAGCCCCATGCTGCACCAAACCGGTATATTTTGCCAGTCTGTTTTGTCCCTATCTGTTCAGTCAACTCTAACTGAGCTTGGGCATGGAACTTACTCCCTGGTGGCATGTATAAGCTTTAGATACAGGTATGTCAAAATTATAAATGATGTGATAAACATTATAGAAGTCACCAAAACACATCCTTTTTGCTTTGACACAGAGCAAGCTATTTCTATAGATACCTATCTGAACAATTTCTGGAACAGCATTAAATATGTAAAGCTAATCCATGGTGCATGAAACTTTTCAGTATACTTTTCATAGACTCTGACTGAAACCTATTTGCTTATTTCCCTCAGATTTAAAACAATGAAATCAAGAAGCTTTTGGCTATTCTTACTATTACTTGAAGTTTTCTTACTGGCTGCTTGGGGATGGATGGAATCAAACAGGAGCAGGCAACTTTATTCAGATGCTGGGATGCTAATACAAGAGGTACAGTAAAAACCTTTCTATTGCTTTATCAAAACAATGTCTATATCTGTTATCCCAAATGCTGTTGTATGTTCTTTTTCAAATGCATATATTTAATAGATTATTGTTGTTGTTGTAAAAAAAAATTGCTGATAATGATTAGTGATTTCTTTCAGTCCATATGAAAAACATGAGAATGAAGTGGTATTAGAGAAAATGGTGGGGAAATTAGCTAAAGGGATAAATTCCAAGTCTCTAATTTAGGGCCTCTACAGATGGGTCCTTTGGGCCATCCTGGAGGCAGGGATGGGGAGGGGCAGCTGCATGCCAGCTGCTTCAACCCCTCCCCAAAGATGTCCTGACGCCACGCGCTGTTACGCACGGCACGCAGCTTCAGGACGTCCTTCCGGCACAGCCTTTTGACGTGCTGTGCAGGAAGGGGTGCTAAAGAGCTGTATGTCAGCTCTTAGAGCACCCTTTTTGCCGGCTCTGAAAGGAGCAGAATTTTGACACTCTTTTTCAGTCTGACAAAAGGGAGGATCAGGGCCGAGGTGTCGTCCTCAATCCTCCACTACCCAGGGCAGCCCAGGGCCGCCCGTCTGCATCCCCTATAAGTTTAGTTTTGTTATTTAAAAGACTTACATTATTTTCATTGAACCATTCATGTAAGTAACTAAGGGAAAACCTAGATGTCAGCTTCCCCCTTTTAATCATACAATATAAATGTGGGGTAGGATAGGTGGAGATTGTTACCTTGCCCAAGACTGCACTGCAAGTTTCGATAGAAGTTCCCTGATCCACAACCAGCACTCTCTCAGAAGGGCTATAATATAGTAGTGTGTAACCTTTACTCAGCATTGGTCACCTTGGAACCAGGATTGATTTTCCAGCCTCCTTTCAATCAACTGTGTAGATTCACAGATAGTATTCTTTGATTAATAATAGTGACAGCAGGAGTTGGGAATGAATAGTTTCAGTTCAAGTCTTTCTTCCATGGTGCAGTGGATGGTGGTTTTTCCCCACCCTTCATGGTCTAACACTGTAAAAGCTGTAATTAGTATACATCACTTTTTTCCTCTACAAGTGTGTGCAAGAGAGCTGTGTTTATTTCAGGTTCTTAGTTTATTTTTATTCCCCCCCCCAAATTTTATTTAATATAAAACAAGTCAACACCATTCAAACAAAATCACACATTTCTTAGTCAATTACATTCTTCCCTTAAGTCTTATTATGACAACAGTAACATAATGCTTTCCCCTTTTTTTCTGTTTTTCCTCTTTTCCTTTTCCTTTTAAATTTATAAAACATTCCTTTATCCCTCTATCTTAAACTTCATTCTTTCACTTCTTTCAATTTCACTTTCTTTCTTTTGCTTCTTTCATGCTTTCCTCTTACAAGCTCTTCTTTCCATCATCTTCCACTTGCTCCAACCTTACTCTCACCTTCTTTAACTTCCTTTCTCCACATTTCTATATATATATTTTCCAACATTCTTATACTTCTGTTTTACCATGTTTGTTTGTTAACATTACATTACAATCATCCTTCACATACTTTAACTTCCCATGTACCTCTGACGTTATAAACATTTGTACAGCTTATTAGATATCTGATTATTTACTTTCAGTTTAGTCTCAGACAGCATTTCTGTTGAGAAGCTTATTTATAAACTTACTTGGTTTAACTTCCCATTTTCTTACTTTAATGCTCTTTTTACTGAAAATATTTGGATGTGTGCTCCAAACTTGGATTCTTGTCATAATGAATGTAAAATGTTTTGAAATGCAAAGTGCTATATTTATTTATTTATTTAATTAATGTTTATCCTGTATTACACTGACGTTGGGACTCAAGACAGGCTGCAACAGAAGTGAAAGAAGACAGATCTGAAAACCTGAAGATAAACTGTTAAAACACAATTAAACAAGCTATTAAAGCAAAATAACATTAATTTGTTGTGTTGTTTTGCCTTCAAGTTGTTACCAATTTATGGTGACCTCATCACAGGGTTTTCTTGGCAAGCTTCTTCAGAGGGGGTTTGTCATTGCCATCTTCTGAAGCTGAGAAAGTGTGACTTCCTAAAGTTATTCAGTGATTTTTTTTTATGGCTGAATGAGGATTCAAACCCTGGTCTCCTGAGTCATAGTCCAACATTGAAACTACACCATGCTGGCTCTCATAGCATTAATTTACAAACTTAAAATCATTCAAAATCATTACCATAAAGAAAAAAAATGCAGGAATCCCTCCTCCCATAAAAACACACTTCTGTAAAACAAATGAACCATGAAGTGCTTGTTTAAACAAAAAGACATTTGCCTGCCACTAAAAGGAAAGCAGGGGCTCTTGGCGTCCTCCAAAGGAAAGCAGGGAGGGGACCAGCCTAGCCTCCTGTGGATGGGACTCTCACAGCCTGGGAGCAGCCACTGAGGGCTAGTCTACACAATTAAAATACTTCTCATTCTTATCAAATAGCATGTAAACTGGCCACACAATCTACTTCACGTGAATTTGGAGGGTTGTGCATTTTCAGCTTAGTGAGGGTGAATAGATGCAAATAGATGTGACTTTGCACAGGAAAGTGAAGACAACCATTGATGCAAATGTGTGAAAATCTGTAGCAAGGTAATAATACACCTACGTGTATACAAAGAACCTTGAGAAGGCTCCTTGTTGTGTCCTTACCAGATGGCCTGTTGTGGGACCACCAGAGAAAATCCTCCTCTGAGGGTCTTAAGACTGAAACATGCTCATATAGGGAGATGCAATTTTTCTGGTAGTTTGGAACTAAGCTGTATAGGGCTTTATACCAGCAGTCTCAACAAGCACTTTGAATTGTGCCTGGAAACAAACCAATAGCTAGTGATGCT
The DNA here is from genome assembly GCA_026167975.1 of Phrynosoma blainvillii. Taxonomy (NCBI): domain Eukaryota; kingdom Metazoa; phylum Chordata; class Lepidosauria; order Squamata; family Phrynosomatidae; genus Phrynosoma; species Phrynosoma blainvillii. The sequence continues at coordinate 278,911,354 of JANUYF010000002.1, read as the reverse complement.
GTTTAAAGACGGGAGTTATATATTCCCTGTAATTAGCTCAGGTCAGCAGTCTGGCAGCTGCATTTTGAACCTGCTGAGGTTTCTGAACAGTTTCCAAAAGCAGCCCATATATAAATATGTTATAAGTACTGCCTAGAAATACTATTAAATATTCAGACCAAATTTATTGGTACTGGTCAGTCACAAACATCTCTGCACAGAAATAAGTGAGCAGAGGTACAACTTGACTGAAAGTCTAGAATTAGCAGCAGTGGTGTCACTAGATTTGGTGCCACCTGGTGTGATAACTTATGGTGTCACACAAGAGTCCATTGATCTCCTTCCATACTGCATCATACAGAATCCTCAGTAAAGTTTTTTGTACTAATGTTACTTATTAATCATTATTCTTATATATTACTGAATGTAATTGTAATAATTGTGGCATAAACAACTAGCAAAATTAAAATTATACCTTTAAATTACAATATCATATGCACAGCCTAAATGCATTTACATATACATATATATATATATGTAGTTTCATGTGGTTGAGGTGAAAATTTGATAAAATGTGATGTTTTTAAAGATAAATTAAAAAAAATTAAAATGTAAAAACTGGGCCTCTCCTTTCTCCTCCCACTAGGCCTCACCCCACTCACACCATCTCCTCAGGTTTTTAAAGGGAGGCAGGTGAATGCCACATCCAGTTCTGCCCAAAGGCAGATGTCACCTGGTGTAGTCAGCCCCCTCCCCCTCCCGCATGCCCCTAATGATGCCACTGATTAGCAGATATGCTGGTAGATTCTCTTAAATGCCACACGGTAAATGCTACATTTAATGAAAGTTGGGTGTTTAATGCCCAAGAATTGCTTTCTAAACTGTAACAAAATCTGAGATATTGTAGCTTCCTTCAGCCTCTCTACCATCCTCCTCCTGGCCTCAAAAGTCATCCCAAAGTATACTTTCTCCCTTCCCTTGAACTTTAAAATATGAACATAGAAATTATAGTTGTGTGCAAATGGTCCCTTGAATTTCTCCACCCTATTTATTATTAGAAAAAGGGGAAATGTTCTCAGATGTGACATCTCCATTAACAGTGACTGTAGCACAGCTATTCTTATTCTTTTCTTAATGATTTTTGTCCTTTTGTACAACCGTGGTGAGTGGCAGCAAAATCAAAATGGTAGCCATTTTGCATCCTTCTCAATGTCTCATTCCCAACACCATTCTGGGGGATTGTATGGTAGAATGAAATGGTGATGAAAGGGTCAGAAATGACAATCTGGGGAAAATTCTGTCATGTGGTTTTCTATTTCCTGGGCATTAAGGCCCAAAACAGATGGGCCAAAAGAAGCAGCTTCTACACTTCAGGGGCATGGTGTTCTGATGACACATGCCCCCAACGTGGCTGGAACAGGGGTAGGCAACCTTTCCCCAGAATCCCAGGAGCTATAGGCCAACATGGGATTAATGGCCAACATGGCTGAGGCTTCTGGGAGCTGAAGTCCCTCGGCCCTTAAAGGGGAAAGGTTGCCTACCCCTGGGCTAGAAGCTGCTCCAAAGCCACTTCAAGGCGGCAGGAGCTGGACTTTTCAGGAGTGGATTTGATCCACTCCTGCTGGCAGCCTGTTTGGGACCACAGTCATGGACCACTTTGGTCGTTGTGGTCCTGGCCCAGTTGGGCCATCTGTTTCAGTGCTAAGAAAGAAAAAAAGAAAAGAAAAAATGTCTTCTGAAAATTTTAGTCTTAGGTTTACTTGTGCTGTAATTCTTCAGGATCAAGCCCCATCTGTAGGCCTTCCAAATGCTAAATTACTGAAGAGTGATTGTACATACATCTTCATTTAATGCAGACCCCTATAATATTACTCCTTCTCTGGAAGCTATATAATGTATGTGGGGAGGCACTGTTGTGCCTGGTTCCAAAAAACAGATGAAGCTAATTTTGTGCAAAAATCCATCTTCCAGTTTTCCAAAATCTTTCTTCCTCTGTAAAAAAATATTCTGCTTCATTCTCATGACCTGATAAAATTGCTTATCAAAGTATTTTTTTGGTTTAGTTTATTATTGTAAAGGGTTGATGGAATGTGCACTTCCCTGCTATCTGTCATACCCATCTTTCCACTCTCCAGTCTTGCTGGCAGCCCACACTTCCTGACTTGGGGTAATTAATAATAATAATAATTGAAAATTTAAAAATCCATAGGAGGAGTTATCTTGTGATATTTTTTCTGGGCTTTAATGCAAGTGCAGAAAGTTACAAGCTGCCAGTGAGATAATTGTACAATGTACAATGAGAGACAGTCCGCTTAGGCACATCATTATTAAAGTACATATATGAACTTGCAAGCCCACCTCTTAGAATATTTCCACTTTTTTCTCTTCTGAAATATTTTTTAGAAAAGCAATTTCTTTTCAAGCAAACTGAATGATCAAAAATATACTGAAGGCATTTTCAGCCAACATGAATAATATAGCAAAGTTTTTCTTTATCTTTAATCACAAGTGGCCCAGAGAATAAAGCAGCAGCAGAAATACAAGATACAAGAGGTGGAAGATGATGGTCTTCTGCCCCTTCCTTTGTATTGCTATCCCACATAGACAACAGCATACTGGACACAATGATTCATGGGAGATATACTTTTGAGTTTATTCCCTGAGAATTCATAACATTTCTGAAATAATCTGAGATAAACTTGGTAGGAGATTTCATCCATCTATTAATGTTAAGATTTGTTAACAATTGAAATCAAAAGCATTATTTGTGGGTGTCTATTCTTAATAGAGCCAGCATGGCGTAGTGCAGGGGTAGGCAACCTTTTTGAGCTGGGGGCCGGATTGCTGTCCCTCAGACAATTGGGGGGCCGAAGTACCAAAAATAAATAAATAAATAAATAATATTTTTTAAAAATTAAAAAAATATGCATCACACTCTCTCAGCCCCAGAAAAGCCATGGCAAAACCCCTGTGGAGATTTTGCCAAGAAAACCCCAAGAACAAGTAATAACAACAATAATCAATATCATCATGGTGGGCGGCAGCGGCAGGACCGGCCTGGGGCCGGTCCAAAGGCCTCAGGGGGCCGTATCCGGCCCCCGGGCCTTAGGTTGCCTACCCCTAGTGTAGTGGTTTGAGTGTTGAGCTGCAATTCTGGAGATCAGGGTTTGATTCCCAACTTGGCCATGAAACCCACTGGGTGACCTTGGGCAAGTCACACACTCTCAGCCTCAGAGAAGGGCAATGACAACCCCATTCTGAATAAATCTTGCCAAGAAAACTCCATGATAGGTTGACTTAGAGTTGTCATAAGTCAGAAATGACTTGAAGGCATACAGCACACACAATCTTAACAGCAGAAGTGGGAGCAGAAGCAATAGCAGTTGAGTCTATGACTTGTGAAGCTATGATTTCCATCCAGAAATGTAACGGTTAAAAGATAATACCACTTTGCATGAAATTCATTGATCAAATGACTTAGTATTGTTTTATATTTCGATATTAAAATACTTGATATCACTCACTCATTTGATCTCTCTCTGAATCCACAAAATTCCTGTACCAATCCCCTAATTTTGCTAATGGAGAAAAGAGCAGAGGCATTGATTTAATTTGTCCAAAAGTGTGTGTGTCTGTATTTGTGTGTACAGTATTCCAGCTGAAATAGCTATAAGGAATATAGTGTTAATACAGGCAGAACATGGTAGTAGTATGGAGAAATCTTCCAAACTAGCAGAGTTCTACAGCATGGAACGGAATTGTAGTAAGAGTCTGAAAAAAAAACAAAACACAAAGACCATCAAGCTTGATATTAGCTGCAAGCGGGCTTCTCCTTGGTTAAATTTTATTTACTTAAAGCATTTTCAGGCACTTTTTTTATCCAAAAAGACTCACATGGCAGCTTACATATGTTCAATAAAAACAAGACCAACCCTAGCGTACAGGCATATGATGTAAGAGGCATCACAAAAATGAAAAAGGGAAATGGAGGAAACAGGAGGAGGGGGAAGGAAAGCCAGTTATTAATTCTTAAATTTTAAATAAATTGTAGTTTTCTTAATTACAAGTTGGAAACAATCCAGTTAAAGGAGCTGCTAAAGGGATCTGGTCTTTCAAAAGAGCTGTTGGAATAACCCTCCTTTCCATTTTCCACTCCCTATTGCAACTTTAATACAGTTGACTGATTCCAGTGCTTTAGAAGATAAAAACAATTCATGCTGATGTTTGTCAGATTCTTGTATTTTTATTCCATATGGTAGATCATCTCTACAAAGTAGGCATCTGAGTGTAAAAGTACAGCAACAGCAGCCCAGTAACTATGGAAATTATCGCACCAGCTTTTATTCCTGTGCTACATGTGGGATGTAAACACACAGGGGTGGATTCTATATCACATCTCCATCCCTGGACAGTACTCATCCCTCACCCAGTGCAGGCTTCTCCTGGACTTTTTAAACAACAGGATTTTCCCAATCTTTAAAACAGGGACAGGCAACCTTTTTGAGACCTGTCCCGGTCTCCCGTCGCCCAGGTCTCGGCTGGGCCAAGGGGGGGGGGAATGGCAGCACACGCACACCCTCCTCCGCGCGTGACCCCCCGCACACGCTGCTGCGACCGCAGCCGCCACAACGCATGTCGCAGCCGCCATTTTGGAAGTCAAAATGGCGGTCACAACGTGTTTGTGCATGCGCAAGAGTACTGCACATGCGCAAATGCATCGCGACCGCCATTTTGACTTCCAAAATGGCGGCCGCAGGAAGCGCGGCCGAAAACGCGCCCTGGCGGCAGTGCACGGCAGTGGCAACCTACGGCCTGGGCTGGTAACTCCGGGGCCCGGGGCCTTAACCGGCCCCCGGGCCATAGGTTGCTTGTCTCTGTTTTAAAAGGTCTGAGAGAAGCCTGGATTGGGTATGGGATAAGTACTGCCCGGGGACAGAGCTGTGCAATAGAATCCATCCCTGTGTGTTTATATCCCACGCTCAGCATGGGAATAAAAGCTGGTGCAATAATCTCCTATATCTGGTAAATAAAATTTGGGAAGGGCTGATTATGTGCCCTTCCCAATTTTTTTTTTTTTGGGGGGGGGGGGAAGAGGCCTTTGCCATTGCTTGCTTCTTCATTATAGCAATTACCACAAGCTGCACTCCATCCCATACAGAGTTCCTGATATATATTTACCAATTTGTGAACAAGTTTGGAATGGTATGCTGAGGAAAAACCACTTGTAAGGCTACTTAGGCACAGAGAAAGAGTGAATATAGTCCCTCACAGAGAAAGGTGGGATAAAAATTAAATAATAAAATAAATAATAAAATAATAGGGAAAGAGTTAAGCATATTGCATTTCTGCTGTTTTTCTGCTCAAAATCACCCATTTCAGGAATTGTTTTTGTCTAGGGGAAAAAAGCCACTGGACTTTTATTCTGCTCTCTCTGGTAGATAGGCTTTACTGTCATAAGTATACATCTGGAGATCCTCATACATTAAAAGCTGAGTTCATATTGTTCGAAAAGAATTGGGAGAAGGATTTAAGCCTCAGTAACTGTGAGGAAAAGGATTTAGAAAACGTGGCACAAATATCTGTGTTAATCTTGAGAATAATTTAATATTTAAGTACTTTCTATATTATAATAAGCTAAAGTAGATATACAAATTAGATCATCATAACTGTTGTAAGAGTAAACAACATTAGGCCTTTTGTCTTGGTAGCTGTAGAAGATCCTTCAAATTTGTTAGCACAAACAGGGTTTTTACCAGTCTTCATTCTGAGGGAAAAGTGAAACAAACATACAAAGGACATTATTACACTCTGCTTTTAAACCATGATTTAACCAGGGAAGAAGTGGCTTTGGCAATACTTACCATGCAACAATGCCTCTGACCTGTATCTGCTCTGTCCCTGGCTCATCCTTTTTAATTGATGGGGAAAACCCATCAATGATGTGGCAAGTGTGCAAGTCCCCAGGTGTGCAACATTGCTCCTGGGGTAGTTGTGTGATTGCTAGTCGTGTAGTGTGAATGTCCTCTTCCTTCCTCTCCCCCCTTCCTCCTCACTACTCCCAAGCACCCTGGTTATCTATTTAATTTTACTATTTCTTTTCTTTCTTTTAACTTGAATCATTGTAGCAGAGCTCTGGAATTGTGCAAAAAAGTGAGACAAAAGAAAAATAAAAAGGCATGTTGGGTAGGGCATAGAGTTGGGAGATAGAGTTAAGGGAAAGCCAGGAAGAGAGCATAATAGGGGCAGCAGCCCCAATTGTGTGACTGAGAGGAGATATGGTGATGGCTTTTAGAATAGAACAGAATCATAGAGTTAGAAGAGACCTCAAGGGCCATCAAGTCCAGCCCTTGTCGTCCAGGAATACACAAAGCACTCCTAAGAGGTGGCCATCCAGACTTTGTTTAACAACATCCAAAGAAGTAGACTCCACCACACTCTGAGGCAGCCTCACTGCTGAACAGCTGTTAGGAAGTTCTTCCTAATTTTGAGGTGGAATCTCTTTTCCTATATTTGAACCTATTGCTCTAGCTCCTATTCTCTGGAGCTTCAGAAAACAAGCTTGCTCCATCTTCAGTATGACATTCTTTCAAAAATTCAAACAGGGCTATTATAACACCTCTTATAATTTGACATCCAGCAATACCAGAAAGAGGCAGCACAATTATCTCAATTAGATACCGTATGGTGGAGCAGATGATATTTGAGTTAGGATATTAGAGTATTTCATTGTTTATAAAGGGACAAATTAACACTGCCAACAACATGAAACAAAGCCTCCTAACCCACATAGAAATAATTCTGTTCTCTGATCCTGTGATCTTTTTTCTTCATTAGCATGTTTTATAAAATGCAATATGTTCCCAAATGTAAATATTAGTTGTCCTGTTAGTTTAAAAGCTGAAAATCAAAGTTTCATCAATATTCTAGTCTGTATGTTCATAGACAAAACATTTAAAGCAGTTGCCAATACTTTTTTTTTTTAAAAAAAAAATAGGATTGCATTTCACCTTTTCTGTAAGTTGATATGGTATTTAAATGTCATTTGTATTTAACTTTTGAAAAACACCACATTGACATAGAACTTGACTATTTCTTTGTCAATTATGGATTGGAAGTGTTTCTGAGCTAGGTTGTTGTGTGCCTCCAAGACATTTCCAACTTAGCACTCTATTGTGGGGTTTTCTTGGCAAGATTTTTTTATTTTTATTAATTTTATTATTATTTTTTTGGAGGAGGGTGCCTTTGCCTAACTCTAAGATTAAGAGAATGTGACTCACCTAAGATCACCCAGTGGGTTTCCACGGCAGAGCAGGGATTCAAACCTGCTCTCCAGAGTCATAGTCCAATACTGCTACACTTCACTGGCTGTTCTGAGCCAGGTAACTGTACCATATTCCTAGAAAATAAATGTCTTTATCACATTGGTGATTTAAGTAGCATATGGGGGGCAGCAACATTTTTACCATGTATTGTTTTACCAAGGGATGCAGTGGCTTAAGTGGTTAAGACACTGACTCTGTTGATTGCAAGATCTGCAAGTTGGCAGTTCGAGGCCCAGGTGCTGCATGATGGGGTGAGCTCCTGTCACTAGTCCCAGCTTCTGCCAACCTAGCAGTTTGAAAGCATGCAAATGCAAGTAGATAAATAAGTACCACTTCGGTGGAAAGGTAAACAGCATTCTGTACAATCATGCTGGCCACATGATCACATGAAGACAATGTTGGCTCTTCAGCTTAGTAATGGAGATGAGCACCGCCCCCTATGGTTGGGCATGACTTGACAACCTTGTCAACAGGGAATACCTTTTTGTTGCTTGTTGTTAACTGCCCTTGAGTCAATGCCAACTCATGGCAACCCTATGGATGAGACATCTCCAAGACCCTCTGTCCTCCACTGCTCTGCTTAATTCCTGCAACCCCATACCTGTGGCCTCCTTAATAGAGTCCATCCATCTGGCATATGGCCTCCCTCTCTTCCTACTTCCCTCCACCTTCCCCAGCACTATTGTTTTGTTTTGTTTTCCAAAGATTCCTCTCTTTTCATGATGTGTCTGAAGTACAACAGTCTCAGTTTGGTCATCTTGACTTCCAGGGAAGTTCCCGGTTTGATCTGCTCTAGGACCCACTTGTTTATCCTTTTGGCTGTCCATGGGATTCTCAGCACTCTTCTCCAACACCATATCTCAAAGGAATTGATTTTCTTCCTATCATCTTAACTGTTCAGCTCTCACATTCACACATAGTAATAGGGAATATGATGGCTTGTATGATTTTATCTTTTGTGCTGAGTAGTATATCTTTGCATTTTAGAATCTTTTCGTTCATAGCCAATCTCCCCATTCTTAGTTTTCTTCTGATTTCCTGACTGCAGTCCACATTTCTATCAATGTTTGATCCCAGGTATGGAATTTCTTTTACTATTTCTATTTCTTTATTGTCTATGTTGAACTTGTGAAGGTCCTCAGTGGTCATTTTTTTTCTTTTTGTTCAACATTAAACCTGCCTTAGCACTTTCCTCTTTGATCTTCCTTGGTAGGTGTTCCAGATCTGTGAGATTTTCTGCTAGTACTGTGGTGGTGTCAGCATATCTTAAAACATTGATATTCCTTCCTCCTATTTTCACTCCTCTTTCTTCTGTGTCCAAGCCTGCTTTTCTTATAATAGGTTCTGCATACAAGTTGAACAGATAGGGTGAAAGGATGCAGCCTTGTCTGACCCTTTTGCCAATTGGGAATCATTCTGTTTCTCCATGTTCTGTTCTGACAATAGCCTCTTGTCCTGCATATAGATTCCTCATCTGGACTAGCAGATGTGTTGGCAGTCCCATGTCCTTAAGGATGTTCCATAGCCTTTCATGGTCTATGCAGTCAAAGGCTTTGCTATAGTCTATAAAGCATATGCTGCTTTTCTTTTGGAATTCCCTGGTGTGCTCCATTAGTCGTCATATGTTTGCAATGTGGTCCCTAGAGCCTCTTCCTTTACTGAACTTCACTTGAACCTCTGAGATTTCTCTCTCCATGTTGCAGAATTTTGAGCATGATTTTGCTTGCGTGGGAGATTAGTTGACATATGTTGGTTAGCACTGGATTTGACTCTGTCAGTGTGAATTGAAGCAGTTCAATTGGAATATCATGTGTTCCTGGTGATTTGTTTTTTGCTATTTCTCTTATTGCAGTTTCCACCTCACTTTTTTAGAATTTGGGGTTCATTTTCATATGGCTCTTCATTCCATGTGTCATCTCTTTTGTATAATTCTTCTGTGTATTGCATCCAATGTCTTTTTATTCCTTAAATTATGGTTTTAAATTATGTTATTTTTATCATAAGTTGTACCAGTCCTTGGTTTGAATTTTCCTTTGATTTCCCAGATCTTGTGAAATTGATCTCTTGTTCTTCCCTTTTTGCTGTTGTCTTCTATTTCTCTGCATTGGTCATTGTAGTAATTTTCTTTATCTTTCTGCAGAAGCCATTGTACTGTTGCATTTATAATTCTTAGTTTGTTCCTATCTCCCTTTTGTTTTTTTCCCCTTCTTTATTGTTTGTAATGTTTTTTCTCTTTTCTTTTGTTTATTGAAAGTATCTGTCTGCATTCTTCTTTTATTATGTCCCTGACTTCAGAACATAGTTCCTCTTGTCATTGGTCTATTATGCTTAGTAGTGCGACTCTGTTTCTTATGTTGTCAGTAAATTCTGTTGAGATATTATTTAGATAATATTTTGGTATAATCACTGGTTTTGTTTTCTTTTTGAGTCTTGCTCTTATTTTTGTTATACGTAATTCATGATCTGTGCCACAGTCAGTGCCTGGTCTAGTCTTGGCCACCAATATAGAGTTCCGCCATCTTTTACTTCTGATTATATATATTATATTTGATTTTTGTGTTGACCATCTGGTCATGTCCGTGTGTTTAGTCTTCTTTCTGGTTGTATGAAAAATGTGTTTGCAATGAATAGGTTGTTGGCTTCACAAAAATCTATCAGACACTCATCTGCTTCGTTTCTTTTGCCTAATCCAAATCTGCCTACTGTTTTTGATTCTTCTTTGCTTCCAGTGTTTGTGTTCCAATCAGCTATCAGCTTGACATCTTGTGTTGGTGTGTTGTCAATTTCTTCCTGTACTCCTTCATAGAATCTATCAATTTCTTCCTGTTCTGCCTGTGTGGTTGGTGTATATAGGTTTACCATGGAGCCTTACTGAAATGATTTGTTCTGATTTTGCATTGTATCCTCTGTTGCTTTTGCCATATCTTTCCTTAGTATGTAAACCAGCCCATTTCTTCTTGTCTTTTCATTCCCTAAGTAGAACACTGTGTGGTTGTTTGATTCAAAGTGGCCCATTCCTATCCATTTTAACTCATTCACCCTCAGTACTGCTATATTCATGGGTTCCATTTACATTTTTACTATGTCCAGCTTCCCTTGGTTCATGCTCCTCACATTCTACTTCCCTGTTTTATGTGTAATCCTGCTTTGGATGCAATTTGCCTTCCTAAGGGTGTCTGCTATATGTGTTGGCAAATACCTTTACCTTACCTTACGTTTACCTTACCTTTAACATTTTTACCATAAAACATCTTACCTGTTTTATTTTCTATAATTTCCTACAGGAGCGTGAAATGAGACTTAGGGCCTTTGCAGACTGCCAGAAATAGTGCAAATTGAGTCCACTTTAACTGCCCTGACTCAGTGCTAGGGAATCATGGGAACTGCAGTTTATTGTGGCACCAGAGCTCTCTGACAGAGAAGGCTCAATGTCTCAGAAAAAAAATACAATTCCCATGATTCCCTACCAGGACAATTAAAGTGGACTCAATTTGCACTATTTCTGGCAGTCTGCAAAGTCCCTAAATCATGCTTAGGATCAATCCATTGAAATCAATAGGACAAGTTAAGCATGTTTATGTAAGTCACAGTTAATTCAATGGATTTCAATTTCAATGGAGCCAACTCAATATTTTTTCAGGTAGCTAACAATATTTAATTCATAATATTTAGTTCATAAAAATCATGCTTAGAACTACATAGAACATGGCAAGAGAAGTACAGATTTTTTTTTTAAAAAAAATTGCATCAGAGGTTTGAAATATTCAGAGAAACAGAGATGTCATAAAGAAATATCAATAACACCAAATAAAACAAAAGCACTGGGTAACATCACCTTCTGTGTTTGGAATGAGAGTCTGTGTTTCAATGAGTCAGGTAAACATACTAGGGTTCCCTGAAGGAGGTTAAGCAGGTAGAGCCTTTATAAACTCAGTTATTTAGTTGAGTGGTGCCCTTTAAAGGTATGATTTTTTGGAATCCTCATATTGAAGCAATCAAGCATTTATTAATGTTTAGCCCAAAGGCCATTTGCATACAAAGTGTTAATATACAATATAACATGTAGGAACAGCATAATAAAAGTGCAATGTAAAATAAATTCCATAATCTTGCATGTAAAAGATTTAAAATTCAATTTGATTAAAATATAAACAATAAAATGATAATAAAATGAGAGCATTCCCAGAGCAATCAACAGCAATATTGGTAATATATCTAACCCAAATCTTCATTCCTGCCAAGGCAAAAAGGTACCATAGTCAGTATTGAACAGGAAATACAAAAATATTTTCTGAAACAGTATTAGAATCCAAAAGAGGCAGAATAAATCCTAGAAATTTGGCTCTCAGTTCAGAATATGATAAGCAAGAAAATAGTGAGGCAAATCTCAATTTCGGAGGTCCCACAAATGCATAGGCAGAGGACCAAAAGAGTATCTGAATGTCTGCCATCAGTTACAGTTGTAGGGCTGTAAAAGCTTGTCTAAGTTTTGGGAAGGTGAGCTTTGTCAAATAAACAGCCCTTTGATGGTCAAATTTATATAATTATACCATTTGGAAAAATCAGAATTATTAATAGCCTGTCTGTCCAATTGAGCACTATGGTGAAAGATGTATTCCCAAAACTTCTCTAGAATGCAAGATAAGAAAATTGTCAGATGGAATAGGATACAATTCAATCAACTTGTGCTGTTCTTTGTGAATTCCAAACTTTACAATTAGATAGCTGTTTAAAGCATAATTTGGGGAAAATCTAAATTATTAATGTTTTACTATTCTCCAGTAATTAAATAAAATGAAATGAATGTGAGATTTGATAGATGGAAACCCAACCTCTGCCTGGACCAAAGCTGCTGGAGTACCTGGAGGAAGTCTTAACAGTTTCTTAAGAAAAGTGCTCTGGAGGGACTCCAATTTAGACTTATGAGAGTTATCCCATTCCCATACTCCTCATATTCATGTATCAATGTACCTATAGCCTGTGCTGAGTCATGTGTACAGATAAACATGACTGAGTCACATGTATAGATAAATTGTCCCTGCTATATCCAGAGACTAACATTCAGCTCGTGTGATGTTTCTTAAAATAAGCTGTTTCATCATGATGGATTGCAGTTTTGCTTGTGCATACAAAGATACAAGACAAATTGTTCTTTGCTCAAGCCACTCAGTTTAAAAAGGCATTACTGTTGGTAGCTTGAAGGGTTTTGCCCACCCCAGAAATCATAGATTCAAAATGGAAGGGCAACAAGGACAATAGTTTAATAATAATAATAATAATAATAATAATAATAATAATGTGTGTGTGGGGGGGAGGAGAAGCTTTGATTTCTCTAATAGTCAGTAGAATATCTTTCTAAACTCTGAAGAGTTGCATTCACTGTTCTGCTTTTGAATACAAACACTTTTCAGCTGTGAAAATACAAACAGGGCTTATCTATAGAGTAATGGGCTGAACAGACTGCCCAAAAGGGATGATGGCAAGCTGCTCCTTTGCTTGCCAGATTGGGGTTGCAGCAGTCACCCCAATTGCAGCTGTGGCCCCAATCCGGCACTTTGCCACTCTAAAAGGAACCAGCAAAATGCCAGTCCTTTTTAGAGTGGTGAAAAGGTGCCCTTGCTGTGGTGGCTGCAGCTTTTTGGCATTTCTTTGGTGCAATGTGTCTAACTGCTATGCCAAAGTCATGCCCTTTCACTGCCTGCCATTTGGTCATGTGGGTGGCATTGGGGCAGAGTTGGGGTGGCTGGCATGTGGTTACCACACCCTCATTTCACCCCCAGGCCGGCCTAAAGTGCCCCTAAGACTTCTTCCCCTAGCATGCAATGTACCTAAGAATGTTAAGTGCCTGTCAGAATTGTCCTGTGTTGTTCTGTAGATACTTCAGACAGAAAGGGAGACACAGTGCTTTGATTGTAGACGTCTTTAATTCCAAATACTTCCCAGCACACATGGGTCAGCTTTCGCCAAAGCATTTTTGGGGTTTCAGCAAAAGGACTGGCTAAAAATGTTATCAATAAATTGATTAAATATTGACACTAGGATCCAGGAAAGTCTGTACATGCATGCTAATCAAGGTCACACTTGCTTGAGCATTTTGACCTACTTTTATTTCTAAAGAGAGAGAAAAAAGCAGTGTTCACTTAATGGAGTGCTTCTTTGAACTTTTTCTTTGGAGGGAGGTTCTGAGAGCTATAGGATTTGTGCCAGTGGGGAAACTGAAAACCACCCACACAGAACATCACACAGAGTATTTTGGATTTCTAGTTTAGTATTTAATTTATTTATATTTTTGAAAGTGGGTAGGGGGTGAGGAGTATTAATAGGATTATCAGACTTGTATACCATAAAAAAGCCCATGGATGTGTTGTTATTACTGTAGATTCTGATATACTATACTATTCCAAAATGAATAAAGCACACAAACTAAACTATCCTCAAAACAACCTTTTTGCTTTTTTTTTTTAAGTTTTTTACAAGTAAAACCTAAACCTAAACCTAACTAAGAATTTGTTTGTATGAGTACATATTCTTAAAGATTGTATCTATAGATATTTTGTGTGAGTGTGCCTTTGAACCACTTGTTGACTTATGGCAATCTCATGAATTTCCTAAGGTTTTCTTAGGTTTTCATAAGGAATACTTGGAGGCGGTCTTCTGAGATATAGCCTACATTATTTGGTATTCATTGACATTCTCCCATCCGAGTCCTAATTAGGAGTGACTCTGCTTTGCTTCCAAGATCAGACATGATCAGGTGCCTTTAGGGTGTCTTACAGATGGGAAAAGTATTAAAAAATAATTTTAAATGGTAGAAAAACTCTGAGAAGGAAAATAATGGAATGATGATTGTGATGGTAACATGGCACTGTGCAATTTTTTAAAACCTTTTTACTCTTTTTCTCTTTGTTCCACTCTGTCATGGAGACTTAAGGAGGATGCAGACGGGAAGTGGAGGATCGAGGCCGAGGCTGCCAGATGCCTCAGCCCTGATCTTCCCTTTTGACACCTCAGAAAGGACCAGCAAATTTGTTGCTCCTTTCAGAGCCGGAAAAAATGGTACCCTAAGAGCTGGTGAGCGGCTCTTTAGCACCCCTTCCAGAGCAGCGCATCAAAAAGCTGCACCAGAAGGACGTCCTGATGCCGCACGCTGTGCGTAACAGTGCGTGGCATTAGGACGTATTCAGGCAGCCCACGTGCGGCTGTCCCTCCCCATCCCTGCCTCCAGGATGGCCCTAAGGGCCCGTCTGTAGAGACTTTTACTTTCCCAAATTATTTTCCCAGATGGCAGCACAATGAGCCTTTTAATCCCACCACTGCCACCTATGTGTGATGGTGACGAGGCACTGTTCAAAATTGTTTTTTTAAGGTTTTTTTTTATTCATTTGTCTCTTTGTACCACAGCTGCCACCAATTTGTGATGGTGACCTACTTCCCCAAACTACTCGAGAGGTCTTAACACAAAAATATTTTCCTTAATGTTGGTAGCATGCAAACTGTATTTCTGGAGTCAGTCCATACAGTTACTTGCTGAAACGAAGTTCTAAGTTTATTTGCATGTTAAATCAAATATAGTATCTCTCGTGTTAGATGTTCACATTTGATACGTTATTGGAATATTTTATTTGTGACTGTTTGATCTTTGTTTTTTTCTTGTCTTTATACTTGTTTCCTTAAATAAACCAAAATACTCAGAATCTTTATTACCCTTTTATTTCCTACACCTCTTCTAATTATTTATGACTCACATATCACTACATGCTATGTATCTACTAGGAAAACACTTCAATTCACCCAAGACACTCCTTGTCCTCTCTTGGGTACTTCAATTTTTTTTTTTTTTTTTTAAAAACTGCCTTTCTCTTCAGCCTATTTCAGCCTCAATGGCTCTTCAACTGCTCAGGGCAATCCTTATCTAATTCCCATCTTGACCCTATCCAGTCCCTATCTAACCTGCAGTTCTCTCCCTATCTATATTCCTCCTGGCTCCACTCTTATTGGCTGATGCTAATCTGATTGGATGTTGCCAAGGCTTCCAGGTGCCTGCATAAATCTGCCTTTTCTCCACACTGATCTTCATAGTTTATCTATTCAAAGTCCACATGTGGCAAAATGCTGGTTTCTGTGCAGAGATACCATGTGTGGATGTTGTGTAGAATAAATTCAAAATTGTGAATTGTCTTAGGAGCCTTTGTGGTGCAGTGGTTAAATGCCTGTACTGCAGCCACTCACAGTCGCAAGGTTGTGAGTTCAATACCAGCCAGGGGCTCTGGGTTGACTCAGCCTAAAAGCCTTCTGAGGTCACTAAAATGAGTACCCGGCTTGTTGAGGGCAATTAGCTTACACATTGTAAACTGCTTAGGGAGCACGTTAGTTTACCTATAAATGGTACAGAAATGTAATTGCTATTGCTGTTGCTATTGCTTATACACTTTAAAACTTGACTTTCCTACAGTGAGAAAAATTGCTAAAATTATTCATTGCTTCCTTTGAGAAAGAAATTAGTGAAGCATCACTTCCCTATACACACACACACACACACACACACACACAGCCTCAGGAGAAGAAATAATACAGTTGGAGAAAATGTGTCATGAGACCCTGTTGTTAGGCAGACTAATATGTTTGCTTTCTTTGGGAAGACAGGAAGGAGAGGGGCGAGAACTTTCTAGACCAGAAGAAAAGGTTCATTTCTTCTAGTCTAGAAAGTTTGGGAAATTTAGGTTTGGGAATTTAAAAAAAAAAAAACAGAAATGGAAGAAAAAATGAATCTTACAATAGAATTGAGTGGTGTAGTACTTTATTTGCTTAGCAGGAGTCAAAGCAGTTTAAGAATACCCCTTTCCCTGTAGGTCTGTATGAAAGGATAGTGTTTGCATAGCTTCAAAGCACACTGTAGGAATAATACAATTTGAGACCACTTTAACTGCCCTGGTTCAATGCTAGGAAATTCTGGGAACTGTAGTTTTGAAAGACATTTAGCCTTCTGTGCCAGAGAGCTCTGGTGCCACAATTCCCAGGATTCCCTAACACTGAGCCAGGGCAGTTAAAGCAGTCTCAAACTGGATTATTCTGCAGTGTGTTTTGGTCCATAGACACTCTTTTTAGTAACTTCTCCTTGTCTACTGATCATGATCAGGACTAGTTTTTGTTGCATATTATGGTATAATTAAAGGTAAAAGGTAGTCCTTCGACAGGAATGTCTATGTCAGCATGATTGTGCGAACAGTGTTGTACCACATTGAAGCTGTGCACCTGGATGGCCACCAAAGAAGCAACACGGAGCTCTGTGCAGGCTGGAGAACTCTGTCTCTCTCCCTCCAAAAGCAGGCAAACACGACAACAGGCAGATATCTCTCAAGGAGGCTTTTTAATCTTCGTTCTTCTGTGTACAAGTTTGCCCTGACAGACAAAGCTACTCTCATTACACCACACACCCATGATCTCACACCGTACAATGTCGCTCCTCCCTTACATACATTATCCCCTCCAGGGATATTTAGTCCAGCCTACTCACTTGGGTGATACAACACAGCAGAATTGCATGTGCCTGACTCAATCCTTCATGAATGCTTCATGTTGCATCAGCCCCCAGTGACTCAGCACATTACCTTGAGCTGCTCCATTGCTCAAGGTACACCTGTTACCTTTTATCCCACATCTGAACATTTTCCCCAGGGTCCGTTCCTTGACAGTCCGACTGTAAGGGGGGCAGAGCTCATTTCCATTACTAAGCCGAAGAACCAGCATTGTCTGAGGACTACTCTGGTGGTCATAAGACCAGCATCACTGCACTGAACATTGTTACCTTCCCCTAAAGTGGTACCTATTTATTTACTTGCATTTGCATGCTTTTGAAATTCTAGGTTGGCAGAAGTTGGGACCAGTGACAGCTCACCCCATCATGCAGCACTCAGGCCTCAAACTGCCAACCTTCTGATCTTCCAATTGTCAGAACTCATGTCTTAACCACTAAGCTATCACATCCCCCATGGTATAATTACAATATAATATTTTGGGGCCCTTTTGGTGTTCTCTGCCATGGACCAGTTTGAAAGGAAAGTATTTGGAATCTTTGTTTTGGCTGGAACAGTGTACTTTCTTCAGTAACTTTCCCCTGTTGAATGTATTTTGAGCTGATGTTTGTTGTATATTATAGTATTTGTAGTGTGCTGCAGTGAACACCTTTGTAGTTCTTATTGCATTACTAACACAGTGTTAGCCTCTTGGATTAATAAATGAATAGTTTTCCTCAAACCCATCCTTCATTTCTTTCTGTCTTGGCTTCCCTCCTCTCCCTCCTCCTCATGCATCCCTTCCCATTCTGCTTTTTACTCACCATTTTCCTCCTCATCTGGCATACCCATGACTTCTTAGCTATACAGATAAGGTATATTAGCTGCAGAGAAGAACTGGCATGTTAGATACCAGATAATTAAAACTGAAGATGCCACATATTGTATTTGGAATCCCTAGTTCAATTTTGTATGCCTAACCTGTGCTACACCATTGATCTTTGCACTTTACACTTCATCAGGAGTGAAGAGGCAGAAAGAATGCACCAATTCACTTGGGCAGAAAAATGTTCTGCATATGCTGAGATTCTTTTTTAAAAAGTCAAATTAAGAATTCTCTACTCTTGATTTACTGAACAATCTTTGTAGCTATCCATTTATTGTTGTACTTGTTGTAGATCAGTGCCCTCTAACTGAAATCGATCACTCCTTATTAACCTTTAAGAACTCAGACATTTGAAAAATGAATAAAGTATATATATTGGTGCAGGTGAAAATAAATAAATATCCAGATAATTGACAAATTGAATTGAAGAGGTTGAAAGAGTAGATCCTATGCCTTCCCCAGCCTGTTCCTTCTCAGACATGTTGGACACCCATCATTCCATGGCAACAGAATTATTGGCTTCATAGTCCATGTGGAACAAAAGTTCCAGTTTGGAGGAAGATAACTTTAAAAGGATACATTTGAAGGAGCCAGTAACAAAAGATGTTCCCCTTGGGTCAACAGCAACAGCCTTCATGCCTTCTCTATAAAACTTACAGCCTGGTTCAACACCAATGTTTTAATGGACAATTAATAATAACTTACCAAATTAAATTTGGAAGCACCATTTTCATTCAAATATCTTATTATTTTTGTTGCAAATCAGATCACATTGGATATATCCTTTTTTCTTCAGTTTTACCTGGTTCTCTGCCTTTATCTTCAGCAGATTATGGCTAGAGTTTTTTTGCTCCTGCAGAAATGCTGAATTCAGGTGACAGCAGCAAGCCTAGCTCACTACCACTAGAAATGGATGGGAATTCATTTCAGTTCATTTTTTTGTAAAATCAGCACTTCAAAAAAATTCAGCACTTTGTTTTGGCTGGAACAGTGTACTTTCTTCAGTAACTTCCCCCTGTTGAATGTATTTTGAGCTGATGTTTGTTGTATATTATAGTATTATTTGTAGTGTGCTGCAGTGAACACCTTTGTAGTTCTTATTGCATTACTAACACAGTGTTAGCCTCTTGGATTAATAAATGAGTAGTTTTCCTCAAACCCATCCTTCATTTCTTTCTGTCTTGGCTTCCCTCCTCTCCCTCCTCCTCATGCATCCCTTCCCATTCTGCATCCCTTCCCTCCTCATGCATCCCTTCCCATTCTGCTTTTTACTCACCATTTTACTCCTCATCTGGCATACCCATGACTTCTTAGCTATACAGATAAGGTATATTAAGATGGGTGCAGAGAAGAATTGGCATGTTAGATACCAGATAATTAAAACTGAAGATGCCACATATTGTATTTGGAATCCCTGAACTGTACTTTTTGAAGTACAGTTCTCAGAATTTCTTAATTCAGTATGGCTAATATCTCTGTTGGTTGGCTGAAAACTGTACTTCAGGAAGCAGCTTTACCAACTTTACAAAAAATGCTAAGTTCTTTATATTTGGGAATGAAATAACTTGAAATACAAATGCTAAGATGCAAAAGTGGAATTCACAGATTTGTCATCTAGGTCCACTGTTTCATGTAAAAGCCTGGGTTTGAACCACTTTGTATTTAGCCATGTTAATGATGAATTAGCATCACCACCTCTTTCTTTCTTTCTTACTTTCTTTCTTTTCTGAGAAGCTTTTCATCTATGAAGATATTGAATTTGGTTGGTGCAAATGGGGGAGAATTTAATGAAATTTCATTGAATGAATTTAAGTCAGTTCCTTATTGTAGATTTTGACAATATTCACATAGTTCTTTATTGTCATGGTCCATGGTTTTAAAATATTTGAATGCAGAAAAAAGGGAAACTGACAGATTTGCCTATTCCAAGTTACACCTCAGTCCTAAATAGGCTTATTCAGAAGCTTGATTGTTTAGAGGGGTCCTACACTCAAATATATTTGACTTGCAGCCGTAGAACTATTTTAGGCCTCTCTCTTTAACTAGTGTTTTGCTTTTTCATTTGGAGGAGCACTTATAAACTTACAACAATACTGAATGTTTTATTTATTTATTTATTTATTTATTTTAAAAAAAGAAAAAATCCATCTGTATTGCCACCTGGAATTCCTCTTACTACTACTTTTTGGAAGTATAGTGACTATTGCTGCAGACATAAACACTTTGTAATGTGTGATGTGCTTTTTATCTCAGTCATTTGTCCATAGGTTGCATTATTTTTTTCATTGTTCAACAAGCATGAAATTATGCCAACAAAGCTTGGAACTTTGTGATTCAAGGAATCTATTTCAAATCACAGCACCAACACATACCAGCTAAGTGGCTTTAAAGAAGACAGTTGCACTTTAAGCTGTCTTGGAATATCCTTAAGGGTAGCATTGATATACTTTACAGGAATATTGTAAAATTTACTTGAATAATGGGTTGGTTCCAGAATTAAAATCAGAATAGTTTCACAGAAATATTTAAGTTTATCATGTATAACCATATATAAATAAGAATATGTGAACTTTGCTGGTAGCATTTGTTTTTAATGCATCAGACTGGAGATGTATTTATTTTACACCCACAATAATATGCTACTATAGAATAATCCATTCTGGTGAATAATATCCACATACCACAAACCTGAAATCTGACACCACATTCTAATAGTACAGTACTTTCTTTACCAACAGAAGCCACACTTCAATATTAATTGGAAGCCACAAAATGCCTGTCCCCCCCACCCCAGATTGACAGTTGGAAGCAGTCTTTTACAAAAGCAGAAAAGCTATTTGTGCAGATGGGTTGTTAAATTGCATCAAGGTTCACTCAGGTGTCTGGAGTGCTTCTGTGTTTTGTAGCAGTTCATGTGAAAAACGCTATTCACTAACTTTATAAGATGGCATTTGGCCTCTACAGACTGGCCCAAAGGGCCGGCCTGGAGGCAGAGATGGGGAGGGGCAGCCGCATCCCATGTGCCCAAACCCCATGGTGGTGGCGTCCTGATGCTGCATGCCATTATGCACGGTGCGCGGCATCAGGACATCCTTCTGGCACAGCGTTTTGATGTGCTGCGCCAGAAGGGGGGCTAAAGAGCCACGCGCTGGCTCTTAGGGCACCCTTTTGATGGCTATGAAAGGAGTGGCATTTTGCCACTGTTTTCTGGGTCAGCAAAAGGGAGGATTGGGGCCAAGGCATCCAGCAGCCTCGGCCCTGATTCTCTGCCTCCTGGGGTGGCCCAGGGCTTCCCATCTGCATCCGCCCATTATGAAGTTTAAAAGACATATTTTTATTCCTGTTACACCATACCGAGCTCCTTTTGGAAGTGCAGTTACATGGCAGCAAATGACTTGTGAAAAATCCACCTATCAATACCATGTGACAGTGACTTTAGCATAACAATAATTATGTGTTTTAAATCAGTTATATTGCATAAATAAGAGAGAGAATAGATGGTAAAAATGAGAGCTGTTGGGAAAATGTGGTGCATCTTATTAATTAAGTAGCATTCAGAATGATTTGTAGGATCATGTTCACTGAAAGGTTTAAGAAAGTGAATTAAAATCCTGAAAGAAAGGGCCTTTGCAGACTGCCAGAAATAGTGCAAATTGAGTCCACTTTAACTGCCCTGACTCAGTGCTAGAGAATCATAGGAACTGTAGTTTATTGTGGCACCAGAGCTCTCTTACAGAGAAGGCTCAATGTCTCAGAAAAAAACTAGTTGCCATGATTCCTTAGCACTGAGCCAGGGCAGTTAAAGTGGACTCAATTTGCACTATTTCTGGCAGTCTGCAAAGGCCTAAAGTCTCCACATCAAAACATATGACTTATGCCAGAATGAAATTAGATTTTTAGTTACTGTTATGTGCAAACATAAAATGATTCACAGGAAATACGCTCCATTTATTAGCATCTGTTTGGAAACTTCAGCATAAAATTCTTCTTCCTTAGGCAATGTACTCAAATGCTTCATTGTCATTTCTGTCAAAGTAGTCTGGTCCTGAATTTTTATATAATAAAATATCTTTAGTAGAAATGTGAAGGATTTAAGATAGGAAGGGATACATTTTTTTCTTCTAAATTCAAATAGGTTTCTTCTAAATTCAAATAGGTTCCAAATTTTAAATTTAATTGCTAAATTCTGTTGCCAATCCCAGTTGAAGTAGAACAATTCAGTGGAACTAGGGGGATGCAGCTAAGGCTCTCCAAGCTGTAGCCTTCCATGGTTTTTTTTCCTAGTGGTTCTGTGCTTTCTTTCCATCATATACTTTCAATATAATTGCACTGGCTTATTATCAGCATCAACACAGGCACATCCTGCTTTCAAGTTCAAACAGATATGTACTTCAGAGAGAACTTTAAAAGCAATAGAATCAATAGAAACATCACCAGCCAATCATTGGCAAAATCAGTGAGTCATGTTCCAACATGCTTTCTTGACCCTCAATAAGACATACTCCTATATTTGAAAAACAATTGATAACCACTTCAAAATACATATTTACTAAGAACACAAATTATTTTAACCATACATTTTATTGTAATATATCTAACTGCTACAATGCTATATCTCCTACTTTTATTGATGAAGTGAATAGTTGCTGAATTATTCAACAAAGAACTTCAGTAATGAGGGAAGGGACTCTTTGAATTTCTGGCCATTTTGCAATTGTTAAAGGGAAAAACTAGATTTTATTAAGAAACATTGTGGATACACTGGTGACCTCTGCTCCAGTACTGCTTCTCTAGGAGGAAGGTTACCATCCAACATAGATAGTTGGGATTTTCACAGTCTGTATGATCTATCAGTTATGAGTCAGAACATTCTCTAGTCTTTCTCTTTCTCTTTATGGAAGTACTATACACACTTCTTCATTTAAAACAGGAGTAGGCAACCTTTCCCCTTTAAGGGCCGAGGGACTTCAGCTCCCAGAAGCCTCAGCCATGTTGGCCAATAGTCCCACGTTGGCCAATAGCTCCTGGGATTCTGGGAGCTGAAGTCCCTCGGCCCTTAAAGGGGAAAGGTTGCCTACCCCTGATTTAAAATATATGTAAAAATAGGTAGCAATAAATGTTATGAATAGTTCACTTGGGTTTGTTTGTTTAGCAGTTTCGAATATACTAAAATGTCTGTTTCATCACAATCATATTTCGAAGAATTCCTTCAAACAGGATTTCCCTAGCCATGATTATGAAATAAGTTTATTTCAAGATACACCAGGGGTAGGCAACCTTTCCCCTTTAAGGGCCGAGGGACTTCAGCTCCCAGAAGCTTCAGCTATGTTGGCTAATAGTCCCGTGTTGGCCAATAGCTCCTGGGATTCTGGGAGCTGAAGTCCCTTGGCCCTTAAAGGGGAAAGGTTGCCTACCCCTGAGATACACCATGGAATATCAGGGGGGAAATCTCCTTGATTTCAACAGAGTGCATTATCATATGAGTACAATACATAGTGTCAGTATGATTAGCCTATTAGATGGCAATTCAAGTATATTTTTTTGAAGACATTACTTATTAATAGTCTCCAGTAACCAAAATTTTACATGGACTATTTCTTGTACTTGCAGTATCTCTGATGTACATTATTTTACCTTACTTTCATTAGTTGATATAGAATTTTTTAACTGAATGATTATTGCTTCACTATCAAATAAAGATTTAGCTTCAAGCTATCTAGTGATGTCAAAATTGAACCAAATTAGTAATTACATTTTTTTTTTTCTTGTAGGGATCCAGAAACTTTGAAGTCACAAGAAGAAAAGGTAAACAGAGATTTTTTTTCTTTAATTAGAGTTATCTTGGGATAATTTGCTAAAGAAGATATGATCTTTTATTATTGAAACTGTCCCCTGATTTATGTTTTGCCTGCTATCTAAACTTACAATGCAGTATCAAATGCTGAATCTGTGTTGGCATAAGAGGAGCAGCCAGCAGAAAGAGGAGTGGGAAGCCCACCTGCTCTGCAGCCCACCTGCTCTGGAGAGCTGAGAATTCCCTTGGAGCAATTTTTGGATAGCTCCAGGAGGAAGGAGAATGCAAGGAGATTTTATTGCATGACAATGCTCCTGTCATTACATTGGATTAAGCTGCGGTCTCAGTATAGCGTGGAAAGTTTGTCCTGTATTGCTAACTGGTTTCTGTATCTCAATCTTTTCATTGTTTCTCCATTGTGACAAACAGTTGGTCACAGCGTGACTAAACATTTATTGGAAACCAACATGAGAATAATGAGAATATTTGCTGTTCAGTGAAAATTCATTTTGTCTAAGCAATCAGACATAAACTGCTTTCAAGGGACATAAATGTCTCACAAATTTTAAATAGTTGAAGGTGGGATCCTTTGTTACTCCAGGTGTTAAACCTCAACTTGTATTTTCCCTGACAATGATTGTGATGGCTGTGGTTAATGCGAGCTGGAGTCCAAGAATATGGAGAGGGAATATGTTTTGCACCCCTGCTTTGATATATATTTTAGAGATCAGGGATGACACATGTATGGACTTCTAGTTCTTGTTGAGCTTCATCTGTCACCATTAGCCACAGTGGTTGGGCTGATGGGAAATGCAGTCTAAAATCTGGTGGCGGACCACATATGCCTCATCTGTACCATGTATGCTTAGTTCTCTTTATTGTTGCACAAAAAAATTCTCTTTGGAAAGTCCATAAATGTTGCTAAAATGGTGAGTAGAGATATAGACAGTATGTTGTAATTGTAGTCAGTGTTCACCTGTATGCATTTCATTTGAACAACTATTCACTGCACTTAAAAAGAGGAGAGACACAAGCACAAGTGTAGTAACCAGCTGTTTTAATTCAGCTCTTGTCAGTGGCTTCTCAAGTTAAAACTAAAAGCTTATTGACAAAATGTCCCAGAGTGTTGTGTGATTGCATTGTGATTGATGGCTATCTGAGGACAGAAAGAATCATGAGGCACTGACTAATGGGAACAGCTAACATTTTAAAACATACATTTTAATTCCTGCTCTGCAAGAGTAAGGCTGCAGCTAGTGAACTGGAATTCTTTTTGGCAGGGTAGAGTGTGTTGAGAGAGTGACAATTGGAAACAATAAAGGATATTAGAGAAGTTTTGTTCATGGAGTGAATATAAGTCCTAATTGCCACAAAGCTCTGGAGCTCTGAGGTATTTGGACACTCCTGTATACTCCTAGCATATTGTTCCAGTGGTGGCATTTAAACAATATACAAGAAGTATACAGGGGTGAGTAAATACCTCAGATTTCCATGTTTTGTTATTAATTGTCAGCTCCCTCAAGCTGTTGTTTATCAATATAGACAGCTGGCTGACATCAGCTATCAGAGAGCTCCACTGTTTTCTGTAAACTTCTTGGGTTTGTTAAACAGATGTTCCTTGCATGTCTAATCTATCTCTGTGTAAATGCGAAGTAGAAAACTTTCCCCATTAAACATATTGCTACAATTCTTCATTTTGTTTGCACAGTATTTTGAATAGGTCACAAAGCATCAGGGAACAAATTTTCTTGTAATTGAAAGGTGACACATAGACTATTGGTTATCCTTTCTTGCAGACAAATAAGAAAACAAAATGGATACAGCTGTGATTTAACTGAACCTCAAGAAGGGTTTAAACCTACTGTATATATATGTATTTAGCTATATTATCCTACAAGTTAGGGATGGTAAACGGTACCCCAAAATATACTTAGCATTAGCAGTATATATAATATACAGCATGGTAATTTTTGAAAGACTGAAATCTACTTTTCTTGTGAAACCCCTCAAAAGGTAGTGCAGGATGTGATTAGGACACATGTGAACATAGAAGGAAGTCAAAGCAGAAGAGATGTGGCAATGTTATGAAACTAGGAGTCAATTTAAGTTTAAAAGTCATCCCTAGGTGGTGATTGTTTTTCCCACCATTCTACTCTAATGGCATGTGTTACAGAACAATTTAAACATCTAGACAAAATTGAGATACCTTGGGAATCTATTGTAGTGCCATTCTTACCCATGATAACTCTTTGTGTCTTTTGTGCTCTGATCACATTGTGTTTAAATGTTTTCTTCACCCCTCTAAAGGGACATAATTACTTTTTAGTCACTTTGCTTGCATTTTGGGGATGCAGAGGAAAGGTGAGATGTAGAGTAAATAGATTCTAACTTCACATTTGCCAGGGCACCATTTGAATTGATAGCGTTGCATCATAAAGGAATAATCCTACCATTAGATAGCAGATTCTCTAAAGTATCTGAAAAAGTGCAGAAAAACAGACTGAGGGCCTCTGCAGACTGGCCCAAAGAGCCGGCCTGGAGGCAGATATGGGGCGGGGCAGCCGCACACTGGCCGCCCTAACCCCATGCCGATGCCGTCCTGGAGTCATGATGTGCGGTCACCGTAGCCCCAATCTGAAGCTAGCAGGAGTGGCCCCGAGCCATCCGTCTGCATAGCCCCTTAGTAAGGCAAAGATCTGTGCACTGTGCAGACTGCTATGTGCTCTCTGTGCACTTCAATATGATGGAGATCAGTACCTGGCACCAGTACTGAGGTAAGATTAGACTGACAGTCCAGTTGGCCTGTGTACATGGGAAACATGGCATTTTGGCCTTTTGCCTCAATTAACAGAAAGTTTTGGTCTGCAACTGGTAGGCTCGTACACAAAACTTACATGTTTGGAGCAATATTTGCATCAAAAAGATGAATGTTCTTCAAATCACAGCCACAGGATCCGTTTTATTACTATTAGTAATAGTAGCAGTTCACCAGTTCTAGCCAAGCATAGTCAGACATGCGTTCTAGACTTTAGGAAAGCTGATTTCAGTCCACTTAGGGAAATACTGAGTGTGATCACATGGTCAGGAATACTAAAAGAGAAGGGAATTTAGGATGGATGTGAGTTTCTCAAAAGGGAGATATTGAAGGCACAATTTCAAACAGTTCCAACAAGGAGGAAAAATGGGAGGTGTATCAAGAAACCAGGATAGATGACTAAAGAACTTTCAACTGAACTAGATTTTAAAAGGGACATGTATAAGAAATGGAAAAAGGGGGAAATCACCAAAGAGGAATTCAAACAAATTTCTAGCACATGTAGGGGTAAAGTCAGAAAATCTAAAGTGCAGAATGAACTCAGACTTGCTAGACAGGTTAAGAACAATAAAAAGGGCTTTTTGGTGTATGTACATAGCAAAAGGAAGAAGAAGGAAATGGTAGAGCCATTGTGTGGAAAAGATGTTGAAATGCTAACAGGGGACAGAGAAAAGGCAGAACTACTCAACACCTATTTTGCCCCAGTCTTCTCACAAAAGAAAATGGGTGCTCAACCTGAGGAAAATGGGGAAATGCAGCACAGAATAAGTAAAGATGTAATACAGGAATATCTGGTTAATCTAAATCAGTTATTCCCAAAGTGGGTGGTACATCCCCCTGGGGGGCATAGAAAGATTCAGGGAGGTGTTGATGGGGAAAGAGGGTGGCAGGGGGGCTTTCAGACAAAGTATTGGTGCTCAGGAAAGACAAAGAGAACCAGCAGCCTTTAGGACCATGGTGGGGATGATGATTGCATGAAACTTCTTTTCAGGGTCCCTTAAAACCACCACACGTTGCTTCATCTGGTGGTGTCTCCCACTGTTCACCTCTCCACATGCATTCACTTCCTTAGCCATGTCTTTTGCTTGTAGTGGTGGATGGGAAATTAGTAGTAACGGCAATGCAGGAGAAGTGGTAGCAAATAGGAACTTTCAGATTTGGGGCCCTGTTTAAGTTTTATGAATTTTGCCAGGACTTGGCAGGCAAGTCAGAGTTGCACTGCTCTTTGTGCTTTCTTTTGTTGGTCAGGCCAAGAGAAGAGTTACAGAAGAAACAATGTTTTTGTAGTGGTGATGGGGACACTAGAAGTTATCTGGGGAAGGAGAGGGGGAGTATCTAGAGCCAATTCTTGGAAAGAATCCTTGGGGCAGCTCCAGTAGTTAAAATTGCTCCCTTGCCAGCCTCCAGTCCAGAATATGTCACCTCTGTAAACCCCTACACACACACCAGCTGTGCCCCTATCCACCCAGTTGAAGAAGGATTGAGAGTCCTTTTTAGCCAGGGAGACGCTTCTCCCATTGCACCTGGTTACCTTGGAAGCAGTAACCAAGAGGCTCTTGCTTGCACTGGCCTTTGCTGCAAGCCAGTGGCATCACTAGGATTGGTGTCACCTGGTGCAATAACTCATGGTGTCAACCCCCACTGACCACCTCCCCTACCAGAACATACAGAATCATTAGTAATGCTTTTTGTACTAATGTTACAGCATAATAATTCTGTATAACACTGAATGTAATGGCAAGAGTTGTGGCATAAACAACTCCTAAACAACTTCTTTGTCATCCTAACTCCTGAAGCTGGAGGCTGCTGTCTCCCATTAACACAAGAGACTCCAGCTTCAGGAGTTGAGTACAGGAGGAATCCAAGGATTTTTCCACCTCTTTACTCCTGAAGCAGGAGGCTGTTTATAGAATGGGAGACAGTAGCCTCCTGCTTCAGGAGTGGGGTGCAGGAGGAATCCAGGGATTATTCCTCCTCTTAATTCCTAAAGCAGGAGGCTGGTGTGTCAATGGGAGACAGCATCCTCCAGCTCCCAAAGCAGGAAGCAGAATTGACACAATAGCTTTCTGCTTTGGGAGTTAAGAGAAGGAAAAACCCCTGGATTTCTCCTGCACCCCACTCCTGAAGCTGGAGGCTACTGTCTCCCATACTCCCAACAGCCTCCTGCTTCAGGAGTAAAGAGGTGGAAGAATCCTTGGATTCCTTCCAGTCTAACAATAGCCTTCTGCTTTGGGAGTTAAGAGGATGAAGAACTCCTAGATTCCTCCTGCACCCAGTCTTGTATCAATGACAGACAACAGCCTTTCTCACACTCATTCACTCTCTGATTCTCTTGCCTACTACTCCCTTTCCTATGGATGGGGAAATACAAGGAAGACAGAGGAACCCAGGAAATCTTGCCCAGTCTCCTCCTCTTCTCCCAGAGGGTGCTTGAAGCTCAGTGGGCAGCAAGAGAGAAGAAACCGTGTTTGCCCCGGTATCTGGCCACACTTTCTCTTCTGCCGAGCTCCTTGGGTCTTACAAGATACATTAATACTGCCTGTTCCTTACAAAAGGCAGACATTTAGGGAGCAACAGTGGTGTTGCTAGGGTGGTAGTCAAGGTGTCACCCAGTGCAACTTGCAGCCCCCATACCACCTAGTGATGCCTCTGCCAAAAGATTAGCATAGGCAAGAGGCATCTCAGCCACTGCTCAGCCAGCTACTTGGTTGTTGTTCCCAGGATGACTGGATGGCAAAGGAAACAGTGACAAATATTGGTTGTTTTGAATGTGCAGTAGAATGGTAGACCTAATACCAAGACATACATGTTGGGGAAGGGGGATGTTAGGGTTGTCTTAAAGAGGATAGGAGGTGGTAGCCAAAAAAAAGTCTGCGGACCACTGATCTAAAAGTCTGCGGACCACTGCATTCAAGTCTCCAGGGCCAGATGAACTACATCCACAGCATTCCCTTCACCTATTAATTATATAATTCTGAAAGATTATTGCCAGCGGTTCTGAGATTACTTCAGCCAGTTCTTTCAATGTCCTTGAAAGAACTGGCTGAAGTAATCTCAGAATCATAGTTTTTGTGGGTTTTTCGGGCTGTGTGGCCATGTTCTAGAAGAGTTTCTTTCTGACGTTTTGCCAGCATCTGTGTCTAGCATCTTCAGAGAAAACTGAATTGGAGGAGCATGGGTCTATATATACTGTGAGACCCTGGGTAGGGAGGAGTGGTTCCCAGGTGAACTGTGTGTTCTGTGTTGAATAGGTATTGTTCTGTTGTTTATGGCATAACTTCAGGGTATGCAATCAAGGGTATTGTCTGCTATTCCCATGTAAACTGTGTATTGTTCTGTGTTGAATGGGTATTGTTCTGTTGTTGATGGCATGGCTTCCAGGAAAGGATATGCAATCAGGGAGATTGTCTGCTATTGTCTGCTGGGACCATTTATATATTATATATATAAATATATATAATTAGTAGATGAAGGGAATGCTGTGGATGTATCATATCTTGATTTTAGTAAGACCTTTGACATGATATTCTGGCAACCAAACTAGTAAAATGTGGGCTAGATAATACAATTGTTAGATAGATTTCTAATTGATTCACTAGCCAAACCCAAGAGTGCTCGCCAGTGGCTCCTCTTCATCTTGGAAAGAAGTGACCAATGGGGTGCCACAGGGTTCTGTCCTGGGATCAGTGCTATTTAACATCTTTATCAATGACTTGGTTGAAGGAATAGAGGGCATGCTTATCAAAATTGGAGATGGCAGCAAATTAGCAAGAGTAGTTAATAGTAGAGGACAGGATCAAAATTCAAAGTGATCTTAATAGGTTTGAAAGCTGGGCCAAAACTAACAATAGAATTTTAACAGGGAGAAATGTAAGATACTACACTTAGGGAGATATAGGATGGGGGACACATGGCTTGACAACAGTACATGTGAAAGGGATCTAGGAGTCCTAGTAATCCACAAGTTGAACATGAGTCAGTAGTGTGATGCAGCAGCTAAAAAAGCCAATGCAATTCTAGGCTGCATCCATAAAGGTATAGTGTCTAGATTGAGGGAAGTACAGTCATCCCTCCATTTTAGCGGTCTTGGTCCTTTGTGGACCGGCAAGTGGGGAGGCTACATGAAGGAGCACACTGCTATTCAAGCCAGTGGGCCTTGATTGTTTATGAATTTCCATTTTTCATACGTGGGGGTCTGAAACGGATCCCCCGTGAAAATGGAGGGATGACTGTATTCTGTTTTGGTCAGGCCTCACCTGAAATCCTTTATCCAGTATTGGCACCATAATTCAAAAATGATGTTGAGAAGCTGGAGCATATCCAGAGGAGGGTGACCAAAATGGTGAAGGGTCTGGAAACCATGCCTTATGAGGAGTGACTTAGGAAGCTGGGTATGTTTAGCCTGGACAAGAGAAGGTTAAGAGGTGATATGATAGCCCTGTTTAAATATTTGAAGAGATGTCATATTGAGGATGGAGCAAGCTTGTTTTCTGCAGCTCCAGAGACTAGGACATGGATCAAGGGATGCAAACTACAGGAAAAAGAGATTCCACCTCAGGATGAGGAAGTGGAACACTCTTCCTTTGAGTGTGGTAGACTCTTTTTCTTGGGAGGTTTTTAAACAGAGGCTGAATGGCCATCTGTTGGGGGGTACTTTGATTGTGAGTTCCGGCATGTGGAGGACCAGGAGGACTGTGGGGGTGAGGCAGGAAGAAGCCAGGAGAGATGACGAGGAGGAGGAGGACAGGAGTGGTGAGGCGGCAGAAGGACAATAATTTCCTGGGGTTTTCTTGGCAAGACTGGTTCAGAGGAGGTTTGCCATTTCCTTCCCCTGCGGCTGAGAGTGTGTGACTTGTCCAAGTTCACCCAGTGGGTTTCATAGCAGAGTGGGGAATCAAACCCAGGTCTCCAGAGTGGTAGTCCAACACTCAAACCACTACACCATGCTGGCTCCTATTCCCATGTACTACCTGTGAAACAATTGCAGACTTTTTTGTTGTTCTTGTGTGTCTTCAAGTCCTTTCTGACTTATGGCAACCCTAAGGCAACCTTATCATGGGGTTTTCTTGGCATGTTTCTTCAAATGGTGGTTGCCATTACCATCCTCTGAGAGCGTGTGACATGCCCAGGGTCACTTACTTGGCCGCAATTTGTACATACCCCAGAATGCATCACCTAGTATATTGGCAGTCCTTCCCCCCAACACTTTCTCATTTCCCCCAACCATCTCATAGCTGGGAGATGGAAATAATTTTTAAAGCAGCATTTAAATCTGGACTGTTTTTTAAAAAGTGAAGTCCAAAACACACTGGAGAAATAAAATGCTAGGGAACATGGGAGCTGTAGTTTGTTGTGTTTATAAGTGACAGTTTTCCTGCTCAGTACCTGCATCTCATAAGCATTTGAATTAAAATTACCATATTGAAATCAAATCTGATGTTTTTTAAATTTTTATTTGGTGTGCGTTGGAAGAGGGATAGTCTTATATGGCGAGTATACCCCAAACTCGATATTTTAAATGGAAAAGTTGGGGGTTGTCTTATACACCCAGTCATCTTTAATAATAATAATAATAATAATAATAATAATAATAAATTTTATTTTTATCCCACCCCTCTGCAGCACAATCGGGGTGGCTTACACATTAAAAAAACATCCATAATACAACAATTCCCTAACCCACCCTCCCCTTAAAAAGTATTAAACTAGTCAATTTTTAAATTGATACAAGATACAATAAAACCAAGTCATACAAAGAGGAATAACACAGCAGGTTAAGTGGTTTGATGGCAGCTCCAGTTGGGTGGTGATCGAATCCTAGGGCTGGGAAAGCTAGTCAGGGAAGGCCTGCCGGAAGAGATCTGTCTTGACAGCTTTTTAAAAGCTGTCTAGAGTGGTAATGAGATGGATCTCATCCGGCAGGCCATTCCATAATCTGGGAGTAATGGCAGAGAAGGCCCTCTGGGAGGTTGCCGACAGCCTAGTTTTCATAGGCTGTAGCAGATTCCTCCCAGAGGACCGAAGTGTGTGGGGAGGATCATATGGAAGGAGACGGTCCTGGAGATAAGTTGGACCCAAGCCATGTAGGGCTTTAAAGTCATAACCAACACCTTGTACTGTGCCCAGAAACATAATAGGCAGCCAGTGGAGAGATGCTCTCTCCTAGAGATACCCATGTGCTGAACTAGTTGAAGTTTCTGGGTTAAGCACAAGGGTAGCCCCATGTAGAGCTTGTTACAGAAATCAAGACGGGAGGTTACTAGAGCATGTACCACAGTTTCAAGATCCCTTACTTCCAGGAAAGGGCGCAGCTGGTGTATCAGCCAAAGCTGATAACAAGCACTCCTGACCGTCGCATTCACCTGATTTGTCATGTGAAGCGACGAATCTAGGAGTACTCCCAGACTGTGAATACAGTCCTTGGAGGAGAGTATGACTCCATCCAGGGCTGGAAGTTGTATTTCCAGACCTGGTTTCGGGCCCATAACTGTTAGTACCTCCATTTTGTCTGGATTCAGTCTCAGTCTGTTTTTCCTCATCCGGTCCATTACTGCTTTAAGACAATCATTAAGCGATGCCATCTGAAGTCAAAGCCAACGACTGGGTCATGGAGAAGTATATCTGGGAGTCATCAGCATACTGATGACACCGTGCTCCATACGCCGGAAAATACAGTAGCTATCATGTTAACCCTCTAGTTATTTATTATATCACTTCCATGTAATTATAACCCAGCCTTGCAAGGTTCTAGGGAATCTGCAGAGATCTCTTGGAGTCTTTGCACACTGCCAGAAATAGTGCAAATTGAGTCCACTTTAAGGGTTAGGGTTAGTGCTAGGGAATCATGGGAATTATTTTTTTTTCCTGAGACATTGAGCCTTCTCTATCAGAGAGCTCTGGTGCCACAATAAAATACAGTTCCCATGATCCCCTAACCCTAACCCTTAAAGTGGACTCAATTTGTACTATGTTTAGCAGTCTGCAAAGACTTTTAGTTGTCTTTCTTTGCTGCATCTGGCCATCAACACAGAATTTATTTGCCATCCTAAAGGATAGGCCTGTTCTTTAAAAATAAAAGCATACATTTCAGTGATGCTTCACTGAGCAATTTTTGCAAACTTCTCAGTCTGTGCAAATTGCAGTAGCCCTCCCCTCCATCTGTTTGTCCATTGAAGGTACAAGATATGGCTCAGAGGCTTCAACCATAATCATTCATTTGTTCTATTCTGTTTATAGCCATCCATTCAAGAAATTGATGTCAAATGATATGGGGGGGGGGGGGGTTGAGCCAGTCATCTAAAAAATGATCAAATCAATTTTTCCTCCTCTACTTCTCACTTTCTAACATCAACGAATGAGTTGTATCTTGAAGTTTAGCAGAAGATGAATGAAACTGAAATATGCTGCTGTTTTTATAAGTAGATAGCTTTAATACCAAATTCTTTAAAATGTCTTAAATCCAGAAAGATATAGGGGTGAGCAAATATTTGTTAACAATACTCTGATTTAACTTTTATCTTGTTTATTTTACAATTGCGCTCATTTTCATTCAGTATCTGCAAATGAGTACACATGAAATTAAATTAATGTTTATAAGACTGGATGTGAACTCAACATGTTTTTTCTATCATCTAGGAACCTGTAGTCTGAGGGAGGGGGGGGGGGTTCACCTTTGAACCATGATCAAGAACTATATGAAGCGTTTTGTTTGTTTTTTTGCTCCAGAGACCAGAATATCAATGGATTTTAATGGGAAGAAAAGAAATTCCATTCTAAAATTGTATGAGAGGCATTAGGAAGAACTTTTAAACTTAAGAGCTGTTTGACAGTGGAATAGATGGCCTTGGGGGAGAGTGGACTTTCCTTCTTTGGCAATCTTAAAACAGAGATTGGGAGGCCATCTTTCTGGAATGCTTCAGTTGTGGATTCCTGTATGGCAGGTTGGACTGGATGACTCTTGTGGTGCTTTCAAGCTCCATGATCCTATGTTCTTATAAATAAAGGAGGAAATGAAATTACTTTTGCTGTTGTTTTTCCCAACCCAGCCCTTTAGTAGTCCCTGAAAATATCCTCTGACAGATATGCTTTCTCTTGTTAATGGCCTGTACTCACTGGTTAACAGGAATAGATTTTTAGAGAGAGGTTCTCTTTCCATGGTTACAGCACACATGTTGGATATACAGTCCCTGGATTCTTGTTAGCAGCCTACAGTCTATATTCAGGACAGAAAATTTATATTTGGGGAGGGGAGGGATAATGCCAAAGACAGGATCAAAATGTGGAACTGAAGGCTGTTTGAATATATACAAAAGCAGTATAGAGAAGGTACTATTGGAACACATACACTAAAACTGGAAGTGGGAGACATAATGTATTGTACTCCCAAATGACAAATTGTGATGTTTTCAGTCAAAATAATGGATTAAATGGCAGTTTCTACCAGGTGCAATACTATCCTCTTGAAAGAGAACCAAAATGTTAAAGCTTTTAACAAGACAAATAGTACTAACACAAATCTCTGTGGTATAATTAATACATTAATCATCTTGCCTACAAGTTTGGAAACATCCAATGTAGACAGCTTTATCAAAAGGAAAAGCAATTGCTTTCCATATTATTTATTTTACCTCTTTTAGAAAATAATCTAATGTGGAATGCTGCTGGATCTTAAAACTCATTTCACTTGTTTTGCAGCTGCTGTCATTTAATATATATCTTCTTTGCTTTTCGATTTCCCCCAACCCACAGAAATGAAAGTTTAGAGTCCAAAGAGGTATATTTTGCTAGGAAAATATGCCATATGACTGTGCACTTTGTACTGGCTTAACAAATTACAGAGTTGTAGAACTTTATATCTTGTCTATAAGGGCTTTGGTTTGAGTGTTGGACTGTGGCTCTGGAGAACAGGCTTCACATCCCAGCTTAGCCATGGAAACCCACTGGGTGATGTTGGGCAAGTCACACACTCTCAGCATCAGAGGATGGCATTACAAATCCTCTCTGAAGGAACTTGCCAAGAAAACCACGAGATAGGTTTGCCTTAGGGTCACCATAACTTGTAAATGATTTGAAGGCACACAACAACAGCCATGATTATGTTAAAACCTACGAAGCTTGAAAAAAGGCAATGGTATCTCCTGATCAACAGTACCAGGCATGTAAGGCCTGGTGTGGTGTAGTGGTTAAGAGACTGAATTACAAAAAGTGTTTGATATACCTCTTACATGAACACATTAGCTTTGGTTGAGCCCTTCCCTTCCCTTCCTACTGCACTCCCATCCTCTTTCTTTCCATACCACAGCCCTCCCTCCCAAAATATGGGGGATAGTACTGATTATTTATATGCTTCTTGTAGAGATTCAGCTAGATGATGATGATGATGATGATATTTATTTATATCCCGCCTTCCTCTCAGTACAGGGACTCAAGGCAGCTTGTAATGTATGTGAAACTCTACAAACACTTGAACAGACTATTCAAATATTATTATCCTTATCCTTACATGTTGAGATTAATATGTTGAAAAGAGAACATTAACAAAAACAGGTGGTTTTTAGCAGGTGGTCTGTTGTCCCTATTCAGCAAAGATTTAATGTGCCTGATCTTTGCAACTCAACAGAATAGGTGAAACATCAAAAAGTAAAATCTACAAGCAAAATCATTAAAAACAACAACAACAACAACAACAACAACAACACTAGTAACCTCTCTGCACACATACCCAGATCCTTCCTGGAGTGAAATACAGTGTCATTAGTATGTATATTATCTATTTGAAGACCAAATGTGTAAGGATAGTAGGGTTAATTTTTTAATTACAGACTTGTCAGTGGCAAGATTTAATTATCAGTTTGACATCTCTTGGCCTTAAGTGAAAACAGCTTATAAGGTGCATGTGAGAGGGAAGGGAATAAAGCTATTAGTTCATTAACCAGTGCCAGAAATAGCAATAGCATAACCAGAAAATTCCGATTAGCACAGAGGGACCAATCTGTAATATCTTGCTAAAGACAACTTTATAGAATTCTTGGCACAAATATTTTGGCTTTGAATTCAACTTTAGATTTGCTATATAGGAATCTGAAGTTTCTCTTCCGTCTCTAGTTAGGAAAACAATATTCCTTAAGTTCTCAAACTTTTGTTTAAAACCAATTCGTTTGTTACTATTAGTTCATTTCTTTTAATATAATGATCTATTTACATATCAAGCCAATGTATGGAAAGAATAAAAATCACCGAGGCTGAATATGTATTGCAGACTTCATTTCCTTCAGGAGATTTCCTCTTTTTTAAAAAAAGAAAATGCTGGGAATTGTAGCTGGGGTGGGTTGGTGAAGATTTGTACAGCAAGAATTCTGGTTATCAAAGTAATATTTTTGAAGAAGATGCCATTCCTGCTTCCTTGCTAAACCAACTGATTCTCTGTCTTTTTCTGATTTTTGCTTGTATTATCTCTACTGTCACATTTCTTTCTTTTCAAATAGAATACATTACTAGAAACATATTATGTATGACAGATGGAGTGGGTTTAATGCTTTAAATTACATCTCACTGGAGATGGAAGAATACCTTCCTGCTAGCTTCAGATGGGGTCAAGTCTCTTTGTTGAAATTCACTGAGCTCATACTTTCTCTAAGCAATTGCAAAAAGCTCAGTGGATGCTCAGTGAGGACCATCCCCTGCTAATTCTCCTTGTTTCCCCCCAACCAAGACATCATTTGGGCAAATGAGCAGGAAATGATGGGAATGTAGGGTGCTCCTTGAAAATGAGATACTTTTTTTTTGTCCCTGCAGGCAAGAGGACAAAACCAGGAAATACCCAAGACTGTTCATACATGAAATCAAATTGAAACATTTATTTAAAATTCCAACTAGGGTGGACAATGAATGCTCCTTTGGTGTTTAAAAATGAAACATTTTTTACAAGAAATATAAATGAAAATGAACCTATTGAGCAGAGCAAAGCAAAAAGCAAAGCAGCTTCATTTATATACCACTTCATACTGCACTATGGAGTGTCTAAGCAGTTTACAACTGTAAGCTCATTGTCCCCCAACAGCTGGGTACTCATTTTAGTGACCTCAGAAGGATGCAGGCCTGAGTCAAGCCTGAGCCCTGGCTAGTATTGAACTCACAACCTTGTGGTCTATGAGTGAGTGGCTGCAGTACAGGCATTTAACCACTATGCCACCAGGGTTCCTGGGCAAAGGCAAAGAATATTATATGCAGGCATAAAATGTGAAGTAAAGAAAAATACAATTGCATCCAATTTTTTCATGAGTAAACATGACTGTTATGTGCAACAATTATCATGAAGTGTACTTTGATTCAATTGTTGTTGAAGTTTACTAAATGAATATAATATGCACCATGCTGTGTTAGAGCTTCTACTGAAATAATATTGACTTCCAAAACTATTGCTGCTAAAACCAACAGGAGTCTGGAATTTTACTTTCCTCCACTTTTATTCATGCCAGTCCAGACTAGACCAGAGCGCAGTGCTTAATATTCCTAACTATATAACAGGGTGGTCAGATGTGCTTCTGTGTCAACTGAATTTTGAAACTAACATGAAGGTAATTGGATCAGAATTGGGGTAGATCTGAACTTACCAAGCAGTATAGCAGCCTAGATCCAGGACTACCAAAAAAAAAAAAACATTTTAAGCTTCTAGGCAGGAAGAAAAATGTGAAAATGTGCCCAGCAGCTGCAGTAGTTGCTACCTTCTCCATCAGTATTCCTACCCCACATGGATTTTCCTAAGAGTGCCTAGTAACCCCCATGTCAATGGGGCAATAGTGAACCTGTTTGGGAAATGAGGTTCAGCACCTTGGACAGCTTCTTTAACATTTATACTGAAACCTGGCCTTTTGGAGTACCAGTATTGCACAAGCATTAAGCATGCAGTTTTGTACTGAGGAGGAGAATCCCAGTACCTTTAAGAAATGGATGTGGGTGGATATTCATGCTTTGAAGCCACCTCACATGCCCCCAAATGCATTTACCTTTTAATCTAGTACAGCTAATCCTGGGATTTCTTGCCCTGCCTAGAGATCCAGAGAAACAAAGCAATTTCCTGATATTTCAGTGGTGCCTTTAGATCCAAAAAGTCTAGCTGGCATTCAGCACCTAAGAGGAGAGGGCAAACCCTTCAACACTGATTTCAATTGTTTCAGGGTTGATATAACCCTAGATCTTACAAGGAATATTCCAAGCTTGTGGATCTATTATCTGGTGGCAACTGTGTTTTTTTGTTTTTTGTTTTGTATTTTGCATCTCAGAGTCTAGTTAACTGTAACTTTCTGCCCTCAAGCAAAACCAGACTTTACTGTGAAAATTTTACTGTCTGTCTTTTCCATGGCTGGCAAACTAGCCTTCTGTGTCTGACACCCTCCCCATATTATTTATTCCTCGCAGTAAACATATAAAGTGTTCTTCAAAAAGAAAACCAGTCCTTCCCCTCACACTTAAAGTCTTTTGCACCAGTGGGAAAATGGGAGAGCAACAGAACTCTGCCATATCCACTGCAATTCACTGGTCTGTGGCAGTAAGGCACACAAGTCACCCCCATCGCTGCCCTGCTTGGGACCAGTAATTCACTTCATTTCATGGGATCTTTGAAGATGACGACAAAGGAAATGTTTGCTGCAGAGTTAATTTGAATCAAAGTAATCAGTGTTTCAAGCTTTTAAAAATAAAACAAAGTGATATTCTAGCTACTTTTTCAAATCACACCTCTCTGAGTGCATATGTGCCTTCAAGTCTCCTGTTGACTTATTTAGCTATCCATATTTTCCAATTGGGATGATCAAATGGTATCCTGTGGTTAGCACCTGGCCTGCATGGTGATTTTAGCACAATCTGCTAATCACCAGTGGGAAACCATGCTTTGTTCTTATAGAGCTTTAGTTTTTATCTCATCACAGATCTTCAACTGATGCACAGTAATTGTGCTTAAATTGAGGTTTAATTTGGAGATGTTACATTCTATAATGATTGCAGGAGAAATTCATTAGGAAACAATGAATTCACAAACATTTGTACAAGTTACCATTAATAACTGTCATAGGACTCAGGAAAGGTGCTTGCACGCTTACACAGTTCCCCAGTTTTTCTCTTCAATATCTATACAATCAACCCTCCTTATCCACAGATTTTTTTTATCCACGGATTCATGCATCCACAGTTTGAAAATACTGAAAGTATAAATTCTAAATAGCAAACCTTGATTTTCTCTTTTATATAAGGGAAACCATTTTGCTGTGCCATTGTATTTAATGGAACTTGAGCATCCACGGATTTTGGTATCCACGGTGGGTTCTGGAACCAAACCCCAGCAGATACCAAAGGCCCACTGTCCTACAAACTGTTCTTCTTCTTCTTATTATTATTCTTATTCTTATTATTATTATTATTATTAAAGTTTATTTCTAGAGCGCTGTCGGTGTACTCAGCGCTGTACAAAAGACAATCAAGGATAAAACAGAATAAAACCTGCCAGAGGCGTACAATCTAGGTAAAACAATGAGCAAAATAATAAAAGTCAATTAAAACAAAGACAATTACAACAGTTAATAACAACATCCACTGTAAACCCAAGTGACAGAACAAGTAAATGTATATCAAACAATACCAGGGAATGCCTCCCTGAGCAAGGTGGTCTTTAACTTGGATTTAAAAGTGGACAAAGAAGTAATGGCCCATGTTTGAGGGGGAAGAAGGTTCCAGGAGGGAGGGGCGGCAAGCGAGAAGGGACGAATCCAAGATGGAGCAGTGGAGATCCTCGGTTGGGACAGCAGGCCTTGATTACTAGAATGAAGGGTACGGGTAGGAGTGTAGGGAGATAGAAGGTCAGATAAGTAAAGAGGGGCTAGCTCATGCTGGGCTTTGAAAGTGAACAACAAAAGCTTATATTGAATGTGGAAAGGGAAGGGAAGCCAGTGAAGAGAAGACAGCAAAGGGGAAACATGATCAAAGCGACGAGCAGAAGTAATGATGCAGGCGGCTGAATGTTGGACAGAAATTAAAGGGCGAAGATGAGAAAGAGGAAGCCCAGCTAAAAGGAGATTACAATAATCTAATCGGGAGACCACCAAAGCGTGAACCAGAGTCTTGGCAGTGGAGGCCGAAAGAAAAGGATGTATTTTTGCGATGTTGTAAAGGAAAAATCTGTAGGCTTTGGCTGTGGCCTGAATCTGAGGAATAAAAGACAATGTGGAATCAAAAATGAAACCGAAACTGCGGGCTTCCTGGATCGGATAAATAGAAGTGTTGTCAACAAAAACAGAAAAAGAGGATTGAAGGGAGGACTTAGGTGGAAAAACAAGAAGCTCCATCTTGGACATATTGAGCTTCAAACGCTGATGACGCATCCAGAGAGAGACAGCTGAAAGACATGATGAAACTTGCTGTTCAAGCTCTTGAGAGAGATCAAGAGTGGAAAGATACAGTTGGGTGTCATCGGTGTACAGATGATAGGAAAAACCAAAAGAACTAATAAGTTTTCCTAGGGACAAGGTGTAAAGAGAGAACAATAGGGGACCCAAAACGGAACCCCGGGGAACTCCAACAGATGAGAGAACAGGGTATGAAGTCTGACCACCCGTGACCACTGCAAAATATCTATCTGACAGATAAGATTTAAACCAGTCAAGAACTGAGCTCGAGAACCCAATGTCAGAAAGTATATCAACTAAAAGACAGTGATCCACGGTGTCAAATGCCACAGATAAATTGAGGAGGATAAGCACAGAATAGAGACCATTTGCCTTGGCAAACTAACTTGTTCTTTTTATAGATACACTAATGAAAGTTTCCAGTTCTGCCCAGGTTAAAACTATCTTAGTTCTATATTCAACTAGCTCTCTCTCTTCTATTCCCCACCCCAATATTTTCTTTCATATTGGTGTTTCTCTAACTGATACTCAGTTGGCCTCTAGAAGTTTTGTCTCATTCAGCCCTCTTCTGCTTCTCTTCAGACTCTTTTTATCTCTTATTGATCTTCCTTTCCATCCTGAAAGTCATGATGATTTCACATTGCCACATTGCTCTGTCCATGAATCCTAGTTTGGGGAGAAAGTTGTAGCAGCAGTAGTAGCAGTAATAAGAGCACCAGTAGTAATATCGTCCATATCAGTAAGTAGGACTGAATCAAATGAAAATCCACCAGACAATGATACCTTTATTGGCCAACTGAAATGCACAATATACTTGTTGTAAGCTTTTGAAGCTCCACTGTCTTCATCAGGCAAGATGTTACAAACCAAAAAGGAGAAAAATTGGAAACGTCAGTAAGTTATTAGGAAGTTGTCATGATATGCTGATGAAATTTTGTCAGTGTCATCATCACCAAGTGACCCCCAAACCCCCCCTCCCCCCCAAAAATGAAAAATCCATTGAGGGATTGCCAATTTGACAACACAGATGACGTCATTCTTGAAGTGGAAGAGTGGTTTAAGGTGCAATCTGCAGACTTCTACAATAACGGTATTCGGAGTGTCAAGAAATGCTGGGGAAAATGTGTAATCTGGATGGTGACTATGTAAAGATAAGTTAACAACTAAAAATTAAAACTTTCTGTCAAATTCTTTTAAAGGTGATAATTAAAACTTTATGATATACCCTTGTATGCCAATTGTGGTGGATGATGGGAATGTTGAGCAGCATACACACACTTCCAATCTCCCTCTTACAAGTGCTCATTTCAAATGATTTACCATCTCTGTGCCATATTCTAGCTCTCAGAAATCGAGACACATTTCTATATTATGTAAATTATTTGCTTATTGTGCTAATTGTGATGGTTCACAAAAGGGTTGATAATATGGATATACTGCCAGTTTTCCTCTCAAAAGCATTCTTTATAGACAGAAGGTACAGTTATAAAAGATACAGTTTAAGAAATTTTGTGGACCCCCTTTTCCCCCACTAATTCAACAACAATTTTAAGATTCAAATAACCATACAGTAAACATCTTGCCAAAGTAAATACACACTAAGACTAAACAGCCAAGTAACAATTCACACAAAGGTAAACAACAGAAATAAAAATTGCAGCAAATATACATTTTCTTCAAAGATAAATGTTGTTGGTGTGTAAACATAGAGATACATGAACATACACAGAGATACAGTGAAACACACACATCATCATCATCAAATCAGAGAGTTGAACAAGATCCTGACCAGATTCTGCCATCCAGCAATATCCAAGGAAAACATTCCTGAGATATGGTCAGCCAACTTCCATTTAAAGACATCTGAATAGGGAGAACCCACCTATCACCAAATAGGTGTTACTCAAATAGAGAGAAGGCAAGAGACATGTCAGCCACCAAGTGAATCAGAAGCATTGTAATGGTTGGAAGAATCCTACCACTGACATGTTAGCCCAGGTTATGGGGCTTCTCGCCTTTCTGCTAGCTTTCATTTCCACTGGAGACAGCATCCACAACTAGTGACAACCCAGTGGCACTCTGTCATACTACCCTAGTTGTCTCTCTAAATTTGTGAAATTAGGATCATGGGAAGCAACCTTACTGAAGAAATGAAGCAGCCAAGGAGGGTGGCTAGCCACACCATGATGAATAGCCTGGATCTTGCACCCATCTCTAACTGGTCTTCTCTTCTGCAGGCCAAGGTGTTTAGGAAACCTGGATTGCCTGGACTAAGATCCTGTGAATGCTGACTAACATGTCAAGTCCAATTTTGCAATATTTTTTAGATTTGGCAACCATAGTTAGCATCTGCACCTGAAGGCAGATGGCAAACCCTGAGAAGGCTCATTTCACTTATTTAGGGGGTAAAATAACCCTAAATCTTGCAAAGCACCCTAGGGGCACAGCCAGAGCTAGGATCCTGTGAATGCTAAGCAACATTTCTAGTCCTACTTTGCAATATTTTTACCTCATGCTAAGTCTGTTCCTGGGAACATATTACTCACAGATATGTTCAAGCCTACTA
Source organism: Phrynosoma blainvillii (assembly GCA_026167975.1). NCBI lineage: Eukaryota > Metazoa > Chordata > Lepidosauria > Squamata > Phrynosomatidae > Phrynosoma > Phrynosoma blainvillii. Next base: position 278,868,084 of record JANUYF010000002.1, on the reverse strand, counting down.
TATCTGACCAGAGTTTTTTTGGGGGGATGGGGGGAGGTCATGGAGAAGACCACCCTGTCCTGTGAGCTACTGAGAGTAGTCTAGAAACCATGCCCTATGAAAAGAGACTTAGGGAGCTGGGTATGTTCAGCCTGGAGAAAAGAAGGTTAAGAGGTGATATGATAGCCCTGTTTAAATATTTGAAAATATATCATACTGAAGATGGAGCAAGCTTGTTTTCTGCTGCTCCAAAGAATAGGACCTGAAGCAATGGGTTCAAACTACAGGAAAAGAGATTCCATCTCAACATTAGGAAGAACTTCCTGAAAGTAAAAGCAGTTGGATAGTGGAACATGCTCCCTTGGAATATGCTGGAGTCTCTTCCGTTGAAGCTTTTTAGACAGAGTCTGGATGGCCAACTGTGTGTGGGTGTGTGGTTTGATGGTGAGTTCCTTCATGACAGGGGGTTGGACTTGGACGGCCCTTGAGGTCTCTTCCAATTCTATGATTCTAAGACATCTAACAAAAAACATCCATGTTCCTGTGCTGCCTCAAAAGCTCATGCAGGCAGGACAGAATGGCAAGCCACTCTACATGGAGGCAATAACAACACTGACAATTGGACAACAGCAGAATAGTGTAAAGAAAGACTGTTGTATGTATGAATGTGTTTATATAAAGAGGGGGGTATCACATTTCAATCTTTTCATTATTACAGTTATGAGACTGCACCTAGCAATTTACAGAAGAAATCAATGTCTGTGTGAGGAATAAAACTGGGAACAGTGGAAATCCATCTAAGTGGAGGATCCTAGATGAAAAATCTAAGAAGGCTTAAGTAACCAAAACTAAGAGGCTATGCAGACGGACGGCTCATGGCTGCCCCTGCTAGCCATGGATCGAGGCTGTGGCAACCGTGTGTCATGGCCCTGATCCTCCCTTTTGCCATCCCGGAAAGGAGTGGCAAAAAGGTGCCCTAAGAACTGGCGTGTGGCTCTTTAGTGCCCCTTCAGGCACAGCATGTAAAAACGCTGTGCCGGGAGGACGCCTGATGCTGTGTGCCGTTACATATGGCACACAGCATCAGGATGCTGTCAGGCTGGGGTTGGGGTGGTCGGTGTGTGGCTGCCCCTCCCCATCTCTGTCTCCAGGGCGGCCCTTTGGACCGGTCTGTAGAAGCCCTAACTGAGCTGCAGAAAATCATTGCCTGCATCAATATCTCATGGTCTGAGCAGGAAGCACTGCATGCTAACATTTCAGGGGGACCCCCCACACACACACACAAACACATTAACTCACTCATATCAAGCATTCCCAACTTCAGAAGAAAATGATGGTTCTTAGATATATTCTTCTTCAACATCATAAATTTACTATCAAGGGTCTGTGATAATTATTTCCATTCCTGCCGAAGATGAGCCTTTTGAGATGTTTTGTTCAGTCAGAGGCAGCTAAGAAATGTTTTTCGGTTATGAACAGTATATGAAATTTTCAAAATGGAAGCTTCATCAGGAAGCAGAGTTAATCCAGAAAATAAAAATCTAGTGGAAGAATATAAAGCTGGAATTTATCCATCAGAACATGCAATCAGAACTTAACAGAAGAATTGCCTGAACTAAAACAGTTTATATGGGGATATATTGGAAGTCATGCTTGATGTTAACATGAAGTCATTTGCTTGTTTTATACCAATATTTCATTTTTACTCTCAGAGTTATTAAAAGTATGGGGAAACCTGAAATACATTGTCAAGCTTCTTAATGCAAGGTGTTGGTGACTAATTTCATTTTAAAGTCAAAGTTTCTGCCTTTGTCTGGTTTCCCTTTTAGCCAGAGTAGAAGGCAATTTGACTTAACTATAGCAGAACACTGGTGATACAATTACAAAGCAGGAATTAAGCATCTCACATTCTTTGATATTAGGTGGCTAAACATATCTGTTCATTGCTTTAGCTATAGGAATGGCATATGGCATTTAAACAAAAAAGAATGAAATACACAACTGCATTTATTTTGATTCATTTTCTTAGGTTTGTGGGGAAAACTATATATGGCTCATTTAGAAGATGTTCTTCTAAATGAGCCATATATACAGAGAAGTTCGACTGGCATACTTCCTACTTTCATTTTTGCAAACAAGACTTATCTGTTCCGATAGACATTTGATGGTTATATGTTCCTTTTTACACAATGCACTGGATAATGCTGATTGTTATGGTGGTGAGTGTGTGTGTTTAATGATGTATGTTTTAATCTGGTTTTAAAAAATACTGTTCAATCTTGTTTTAACTGTTGTATCTTGTGGATTTTAATTACATTTTTAATTGCTGTAAGCCACTTTGATTTCCAATCTGGGAAAAGATGGGATAGAAAATAATAATAATAATAATAATAATAATACATGGGTTCACCCTACAGAATTTAATAACAAGCCAAATACCACTCATTCTATACTCTGAACAAGCATAAAACTTGTCTTTGTTTAATTAAAATTAATACTTTATTAATTAAAAAGTAAATAACTGGATGGCACACAGGCAGCAAAATAGCAACAAAACAATCTGAATCAATAGATGGTAGTGTATGAAACACTTCACCAGGCCCTTCTAGATCTTCCTAGCCACTTTTCCTTCGGCTGCTACAACACCTTATCATGCTGTACATTTTTAGTGCTATTATTCCACTTTAATTGCCATGGTTCCATCTTGTGGTATCCTGGGATTTGCAGCTTAGTGGGAGAGGCCTTTAGAGGCCTTTAGAACTCTAGTGCCACTTCAAAATACAATGCCCAGTATTCCTCAGGATGCTGCAGTTAAAGTGGAGTAATAATGCTATAATTATAAAGCTTAATAGGGCTTATCGTGCTCTTGAAAATAATAATAATAATAATAATAATAATAATAATAATAATAATAATAATAATAATAATAAGTTTTATTTTTAACCCTCCCCTCTGCTCAGCAATCGGGGTGGTGTACAACCTTATAAAAACTGTAAGCAATTAAAACATTCTCAAATCCCACACCCTAACCCTCCCACCCCTTAAAACTAGATACTCAAACTGATGTTTCTAAGATAAAGCAAATCATTCTTGAATATAGGGAGACTTATGCTGACAGGTTAAAATTCTCAAGTACTCTGTGTATTCATCAGGATTCCCACAATTCTTCTTGTTTTTTAATGCCCTGTCTCCATAGCACTATTTGTTGGAGCTTAAATCTCTTGTATTCTGTGGGAGTTTGGTCAAATTCAAGTTCTGAGGCTTTCCTTTTCACTGCTTATCATTCAATGTGATGCTGTAATTACAGGTGTCTTGTAGAGGCTTATGTATGCAAATTATGTCCACATTTGCAATTCGTTTCCTTCCTCCCCCCCAAAAAAATCCTGGTAGTGTACTTGCATACCACCAAAGTAACCTTTATAAATGAACAAACAAACAGAGTTGAATGTTTGTGTCCCCAGTCTGCTACATATAGGATGAACTATCTCACTAGAAATTCCTAACTGATGGGAACAAACAAATATAATTGTGTCTTGTTATGGCTGGCTAATAGCCTATTCAGTCACAGTTGATTGTTATCTTCACTGAACAAATTCCAAGTCCCTCAACATTGAATGGGGAGCCAGTATACTACAATAAATAATAAGTGCACCATAATAGCCATCTATTTGGCTTATAGGACTGAGTAGGACCTTTTAGCCTTATTTGTTCAAACATTTTTCCTCCTTCTGTAAATGTTCACTCCAAGCTATATTATTGCAACCAAGGTCCCAGCTTGGTAATTAATGTCTGTGTTTGTGTACATATTTTTAATAAGTCGAGTTTGTAAAAATGGTCCAGTTGTGTTTTTCGAGTTAAGCAGTGAAAAATGTACCACCTGCAAAGTAATATAATTACTTTTCCAAATATATTTCATAAGGCTTTTTATTGTATACCTAAATACATATTTACTGCACTTAGTAGACCAAAGCAAATCTGAATAAGCCATTTTGATGTGTTAAGTAAATAAAAGCATCAGGAAACCCCAGTACAGCCAATCCTATTACAGATTTGTTTAGTTCCTCCAAATGTGATGTGTCCCTAAAAGTTTTTTCTTGTTTCCCTATCTCTGTGTTTATCTAGGGAATGCATTCACACACACACACACACACACACACTTTATTATGCCACTCACCTTTCATCACATGTTCCGAAGTTTGTTTGCAGTGTATGAATAAATAAAATTTTGAAATCAAAATGTAATCAAATGGAAAATCAGTTGAAAATTCCTAGATAGAAATTCCACAGTGCAAAGTATGGGTAGCATTTTTAGGGGGCACCTGTATGAGCCAATGGTAATGCTTCTTTTTCAGGAAATAATTCCACAAAAAGACTTTCCCACAAAAATGAACAAATCTGGGAGTGGGCCCAAGACATTTTGCTCCTTAGACTAAAGATCAGACTCTTCTTTTAAAACTGGTGGTGGGACAGTGACCACCACTATGTTTAAGAACAGTAAGTTTGTTGAGTGGAAAAGGGCATGCTTTATGACAAACAGTTCTTTACCACCCAAAATAGCTTTTGGAACAAACCAAATATGTTACAAACATATTACAAATTGGTATATTCATTGGGGATTTCTGGGAATTTCAGATTTTAAAAAATGTAACAAACTTTTCAGCATTTTCCTCTAGGTTCACAGGATGGGTCTTACCCAGCCCACCTGCCAGTAACTAATGCTGAAAAAGACTGGACCTTGATTATGCAATGCCTGTGCTCTGCTACTGGGCTATAAGCAGGGACAGACAATTCCCAGTTGTTGGGTATTATGAACATAGAGGGCGCAACCTCTGCCATTCCCTCTGAAAAAATAAAAATAAAAATCTGTACTTGTTTTTGTCTTCCCGTGCCTCTTAGGGGATGTGGGTAGAAATTTCATTACACATTTCACTCTCTCTGGCCTGTTTTAGAAGTTCCAAGTCATTTCCTGGTGGGAAGAAAAGGCCTCTCTTGGGAATAATACCAAAGTTGCTACATTCCTTAATGGGCATATGGGGGCAAAAACAGCCCTGTGGGCCTGAGGGCTACCAATCTATGGGCATTGAAGCTGCACTTTTCTCACCCCTGTAATAATATATATGAATGCTAACCATTTTATCATCATATCTAATGTGATCATCAAATCCTGCATTTATTTATTTATTTATTTATTTATTTATTTATTTTAAAAAAAGAAACCTGCATTTGTGCATGTTGAAGGAAGTCAGTATTAAAGGGAATAGGGAAACACCAAGTAAAGCTTTAATGATTGTAGAGGAATTGGACCAATAGTACAAGTAGCCAACAATGACAGGGAAAATACATTAAGGAAGCAGCTGAGGAGAAAGACCCATGGTCTTCAATGTCTCTACACAAATGCACAGAGTGTGAGAAATAAACAAGATGAACTCTTACCACAGAAAGGCAAATATGACTTAAAAGACATCGCAGAAACTTGGTGGGATGAAGCACATAATTTTAATATAATAACAGGAGTGTACCCTTTTCCAAAGGAACAGGGCCAAATAGGAAAGGGTGAGACATAGCATTACATGTCAGGGCTGTGTACATCTGTGAGGAGATCCATTCTATAAAGGATGAAAACCAGATTGAGAGCATTTGAATGAAAATTAACGGAGAGTGATACAACTGGCACATTTGTTTATTTTTCATTGCTGTGGGGATCTATTATAGATCTTCAAGCCAGACTGAAGATTGGATGATGCCTTCCTAGAGCAAATTACCAAATTTTCAAAAAGGAAAAAGACAGTAGTAATGGGAAATTTCAAACCTCCCTGATAATTTGTTGAAGGTTACATGCTGCAAAGAGTGTAATAGAAAGAAATTTTTCACTTGCTTTGCAGACAATTTCATTGTCTAGAAGGTGGAGGCAACAAGGGGATCAGCTATTTTGGACTTGATTCTAACCAACAAGGATGCATTGGCCAATGAGGTGGAAACAGTAGGATCCTTGGCTAGGAGTGACCATGTTTTCTTGGGCTTTGTTGTAAAGAGGAAATGGGAAACCAAGGGCAATCAAATAGGCACTCTAGATTTTAGCAGATCAGATTTAAATAAGCTAAGGAAAGTATTGTCCAAGATATGATCAAAAATTCTCAAAGATAAGGGAATTCAGGATGGATGAGAGCTTTTAAAAAGCAATATATTGATGGCAGACTTGCTGATAATTACAATAAAGAAGAAAATAAAAAAATCAGGGTGGGTGTAGAGAACTTTAAGATGAGATGAGAATCAAAAAGATCATGTACAAGAAATGGAAGAAAAAGGAAATCACCAAAGAGGAATACATAGCCAGTATATGGAGGGAGAAAGTCAGAAAGCTAAAGCTTGGAACAAACTCAGGTTTGCTCAACAAGTTTAAAATAATTTTTAAAAAGGGCTTTTCTGGCTATATTCAGAACATGAGGTAGAAAAATAAAACAATAGGGCCACCTGTTAAACATCTTTTTAGCCTCAGTCTTCTCTCAAAATAAAAACAGAGCTCAGCCTGGTAAGTAAGTAATAACTTTATTGTTAATAGCTAAAAACCGTCACAGTTTGGTACAGATCAAACCAATGAATACAACACCAATATATGAAAACAGGGCACAAAATTTATAACAATTTATAAAGGAACCATGAATAAGATACAATAATAATGATAAAAAATATGACAGGCGATACTTCTAATTCTTACCCCCAGCTTGATAACTAAGCCTAATCTTGCTGGCAGCTAAACCAAATTTTGCTACCATGGAGGTAATGTATACATCTTTACCAGCCAAAAGAATACAGATTTTCTGGGTATGAGATCAGTCAGAAAGGGAATATAAAATATAATCAAGGAACCTTTGCCTGAGGATTGTATAAAGGGGGCATTGTAACAGATAATGTTCAATATCCTCCACTGGTCCTGTTTCACATATACACCAGCCTGGTGAAAACAGAGCAAATGATGAAGCAAAGAGACTGCAGCCAAGCATGGGTAGTGAGGTAGTAAGGGAATACCTGCCTACTTTGGATGAATTCAGAACTCCAGGGCCAGATGAACTGCATGTAAGGTACTGAGATGTAATCTCAGAACCAATGCAATATTCTTTGATAATCCTTGAAGAACAGGTGAGGTCCCAGCAGACTGGAGGAGGGAAAATGTCCTTATTTAAAAAAAAAAGAGAGAGGGGGGGGGGGGGAGGAAAGACCCAAACAACTATTGCCCAGTCAGCCTGGTGTCAATACTGGGATTCTGGAGGAGATCATTAAACAGACAGTCTGTGAGTACATAGAAAGGAATGTTGTGATTACTAAAAATCAGCATGGGTTTCTCAAAAACAAGTCATACCAGACTGCTCTTATCTCTTATTTTGATAGAGTTACAAGCTTGCTTGATCAGGAGAATGCAATTGATGTAATAGATCTTGTTTTTATTAGAGCTTTTGACATCGTCCCCCATGATATTCTTGCAGACAAGCTGGTGAAATGTGGGCTAGACAATGCTATTGTTTAGTCGATTTGTAATTGGTTGAAGGATTGAACCCAAAGAGCACTCACCAATGGTTCCTCTTCATCCTGTAGAAAAGTCATTAATGAAGTGGTGCAGAGTCCATTGTTATTTAACATATTTATTAATGACCTGGATGACTGAGTAGAGGGTATACTTATTAAATTTGCAGATGAGACCAAATTAGAGGAATAGCTAATACTCTAGAGGACAGGATCAGAATTCAAAATGACCTTACAAGATTGGAGAGCTAGATGAAAACTAACAATGAATTTCAACAAGAGTTAATGTACAGTATTACATTTAGGCAGGAAAAAAATAAATCAACAAATATAGGATGGATGCCACTTGGCCTGACAACAGTACATCTGAAAAGGATCTAGGGGGTTAAGTTAGGTTAACTTAGGGGGGGAGCAGATGGTGCAAAGCGCCATCTTCAGGGCAAGGAAGGGGAGGGGCAGCCGCATGCTGGGCACCCCAACCCTTCTCAAAAATGTCGTCGGAGCAGCTGGCCCTCCGCACGGCCGGCGCTCCGAGGATGCCTTTACGTTGCGGCGTCCCCACATGCTGCAGCGGAAGAGGCGCCGAAGGTGCGCCGGCAGCCTTTTGCGGCGCACCTTCAGAGATTTGTGGAAGGAGTACTATTTTAGCACTCCTTCCTGGGGTGGCGAAGCTGCGCTGCGGGGCCGAGGAATGCGGATGCCTCGGCCCCGATCCGTAGCTTCCCAAGGCGGCCCCGTGCCGCCCATCTGCTTAACCCCCTAATCTCATCATGAATTAGCAATATGATGCTCCTGTCAAAAAGATCAGTGCAATTCTGGGCTGCATCAATAGGAGTATAGTGTCCTGATCAGGGAATATAATAGTACCACTCTACTCAGCTATGGTCAGACTTCACCTGGAGTATTGTGTCCAGTTTGTGGCACTGAAATTAAAAAAAAAAGATACTGAAAAGCTGGAACATGTTCAGAGGATGGAAATCAAGATGGTAAGGGATCTGGAAATCAAGTCCTATGAGGAATGGCTTAGAGAACTGAGAATGTTTGGTTTGAAAGGAAGACTGAGGGGTGATATGATAGCTATTTTTAAATACTTGAAGGAATGCCTTATTCATGTTTATTTTCTGCTGCTCTAGAAACTAGAACATGAACCAAATTCATATCTCAAGAATTTTGAATTCTTCTAATTTAAGAAGAACTTCCAGACACTTACAGCTGTTCCACAGTGGAATACATTGTCTTGGAGGGCTTCATATTTTCCTTCTTTTGAGGTTTTTAAACAGAGTTTGCATCTCTAAAGGGTGCCTTAGTTGTGTCCTCTTGTATGGTAGGTGGTTGGACTTGATTGCCTTTGTGGTCTCTTCTGATCTATGCTTACATGAAAGTTCTGCTTTCTTTTACCACTATCCTGCTCTATGTATTTTTTTTTGTTTTATTTTTGCATTGTTAATTCTTCTACCCTAAGCATTACTTTAATTTCTTGAAATCATTACCATTGGTTTCCATGACTTCATGCTAAATACTAGAGCTAAATTGTGGTGATTTATGTTCCCAGGAAAGACCATTGGCAGGCTGGATTCTGTATCATGTACCTTCTGCATTACAGATATGTCGAAGTCTCTGCTGGCATAACTGCAAAAGGAGAGATGCTCCTCTGCCAGAAGGGTTTAGGATGGGGAGAGGCACAACAGTTCATAGCAAATGGAGGGATGGTGCCATTAGAACAGATGCACTGCTGAGTGAATACATAGTTATCAGTAAGTGAAAAAGGAAACTGACAACATGCATCCAACATGTTCTACAGAATACTGCTGAGTATTCCATCAATTGTGGACATAAACACAATGTTAAAACCACTGCTTCTCTTCTTAGGCCTCAGCAAGATCTAATTACACTCTTTAGCATCACTTTAAGTATGATACGGAAGAGCTTTTGTGGAGCTGGAAAGCAACTTACAAATGTGATAATTCTGCTCCCGAGGAGAAGGGGGGGGAGTTTTCAACTAGCTCATGGAGAAGTTGCCAAATGACTCTGGCTTGAACTGCAGATGGTTTGAACTGCAGTAGGCTTCATGGTCTCTGTGTCATGTGCCCTATTAGAGAAACAGCAGGTGGAAAGAACCAAATGGGCCAATCAAATATGAAATGAAGGGATTTTTCCTCCTACTGCATCCATGCTGGCAGCTGATTGTTGTTATTTTGAAGACTGTATTATCCAAACAGCAGATGCCAACGCTACATTATTATGCTCTATGATGTGAAAACTGGGTGTTTGCTTTTTCATTATGGATCTGGCCATAGCTGGAGTAATCAAAGGGCCTTTGCAGACTGCCAGAAATAGTGCAAATTGAGTCCACTTTAACTGTCCTGGCTCAGTGCTAGGGAATCATGGGAATTGTATTTTTTTTTCTGAGACATTGAGCCTTCTCTGTCAGAGAGCTCTGGTGCCACAATAAACTACAGTTCTCATGATTCCCTAGCACTGAGCCAGGGCAGTTAAAGTGGACTCAATTTACACTATTTCTGGCAGTCTGCAAAGGCCCCTAGCCTTCTCCACCACATAGAGTTCTGGTGCCACAAAAAAACTACAATTCCCAGGATTCCCTAGCACTGAGCTAGGGCAGTTAAAGCAATCTCAAATGGGCCCAAAATTTATTATTTCTGAAAAAGGTTTGGATGGAAAGAAACTTATTCTACATACCAGTCTTTCTCACCACAGTTACATGTTTCATGCTGTAATAAACCTTATAGGGTACTTGCCAAGCTTTGCATCATGAGACTACAGATAGGGTTGATGGTGCCCACATTCTGTACATTAACAGAAAACATGTTCAGAGCTATTACAAAATGTAGAACAATAGAAACCTGTTTCAGGTATTTTCCCAGGAGACACAACTTATTTATATCTATCATTAGACAGATGGATTCCAAAATTGTCCTCAGTAAGCTTTCTTTCTGCATTTGGGATATCTGTAGTCACAGTGTAATTTCCAAAGTGTTTTTCCATGAAATATTTATAAATATCTCTTCTCTTTTTCTCTTTCCTCCTTCCTTTCTCCCCCAAAATAAGTTTGACAAAGAGTTCAGTTCATTTGTACTTCTTCTCTGATCTATGATCGGTGTATCAGATATCCTCATGAGTAAATCACTACAAGAATGCAGTAATGATACTGAATACATACCACACAAAAAGAATTTTGACATAAGCGAATGTTCATGTTTTTCAAAAACTACTAAAAGGAAGAGAAAGATGCAGGGAAGAAAAAGAAGAGAAGGTGGAAGCAATGTTTATGATTATTGTTTATTAATAACATAAAAGAACTGAACTGAAATAATTAAACTCTACAGAAAGCTATGCATACTTCATGTCGCAAATAAAAAATAAGCCAAAATTGAGAGAGGATGAAACTGACCACTAGACTTCATTGGTACCACAGTTTTTTTAAAAAATAAATAAATAAACCAATTCATCTCACACTGATTTGAAGGCCACTTGATTAAACTTTGGGGTAAATCTAAATATCTAGTCAGTCTGAATCTTCTTGGTTTCTATTGTCTATCATGGGATATTATCTACTGGCTAAAGGATGTTTATTAAAAACAACTAGGGGGTGAAACAGACTGCTCCAAAAGAGCAGATTGGGGCCACCCTGGAGCTGCTCTCCCCAGAGCCGGGGCAAGCACACACTGTGGCCCCAATCCACCCCGCGACTGGCACAAATAGAAGCGGAAAGGATCTGCTCCTTTTGGGGCTGGTTTTGGGCCACCTTAGGCAGCCTGAATGCAACCCCAGGGCAGCTTATGGGTGCTCCAGGGCTGTGCATCATCAAAACGCCACAGCCCCAGAACAGTTGGAAGCCACCCCTGTGTGATCACCCAGCATGACTTCTGGGCATTTTGAAGTGTGCACCATCAAAATGCCACATCCCCAAGCTTCCCGGAAGCCAGCTTTTCCAGTCTGTCTGTTAAGGCCCTAGAATCTGATGACATTTTAAGATATAGTAGTGCCTTATGTCAGACAAATAGGTATAGGTGTTATTGTGCAACATCTTAATTTTTTAAAAAAGTTCTGCCAATAACCTTTTAATAATTCCTGGCAGAAGCTTATGAAATTTGCAGGGCAGCTTGTCTTTTCTGGGGGGTTAAGTCCAGAAGTATAGGTGTGGGAAAGTTTTGTAAGAGATTAACCTTCATATTTTAGATTTTTGTGCACAATTATTTTGAAAATAGAAACAGCATTGAGGTAATGCTGTTTAAGAAATGTTGGGAAGAAAAGTGTAGCAATTTGTGGAGGAATGGTGTTCCATTGCTGAGGAAAGGTAATCATAACCTATTTTGCCTTAACCTTCATGTTTTGAGAGGGGAGAATTGTTATGGAAATAGTGTATGTCATAACACTTGTCAAAAAACCTCCAAAAAAATACAAAAGGTGAATGGAAAAACTAGGAACTTATGATGAATGAGAAACAGATTAAGGGCCTCTGCAGACAGGTGGCACAGAGTCGCCCCAGGAAGCGGTGGATCGGGGCTGTGGCAACCCCACGCCATGGCTCCAATCCTCCCTTTTGCTGCCCCAAAAATGCCGCTCTTTTTAGGGGTGGCAAAAAGCCGCCTTAAGAGTTGGTTCTGTGGCTCTTCTTCGCCCTTTCAGTGCAGTGTTTTTAAACGCTGCGCCAGGAGGACATCCTGATGCCACGTGCTGTGCATAACGGCACACGGCATCAGGACGGTGTAGGCATGGGGTTCGGGCAGCTAGTGTGCGGCTGCCCTGCCCCAACTCTACCCCCAGGCTGGCCCTTTGGGCTAATCTGCAAAGGCCCTAAGGCCCTTATTTTGTTTTTCTGTTTAATTGGCACTACATTCCTTTAAAAAATACCATGGTGGATGCAGAAGAGCTTGTCCATCATTGTCCAAGCAAGTACCTAATGTAACAACCTCCCAAGTACTAGAGACTTTTCAAAAGATCCTCTACTTACAGACTTAGGTCTCCACTGATGCATTTGAGGAAGTAGGCACAAGTCTACAAAAGCTCATGCTACTAACTTCTCTCTTTCAGTTAGTCTGAAAGATGCTGCAAGATCTGTTTGCATACTGATTTTACAGACTAATACAGCTATGTTTTTGAATTTTACTTACAGGCTTTTTATCCAACATTCAATAATTTAAACTTTACCTATAACTGGCATCAACAACCAACATATTCAGGCAGGTTGTTGATAGCTGGAACAGAAAAAGGGGAAATGAAAGTGTGGGTCAACTTGAGCACCATACAGATTGGAGTATAATGGGAAAGCACTTGGAGCAGTTGGTTGGTGGGATCCCTGAACAGTTGCATTCCTCTTTGTGTGTAAAGGAGAGAAATTATACTGTAATATTTTTCCTACTTATAGTAATTCTAAACAGTCATTTCTAGAGGTGAGTGCTATTTTTTTTAATCATCACAAGAAATATGGAAACATTACTTCCCCATCAGCTACGGTTATAATTAATATTACAAAGGAGCTAATTGAAATGCATTTTTCTTCATTTGACAAAGGATTGCAACAAAGGTCATTAATAGCATGCATTTTACTTTGTAACATTTCATGTAAGGAACTGACATTTAATAGGGTGCAATAATGATACACTTTCCTTTTTAATTTAATTTAATTTTTACATCTTTTGATCTTTCCTAATAAGCTGCCTTCAGAGTGCATTGCTAGCACTCAGTGGAACTATTGTGGAAATTCTTACTAGGGAACAAGTTCTATATGCTGCAGAGAAGTTAGTTCTATTTGTGCATTCACTTATTTATTTATTTATTTATTTATTTGAAGTATTTATACCCTGCTCTTCAACCAAAAAGACTCTCAGAGCAGCTTACACTTTAAAAAAAAAATAGACAGTTCCCTGCCCTCAGGCTTACAATCTAAAAAGACATGACACAAAAGGAGCAGGGAATGGCAGTGGGGAAGGGGATCAAGTTCAGTCTTTTTTCTCTCTTTCTGGGGCCAAGGCCTCAATGGATGGGTTGGAGGAAGTTTCTTCTTCCTCCTCTGGCTAGGCCCGATGAAGCTGGCCTCCCCCTCTCCCTCTTGAGGCTGGATGATGGTGGAGGGACTGGAGGGAGGTCTTTTCTTCTTTCACTGGCTAGGTCTGATGGAGCAGAGAGAACTAATTTGGGAGATAATTGTTGACAAACATGTTAGCATGCACTCCCCTTCAAATGTTCTGATGTCCCAGGCATTGTCAAAGACCTTTTTGCATTGACCATGAAAGTAATTAGAGGGCTTTGCTACCATGTTTGATTGAATACACCAGGGGTAGGCAACCTTTCCCCTTTAAGGGCTGAGGGACTTCAGCTCCCAGAAGCCTCAGCCATGTTGGCCAATAGTCCCATGTTGGCCAATAGCTCCTGGGATTCTGGGAGCTGAAGTCCCTCGGCCCTTAAAGGGGAAAGGTTGCCTACCCCTGGAATACACCATTTAAAAACTCCAGTGACTGGGTTGGGAACCTTGAACCCATAATCAGCCAAACCCAGTTATAATGTACAGAGGTCTCTAAAACTATTGAGTATGTGTGTGTGTGTCACATTTGGTGAGTGAGGCCTGCATGTACTGCTGTGTCTCCACCATCCATTTAGACATAAATGCCTGGGAAGAGCTGTGCTGATGTAGGGATGGGAGCATAGCTTTTCAGTTGTCTTATGCTTCTTAATGGCTAAGAGCTTTAAAGAAGAACCCCTCACATTGGAGATGTAATTCTTTATTAAATAATAAGTAATTTAAACCATTTTCTTCTTGCTGCAAGAAAATCTTTGTAAACCATGCTGTTTTTGAAGATTATTCACAGATCAAGACTTTGCACAAAATCCATGTATTGCATTAGAGGACTATGTGGCATTAGTGAATTAGGGGAAACAGCATTTTTGTGCAGGGATATTATTTTCTGTGCATCAAATACTGTTTTCTTTGCAAAATAACTATGTGCGAATTTTGTATAAAATAAGTGTAAAGATTCTACTTCTCATCAAAAGCAAAGCAGCTTCATTTATATACCGCTTCATATCACACTATGGGATGTCTAAGCAGTTTACAATTGTAAGCTCATTGCCCCCCAACAGTTGGGTACTCATTTTAGCGACCTCAGAAGGATGCAGGCCTGAGTCTAGCCTGATCCCTGGCTAGTATTGAACTTGCAACCTTGTGGTCTTTGAGTGAGTGGCTGCAGTACAGGCATTTAACCACTGCGCCACCAGGGCTTTCAAGATGCTTGAGAAAGTGTTTTTGATCATTTTTTAAATATTTTCAAATTCTTTCCATTCTTACTTCAGCTGCTTCTCCAAGCCATGGTTTTGTTATATGACTGGTTATTACTTATATTTCCCATTAGTGGTTATAATGATAATCTTAGAAGTCTTGTGTTGTTCTCTTTGGTTTATTAAAAATATAAAACAAGCTGGATGACTAGATGAAGTCTATACATATCATCATGATGCTGATAACATATATATATATATATATATATATATATATATATATATATAATAGGCTGTCATAACCATTTGGCAGTGTGCTGTAACGGTTTGAGTGTTGAACTTTCAAATCCTGGCTTAGCCTTATAAACCCACTGGGTGACCATGGGCAAATCATACTCTCTCAGAGGATGGCAATGGCAAACCCCCTCTGAAGAAATTTGCCAAGAAAATCCTGTGATAGGTTCACCTTAAGTCAGAAATGACTTGAAGGCACACACAACAACAACAACAACAACAACAACAACAACAACATACAAAGCCCAGGGTGGTTGAAAGGAAAGGAGAAAAACATAAAGAGAAACATCAAAATGAAGTGAATGTTTTTGTAACAATCAATGAACCTTATCCCACGGGGCCAAAAGCAGCAAGAATCCACTAAGAATCAGGCGCTATAGCGCTATATCTTCCCGCGTGATCCCACGACGTCGTTCAGAATCTGCTAAGAATCAGGCGCTATAGCGCTATAGTTTTCCGCGTGATCCCACGACGTCGCTCAGAATCCGCTAAGAGTCAGGTGCTATAGCGCTATAGTTTTCCACGTGATCCCACGACGTTGCTCAGAATCCAGCAAGAAACCGCTCGGAATGCAGCATCATTCGCATTCTTTTGAATGTCAGTTTCAGCGGGCATTGCAATAGCGCGAGGTGATCCATAGCGCTATTATAGCGCTAGCGCCATATTTATACTAGCGCTATAGTACTGGAATGATGCTCATATCGCTTTCTTGCCACTTTTGAGAGCAGCGTGGGATAAGGTCCAATGAGGGTTACCAAAGAGAGCAGGTACCTTTCAACACTCATGAGGCTAACACATATTGAAGTTTTTTCCTCAACACTTCAGCCTCAAGACTTCCCCTTTCACCATGCAATAGAAAAGCAACCATTTTTCTTACATTTCTTTACATTCATACTGCATATGGATAATCTTAGAATAATCAGATATCTTGTTAGATTTGGTCATCTAAATTTTAATTCTCATGTAATTTGGGCCAAGATAAATGGTACACTGATATGTGGTTAATTTGTATTAATATATGTTAGTACTCCTGTTTCTATTTACTGAAATCAATAGATAGCAGCATCTTGTGATATATTACAGGACCTCAGAAACTGATAAATCAATCTGCTTTAATTATCTAAGATGTTAATTCTCTGTTGTTACAAAATGAAAAATATAGAATTTCCTAACATTGAGTGAATATTTTCTAATTTGCTGTTATGAGATCCATTCATATTGCTTCTGGAATGCAATATTACTTTAAAATATATACAGCGGCCTCTTGTTATCTGCTGGCATTTGGTTCCAGGACCCTCCATGGATAACAAAATCTGTGGATGCTCAAGTTCCATTAAATACAATGGCATAGCAAAATGGTGCCCCCTATATAAAATAGAAAATAAGGTTTGCAATTTTGAATTTATACTCTTTTTTTGGGGGGGGTGTTTCAAGACGTAGATGCTTGAATCTATGGATAAAAAATCCATGGATAAGGAGGTCTTGTCAGGATGAATGCATCCAGAGGAAAATGTCTTAGATGAAGCAATATGGGACAAAAGCAAAAAGTTACTATAGGTCATGTGGCAGCCATGATGAGCAAGCAGTTGGAAGGGTGCTGTATCACAGGAAGATGATGACACACAGGCAGGACATGGCATCACCAGGCTTCAATATGCAGAGCCATGCCACATGGGGAACAGGAAACTGTGTTGCCCACCAGTAAGGGGTTGGACTAGAAACTCCAGCAATGAACGTGTATATAAGGGAGGAGCTCCAATAGCCTGTGTGGTGGTGTTGATGTACATAGCAGAGCATTTTGTCACTCAGTGTGAGATATTGTAAATAACGGAACGAAGATTAAAAGCCTCCTTAAGAGTACTCAGCGTGTTGTCTGCAGATTCTGTGTGTGGGAGAAGGAGTTCTCCAGCATGCACTGAACTGTACAACAGAGCTTTCTGTGGCATGTGTTCTTGGTGCACAAGCTTCAGTGTCTAGACCAGGGGTAGGCAACCTAAGGCCCAGGGGCCAGATGTGGCCCCCCGAGGCCTTTGGACTGGCCCCAGGCTGGTCCTGCCGCCGCCCCCTGCTGCTGCCGCCCCCCACCATGATGATATTGATTATTGTTGTTGTTACTTGTTCTTGGGGTTTTCTTGGAAAAATCTCCACAGGAGTTTTGCCATGGCTTTTCTGGGGCTGAGAGAGTGTGCATGCATATTTTTTATATATATTTTTATATATTTTTATTTATTTATTTATTAATGGTGCTTCAGCCCCCCAATTGTCTGAGGGACAGCAACCTGGCCCCCGGCTCAAAAAGGTTGCCTACCCCTGGTCTAGACTTTGGATAAAAAACGCACCAACAGGGTGACTGCATTTGAAAATGCAGTTCTGTACACACCTGGAAGGAAGGAAGGCCCACTGAACTCAGGTGTGGGCAAATGTAGGAGACTACACTAAAAATTAGGATCCCCCCCCCCCATTTCTTCTGCTGAAAGAGCAAACTCTAAACAGCAGAGTCTGACTAGCAGCGTTTGGTGAAATAATAGAATCTATTAATATGTGTAATTGTGTCTCAGTGCCACATAACTGAGGCAGAGATTATAATCTTTAAAAATGCTACTATGAGACTTTTTTTAGTGTTTCAATTACACATGTGGATATTGCTAAATATTTCTAAACTATTTTAGATAAACTCGAAAGAACATTGATACTAGACAGAGCTGCAGAGAAATTCTGCATTTCTTCTATACAAAATAAATTACTGGAGGAAAAAAACATTGTTAAATGCTTTTTTTATAGCCTATTTGAAAATGAGCTTGAAGTACCTGGGATAGCAGCATTCCAATTTTGAACATGCTGATACAAGCATGTTAGAGACATATGAGCAGGTCTTTTGGTGTTTATTGTTTTTGTTTTAGAAGTTAGGGAGTTTTGTTTTTCTATGAATTTTGCAAGTATTGTGACAATAAGGTGATATAAAACCTTGTCTCTGCTATCTCGAATTCCTAGATTTATATCAACACAGACTCTCACAGATTCACTAAATTTGTGCTTTCTTTACCCTTATCTATATTGGTGGAAATGCTGACCAAACAACAATTACTACTACTTTATTTGTGTAGTGCCATCAAGGTATGTGGCCTTTCACAATTAAAACAACAAAAATACAGCCAGACAGACCAAAGGTGTGCAGTCTGAAATGCACACACACACACACACACGGACATGCACACACACACACGGACATACACACACGGACATACACATATACACACAGATGGGAAGGAAGGAGCAATACAAATATAACACTAATATGACACAATTGTAAAATGAAATATCCACATAGAGATACACAAATCAGTGCAAATCAGTGCAATAAAATGCTAAACAAACTGACAAATACATATAATCAAAATGAAAATTTTTAAAGCATTACCCAATTAAAATCAAAATGTATGGAAAAACAGAAAGTTTTAAATTGAAATTTAAAAACAATTAGGGAAAGAGCAGTCCGCAAATGTTCTGGGAGGCAATTCTAGGAATATGGAACAGGAAGGGAAAAAGAATGAAGACAAGCGAAAGAAAAAGAAACCCTTGGGGCTCGTTCACACTTACATTTTTGAACCAAGGAGATCTGAACCTCTGCAGCGATGCGATACCAAATAAAAGTTCCCACTACATTTATTGAAACTGAATCTTTCAGTGGCATTTTAACCCTATTGCCATTCACATTACCATTGTATCAATGTGAAATGGAGCCTCAATTTTGAATGTATTCAATCATTCTTAGGGTGTTTTTTTAATGTCAATCAAGTGATGTTCATCTTCGTCATTCTGCTTCTGCTTTCACTGTTGGTGATATCACTCTGTTTCCATTGTCACAGGTAGTTAGAATTCGAACACAAAAAGTATATAAATATATAAATAAGCCTTCCAATGTTAAGCCAAGGAAAATGGAGGCAGTGGTGGAATACTGCTGCAGCCGCATTCTGAGAGGGGAAAAAAAAAACAGGTGGGAGCAAAAGACCAGTTGAGAGGTCTATGTTCCATCCCTCTGCATGTAACCCCTCCCTTCTCGTTTTGGAAGAATTGGTTCAGAGTGCCCCAAATTGATTCAACAGCACATTCTCATTTGTGGTGATCTGCATCTTTTCAAAAGACATGAAAAAACAACAACTGGTATTGAATATCCTAGTTTGGTATTGAATATAGTGGGGTAAGTGGGTTTTCAGCCCCCCCTCCCCAACTGCACTGAGTGCACTCAGTGCATATATGAACACCACGGAAATAACCTGGTTTCCACACTTGGGGCCTTTACAGACTGCCATAAATAATGCAACTTGAGGCCACTTTAACTGTCCTGGCTCAGTGCTAAGGAATCATGGGAACAGTAATTATTGTGGCACCAGAGCTCTCTGACAGAGAAGGCTCAATGTCCCAGAAAAAAAAAATACAATTCCCGTGATTCCCTAGCACTGAGCCAGGATAGTTAAAGTGGCCTCAAGCTGCATTATTTCTGGCAGTCTGTAAAGGCCCTTGGTTATTTCATAGTATGAATGATCCCCTGGTTGATTGAGAAGCGTAGAGCTCCTACAATGAAGACTCTGAACAGGATGCCTAAGACAAATAAAGTCTCATAAACTTCTGGGGGGAAGGGAACACTGCAGGCTTTAATAGTGAAAACAAGAAGCTTGTATTGAATCCTAAAAGAAACAGTCAATTAATGAAGAGATGTCAAAAGTGGCATAATGTGATTAAGCTAAAAGCTTCCTATTTCTCATTCAGAGGGACTTTTTCCTGAAGAGATATATACTGAATTATATTGTCAAAGGACTTCACCACATGAATGAAAAGTGAAATCAATTGGGAAACCAAAAGCTTTCTCCATGCCAATTTGCATGCCATTGTAGTACTGCTGTTCTCTTCCTGAGAGCAGATGATCATTAAAGTGTGCCTTTTGCTAAATGGGAAAAATAGGTTCTGCAAAAGGCAAACTTGAGAGCCAGTGTGGTGTAGTAGTTTGAGTATTGGACCAGGACACTGAGAGACCAAAGTTCGAATCCCTGCTCAGCCATGGAAACTCACCTTGGGCAAATTGCATGAGTCTCAGCCTCAGGGAAAGCCAATGACAAAACTCCTCTGAATAAATCTTGCCAAGAAAACCCTATGGGTTCACCATAATAATAACAATAACAACAACAACAACAACAACAACATTTATTTTCAACCCTCCCCTCTGCAGCGCAATCGGGGCAGCTTACAACAGTTAAAAACACCAATACATATATCAATTCCCTAACCTGCCCTCCTCTTAAAACAATATTAAACCAGTTAAGATTTAAAACATAAAATAGAATAGATAAAAAAGGAACATAGAACAATTAAAACAGCAGCATAAAATAAGCAGTGACAGCTCAGGGGAACAAGTTAGCCAAAGTCTTTGGGCCAGGATAATTATTCGGGAAGGCCTGCCAGAAAAGATCTGTCTTAACAGCTTTTTTGAAGTTGTCAAGAGTGGTAATAAGATGGATCTCAGCCGGCAGGCCATTCCATCATCTGGGAGCTGAGGCAGAGAAAGCCCTCTGGGAGGTCACCGACAGCCTAGTTTTTATAGGCTGTAACAGATTCCTCCCAGAGGACTGGAGTGCATGGGGAGGATTGTATGGGATGAGGCGGTCTTGAAGATAAGTTGGACCCACACCATAGGGTCACCAGAAGTCGAAAATTACTTGAAGAAACACAACAAAAACATATATTTACATTAGTTAAATTACTAATCATATACTAGTTAAATTACAGTAGTATGTACAATTCAGTTGGACAATAAAGCTGCATTGGCATAGCTTGTGGCAGTGTTGCAGTGGTGGTGACAGCAGGGGTAAAATGGCTTAGAAACAGTGGCCAAATCAAGAAGGAATCAAGAAGGCGTTTACAAAGTACTATACTAAATTATATAAAGAAAGAGGATTGGAAACAAATCAGAAGACTATAAAAGAAAAGATGTTATCAGATCGGAATGTAAAAATAATCTCCACGGCAGATAGAGAAGTGCTGAATGCTCCTTTTATGGCTGCTGAAATAGAACAGGCAATAAGAAGTCAAAAATTAAATAAAACACCAGGACCAGATGGTTTTACAGCGGAATATTATAAGACATTTGAGAAAGAACTGATAATACCATTAAAATATGTTTAATAAAATAAGAGAACAAGGAATACCAGAATCATGGGAAGAGGCCAACATTACACTTATACCAAAAGAAGGCAAGGACAAATTGAAAGTAGAGAATTATAGACCTATTTCATTATTAAATGTGGATTACAAAATCTTTATGCAGTGTTCTGTACCGAACAGGCATATCCGTGGGCTGAGGTGATTGATACCTCAGCATTGTCATGGACAGATCATTTCCTGGTCAAGATGGAAATCAGAGCCAACATCTGCCCCCTCGGGGGTGGCGGACCTATTCGAATGGTCCGCCCTCGAAGGCTAATGGAGCCCATTGGATTCCAGAGAGCCTTGGAGGGTTTAATGGTTGGGAATGCCGGTGATCCTGTCAAAGCCCTGGTTAATACATGGAATAATGATCTTACCAGGGCTATAGACACGATCGCTCCCAAGCGTCCATGCCATTTCGCTTCAAACCATAAGCCTTGGTACACCTCAGAGCTTAGGAAAATGAAGCGATTTGGACAATGACTAGAGTGCAGGTGGCAAAAAACTCAACTCCGATCTGACAGAACTCGCCATAGGAACTTTCTTTGGTCCTATCGGGAGGCAATACATGCAGCAAAGAGAGCTTTCTCCTCTGCACGTATTGCGTCTGCAGAGTCTCGTCCGGCAGAACTGTTTAAGGTGGTGAGGGAGATGACGCAGGTACCCCCTGCGCCAAATCCCTTGCTTAACCCGACGACAGCCTGCTGTGACGCATTTAACAACTTCTTTGCAGATAAAATCTCTCAAATCAGAGCCGACTTAGACGCCACCATTAGTTCAGAGTCTACAAGCGAGGTATCCATCAACTCCGCCGATGTTGTTATACTGGGTCAATGGCAATTTGTGAGTACCGAGGACATGGACAAGCTGCTTGGTAAGGTGAGGAAGACGACTTGCCCTCTCGACCCTTGCCCATCATGGCTGGCCATCCAGGGGGGGGGGGACGCATTGATGAGACTCCTTCGGGATATCATCAATGCGTCCTTCAGGGAAGGACATGTTCCATCTTGTTTAAAGGAAGCAGCGGTTAAGCCGCTTCTGAAAAAGCCTTCCCTGGACCCCCTGGATATGAAGAACTATAGGCCTGTTTCTTTACTCCCATTTTTGAGCAAGGTGATCGAGAGGGCGGTTGCTCTTCAGCTCCAAGCGGTCTTGGATGAAACCGATTATCTAGACCCATTTCAAACCGGCTTTAGGACAGACTTTGGGGTTGAGACAGCCATGGTTGCCTTGACCGACGATCTGCGTCTGAGCATCGACAGGGGTAGCGTGACCCTGTTGGTGCTTTTAGACCTCTCAGCGGCTTTTGATACGATAGATCACGGCATCCTCTTGGGCCGCCTGAAGGGGTTAGGTATCGGGGGCACTGCTTTGCAGTGGTTCCAGTCCTTCCTCTTGGGTCGGTCCCAGAGGGTGCTGCTCGGGGACTGTAGCTCCAGTAAGAGGGATCTCACTTGTGGGGTCCCTCAGGGAGCTATTTTGTCCCCGATGTTGTTCAACATCTATATGAAGCCTCTGGGTGAGATTATACAGAGTTATGGTGCTGGGTGTTATCAGTACGCTGATGACACTCAAAGCTATTTCTCCGTGTCTCGTTCGTCGGCCTCGAATTCCAATGGCATCTCTTCTCTCAATGAATGTCTTCAAGCAGTAATGGGCTGGATGAGGAAAAACAAATTGAAATTGAATCCAGACAAGACGGAGGTGCTCACGGTACAGGCTCCGAAACCAAGAATTGGGTTGCAACCTCCAGTCCTGGATGGGGTCACGCTCTCCTCCAGTGACTGTGTTCACAGTCTGGGGGTGCTCCTTGATCCGTCGCTTCTGATGATAAATCAGGTTAATGCGACGGTCAGGAGCGCCTGCTATCAGCTTCGGCTGATACGCCAGCTGCGCCCTTTTCTGGAAGTAGGAGACCTTGAGACTGTTGTGCACACGTTGGTAACCTCACGCCTCGACTTCTGTAACGTGCTCTACATGGGGCTACCCTCGTGCTTGATTCGGAAACTTCAATTGGTTCAAAATATGGCAGCCAGATTGATATCTGGAACATCCAGGGGGGACCATATTACCCCAGTATTAAGGTCCCTCCACTGGCTGCCTATTAGTTTCCGAACCCAGTACAAGGTGTTGGTAATTACCTTTAAAGGCCTAAATGGCTTGGGTCCAGGCTATCTGAAGGACCGCCTCGTCCCGTATAATCCTCCCCGCGCCCTCCGGTCCTCTGGGAGGAATTTGTTACAGCCTCAAAGAATGAGGCTGGTTACAACCTCCCAGAGGGCTTTTTCTGTAGTTGCCCCCAAACTGTGGAATGGCCTGCTGGAGGAGATCCGCCAATTGTCATCACTTGACAGCTTCAAGAAAGCCGTCAAGACGGATCTCTTCCGGCAGGCCTTCCCGGATTAAATTCACTAGCTTGGTTCCAGAGTCCACTTCCTCCCGAGATGCTCTCCTCTTCAGGAATTGGGTTCTTAGAGTTTGCACACGATATCCACTGGCACTCCTGCTTTTTTATCTATGTTATGTATTGTTGTTTTTAATGGAGGAATTTACCTCCTTATATTCTTTTAAATTGTATTGAGTTTAATTACATTTTTAAGGGGGGAGGGGGAGGTACTTGTTCTTAACTACTGTTGAATTTTATGATGTAACCCGCCCCGATTGTGCTCAGAGGGGAGGGGTATTAAATAAAAATTATTATTATTATTATTATTATTATTATTATTATTTATGACGATACTAGCTACAAGACTAAAAAACATTTTAAAAACATTGACACATGAGGATCAAACAGGATTTTTACCATCAAGACACATGAAAGAGAATATCAGAACAGTATTAAATGCAATTGAATACTACGAAAAAAACAATGAGAAAAAAGTTGCATTGATTTTCTTAGATGCAGAAAAAGCCTTTGATAAGGTAAAATGGAACTTTATGCTTGAAGTGATTTAAAAATGGATTTGGGCAATAACTTTTATGAATGGATAAGAAATATTTATAATAAACAAAATGCAAATTTGATAATTAATGGAGAGAGAAGTTCAAAATTTGACATACAAAAAGGCACCAGACAAGGATGTCCTTTATCTCCACTACTGTTTATCATGGTCTCGGAAGTGTTGAACAACAAAATTAGAGAAGTTATGGATATAAAAGGACTAAAGCTTAAAGGACATCATTATAAGCTAAAAGCTTTTGCAGATGATGTAGTAATATTTTTGGAAGAACCATTAAGCTCAATAGAGAGACTACAGACAATTTTATTGGACTTTGAAAAAATTTACGGATTAAAAGTAAATAAAGAGAACACAGTAATGCCAGGTTTCATTAGTGCATGGCTGTCACATGTTCCCAAGAAGGCCACCTATATATGAGAGAGGGTCAGAATCTCCATTGTTGGTTAGTTGTGGTTGGTGATTGGTGAAGTACTTTGTTGGTCTGTATAGCTGTGAGTATTCAAGACGGATGTCTGGTACTCTATGTATCTTTGTAAATATTTGCAACAAAGATTAAAGCCCTCATTGAGTGAAGTCTCGCTGTCCAGCAATTCATTTCTCCAAGCTGAAAGCAGCAGCCTGTGTGTGGGAGGATTTTTCCTGTGCTGTCTGGAGCAAGACTCTTCACCTGAGACAATCTTCTAGGTGTCCTGCCTATGTGCATCAACTCTACATGTGTGTATGCTAGATCCCGCTTGTCTGCATACCCCAACACATTAGCCATCATATGTTTGCAATGTGGTCCCTAGTGCCTCTTCCTTTCCTGAACCCTGCTTGAA
Source organism: Phrynosoma blainvillii (assembly GCA_026167975.1). Lineage (NCBI taxonomy): Eukaryota > Metazoa > Chordata > Lepidosauria > Squamata > Phrynosomatidae > Phrynosoma > Phrynosoma blainvillii. Next base: position 278,843,084 of record JANUYF010000002.1, on the reverse strand, counting down.
CCTCTGAGATTCCTCTCTCCATGTATGGTTGGAGTCTATGTTGCAGAATTTTGAGTATGATTTTGCTTGCGTGGGAGATCAGTGATGGTCCTATAGTTGCTGCAGTCTCTTGTGTCTCCCTTTTTGTGGATGGGGATGTATATTGATCTCTTCCAATCTGTTGGGCATCTTTTTGTTTTCCATATCTGTTGACATATGTTGGTTAGCACTAGATTTGACTCCATCAGTGTGGATTGCAGCAATTCAATTGGAATACCATCTGTTCCTGGTGATTTGGATTTCGCTATTTCTCTTACTGCTGTTCCTGTGTACCACTGCAAAAAGTTCCTGTTCCTGTGTACCACTGCAAAAAGTGTATAATGCTTCATCACACCAGTCTATCACAGCATAATGAACCATCACAACAGTGTAACACAGTGACAGGTTTCCAGCCCATATGCTTGCTTAAGAACTCTGTATTCATTCAACACTGCAGTCTGTCTCATTCTTATTTAAAGGCAATGATGTTTGGCCATGCTAGTGAATCAGCAACAATTTAAAAAGACGTCCCAGGTAACTAAGAGCATACTGATTAATTTCCACATGAAAAGTTATTCCCTAACCATGACTGGTCTGTCTTTTTCCATTGTTTGTTCTATATGCACTGCTGGTGCTGCTGAGAATGTTTCTAATGAAGAACCCTGAATACCAAACACCTTACATTCATATGGTTGAACCCAGAAGGGCAAGTCTGAATGCTGATAATGTAAAACCAATTGACATTCAAGGGAACAGATGTTGATTCACTTTCTTATGCTAGCCATATGTTGTGTCAATTTGCAACCATAGGTCACACAGTACTGTAGAAAGAAATCCTCTTGAGACTTTCTAGTCTTCACTTTCCTGTCTAAAAGACTAATCATTTACTGGTTTTATGTGTTGTTCTTGCTTTAATTTTTTCATACTATGAACTGAACAAACTCTTATGCTGTATTTGGTTTGTGAGGGAAGAGAAAGGAAACTTAGGGGGGAAGCAGACGGGCAGCCATGGGCTGCCCCAGGAAGCTGTGCCGCGGGACCGAGGCATCCTCACACCTCGGTCCCGCAACGCAGCTTCGCCGCCCCTAAAAGGAGCGCTAAATTGGCGCTCCTTTCACAAGTCAACGAAGGTGTGCCGCAAAAGCCTGCGGCACACCTTCGCCGACTCTTCCGCCGCAGCACGTGCAATGCTGTGGCGGGAGGTCCTCCTCAGAGCGCCGGCTGTGCGGAGGGCCGGCTGCTCCGAGGACGACCTGGGGAAGGGGTTGGGGTGCCGATCGTGTGGCTGTCCCTCCCCTTCCCTGCCCCCAAGATGGCCCTTTAAGCCGTCTGCTTAGGGGTTAGTGAAAATGAGACAGCCAAGGATAGAAGGTGAAAAATAGGGGCGGAGAGGGAGAGTGAGATGCAAAATGCACTGCAGTAATAATCCAGTTTGAGATTGTTTTAACTGTCCTGGCTCAATGTTAGGGAATTCTGGGAATTGTAGTTTTGTGAGACATTTAGCCTTCTCTGTCAGAGAGCTCTGATGCCACAGTAAACTACAGTTCCCAGAATTCCCTAAATAATCAAACTGGATTATTTCTGCAGTCTGTTTTGGACCTGAGACATATTAAATCATTACTTGAAATTTAGCAAAAATCCAGTGGGCAACATGAGAATTTCATCTCTTCTGCCCTTTTGATGCAGCCTTCAGTGGTGCCAAAACCAGATTAGGTGTTTCCTAAAATATGGGTGGCTGTAGGAGGCAGCAACATTACCAATTCTAATGGAATCATCCAGAGGATGTACATCATGAATCTTGGCTATTAACAAAATGCTTTATCGATCTCAATTTCCCACTGGAATCATATAACAAATACAGGCAAGACACAGATGTCAGTGAACTGGTGTACTGGATGGAGTGGACTAGGGCTTCCCCATGCATGTTGGTGTTGGCTGAAGTAGCATAACATAATAGCAAGAAGCTGTTCTAGTATTAATACAGTCAGCCTTCTACACTTGTGGCTTTGACTTTTGTGGATTTGATTATTCACAGATTTGAGTAATATGTTCTCTCTATTAATCAGATTTGATTAATATGTTCTCTCTAGGAATTTCTAGGTCCTCCAGTTCAACTCCATGGGCAATGTCTGCAGAAATCACGCTGGAGGTTACAGTTGTAAACTGCTTAGACACCCCATAGCATGGTATGAAGCAGTATATACATGAAGCTGCTTTGCTTTGCTTTGCTTTGCTTTGCTTTGGAGGACCTAAAGATTTCCAGAGAGAACACTCTCTCGGCATTTGTAGGTCATCCAGCTCAATTCTCTGGTTAACGTCTGGCAGATAGTGACCATAGAGTTGCACTGGAGGGCCTACAAATGCCTAGAGAAGTATTCTCTCAGTTAAAAAAGAATAGTGTTATTTTTTTATTGGTGCTTTTTCCATTTTCATGGGGGTCTTGTGCCCTTAAGCCTAGTGAATGTGGAGGGCCCACTATATAGTCAGCAAAGATGACAATCTCATTCTGAGCATAGCACCACTATGTATGCCTTGTCATGGGGTGAGACAAGAGGATTTTTCAGTTTTTAGTAGATGCAGGACCAGCAATGTAATGTGTGGCTAGAGGCTGCACCCACAAACTTACCTATTCTGCAGACTTTCAGATCATACATTGACTATTCATTCACACATTGGATAGGATAATTTTGTGGGATGCCCAAAGCTAGGATTAAGAGTATCGAGATAATTGATGTTCTCCCACCAGATTTATACTGGGGTGCACTATTGATTTACAACTCTGGGCTTTTGTAGGGTGCAGTTAGTTATCATCACAGGTTCAGAGGTCACTGAACAGATGCCTTCTACTTTGTTTACTGCAAAAGGTGGAGTGAAACAGGAGTAAAAAGGCCACAAACAGCAGCATAAAGCTCATTGTCCTTGTAGTTTGTTGAGACAGAATCTTCCATTTACTATTATGCACAAATGTGACTGGGTTAACGGTTGTCATGGATGCAGTTAGTTGCCTCTGATAACAACAACAATGACAACAACAACGACAACAACGACAACAACAACAATGATGTTGTTAATAACAACAACAACAACCCACCTCTCCCCATGGATTGAGGAGGGGAACAACAACAATTAACAGATAAACAACATCAGTTAAAAGACATCAATTAAAACACACATCAGTTTAAAAGGACACAAAAGGACAAATAAGATGTATACATATTAAAACAATCCACATTTAAAATTCATCATTTAAAATTCACAATTTAAATTTACAATGTGATTTGCAGGTCTATTTAGGCCTCTGTGTTTTACAGTGATGTTATGATTGAGAAGGGACCAGTTTTTTTCTTTTCATCAATTTAAATACAGTGACATAAAATACAGTCTTAAAAGTACTGCCGCATTTCTTTTTTCTCCCTCTCTCTTCTTTTTATGCTGCAAAATATGGCTTCTGTGACTTATATGGCTATTTCTTTGAAAAAGTAAGGAACAACTATGACCCAACTTTGGCATTCTGGCATCAGAAAGTCTTGTTTGGAATAACATTGCTCCAGTCTGAAAGGACCTATTGGAAGACCTACAGATCATGATCTTACCCATTTATATTCACCTCTCATGAAGGCATTCTAACTAGAGATTTTCTGCTGATTTGTCCAAAGTTCAAATCCACTTTATATTGAGACTCCAACCAAAATGCAAGAATCAGGACAAAGAAAATCACTAAAGTTTGTAATTCAATCAAGACTTTTAATATCCAGCTCTATGCACTGCTTCAACTAGTAAGTTCTGTATAATTCATCTTAGCTTATTGGCTCTGGATTTAAGTAGTATGAGTGGGGACAAACATTATCTTGTGAAACTTTTTGCCTACCATTCTCTTGATAGAAAAGATGCTTTGCCAATAGAGAGATGGGCAATATTTCATAGTGAGAGCCATTTGTTTTCCTAAAAGAAACGTATTCTAGTTAAAACTTTTGTGTTCTCCAAACTGCCATCTTTCTCTGCAAAAAAGACAAAACGAACATGTGAAAATGTGATACACTGTCTTGCGACTTATCGGAAAAGTTGAAAATCTAAGTGTAAAATATGATGAAATGAAGCAGATAAAATAGTGGGGTTTTGTGAGATTTTAATTGCAACTATATATAGCAGTATCTATCTTCCAGAATTAAGATAGAGTACGAGGAGGTATCGTAAAGTTTTAATTATCACCTTTAAAAAAATTGACAGAATTTTTGTTTTGATTTGTAGTTGTTAACTTTTCTCTACGTAGCCACCATCCAGATTTGCACATTTTTCCCAGCATTTCTTGACCCTCCAAATACCATTATTGTAGAAGTATGCAGATTGCATCTTAAACCACTCTTCCACTTCATGAATGATGTCATTTTTGTTGTCAAATCAGTGACCCTGCAATGGATTTTTCATTTCTAGGAACAAGAAAAAGTCACTTAGTGTGAGGTCAGGACAATATTGTGGATGCTGAAATATCTCAAAGCCACATACTCTTGCTCATATTTTTTTCTTTACTGATAGGATACAGATTACTGGTACAGCAGCTTAAAACAAAAGGAGAGGCACTAGTTTTTATAGTCAAATGCAGCATTCCATCCAAAGCTGTGAGGCCCCAAATTCTCTAGGCATGTGTCAACCTCCATTGCCTTTGCTCTGTGACTCATTGTGATACATGAGTGTGCCCAATACTTTCTTTCATCTTGAGAAGGCAACCCTTTAGGTTAGGCTAGAGATACGATTAAAAGATTTACCAGGGTCTTCCATTAATTTTTTTCCAGCTGCCTCAAGTAAGTAAATAGTGTTATCGTATTATTTCCCAGGTGTTTGCAAATGAATACAAGCAAATGGTAACACTGTGGTAAATTATTACATCTGAGTTTTACATTAGAAAGTGTGGAAGAAAATGTTAAAAAACCTGAGCTAAGTACCTAACTCCCATTTTGAAGCATTGCTTTAATTTCTGATGATCGTTGAAGCCCTGCTATAAACACTAGGGAATGATATGGAGTATGATATTGTACTTTTCAAAGCAACTTTGAGACTAACTGAAGGAAAGAAGAAATAAAACTTTCATAGATTTGAGTCTACTTCTTCAGATGCATGGAGTTGAGGGTCCAGGAACAGACTTAGATAAGGAGGCAGAATAGCAAAAGAAACCTAGGGTAGCAATAGAAATGCAAAACAAGTTGAGGAAGTAGACTCAAGTCTATGAAAGCTCGTGCTATCAGCTTTCTTTCAGTTAGTCTCTAAGGTGCCACAAGATCCCTTTGCATAAGGATTCAACAGTGTTGTGCAGCAGCTCAAAAACCAATACAATTTTCAACTGCATCAATAGGAATATAATGTCGGAGTGAAATAACAGTACTGATCTATTTTGCTTTAGTCATACATTACTTGGTACACTTCTAGACACCACAGTTCAGCAAGAATATTGACAAGCTGGAATTTAACCAGAGGAGAGTGACCAAGATGATAAAGGGACTGCAAACAAAGCCCTGTGAGGAACAGCTTAGCTGGAAATGTTACCTTCATAAAGAGAAGACTGGAAGGTTACATGATAGCCATCTTTAACTATCTGAAGGGATGTCATGTAGAGAAGATGGAGTGAACTAAATTTCTGCTGTTCCAGAGACTATGACATGAACCATTTGATTCAAACTTGTAGAGATTCCACCTAAACATTAGGAAGAATGTCTTGACAGTAAGATCTGTTTGGCAGTGGAATGGATTGTCTTGAAAACTGTTGGACATTCTTTCTTCAGTGGTCTTTATACAGAGGCTGGATGGCTATCTTTTAGGAATGCTTTAACAGGCCTCCATTCTACCTGGTAGGGGTGGCCCAGATGGCCCCTGCAGTCCCTTCAAATTTTATGGTACTATGGTATTATGAATTAATAACTTAATTCTGATAAAGAGTTAATGCTAAAATGTCAGTATAAGTAAATCACTTTAGTTAAAAATAAATTCAATTAAGTTGTCCCTTATCATTGGTAAACTTCCAATTTAATTCATAACTTAATTGATATTAATTTATTAGTTCCTCTCTGCCTTTGGATGCCTTCTACTAATTACACTCTCATAACTTGGAAAGATGAAGGTCTGGCTGTCAACTGTCTGTACAAAGGCACTGTCTTATTTCTGTCTTGACTTTACCCTTTACCCTTACCTCTGAACCAGGAATGCCTCCCACTGCAGACTCTCTCAGAAAGAGAAATTATGTGGAGAGAAGATACTTCTGTTGGAAATCCCCAACAGAAGGGCTATTGAGCTGTGAATCTGCCCTGCAAAGGCTGTGCTTAGCCTTGCAATAGGGTCCTTATGGAGGCCTGTAAAAAATGAAATGAGTTATAACCTTGTGGCATAGGACAGTGATTAATTAACTGGTCTAGGGTTTGGTCTTTATTATTTATTTATTTAATTTCGGTCTTGTTGGAACATTTTAAAGTATTCATTTATTTATTTAGATTTTTTAATTTTTTAGTATGAAAACTTAATTTTTATTGCATATAGTTGAAAATTTGCTATAGCAAGTGAAATAAAAGTACTATGTATAATAATAATAATAATATGACTGTTAATAGGAATTAGCATGTAGATAATGTACATAATTTCCTAGATAGTTTCAGTGTACTACTACAGCATCAAATTTTTAACCTCTAGTCAGCATAGATTTTGCTACTGAAGTTATGTTTCAGATTTCTTGCTGGAAACCATGTAATGGTGATGTTTAGGAATGTATCCAATACATAACTAAGTGCAGGAACCAAAGCTGAAAAAATACAGTAGCAATATCAATTTATGAAATATTACCTGTTGCAATGTTTAAGCATACTTGTCACTTTCCAGAAATTCTGTTACAATTTTAACAACAAAAGCTTTCACCATTGCCTTTCTTTCTTCAGTGTAATGTACCTGAGTAACATAATACTGTTTTGTTCCTGACTCATATTAACAACTACCATATTTAATATATAGCTATATAGAGGTCCTTGCCTTTAGTTGCTTATGTGTTTGCAGAATTCTGGGAGAATGAAAGAGTCTATTGAGAGGCAGGAAAAAGCATCTCAATCCTGATTTTTCCCAAAGTGGGTCAGCATCCTGCTTCCTGCACTGCCCACTCCCAAGGAGGGCCAAATACACACAGCACAATATCAAGCCATGCTGCTGGGTATTTTTGTTGTTGTTGTTGTTGCCTCCCCACCATGCCTGTGCACTGTCATACAAACACACCACCTGCAACTTCCAAGTACATCCCACATCCACCCAGATGCCATTTCAGTGGATGGTCACCCCTTTAATCATCCACAGTTTCATGTGCAATGCTCTGCCTGTACAGGGGGCATCAGTGCATCAGTGTGCAAGTGATACATTGGCAAAACACAATCACAGAGGCCTCCCATATATATCCCTTTCACCCCCCCCCCTTCACTCCATGCTGCCCTGTTGGACTGTCTGGTTTGTGTATATTGTAATTACCATATTTTCCAGCATATGAGATGACTTTTTAACCCAGGAAAATGTGGGTTAAAGTTGGGGGTTGTCTTATACGCCGGGTATGAGGAGGAGGAGGAGGAGGAGGACAGGGTTGGGGGTGGCAAGAAGCCTTGGGAAAAGAAGAGGACGAGGAGGACAGAGGTGGGGGCAGCAGGAAGCCTTGGGAGAGGAGGAGGACGAGAGGAACCCTAAGGCGATCCTCTCTTGGGGTTTTCTTGGCAAGAACTGGTTCAGAGGAGGTTTGCCATTGCCTTCCCCCGAGGCTGAGAGTGTGTGTCTTGTCCAAGTTCACTCAGTGGGTTTCATGGCAGAGTGGGGAATCAAACCCAAGTCTCTAGAGTGGTAGTCCAACACTCAAACCACTACATCATGCTAGCTCCTATTCCCACGTTCTATCTATGAAATAATTGCAGATTTTTTGTTGTTCTTGTGTGTCTTCAAGTCCTTTCTGACATATGGCAACCCTAAGGCAACCTTATCATGGGGTTTTCTTGGCTTGTTTCTTCAAATAGGGGTTGCCATTACCATCCTCTGAGTCTGAGAGTGTATGACATGCCCAGGGTCACTTAGGGGGGTTGCAGACTGCCAGAAATAGTGCAAATTGAGTCCACTTTTAGGGTTAGGATTACGGTTAGGGAATCATGGGAACTGTAGTTTATTGTGGCACCAGAGTTCTCTGACAGACAAGGCTCAATGACTCAGAAAAAAAAAACAGTTCCCATGATTCCCTAGCACTAACTCTAACCCTAAAAGTGGACTCAATTTGTACTATTTCTGGCAGTCTGCAACCCCCTTACTTGGTCACAAATTTTACATACCCCAGAATGCATCACCTAGTATATTGGCAGTCCTTCCCCACAACACTTTCTCATTTTCCCCAACCATCTCATAGCTGGGAGATGGAAATAAATTTTAAAGCAGCATTTAAATCTGGACTACTTTTAAAAAAGTAAGGTCCAAAACACACTGCAGAAATAAATGCTAGGGAACATGGGAGCTGTAGTTGTTGTGTTTATAAGTGACACTCCTGCTAAGTACCTGCATGTCATAAGCATTTGAATTAACATTACCATATTGAAATCAAATCTGATGTGTTTTTAATTTTTATTTGGTGTGTGTTGGAAGAGGGGTCGTCTTATATGGTGAGTATATCCCAAACGCTATATTTTAACTGGAAAATTCGGGGTCGTCTTATACACCAGAAAATATGGTACATCCATTGGAGATGCACTTTCATTTTTCTGCTTTACTACAGCCCTGCACTTGCATTGGGGCATCTATATACAGGCAAAGATGCACATTTTCTGCCTTGAGTTGGACTATCTCAGCTTTAATATATATAATTATAAACTTTCAAATATGATTATTTCATCTGGCAAACCATGTGGGATTTGGCTTTCATTTACTATTTTCTAAAGAACAAATCAAGGGCAGACATTTTGGCCATACAGGAAACTGTAATTACATTAAAAACCCACAAAACAGCAACCAAAATTGGGCCAACCAAAAATGCACAAAATACATCATCCAAGCTTTCAAAGCTTCCCTGGTGCCTGCTTCTACTCCCTCAGTGGCATCACTGGGGGGAGAGGTGCAGACTGCACCAGGTGACACCCCAGAGGTGATGACACCCAGTGTCCTGGTGGGGAGGGTCTGCCTTCTGATTGTAGCCCCTCTGCTGCCTGGGTGGTAAAGAGACTCTCTTTCCTTTTGCCTCCAGCCAGGAGCTCTGTAAGACCTGGGAAGGATGTTGGGTGGAAGGAGCAGCCTGTCCCCACCAGCAGCCTCAGGAGAGAAGAAATTGCCTCCCAGCTCTGGCTGCTCTGCTGGCTGGGGGAGAAAGATGGTTTGAAAAATGCCTGTTGAACAGAGGGCATCATTCCACCATCTCTCACACACATGGCGAGCTGGTGCTGCAGCTGCAGGCAAGGGAAGGAGCCAGTGAGAGAAAAGGGGGAACAGAATGAGAAACACCATTGCACCTTCCTCTCTCTCTCTTTCTCTCAGTGTTTCTCTCAACAACAGGCCTTGAAGGGCCAGAATGCATGGCTGTTCACCACTCTTCCACCTCTTTCTTTAACAGTCTTCCTCCCTCACATTTTTTTTCTCAGCACAAAAGTTAAAGGAGAAACTCAAGAGCTCCAAGGAAGCTTTCTATTGCTTTATCCTTAGCTGGACAAAAACACTGCAGCTAGTAAGAGAGGGAGGGGGGAAAGAATCTGGGAAGGGCAGCTTCTGTGTTTTCAGGGAAACTCCACCGCCTCCTCTTCTTCCTCCTCCACTTGTACTAGACTCACACTGTAGGTGTCATTTTGCTGTGCAATCCTTGCTGCTAGCAGGCTCCCTCCCAAGATCTCCCCTGCCCCACTCCCAACCCAACAACATGCACAAGAGGTTTTTGTTTCTGTTTTGAACCTCTTCCTGCCTGCCTGTGTCTATGTGTGAAAATGGAGAGGAGAAGAAAATGAAGGCTGCAAAGTATGAGGTGAGGACTTTGTGTGTATGGTGGCATCGAGGACACAAGAGAAACAAATTAAAGGCTTATCAATGTAAAAACAATAATAATGCTGTTAGTAAGACTCAATGATACTAGAAATGTGATTGTGTTAATTAAGAGCTAGAGTGTAAAGCCCATTTAGTTGTGAGGTGAAATAGCCACCAATTGAAAATGAAAATGGAATAAATGTTGTCCTGGATAATGATACTTTTCATGGCTTCCATCAAATATATCAAAACATCAAACCTTGTGTCAGTCTACCAATGCAGTGTGAATAATATTTGTCTATATGCAATTGCTATGTATTTTTACACCACACTTTTGGGCTCAGTGTGGTTTATGCAGCCCTTTTCCTCAATAGTTTTATCCTCATAACAAACATGTGAGGTAGATCAGGCTGAGAGACAATGATTGATCCAAGTGAGTTTAATAGTTTATGAGAACATATGGTCAAACTGACTGACTGTAGGTTTAGGTTAGTTAAGAGACAGCACTTATAATAGAATCATAGAGTTGTAAGAGATCACAAGGGCCATCCAGTCCAATCCCCTGCCATGTGGGAATACACAATCAAAGCACACACACAATGTAAAATTAATTTGTAGCACACATTGCCAAAGATGAGGTTACCATCACTTCTTAATTGACTTTCCATGTGGATTAGATAAAAATCATGGAGGACAGGACTAATAGCCATGTCATGGGCTGCATCCACATTGCAGAATAATCTAGGTTGACATCACTTTAAGTGTCATGGCTCAATGTTATGGAATTCTGGGAACTGTAGTTTATTTGAGCTCTCTGACAGAGAAGGCTAAAGGTCTCACAAAACTACAGTTCCCAGAATTCCATAGCATTGAGCCATGACACTTAAAGTGGTGTCAACTGGATGAGTTCTCCATTGTAGATGCAGCCATAGTGTGCTACATGGAATTTCCATGTTCCACGACAATATGCCTCACAATGCTGGATGGTGAAAACAAACAATGGATCACAGTTACTCTATGAGAATTTATTTTTTTAACTTTTTAATGCACATGCGCTCTGATCAGAACTTATTATTACCCAATTACAATAGTGTTTTGAATCACATGGTTTCATCTGAATGTGTTATAAGGACATACTATTGTTTTTGTTGCTGTTTTTTTTAAAGAGTTGTTGATTTTGTCACATTTTCTGGAGGCCCATGGGAGTGACATTATGAGTTTGCCACACTTGCTGACACCAACCCTAGTGATGCCACTGTATGAGAATTACAATTTGTGAGTAACATTAGTACAAAAAGCATTACTAAGGATTCTGTATGGGGTAGTAATGGGAGGAAGTCAATGGGTGTGTGTGACACCGTTGGTTACCTCATTGGGTGACACCAACCCTAGGGATGCCACTGTACTCTCTCAGGACTTAGAGGATTATTAGCTGTTTTAACAAATTTTCTTGTTCCTTGTTTTTGTAAACATGCATTTAATTAATTACCTTAGCAACATTTTGTTTTGCAACACTTCTCTATAATGCTTTTCCCTGGTTTGTGGATGGCCGCTTATGAAAAAATAGAAAAGAAAGATATTAATAGATGAAAGATTTTTCAATAACTGTTTGACAAAATGAACAAGTTGTTTATTTATCAACCATCACTGCAAAGCACAGAATAATTGTATTAAGCTGAATTGTTAATTACAAGAACTTTGAATAAAATATGGTAGAATTCTGCATGAAAATAATAAATGAAATACATTACAAGAAAGAAATAGAAATTTCTTGTAAACTATTTACAGATTTTTAAATAGTTTTTTGTGTTTTTTTTCATGCTGTGTGGCCATGTTCTAGAAGAGTTTCTTTCTGATGTTTCACCAGCATCTGTGGCTGGCATTTTCAGAGAATACTGGAATGGAAAAGAGTATATGTATACTCTGAGACCCTGGGTAGGGAGGAGTGGTTCCCATGTAAACTATGTATTGTTTTGTTGTTGATGGCAGGGCCTCAGGGTGGGAGGATATGCAAATGAGGATTAGTGTCTGCTAATTGGTGATCATTGTCTGCTGGGAAAGCCCCTGACCCTGGGTGGTTTCTCATTTGCATTTGCTATTTACAGATTCACAAATCAAACTTTAGCACAAAGCTGTTTTATCTTCCTCCCCAGTAGAAAATCAACAGAAAATGAAAATTCTATTAATCTGAAATATTAGTAAATGATTGAAAATCTGGTTTAATTGGTCATATTTAGTGTCTGTGTGCATGTTATAGTTTTCATCAGAGCAGTGGCCACTTAAACATACCTTCCAGATGTTCCAAGTTTGATGGGTCAGTCCTGATTAATCCTCTGCTGTCTCAACTTTCAAGTACTTTAAAAATGTTCTGGTTTCTCTGTCTTCTATTCCCACTTCCCCCTTTTGTCCTCAGTTTGCTTCAGCCACTGGTAGATGGAGTGCAAATTACAAATGTAGTTTGTATTCAGTTAACTTAGCAGGTGATGGGAGAAAGAGAGGAGAGCAAGAATCTTGCACTTCCATGTAGGTTCAGCCAAAAGCAAACTGCTTCAGCCTCTCCTAGCTTACGTGTTCTTCCTCATTACTAATTTTTGACATCTTGGTCACACTTTGACATTGTTTGGTCACACATGTCCCAGCTTTCCTCTGTGAAATGTTGAGGGCTGTGACTGAATTTCAGGGACTTTTAAGCTCTGATAGCATCAATGACTGTTCCTGCCTAGGAGTCTAAGCCTCCTGTGGTTCCCCCAGTATGACATAACCTGTTTGTCAAAAGCTCTGTTCAAGCATTTGCCTGAATTTATGAGGGCTAAAACTGGGAGCAGAGACATGATTGTGCAAGTAAATTCTGCCATTCCACCACCTGGAAGTAGGTTAAGCCATCACACATTGAACCTGAAATGTGAAGATGATTTCATAACCCATTTTAGCTGAATAGACACATAGAGTTCCTGTGATTAAGAGCTCTGCCTTATTACGATTCCTGGTCAAGCACAGGCATTGCTGGTGGGTGAGTAGACATCCAGGGATGAACTTTTAAAGCATGCTCTTACTCCTGTCATCTATTTAGCACTCCATATGCTCAGGAAAAGCCCTCCCCAACACACACCACATCTCAAGCATGAACAGGACTTACTTTGTCAATATTTGCATTAGAGTATCTTACTGCTGAATGTAACGAAAACAAAAATAATTACCATGAGGGAGATACATAAATTCAATCTAGACAAGGGAAATCGAAATAGTAAAAGACCCAAGTAAAACCTTGGCTCAAACATTGATCGGAATGAAGACTGCAGCCAAGAAATGAGAAGACTAGGAATGGGGAGGACAGCTATGAAAAAGATCCTAAGGAGTAAAGAGATACAACTGAGCACTAAAGTTAGAATCATCCAAACTATTGTATTCCCCATCACCAGTTATGGATGTGAGAACTGGACAGTGAAGAAAGCAGATGAGAGGAAAATTAACTCTTTTGAGATGTGGTGCTGGTGCTGAGGATACTATGGACAGCCAAAAAGACTAACAAATGGGTCCTTGAGCAGATCAAAACTGAGCTCTCCCTGGAAGCCATGATGACCAAATTGGGGCTTTCATACTTTGGTCACATCATGAGAAACCATGGCTCACTAGAAAAAGACAAAAATACTTAGAAAAGTTGAGGGCAGCAGAGAGAGAGCAAGACCACATGCCATATGGATAGATTCAATGAGAGAGTTCACGGGAATGAGTTTGGAGATGTGAGCAGAGCAGTGGCAGATAGGGGGTCATGGAGATATCACATCTACAGGGTCACCATGAGTCAGAGTGGACTCGAGGGCTGATAACAACAGCAGAATTGACATTCACATAACTATAATTAACTATAATTAACAAAATTAAAAAGCAGAAAATGTGCATTCACCACAAAAATCCCTTCACTAGATTTTCCCACTCTCCTTTATTCTTTGTTTCCTCAGCTCCCAAAACAAAGCAAAGATGATCAGACTGCCAATTAGTTCCTAATTGTTGCTGTCTACATTAAAACAGGTATAATGAGCAGCTGTATGCATCCAGATTCAGGGTTTAGAACTGGGAGAGATTTTCACAGTCAAAGGATTACTGGCCTCAAAACGTGGAGTTTACCAATAAAGTTGGGGATTTAGCTGCTTGTCTATAACTAGGGTTAGGATTTGTGGGATTTAAGGGAGATGCTGCTTGCTCTTCATAAGAGGTGCCCTTCACTGCCTCCTTTCCAGACAGGAGTTGGTTAGTCCTTATTCCAAAGATGATACCTGAGCACAGGTGACATTTGCAGCAGCTGCAAATGGTATCTTTTTTGAATTAACTAGAACTGGAATTGAAGGGTGTTTTCTTTAATAATAAAAAAAGGGAGGGGAAAGATATGTGCATAGAGATCTATCTGCGTATGTTCCAGGTTTATATCAGGACAAAGTTCAAAGGTTGTTTTTTTTTTTTTTTAAAGGTTGGTCTATTCATTCATATTTATAACCAGTAACATGCTCTGAATGCAGGAGCCCCAGCTGGTGGAACAGCCAAAAGAAGCTCCTTAGCTGAGTTACAATTCTGCAGCTGTGACTGGCCAAGCATATGTAAATCATATCTCTGAATAATAATTTGGAGTCACACAATGCATATATATTGTGTTCTTATTTTTGACAGGTGTCACCTGCACAGAATCTTTTCCTCAAATGCAAATTTTTGTCTATTGTTTTAACATGCTTCCCACACACACATATGGATAAAAATCTTCTCTTAACTTCCAAATCTCCTTTAGACTTCTCTTCAAGTGTTCATTGGATAGAACCATGCTCTCACAGCAAATATATTTGAATTCCTTATTCTTACACTGATAAAACAATTTGCTTTCATTGTTCTCCATTTACATCAGCATCGGTGATAGGTAACCTCTGTTGTCAGAGTACAGCACTCACTGCTGGTGGCTGGTGGATTCTGTATGAATCTGCTCTGGATTTTATGCTGATCTGTAAAGGAATTTTCCAGGGTGCTGAAGCCTACTCCCCAAATCAGTTCATTTGTTTAAAATCCAGCCTTATATCTGGAGTGGATTCACTATTCCACTGACATGGAAGCTACTGCCCACTATTGGTTCCTACTAGCCAGTGTGGGAGATAATGAGAGTTGTAACGTATCAAGAGGAACCACAATTGCCAATCTGGATGTCTGTGGATGTGATGGCATATAAAATCCATATGCAGAAAAGGAATAAAGCACTTGAATATATATATGACTGGGTATCATAAAGTTTTAACTATCACCTTTAAAAAAATTGACAGAAAGTTTGCTTTGATTTGTAGTTGTTAACTTATCTCTGCATAGTCACCATCTAGATTTACACATTTTCCCCAGTGTTTCTTGATCCTCCGGATACCATTATTGTAGAAGTATGCAGATTGCACCTTAAACCATTCTTCCACTTCATGAATGACGTCATCTGTGTTGTCAAATTGGCAACCCCACAAAGGATTTTTCATTTTTGGGAATAGAAAAAAGTCACTTGGTGATGATGACACCAACAAAATTTTATCAATATACCATAACAGCTTCCAGGTTGATAATTATTATTTTACGATACCTCCTTGTATGTGATGGAAGCAGGATAGCAATTGGAGATCCATGAAGCTGAATGGTGGACAGTGCAGCCTAAGATGCTACAGAAACAGAGGTGTACAAAAGAGAGTGAAAGGGTGTATGTGTTTTCAAGTTGCCTGTCATGAGTTTCATAGGGGACACAAACACACACGTCATGGAAGGAAAAGATGCATCTTAATGGTTTAACGACATTTTGATGGGCATCTGTAGTACTATATAGGAATCCAGTCTGCTCTCACAAAGACTAAAAATGGTAGAACACCTGGACACATATGTAAACAGCATTTCCAATGACCTACACACTCAGCTTCTAGTTAGATTTATGTATATTTAGCATTAAGAGGTGAAGGGAGATTCTACACATGTTCAGCTGAATGAACTTATATTAACTTTAATAAGGCAATATGCCTGATCATGGGGAGATTTTAAAGATCATTCAGCTAGATTCAATTGCAAATCCCTTTTAGACCTTTCATAGAGTTTTATTCAGCAGGGGACTGTGACTCTGGAAACCCAAGTTCAAATCCCCACTCGGCCATGTAAATCCTTAGATCTCTCACAATCTCTCAGTCTCATAAGAATGCAAAGGCAATCCTCTCTGATCAAATCTTGACAAGAAAACTCCATGATAGGTTTGCCCTAGGGTCGCCATAGGTGAGAAATTACTTGAAGGGACACAACAAAAATAATCAACAAATCCAGTTCAACACCATTATTCTTTTCTTTAATTGATTTAATATGTATTTTCCTTATAAAGGTAAAGGTATTCTCTGTTGACAAGGTTGACGTGCCAGACCATAGGGGGCAGTGTTCATCTCTGTTACTAAGTGGAAGAGCCAGCATTGTCAGAGACTACTCTGTGATCATGTGGCCAGCATGATTGCACAGAACTCTGTTTACCTTCTCACCGAAGTGGTACCTACTGTATTTTCCGGTGTATAAGATGACTTTTTAACCCTGGAAAAGGGTCTCAAAAGTCGGGGTCATTTTATACGCTGTGTAGAGGAGGAGGAGGAGGAGGAGGAAGGGAGAAAGAGAAGGAAGCCAGGCGAGAGGATGAGGAGGACGAGGATGAGGGGAGAAGAAGGAGGAAGCCAGGCGAGAGGATGAGGAGGATGAGGACGAGGGGAGAAAGAGAAGGAGGCCAGGCAAGAGGATGAGGAGGATGAGGATGAGGGGAGAAAGAGAAGGAAGCCAGGCGAGAGGATGAGGAGGATGAGGATGAGGGGAGAAGGAGAAGGAGAAGGAAGCCAGGCGAGAGGATGAGGAGGATGAGGATGAGGGGAGAAGGAGAAGGAGAAGGAGAAGGAAGCCAGGTGAGAGGATGAGGAGGATAAGGACAAGGGGAGAAAGAGAAGGAAGCCAGGCGAGAGGATGAGGAAGATAAGGATGAGGGAAGAAAGAGAAGGAAGCCAGCGAGAGGATGAGAAGGATGAGGACAAGGGGAGAAGGAGAAGGAAGCCAGGTGAGAAGATGAGGATGAGGGGAGAAAGTGAAGGAAGCCAGGCAAGAGGAGGAGGAGGAGGAGGAGGAGGAGGAGGAGGAGGAGGAGGTCAGGTGAGAGGATGAGGAGGACGAGGACGAGGGGAGAAGGAGAAGGAAAAGGAAGCCAGTTATACAGTATGGATGCAGCCTGAATCTTCACTGCAGAAATAATGCAGTTTGACACTGCTCTAACTGCCATGACTCCATCCTATGGATTCTTAGGATCTGCAGTTTGCTTTGTGGTACCAGAGCTCTCTGACAGAAAAGGCTAAATATCTCACAAAACTGCAAATCTCAGAATTCCATAGCCTTGAGCCAGGGCAGTTAAAGCAGTGTCAGACTGCTTTAATAAATTTCTGCAATGAAGACACAGCCAAAGTTGATGTGTTGCTTGGGCATGGCTTCTTTAACAAACAATTCTGCACAATGAGAGAGAGAGAGAGAGAGTACCCTTGAAGATTTATCTAAAGAAGAACCATGTTCCTTAACTTGGAGGTTATATGTGTATGTTGTGTGCCTTCAAATTGTTCCTGACGTATGGTGATCATGTTTTTTGTTTGTTTGTTTTTTTGCAAGATTCACTCAGAGAAGGTTTTGTTGAAAATAATGTTGATGGATGTGTTGTAAACAGTTCATAAAACCAATCACCAAAAATCTGGTAACTTCAGCAAGCTTCTTTTATTGTAAAACAGCATGAGCAAAAACAAATAATAATAATAATATCTTCACTTTAGCCAGAAGGCTAAACAGGAATAAAGCCTATCTGCTACATGTTTAGAGTTGGTTAGTTGCAGCATCAGGAAAATATTTTAATTAGTCCATTACAGCTTAAAGGTTAAAAGACAAGTGACAAACTTTTCAAGATCACAACTTTCAGCCTCCAATTCTCCACCCATTTGGGTGTAGCCTTTTCAGACTGATTGGTTGAAGTTACATGACGTGTGTTAGCCCAACCTTTAATTACCATATTAAATCATGTGACTGCAGTTCCCATAACATTTTACATGTTTATAAATCCTTTATGTAAACAAAACCCTTTCTCACAGAACTGTAGCCTCGTTAACTGCTTGTTTGGGCTAAAGCACACCTGGGCTGATAATTGTGAATCTGGCTTCAGAAAAATAACTTTTCTCAGCAAGGAAAAATACAGACACACATCTTTACATTTCAACATTTTAACATTGACTATATGTCCCATCACATTCTAACAATCCCCTCCTGAAATGTATGATGTTTGTATGTTGTACTCTAAACTAAAACTGTTACAAAACTAACTTAGCTCAATGGCTAGGCCTAAGCTTGAGACATGCCAAGTAGACGTGACATCTGTTCGTGTCTATCAATGGTCAATGCCTTTGTCAAGATGTCTGCTTGATTATGGTTTGACTCAATGTATTGCAGACTCACAATCCCATTCTGTATCATTTCTCTGACATTCTGATACCTCACACCAATGTACTTTGTTCTGCACTTCAGGTTCTCAGCTTCAGCCATTGCAATGCATGTTTGAGAATCCTCATTTATCATCACTGGATCAACACATTCTTCATTCAGATCTTTCAACAACTGTCTAATCCATTCAATCTCATTAACTAACTCAGATAAGGCTCCGAATTCTGCTTTTCCTGTACTTTGGGCTACGTACCTCTGTTTTCTACTTCTCCAAACATTGCACTTTTTCCAAACTTAACAATCCTGTCACTGACTTTCTATCTTGTAGCTCAGAAGCAAATGAACTGTCAACAAAACATTCAAGTCCAGCTCGACTGTTTTGCAACTTCAATTTCCTGTCCATGCTACCCTTCAAATATCTCAACAAATGTTTCACTGCTGTCCAATCTTCCACTGTAGGACAATTTGCCTTTCTTCCAAGTATCCCCACGGCAAAACAAATGTCAGGCCTAATATTGTTAGCAATAAACATCAAACTCCCAACAAAACTCCTATACATCTCTGAATTTTCAAACTCCTTAGTCCCTTCACTATTCACATAACCAACTGACATTGGACTCTTCACTGTTTTTGCATCGTGCAATCCACACTTCTCTATCAAACTCTGAATTTTCCTCTGTTGACTCAACAAACATCTCCCATCTTCACTCCATTCAACATCAATTCCCAAATAAGACCTTAAAACTCCAAGATCTTTGACACTAAATTTCTGTGACAATTATTTTCTTATTGTTTGAATCTCTTGCTTTGAATTTGCTGCCACACACAAGTCATCTACATAAATCACCAAGATCACATCTCCTTTTGTGTAAACACACGCATCAGCCACACTGCGTTTGTAGCCTAGCTTCACCAGCTCATCATGTATGCAAAGATTCCAGCTTCTGGCACTCTGCTTCAAACCATACAATGCTTTCTTCAACTTGTACACCTTTCTGTCACTATTCTGCTGAAAACCCAAAGGTTGCTCCATGAAAACAGTTTCCTCAAGACTTGCATTCAAGTATGCAGTCTCAAAATCAAAATGATGCACTAACTGGCCCCTCCTTGCAGCCAGAGCCAACACTAACCTCAAACTCTCAGGCTTTGCTGTTGGAGAAAAAAGTTTTGTCAAAATTCTCAAACCTATGTTGTGCAAACCCTTTAGCCACCAATCTGGCCTTATATCTCTGACTACCATCCGGCATCAGCTTTCTCTTGTAAACCCATTTGCAACCTATCACCTTGTGATTTGCAGGTCTGTCAACAATTTCAAACACCTTCTTGTCTACCAAAGACTTGAACTCCTGCTCCATTGCAGACTCCCATTTCAACCTCTCTTCGTCACAACACTCTTGTACTTCCTTGTAACTCTCAGGCTCCTCTACCATGACTATACAAGCTTTAGCTTCCTGCACTTTAAAACAATCTGGAGGTTTCCTAACTCTAGTTGTCCTCCTCAAAACAATTGTCCTCATTTTTCCCTCATCATCCTCAGCATCTGTACTTGAATGTGCCTCTTTGTCTGTGTGTCTCTTTGTTTCTGTCATTCTAGGTGCTGGTGGGCATGTGTGTGACAACTTGTCTGATGCACTAGCCTCATCCTCTGAAGAATCTGACTCTTGCTTCACTGCCCCTCCCTTTCTGACAGGTGGTGCTGTCTGTGTTTCTAGCTGACCTAGTCTGAAAAACACCTCTTTGTTTGAATGAATGTTCTCCCACCCAGAATGTTTCTCAAAGTTTGCACTTCTTGAAAAAAGAACTTCTTGTCCACCCAGATAAAACCTGTAACTGTTCCCTGTATAACCAACAAACATCAAACGTCTCCATTTGGGCTGACCTTTCTTTCTGAAAGCTGCAGGTACATACACATTTGCATACTGCCCAAACACTCTAAGATATTTCAAGTTGGGTGGTCTCTTGTAAAGCATGTGGTAAGGAGTATTCTGCACAGCAGAATTCCAAGTGCAGTTTGTCAGGAAATTAGCTGTGAGAATTGCCTTCCCCCCAAAGGTGCTCAGGAGCATTTGCATCAAGCATCATACAATCTTTTATTTGCTTCAAAATGGCAATTTTTCTCTCAGCAAGCCCATCCTCAGCTGGGCAAGAAGGGTTCGTAGTAAAATGCCTAATTCCCCTTTTTCTTAACCAATTGGTCAAGTGTTGAGACAAAAATTCTCCTCCCCTATCTGTGACCAAGGTTCCCACTTTGTAGTCAAACTGTCTCTCTATCATGTTCACCCATTCCTTCAATCTCTCTCCTGCTTCACTCTTTTCTTTCAAAAGAATTACATAGGAAAATCTTGTGAAGCGATCCACAATCACCATGAAGTATTTATTTCCTCCTTGCGTCTTAGGAGAAATTGGCCCAGCTAGATCACAGTGCACAAATTGAAATGGTCTCTGGGCTTTAAGTTTTGTTTGTTTTGCCACAGGATAAGCCTTCAGCTTAATCCTGCTGCAAACTGAACACTCTATAAGTGGTTTGAGCATGATGACATTTTAAACTCAGACATTTCTCCAATTTCAAAAGATTCAGAAAACCAACATGACCCAACACTCTGTGAAAATAATGAATGCAATCTGCATGCAAAGGCTGGTTTTGTGCAACTGCACAACTCTCTCTATCGATCATGTAATACAATTTGTCTTTCTTAATGGCTTTAGCACAAATCTCACCATCTTTAAAAATTAAGCATTGATCCCCCCAAAAACTCAATTTGTACCCATCTGTGGTCAAAGCTGACACACTTAACTAAACAGTTTTGCAAGCTAGGTACATACAAGACATTTTCAAATTTTTTACCAAAACTAGGAATGCAAACAGTTCCCATTTTTTGAATTTTCTGGGCTGCCCCATCTGCTAAGGCAACAGAAGAAACATTTGCTGGTATTTTGCTCTGGAACAGTTCAATCTTGTTTGTCATGTGAGTAGAAGCCCCAGAATCGAGAAGCCAGGTGCTGTGTGGCTGAACTTGGGGCACACTGTCACAGCTTTGAATTGTGGCAACAAATCCTTTGTTAGCACTGTGTCCCTTTTGGCCACCAGGGGAACGTGGCTACTGCTGTTGTTGTTGTTGTTGTTGTTGTTGCTGCTGCCCCCTCCTGCTATCTGCAGCCAGCTTTCTGCAGTCCTTTTTTTAAATGTCCAAACTTTTTACAATAAAAACACATTTTGCCTTTTGAAACTGCTGCTTTTTCAGTTTGCAACTCTCTTGTAGCACCCTCTGTGGCACTTGGAGGCCTTGTAGCAGTAGATCCCTGCTTTCTCTGCTCTGCCTCAAATCTCCTTCTCTGAGCCTCTTCTAAAATTCTCCCACAGAGTGTTTCCATAGTCAGTTGAGCTCCTGGGAGCGCCTGCAAGCCTAGCAGGATGTTATCATATGATTCGTTTAAAGATCCCAGAAGAATATAAATTTTTAGGTTTTCATCCAGAGTTATGTCCCTTGCTTGAACCTGGGCAAACAAGTCTCTCATCCAATCTAAATGACTTTCTGCAGAGTCTTTGTCTTTCATTTTGCACTAAAAGAGCCGTTTTGCCCAAATCATCTTTGCTAGATCAGAGGTGGACTGGTGAATCCTAGCCAGAGAGTCCCATATCTGTTTTGCGGAAGTTAAATGCTTTATGTGGTTTAATTGCCCCTCAGACAAAAGGAGAAGGAGGGTTGCCACAGCTCTGGAATTCCTTTCTATCTCAGCTGCAGTTGGATTGGGGCCCAAACCGTCCTGTACAGCCTGCCAAAGACCTTCTCTGGTCAAAAGGGCCTTGCTGTACACCTGCCAGGATGTGTAATTCTCTGATGAAAATTTTGGAAATTTCCCAAGCTCCATGTTTAATTATTTTCCTTTTAGTCCAGCACAAGCCTTGAAAACTGCTTGCCCCTCCCGGCTGCCTTTCCAGGACACTGTCTCTTTAAAACTGCAGCCTTAAAGCCAACTGGCTAATTGCTGCGTTCTCTTGCCACTTTTACAGCTCTGAGACAGTCCACTTAAATAATTGCTTCAAGCTAAGGAGGGAGTGTACTTACTGGCTTTTGTGGTGCTGATTACTGGCCATAAATCAGGCTTGGAATTCCAACTATTCTTCCTCTGACCTGCTCCTGCCGTCCGCGTCACGCTGGCAAAGCTGAGAGGAAGGGAAAATTGCTTCTGCCTTTTAAAATTCCAGGGTTGGCTTCAGAGGATTTGATGTGTCGAAAAACCATCCTCTGCTACCACTTGTTGAAAATAATGTTGATGGATGTGTTGTAAACAGTTCATAAAACCAATCACCAAAAATCTGGTAACTTCAGCAAGCTTCTTTTATTGTAAAACAGCATGAGCAAAAACAAATAATAATAATAATAATAATATCTTCACTTTAGCCAGAAGGCTAAACAGGAATAAAGCCTATCTGCTACATGTTTAGAGTTGGTTAGTTGCAGCATCAGGAAAATATTTTAATTAGTCCATTACAGCTTAAGATCAAGATTCAAGATCACAACGTTCAGCCCCCAATTCTCCACCCATTTGGGTGTAGCCTTTTCAGACTGATTGGTTGAAGTTACATGACGTGTGTTAGCCCAACCTTTAATTACCATATTAAATCATGTGACTGCAGTTCCCATAACATTTTACATGTTTATAAATCCTTTATGTCAACAAAACCCTTTCTCACAGAACTGTAGCCTCGTTAACTGCTTGTTTGGGCTAAAGCCTGGGCTGATAATTGTAAATCTGGCCTCAGGAAAACAACTTTTCTCAGCAAGGAAAAATACAGACACACATCTTTACATTTCAACATTTTAACAATGACTATATGTCCCATCAAATTCTAACAGGTTTGCCAGTGCCTTCCCCGAGGCTGAGAGTGTGTGACCTGTCCAAATTCACCCAGTGGGTTTCATGGCAGGATGGGGAATCAAACCCAGGTCTCCATAGTGGTAGTTCAACACTCAGACCACTACACCATGCTGGCTCCTATTCCCATGTACTACCTATGAAACAATTGCAGACTTTTTTGTTGTTCTTGTGTGTCTTCAAGTCCTTTCCGACTTATGGCGACCCTAAGGCAACCTTATCATGGGGTTTTCTTGGCATGTTTCTTCAAATGGGGGTTGCCATTACCATCCTCTGAGGGTGAGAGTGTGTGACATGCCCAGGGTCACTTAGGGGGGAAGCAGACGAGGGCGTCCAGGATGCCCTGGGGCGGCGCGCCACGGGGCCGCAGCCTCCGCACCTCGGCGCACTGGCGGCGTCCCTGGAAGGAGCGCTAAATCAGCGCTCCTTCCTCAAGACAGCGAATGTGCGCACTAAAAGCGGCGGGCGCACTTTCGCTGTCTTTTCTGCCGCGGCGCGTCCGGTCGCCACGGCATGAGGTCATCCCCGGAGCGCCGGCCATGCGGAGGGCCGGCGACTCCGAGGGCGACCTCAGGGAGAGGAAGGGGCGCCGCTCGTGTGGCTGCCCCTCCTCTTCCCTGCCCGGAAGACGACTCTATTAGTCGTCTGCCGAGGCCCTTACTCAGCCACAAATTGTACATACTCCAGAATGCATCACCTAGTATATTGGCAGTCCTTCCCCCCAACACTTTCTCATTTCCCCCAACCATCTCATAGCTGGGAGACGGAAATAAATTTTAAAGCAGCATTTAAATCTGGACTATTTTTTAAGAAGTAAGGTCCAAAACACACTGCAGAAATAAATACTGGGGAACATGGGAGCTGTAGTTTGTTGTGTTTATAAGTGACAGTTTTCCTGCTAAGTACCTGCATGTCATAAGCATTTGAATTAAAATTACTATATTGAAAGCAAATCTGATTTTTTTTTAAAAAAAAATATTTTGTGTGCATTGGAAGAGGGGTAGTCCTATACAGCGAGTATATCCCAAACTCTGTATTTTAACTGGAAAAGTTGGGGCCGTCTTATATGCCCAGTCGTCTTATATGCCAGAAAATACGGCATTTATCTACTTGCATTTGCATGCTTTCAGACTGCTAGTTTCGCAGAAGCTGGGACAGTGACAGGAGCTCATCTCATCATGCAGCACCTGGGCCTTGAACTACCAACCTGCCGATCTTGCAATCAACAAAGTCAGCATCTTAACCACTTGAGCCACTGATTTCCTATTTTCCTTATACATTTGATACAACCAGTATTGTCAGATAGTTACTGTGTTCCTCTTCTTTTTTAAAGTTCAATCTATAAAAAAAGAGAGGCTCAGATTAGACTTTGACAACCTGATATACTAAGACAAACATTAATACTTTGTAAGAGTGGGAAAATGCTATTGCTAGCTTGTTAAAATCAGAAAAGAAAAAATTAGGGTACAATTCTAGTCATTAAGAGGGCATTCCAAAAGATATGTAGTTTGCAGCCTCTGAAGGATGGTGGTTCATGATGGTAGAGAAGGTACCATCCTCAAGAAGTTTTTTGCTTTTTTATTGCTGGAAATTTAACAGCAAGAACTTCAAAAAGGAAGGATTCTGGGGGTAGACAGCAGAGAGGCTTTGGATGAAAAGAACTGAATGGAGCCAAAAGGAGGGAGTGGTAAATGGTAGAAATACACCAGCCAAACAGTTTTGTCTCCCATTAGGAGGAATGGATAGGGGAAATAATCTCCTTCTCTTCCTCCACCTCCTCCTCCTCTGCCATAAATCCCTCTCAGTAAAATGAAGAAGGAATACAGATATCTTCACTTTCTACCTAGCCTTTCAGCATGGAATAGGAAATGACATTGGCTGACATGAATTCTACCCCTCCAGTTTCCCTTGGATTGTTCCGCCTTGGTTATGTAGCTAATATTGATACTGTGATGTGCTTCCATGCTGACTCTAATAATAATAATAATAAATTTTATTTTTATCCCGCCCCTCTGCTCAGGAACCGTGGCGGCGTACAACAAGTTAAAACAGTCAACAAGTAAAAACAATCCTTCATCCCAATCCCTAACCCTTCCACCCCCTTAAAACTAAATTAAACTGATGTAAGGTTAAAATAACAATTAAGACAAACATAAATACAATAAAATAACCAATTTTTAAACAAAAACAGGCATTAGTGGCAAGGGGCAGGTAGCAATCCAACTCCATATGAGCCGGGAAGTTATTCCGGGAAGACCTTTACCACTTTCTTGAAACTGTCAAGAGTCGTGATAAGATGGATCTCATCCAGCAGGCCATTCCATAGTCTGGGAGTGGTAGCAGAAAAAGCTCTCTGGAAGGTCTGCAACAGCCTAGTTTTCATAGGCTGCAGCAGATTTCTCCCAGAGGACCGAAGTGCACGGGGGGGGGGGGTGTCATATGGGAAGAGGCGGTCCTGGAGATAAGATGGACTCAAGCCATGTAGGGCTTTAAAGGTTAAAACCAACACCTTGTACTGTGCCTGAAAACTAATCAGCAGCCAGTGGAGAGATTTAAGCACAGGTGTTATATGCTCTCTCCTACATGTGCCAGTGATTAACCTGGCAGCCATATTTTGCACCAATTGAAGTTTCCAGGTTAGGCACAAGGGTAGTCCCATGTAGAATGTGTTACAATAATCCAGACGTGAGGTTACCAGAGCGTGTACCACAGTTTCCAGATTCCCTCATATCCAGGTAAGAGCGCATCTGGCGTATCAGCCGAAGCTGATAACAGGCACTCCTGAACATCACATTCACCTGACTAGTCATGTGAAGCGACGAATCAAGGAGCACCCCCAGACTGCGAACACAGTCCTTAGAGGAGAATGTGACTCCGTCCAGGACTGGAGACTGTATTCCCACCTGGTTTCGGGCCCATGACTGTAAGTACCTCCATTTTGTCTGGATTTAGTCTCAGTCTGTTTTTCCTCATCCAATCCATTACCGCTCTGAGACAGTCATTGAGAGGAGAGATGCCATCTGAAGTCTGAGCTGACAATCTGGACATGGAGAAATATATCTGAGTGTCATCAGTACTGATGACACTGCGCTCCATGATCTCACCCAGTGGCTTCATATAGATGTTAAATAGCATCGGGGACAGGATGGCGCCCTAAGGGACGACACAATTAAGCTCAATTCTGGAAGAGCAAGGACTCTGATTTATGGCAACCATCTTATAGAGTTTTCATGGCAAGACTTGATCAGAGAAGATTTGCCCTCTGAATATAGCTCATAACACATGGTATTCCCTGAAGGTCTGCCTTCCAGATATTAACCAAGCCCACCAAGCTTTAAAGGTCAGGCAAGATCTGTTGCTGTCAGTGAATAGAAAAAAGGGGAGGGTCAACTGCCCCAGGCCTGATATGTGAGGGTGTCCTTATTCATAGAATGAGCCATGTCAACATTTACATTCCTACAAACTAAGATATTTCAGAATTCCAGTGCAATAGGCAAAGAACTGTTGATTTAGACAGACTTTTAGCTGCTAATAACCTGTTATACAGGTTTTTAAATGCAGTATTTTATCTTCATTATTATGTTTTAAATAGTTTTTAAACTTTTTAAAATTAGGATATTTTAAAGGAATTGCTTGTTTAATTTTTTGCACTACAAATTGATTTAGTTGCTTTTTGTTTAAACCTATGTTGTAAGCTGCCTCAGGTCCTATATTGGATGAACTGGGTGGTATAAATTTAGGGAAAAGGAGGAGGGGGAGGAGTGCTAATTATAAGTTTTCTATTAAATGATTGATGCCACTAGAACAATAGTCTGTCTTTTAAAACAGGACCTTTTTTAAAATTAACAGAAAGACAATTTACAAAGATGGATAGTTAGTTTTGCTATCAGCTTACATGAGGATGCCAAACAGCACCTTTCTAAGTAAAATCCTTTACTATTTCCTACACTTTTTGTCTTTCAGAGGGCCATGAAGAGGTTGTTCCTAAAATTCCTCTGTGCTGTTATAGAGAATATTTCACAGCAACAATGAAATATAGATACTTTCAATATTTAGATGAGATTTTGAACAGATTGAACATATTTGAATTGTGCTTAAAGAAAGAGAAAGTAAAAAGCCAGCAACACCAGAATCATGTATTTGGAAAATAGACTGCCTAGCCATTTAGCCATTCTGTGGCCTCTCTGTAACTTGCTTAAGAAAAATGTCAGGTTGCAGAGGAGATTATTTATTTATTTATTTTAAAAAGGCATTTCCCAAGCAACTGTGGCTTTTTTTTTTTTTTGCAGACCTCAGAGATTCAGATATACTATCAATCTCCTATTAAGAGCTATTTCTGATATGTGGCATTTCTTATGGAATTGGAACAGTGTAAACTTATTGGAGGGAGGATAGATCAGAGAAACCAATAGGATTTGTATCACAACCCTTCTCAGCTGTTGTACACAATTATCCATGACTGGACCAAGAAGGATAAGTTGTTATATACATTAAAGACATTTTGTGTATGTACAAGTAAGAGTCACTTTTCACTGCCTGCAAAGCCCTGATATTATTTAATGGGATGGAAGCCCACTACAGTGATTGAAAACCAATGCCAAGCTAGTGCAATATGACTTTCTTCCTTTCTTCTTCCCTGGCAGTTGTCTGTGCCACCAAAAACTCTGATCTGGTGGTTTTACCTGTCCTCTGGAGTAGATACTGAGGTATGCATATGGTTTTATAAGAGATAAGGGGAAATCCGCCTCTCCACATCCATGGGTTGAAAGAATTTTGTTAGCACAGTGACACATTAAGTCACAGAAAGAATCAACAAAGATCCACAAGTGACATGAGCTATGACCTTAAGAGCTTATCGGTGTGCTATTTTACAAAGAGCAAAGAACAAAATGGATTTATCAGATGGTTTTTAGCAGTTCAGCTCTATAGAAGGTAGCAGCTCGGATACAGCCAAGCATTTTCCATAGCTTTGCTTTAGACTGTTTTGGACTGTTTCCTCTAACACAGGAAAATTTCAGCTATAGGGAAGATAATGAAACAGGTATTTGATTTGAACATTTTCTTACACCTCTCCCCCCACTCCCCCCTCCCACTGAGATGCAGTGCTAATGCATTACAGTGTATTGGGGGATATAAATGTCTAGCAAGTGATATGTTAAGAAATGTAGAAGTATTTTTTGTGTCACTATACTGTCATGTGCTGCACTATCTATATTTTACTGTGGTGCCACATATACGAGTTCCAATGTCTTTCTAGTTAATTCTCGGTCACACTGGTTGTAGCAAATTACCTGGGTTTTTTTGCCTGCAGTGCCTCATGATTTATGACATTGACCCAACAAAGTAATCACTGTGACCCTTTCTGGGTCTTTATTTGCCAGCACAGCAAGTCAAAAATCAGTCCATGCAACACACATGAACTGAGGGCATTCGAGTTATTTTAGTATATTAAGAAGTGAAAAAAGTGAAATATTTAAGAAGGCTTCCTTTCTGCCACTGCCCTTTTAAAAACTTGGGTGTTTTTTTTAAAAAAAAGTCTTATTTAAACTTACATTGAAAATGAGAGCTAATAAAATGATCAGAACTAATTGAACTGTAAACTTTTATTTGCTTGAATATGATAACAGTTATGCTTAATCATTCCTAAGACATGAGTATGTAAAACATCTCTTCTGGAATGAGGTTGTATTGAATTTGAAAAGTCATAAATAACTAGACTCAGCAATTTACAGCATGTACTGATCTTTAAATAAAGAGTGAGTGGAATAATGATGATGGGACATAGTTAATAAAATGGTGTGTGGGATGCCATAAATATCAATGGAAATGAAAAGCTATGCATTGAGGCAGCCATTAGTGTCTCAGATTTGAAATGCATCTACAATGATGTCTTCATGACAAATGCCTCAGCATTTCTGTAAGTTCTCTGAATTGATTCAAGGGCATCCTGTGATGCTGTGGTGTCTTCTCCTAACTTCTCCATCAAGATGGTAACACATTTCATTTACAAGAAGAACACTGCCAGTGAGGAATATATTTCATAAATATAAAACCAACTACTACAAGCAATACCATTAGATGAAAATGGAATTTGCATTTGGAAGACTGATGACTACATTGTCACAGATGTCAAATGTTCTTCATTTAAGCAACTTCTAGGTGTGGGACAAATGCATATTTCATTATATGACACTGGAAATGTGATATGATAGATTTTAATGAGTATTCCTGCAGAGTAAAGTAGTAATTAAATCTGGTCATATCACTCTACCTAAAAACAACAAGAAGATATGAAATTTTCCTTTGGTTGAAATAGAGTGTTGTTGTGTTCTAAAACAACAACAGTAACAACAACACTAAAATGAACAATGGAAATAAATGTGTTTGTGCCAGAATAGTTTTAGTGAATATGGAAGAAAGAAATGGCAATCAAGCCCCAGATTTTGATGCCTTCAAGCAAAGGCATGGTTAAAGAAACTGTAGATATAATTTTTATTTGAATTTTGAATTCAGAAATCTCAAACAATTATTGCTGCTTTTGGTTTTTGTTTTTGTTTTAAAAATACAAATTAACATATATGTATTATCACTAATGTAAGGCTTTTATGTTGTCACAAAGTTCATCATTGATTGAGTTAAGCCTGTGTTCTTGAACTTTGTTGTCTTGGGCTTCTAATCTTTTAATGAATATCAGAGCTGTTAGAATATTCTACAGCCTCTTTTAAGAAGCATGCTGCATTCTTCTACTCCACAGGTGGGTAATTGTGGCCATCCAGAGTTTCTAGCCTGCATTACCAGTTCTGGTCAATGGAAAGAAAAGTGGGAGAGTGTGTGAACTGAAATCCAAACAGCTGGAGGATAACATTGTTCACCCCAGCAATACACACTAGGGATGGAATAAGTATTTGATAGTTTCCTAAAGGTGTTCAAAATTTGATGTTTCTGTCATTTGAGGGGGAATTGACAGGATGAAAAACAGCACTTGGAAAGTTCATAAAGGCTGCAGAATTTTTTTGGCTCTTGGCACAGCAAAACAGTGCAGTTTTGTCAAGCCTGCACACCCTTAAAAGCTGTACAGTTACAATATAGCACAACTCTCCAAGGCAAAGTTGTGCACTATACTAACTAAAACTGCACAATTTTTATAAGTATAAACTTGCCCTTAATTCTGGGCTCTGAGGCTATGTTCCCTTTCTTTTTTGATCTGACTGCCTGCACCAATTTCCAGATTCCTTCTCATCCCTGCTAATTTGTTTCATCTCTGCCAAGGCTTCTCCTCTCCTGCCAATGTTTCTCAACTGTTATTTTTCCCCATAACATACTCCCTGAATTCTCTGGGCTCTGAGTCTGTACTCCCCTTCTATCTTGATCTGCCTGCCTACTTTAATTCCCCAATGCCTCATCATCCCTGCTAATTCACTTCAGCCTCACCAAGGCTGCTCTTCTCCTGATGTTCATTCTTGGCTGGTTTTTTGCTTGACTTGCTCTCTTAACTCTCTGAGTCTGTGCTCCTCTGCTTTCTTGGCCTGACTAACTACTCCAGTTCCCCAATATCTTCTCATCCCATTGAATTCATCCCTTCCAGAGCTGCTCTTCTCCTCCAGGAGTAGAGGAAACAGCAAGAGAGATGCTGCCTTGGTGGTGATGTAGTGAATTAGCAGGGATGAGAAGGTATTGGGGAATCAGAGTAGGTAGGCAGATCAGGAAATAAGGGGAGCATAGAGAGTCTAGGGAGCCAGTTGAACAAGATCAGTGGCATCACTAGGGTTGGTGTCACCCAGTTAATTCATGGTGTCACTGCCCATTGACCTCTTCCTATACCACACCATGCAGAATTAGTAATGTCTTTTGTACCAATGTTACTCATAAATCATAATTCCCATATGTCACTGAATGTAATGGTAGTTGTGACCTAAACAACTAGCCAAATTAAAATTATACTTTTAAATTACAATAGCATATGTACATCCTAAATATTTTCACATAGGCATAGTATCGTGTGCTTTTAGTGAAGATTTGGTAAAATACTATGTTTTTAAAGATTTTTTTTTTACTTTTTTAATAAAAAAATTACAAATTAATTTTTAATTAATTTTTTTATTTGAAATTTTAACTTTAAAAAACCTGGGGCCTTTCCTTTCTTCTTCCACTGACCCTCACCCCACTCATACCATCTCTTCAGCATTTTAACAGGACACATGTGAATGCCACAGCCTGTTTCTGCCAAAAGGCAGATGTTTGAGGAGCAATGGTGTCACCCCCTCTTATGGTGTCACCTGGCGCAGTCCACACCCCCTGTACCCCCCTAGTGATGCCACTGCACAAGATACCATCAGAGAAAGAGTGGTGCAGGAGAAGAGCAGCCTTGGTGGACATGAAGCAAATTAGCAGAGATGAGAAGGCATAATGAATTGGAGTAGGTGGACAGGTCAAGATAAAGGGGAGTGCAGATTCAGAGCCCAGAGAGTTCATGGAGAAAGTTGTACCACCCTCCCAGGGGGGAAAAGACAGGTGATAAACAGTGGCAGCAGAGGAGGTGGCAGGAGAGGAGCAGCCTTGGCAGGGATTAGGTGAATTAGCAAGGATGAGAAGGAATCAGAGTAGGCAGGCAGGTCAAAATAGGAGAGTGCTGACTCAGAGACAAGAGAGTTCAGAGAGCCAGTGGGGATGGGGGGGGGGGGGAACCAAAAAAGAATGGCAGAGGAGGGAGTGGCTGGAGAAGAGTAGCTTTAGTGGGAATGGAGTGGATTAGCAAGGATGAGAAGGGCATCTGGGAATCAGAGGAGGCAAGCAGGTCAAGAAAGAAGGAGAGTGTGTATTCAGAGCCCAGAGGGCCCATTGTTTGGGGGTCCCTTAGACTAGAGGGTGAAAGGGGATGATGGTGATTTTTGTTGCATGCCTTGGCCCTTCTGTCATGCATAATTAGAAAACCAATTCCCAAACTCCAGTATACAACACAGTGAGCCTGCCATATCCATGGATTGGAGCTCCCACAGATAGACCTGCTCCATATTAACCAGATGCACACATATCACTGCCCATTGGCTAATATGGGCTTGAGCTCCCATGTTTTTTCCCATCTGTGGGTCCCTCCAAAATCCCCATGCATGAGATGAGCCCAGGTTTTTAATCCATCAAATCTTGTGCTGTCTTGTTCCTCTTTCTTAAAAAGTTTCACAAAATGAAACACTCATGGCTGAAGCAGACCTACAATTGCACAGTTGTTCTCCAGAATGTTTCACAGTTCTGAATAAAACTGTGTGAGTTTCTTGAAAATGTTAGTTTTTAAACATGTTGTGGTGAGATTTCCATCCATGTTCTGACACTGTGGGAAGATATGTCAGTGTCTTTTCCACAACATCTATCAGGAATTGGAGAACTCAAGAATTTCCTTCTCTTCTACACACACACACACACACACACACACACGAACATCAGCATCTCAAAGTGTTCATTTAAGGCTAGCTGCTAAAGAGCTGCAAATAAGAATTGTGGTTTCTGACTTTTTACTACCTGTAAACACCCAAGAACATTTCCAGGATTAAATTAGACACTTTTAAATTGTGTGGTATGCAGAGAAACCTAACTTTAATTTTTTCCTTGCAAGCAAATGCATGTTTTCCCATTCCAAGGTGAACTCACTGTACAAGGAGTGACAGCTGGGGGCATCCATGTCACTGGGACAATGTCTCTGCTGCAAGTTTTCATCTGGACTTTATGGGAACTGTCCAAGCTGCTGAATACATTTGGTGAACATTGTTTATCTCTAAATTTTGGACTAAAGCCTAGCACAGAATCACTGCCGCACTGATATGGAAGCCACTAGCTGACATTGCCGATAGGAAGGTTTCAGTCCCAATCTTGAAAAAAGTATTTTTATGAAAAGAAACATATTTATAGACAGAAAAAAAAAATCATGATTGTTACACAAAGAACCCACGACACAGAATAATTTCCTGAAACACTGTGCAAAATTCTCACCACTTTGTCTTCCTGACTGGTTTTCTCAGCTATCTAACTTCCCCTTGCAGGGAGCTACACTTACTGTAAATATTCTTTCCATTCCCACACCATAGGCAAGGGTGATCTCACACATATCATTACAGTGAAAATGCTGTCCCAGATACATTCCATTTCCACATATGATTTATCTTATCATTGACCTACTTCCTTACCTCTATTTTGTTTCTACAAATCTGCTTTTTGATATAGAGCGAATAGATAGATAGATAGATAGATAGATAGATAAACTGATGGATAGGTGTTGTTACTCTAAATGTGTAGGTCTAATAGAGCCTCCACTACCAGCAGAAATCTATCTTTAATTACTTTGAGGGGACAGTTGACTTAGCTGTGTGAGAGGGGGCAACAGTAATTGCAGGATCCAGGACCGCTATACTGGTAATAACTGATAGAGACCCCAGGAATGTGAAACTATGGTATCCAACAGATGGCTGAAAAGGGCCACCATCAAGCTGATCTGGGGCAGGGCTGTTCGGTGTTGGAGGAGCAGGTTTTTGTAAATCCAGCAGAGTGTTTATTGCAGCAGAGTAACAACACGCAGAGCATCCAAGCTTCTAGCAGTAGGCTTTATTATAGAAAAACATATGCAAAGTAAAAACTATAAAGTCCAATAATGCATCACATCAGGCAGATGTGGCTAACAGGAACAAAACGACAAATCCTTTAATGCTACATTGTGAAAAAGTTAGTCATGCTATAGCTCCAGCAAAAAATAAAGAAAAACTTAATCCATTCTAATGAAAGTTCAAAAGCAGACTGACTTCTATGCCTGATACACAATTTTCTCAGCCCATCCTTTCTTCACCTTTTGGGTGTTAACCTTCAGGTTAATTGGTTGTTCTGTGCATGACATATGTTAACCCAACCTCTTGTTGTTCATCTTTCATCATGTGATCTACTTTCTCATAACAACTTTTATTATTGCTTTCTTTGTGTAAACAAGAACACTTTCCCATCTAGTGGTTTTCTTTTGTTTTGTCTTTTGGCCACCTGGACTGAGTTGTTGTTATTCAGCCTAGAAGCATGTTCTCATGGAAAAATACAGACACACACATCTTTACATTTCACCATTGACTGTATATCCCATCAGTACTCTGACAAGGGCATGCACATGATGCATACCCCCAGATCATGCAGAGGCCATGCAGAGGCCACACTGGGGCCTCCTAACACTGCCCAAACATGGCTGTAAAAGGAGTGGTTTCTTACTGCTCCTTTTTGTGGCCTGTTTGGGAACATGGTACCAGCTGCACTTGGGATTGCACCATTTGCTGTGGTCCTGTGGTGATCCCATGGTGATTAGAGTGGGAGTGGCTCTCTAGGACTTCAGCTCCCAGAATCCCAGGAGCTATTGGCCAACATGGGACTATTGGCCAACATGGCTGAGGCTTCTGGGAGCTGAAGTCCCTCGGCCCTTAAAGGGGAAAGGTTGCCTACCCTGGCCCTAAGGGGTGGCATCCCACCACCCCTTTCCTGGCTGGATTGGGGCCACAGCAACTGCACACTGTGGCCCCAGTCTGGTGCCTTGCCGCTCTAAAAAGAGCTAGTAAATGCCACTCCTTTTTAAAGCGGCAAAAAGCCACCCTTGCCACTGCCGTGGCAGCTTTTTGGTGCTCCTTTGGCTCAGCGTGTGTGAATGCTGTGCCAAGGAAGTGCCTTGATGCCTCCTCCCGTGCAGTGGGGTGTGCAGCATGAGAAAAACATAGGGGCAGAGTCGAGGTGCCTGGTGTGCAGTCTGTTCAGCCTCTTAGAGACTTAGTAGATGGGCTGCAATTACTGAAGGAAGAATCCTTCCCGGAAAGCTAGGCAGTAGAGAGAATTAAGCCATGAGGGTTGAGTGAACAGCTTCAGGAGATAGGTGAGCAGATAAAGGAATTCAGACCAAAATCTGTCACATGCTTCTATTGGCTTTTGCAAAAAGGTTTACATTTTTGGGTGATATTTATACCCTTAATCCATGAAAGTTCCATGGGAAACCAAAAGTTTGATTGCCCTACAATGGAACCAGGGAAGGTTTTTAAAGTAAGGAATTGGTTGAGTGTTTTGGAAAATGCGAAGGTTTGATTGTGATTGATGATACTTCATGGACTTTACAACACCTAGACAAGATCTAGATGCCCCAAGATACAGAATACATAAAAGAGAAAAGGGAGATTTGGTCTTGTTTGATCTGGCAGAACTCATCTTTGTCTGTCAGTTTCCATCAGAAATGCAGGGGGATGCAGTGGTGCTTTTTCATGCAAGTGTCTTCCTTCCCACACCTTCCCACATGACTGTAACTACTTGCAGTTCACACCCCCTATGTCTGGTGCTATGTATGTCATTGCAGACCATGTCCACTCATACAGGTGCTGTAATCTTGTGTCAAACTATCTCTGAATTGAAAAATGTATTGGGGATGTTTGGAGCATTACAATGTGTGTGTGTGTTCATTTTTTGTCCCCCACTCTCTTGTAAATACTTTATTGGAACAGACATCTGTCTCAGTTCCCCAGATGAGCCTTTTGTTTTCTTCTCCTTTTTTCCCCTCTCTACCCAACTCTCTCCCTTTCTCTCTTCCTCTCTTCCTCTCTCTGGGTACATCTACATTGTTAAAATAATGCAGTTTGACACTACTTCTAGTGCTGCAGATCCAGCCTATGAAATCCTTGGATTTGCAATGTCTTTAGCCTTCTCTGCCAAAGAGTGCTGATGCCTCACAAAACTTCAAAACCTGGTATTCTGTAGGATAGAGCCATTGCAGTTAAAGTAGTATTAAAATGCATTATTTCTAAATGTAGATGCTCTCCCCCCCCCCCCTTGCCTAAAAGTTGTTTTGCCTTGAGGGATCTCACTACCCCTTTCAACGCCCATGGGTAAGCTTCTTATTTAGCCATCTGTTCTCATTTTCTACACTACCAGAAGCAGAAATATTAAACACATACGTGATATTGATAGAAATTCATTGTGCTGAGTAATTTTTAACAGAGCAATGCCATATGTTTATCTTTAGGCGGGTGCTTCCTTTACTATGTTTTGTAGGCACTTCCCCTGTTTTGGCAAAACACTTCAGCTGATGTAAAAGGAGACCTTAGTCCTCGTCTTATGAGGTTGTATTTTTATGTTTCCTAAACTGTAAGTTGAGTACATTTTTGTCTGGAGTTTATTTATTTATTTATTTGTATCCCACCTCTCTGTGTAACACAACCGGGGTGGCTTACATGCTAAAACATACAATCCATCTCCCAACTAAAATGCAATTAAACAATCATAGTTTAAAACATACTTTAAAATAACAAATAAACAGCAAGTAAAAAATAAATTAAAATAGCTGTGACAGAAGTCAGGGATGTAACTTTTTTAGTGACTGGTTGTCTACTCAGAAAAGGCCTGCCAGAAGAGATCCATCTTAACAGCTTTTTAAAAGCTGTTTAAAGTGGTAATATGACCGATCTCATCCGGCAGGCCATTCTATAATCTGGGAGCGGTAACTGAAAAGGTCCTCTGGGCAGTTGCAGACAATCTAGTTTTTATAGGTTGCAACAAGTTCCTCCCACAGTACCTGAGTGTGGGCAGTCTATTCCGGGTAGGCCCGCCGGAAGAAATCTGTCTTGATGGCTTTTTTTAAAGGTCCTCTGGAAGGAAGCTGCTCCAACCGTTAAAAACTAGATTAGCAACAACCTCCCAGAGGGCATTCTCTGCCACTGTCCCCAAACTCTGGCATACCTCGCTGGAGGAGAGTCATCGGATAACCAGTTAGATGGCTTTAAAAAAGCCATCAAGACGGATTTCTTCCGGCAGGCCTACCTGGAATAGACTGCCTGGTCTCCCTCCCATTAGATATCCCTCCCATTCTTTATTGTCTCCCAGAGAGTCTAATGTTTTAATTTTATGTTTTAATTTATCCTTTTAATTGATATTTGTATTTAATATATTTTAATGGAGGGTTATTGTTATTTGTAATATTGTTTTATTGTTTATTCTGGGTGAGTTTTATCTAATGTAATTTTAGCTGCAAGCCACCTTGATTGCTTCGGCAAAAGGTGGGGTATAAATAAAATTATTGTTATTATTATTATTATTATTATTATTAGCATCAGGGACAGGATGACACCCTGAGGGATGCCACAATTAAGTTCCTCATATTGATAGATGGCTTAAAAAACATCTGGAAGAAGTGGCATATTTGAAGTGGCCATAGAAAATGTGAACATCCCAAACATACCCAAAATACTGCTTAAGTAAGCTTCACTCAATGAGGAAATGTGTTCAGGTAGTACATGCAACCCAAAACATGTGCATAAACATGGACACATTGGGAAAATTGGGGGGAAATTGGAACTAAACACGGGTGGAAGAGTGAGGACCATTGTCAGTTGTGGACTTGTAAATCTGCTCATCTCTACTCAAGTAGCTGCCTTCCAGGAGAGGGGAAAGGACATGAAGAATAGCTGGAGATTTTTGTGGGTTTTTTCGGGCTGTGTGGCCATGTTCTGAAAGAGTTTCTTTCTGACGTTTCGCCAGCATCTGTGGCTAGCATCTTCAGAGAAAACTGAAATGGAAAAGCCTGGTTGTATATATACTGTGAGATCCTGGGTAGGGAGGGGTGGTTCCCAGGTGAACTGTGTGTTGTTCTGTGTTGAATAGGTATTGTTCTATGTTGATGGCTTCGCTTCAGGCTATGCAATCCAGGATATGTCTGCTGTTCCCATGTAAACTGTGTATTGTTCTGTGTTGAATAGGTGTTGTTCTGGTGTTAATGGCATGGCTTCCAGGTGAGGAATGCAATCAAGGAGATTGTCTGCTGTTGTCTGCTGACCCTGGTTGGTCTTCTCTTTGCATTTGCTGAGTGCAGATTTTCTTATTTTGTAGGACTGGTAGCCATATCTTGTTTACTTTAAGAGTTTCTTCTTTCCTGTTAAAGTTGTCTAAGTGTTTATGGATTTCGATGGCTTCCCTGTGCATTCTGACCTGATAGTTGTTGGCATGGTCCAGAATTTCAGTGTTTTCAAACAGCATTTTATGCCCAGGATGGTTTATCATGTGTTCTGCTACTGCTGATTTTTCTGGCTGGCCCAGTCTGCAATGTCTCTCATGTTCCTTGATTCGTGTTTGGACACTGCGTTTGGTGGTCCCTATGTAGACTTGTCCGCAGCTGCATGGTATGCGGTAAACTCCTGCAGCTGTGAGAGGGTCTCTTCTGTCCTTCGCTGAGCGCAGCATTTGTTGGATTTTCTTGGTTGGTTTGTAAACAATTTGGAGGTTGTGTTTCCTCACTACTTTCCCAATTCTGTCTGTGACTCCTTTGATATATGGTAAAAATACCTTCCCTTTGGGTGGCTGCTTGTCTTCAGTCCTCAGGACTGGTTGGTTTGTAAACAATTTGGAGGTTGTGTTTCCTCACTACTTTCCCAATTCTGTCTGTGACTCCTTTGATATATGGTAAAAATACCTTCCCTTTGGGTGGCTGCTTGTCTTCAGTCCTCAGGAACAATACACAGTTTACATGGGAACAGCAGACATATCCTGGATTGCATAGCCTGAAGCGAAGCCATCAACATAGAACAATACCTATTCAACACAGAACAACACACAGTTCACCTGGGAACCACCCCTCCCTACCCAGGATCTCACAGTATATATACAACCAGGCTTTTCCGTTTCAGTTTTCTCTGAAGATGCTAGCCACAGATGCTGGCGAAACGTCAGAAAGAAACTCTTTCAGAACATGGCCACACAGCCCGAAAAACCCCACAAAAAAACTATGGATGCCGGCCATGAAAGCCTATGACTTCACAATAGCTGGAGAGTTTAACTTGTCCCCCCCCCCAAAAAAAAAAAATTGTTTGTAATTATCTTCTTGTTTTGTCAAATAATAGAGCCAGTCCTGGTGGGCAAGTTTATATTTCATTTTGTCTGAGGTGTAGGATATAATTTATGACCAAGCCCAAGACACTATCTTCCGGCAGGCTTTCCCGGAATAACATCCCTGGCAATGGAAGAGTTTTACTATGCACCTCCCACCCTGTCCTACTATATACAGATCAGCCAAGGGGCTGTATTGTATTGTGTTTTAATGTATGGTTTTAATTTCTTCATAATTTAATTCTTTTTTAAGGGGTGGGAGGGTTAGGGCATGGGATCTGGGCATATTTTAACTGTTCCTTGTTTTAATATGTTGTTCGCCACCCCGAATGCCAAGCAGAGGGGCAGCTTATAAATAAAAAATTATTATTATTATTATTATTATTATTACTATTTAGATTAAGGAGGATGGAAAAACAACAGGAGACAGTAAACTGATTGGGTTTCCAAAGGGCGGGATATAAATAAAATTTTATTATTATTATTATTATAGTAAAACAAGTAATATAAAATAAAGTAGTGACCAATTCAATTATATCAGAGCTACATGAACAGCAGAAAACAACTGCATTCTGGTGCGATATGGACAATTTAACATATTATAATAAAGTCTGAGGGGCTGCAGAAGTTCAAATGAGTAGTGGTTTTTCTTTAATATACAATCAGGAACTTATCCCCCCCCCCCCCCCCCCCGTAGCACTTGGATCTCACTCCTGCTGATTTCCTTTTCATAAATTGCTCTAGATGCTCAAGTCACTTGTGCTTCCTTTCCCATAGTTTTAAGATGCCCTTAAGCTAAACCCCTAAGAGGCAGATCATTTTCCACCACATGCACCCTGCACTCAAAAATTTGTAAAACCTACCCAAATTAACCACCCACGTAATAAGATATTCTTTGTGAAAAACTGAAAAGGTAAACCTCACTCTATAAGGTTGTGAAGGTGAATAATAGAACAAAGTTATAAAATAGATAAATGTGGTGCTTGCTGTTTTGTTTTGCTTTTGAATATAGCATCCAATCTCTGTTATTGCTGTTTTAGAGGACTCAGTGGCTAGAATCCTGTTGGTTAGTCTCAACTAAAAAAAAATCCATTGAATCAGTTGTACCTAGTAGAATCTAACTGATACAATGGTTTTACTCTAGTTTGGACTAAAAAACAGAATTTGGGCCATTGTAAAAACCAGCATCGCATAGTGGTTTGAGCATTGGACTATTACATTGCAGACCAGGCTTCTATTCCCTACTCAGGCATGAATCCCACTGGGTGACCTTGGGAGAGTCACACACGCTCAGCCTGAGAAGAAGGCTCTGAACAAATCTTGCCAAGAAAATCCTGTGATAGGGTCACCACAAGTTGGAAAATACTTAAAGGTACATAGCAATAGCAACAATAGAAATAGAATACCTTCAAGAGCAAGAGTCAAAAGTAAGATTACATTTTCAAAAGGCTGAAATTATATTCTTGCTGTGGAAACTGAATGTTGTCATTTACTGTAAATATATTATTTATTTTAGACTTGCTTGGTTGGGTGGAAAAAGAGGTACAGTATGGTACCTTAAATACAATTGCTAGTTCCTGGTAGAGTAAACTCACTGAATCAATTGTTGAATGTGACTAGAAATTGGGTTTCAACCTTTGGGGTGGAGCAGATGGGCAGGAAGGAGCGTCTACAAGATGCTCCAATCCCGATTGCCCCAAGGCTGCAGCAAACACATGCCACGGCCCCAAGGGTGCCTCCTCCCATGGCCCCAAATAGGAGCAG
This sequence comes from Phrynosoma blainvillii, assembly GCA_026167975.1. Taxonomy (NCBI): domain Eukaryota; kingdom Metazoa; phylum Chordata; class Lepidosauria; order Squamata; family Phrynosomatidae; genus Phrynosoma; species Phrynosoma blainvillii. The sequence goes on along the minus strand of JANUYF010000002.1, from coordinate 278,802,077 downwards.
AAAAGATCAGCTCCTTCTCGGGACAGTTTTGGGCCATCTTAGGCAGCCTCAGTGCAGCACTGGGGCAGCTTCAGGGTGCTCCGGGGACATGCATCATGTAAACATCACACCCCCAGAGCGTCCAGAAGCTGCTCCCATCTCCTCATCTGTTTTGGGCCATAATGTTTCCTGTAGAATCTAGATGAAAGCATGCTTAGTAAAGCAATCCAAGGGCAGAAGTGAAGGCAGTCATATGCCCTACCTTACTGAAAAGGTTATCTAAAAACTTGTTCAAAGTAGGGGTGTGAAAAATATTTTCAATTTGTTTAATTCTTCATGAGAAAGAATGCATTAAAATCCATCAGGAATAGGGACGTAATTTTTCACAAAAGGCCTAAGCAGACTGCCAGAAATAGTGCACATTAAATTGAGGCACTGCCCTGGCTCAGTGCTAGGGAATCATGGGAACTGTATTTTTTTCTGGGACATTGAGCCTTCTCTGTCAGAGAGCTCTGGTGCCACAATAAATTACAGTTCCCATGATTCCCTAGCACTGAGCCAGGGCAGTGCCTCAATTTAATGTGCACTATTTCTGGCAGTCTGCTTAGGCCCTAAGGGGGGATGCAGACGAGGGCGTCCAAGACGCCCTGGTCCGCAGCGCCGCAGGGCCAAGGCAGCCTCACTGCGGCACTTCCCCGCCGAATCTAAAAGGAGCACCAAATTGGCGCTCTTTTTAGATTTAAGGAAAAGTGCGCCCCAAAAGCGGGGGGCGCACTTTCCCTGCCTCAAATGACGCGGCGAGTGCGGTCGCCGCGGCGTGAGGCCAACCCGGAAGCGCCGGCCGTGCGGATGGCCGGCACTTCCAGGGGCGACCTCAGGAAGAGGAAGGGGCACCGAACTTGCGGCTGCCCCTCCTCTTCCGGGCCCGGAAGACGACCCAATTAGTCATCTGCCGAGGCCCTAAGTTTCTTTTTGAAGGAAGCAATGAGAAATTTTAATGATTTCCTTCTTGTTGAAGGGAAATCTCTAAAAATCATACAGTTTGGGAATTATTCTGCAGAAAACTTGCACATGGTTGTTTTGCACAGAAGACAATATTTTCTGGGAAGGAAACAACAGAATACACAGAAATATTATTTTCTATGCAAATCAACCACATGAAATTTTATACAAAATGCATCCCAAATAACAGCATTTTCTGCACACAAAATAATATTGTAGCATTTTCTCTGCAGAAAATGCTGTATTCTGTGCAAAACAATTATGTGTAAATTTTCTACAGAATAAGTCCTGACCTTGAAAATTCTTGTCAGTCCAGGATTATTCCTTCTCGTATTTCTCAACACTAAAATAGACAGATAGACAGACAGACAGACAGACAGACGATAGCTAGACTATTTTGAAAATATTTTCAATATACTTTACCCCAATCATGAGAAAATGGTTTTTTACAATTCCTTTTGAGGCTTTTTTTTTTTGTACCAAAAATTGCTAAAATGTCATTCTTACACAAAACCAACATTTTTTTTCACAGAAAAGTGTGCATTTTGCACAAAATACACATGTGCTAAAAAAACCACAAGGCTGTTGGGCTTTTTTTTTACATTTTAAAAATAAAATTCTATAAGTGCAAACAAGAAATAAAGAAACTTGTAAAAAGTCTCATGTCATTCAGTAGGTTGAAGATTTTTGGAATTATGCATCTCTTGCATGTGAAAGCAAAACATCTGTAATTTGGAAGGTGTATCAGAGAAACCTCTGTTTAAAGGACTGTCCCCTCAAAATACAGTTTGAAGACACCTTGGAAGGAAGAAAAGGAACCTTGAAACTGCTTATCAGCTATTATCACTTAAAGAGCTGACACAGAGGTCACTTGTTGATAGCTTTTACCACTATAGTGAGATATATGCTACAACATCTATTCACATCAATGAGAACATATACATTCTATACCCATTTGGCCTCTTTTTTCCTCACAATGCATATGTGCCCACTCCTAAGAGCAAATTTGCTTATTTCTTATGGCTGACACATATATTAAGGGGTCTGTTTGATGAAGGCACTTTTGTTGTTATTGTTGTTGTTAACTGCCTTCATGTCAATCTCGACCCACGGATGAGACATTTTTAGGCCCCCATCCTCTACTGCTCTGCCCAGCTCCTGCAAACTCTTATTTGTGGTCTCTTTAATAAAGTCCATCCATCTAGTATGTGGCCTTCCTCTCTTTCTACTTCCTTCCACCTTTCTTAACATTATTGCCTTTTCAACAATTCATACCTTCTCATGATGTGTCCAAAGTACGACAGTCTTGTCATCTTGGATTCTAGGGATATCTCTGGCTTAATCTATTCTAGGACCCATTTATTTGTCCTTCAGGCTGTCCATGGGATCTTCAGCACTCTTCTCCAGCACCACATCTCAAATGTGTTGATTTTCCTCCTATCTTCTTTCTTGACTGTCCATACATAGTAATAGGGAATATAATGGCTTGTATGATTCTGGCTTTTGTGCTGAGTTGTATGTCTTTGTATTTTAGGATCTTTTCTAGTTATTTCATAGCTGCCCTACTGATTCTTAATCTTCTCCTGATTTCCTGGCTGCAGTCCCCATTCCGATCAGTATTTGATCCCAGATATGAGAACTCTTTTACTATTTCTATTTCCTCATTGTCTAGTTTGAATGTGTTCTCTGTGGTCATTAATTTTGTTTTCTTTATGTTCAACAGTAAGCCTGCCTTTGCACTTTCTTCTTTGATCTTCCTTAGTAGTTGTTCCAGGTCTGTGAGGTTTTCTGCTAGTATTATGGTGTTGTCAGCATATTTCAGATTGTTGATATTTCTTCCTCTTATTTTCACTCCTCCATCTTCCATGTCCAAGCCTGCTTTCCTTACAATATGTTCTGCATATAAGTTGAATAGGTGGGCGCTACATCTCTGTAATTGAAAACTGCTTGGCATATGTTCAGGGAATGTGTAGAAGCAGGAAAGCTTTGCTTCTAGTAGTGTTTCGCAATCATATACACACACATGTATAAGCACATCATTTTCCTGATTATTCTCACTAGGATAAATTCTGTGATAGTTTTATTTTTTAAAATGTAGTGAACTATAACAATTGTTTTGTACAATGTTTAGAGTAGCAAATTATTAATAAATGTAATATTCATTAAATATTGTGCCAGAGAGGTCCACTGATTGTATGCAGACCGTCATACTTAGACCAGGTGTATTTAAGTCCCATCAATTTCAGTAGGTCAAATTAAGTATGATTAAAGGTGAATTTGACTCCATGGTTTGTCTGGGACAGACTTTTTTAAAAAGTAAATGTAAATAATTATCACTACAACGCATTGCATATCTTCTCAGATATAGACACTCCATGTGTAGGTAGAATAACCGTTAATAGAATTTCAGGGGTAAGATTTCAGTTATACTTGTTCTCTTACAAATGTAGCTGTGCTATCAAATTGTATGTCTATTTTCACCTAAAAATGGAGACTAGGGACGTTTTCACAATTGGGGTCTAAAGCCGCATGGAAGCAATGAAAGAATCATACCGGAATGGATCCTGCAGCTTCAGATCGGTGACAGCAGCATCATTCCGGTATGATTCTGGCTGCGGCAGATGCAATTCCTTTTAAAAAGAGGAATTGCAAAGAACGGGGCTGATGCCGGGGATGGGACAGGATGGGGCGGGGTGGGGCGGGGCTTGCTGCGACGTCGTTTGAACATGCGGAGAAAGGAGCCGGAATGATGCCGGGGATGGCACTGGATGCCGGGGATGGCACTGCGACGTCATTTGAACACACTGCCAAAGGAGCCGGCATGGGGCCGGAGTGAGGTAGGATTGCTTCTGCCTTAAGCCCAGTGTGAAAACGTCCTAGGTTTTAAAATAGAAGATAAATAAGAGAAGTGGAGGCTGAAATTTTCTGTCCAGAGATAAATTTCAAAAGCCACCAAAGACATTACATTGGTTATGACCTAATAATTAAGTTCTGACTATAGTTAAGCAGCACACAAAATGGTCAGAAGCTCAAATTTATGGGGAAGTTATGGAAGAATAGTGTCAGAAAATTTGGTCATTTCAGACCTGCCATTTGGATTTTGCAGAGACATCTACGATAATTCTTGGGCAGAGTGGGTTGAATAATAAGTTACTTTCCCTTTGGTGGCTTACCAACTTTGAAATGACCCATGAAAGAAAAATGAAAGAGTTGATGCAAATTGATTTTCCTTCCTTTTTGGTACTAATTCAAACATGTTCCTTTTTGCCTAGGTATTTTAATTTTAACATTTTTTAGCTAAGTGATTTGCTTTTTTGAAATGAGTTTATAATTTTATTATTGTTATTGTTATTGTTACTACCCTATTGTTGTTTTTTACAGCATGAGATATGCCACCTTGGGATGCCTTATAGATGAAATGTGGTTTGCAAATTTTAGAAAGCAATAAAATAGAAGAAAAATAAAATAATACTTCTAGCAGTTACTGTAATTTTAGAACTCAGGCTAGTCAGTATCCTTTCTCTACTAGAGAAGCAACATTCAAACAGTTTCCACTTTAGACTTCCATGGACTAAAGTCACAGTGTTAAGATAAAGGTACAGTAATGTAATAGTAATGTCCAATCTTTTGATCTCTGAAATTGCAAATTGAAGATATCTGCCATCTAAGTGTTAATGGTCCATTAATAGACAGTGGCGTACCCCAACTTGGTTTCACCCAGTGCAGTGGGGTGGAGCTTCTGGGGGCGGGGCATCTGGCATGTGAGCTGCATGGGAATGTGCATGCATGCACACCATAAATTGTGTGTGCATCTGATGCAGCACCCCAGACAGCTGGTGGCAGCCAGGAGAGCAAGCTCCGTGCACTGCCGGCAGTCCAGGAAGCTCCATGGCAGGGAGGGTGGGCCTTGCACACTGCTGGCAGCCCAAGAAGCTCCACAGTGGCCAGGAGGGTGGGCCCCGCACACTGCCAGCAGCCCAAGAAGCCCTGTAGTAGCTGGGAGGGTGGGCTCCGTGCTCTGCTAGCAGTCCAGGAAACCCCACACTGGCTGGGAGGGCATGGGACAAGATACCAACCGGGTGTCACCCCCTCTTCTGTGGTGTTCACCCTCTTCTGGGGTGTCACCTGGTGTGGTCCACAGCCCCTGTACCCCCCCCCCCCCAGTGATGCTACTGCTAATACAATTGATGAATTGATATTTTGATACTAGGGCTTTAGCCATTTGAATTTTTACTTCATCTCTTGTTAAATATACTTTCATGTTGTAATCTCACATCATTTGCTTTCTTGAATCATTTACATCTAGTATTTGCTTGATATATTAAGGAAATAAAATCAAAGAGTTTTATGTGCTGTATAAATCAGTTTTTGAAGTCTAAGTAGCCTTAGGGTGAACTGAACCTGATTATGATGGTTCTACTCTGAATTTTTTTAGAAGATTGTGGAACAATATTTCTTCTTACTTGATAATTGGAAACCACAGTATAATAAGTCCTCACATTTATTGAGAGATCCCCTCCCTTCTAGGTAAGACTAGATCTTCACTCAAAATCATGGTGGAAACTATATTGGCATGTCGGAGGCCTTGGATTAACTTTTAGTGATCTTCTCCAAGCTACAGTAAGACTATCTAAAGTCTTTGAGCATGACAGAACACTTAAGATATGGGTGCTCCATGTACTGGAATGGTCCAGCTCCCGTGGATCTACCTCTAACATATTAGTAGAAAGTGACCCCAGCCTTCTGGAAATGAGCACTCTGGAAATACTTCCATGCCAGCTGTCTTATGCTGAATCAAGCCATTGATCCATCTCTGCCTTGTCTACAATGACTGGCAGTGGCTCTCTAGAGTCTCAGGCAACAGTATTTCCTAGCCCTACCAGTGGCATCACTAGGGAGTGCGGGGAGTGCAGACTGCACCAGGTGACACCCTAAGGGTGTGTGTGACACCACTTCTCCTCAAATACCTACCTTTTGGCAGAAATGTGCTGTGGCATTCACCTGCTTCCTTTTAAAATGCTTTAAGAGATGGTTGAGTGGGGTGAAGCTCAGTGAGAGAAGAAAGGAGAGGCCCCACAATTTTTTAAAATTAAAATTTCAAATTTCAAAATTTTAAATTTTAAAGATTTTTTTAAATTTTTTAAATATTATTTTTAAATTTTCTCTAAAGACATCACATTTTAACCAAATCTTCACTATGTACATGTAAATACATTTAGGTTGACATGATGATATGATATTGTAATTTGAAGGTATAATTTTTAATTTTTCTAGTTGTTTATGTCACAACTATTCATGTTACATTCAGTGATGTATGGAATTGTGATTTAGCAGTAACGTTAGTGCCAAAAAAGCATTCCTACAGATTCTGTACAGTGTGAAATGGGAGATCAATGGGGGATGGCACCATGAGTTACCACACTGGTTATTCCACTGGCCCTACCTGGAGATGTTGGGAACTGAACCTGGGACTTTTTCCATGCAAAGCACATGCTCTGTCACCAAGTATAGTCCTGCCTGCAAAGCAGGGGTGCTAACTGTACTCTGGTAGTCCCCTCGATTTCATTCTGAAAAGCATTAAGCCATTGTTCAGAAATTCAAGGTAACATCAAATATTTACTCCAATGACATGCTGGCAAGAGTTTCTCAGAGATATGAAAGAAAATTGCCTCTTGGAGAAAGATTGGGAGAAAGGAATCTAAGCCTATGTTGGCTTGTATTGTCACTTCCATGGTAATAGGCTATTAGTCTGACTCATACTGAAGGCAAAGTAGACAGGATAAAAACCCTTTGGGATCTTTAAGAAAAAACAAATATGTATCTCACTGACTGTGTATATTTTTTCTCTCAGTTTTGCAGACAACTTACTTTCATTTGAAAGGAAAATGAGCTACAAAGTAAAAATGCTGTTTCCAATTATTATAAAGTCCTTACACAAGAGAAATAAGATGTGCATGTATCTGTAGCTTTCAGGTTCTGTAATCTGTTGTTCCCGTGTACATTCCATAGAAATGTTTCATAAATGTTTCTTTCTCAAGATTGTTTGTCTAGAAAGATTTAAAAGATTGCTTGCATACTTGGGATAGCAAGGACTTATGGCTGACCAAATCCTTCCTTTTCACAAAACTGCAAGGCTTACAAGAGTTCTTAGTGGTTGCCCCATCATACAGATTTAGGAAATATTCATGGTTTTTTCACCCTTGGAAAGAAAAGGAAATAGTTTTTGTGGGTTTTTTCGGGCTGTGTGGCCATGTTCTAGAAGAGTTTCTTTCTGACGTTTCGCCAGCATCTGTGGCTAGCATCTTAGACCCATGCTCTTCCAATTCAGTTTTCTCTGAAGATGCTAGCCACAGATGCTGGCGAAACGTCAGAAAGAAACTCTTCTAGAACATGGCCACACAGCCCGAAAAAACCCACAAAAACTATGGATGCCGGCCATGAAAGCCTACGGCTTCACATTAGAAAAAGAAATATTCATGATATATTCAGGGTAGCCATGTTGGCCATGAAGCAAAATACAACAAAGTCCAAAATCCACAAGCAGCATACCTTTATTGAGTCAATTCCAAAGCATAAAATTCATTATGCAAGCTTTTGAAGTTTCACTGCCTTTTTCATCAGCAAAGATGTTATAAATCATACAGGAGAAAAAAAGACCTAATGATATCATAGTCACAGGCCTGCATTCTATCTGAGATGTTGTCAATTAAGATGTATTGAGGAATTTCAGTGCAGGCAAAGGCCAATCTCCTTATTGGCCATGTAAGGACTAGAGACAAAGAACAATAAAAGACAGGGAATAAAATTTCAACCCCATTAGCAAATGCAGGCCTAAGACTAACATCTTCAGGTTTTTTTTTCTCCTGTTTGCCTGATGAAGAAGCCAGTGTGACTTTGAAAGCTTGCAACATGTAATTGTGCATTTTGCTTTGCACAATAAAGGTATCATTGTTTTTGGATTTGCTATATGGCTAACACAGCTACTCCTAGATATAGCTTGGAGAACAGATCTCTATGTTCCATAGGGCCTGCTCTAAACCCTCTAAGCTTGTCTGCTGCTCTTAGGTGCTCTGCATGAGCCTGCTCCATTGCTGTTGAAGTAAGATTGAACTGCAATTCTTGACCAACTTCTACTCCACCCCCTCAGCTGAGCAGAAGTACAAAGAGGACCATCAGAGAGGCAAGGGGGCTGGGAAAGGCACCATCTGAATCCAGACTTCACCTCCTTCAGCTGAGTTGGATAACAGCAGAGGACCAGGCAGGCAAGTGGAAGAAGAAGGTGACCAGCCATCTCTGCCCTCCCCCAACCATGGAGAAAGAAGTGAAGGAACTAAAGGAGGGATGGGGTGGGGATGGGAATCGACTAAAGAAGGGAAACCCAGGGAGGCATAAGGGGATAGGTAGGAAAGCAAACAATGACAGGAGGAATAATATAGGAAGACAAACAACTACTGGGCAGCAACATTAGTGGTGGGTGTCACTGACAGGAGTGAATTGTGACACCATAGCTAACATTGGTTGGCACTGCGCACTGGGAGGATTAGGCGGCCCTCCTTGTGTAACCCCATCACCTAGTAAACCCTATGATGAGACACCCCAAGTGAGACACAGGCAGAATCAGAGCTTTAACAGAAAGGGAAGGAGGGAGAGATAAAGGGATATCACATTTGCAAGATTAGCCACAGGCATAAGAAAGATGACAAGACAAATAGCAGACATGCTTAGAGAGGCAAATGCCATCCAAAGTAATATTACACATAACATACGGATGTGGAATTTGAGGAGCATGAGCCAAGGGAAGCTAGACATAGTAAAAATGGAAATGCAACGCATGAACATAGTAGTACTTGGGGTCAGTGAATTAAAATGGACAGAAATGGGCCACTTTGAATCAGACAACTATGCAGTGCTCTATTCGGGGAATGAAAAGACAAGAAAAAATGGGGTGGCTTTCATACTAAGAAAAGATGTGGCAAAAGCAGTCAGTAGATACAATGCAAAATCAGACCGAATCATTTCAGTAAGACTCCATGGTAAACCTATGAATATCACCATAATACAAGTATATGCACCAACCACAGAGGCAGAACAGGAAGAATTTTATAGATTCTATGAAGGAGTACAGGAAGAAATTCAAAGCAAACCTATACAGAATGTCAACCTGATTACTGGAGATTGGAACGCGAAAGTTGCAAGTAAAGAAGAATCAAAAACAGTAGGCAGATTTGGATTAGGCAAAAGAAATGAAACAGGTGAGAGTCTGATAGATTTTTGTGAAGTCAATAACCTATTCATTGCAAACACATTCTTCATACAATCAGAAAAAAGGCTATACACATGGACATCATCAGATGGTCAGCACAAAATCAAATAGACTATATAATTGGAAGCAAAAGATGGCGAAACTATATACTGGTGGCCAAAACTAGAGCAGGTGCCAACTGTGGCAGAGATCATGAACTACTCATATCAAAAATGAAAGTAAGATTCAAGAAGAAAGCAAAATCAGTGATCATACCAAAATATAATCTAAATAATACCTCAACAGAATATTACTAAGCATAATAGACTGAGAACCAGAGGAACTATAGTCTGAAGCCAGGGACATAATAAAAGCAGAATGCAGACAGACACTTTCAATAAACAAAAAGAAAGAGAAAAAAACATGGATGACAGGGAAAAAAAATACTACAAGCAATAAAGAAAAGAAGAGAAGAAAGACGAAAGGGAGACCGGAACAAACTAAGAATTATGAATGCAAAAGTAGAATGGTTTGTGCGGAAAGATAAAGAAAATTACTACAAAAACCAATGCAGAGAAATAGAAGACAATAAGAAAAAGGAAAGAACAAGTGATCTATTTCACAAGATCCAGGAAATCAAAGGAAAATTCAAACCAAGGACTGGGAAAATCTATGACAATAAAAATAACATAATTCAAGACCAGGACGGAATAAAAAGACATTGGATGCAATACACAGAATTATACAAAAGAGATGACAAAATGAAGGACACATGGAATGAAGAGTAGTATGAAAATGAACCCCAAATTCTAAAAAGTGAGGTGGAAACTGCAATAAGAGAAATAGCGGAAAACAAATAACCAGGAACAGATGATATTCCAATTGAACTGCTGCAATCCACATTGACAGAGTCAATTCTAGTGCTAACCAACACATGTCAACAAATATGGAAAACAAAACAATGGCCAACAGATTGGAAGCGATCAATATACATCACCATCTACAAAAAGGGAGACAGAGACTGCAGCAACTATAGAACCATAGCACTGATCTCCCATGCAAGCAAAATCATGCTCAAAATTCTGCAACATAGACTCTAACCATACATGGAGAGAGAAATCCCAGAGGTTCAAGAGGGGTTCAGGAAAGGAAGAGGCATGAGGGACCACACTGCAAACATACCATGGCAAATGGAGCGTAGCAGGGAGTTCCAAAAGAAAATCAGCATGTGCTTTATAGACTGTAGCAAAGCCTTTGACTGCATAGATCAGGGGTAGGCAACCTTTCCGCTTTAAGGGCCGAGGGACTTTGGCTCTCAGAAGCCTCAGCCATGTTGGCCAATAGTCCCATGTTGGCCAATAGCTCCTGGGATTCTGGGAGCTGAAGTCCCTCAGCCCTTAAAGGGGAAAGGTTGCCTACCCCTGGCATAGATCATGAAAGGCTATGGAATGCCCTTAAAGACATGGGGGTGCCAATACATCTGATAGTCCTGATGAGGAATCTGTACTCAGGACAAGAGGCTATGGTCAGAACAGAACATGGAGAAACAGAATGGTTCCCAATTGGCAATGGAGGCAGACAAGGCTGCATCCTTTCACCCTGTCTGTTCAACTTGTAGGCAGAACATATTATAAGAAAAGCAGGCTTGGACACAGAAGAAGGAGGGATGAAAATAGGAAGAACAAATATCAACAATCTACAATATGCTGATGATACCATAGTACTAACAGTAAACCTCATAGACCTGGAATACCTACTAAGGAAGATCAAAAAAGAAAGTGCTAAGGCAGGATTAATGTTGAACATAAAGAAAACAAAAATAATGACCACCAAGGACCTTCACAAGTTCAACCTAAACAATGAAGAAATAGAAATAGTAAAAGAATTCCCATACCTGGGCTCAAACATTGATAGAAATTGTATTCCCTATTACATTGATCGGGCAATTGTTTTCCCTATTACCATGTATAGATGTGAGAGCTGGACAGTTATGAAAGATGATAAGAAGAAAATCAATTCATTTGAGATGCGGTGCTGGAGAAGAGTTCTAAGGATTCCATGGACAGCCAAAAGGACAAACAAGTGCGTCCTAGAACAGATCAAACCAGCAACCTCCCTGGAAGCCAAGATGACCAGACTGAGACTGTTGTACTTCAGACATATCATGAGAAGAGAAGACTCTTTGGAACAAAACAATAATGCTGGGGAAGGTGGAGGGAAGTAGGAAGAGAGGAAGGCCACATGCTAGATGGATGGACTCTATTAAGGAGGTCACAGGTATGGGGCTGCAGGAATTAAGCAGAGCAGTGAAGGACAGAGTGTCTTGGAGATGTCTCATCCATAGGGCTGCCATGAGTCGATATTGACTCAAGGGCAGTTAACAACAACAACAAAAGCAACAGCAAAGCAACTTCTCTTGAGATTCAAATGTCCCTGTCCTGCGTGATGCTATGCTGTTACATAGTCACTATGCTGTTACATCTCAAAAATCTTTTACGTGCTGTACAGGTAAAACTTGCAAAAGTGTAGTCCAGTGAAAGAGTTTTTACCTTTCTTGGTGGTAGAAAAACTGAAAGAATTAAGTCCCAGGCCTTTGGTTCCCTCTTATTTAGAATTCTGCTGTTGTGGCTAAATTGAAATCCAGGGAAAACAATATATACCCCAGAAGGTGAGCAAGAACCAGTTCTACACCAGCACAATCCATCCACAGAGTTCTAACAGAGAAATAAAGCAGAATCATCTTCTTTTTAAAATTATATGAAGTTGCATTACTTTCAAATATTAAAGAATTCATAACATCTCATGGTGAGAGAATCTGTGCCACATGCTTCTCAAACCTGTAAGGGGAGGGGGGGGGGAGAACTGTAGACTACAAAATGGAGGAAAAACTGAGGGTTCATTTACACTGGCCAGAACACTCCAGACTACTCTAGGAGTATTCTGGCCTGCCCTGTCTTCCTCCCATTATATCCACACTATGTAGTGACAATATGAAGCTATTTGCACCCACATCTCACTGTGTTGCCTGGCACCATTGCCACCACTGTCTGCACAAGTCATTCCCTTTGAGATCAGAAAGGAGGCACCCAGAGTTGATCACATGGGTGGGTGCCTTCATTGTGACCTCAGAGGGAGCAACTCAGTGGTGGTGCCTGGTGACACAGTGACACATGTGAGCTGCCCAACATCACTACCAAGTATTTTGGATTTTCCTGCAAAATCCAGAGCAAAAGGTAAATTATTTTAAACCATTTTCAGGGAGGGATAGGATCGATTTGGTGCAGAACTGGCCTTATGTAATGAAGACAGTGCACAGTCAAATAATAATACATAATAATAATAAAATTTATTTATACCCTGCCCCTCTGTTAAAAACAATTGGGGCAGCTTACAACGGTTTAAAATTGCACCAAGAATACAGAATAAAAGCCCCCAAACCCCACCCACCCCCTTTAAAAAGTATTAAATAGCACATCATAGAAAACAAAATAAAATCACAGAGAGAATTAAGATAATTTAAAATGATTACAAACAAACAAAAGCCATGGGCAAACCAAAAACTGAAAGAGGTAGGGCAGCACAACTCCTGAGGGCGGGAATCTAATCAGGAAAGGCCTGCCAGAAAAGATCCATCTTCACAGCCTTTTTAAAGCTGCTTAGGCTCGTAATCTAACGGATCTCATTCGGCAGGCCGTTCCATAATCTGGAGGCGATTACTGAGAATGTCTTCTGGGAGGTTGCAGACAGCCTAGATTTTAATGGCTGGAGCAAATTCCTCCCAGAGGACCAGAGTGCGCGAAGAAGATTGTATGGGAGGAGGTGGTCCCGAAGATAGGTTGGACCCAAGCCATTTAGGGTTTTAAAGGTCATAACCAACACCTTATACTGGGGCCGGAAACTGATAGGCAGCCAGCCAAATAAGAGATTTGGCCCTGTGTTGTGAAGGCAGGTTTCCATGAAGACAGGGTGAAACTGCTTCATTTGGCTGATGTAGACATGCCCTAATTCAGACTAACTTATGCAGGAAGAGAGAGGATGCAACTAAGTAGATTGGTGCACCAGCTTTCATTTCCACGCTAGGCACGGGATGTAAACTCCCTAGGATGGATTGTATTGCACAGCTCCATCCCTGGGTAGTACTTTTCCTGTACCCAATTGCGGCTTCTCCAGACCTTTTGAAGACCTATAAAAGGCCTAGGAGAAACCCAGATCAGGTGTGGAATTCATGCTGTACTGTTAAAAATAGGCCAAATTAGTACAGGAAAGGAGTGCTATGTTGGACAATCCCAATGTATCACTGCAACATGCTCACACTGTGATTTTTTAAAAATTTAATTTTATTCATTGAAATAAAGTATTATACAAATATTATACATATTGAAAGCAAACACAGCTCTTCTCTTTGCATATAACTTCCTTATAGTATCTTATTTAAATAAAACCAATTTTTCCTGAAACATTGTTTATTCCCTGACATTCCCTGACATGCTCCAATTTTGTGTTATTTACAATGCTAATTGTATATAGTTCTGTACAAAGACAATGTTCTACTTTCTATTACATATATATATATATATCTATATATATCTCATAATATTTTGCTCTTATATGTTTCTCTTTTATTTTTCTTGTATGTGTTTACTATCAACAAGAATTCTGTTATAATGTTATATTTTGGTGTTAGTATACACTATATGATTTTTTTAAAAAAACAGTTTTAATTTTTTAAAACATATATTTCATGGGTGCATATCTTTCAGTCTTTCAATATATTAATGAAATACTACTCCCAGCTAGAGCTGAAGGAAACATCTGGATAGTCACCCATTCATTAGCCCTGGGATATAGTGGGGACACTGAGGGCTTTGTTTCTTGCCAGATTCAAAGGAATATAGTGCATGGATGATCAATGGATGCTTGTTAATTGATCTGAAACAGCCTATTAACCATTATTAAATTGAACTGAGTCTATCTAATGTCATGTGATTACTATAACTTTTAACTGGGCATGTGAATGAAATGTCATTTCATTTACCTCCAGTCTCTGGCTGTTTTGATGATTTTATTATCTGGTTGGATGAATGGTGACTGGAAAGAATTGTCAAGATCTGCTCATTATGGATGGTCTATGTGGGGCACAAGGTGTCTTAGATTTTTCCCCTCCATCACCACTTTCACTTCTGCAGTATCTTAAGCTTTCCAGAAACCATGGGGAACATTCTTTGTTTTGGCTCTTGCTTCTTTGCTATACATGATCTGCAGTCAAAAGGCTTTCTGGGTGGATTATAGCAATAAAAAAGCACAGATCAGAACATTAAAATCAATACAAAATTATAAAAGCCAGAAGAATAGAAAACACTCTCAACATAAAATAAAAGATTCCAGTTCTAAAAATATCTACAATGTCTGCAGCAATAAAAATATCTTAACTTGGAGTTAAATATTCAGCAGACTTTTTGTTGTTGTTGCTGAAATTCATAATTGCAGTTACAAATGCATAACCCAGAGTTACACTTTCATAACTAATTCAGGTTCATTATCCTTATGTACTCTATAGTGCAGGAAATATGCAAGGATTGTAAAAATTTCCCCAACCCCGACTTATCAGGCAGTAGCTGTTGTGAGCAATGGGGGTTTGCTCTCCTGTTGATTGAGATGCAGCAGACTGATGTTTGCACCCCCTCCCACAAGCAATTTCTAGTGCAGGGGTAGGCAACCTAAGGCCCAGAGGCTGGATCTAGCCCCCCGAGGCCTTTGGACCGGCCCCAGGCCAGTCCTGCCGCCGCCGCTGCCTGCCATGATGATATTGATTATTGTTATTACTTGTTCTTGGGGTTTTCTTGGCAAAATCTCCACAGGGGTTTTGCTATGGCTTTTCTAGGGCTGAGAGAGTGTGCATGCATATTTTTTTATTTTTTTTAAATTAAAATATTTATTTATTTATTTATTTATTTATTTTTGGTGCTTTGGCCCCCCAATTGTCTGAGGGACAGCAACCCGGCCCCTGGCTCAAAAAGGTTGCCTACCCCTGTTCTAGTGCAAGGAGGAATTGCAACAGGAATTCTGCTTCTGGCTATCACACTGGAGATGGCTGGAGAGAGAGAATGGCAATGTCACTCTACTTCCCAATCAACAGGACACAAACTTCCACCCCTCACATCAATTGTTGCCTTGTAAGTTGGTGTTAACACTCTTTTTTTTTTTACAAATTAAATTTTCACCGAAAAGTGAAATGTAAATAAAATAAAATAAATCAAAATATGTAAAAATTCTTGTTTCATGTAGTGAAGATTTTTGTTGTTGTTTTTGAAGAACAAAATGAGAACAAAATTAGTGAAGATTTAATATCTAGTGCTGCAGCAGGGGGAAAACTCATCAATTAGGAATTGCAGTAGAGAATCATAGATAATATACAGTTTACTACAGAAATATACTCAAGTTCACATTCACTTTTTGAATGGAATCTGCAGCTGTTTTATCATTTCTATAGAAAGTGTTGGGGATGGAAGGAAATGACTGTGTGTGAGGAAAAAAAACACAGAGAGAAATCTGTGATGGTTTTGGAAGAATGGATAAGGATACTAGAAGGGCTGAATAGCACACTAGGGAGATTACAGGAACTGAATTGACAGCCTAATTGAACTGGAGGTAGAGATCAGAATATAAATAACAGCCAGTGTATACTCCAGCAGCTGCTTCAGAGTTACAAAGGAGTGAGTGGAAAATGGCAGGCGGGTGGGAGAATTAGAAAGGTATTACAGCCCAGATAGATCATAATTGGAATCCTGTTGGTGACATGCATATGCATCAGCTTGGATGTTCTTCTTGTTTTGGATGTTGCACAAAGAACTGTCCAGTAGGTCCTCATCTGAGAACACCAAAGACAAGTGTTAGGAGCCCTGGTGGCACAGTGTTTAAATGCCTGTACTGCAGCCACTCACTCACAAACCACAAGGTTGTGAGTTCAATAGCAGCCAGGGGCTCAGGCTCAACTCAGGCTTGCATCCTTCTGAGGTCACTAAAATAAGTACCCAACTTATTAGGGCAATTGACTTACACACTGTAAACCATTTAGGATCTGCTTAAGTGCACTGATATAGAAATGTATTTGCTATTGCTAAGTGTTAAGCCCTGGGCAGGTGCTTTGGCAGTTATTTACTAACTGGAGAAGGGAAAGAGATGGGCCACCAGGCAGTACTCATGCTTGCTGTTTTTGTAGCCAGAGAAGAGGACTGAGGTTGTTCTCACAGATCTCTGGAAAAGCAGCCCCATGTCTCTCCCTATAGCTGCTGCAGCATGCTTACTGATCTTCCTTCTTACCCTCAGCCAATAAATGACTGGAATAGTGCCCTCATCTTCCAAGAGAAGCAAACAGCATGGAGCTGTGTGTGCAGATTATTACATTCTGCATGCTCCAGTGTTGGATCTTGACCAATAACTATCCTGAAGTGAAGGGTAAAGAAATCAGTTGTTCTTTGTTGGGATTAGCTGTGATCATCTTTAAGACCAGGACTAGAATAGCTCAGGTTCTTTAAGAACTGAGTATGAGTTGAACAGCATAGCTCTCAACCGAGACATTCTCAGTGCTCTCCCATCCTAGCTCTTAAACAGTCCCATAATGTGAAGCTGAGGATTTTTGAGCCCCCTGACTTCAACTAATAGAGACAGAACAAAACCCTCCAAATGGGTAAAAGAAGGGCAAGGAGGTATAGTTGATATTTCCTCATTCCATCTGTTTAATTAAAAGAAGAGAGTTGTGTTCATATTTGGGGTATAAGCTCCCAAATCTAACTGATGCTAATGAGGGTTAGTGTATCCACTTGTGGAAGCTTTGCCTTAGACACCTTAGACAGCTTTCCCTGTCAGGATTCTGGGCAACCAGCCAAATGGTTTCACCTTGAATGCCATGATTGTTGTCTTGAGTGCCTAAGGGCTGATGCAGACTGGCCCAAAGGGTCAGCCTGGGGTTGGAGTTGTGGCTGCCCTGACTCCACCCCATCTCTGCCCTGACGCCACGCGCCCATCCGCATGGTGTGCAGTGTCAGGGCACCCTCTTGGCATCAGGGTGTACTCACGGTGGCAGCTCAAAGCATTTTGCCACTCCTTTTGGGGCACCAAAACGGAGGATTGGGGTCACAGCATATGGTTGCCACAGTCCCGATCCACCACTCCCAAATGGGCCATCCGCATCGGCCCTAAGTGTCAGCTTCCTAGATAAAGTGAAGTGAAGTGAAAGGTTTAGAAAGCTTTTTTTAAAAAAAAAAATGGCAGCAAGGCTGGGCCTCTTGCCATTGCTGGGGACAAACATTCCAACACCTGTCATGCCACCAGAGAAAAGGCACTATACTTAGCTAGCATTGCAGCCACTCACTTTCTTCAGGAGTTATGAGTAGATAGAATTCTGTTTAAGGGCTGCATTGCTGTGGTTGTGAACTACTATTTACTTGTAATCTGCATGGACTGTTTGTTTGAGTATCCTTTGGCATTTGTGTCAGTATTCATAAACTGTGTTCATGTGGCCATGCATTTGTTATGGTTTTTCTTAGACCATGTTATGCATAGTAGGTGTAGTACTTTATTGAGTGCTTCCACAGTTGATGTTATTAGTAGATGAAATTCAGTTTAAGGTGTGAATTTCTGTGATTGTGGACTATCATTTATTTATTTTTTTAATTTGCCATTTATTTGATGGCGAACTCATAATTTGTTTGAAGCCGTGAGTCTCATCTGTTTGTTTAAGCATTATTTGCAGTCATTTTACTCATGTAATACCATAAGAAAAGCCGAATTAGAATCAGAAAAAGGAGGAGTTAAGATAGGAGGAAACAACATTAAAGAGACAGTTAAGCGGTGATATGATAGCCCTGTTTAAATGTGTGAAGGGATGTCATATTGAGGAAGGAGCTAGCTTGTTTTTTGCTGCTCCAGAGAATAGGACCTGGAAGAATGGATGGCTACAGGAAAAAGATTCCACCTCAACATTAGGAGGAACTTCCTGAGCAGTGGAACACACTCCCTCGGAGTGTGGTGGAATCTCCTTCTTTGGAGGTCTTTAAACAGAGGCTGGATGACCATCTGTCAGGGATGCTTTGATTTTGAGTTACTGCATGGCAGGGAGTTGGACTGGATCGCCCTTGTGGTCTCTTCCAATTCTATGATTCCATGATTTTATGATTCTAACATTAACAACTTAGATATGCAGACGACACCATAATATTAGCAGAAGACATTCATGAATTGGAACAGTTAACAAGGAAGGTCAAAGATGAAAGTGCAAAGGCAGTTCTGATGTTGAACATAAAGAAAACAAAAATAATGCCCACAGAAGAAATACACAAATTCAATCTAGACAAGGAGGAAATTGAAATAGTTAAAGAATTCCCATATTTAGGATCAAACATTGACCAGAATGGAAACTGCAGTCAAGAAATAAGAAGACTAGGAATGGGAAGGGCAGCTATGAAAGAACTGGAAAAGATACTGAAGAGCAAAGACATACAACTGAGCACTAAAGTCAGAATCGTCCAGGCAATTGCATTCCCAATTACCATGTACAGATGTGAGAGCTGGACAGTGAAGGAAGCAGACAGAAAGAAAGTTAAATCATCTGAAATGTGGTGCTGGAGAAGACTATTTAGGATAACATGGATAGCCAAGAAGACAAATAGGTTCTTGAACAGGTCAGACCAGGGCTCTTCTTGGAAGCAAAGGTGATCAAGTTGAGATTATCGTACTTTGGCCACATAATGAGAAGGTATGGATCACTAGAAAAAACAATAATGCTAGGAAAGGTAGAGGTAGAAGAAAGAGAGGAAGACCACAAACCAGATGGATAGACTCAATCGGGGTTATGGGCAAGGGCTTGCAGGATCTGGGCAAGGCAGTGGAAGATAGGGATTCTTGGAGATGTCTCATCCACAGGGTCACCATGAGTCAGAATCGACTCGAGGGCAAACCATTGCCCAATTAGGGTGATGCTGAAAAAGAAAAAAGCAGATTTTTGTTGGAGATTGGAAGAAACATTGTTGAAGGATGAAAAAAATATTGAAGAAAGCTAAAGAAACTTTGAAGGTTTTTTTTAAAAAACTAATATGACAGATACAATATATATAAATGTAATTTGGGAGACTAGCAAAGCCTTTATGAGAGGCTTCTTTATTAAACAGAGTTATGAAAAAAAAGAATTAAAAGCACAAATAAAAATGTTACAAATCAAATATCAACACTATTAACAGAAGAAATGGAAAAAAAGTTAAGCTATGTCAAACAAAAACAATTTGAATTTGCAAATAAACCAAGTAAATGGCTGGCAATTAGACTGAAAAAAGAGGGGGGGAAAAGAGACTAATAACGAAATTAAAAAACAAAGATAAGATCCTGACTGATCAGAATGATATCAAAGAAAGCTTTCACGAATACTTTAGTAAGAATTTCAAAGAAATAAAATTAGCAGAGGAAGATCAAGCAAAATATATAAAAGAGGCAAATATCTTAAAATGGGATACCGAGGAGAGAGAAAAGCTGAATAAGAAGATAGCTGCTACAGAGATAATGGATGCTATTAAAGAACTAAAAACAGCAAAATTGCCAAGACGAGACGGATTAAGCGCTATATATTATAAAAGCCTAAAAGAAATAGTAACACCAAAACTGCAAATAATAATGAATTAAGTTAAATAAGGTCAAATACCAGAGTCCTGGAAGGAGGCAAACATAGTGCTGATCTTAAAAGAGGGAAAGGGCACTTTAGATATGGGGAATTATCGTCCCATATCATTATTAAACGTAGATGTGATAAAGTGAAGGAAGGCTGGCCCATGGAAGAGGGTTGTTTGGGAAAGCAAGGGTTAATGAGGGAAAGAGCGGGGAGCCAGAGAAGGGAATTACAAGGTCTAACGGCACCTGGAAAAGAAGAAAGGGAAGCAAGGCCCAGGAGGGAGGGGCCCAGGGATAAAAGGGAAAAGGAGGAGGCGTTCGGGGAGAGGGAAAAACGCGGAAGAAAGCTCGGTGAGGCGGACGGGGGAAGGGAAAGAGAAAGAGAAGCGAGAAGTACGGGAGCTCGAGGGGAGAGAGGAACGCTGGCAGAAGGGGAGCCACTGTCTGGTGAATGAGCTTCTGAGTTGATTAAAAGGTACCGAGCATACAACTTAAGTGGTCTGCCCTTTCTTTCGTCGAAATGGATACCTCCAAGAAGCATGGAGTGGGAGGAGTTCCTTGCGGCCCCGCGACAGTAGATTATAAGATCATTACCAGAATTCTAGCAAAAAGAATTAGATTAATATTACAGGACTGGATTCACTCTGACCAGAGAGGTTTCTTACCTGACAGACAATTAAAGGATAATACAAGAAACTTACTTGATGTAATAGAGTACTTCTAAGGAAAATCTGATAAACAAGCGGCCTTAATTTTTCTCGACGCCGAGAAGGCCTTCGATAATCTGAGATGGGATTTTATGCTAAAGATCTTATCAGTGCTAGCAGGAGATGGAACATATCATAATTGGGTTAGAGCTTTATATAAAGAACAAAAAGCCCAAATAGTAATTAATGGTGAAAGAACGAAAACATGTATTATTCAAAAGGGAACACGCCAAGGTTGCCCGCTCTCACCTTTGCTGTTTATATTAACCTTACAAGTGCTATGCAATAGGATTATGAACAATAAAGAAATACCTGGTATCAAAATGAAAGGATATGAGACGAAACTTAGAGCCTACGCTGATGATATGGTGATATACATATAACTGATCCCATAAGTAACATACACAAATTATTTAAAACTATAAAAGAATATGGATGTAATTCAGGATTCAGAATCAACAAAGAAAAAATGAAAGTGTTAACATTGAATATGTCTCAAAAAGAAAAACATATATTCACTGAAAATCCCACTCTTAAAACAGAGAATAAAATAAAGTACTTGGGGGGTCATATTTACAGCTAAAAATTCAGACCTTTTCAAAAACAATTATGATTTTACATAGGGAAAGATTAAGAAGAGTTTAAAGGAACTGAGTAAATTACATCTGTCATTGTTAGGACGCATATCTGTGATTAAGATGTATATCTTACCAAAAATGATATTTCTTTTTCAATCAATTCCAGTGCTAACAAACGATATACCCTTCAAAAACTGGCAAAAGGATGTCACAAACTTCATATAGGTGGGAGGAAGACCCAGAATTAAAATAAAAATTTCACAAGATGCGACAGATAGAGGCGGTTTAGGATTACCAAATCTATAGTTATATTATCATGCAAATGCCTTGGAATGGGCAAAGGAGTGGATCAGGTTAACAGAAGGAGATCGTTATATTTAGAAGGTGTAGATAATGTCTATGGATTTCATGCTTTTCTATACTATGATAAGGTGAAGGTTAAATAATGGTTTTAAAAATCATTATGTGAGGAGAGCATTATGGAGAGTTTGGGATCTATATGAACAAAAAATCAATAGAGGTATACTGATGTTCATTTCACCAAATGAAATATTACATAGAAACTACAAAATGATATCAAATAAATGGGCAACATATGAAGAATTATTAACTAAAGAGAAAGGAAAATGGAGATTAAAATCAAGGGATGAATTAAAAACGGCTGGATAAAATGTAACTGGTTTTTATATATGTAGTTAAATGAGAGATATAAATTAGATCAGAAACAATATACAATAACAATGACAGAAAATGAACTACAAAAGGTCCTTTATAAAGAATCTGACCACTTAGTGTCAAAAATATATAAAATATTACTCAAATGGAATACTGAAGACAAACAGGTAAAAGAATGCATGGTAAGATGGCACAAGATTTAGGAACACCAATATACATGGAAGAATGGGAACAAATTTGGAAATCAAAGTTAAAATGTACATTAAATTATAATCTTAGAGAAAAATTTTACAAAATACAATATAGGTGGTATTTCACACCAATGAAATTAGCCAAAGTAAAAAAAGACAAATGCACCAACTGTTGGAAGTGCAAAAAACAAATGGGTACAATGTTCCATATATGGTGGCTCTGCTCAATGGCAAAAAGATATTGGAATAAAATCCATGCAGAAATTAAGGAAATTTTACAGATAGAATACAAGAAAGATCCAAAGATATATTTATTAGGAATCCTAAATGATGATCTAGGAAAAAAATACAGGAAAATGCTGTTTTATATGATAACAGTGGCCAGAATAATTTATGCAACTACATGGAAAGAAAGTAAGATACCAGAGATAATGGAATGGTATCTGAAACTCTTAGACTGCATGGAAATGGATAAACTGACATACTTACTTAAAAATAAAGCAACGGATAAATTACACAAAGAATGGACACCTATAATAGAAAGAATTAAGATAAACATTCAAAATCTATAAAAGGAAAAAAAGGGGGGGAGCATGAAAGATGATAGACTCCTAAATCGAAAATAGAATAGACTTAAGAACGGAGAAAGGAAAATAGAAAATAAAAGAAACTGAGGTTGATGAAATACACAAAGGGTCAAGGAAAAATTTTTAAAAAAAGAAAGAAAGAAATTTAACTGGATTACGATTAATAAACGAAAAGAACTGAAGAATAGATACTCGGAAGTCATTTGAATGAAAGACTTTTAGTTGAGGGTAGAAGAATAAGTGGCGAATGCATTGTTTGAATGTAATGAAAGTGTTTGTCTGTTTTTGTCTTTTATGTTTGTCTTTTTAACCTTATATGTAAAATCAATAAAGATTAATAATAATAATAATAATAATAATAAAGAATCGGCTCGAGGGCAGCTAACAACAACAGCAACAATATGTGTAACATATAATATATGTATAGTTTTATTGGTGTTTGCATATTTTTTTAAGTTTTTAGTTCTATTACATTTTGATAATTTTCTATCTACATATTACTAGAATTCAAAGATATAGCCATGTTAATCTGTAGAATCAGTATGTAGACAGATCTTTTAGCACCTTTGAAACTAACTAAAGAAAGAAGTTGGCAGCATGAGCTTTCATAGTTTTAAGTCTGCTTCCTCAGATGCAGCTGAGGAAGTAGAATTAAATCTACTGAAAGCTCATGCTGCCAACTTCTTTCTTTAGGACTTTATCACAGAAATAATAAAGCCAGCTTACCTGAACTGGCTTAAAATTTAAAATGGGTGGTATTCTGATGTTATCAGAAGGATTTAGCCACTGAATCCACCATCTGAGTCCAACCTGTCCATTTTTGCTCACAGGGGTGCTCTGGGGGCCTTGTCCTTAAGCCAGAAAACTCCCGGCTTTGAAAAGAGGCATGCTGAGTGCCTCTGCAAGTGGGGATGGACCCAGGATGGACCCAGGAGGTGATTTCAGTGGCTAAATCCTTCTGATAACATCAGGATACCACCTGTTTTAAATTTTAAACCAGCTCAGGTAAGCTGGTATTATTATCTGTGTGATAAAGTCTTTAGTTAAAGGTGCTACAAGATCGCTCTGTATAGATATTACTAGAATACATTGTTGTTGTTAACTGCCCTTGAGTCAACTCATGGTGACCCTATGGATGATATATTTGCAAGACCCGCTGTCCTTAGCCTCTTTGTTCAAGTCCTGCAGGCCCAGGCCCATGTCCTCCCTGATCAAGTCTAGCCATCTGGCATGTGGTCTCCTCTACTGCCTTCCACCTTTCCTAGAATCATTGTCTTTGTTAATGATTCATTTTTCCTCATGATGTGCCCAAAGTACAACAGCCTCAATTTAGTCATCTTGGCTTCCAGAGGGTGTTAGGCATGATCTGTTCTAGAATCCATTTGTTTGTTTTCTTGGCTGCCCATGGTATTCTCAATACTTTTCTCCAGCACAACATATTAAATGAGCTGATTTTCTTCCAGTCGGCTTTTTTCACTCCCCGGCTCTCACATCTGTACACAGTGATGGAAATACAATTATTTGGATGATCCCCACTTTAATGTTTAGAGTTATGTCTTTACACTTTATGATCTTGTCTAGTTCTTTCATAGCTGCCTTTCCCAATCCTAGTCTTCTTCTGATTTCTTGACTACAGTCTCCTTTCTGATCCATGTTTGAACCAAGGTGTGGGAACTCTTTGACTATTTCAGTTTTCTTGTTGTCTAGGATGAATTCTTGTATATTTTTCATGGTCATTATTTTTGTTTTTTATTGTTTTTTAATGTTCTGCATTACTCCAGCCTTGGCACTTTCCTCTTTGATCTTCTTCAATAATTGCTCCAAGTCTTTGAGTCTATACAGATTGCCAGAAATAATCCAGCTTGAGACCACTTTAACTGTCCTGGGTCAATGCTAGCAAATAATGGGAATTGTAGTTTTTTTTTTTCCTGAGGCATTGAGCCTTCCCTGTCAGAGAGCTCTGGTGCCACAATAAACTACAGTTCTCATGATTCCCTAGTACTGAGCCAAGGCAGTTAAAGTGGTCTCAAGTTGGATTATTTCTGGCAGTCTGTAAAGGCCCTTAGTTGTTTTTTGGTAGCAGTATTGTGTTGTCTGTGTATCTTAGGTTGTTAATGCTCTTTCCTCCTATCCTCATGTCTCCTGTCTCTGAGTCAAGCCTCCTCTGTTTACTATCACTATATAATGTGTGATAGTGATAGTTTGCACCCTAGCCTGACCCCTTTGCTGATTGGTTCCCATTCTGACAACAGCCTCATGTCCTGAGTACAGGTTACACATCAGGACAATCAGATGTTGTGGCACTCCCATTCCTTGAAGTGCAAGCCATAGCTTTTTGTGATCCGTTCCCTTGTGATCTATACCATTGTCAAAACCTCACCTCACACTGCCACCCTCAGATTATTATTATTTTTAAATGTCATAAACACTCTCACATGGCGTTTTAGACCCAACACAATTTCTGGTTTATTTCCTTGAGTTTATCCATATCCAAGCAGTTTAGCACCACTTTAACTGCTATGAATCTGTCCTACAGAATCCTGAGATTTGTAGTTTACTGAGGTGCCACTCTCTAACAGACCAGGCTGATGCCTCACCAAACTACAAATTCCAAGATTCTGTAGGATAGAGCCATGGAAGTTAACTGTTTCAATTCTGCAGTGTGGATACACCCCTTGTTACATAAGACTTATCTTGGGCCTAAACAACCTGTAGGGGTTTTGCAATATCACCCTACAAAAAGTAATAGGTGTGTTGGGGATTAAGTAAAAAGGATGAAAAGAAATTGAGAAGAAATTGTGGAGGACTGGGAGGTTAAATTTTCCTCTTGCTTGTTCTAAATGCACCTTTTGCTATATCTTGTTTCTGCCTTTTTGTATCTTACTACTATATCTAAATACCCGTTATCCATTCCTCAGCAATCACTGGCCACCAATGTGAAGAAATGTATAATTAGAGCCAGCACTACTATTAGGCAGTGTGAAGCCTTAGATAGCAGATTTCTAGTCTCATGAAAGCCAACAAATTCTTATTTAATTTGTTATTGTTATATTCCTGTACCCTGTAGCTAAGGGTCTCTCTAGGGGAAATTTTAATTACCACAATTAATTATTGGACTGCACTACAAAACCGTCCCTCAAGACCATTTCCCACCTGTATACAGAGAGGTATGAGATAGGAATCCACAGAGGTGGAATCACAAATTAACTATTTTATTGTGAGAACTCAAACATTCAAAGACAACTGAACATTCACCCGCTCTCACAAGAGCTCAGGAATAAAGGGTTTAGCATTGGAAAAGAACATGAGGGTCCACTAACGGCAATACTTACATCCGACATAGCAGTTCCTAGAGGTCCAAATTGGATGTTGTGACATTGGACTCAACTACTCTGGGATAATGGATTGAAATGGTGTGGGTGAGAACTAGTCTGGATCCATAGTGATGCAGTGTCCCCATGCATTCTATGTAGCCCAAAGAACAAAGAAATGTGGGGTCCTTAAATAGGATAAAACTAGCCTCAGGCAAAGATTGATGAAAGAGCCAAATCTGCATAGCAAAGGATCACTTGAGATTGTAGGTATCAAAGGTATGACCGACTTCCTGTTGTGCAGCTCTGAAGCAAAGGAGCTATCAACAAAACAATCGAGCTGGGCTTCAGATCCCTGTAACACCAGCTTCCTCTTCTTGCTGTCCTTTAGGTACCTCAGTAACCTTTTGACAGCTGTCCAGTCCTCAACCTTAGGACTGCTGACCCTCCTACTCAGAACACTGACAGCAAATGAGATGACTGGCCTGATGGTGTTGGCAATGAACATCAGATTGCCTATGACCGACCTATAGAGATCCAGATGCTTGAAGACCTTGCCAGACTCAGTACTGCTGGTAAACCCTAGAGTTATGGGGCTCTTCACCACTTTGGCATTCTCCAAGCCACATTTCTCCACCAGCCTCTCTATCTTCTTTGTCTGATTCAGCATCATTTTGTCATCCACAGTCCTCTCTACCTCAATTCCTAGGTACGCCTTGAGGTTCCCTAAGTCTTTTAGAACAAACTTTCTAGCCAATTCCACCTGCACCGCCTTCACTTCCTGTTCAGTCTGAGCAGCCACACATAAATTAATAATGTGATCCCTCTTTCCTATACACACAGGCATCTGCAACACTGCATTTGTATCCCTGCCTCACCAGCTCCTCATGGATACACAAGTTCCAGCAGCACACACTCTGCTTCAGCTCATAAAGAGCTTTCTTAAGCCTGTAGACTTTGCCCTCCTTGGCATCATCAAAGCCCAGTGCTTGTTCCATAAAAAACCTCCTCATCTAGCTTGGCATTCAGGTAGGCCATTTCAGAATTGAAATGCCTCACTACCTGACCCATCCTGGGAGCCAAAGCTAGCACCAGCCTGAGGCTTTCTGGCTTCACTGTCAGAGAGAAGGTCTTATCAAAGCTCTCAAAGCGCTGTTGAGAGAAACCCCTGGCTACCAGTCTGGCTTTGTACTTGTGGGTCCCATCAGGCATCTCCTTTTTCTCGAAAACCCACTTGCAGCCTATGACCTTCCAGTCACCTGGCCTGTTCACCACCTCAAATACCTCCCTTTTCACCAGAGAAGAAAATTCGCTATCCATAGCCTCAAACCACTTCTCCTGTTCTTTCCTTGGAAAGATGAGTAGCTCCTGGTAGCTTTCTGGCTCTTCTGCTGCTATGGCACGCACCCTAGCATTCTGCACCATAAAAAGCTCAGGTGGCCTCCTGACTCTCTGAGTCCTCCTAGGTGTGATTACCTTGGTCCATCCCTTATCATCCTCACTATCACTACTCGTCTGTACCCCCATCTCTGTGGATGATGGTGTCTCAAACTTTCATGTAGTGATGGATGAGGTTTGTGTACCTGTGGGCTCGCTGGAGGTGTTGGGTTGGCTTTCTGATGTGGCCTCAGGTGTTTCCACCCCTCCAGTCCCGGTATTGTCTCATTGTTGTCCCAGTCTTACAAACACTTCATGGTTTGAGTGAATTTTCTCCCACCCAGAGTGTTTTTCAAAATTTGCACTCTTGGACAACAGGATGCATCCATTGCCAAGGTAAAACCTGTAGCTGTTCCCCTCGTACTCCACAAACATCAGCCTGCGCCACTTGGGGTCACCTTTCCTCCTGAAATTTTGGGGAACCAGAATGTTGGCATGCTGCCCAAACATCCTCAGGTACCTAGGATTGGGTGGCCTCCCGTACAACATGTAGTAAGGGAGTTAC
Organism: Phrynosoma blainvillii; assembly: GCA_026167975.1. Lineage (NCBI taxonomy): Eukaryota > Metazoa > Chordata > Lepidosauria > Squamata > Phrynosomatidae > Phrynosoma > Phrynosoma blainvillii. Next base: position 278,774,207 of record JANUYF010000002.1, on the reverse strand, counting down.
TTGACTGCTGAGTTCTATACCCTGTTGGTGATGTGGCAGTCAGTCAGGATTGCCTCCCCCTAAAGACCCTCCAGGGTCCCTGCATTAAGCAGCATGCATTCTTTCACCTGCTTAAGCACCCCAATTTTTCTTTCCGCTAGACCATCTTCCTGTGGGTTGGCTGAGTTGGTGGTATTATGGCGGATGCCCTTCTGCTTCATCAATTCCCCAGACTTCCAAACAAGAATTCACCCCCACGGTCTGTTACCAAGGTTCCTACTTTGTAATCAAACTCCCTCTCAGCCATCTCCACCCAGGTTTTGAATGTGGCAGCAGCCTGATTTTTCTCCTTTAGAGTGAAGGCATAAGTGTATCTCGTATGGCAATCAATGATCGCCATCAAATACCTACTTCCCCCACCAATTTGGGAAAAGGGCTTGCTAAATCTGCATGCACCGTTTGGAATGGCCTCTGTGTGGTGCACTTGCTCCCCTTTGCAACAGAATAAGCCCTCAGCTTAATCCTGATGCACACAGAGCATTTCAAGTGGTTCCTGCACTCATCCCACTTTAGCCCTGGACACACACTTTTCAGTTTTTTCAAACTTGTAAACCCCATATGTCCCAACACCCTATGGAGATAGTATGCACAGTTCAAATGCAATGGCACATTGCCAACTGTGGCACACTATGCCTGGAAATCCAGGTAATACAGCCTGTTGTGCTTATGGGCTTTTGCATGAATCTGCCCCCCTTTGGTGATCAGACACTCATCCCCCTCAAAATGCAGGGCATACCTATCTGTAGTCAGTGAGGACACACTGACCAAACAATTTTATAACTGGGGAGCACACAGTACATTCTCAAAGTTCTTTTCAAACCCTGGGAAATGCACAGTCCCCATGTCCCTTATTTGGCTTGAACCCACATCAGCCAAGCCCACTGAGTCAACACAGGAGGGCTTCCTGTCCTTCAGTAAGGACCTCTGGTTCACTAGGTGGTGAGTTGCACCGCTGTCAATCATCAACAGATGTCTGGCAGCAACAGCAAGATAGGCTTGGGAGTCACTGTCCTTCATTGCCGAAACAACTCCTTTCCTGTTCCCAGGAAACCAGTGTTGTTGTTTCCTTCTGGCAGCAGGTGGCTCCTTCCAGTTCTTCTGGAGATGCCCTGGCTGACCACAATTAAAACATTTCTTCACTTTGCAGACAGCTGCACTCAGTCCTTTGAACTGGTGGTGTGTTTGTTCTTGGCTTGGCTCGTTGCTGTTTCTGAATGCCAGTCTCAAAACTCCGTCTCTGGCATTTCTCCAAGACACATGTCGACACCAAGTCCATTGTGAGCTGACTCTCTGGCACCCCCTGCAGGCCATACAATATGTGATCAAAGTCACTAGACAAATTGCCCAACAGGATGTATGGCTTTTGTTCTTTTGGGAGGGTTATTCCTCTGGATTCCACCTCCAGGAATAAATGCTTCATTGTGGCCAGATGCTCCTCTGGGGACTGTCCTTTCTGCATTTTTCAGGCATACAGCCTTTTGCTCCAGAGCATTTTTGAAAGGGCAGAGTCAGACTGGTGCACATTTTTCAAAGCAAACCAGACCAGCTGGGCAGATCTCTTACCTCTTGCATGATCCAGCTGGCCTGGATCCAGGAAAAGATTGATACTTGTGTGTGCTTTCCTATCAAGCTCAGTATTCTTGACTGATGGCCCTTCTTCAGTTACATCCCAGAGACCTTCCCTCACTAGGATCACCTCGACATACACTGCCCACTGGGAGTAATTCTGGTCATTCAGCCTTGGGAACTTTACAAAATCCATGCTGGCAACAACCAAGACAAACACACAGCGTTGGCAGCCTTCCCAGCTTTCACTATCTGCTGGAGAGAAGCAGCACTGCAAAACAGCTTGGTTTCTTAACTCTTTGCCTTCCAGCACTCAGACAGCAAAAAACAAATGAACAAACAAACAAACCAAACCCTTCTCTTCTGGATGACAAACATCTACTCACACTGTCACCTAGTCGGATCTGCTGGTGCAGTGGAAGCGTGCTAGGCCCATAACCTAGTGTGTACTCAGCGTGTGATGATCCACGTCAACGTGCAGCACCAGGATCATGATCTTCTCAGATTCAGGCAGTAGCATGTCAGCTGGAGAAGCACCTCTCCTGTTCCAGACAGAGTAAAGAGACTCTACAAATAGACGTCTCTCATATGAGACTTTAATCTTAGTTCCTCTATGTACAAGGCTAAATACGATGACAACCATCCAACTCCACATCAACAAGACACTGATCTCAACCCACTCCACCACCACCACCACCACAATCCACAATCCACAATCCACATGTGTATCCAAAGGCTTCTGCCTTATATAGCCAGGGCTCCATGTGGCCTTCTGGCTCTGCCCCTACCTGCTGACACCTGTCACTCACCTGAGTGACTCTACAGTTTTGCAGCAGTTGTCTGTGCTTTCCAGTACCAGGTGACCATCTGCATGATGTCACTTCTCATGACACAGCATGACACAGCATGACTCAGGAACAGTCAAATGCTGTGGCATCATGGCTGCTGTTTCCCCTGGGACTCCTTCCTAATAAAAAAATCACTGTAAGTTAAAATAACATTGGAAAGCAAGGAGTCTGATTAGAAAATTGCTGAAAAATCACTCTGGCGGGTGTCCCTGTGAAAGGCTTTACTTGCCAGTTAGCCATCTCTGTGCAAATCCTCAGATCGACAGAGAGGCACATCTAAGGACAGTGATGAACATTCTCATGAGGAGAGTACATCATCATCTAGGACTGTCAATCAGTTCAGCAATGGCTCCAAAGAGGAGTATGGCTGATATCTGCACAAAGCATTACTGCCGAGGCTGACCTTTTTAACTATGAGTGAAGGGAAACTTTCCCACCCACCCACCCCCAATATGGTCTAAATAATAGACTTAAATTCCTTTTCCTTGCTTTGGCTGTGAGGAAGAATGGAAGAGGAGAGCAAATTCCTGTGTGGGAAGTAAGCTTCCAGTTTAATTGCATGAAGTTCTGCCAATTGCTTTTTTACCCAGCATATAAGGGTTACACAACCTGTAATAGTTACAATTTAAACACAAAATTTTTTAGCAATGGGATTGGTGATCATGCGCAAAATGGCTTGACCAGTCTTAGACAAATCTAGATCTCCCTACCATGAATGTTTTGCAGTCTTTTTGAAGTCCTGTGTTATTTTAATGATCTGTTTGGCTCTGAGATCCACCGTCAATTTAATTCAGATTGCTGAGTAAACATAACCATTTTGTTATATCCAATTAATCTTCCAAATGAAATCCTTCTATCAAAGTGGAATCAATTTGAATGGGAGCATCCACTGCATAATCCTTAACCATGTCATGTAGATAAAATTATTTGCCAAATCAATCAATTAAATGCAACTGGCAAAAAACAAGGGACTACAAGTGGGGATTGTCATACCTATGTTTACAGAAGTCAAATTAAGAATCATAGTAGTCAAGATTGGCTGTGCTTCAGAATATGCAAAGGATGAAACATCTTGCTGGATTATTATGTTTTCCAAGTACAAGGATGGTTCTATAAGAACTTCTGGGGGATACATAGGAATATAGGGACGCCCTATGCTGTGGCAAGTAATATCACAATTAGCAGGTGTCAGAGTGATGTTGTCACAAATAAATAACCTCATTTTCCAAGTCCATGTAGGACAGCATTCATCCAAAGTGAGTGTGGTATAAAAAGCTGAAGGGACTTTGCTAGGGCGAGGGTCAAACTGGCTGTGGTTCCAAAATCCAGAGGTTAAAGGTTCCTTTCTGGCATCTGCCTCCACCCACTCATGTCCTTGGGGGCCAAACATAATTACTCTAGAGGAAATTGTCTTTTTTTCCAGTTATGGGAAGCCTCGTGATTACTCTCAAAGGAAGTCTTTTATCATACTATTCACGAGCCTCTCTCATAACATCAAGGACCTCATAAATACTTGGATAAGGGGGTGTTCAATGACAATCTGTCTTGATGTTGTATTCCCAACTAGTGTTAAACTGAGTTTAATAAATAGGCAAAATGGCACTCAAAGTTCTACACGACAATATCCATATAATCAATCTCTACTGAAACTGGGCCATCTCTTATCCCTGTAGGGAAAACAGAGACACAAAACTAAATTCTGGGTGACCTTGGCTATCCTCCTTCAGGGAACATGAAAGTCTCTAAGATGTCTACAGGAGGTATTTCTGGACAATCATTTGCAACAGATTTAACAGGGACAGGACCTCCATTCCTTTCCTTTGAGCTAAGAGGAATGAAAATATTTAAACTTGTCTCCATGTTTATTAGGGATGCATACTTGGTAAATTAAAGGAGACACTCTCTCAGTGATTTTTACAGGACCCACCCATTTTGCAGACAAAGCATGCCTGTATCAGGAAAAAAATCTATACAGTGCCAATTGACCTAGTTCCCAAGCCTAGGGGTTCTGGACACAACCCAGCCTGTGGTCCACGACTTTCATGTTTTTCCCAAAGTTTTCTGCAACCTGGCAGTGGATCTGACTGATGATTTGGACTAAAGACTGAACCCATTCCTGGTTTACGACCACAAGTTTGAGGTCAGAAGGAAGCGTAGTGTCTAGCCGAAACGCTTCTGGCACCAGCATTTTGTGACCTGTCATGATTTGAGGGGGGGTGGGGGTGAATCTGTGGGAAGCTATAGTTCCTCTAAGGATGATAGGCAACTTTGCATTCCAGTCCTTTTCAGAGGAACGCACCACCTTTCGCAAGGCTTCCTTGAGAGTTCTGTTCGTCCTCTCAATTTGGCCTAAGATCTGTGGATGATGGGCTTTTATGAAACCTCTGTTTGATCACAAGTGCTTTGCATCAGCTCTCCAGAGAAGTGACTTTTGGATCTATAGTACATGGGCTCTCGTATCAAAATATAATGTGATTAAACAAAATTTTAGCTGTGGTAAGGGCTGTGTTATCTTTACAAGAGAAAGCATCAACCCATTTGCTAACGAGATCAATGATGGTGAGAGAATATTTGTTTTACCTTGGAGTGGTTGACAGGGGGGCAATAAAGTCAATCTAGAGATGAGCCCATGGACCCTCAATGGAGTGATGTCAGATCGTGGGCCTTAGGACCACTTTGATCCGCATTTACCATGGCACAAGACAAGCAGTTATTTACCCATTGATCAACCTCTTGGCACATCTGAGGCTACCATCGTGTTTCTGTAAGTCTTTCAAAAGTGGCTTGCCTTCTCCAGTGTCCTATCTAATGGGCAAACTGGATAAATTCACCTCAGAGTTCTTGGATCCAATCCAATTGAAGTTTCCATCTTCATCTACAGCCCTCCAAACTCATTCTTTCTTCTCTATTTTATATCTTCCAGTAGGATCCTTTCCTGCTTCTATCAGTCCCTTGATTTTAGAGTCTCCCTTCTGGAACTGAGCCAAATCCAAAGTAAGGGGCATCAGAGGTTACTTGGGGTTGACATTGATGGGATCCATAGGAACTGCTGGTTTGGGAGCCAGCACTGCCTCTTTTGCTAATGCATCTGCACAGTTGTTCCACAGAGCCTCTTCACTGTTTCCCTTTTGATGGCCTTTAACAAAAGACACCCAAGTGGGGCCAGTTCTATCTTGCAATAGCTGTGCTACGATCTTCCACTTTTCGGTATGAACCACTGGCTTGTTGTCATTAGTTTTCCATCCTCTTTCTATCCAGACAGGTAACCAGTCCATGGCTGCATTTGCTGCCCACTGGAAGTCCATGTAAATGGCCAGGGGGACTTCTGGACTCAAATTCTAACACTGCATGGAGGGCTTCTACCTCGGTGGCTTGACTGAAGTGAGGGAGGGCTAATCCTTGAAGTGTGTGAGCATCATTCACACAGATCATGCTATATCCTGTTAAGTGGATCCCTTCAGGGCATGACAAAGGTCCATGACAGAACCAGCATTTGAACCCTTGTAAGAGTGCCTCTTAGAGAAATTCCCCTGCCTTCACTGGCCATCTGTTTTCTAGGATTGGGGCAATGGACACTTGTGTGCCGCTCTGGTGACTACTAAGCTGTGTGGAGAGGAGGGTTCACTAGACTGTCTATGATAATCCATACCTCTCTTGATCTGTTGAAGTGTCCATTTAGCTATCCTGCAGTTGTGCACTTGCATATCCTGGACCTTCCCTGACAATATGAATTTCAAAGGGGTATGGGGGGCTTGAACAATGACTTTTGCACCTCCTATGATAAAATTCCCATTGAGTCAGTGCCCACACTAATGTGAAGCATTTTTTCTCACACAGGCTGAATTTGATTTCAGTGGATGAGAGGTTTTGGAATGCATAGGTCTTTGGGTTCCATTTCAGAGTTGAGAGAGGACTGCTCCCACACTATTATCTGATATTGCTAGTTGAAGGTAGAATGGCTTTCTGATGTCTGGGTAAACCAGGGCAGGTGCTTGTGCTAAATCTTGCTTTAGAGTGGCAAAAGCCTCTCACTGTTGTGGTCTCCATTCTCAAACTGAACTCTTCTTCAGTAGCACATATTGGAGTTTTGCCTTGACATTTAAGGACTGTATGAATTCCCAGGAGAAACTAAAAGTTCCTAGCAGGGCTCTCAATGAGTTGAATCTGTTGGAGCTGGGAGTTTTCCAATGGTCTCTACTCAGGTTTCCTACAGTATATGTTGAAGCTCAATCCTAAGTATTTGACTAGCCTTTAAACTAGCTGAGCTTTTTCCTGGTTTGTTTTGAATCCTGTGTCTTGGATCAGCCCAAGGACTTCTCGAGTGATGTCTGCTGTATTTTCTTCCAAATCTGAGTACACCAATATGTCATCCACATAGGACAAAACATGGGGGCACAACATAGGTCACAATTTTGTCCACATTTTAACACATGAGAATGGCATATAGATGGACGGGAGTGAAAACCTTGTAGAGTATGGGTGAAAGAATGTTGAATTCCTCTGAATTTGAAGGCAAATTTGTAGAAGCAACTCTTGTGTAGGCAGATAAAATGAAATGCACTGACCAGATCTATGACGCTATTGAACTTGGTACGGGCTGCGATGGCAGCTAAAATTTCATTGTATTTCTCCACCATGGGAGCTACTGGGAGTGTGTGTGACTGCACTGAGGGCTCTGAAATCTACTGTCATTTTCCATGAGACCCCATCTGCTTTCAAAATGGGCCACAGAGGCATGTTGTGAATGGACTGTATCAGTATGATTACGTTCCATTTTAACAAACCCTCTACAGTTTTGGCAATCCCTTCTTCTGCCTCTTTGGGGTGTCTGTGCTGTTTTTGTAGAGGTGGATCTTTTCCCTCTATCAAAACGCATACATTCTTGACTGTGCCACACTCAACCCTGTCCTTGATCCACACCTCAGGGAAATCCACCACCTATGGGTCAGTGGTCAAGGGAAACAGGGACATAGGGGATTTTAGAGCAGCACACCTGTGGATGGCTGAGATCTGCAAAGGACCCTCTTTAAGTTGCCAGAGGAATCCATTTGCCAGGTCTACAGTCAGCCGGTGTTGCCTTAAAAAATATTACACCTATGATGCCATCACCCTCTCTCTGATTTTCACATGCCTGAATGAGATCCAAGATGGAACTGACCTGCAGCAGAATCTCCTTCCAAATTGGAGCTACGTCTTCACATCTGGGATTTGAGCAGATCTATTGCACTGTCGGTCTGCCTAAACCTCGGGGGGGGGGGGGGAATTGCCCACATTCTCCACCAATAGCAGCTAAGGGTCTCTCTAGGGGAATTTTTAATTAGTTCAATTAATTATTAGACTGCATTACAAAACAGTCCCTCGAGACTGTTTCCCACTTGTATACAAAGAAGTATAAGATAGGAATCCACAGATACAGAGTTCTCCAAATTAACTGTATTTTATTATGGGGACTCAAGCATTCAAAGACAACCAAACATTCATACACTCTCACAAGAGCTCGGGAATAAAAGGTTTAGCATTGAAAAAGAACACAAAGCTCCACTAATGGTGATACTTGCATCCGATGTAGCAACTTCTAGTGGTCCAAATTGGGTGTTGTGGCATTGAACTTGGCTGCTCTGGGATCATGGATTGAAATGGTGTGGGTCAGAACTAGTCTGAATCTATAGTGACACAGTGTCCCCATGCATTCTATGTAGCCCAAAGAACAAAGAATTGGGGGTCCTTAAATAGGCTAAAACTAGTCTCAGGCAAAGATTGATCAAAGAGCCAAATTTGCATAGTAAAAGATCACTCAAGATTATAGGTATAAAGGTGGGAATGATTGGTAAATGGAACTTCCCAGCAATGGTGTTAAAACATCCTGCCTGCATGTCACCTAGTCTTCCTATCTTCAGAAGTGTGAATTCCCTCAACAACTCCTGAACTATTTGATTGATTTGCATTTTAGATGTAGTGTTCACATGCTCCACTGCCTTTGGGATCATGACTGCTTGCAATCCAGATTCCATTTGGGGCCATAGAGGGGGGAGCCCACACCTCAAAATTGGAAGATTTTCAGTGCTCGTAACAACCCAGGGAGCAGGAGATTTATTTGTGGGTTTTTATACAAAATAATTCTGGCATTCTTAAGTGTTTTGCAGATTGATTAGGAAAAGATGCCAAGTGCTAATCTGCGTTGGACAGCAAAAGTCTTGAGGTGTATGGTATGATATTTCATTACACTACAACATGCCCAGTTTCCAATCAGGGGAACTCTTTGCCTGGATATGATGACTTGGTGGCCTTATGTGAGTACTGCCACTTTTACACAATGGTAATCTATATATGAACATGGGGATGAGCAATAGTCTAGGGATTGCTGCTGCTTCATAGGCAACCATAGATGTAGAACATTTTTAAATGCTAAAGCAAAATATGTGTCAAAAAAAATCTACTGATACAAATGATAGTGTTTCAATCAATATCACATAGAAATCATTAAAAACTAGTGTGTGTATATGCACATGCACATTGATGCATAACATCTTGATGTACTAACAAGTTGATCTTAAAGCCATCAATGTCAACAGAAGTGGATTTAGCATTTAGTTCTGGGTTCCAAAGTTAATCTGCAATGAATAATGTATACCAGGATAGAATTTAAAGTTGGGAGTGCACGGCTGCATTTCTATGTATACTTTCTTAAATGTGTCCCACTGAATTCATTGGGACTTTTAGAAAACATGTGCATGACTGAGATGCATTAATTTAATTCAGGTTTGACTTATACTTGTTTATCATGTAAACACTGAATAATAACATTTCCCCACAATATTAGCATTCTAATTTCACTGGAGATTGCACTCAAGCTGCAAAATCTCACTTCTGTGTATTTATGAAGTCAGTGGGTTTACTTTTTATAAGTCAGGTGAATAGGCTTTGTATTTTCACTTAGTGCAAAACAGAAAATGACAAATGAGAAAAAAGAGGGGAAAAAACAAAATAGCAGTTGCAAGGAGATAAACGGTGTAACTTCACAAAGACTCACAAATACCTGTCAATGCACTGCATTTTAAGAATATCCATATTCCAAACATAAACTGGTTTAATTAGTTCTATGAATGAATCATAGAATCACAGATTGGAATGAAATACTGAGAGATTATAGTTCCCAAGAATTTATCCTGGGAAGCCATGATTGTTAAACTGATATGGATCTAGTATAAGTAAAAAAAAAAAAAAAAAAAAAAAAAAAAAAAAAGGCTATAAAATCTAGACCATAAACAGCTTACAGTATTCTGTTGCAAAGGTGTTGATTAAAACATAACACCTCTAAAGCCTAGTCTCAGTTGTTCACATTAGTTAAGCACTAGTAATTCAGAAGCAAAGTTAATGCTGCTGCTTTTGCTTTTGGAAGAACCTGTATCCCATAGAGGCATACTTCAAACCAAATTGTTCAATTGCCAAGTCAGGTACCTGTGCAAAGTGATCTTCCTCCCTGACTGAAGTGATGATAACTCAAAGCTAGCAATTCAGTATTAAACATATTACTGTTTTTCTAATATGGATGAATTTATCAAGAAAGAGCAACCCATGAGCATAATCAACAGCATAATCAACAGAAATTGTACACAATATTTCAGGATTTTTCTGGATTTTTCAGACATAGCAATAATGTGGTTCCCAGTTTGGTCTTCAGTGAACAGGGTGACATTAAGACACACAATTTCTACTGATGTTTAGTGTTATGTTCTAAGTGTGCCAAGCTTGCAGTCTAACCACATCTTCAGAGCCATATGATTCCCAGAAGTGATGTAGACAGTTTTTAAGTATCTTAAGGACAACAGTCCTATTAGCAACTTGAGTACTGAGGGGCCTGCCTCTAAAGAACCATGCATAGGGTTGTGCTCCATTATACTGGGATGTAGCAGTACTGAGCTACTTAGGCCCTGTACAGACTGGCCAAAAGGGTTAGGGTTAGGGTTAGGGGTGGAGTCGTGGCGTGGTGACTGCACGCCAGCTGGGCCAACTCCACCCCAATGCTGCTGTCACACTCTGTGTCCCACTGCATGGGGGGCAGCATCATGGTGCTCCCTTGGCACAGCATTCAGACACACTGTGCCAAAGGAGCGTGGAAAAGCCACCACTGCAGTAAGGGTGGCTTTTTGCCGCTCCAAAAAGGAGAGGCATTTGCCAGTTCATTTTGGAGTAGCAAAGTGCTGGATTAGGGCCACGGCATGCGATTATTGTGGCCCCGATCCAACAAGGAAAGGGGCGGCAGGATACCACCCCTTAAGGGCTATCTTAGCCCCTTAGCATTTATTAAGCCTGTGACAGTGCATATCAGGTTATCTATAGGTGTTAAAAGAAATAATGGTTTTATAAGGAAAATGCCATTGTAACAGCCACAGTTGCAGAGACATGTATGGACCTTCATGTTAAATGTGTGAAGGTTTCGAATGCTGCTAGACATGTAGAGACATTCAGCACCAGGCTTCTCTGTATATTCGTGCAGTGGTGGATGATGTCTCCCATGTCAGTGGGGGCCAGGGATCTGCTTTGGGTTTTATCCTGAACTTTAACCGAACTATCCAAGATGCTGAACCTCCTTTAGAGATTGTGTAGAGTATCTTGGATGGCCCTCGTAAAGTCTGGATTAAAGGCTGGAGTAGATTGACAATCCCACTGACATGGAAGCCTTCATCCATCTGTCCCTCCCACAAAACCCTACCTGAGATCAGGGGAATACTTGCATAGGGCCTCAGTCCTGCAAGAAAGTCCACCTCTCTCTCTCTCTTTCTTAACTAAAATAATAAAAAATGGGACACTTAAAATATTATACTGGCTCAGTTGATAATGACAAGAGTACTACAAGATAGTTAAACTGTTGGAACTGGTTTGTTTCTCTGTCCATATTTTAAAGGAATTAATTTACCATCTTTTTTTTACCAGATTAAAATATAATACTTCAGATGGTGAGCAAGCACATGGGACAACAAGAGTGTGTAAATCTGTGCATATATTACACTTAGGTGGCACTAGGTGTGTTATTAACTACATGCCAGCAATATAAGTTTACTTGGACATTAAAATCTGACTAGATTTATTGTTCTGTTATTAATTCATTCAAAATGCAGTGGTGGATGATGTCCCACATTTTTTTCTTATCAGAGATTAGAAAAGTTGCTCTTTTGGACCATAGCTCCCAATTAATATACATGGCTGTGTATTCTTTCCGATAATATAGAATCACGGAATCATAGAATCATAGAGTTGGAAGAGACCACAAGGGCCATCCAGTCCAACCCCTTGCCATGCAGGAACTCCCAATCAAAGCATCCCCAACAGATGTTCATCCAGCCTCTGCTTAAAGACCTCCAAGGAAGGAGACTCCATTACACTCCGAGGGAGTGTGTTCCACTGTCAAACAGCCCTTACTGTCAGAAAGGTCCTCCTAATGTTGAGGTGGAATCTCTTTTCCTGGAGCTTGCACCCATTGTTCTGCGTCCTAGTCTCTGGAGCAGCAGAAAACAAGCTTGTTCCCTCCTCAATATGACATCTCTTCAAATATTTAAACAAGGCTATCATATCACCCTTTAACCTTCTCTTCTCCAGGTTAAACATCCCCAGCTCCCTAAGTCGTTCCTCATAGGGCTTGATTTCCAGACCCTTCACCATTTTAGTTGCCCTCCATTGGACACACTCCACTTTCTCTGCATCCTTTTTGAATTGTGGTGCCCAGAACTGGACACAGTATTCCAGATGAGGCCTAACTAAAGCAGAACAGAGTGGCAGTATTACTTCTCTTGATCTAGACACTGTACTTCTATTGATGCAGCCTAAAATTGCATTGGCCTTTTTAGCTGCTCCATCACACTGTTGACTCATGTTCAACTTGTGGTCTACCTGGACTCCTAGATCCCTTTCACATGTAGTCTCATTCAGCCAGGTGTCCCCCATCGTATATCTGTGCTTTTCGTTTTTCCGCCCTAAGTGCAGTACCTTACATTTCTCCATGTTGAATTTCATTTTGTTAGCTTTGGCCCAGCTTTCTGGTCTGTTCAAGTCATTTTGAATTTTGATCCTGTCTTCTGGGGTATTAGCTACTCCTCCTAATTTGGTGTCATCTGCAAATTTATTAATTATGCCCACAATACTGTCATCCAAGTCATTGATAAAGATGTTGAATAGCACTGGGCCCAGGACAGAGCCCTTTGGCACCCCACTGGTCACTTCTTTCCAGGTTGAAAAGGAGCCATTGTTGAGCACTCTTTGGGTTCGGCCAGTCAACCAAGTACAAATCCATGTAACAGTTACTTTGTCTAGCCCACATTTTACCAGCTTGTTTGCAAGAATGTCATGGGGAACCTTGTCAAAGGCCTTAGTCAAATCAAGATATACTATATCCACAGCATTCCCTTCATCTTCCAAGCTGGTAATATTATCAAAAAAAGAGATCAGATTTGTCTGGCATGACCTGTTTCTCTGAAACCCATGTTGACTTTTTGTGATTCTGAAATTATCTTCCAGATGTTCACAGACTCTCTGTTTAATGATCTGCTCCAGAATCTTTCCGGGTATTGATGTCAGACTAACTGGACGATAATTGTTGGGATCCTCTTTTTTCCCCTTTTTGAAGATGGGGACAACATTTGCCCTCCTCCAGTCCGCTGGGACCTCTCCTGTTTTCCAGGAATTCTCAAAGATTATTGCCAATGGTTCCGATATTACATTTGCCAGTTCTTTTAATACCCTTGGATGTAATTCATCTGGTCCTGGAGACTTATATTCATTTAGAGTAACCAGATGTTTCTGTACTATCTCTTTACTTATTCTGTGCTGAAATTCTCCTATTCTGTCCTCTGCTCCATTATACTCTGGTTGAGCACCCTTTGCCTTTTCTGAGAAGACTGAAGCAAAGAAGGTGTTGAGTAATTCTGCCTTTTCTCTGTCCCCTGTTAACTTTTTGCCATCTTCTCCACACAGTGACCCTACCATTTCCTTCTTCTTCCTTTTGCTGTGGACATACCAAAAAAAGCCCTTTTTATTGTTCTTAACCTCCCTAGCAAGCCTGAGTTCATTCTGTGCTTTAGCTTTTCTGACTTTACCCCTACACATGCTAGGTATTTGTTTGAATTCCTCTTTGATAATTTCCCCATTTTCCCATTTCTTATACATGCTCCGTTTAAAACTTAGTTCAGTTGAAAGTTCGTTAGTCATCCATCCTGGTTTCTTGAGGCACCTCCCATTTTTCTTCCTCATTGGAACTGTTTGAAATTGTGCCTTCAGTATCTTCTCCCTCTTAAGAAACTGCCATCCATCTTGAACTCCCTTCTCTTTTAGTATTCCTGACCATGGGATCACCCACAGTATTTCTCTAAGTTTAGCAAAATCAGCTTTCCTAAAGTCTAGAATGCATGTCTGACTATGCCTGGCTTCTCCTTTCCACTGTATAAAAAACTCCAGGAGAACATGATCACTCCCACCTAAGGATCCAACCACTTGCACTCCATTTATTAGGTCTTCCCTGTTAGTTAGGATCAGATCCGAAATAGCTGACTTCCTTGTTGCCTCTTCCACCTTTTGAACAATGAAATTGTCTTCAAGGCAAGTGAGGAATTTGCTAGACCTTGAGGATTTTGCTGAGTTTGAATTCCAGCAAATATCAAGATAGTTGAAGTCACCCATCACTACTATATTTCTCCTTTCTGAGTGTGTGGTCATCTGTTCTAGAAAGGTTAATGTTATCTGATTTGCATGTGCCATTTGCTGTATCATAAGATTTGACATTTTCTTTGCATTTTTCATCAAAAATTGCCATATTGTGTATGTAACCCTTTGACTTTCCCTGATAAATTTTGAGGAAGATCTTGCCAATCCTGTACTTCCCAAGATTACTCCTCAGATCTATGAATGCTGTATAATTTTCTCCACCACTTGATAGAGTAGTGTGGATCATCCTTTGACCATACACACACAGAACTACCTTGCCACTTGTTAGATAGTCATCTCTATTTCTGTTATTTGTCCCCTAAATTATGTGTTATAGGGGGACAGAAGTAAGGCATTTGCATAATTTGAATCTTTCCCAGACTCAAGAGTACACTGAATTTGTAACTGAACCTTTACTTGATGTAAGATACCTTCATGGGATAATAAGTGATGCACCTTGATAATAGTGCTCCTTCACGGTAAAAGCAAAGAATGGCTGTAGCATATGGCTGTAGAGCAGCATATCTCAATAAACAAAATAAGTGACACTATACATTCTTGGGATTAGAATAGTCTTGCCCATTGTAACAGAAACAGATGGGCTTCAGGCTTGTGGCTACCTGTGCTCTGACTCATTGGAGAGGTAGGGAAGACGCTGAGGATCAAACATGCATTAAAAAGTAGATATGTAAATTAGGCAAGCTGGAGATCAGTGCCACAGATCAGCTAAGGCAACAGATGGGACCTCTTCCTGCATGCCGTGCATGTCTCTGCTTCACTTTGGCAAGAGCTCTGGAAGGGAAAGGCCTCCAAAGAAAGGTGAAGAAAGACAGCATAGGTGTAAGGATCATGCTCAGTTTCCCATCACCACCACTGCTGGAGCAGGCCGAATAATCTTATGTAGTTGTGTTTTTTTTTTAATTATTTCACAAAGCAAATTTTATGTCTTTGGACCACATTCCTCCCATACATCTAATGGACATTATGTCCAAAACTTTGGGCCCAAGTTATCATGGACTTTTTACAGGCTCTTCCTCTGTCTCTAGTTTCAGAAGCCATTTACACACTTTTTCAATTAAATGCTAATTGTTCTTTACATAACTCTAAATAAAACCCATTTTCTCTACCCTCCATGGTTGTATTTCTCTTGCTTTGATTAAATGTGTCCTTAGGTTGCATATAAGCAAACCAGTTAAGATCTTTGCCTTCCTTAAAAATAATTTCTTTATTTAAGATCCCAGCTATCCTGTTTAAAAGCAACTAGTTTCTCTTGATTGTCTTCATATGTGTTTCATTTAGACATATTTACTCATAATTAGCCAGATCTGCAACTGACTCTCGCTATATACAAGAGGTAAAGCTGGATACAGAAGACAATGTAAAGGGAATTTTAAAGATGTTTAATGTAAGCATCCCTGCTTATGTCACTTTTAATATAATGGCTCACAAAATAATGTTGAAAGTTGTTTTTTAAAAAGACCACATTAAGCAAACTCAAATGTATATCAAGCGTATTCCATCCCTCTCCCTTACACTAGCTTTTAATAGGTAGAAGCATTCAGTCATGAATAGAGGAGGGAAGCAAAAGGAAATGTTTGTATTAACTGGTGACATTTTCCTTATGATAACAAGCAAAAAGATGCCAAAAGGAATTCAATGGCACTGATTTTTTCTGTTTGCTGTCAACAGCAACAGAGGTATTACTTGGGATCAAAGGCACAAAATGCAAGGAAATAACTAATCTGAATATTCATAAAGTGAAAACTGATGGCTATCCACAGCTCTGTTACAGTTAATATTAAAATGATTACTGTGTTCATGTCATAATACATTTCATTCTTCCTCTTAACTGTCTTTGAAATAGCCATAAATACCTTTAATTTTAATTCCTCATAGAGTGGCAAGAATATTGTATAAGTAACTTTTTTAAAAATATTCTAATTATTACTCTGCTCTCCATTATGAGTCATACAGTTTCAGTCTCTGTTCCTCCCTCCTCTTATCCTAGAAATAAAGACTTTCTAAATGAAATTCTGCATTGTACATTATTCATGGTATAATGGAAGAATGTTCTAATAAAAACCATCTGTCCATAAAATACTTACCCATGAATATCGGAGAGTTGTATAAATACTCTATATTAGGTTTCTGTGATTCATTGAAGCAATGCAATTGAATAAAATATTTTTTTTTAAAAAAAAACCTGTTCATTGAGTAGCCTACAAACAGGGAAATTACACTCAGGCAGGCAAGTTCTGAATGCCTTTTTCTAGCTAAATTAGGAAGCAAATGAATGTGTGAGGATGGGGGGTTATGATGCACCCAAGCTTCTCAACTGTCAAAAATGATGGAATTGTATACATGCAGCAGTACTGTGCAAATTGTATGAATAGTTACAAGCTGTTCAGGAAGAGGTACAAGTGGTTGACTGCCTTATTTTATGCATATCTGTTTAGAAGTAAACACCACTGGTCCTTCTGATCTTCGTCCCTAATAAGAGGACTTGATTATGCACCAAGATCTGAACCAGTGTCCTTGTGACTGGCTAAAACAATCATGGGAAGTCTGGGGGCAATCCAGACTACCCATGACCAGAGTTTTTAGCCCTGGGGTGTTAAAATAGAGAAAAAGTAGAGGTGATTTTTGCTGAATCTTCTCCTCCCTTTCAGGTCTCAGCACAATCTCCACAATGTTCTGTCTGGCCCCTGATTATGCAGAGCAATTGTGTGTGTGTGTGAGAGAGAGAGAGAGAGAGAGAAAGAAAGAGAGAGAGAGAACAGCAACTGAACAGCAAGGGGAAGAGAGCTTCTGTGAAATCATTTTCCTTCTTCCTTCCCTCACTCTTCCCTTCACAAAAGAACACATTTAATTCAAACTAATAGGCTGTAGAAAGAAGCATGTCATTAGTAAGATATAATCAACATAATGCTAATATACAAACACAACTATGGTAGCCATGTGTCTTCACACTGTCTGAGATATTCTACAGTAGTTTATATGTGCATATGAAGCCCCTGCCCAAAGGTTTTTTGTACATGTGGTACTCCTATCTCCAGTCAAGAGAATACCAACCCCTCAATCACTGGAGATATATGTGTGTGTGTACTGCAAGTGAATGTCTTGGAGGTTTTGCTTCTAGACCAAATAGTTGGACGATTTCAGGACAATAAAAGGCTATCAAAATCTTATGTTACTATCTGAATCCACTCCAAGAGAAGAGAAGATGGAGAAATTCTAACAGAGGACAGAGAAAAGACAGATACTCAACACCTTCTTTGCCTAAGTCTTCTCAGAAAAGGAAAAGGGTGTTAAACCTGAGGAAAATGGAGCAGAGGACACATTAGGGGAAATGCAGCACAGAATAAGTAAAGAAGTAGTACAGGAATACCTGGTTAGCCTAAATAAATTTAAGTCTCCAGAACCAGATGATCTACATCCAAGGATATTAAAAGAACTGGCAAATGTAATCTCAGAGCCACTGGCAATAATCTTTGAGAACTCCTGGAGAACAGGAGAAGTCCCAGCAGACTGGAGGAGGGCAAACATTGTCCCCATCTTCAAAAAAAGGGGAAAAAGAGGATCCCAACAACTATCGTCCAGTTAGTCTGACATCAATACCAGGAAAGATTCTAGAACAGTTCATTAAACAGAGTCTGTGAACATTTAGAAGGGAATGCCATAATCACTAAAAGTCAACATGGGTTTCTCAAAAATAAGTCATGCCAGACTAATCTGATGTCTTTTTTTTTTTTTTTTTTTTATGAAATTACCAGCTTGGTAGATGAAGGGAATGTGGTAGACATAGCATATCTTGATTTCAGTGAGGCTTTTGACAAGGTCTCCCACGACATTCTTGCAAACAAGATAATAAAATGTGGGCTAGACAATACAACTGTTATGTGTGTTGTTGTTGTTGTTGTTGTTGTTAAATGCCTTCAAGTAGGCCCCCCACTCATGGTGACCCAGTGAGTGAGACATCTCCAACCAAGACCCCCTGTCTCCCACTACTTTGCTCAGATCCTGCAGACTTAGGCCCTTATCAGGTATTTACATTCCGAATCATAACTCTAGCAAAATTACAGTTTTGAAGTAGATACCATTTTTTTTTTTTGGGTCACCACAACATGAGACACTGTATTGCGGGGTCACGGCATTAGAAAGGTTGAGAACCACTGATCTAGATCAAGAGAAGTAATAGTGCTATTGTATTCTGCTTTGGGCAGGCCCCACCTGGAATACTGTATCTAGTTCTGGATGTTGAAAAACTGGAGCGTGTCCAGAGGAAGGTGACTAAAATGGTCAAGGGTCTGGAAACCATGCCCTATGAGGAATGACTTAGGGAACTGGGTATGTTTAGCCTGGGGAAGAGACAGTTAAGAGGGGATATGATAGCCCTGTTTAAATATTTGAAGGGATGTCATATTTAGGAGGGAGATAGCTTGTTTTCTGCTGCTGCAGAGAACAGGAACCGGAACAACAGATGTAAGCTACAGGAAAAGAGATTTCACCTCAACATTAGGAAGAACTTCCTGATAGTGAGAGCTGTTTGACTGTGGAACACACTCCCTTGGATTGTGGTGGAGTCTCCTTCTTTGGAAGTCTTTAAACAGAGGCTGGATGGCCATCTATCAGGTGTGATTTGAGTTTGAATTCCTGCATGGCAGGGGGGTTGAACTGGATGTCCCTTGTGGTTTCTTCCAACGTTATGATTATATGAAAAACTTTTGTAAAAATCACAAAATGACCTGAGAATAACAACAAATTGTTTGCTTATTTCTCTATGCTGCATAAGAGTAAAAGTTAACACTAACAGTTTTTGAATGGTCCTGGCAAAATTAAATAAAATTTAATTAATTCAGCCACATGTGGAAGATATGAAGAATAGGAGCAGCTACAAAAGTTGTTCCTTTTGAATAAAAGGTGGGGTTCTTTTCCTGGTCTCCAGACCATTACACCACACTGTCCTTGTTTTCCCCCACATGAAAATAAAAGTATAGTATTTTTAAAATTTCATGTTTATAATTTGCAAATTGATCTGCATAGTTAACTTTATACAACTTTTCCTGTTTTGATTAAAGTCTTTTCCTCCATGTTTTCTCCAATTATGAGCATTTGTGCCATTTGAGACATGCTCTATGTGTATTTTATTCAGAAATGTAAGGGTCAGGAATGTATAGATATGTGAGGCAAGTTATGCCTTTTCTCATAACACATCTCAGAAGTGCAAAAAAAATGCTACTTAATTGTGACTGTTGAGCCAATGTCATTACTCTCTCACACACAGGCATTAGAAATGAAAAAAATGTATTAATGGATCAAACAGTCCCAATAAATTAGCATTTTTTCATATCCCATTACTAATTATGACAAAGTTCACAGCTTAAATAAAAAATTGGCACATTTCTATTACTGTGCATGTCCAAGGAAATATAGTAGAGCTAATGGCTTCTATGTTAGGGAAGTGGTGAATCTACTCTGGATTTTGTTCCAGATGTTAAAGAGCAATGGTGATGGACTCTATACCAAATTAGGTCAAGAATAAAACCTGGTGTGGATTCACTGCATGTCTGACATGGGGTACATATGAGCCACTTTAACTACTCCAGTTTTCCTTATGATGGAAGATAGGTGGAATGAAGGAAAGGTGCTAGTTGCAATCTAGTATTTTCGGCAGTTGAGATCAGAGCTTCAGTACAGTTAGCACTCTGTATCCATGGATTCCACCATCCACAACTTGAAAATATTTCAAAATAATCCAAAAAGCAAACCTTGATTTTACCATTTAATAATAATAATAATAATAATAATAATAATAATAATTTTAACCCACCCCTCTGCTCGGCAACCGGGGCAGCATACAACAAGATTAAAACAGATAACAGCTAAAACACTCCTTGAACCCAATCCCTAACCCTCCCCCCCTTAAAACTAAATCAAATTAATATAAGATTAAAATAACAATTGAGCAACAAAATACACTCCAGGAAAACAGCTTTAAGACAAAAACAAAAACAGGCGGTGGCAGCAAAGGGGCAGGTTCACGAACCACCTCTGTTGAGCTGGGAGATTTATTCCAGGAAAGCCTGCTGGAAGAGATCCGTCTTTACTGCTTTTTTAAAGCTATCAAGAGTAGTGATAAGACAGATCTTGTCCAGCAGGTCATTCCATAGTCTGGGAGCAGTCGCAGAAAAGGCCCTCTGGGAGGTCTTCAACAGCCTAGTTTTCATGGGCTGCAACAGGTTCCTCCCAGAGGACCAGAGTGCATGGAGGGGATCATACGGGGAAAGGTGGTCCTGGAGATAAGATGGACCTGAGCCATGTAGGGCTTTAAAGGTTAAAACCAACACCTTGTACTGTGCCCAGAAACTAATCAGCAGCCAGTGGAGAGATCTGAGCACAGGTGTTATATGCTGTCTCCTAGATGTACCAGTAACTAACCTGGCTGCCATATTTTGTACCAGTTGAAGTTTCCAGGTTAGGCACAAGGGTAGCCCCATGTACAGTGCATTACAGTAATACAGATGTGAGGTTACCAAGGTGTGTACTACAGTTTCCAGATCCCTCATATCCAGATAAGGGCACAGCTGGAGTATCAGCCAAAGCTGATAACAGGTACTCTTGACCGTTGCATTCACCTGACTAGTCATGTGAAGCGATGAATCTAGGAGCACCCCCAGAATGCGAACACAGTCCTTAGAGGAGAGTGTGACTCTGTCCAGGACTGGAAGTTGTATTCCCAGACCTGGTTTTGGGCCTGTGACCATCAGTACCTCCTTTTTGTCTGGATTTAGTCTCAATTTGTTTTTCCTGATCCAATCCATTATCCTTTAAGCCTTTAAAAATCATATAGGCCAGGGAACATAAACATGGCATTTCCAGAGGGGCCCGTTCTGCCTTTTCTGTGCTCCACTGAGTTTAGCATTTTGTGTTAGTAAGAAGACGCTTTGGAATTTGCGAAGGGTGAATGGCTTCAAAGGCACACTCAAGATTGTGACATTTTCTTCCAATCTCCTCTAATAGAGATACATACCCGTATTTTCCGGCGTATAAGACAACTGGGCGTATAAGACGACCCCCCACTTTTCTAGTTAAAATATAGAGTTTGGGAAGAGTATGACTTCCAAAATTGTTGTTGTTGTTGCTGTGCACCTTCAAGTCATTTCCAACTGATGATGACACTAAGGCAAACCTATCATGAACCTCCTTACATTCGGTGTATAAGACGACCCCCCCCCCACTTTAACCCCAGATTTTGCAGGTTAAAAAGTAGTCTTATACGCCAGAAAATAAGGTATATGCACTTTGGAAGTAAGAAAAATAATATTCATCTTTAGTAATTATGATCACACACTCAAGTCATTTTCGTTAAAAAATACTCAGGTACATTAGAGCTGGTCAGAAGTTTTCCTTGTCCCTCTTTTTAAAAAACAAAAGAGATTCTACATAACTGAATATTTTAACTTCATCTCTGTGAAAAGCATTTCCAATCTGACTTCCTCAACAGTGAAAATATTAACATATATGTGTGAAAAGACCATTTTAATTTAGACTAGTCAAAGGTGCTGGATATTAAACAAGTGCTATATTTTTTTAGTCCTTATCTATTAAAACAATGGCTTTTTCCTCATAAAATTAAAGATTGGTTTTAGCTTGGTATTTCTGTTACTATTATTAAAATCTAGAGCTATGTGAAAACTTCCTGACCAACCTCAAATGTTCCCTTTAGATGGCATATGCCAGACACAGAACCTAGTTTCTCCTCTTTATTGTAGCAAAACAATTACTGCTGTATTGAAATTTAGCAGACAGCATGCTGGTAACTCATGGTAATAAATATTGAAGCTAAAAAAAGAAAAGAAAAAAGATTGTGACATTTTCAGCTGTGAAGCAGGTAATTAATGCTTCTGAGTAATAACTATTCAGATGTAGGGACTGAGAGAAACTTTGGTCTACATTTTAAAATGAAATGACCTAATCCACAATTTCTGGATTAACGTGCTGATTGGAATGCAGTTATCATTTGGATTGCATATATTTCTGTATTTGCAATACAGTTCAGTTTCAGTTCAAAAATCATATATATTAGGATAAGTTTACCAAAAATGTGTATATGATGGGCAGTTGCACCGGCACAAAAGAGTCTGCATGCCTTTTCTTGGATAATAAATTGGCCACAACTTTATTTATCTGTACAGAGTCTTAAAACAGCTTTCCATAACAGTTTCTCAATTGACCATAATTTTGTTCTTGACACATGTGTCCTTGTACTTAACTGCAGTATCAATCAAGATTAAGCCATGCCCATCACAACATGTGTCAAGAACATCCTGTTCAAATTAGTTACACATACCGGAAATGATGTCATAATAAAACATATGATGTAAGCAAGTTATGACGCAATCAACGTGGTTGATGACGTCATAGAGAGTTTAGTTAACTTGATGATGTATACCCATCATCCACATTAATTAATCCAATTTGGTAAATTCTAATAGCCGAATTATCCCCGGGGGGGGGGGTCCCTGCCCACCAGAATTAAATAAGATATCAGCATTATAATTGACCAACCAAGACCCTGACCCCAAGTTGTGACAAGATAAGCGATAACTTTTAAACCACTCATGTGTAACTCACAACCAACAATGACAGCACCAGATACCGCTATTATGCAAACTCACACTATATTATTCTCAGGGTGGGCGAAAAACCCAGGCTACAATAACTCTGAGAAAATTCCTTCCCAGCCCCTGAAGGCGACCAGCCGAAGCCTGAGAGTAAGTAAGTAAACAGCTGTTAATTAAATGTGGGTGGGTTGGGTCGCTTGACTGCCCCAGCAAAAATGGCTGCCGCCACATGGCAGCCAAGGGCTATATAGCCCACAAATCTCGCAGGCATTCTCGTGAGATCCAAAGATCTTGCAAGATTACCCTGCGTGCTGGGGGATCTCACGAGATCCCCCCTGATTGGCTGGGTGGAACAGGAAGGGCGGGACTTCCTGCCCACCCAGCCAATCGTGGCATCGGCCTCTTAAAATGGCCGGTGCAACAGAGAGCCCCTCCCGACATGTTGGGGGGGGGTTTCTTCGCACATAGAAGAGCATAAAATAGAATAATCACGTGAAAAATATGCATGCTCAAGAAAATTGCAACAAAAATGGATACTCTAATGATTCTTCAATCCATCAATGGGCACACAGTGGGACCTGCTAGACATGAATAATCTGGAAGATGGGTTAGTTATGATAGTTTACTATGTCTCAAGGGATATAGTTTGGTTTCCCATGCCCATTTGTGAGACTAAACTCATAGGTTCAGTTCATTAACAGAATTGGGGCAAATCATTTGGGAGGTGCAAAAATGCTACCTTCATCACTACTGTCTTTCTATCCTTAGTTGGCATAGGTATGGCTGCTCTGTCCAACATTATTTCATTCTGTTAGTGTGAAAATGATGCGGTGTCAGCAAAGGGATGTCCAGAGAGTTAGCATGGTGCTGTGGTTTGAGTGTTGAACTAGGACTCCAGAAGATCAGGATTCAAATCCTGCTCAGATGTGGAAATATACAGTGGGCCCTTGGTATCTGCTAGGGTTTTGTTCCAGGACCTCCCGTGATACTCAGGTCTTATTAAATACAGTAGCATAGCAAAATGGTGTCCCTTATATAAAATGGCAAAAGCAAAGTTTGCTACTTGGAATTTATATATTTTTAAAATATTTTCAAGTCGTGGATGCTTGAATCCATGGATAAAATATCCATGGATACAGAGGGCTGAATGTACTTGGTGACTTTGGGCAAATTATACTTCCTCATCCCCAGAGGAGGGCAATGGCAAACCACATCTAAAAGATCTTGCCAAGAAAACCCCAGGACAGGGTTACCATAAGTTGGACTCAACCTGAAGGAACAAAACAACTCATAGGGATATGAGTTTTTTTCTGCTTATGCCATTATTGCAGTCAAGAATGGAACAGTTCAAACATTTTCTTCCATCTGAATGAGATTACAAAAGTTTGCTCACATCATCGTCATCATCATCATCATCATCATCATCATTATTTCAGGAATGTGGGATGTGGAAGATCTCAAATGTGCTGAGACACCAAGAACAAAAAAACAAAACAAAAACAAAAACAAAAAAATTGAAGGTACTCATATCCTTAGGCTCATGTTTCCAAGCACCTGTAAACATTGTTAACTTTTTAAAAGTGTATTTGTTTTCATAAAACATAAGTCTTTCACCTATATCCACTATATCTGCTAAAAATGGAGACTGCAGTCAAGAAAGAAGAAGACTAGGAATGGGAAGGGCAGCTATGAAAGAACTGGAAAAGATACTGAAGAGCAAAGACATACAACTGAGCATGATTCAATTATAATGCCCCACTTACATTGGAGATACTATCCTCCATTTTTTGGGAAACACTTGTGGAGGATAGTATCTCCACATTAGTGGGTAATAAAACATGTATAATTTTTGTAGACATGGAAATTGAACAGAACACAGGGATGAGCTGGGCAAATCCTTTATTCCCTTTTAAACCCTTGCATGTTTCCTCTGATAGAAAAAAAAATACTGAAGTAAACCTTTTACAGTGTATGACTCATCCTTTCAACCAGTCTTGCTAGAGGATTTCCTACAGCTATGCTACCTTGGGCTGTGATCTTGTCAAATCCAATAAGCTAAAAATGGTGGAGAATATCTGAGAGGAGATATTGCAGGGAAATTAAAATAGTTCAGGCAGGAATGTTGATTTCAGAAGTAAGACAACGTCCTGCTTACATTATGCTCCTTCAAGGTGATTTCTAAGGCAATGGTTATATTCACACATAACTATGGCTCAGCCTTGTATGAATTTGTCTTAAGCTTGTGAACAGACTTTCCCATTTCCTTCACCAGCACAACTGTGAGGAGTAGACTGAAAACTTTTGTTTTCAAATTGTAGCCCATTATTATTATTATTATTATTATTATTATTATTATTATTATCCACCCCTCTGCAAATGCAACACTCTAGAGCAGTGATGGCAAACCTTTTAGGGGCCGAGTGCCCAAACTAAAAGGCCTTCTGGCAATGGGTGTTACCCGGTGCCAGGGAAAGGACTTCTGCCCTCCAAGGATGGGACTTCCACCCTCCAGGGGCAGAACTTCTTCCTCCTGCCCTTCCAAGCTTACAGCTGCCTCTCCAGAGACAGCTGAAGGCCCACGAGGTGAGGGGGAGAGGAGGAACAGGTGCATTTCTACCTCCTTCTCCCCCTGAACTGCCCTTGGTTTTCAGCTGACTCCGGAGAGGCATCTGAAGGCCGCAAAGGGTTGGGATGGAGATGTGCATCTGTTTCTCCTCCTCCCTGCCCTCCACATGCCAGGGAAAATGGCTTCGTGTACCATCTCTGGCACACATGTCATTGGTTCGCCATCACAGCTCTAGAGAGATGGAGAGAACCAAATTTTACTTATCTTCTTAGACTGCCTTTGTCATTGCGACTCCTATAGTAGACCTCCACAATGAGGTCACTGTTGTTTCTCTCCCCTTTAATTTTTATTCAAATGCTCTCAACCTATTTTCCATGCTGTTATTCATGGAGCTCATCCTTGGGATACAGTGCTACTCCTGCTCCTCTCTCCATTTGGTCGGTTTCCTGAGTTATTTGGTATAGGTTCAGTTTCTTCAGATTCCACTTCCATTTTCTAATCATCCTGTGTTTTTGTTGTGTGCCTTCAAGTTGTTTGCAAGGGTATCCCTTTTGACAAGACTGCCTAATTATGTCTGGCAGAAGGGGGTAGTGCTCATCTCTGTTACTAAGCCGAGGGAGCCAGCATTGTCTGAAGATGACTCCACTGGTCATTTGGCCAGCATGACTGCATGGAATGCTGTTACCTTCCCACCAAAATGGTACTATTTATCTACTTGCACTTTTACATGCTTTTGAACTGCTAGGCTGGCAGAAACTGCGACTAGTGGTGGGAACTCACTCTGTCATGCAGTGTTTTGATCTCAAACTGCCGATTTATTGACCTTGCAGTCATCAGAGTCAGCATCTTAACCATGTTGTCAGGAAACTCTCTCCATTTTACTTGTCCAGCCCAGCCAAAAAGCAAGACGAGTCAGGTATCTGGAGTAAAAAACAGCTTTATTCTATTGTGCAGAGAATAGGCTCCCAGGCACCTCAGGATACAAAAACAAGCAGCCCCAGATTCAGAGTATAGTTACATTTTATACATTTACTGGTAATACATTCTTTAGTCACTTTCATATATGGTAGCACTATCCTGTTCCTCCCAAACAAGGGTCACACAGTATATATATACCCCACTCACTTCCATGCCACCAAGCTCTGAAGATGCCAGCCACAGATACAGGCAAAATATCAGGGATAAATTCTTCCAGAACATGACCACATAGCCTGAAAAACCGACAAAAAAGTATGGATGCTGGCTGTAAAAGCCTACCATTTTGTACATTGTTTTTGTGCAGAATACTTACCATCATTTCTACACAGTCAAATGTAGCATGA
The DNA here is from genome assembly GCA_026167975.1 of Phrynosoma blainvillii. Classification (NCBI taxonomy): domain Eukaryota; kingdom Metazoa; phylum Chordata; class Lepidosauria; order Squamata; family Phrynosomatidae; genus Phrynosoma; species Phrynosoma blainvillii. The sequence goes on along the minus strand of JANUYF010000002.1, from coordinate 278,747,548 downwards.
GTCAAGACTGGGGGCTATACAAAAACCTTTGTATTTTTGTCCAGCATGGAGAGCACTGCAGAAATTATTTATTCTTCTCTTTAAAGAGAAAGAACATGAAGATATACATCCTTAATGTTGGGGCTGGGGCTGGGGCTGGGGTGTAGATGGTGTAGAAATACTCCTCATACATACACTCATCTGAGCAAGCTTTGCTTGATGCTTACAAGACGAATAGGAATTTTTGCCCCATCCTGTCCTGATTTGTTTATTAAACAAAAAAGGATTTTTTACTTTTTATTTTTATTGGTTTCATAACTAAAATTTAGACACCAAACATGTAAACTACAAATGAACAATTAATTTCCAATAGGTAATTCCTTCCTTCAGAGTCAGATAATTAGTGCTAAATAACTCAATCTGTACTCCATTTCCAACAATTCCATTAAAACTCTACCTATTTGCTAAATCTCTTATCTGACAACTTGTACCTCTGCAACAACATTTTTTAATTAGATAAAACATATTATAACCATCTGTTAACTATCTGTTGAAACTCATAATCAACTTTGCAGTTTACATAACATTGCATTGCACTTTATCTTACATAATAAATTTAACATTTTCTGAGTTCTAAACTCCCAGAAAACTTCGATAAGGTAATATGAATGACTTACTGACTAAGATCATGTCTAAGATCATGTTTATCCTGAAGAAAATGTTATGGCTTTCAAAGAAAAAGGTGAAATCCTTCACACTACCATATTTACATAACAAAATTTTGATGAAAGCCAAGTCTTTGCTTAGCATGGCAAAATATTTAGGTAGTTTCCCTTGATGATGAAGAAGATGATGATGATTTATCAGAGGTTTGGTCTATCATCAGGTTGATTACCCTGTTCCAGTCTCCTAGTTGTACTATGTTTTCCTAATTTAGCTCAAATATTTTCAATAACAGCTTTTTGTAGAATTTATCCTTATTCTCTTATGGTGTGTATAATTACCTCCTGCAAAACAACTTTCACACCAATGAAATATCTTTTTTTTTTTTAGCTTCCTTTATTTATTTATTTTTAACAGTACAAAAGTGTACAATATATATAGGTCCACTGGCTATCCAATATAACAAATATAAAAAAGGTTATAGCATATGTTCATCAATAATATTATCTGGTTATTACTACAATAATCCAAAATAATTTTCCACTTTTTCCCATTTCTTCTTAAATTGTTGATCTTGTTTTCCATTCATTAACATGGTTAGTTTATCCATGGTCATCAAATCGTTTAGTTTTTTTCTCCATTCATCTATCAATTGTGTATTTACCCTTTTCCAATATCTAGCGAAAACCAAACGTGCACCTGTAATCATATAGAGTATCACGCCAATTTCATCTCTATTCAACTTCCCTTTCATATTTTCCGTTATATTCAAAAGGAATAGTTTTGGGTTGAGTTCTATCTTAATTTTGAATATCTCTTGAATTATATTATGCACCTTGCTCCAAAATTGGGTAGCAAAAGTGCAACCCCACCACATATGGAATAAATCCACGTCTTCTTTTTGGCATTTCCAACATTTGCCAGTTTCCGCTTTATTTTGTTTTGCTAATTTTTGTGGGTACAAATGCCACCTATAAAGCAGTTTATAATAATTCTCTATTAAATAGGCACTTTTAGTAAATTTCAAATTTATTGACCAAGTCTTTTCCCATGTTTCTAAATTAATATTTTCTTTAATATCTCTCATCCATTTAATTGCACATTCTTTTATACTTTCCTCTTTTAATTCAATTTCTAATAACATTTTATATACTCGTTTAATCATGTATTTTTCTCCTTTTTCTATAATTTTTTCTAGTTCCTTCTTTCCACTTTCAATACCGTCTGTTTGTATGTCTTTTTTAAACCTTTCGATTATTTGAATATATCCAAACCAATGTAAATTGATTCCTTCATTTGATAATTCTTTATGCGTTTTAATTTTTAAATCTCTTCCCAGATTTTTTGTTATCTCATTATAAGTATGCCATCTTCCTTTATGCATAATTTCTGATTTAAAAGCTTCAAAAGGTGAGGTCCATCTAGGTATTTTTTGATATATATGACATTTGTATTTTTTCCAGACTTTAAAGAGAGCCTGTCTTATTCTATGTTTATTAAATTCTTTTTCAATCGGTTTTTCATAATAACACAAATACCAATGCCATCCTTTTGTTAAGTTATCCCCTTCTAATGTTAGCAGTCTTTCATCTTTAAGAGTAATCCAATCTTTAATCCATGTAAAGACTGCCGCCTCATAGTAGATAAGTAAATTGGGTAAACCCAAGCCTCCTCTTTTTTTTTTCATCCAGAAGGACTTTGAGTTTAATTCTAGATTTTTTCCCTAACCAGATAAAGTCCCTTACACCTGTTGTCCATGAATTAAATACTGATTTTGGTATATAAATAGGAATGGTTTGAAACAAATACAACATTTTAGGTAATATATAGGATTGTACCACAGCAATACGACCCAGAAGAGATAGTTGTAGTGATTTCCATCTGCACATTTTTTCTTTAATTTGCTTCCATATTTCACTATAATTGTTTTGAAAAAGATCTTGGTTGTTATTTGTTATGTGTATACCTAGATATTTAGTTTTGTTTAATAATTTTAAATCTGTTTTGAGTTTTAACTCTTTTTCATCTTTTACCGAAAGATTTTTTGTTAGAATACCACTTTTTGGTTTGTTAATTTTTAAACCAGTCACTTCTGCTATTTCTTCTAGGAGTGTCCATAATTTTTTAATGCTTTGTTTAGGGTCATCTAAAATGATTGCTACGTCATCCGCAAAGGCTCTGATTTTATATTCTTGGTTTTTTATCTTTAAGCCCTTAATTTGCGCATCTTTCCTTATTTTCCTAAGTATAATTTCCAATGACATTATGAATAATAATGGGGAAAGTGGACATCCTTGTCTTGTCCCTTTGTTTATTTTACATTTCTCAGATTTTTCCCACCAATGAAATATCTTTCAAGGTCCTGTCACTTTCTTTGCAGATAGCCTTTGGTTAACATATGCCACAAACCCAATTTTCTTTTCATCTGTAGTTATAATAAACTCCTTCTCCAATTCTAATTCTATAATTTCATAATTCTAGTTTATGATGTGTTCTTTATTGCCTGTATCTCTATATACTATCTTCCATTTCCAATTCTAGTTCTTTTATGTTGCTATGCTTTGCTGATGAATTTTAGTCCTGTATTATTTTTCATTCATCAGGTGTCATTACACTCACTTCATGTTGTATCCTTTCCTAGCAGATTTTTTTTTTTTTTGTCTGCCCTTCTGCCTTTTACTTCTATGTTACTTCCATCATCTTAAAGGTTAAGTCATGGTTTCCTGCTCTTTGTTTTCTTCTTTACCAATGTTGTCCTTAAATGAAATCTTCAAAATATAACTTAAATAAACTATAGCTCTCTGATTTGAACCTTATAATTTGTATATTTAAAATTAATTTATCTCAGGTTAATATCAAGTTGATTTTACTTTCTGTTAGTAAAGTTAATGAAGTTTGAGTCTTGGAGGATTCCTTCTCAGTTCTGTTCTCTGAAAATAGAGTTGTACTTGAGAAAGTCTTATTATCTATCTCTTCTGAAGGGATGTTGTTCAAAGAAATTGGCTATACCCAAAAGGGCTACTAGTTTCAGCTTCTCTTCAATTCAAAAAATAAAACTGATAGTGGAGCTGTTGGCTTCAAAGGGCACCAAAATCTGGAGTGGGGCAAATGCTCTCACCACTGTTGCCCTTGGGACTCTCATGAGCTCCCAGCAACTTTTTTTTTTGTTTTGTTTTTGTCTGAGAAACTCTAAAAATAGCTTTAAAATGTTGCTTTGGTGGCCTCCACCCAAACAGCAAGAACTCCCCCCCCCCCAAAAAAAAACAGCTCAGAAATTGAACAGAAGTAATGGAACATCATTTGTTTTTGCCAAAAATGTTGGGCGCATTAGCATGCTGCAGCTCTCCAGAGCTGCAGGGCAGCTGCACATTGGCTGGTGTAGCTCTCCAGAGTCTGGAGTATTCACTCCCCTAATGTAGAAGATTACATCAGTTTTAATAGGCTGAAATCTCCAAGAGCTCTATGAATGAGAATCACCATTATTATTTAGAAGATGGAGAGAAAGTGATACTAACTGAAAGACCACGTAATGAGTTTTCAGCTGAACAGCTATTTCAGCTCCCACTTTAAGTAAGGGCCTTTGCAGACTGCCAGAAATAGTGCACATTAAATTGAGGCACTGCCCTGACTCAGTGCTAGGGAATCATGGGAACTGTAATTTATTGTGGCACCAGAGCTCTCTGACAGAGAAGGCTCAATGTCCCAGAAAAAAAATACAATTCCCATGACTCCCTAGCACTGACCCAGGGCAGTGCCTCAATTTAATGTGCACTATTTCTGGCAGTCTGCAAAGGCCCTAACATGTTGCAATAAAACACAGCCCTTTGTGCATTGTAATTGCCTTTGACTGAGCTGAGTTTTGCATCTGTGTCCATATAGTGAGAAGGCTAATAATCCAAATAAATCATCACCTATATATATCTACCTATACTATATATCTACCTGTACTACCTATATGATTTGAAAGATATATTAATAATAGAAATATAGTTAGAAAAGGAGAGATAGAAGTTGGTATCATCATAAACTGTCCCGTGCTCCCCCTCTCCACATTTTATGAAAATGATTGTTCACTTTGTTTCATCCATTTCACCAGTACCCAGCTTCACTTATATCTGATAGGTAAAAGAGCTCTGTTTTGCACCTCATCATATCTGAAGCAGCTGTAAGATCGGTATAGTAAGTCCTAATGGGCAATTGATGTTAATGAAATGTCAATATAAAGTACCCACATTTTTTTTCACATGCTCTGTCCACAGCAAAGCAATTGACTAAGTTCACAAAGTTTTTTTCTAACCTCTTTTTATACGTTTGGCTGCAGGTGTATAGGTTAGTGAGACAGAGGCATGATTTAAATTCCTCTGAAACTACTACAAGGGAAGAGATAAATCATGAGTGATGTTAAATTATATTCCTCTACTTTTTGCTGATTACCCCCCTGCTCCCCCCCCACTTCTGTAGAAATTTCATGTAAAGCATTTTTAGTACTGACAGCTTACTACGTGGTTGTGTTTAAAAGGATCCACACAATCATATTTCAAAATAACATCCCTCATTCCCACTCTGTAAATGAAATTTCCCTCCCTCATGCATTTTAGAAAGAGAGAGAGAGAGAAGAATGTTTTTGTATGTTTTAGGACGTACTTGACCATACTACTTAGCAGGTGAATCAGACCACCCAGGATTAGACAAAGAAACCAGCAGCATCCTAAAGCAAGCTATGTACTTGGCTAAATATTTTCTATTCAGCCCCAGGAAAACCTAAAAGGGATGGTGGATGCTGGCAAGTGTATGGATGCGGTAGCCTGACATATATAGGACCAAGATGTCCCATCCACTGGTATTGATGTTCCCATGTCATCTGCAGACAAATACAATGGCTACAATCCAACATCCCTTTAACATAGCAATATTATCTGCATGCAGAGATATGCTACATCAGTGCTACACACCCTCCATGCAAAATAGCAACATTTCATGATTCATGCCAATGACTGGGTGCGATTGTGCAGTGTTCACTGAGCAATGAATAATTACCAATGTGAAACTGCAGTGCACAATATGCAGTGCATAAACACAGTGTACAGCATTGCTGAATGTGCAACTCTACTTCTGCTACTGTTAGCAGAAACTCTCTTGCATTATGGCAAATAATTTGCTCCTAATGGATAGGGCAACTTACACAAGTGGATGTCACTAAGAGAATGCCAGCCAGTCAGAATGCCATTATGCCTGCCAGGCACAGTACACTAGTATCGTGAGAATCATGCTTATCTTTACATTATACCATTGTACTTCATCCTACTTCAGTGAACTAAGGCTGATATTTTAGCATCACAAACAACTTTTAGGTCAAAAACCAGAATGCATCTTTAACTTTGCAATGCAGTCTCCCTCTGTATGCATTCCTCTCCCTTCCTCCTCAGATATAGAAAACAAAATTTAAATTTATATAGACTGAACTGGGAAAATTTAACCTTCTCTTTCCATGCTGCATTCTTGAGGATAATATTTGCAGGGGAGGAGACTACACTGACACTACTTCTTTCCACCTCAAATATTAATTTCAGTGGAGGTCTCTGTCTCCCCCACATATAGCAGAGAATGAAACATTTAAATGCCTCCTAAGATCTTTATAATTATCTGTCCACTAACTGTACCACTAACTGTGATTTCTATTAACTGTACTGCTTTCTTTTTAAAAAATACATAGAAAATGGAATGCTGTACACTCATCACTCCCTGTTAATGGACTTGGAGTCTATGGTCTTGCTCTTTCGCGGACGGCAAGTGGAGAGGTACAAAATGGTATGCGTGCATAAGGCGCGTGCTCATTTTAACCAATGGGCTTTGAATATTTGCAGTTTTTCTGATTCGCAGGGGTGGGTGGGTCTGGAATGGATTCCCCACAAATCAGGAGGGATGGCTGTATTGAGTTTCTTATCTAATTTTGCCCTTTATGAAACCTAGAATGAATTGATAAAGTTTAGTCAATTGTGTCTCATTTTGTCCAGAAAAAGACGTGCATAAAATACCATACTTTCTGATTAAAAGCATTGAGGAAAATATTTTAAATATTTTTCTAGTTCTTTTGAAATTTCCAAATCAGTGATTTAATATTAGAAGTATATAAAGTCATTCAACTATGCAATATTTCAAGAAGTATATAGTGGGCCAAACATTTGCCAACATTTGAGCCCAATGTTTACCAGCTTTTAGTTGAGATGAACTTCAGCTCTTGAATAACATTAGAGGCCCACACTTAATATGAGCAAGTCAGTTCCCAGGTGAGTCATTGCTGATTCTCAAAATGTAAAGATTCAGGGCTAACTGTGTTGGCCATTTAGCAAATTCAAACAAAAATCCATCAGTGATACCTTTATTGGCCAATCAAAATGCACAATATACTCACCAAAATGGAAGAACACTGCAGAAGGCATATGCATAGATCTAATCTGAATGCTCTTTGAGATCACTGACAGTGCCTATTAAACTACAAGTGAAAATATTTTTGCAGTTTGCAGGCAGTAGCTAGATTCCAAAGAGCTGTTTAATCATATCAAAATGTTAGTCGTGCCCCATGGAATTTTAAAATTTTCTTTTCTTTTTAAGACTGGCTTCCATTTCATTCTACTTTTGAAAATTCCCTTGGGTTCAAAAATGATTGGATGTGGCCTGCTACTTAAGAAATGCCAATAGCAGACCTCAACCACTATTTTTATGTATATTAATGGGAGAGTGATTTCTCTCACCCATACTACTTCCTGCATGTCATCACAATTTCACATTTTGAGATACTTTTTTTTTGCAGAGAACTTTTGAATTAAGAACTTGAAATTGTGGATTAAACATTTTTTTAAAAAAAAACTTCTAAAGCATCAGTGGTTTGAAAAGTTAATCCAAGATGTACTATTTATCTGTATCAATTTTATGTCAAACATATCAACATTCACCTTTCTGCTTGGGTTCATTTGGCCCTCTGTTGCGTGATATGATTTCAGAAAGGATTTGTCAGTCTTCAGTTAGAACAATGTGAAATGACATCAACTTGAATGAGCATGTGGGTTAGATGAGGAAATGATGTCACATTGCAGGGGAGGGAATGAGAACAATGATATCAGTGGAAATTCTCTGTGCAGCTGTGTGTATAAGCTTCTGTGGATGTGTGCATTCTACTGGGATTCATTTTTCATTTTTGCCTATTTTTCTTTAAATCTTGCATGTAGCATCTTCTCTACCCAGTTGACCTGAACAAGTTTTTGAGGTTGCATTTCCCTTGTAAGTGGGGCTCCGTGGCTGCATTTGACTGATGAGTTTTGAAAAGTTACTGGTAAAATGCTACATTAAGTCAGCTGTTTGTGAAGTCAAGCTGACAGGTGTGATGTTTTCCTGGGGATGCTGGAGTCAGGAAAGGATTACTTCATGAAGTAATGGAGCTAATGGTGCTACATTCAAGACAGCTGTGGGTACATCTGGTGTTAAACTACCGTTATTTAAACTTTATGATGTGAGAGACTGCCAACTCTCCTGTTTGCAGCATATAAATTATGTCGATTGCTCATGCACTTTTTCTAACCCTGATTTCTCTTGAATTATGGATGATGGACAGAGCCAGAATTTGCTTTTAACATTCCCATGTGACCATATGGGCTCTGAGTGCAGTGAACAGTCATAATCTCAGTGTTCAGTCAGGAGATGCATAAAATCGGGTGGGCTATGACCATATAATCTGTATCCTAACCATTAAAGGGACTTCTGCATCATCAAAACTGACAAGCTGTTTTGAGGAAGTCAGTGTATTTTCTCAGAAGGAAATATGGTGTGGCCATTGTCTTGGAGAAAACTCCCATCATCTAGCATTAAGAAGAATGGCAGTGTACCTAGAAATGAACACTAGGTATGTTTTCCACTATGTGTCCATTTCTCAAAGCAGAGACAATTGCGTTTTAAGAATGATCATATGCAACTGGAAAAAGAAGATTTGAAAACTATCTTCTCTGAAAGGAATGTTTTTCTTTTCAAAAGTGGCTCTGGACAGTCCCCTGAGATTCTTAAACTACCAGCAATTCCTAAGTCACAATTATTGACTTCTAGGCTCTGTTTAAGGAGCTGAAGGGACACTGCAGAGAGTCAATTTCTTTCTCATTGCTGCCCTCTAATTACTTTGGAAAACCATTTTGAAATGATAATTAGAAACACAGTTGGAAACTTACTGTATTTCATCAAGCAGAATGACAGTTGATCACATAATATAATAATTATTAGTATTAATTAATCATCACTCATCCTGATTATTTGTGATATTACCAAAGCTCATAATGATCTACCTTAGAAACATACATCAAAATTCTCATATGTATTATGAATCAATCATTATTTCCCCCGGAAGTACTTAATCAGCTCAGGTATAAAATGAGTTGCTGCTTGTCCATGTTCAGGCTGTTGTGTAGGAACACAGACAAAAGTTCTTTAGGCTGATATTCTGTGTGGACTTGTTGTTGTTGTGTACCTTGAAGTAATTTCTGATTTACGTCAACTCTAAGCTGAACCTATCAAGGGGTTTTCTGGGATTGAGAGTGTGTGACTTGCCAAAGGTTTCCATGGCTGAACCGGATATCAAACCCTGATCTCCAGAGTCATAGTCCAACTCTCAAACCAATACACCACACTGGCTTATTTTTTTTTAAAATAAATCCCATTGAACACAAAAGGTCTAATACAATAGGATTATGTTACTGATGGTAGCCTGAGACTCCAGAATAGCCTGCTCTTGCTTTTCTGGAACTAGGCTCCATTGAACTCAAAAGGACTTACCTTTGTGTGAAGATGTACAGGTCTGTACCTGTAGAGGATTACGTGTGGCACCAGATGTTGTTGGATTATAGCTCTCCTAGCCAGTATAGCCAATGAGAAGGAATGCTGAAAGTAACAATCCAAAAATATAAGGAAGGTGGCATGATTTATATCCCTGGAATTTTTTTTATTTTTAATAAAATTTTATTTATTCATACAAAGAAACATTAAATTTTCTACATTTATGCACACAATACAAAATAAGAAAACGAAAAACAAACAAATGAACAAATAAAAAACAAAAAACATATAGAATCATATCTACATAAAACAAGACATAGAATAAACAAAAAAAAAATAAAGGAAAGGGAAAGAAAAACAAAAAAGGAAAAGGAACAATAAATTTCCTGAGCTGTATGAGTGAGGATTGTAGTTAATGCTGGTGATTTGTTTATAAGTTGGATAAAGAAAATATACTCAATTCAAGAGGCTTCTATTATTATGAACTCAGAGAAGACAACCCAAATAAAAATCACCAAGGGTGTTAGGCAAGGTTGCCCACTTGCTCCACTGATATTTATACTTTCACTCGAAATTTTATTAAACAGGATAAGGAATGAAAACTTAATTAAGGGTGTGGAAATCAGGAAGGAAAAGTATAAATTGAGGGCTTATGCAGATGATGTTTTGATAATCACAAATTTACCTGAGTGTAGTGAAGAACTAATGTTAATTTTAAAACAATATTGAGAAGTCTCAGGATATCGCATCAATAGGTCAAAGACTGGAATGATGATGTCGAATCTTTCAGAAGAAGATATTAAAAACGGGATTTAATAAGATGAAAAAAGTAAAATATTTAGGAATTGACTATAAAAAATACTGATTTATTCCAAAATAATTATGAAAAAATCTGGAATGAAATTAAAGAAAATTGTAAGTTAAACATATCGTGGATGGGATGAATCGCGGTGATAAAAGTGGAAGTCTTGCCCAGATTGATGTTTTATTTTCAAAACATTCTTGTCATTCAAAATGATTTGCCCTTTTTAAAGTGGAATAAGGATAGTCTTAAGTTTATTTGGAACAAAAAGAGGTCAAGAATTGGAATAAAAATACTCCAAGATACTGTTGCAAGAGGAGGTTTGGCATTACCTAATTTAAAATGGTACTACGAAGCCTGTGCACTCAATTGGATACAAGAGTGGTTTCAATTGAGTAATTCTAGAGTATTAACCCTTGAAGGGCATGATTTAGTGTTTGGATTTCATGCATATTTAGTTTATGAAAAAGCAAAGGCTGATAGAAGTTTCAAAGAGCATTTTCTCCGTAAGGCCTTTTTAGGGTTTGGATGAAATATAAAACCAAATGGTGTATGAGAATCCCTTTATGGATTTCACCAGTGGAGGCTTTATTTAAAAAGGAGATATATATAATAAAGAAACCTGGATTTGTTACAAAGAGGTGCTTAAGAGTGATTTGACTTTAAAAACTCAGGAGGACCTTTCCTTGATTGGATATAACTATAACTTGTTCCAGTATAGACAATTAAGATACAAAATTGATATGAAGAATCCTGGAATTGGACCAGTTAATGAGGAATTTGAGGAAATCTTAAAGGGTGAGGCAACTAAATTAATTACAAAATTTTAGAAACTGATTAGGAAATGGGAACTAGAAGATGAGACAATTAAGGATTATATGATTAAATGGGCAATAGATTTAAAGCAAAACATTAATTTCGAACAATGGGAGAAATTTGTTAAGTTCAGGTTAGACACGTGATTAGTGTTGAATTAAAAGAAAATCTATACAAGTCAATGTTTAGGTGGTATTGAACACCGTATAAATTGTCTAAAATGTTTAAAGGAGCCAAGTCCATGTGCTGGAAGCATGAAAAAGAAATAGGAACATATTTCCACATGTGGTAGAACTGCCCCATTGCAGTAAATTATTGGAAGAAAATCCATAATGAAATGAAGAATATATTTAATTTGACCAATCACCCGGACCCTAAGTTATATTTGTTGAATATCCAATGAAAATGTCAAGTTGGAAAGGGATATAGCGGCAAGGATGGTATATGCCAAATACTAGAAACAAAAGGAGACTCCCTTAACTGAGGAATGGAGATTGATGGTTTTGGATATCTATGAAATGAATAAGTTATCGTATCTAGCTAAAGATAAGGCATTAGCTGGTTTCATAAAGAGTGGTAGCAATGGGTCACCTATATACAAGAAGGTAATAATGAATACAGATATATGGCATTACAGGGCTAATTGATAGTAGGAACAGGAGTAGTTAGATAATTGTTTAATTATTAGATATGAATAGATGAATTATTAGAGATGACTAGGAAATTTAGATAATACCTGTGTTATTTTTTGTTGATATGTATGTTATTTTATACATACATATAAAATGTGCAAGGCCACAGCAGACAAACCTTTGGTTTAAAGGGTGAGGCCAGTTCTGTGCACGCTGCGCCCCACCAGAAAAATCCATTGCACAGGCTCGAAGGACAAATCGAATGTTATTTAAGATGTTAAAAATAGATAGATAGATTAGGTGGTAAGCATGTTTGCTTACAAAGGGACATTTTGGTAATTTCTAAGATAGTTTTTTTTCTTGTATTGTCATTTAGAAGGAGTTTTAATCAACCAGACATAGTTAATAAGAATTTTTGTTGTCCATTTTAGATCTATATACTTCAGAAACTCTGGATGTACTAATAATAGATAAGTAAGGAGTTATAATCAAACTATATCCCTGGAATTTTAATGAAATCCTCAGTTCTGAAACAAGTTTAGAGCTCATTCTGAATCATTAATGCCTCTATAATATCCACTGGTTCCTCCCACTTTCATGAATATTTTCATTGATATATTTATTTATTTTAATATATTTATTTTGTAAACTTCAATGCATCCCTTCAATATAGTTCTCAGGACAACATACTTAATATGTTTTAAAACACATACTCAAACACAGAGAAAGATATTTTAATTTTTTTTAAAAAAACACAGAGATAGTGGAAGCAGCAGTCACACAAATTCAGGAGATCTAATAAAATCATAGTGAAAGTCAGCTTACACCACATGATGAAACACCTCGCCAAATTAAAAGTATAAGAAAATCAAAGTTAAAATTGATTGTTTTACTGTGGCTTCCAGCTTGCAGGTGACAGCAAGAAGACAGTAACAGAGGACATTGTTCAGACAAGCTATAATTTTATAGATAATATGCAGGACCAAGCCCTTCTGGATTCTGTAGAACTTACTTTTGAGTAAATATGTATGAAGAAGTGTGTTAGAATTTTTCTGTTAATTAAGGTCTCAGCTCACACAAAAGCAAATTGCAGCAAAGATCTGATTCAAGATTCTTTTGTTGACTTGCAAACCATAAATTAAATTGAAATATATTACATTTGCATATTACTAGAATTTCAGTATAGATGCCTTAATTTGAAAGAAATGTAAGAAAAGTTATATTCTAGTTTTTTAAAAATACAAAAACACAACATCTCTACTTGTTAGAAGAAGGAACCCCCTTGACACATCGGGAGGGCCTCTCATTTGTGCCGACCCATTTAAAGGATGCCGGACGCATGATTGGCTGGGTGGGAGGAAGTCCTGCACCTTCCTCTACCGCCCAGCCAATCAGGGAAGGGATCCTCTAGGATCCCTACTCATTGGTGGTGTCGCGTCTCACGAGATCACCAGCAAGATTTAGGGGCTGTAAAGCCCTCTGGCTGCCGTGAGGCAGCAGCCATTTTAGAGCAACAGGCAAGTGAAGTGCTTGTCTGTTGCTTTCGAGGAGAGGCCTGTTCGGCTGGGCAAGCCTTCTGGCGGCCTAGGAGTGAGTCCAGGAGTCGCGGCTTGGTCCGGCCCGGGCTGAGGGCCTGTTCCACGGCAACCCTGATTGCTGGGCACACCTACTCTGGTGGCTGCGGCCTGGTCCTCCGCTGGCGTTGGTCCCTGCAACCACGTGTAGCACAGCGGTTCGGGCTCCTTCCTCGCTGCGGCCCGGTGTTGAGGCCCACGGTGCTGCTTTGAGCTGGATCAGAGAACCGCGGCCTGGGGGTTACTGAGGCCAGGATGGGCCAAAGCCCGAGAGGCCCAGACTTTGCCCGGCAGGTGCCCTGGGAAGGCACCTGGGGGGCTTGGCACAGCCCTGCTTCTGTGGGGGTGCCACCTCGTGAGGCCTTGGGAAGCCCAGTTGGTAATAAGCCCCTTGGTTTAAGGGGGTCTCTGGCCTCTGGTTAAGGGGGTCTCTGGCCTGTCTCCCTGGGGGGGGCATAAGTAAGCTGCCTGGCCGCAGGGCCTAGGTTAGTAGGGAGCCCAGTGCGGCCTGGTCTCCTTTGTAATTGGGAAGTCTTGGTATTGGGGCCCAGTGGTACACTACTGGGTGGTACTACACTTGCCAGTTCAGTCTGGCTTGGCTTTGGTGTCCTTAAAAAGGGAACTGGTGGGCCTTTCGGGCTCTATTTGGTGGTCTTACACTTGCCAGTTTATTCTGGCTTGGTCATTTCTGGTTGGGGGAGATAATCTAATTGGTTGTGGGCTTAATTGGAACTTGATGTTCTTGATGCATGTTGTAAAGGGCTTGGTTTACCCTGTAAGCAAGTGTTGGTATATATATGGACACATGTGTCAAGAACAGTATAAATTAGGGTTAATTGGAATTCTTAATGAAGTTGTTTATGACCCTGTACAGATGAATAAAGTTGTGGCCAAGTTTATCACCCATAAAGATGCGTACAGTGTCCTTTTGTGCCGGTGCAAAAGGTCATGTTTTAATGTTATATTGTCTGTTCCATTAATAAACTAGAACCAAAATAGCATCCTCAAGTGAATATTCATGCTGTCACCTAACTTTCACCCTTACTGAGCAAACTACAAACACTTTAGAGATATGATTTGCAAAGTATGAGTCAGACCTTCTGGAAACAAAAAAAGGCTGAATAGCTGAAAGGGAAGATGTCATCTCCTTTCACTGTCTTGACTTAAAGATCTGTCTGTGAAGATTTTTCTACTTGGACCATGTCCTCTCCTGTTTGCTGGTGTGATGCAAGCCAGTAGACCAGCAGTGTCCTTTTACTTCATAGGTTTTTACTTACCTGGGCTGTTTACCTTTCTTTGCCTCTACCAGTTCTTTGGAGGTATAAATGATGATGATGGTGCCTTCATTGTTTTGGGGTAATGAAAACATAGATGTGCCTGATTTGATGCCTGATTAATAAAACACAAGCAAAACAAAAACTAGCAACTCAATGTATGAACTGTCCTTCAATATTATGTCTTAAAGTCAGCACAGTTTTCAGCATGGCAGGAGGTTGAATTGGCTGGCCCTTGTGGTCTCTTCCAGCTCAATGATTCTATCATTATTTACTTTACTTTTCTCACCTATATAAATAATTAGGGATTAGAAAGGAATTTGGAGGGCTTGTAAAGACACACTCCAGATAACAGTAAGCACTTGAGGCCTACGAATTTTTCTCAGATGACTATCTCATCAGGTGGAGGCCTCCCTGCTCCACATTCCTGTTTCTGAGGCTGTCCTCCATTTGCAGATGCCTCCAGCTCCAACTCCAAAACCACATTCCTTCTTCTCCTTATATTCAGTTGGTGGTAGAAGCAGTTGAGGCATGCAGTGAAAAAGAGGAAGAGCCTCTCCCCCTGCCGTTTTGTCCCAGCTTCTATTTTCTTTTGTCTTTTGGGTAATGGTATTATGGTAGACAGATAATTAATGGCTAAGGTAAGCAGTGGGGAAAGGCAAAACACAGAAGCTTTACATTTGCAGGAAATGTAGCTTAACCACAGTGAATAATGTGAAGCTAGCTGTGCTGCAAACAAGAGTAGGTTGGTCCAAAACAGGACACAGATGTGAACAAACCCTTAAAGTGAAACCAGACTTGTGATCAGAAGAGACCACAGTAGATTACACGGGAACAATGGGAGGGGGGTGATGATCAGAAATCAAGATTTGTATGTGCTCATGGTAGACCCAGTGGGGGGGGGGGGGGGGGGGAGAATTATGAATCAAGCACATAGTGATCATGAGCTGTTCACATGTATATAGAAAGTAGCTAGCTAACCAATGGAATGTTGAGGAAAGTGCTAAGTTTTGCCTTATATGGAATATATCTGGGCTGAATGTTGATGCCCAGCCTGTCTTTGTTCTGTTGCTATAAAAATAACTGCTTGAGTTTAAGAGGGGGCTCTTGGAAAAGCACAATGAATGAAAATCTGAGGAACACAGTGAAATCAAGACGAATAATTTTTTACATCCAAAATAACTTAATCTGCTTTTGTCTACTTTTATTGTTACTAAATGTATTTGGGACTACTGCTTAGTTATATTTTGTATTATGGGCTAGTGGCTTCTATGTTTTTTTTAAAGATTTGTGAACTTTTCTGACAAAATGACAAAATCAAGGTTTGCTGTTCTGATCTACTTTTTAATCCAGGAAGTGTAAAACTGGCCACACTGAGAAAGGAATATAATAAAATGAAATCAAATGAAAAATGAATATAATAGATTGAATAGTTAATCACTAATGTGATTAGATTTCTTTACAGATGGATTGAGAAACAAGGCAAACGGTATTTTTGGAAATAAAATGTACTGATAAAGACATGATGTAATAACGCAGTATTAAATTAATTTAACATATGGAACAAATAGAACGGATAAATGTGAAGTCGAAGGCTTTCATGGCTGGCGTCCACAGTTTTCTGTGGGTTTTCTGGGCTATGTGGCCATGTTCTGGAAGAATTGAAATGTCTCACCTGCATTTGGGGCTAGCATCTCCAGAATGTGGCCACATAACCTGGAAAACCACAGAAAACTGTAGAAGGGATAGATATACTAAATCCAGGGATAGTTCAGAAACAATTGTGTGGAGATTTATAGAAGAAATATGGACATTAAAGAAATAACCCATTTTTGGTAGGAACAGGATTTGTTGTATGAGATATATGTACATTAAATTCCTTTGTTTTGTTCATTTAGTTTGTCTTTGTTGATGTTGTTATTTATCTAGATTTTTTAATTTAAATTTGTACATAAATAAATTGGGGGATGAGAAAAACCCAAACCAAATACAGTTCTTCCTGATCTGGCTAGTACATAAACCATAGGTTTTTGTTTAGTTGCATAACAGATAAGGGAACAAAATAGAGATGAAAGATATACAAAGACACAAATTGAAAAACAAAAAAGATAGCAAATGACTGACTAGATTTGCACAAGTCGCCTCCAAAACATATATTAGTTTCCCTTATTTCTCAAGCAAGATTTCTGAGCAGAGGGTTCTGACTTACTGAGTTACAAAACAATGGGCCATTTTGCAAGCATTTTGTTTTTACTGCATTTTCCTTGTTTTGCTCTGAGTTATCTGATCCAGTTGGGTTTTTTACAAGATGTAGGACTATAAACCTTCATATTCTACGGTGGCATAGTTGGCTCTGTTCCTCTCTTTAAGCATCAGCATGCTTCTTATGCAAACAGAGTGTATTCAGGGTAATATAATGCATTCTAACTCCAGTATACCAGACTGTAAATGCATGTTGGGAATCCATTATTGTGATAAAATCCCAGGCATCTTGTATTTTCCAAAATGATATATGCTGCTGAGATTAATTAGTGGATAAATGAAATAGAGTTGTTTCATCTAGCTCAAAAGGTATATTGCGTGTCTCAATCATAGTCATAAAGGTTATTGCTAAAATCATATACCATAACATAAATAGGAAGACATTTTTCTTTCTTAGTGCATATTTCAAGATCTTGTACTGCCAGTTGTTAGTCAGATACATTTATTCCTCAGAGATAATGATTCTCTTGGGAATTAAACCGTCCTTTGTAATGTTTATAACTTTAGTTTACATGCTCATTAGATGTATCCAACTTGTAGAAAGGCTGCTGAGTGGGATCTAGAATTAGTTATGTTAAGAATACACTTGTTGAATTCAATGGCACTTCAATAATAGCTAATTTAAGCCCCTCTGACATCACTGGGCCAACTCTGAGTGCAATTGCATGGAGACACCTGAGTGTTCCTTGAAGATAGGGAAAATAATGGAAAAAAAATGCTATTACAGTTGCTTCTGTGCTGCAAAAATAATTAAGGTTGACACTGCTTTAACTACCAGGGCTCGATGCTATGTAATTCTAGGAATTGCAGTTTGGTATCAACCTGGATTATTTCTGCAGTGTGGATGCAGCCTTACTTTGTATTTACATTGTGGGGGAGGAAGTCTAATATTAATTGTGTTTACAGTTGGCCCTCCATATCCACAGGTTCTGCATCCATGGATTCAACCATCCACTCTTTGATTTTTTTTAAAAAAATCCCAAAAGCAAACCTTGATTTTTGCCATTTTATATAAGAGACATGATTTTACTACATAATAATTATTATTTTTAATTATTATGTATTTACTACATAATTATTATTATTATTATTATTATTACACCAATGTATATAATGGGACTTGAGCATCCACAAATTTTGTTATCTATGGGAGATCCTGGACTGAAACTTCAGTGGATACCAATAACCCACTCTACATTGAAAGGGAGATATTTAATTTAATTTAATTTTAGCCTGCAACTGAAATATGTCACATTGGTGCACTAAAAATCTAAGCCAAACAGGTATTTTGTGAGCAGCCTTTTCCTCTCATCTATAGTTCTACTTTCCAGTTCTCTCACTCTCTTGCTACTCTGCATGTCTGTCTGTGCAGTCCATTTCATCTTTCCCTTTTATCCTGTGCCCTGTTTACTCTTCTCTGGGTTGCTAATCTAACACAATCCTTTTCTCTCTTTTTCTCTGAGATTTATATACTCCCCATTCCCCTTGCAACTTTTTTTCCTGAATATCCCACCTCATCATGAGGCAGTGCACTACAAGCTTCCTTTTCACCACCTTCCTTTATCCACCTCTTATTTGGTTGGGGTTTGTGGAAAGGAGCACTGTTCTTTGCTTGTTGCTCACTTACTACAACTACCACCAAGTGAAAAACAACCAGGAGAATGCAGCCAATGAAATGTCACACAGATACACATTCTCCATTAATCCTTTCAACTGCACTCAATTTACACAACATTTTGCTAGAAGATAAACTGATTTATGTTGTGCCTTAGGAATGGAAAGCATATCCACAGTGATTCATTTCTAGGTTGAAATTTGAATTTCCTGACAACATACCCACCAATATTTCACAAATGAAAATTGGGCCACATGTTGCCAAGAAACCTGAGTGTGGTCAAGCAAAAATTATTAATGAAGAAGGAGATGTAAGCTAGGAGAGGCTGCAGCAGTTTACCTTTGCCTCAGCCTACTGGGAAGGACAAGATTCTGTGTCCATTTCACCTCTCCCTATGTTGACTTAATTTATTGTAAACAACCACTCTTTGAACTAAGTTTGTGGAAACTGAAGGATATTGAAGACAAAGGGAGAAACTGGGACATTTTTAAAGCAGCTGAACAGTGGAATGACAGAGTGGAGCTGACCCTGCCAAATAATTCTATGTTCTGGAGTTTTCATGCAGAAAACAAACAAACAAACAAACAAAAAAACAAGATCCCAAGAAAGAAGAGATGATGCAGTCTTTTTCTTAATTTGAATTAGCATAAGAAACAGCAGACTCTTAGAATTTGTAAAATGGAGCTCTTGGCCAAGATCCTGGAGATACACTGCACATGTACAAATAAATATGATACATATGCATAAACGATGCATCTCGTTTCTAAATCAACTCCAACCCACCTTTTATCTGTTGCAACCTTGCCAACATGGCCATTTCCTGAGCAGTGGAGTGCAAGGGAACTGGCAAAAATGTTTCCAGGTATGTTCCTATAGGCTGGGATCTCTGGAGGACCCTGGGACATGGTCCAAGATGATACCTGTGGCTGCGTATCCAGCTATAGGAAAAGAGCTGTACACCCTTCAACTCTCTTTTAGTTCTATGTTTATGTGATTCTCCACCATATTCCCCACTCTTCTCCAACAAATAAAAGGTGCGGTTGAGGGGAGAGAATTTGGGTCATTGTGTGAGATCAGTAGAAATTTTCATCCTCCACAATGACCAAAAAAGTGAGTTAATGATGGTGTAAATTGGACTTAAGGTTTTGCCTTAAAATATAGAATTTTTTAAAACATATTGTATCTCCAGATCTGTGGTTGATGCCTTTTTTGATGCCACTGGACTCCTGTTACTGACCAGGAAATTAAATCCTTAATTTCTTTCCTGAAACCAGTCAAAGCTCCTGGTCCTGACCTAATCATCCCTAAACTATTAAAAGCAAATATTACTTGGTGGACTCCTTTACTGGCAACCCTCTTTACCCATATTAATAGAACAGCGCAGTTACCCAGTAGTTGGTCTCAAGCAATAGTTATCCCGATTCACAAAAAGGGAGATAAAAATGACCCTTCCACTTACCGTCCAATAAGTTTATTATCTGTGATTGGTAAATTATACAGCCACTTCTTAAACAATCGACTAACAGATTGGGTAGAGGAAGAAAAAAATCCTGGGGGATGAACAAGCCGGTTTCAGAAAAGGCAAGTCAACCACTGATCATTGTGTAGTCTTAAGTCACCTTGTAGAAAAGTATTCCAGAACTCACAAACATAGTTTATTTGTTGCTTTTATAGATTTGAAATCAGCATTTGATTCGATACCAAAAACACAACTCTGGGGAAAACTTCTTGCTTCCTCTATTGATAAAAGGTTACTTGGCTCAATGATGAAGTTATACAGTAATACCACTGTACGTACAAAGTGTGGCTCACAGAGCAATCTCACTAATACCATTAAGGCTACAAGAGGTGTACATCAGGGGTGTATCCTTGCTCCTACCCTCTTTAATCTATACCTTAGTGATCTCCCTGCAGCTATACCCTCTGACATCTCTCATCCTCCCAAGTTAGTCTCAACTAGCATCCCCATACTTTTTTACGTGGATGCTGCTACCCTCCTTTCTTTTTCAAAAGTGGGACTTCTGAGAGCAATGAGAGTTTTTATTGAATACTGTGAAAACAATTACCTAACCATTAAATTTAGTAAGTCTAATATTATGGTTTTCTCTAAGAAATGATCTCTACATGTTTAATGACCATAATATAGAGCAATTTAGGAAGTTTAAATATCTGGGAATTATGTTTAACACATTCGGAGCCTGGACTACACATCGGGAAATTGCTATGCAAAATGCTTCTAATAGTAGTAAGGCAATTGTTCAAAAGGTGGCCAACTGATACCTGCCGCTCTTAAGGTCTTCAGGGCTGAGGTCTTTCCCAGTTATTGTTTAGTATACCAGTTTGGATCCTATGCTTTATGCCAACTGTAGAAAGAATTATTTCTTCATTTCTTAGAAAAAAAAATTCAAGGCCTACTTGTGTGCCAACAGCAGCACTTCATCTTGAAGTCGGGTGCTCCTCAGTTGAATGTTTAGCTTGGAAATGGACCCTAAGATATTTACTGAGACTTAACTATGTAGGGCCAGAGGCTGTATCTCCAGATCTGTTGTTGATGCCTTTTTTTAGTTGTAAACTGCTCTACAACTTTTGGGAAAATTCAGAATCCAATAGAAAGTGTTTTGATGATGTCTAAATTAGTCTAGATGACAGCTGTTGTGTTATCTCATATCAGAATTCACAGAAACTCAGTCCCTCAAGCATTCCTACTGAAAGTCACCCAGCTGGTGGAGTATTACTCAGAATCCTGGGTGTCCTGCTTCAAACCAAACACTCTTAACATTGTATGGATTTTTACCATATTTTTATTCATTATTGTGAATAAAGTTAGAGAGCATATGAAGGTTTTGAGTATGTGTGTTAGGCACAATACCCTGAGATGTCTTATGTAAGTATTCACTTCCTTTGCTGCTGGATTTCTTTTCAGTCCAATCTATCAAGCCACACAAAGGCAGCAAAATGGCAATGACAGTGATCTAATGGATGATCAATTTCTAAAGTGTATAACTACATTGACAAAAATGTGTATTGTACCTTAAAAAATAGAGGACAATGAAAGTGCAGTCACATCTGAGAAACAGCATGAGAGGTCAAAACAAGTAGCATGGTATGCCATACTAAATCAGTGCAGACAGGCAGGCACAGAAGAAAGACATTTTCATCCCCCATGATATTTCATGAATTTAGGTTTCTCTGAAGTGAAGTCAGCCACTTAATACTTGAGTGAACAAATCTGATGCTAATGTCCTGTGCTTTGTTGTGTACTATGATCTAATTGAGAATTAATGCGTTCTCTTTTGTCCCTTGATTGAACTTGCCCACAAAATCCCTATGGACCTTACAATACATGTTGATCAGCAGCAGGCTGCCTTTCTGTCACCTTTTCCCTCTCCTGGACTTGAAAAGCACGTGGACTCTTATCACTTGACATCAGCAACAAATGTGGGATGAAAAGGTTGGTTTGTTGAGAGAGAGAAAAAGTGGGAGCTGGAATTTTATATTTCTTGAAAATGCATGCTTGTTTTAAAGCAGATCATTTCACTGTGGCAATTTTATTCTGTTTTACCCTTTTGCATAATAACTGCTCAGTTTTCCTTCACACTGACAGGATGTCAAATATGATCATGACATGAAAAGATCCATCACTTCTATGTAGTATTTTTACAAAGAGGAAATTCAAATTAATCAGTAAAAATGTGCACGTTTTAAGTCCTGCTAAAGAAAATGTCAAACGTTCTGTATGTAAAACTCCAGCCTTAAGCAAAGGAATGTAAGAAATTTGGAATATGTTTTATTGGCTACATCCACACTTCAGAAATAATCCAGTTTGGCACACCACTTTAACACTGTGGGTCAATGCTATGGAATTCTGAGAACTGTAGTTTTATGAGACATCTAGCCTTCTCTTTCAGAGACCTCATCCCCACTATGATTTAAAACGAATTGCTGATTGGGTTATATGTCTGTCATTCCCACTTGAAACCAGTTCTGAACCAATTGCACTCAGTTTCAATCATGATGAAGTGAAGCAAATGCAAATGAACTGCTATTTCCTGACACTAGTTTTTTTGGCGGTTCTTTTGAAAAGAAGCGATTAGCAAGTGTGTTCAGCAAGTGGGAATGGCAGACTTGAATCACATCAAACTGAAGGGGAGGGATTACTGTGGCAGAGGGTAGGCACATCCCTCTCCAGTTTTTTGGGAAATCCACCGTTTCCCTCCTCTCTTTTCCCAGGACCCATTCTACATTCCAACCTTCTGTCCAGGAGGAATTCCAAAATGCCCTCCATTCTGTGCTTGAATGGGAAGCATGTCCTCCAAGTGCTGCAAGGACACCACTACAACTCCCCATGTCCTCCAAGTGCTGCAAGGCTGGGAGGGCACCAGCTCAACTCCCCATATCCTCCAAGTCCTGCAAGGCTAGGAGGGCACCACCTCAACTCCCCATGTCCTCCAAGTGCTGCAAGGCTGGGAGGTCACCACCTCAACTCCTCATGTCCTCCAAGTGCTGCAAGGCTGGGAGGTCACCACTTCAACTCCCCTTGTCCTTCAATTACTGCAAGTCTGGGAGGGCATGACCTCAACTCCCCATGACTTCCAAGTCTTGCAAGGCTGAGAGGGCACCACCTCAACTCCCCATGTCCTTCAAGTCCTGCAAGCCTGGGAGGGCACCACCTCAACTTCCCATGTCCTCCAAGTCTGGAGGTCACTAACACAACTTCCCATGTCCTTCTAGTGCAAGGGTGGAGGGGGCACCACCTCAACTCCCATGTCCTCCGAGTCCTGCAAGGCTAGAGCGGCACCACCTCAACTCCCCATGACCTTCAAGTCCTGCAAGGCTAGGAGGGCAGCACTTCAACTCCCCATGTCCTCAGAGTCCTGTGAGGTTGGTAGGGCACCACCTCAACTCCTCATGTCCACCAAGTCATGCAAGTCTAGGAAGGCACCACCCCACCCAGAGAAGAGTCCTCCATATGACACCCATGGCTGATGTATCCTACCAGAGAGTCCTCCATATGACACCCAAGGCTGCATGCATCTCAGGGGAGAGCCTTCCACATGACACCTATGGTTGCACGCATGCCAGGGGAAAGTTCTCCATATGATACCCAAGGCTGCATGCATCTCAAGGGAGAGTCCTCTATATGACACCCATGGCTGCATGCATCCCAGGGGACTTGGAAGACATGGGGAGTTGAGGTGGTGCCCCCCTAGCCTTGCAGGACTCAGAGGACATGGGGAATTGCGGTGGTGACTTCCCAGCCTTGCAGGACTTGGAGGACATACTTCCTAGTCAGGTTCAGAATGGAAGGCATTTTGGAATTCCTCCTGGACAGTAGATTGTAGGATGTGCCCTGTGAAAGAAGGGGGGGGGAACTAGTGGGGGATGGGATAATAGTGAGGGATGGGATTCTGGCCATGGCACCCATGACTCCCTCCCGTGTTTTCTTGAATGTGTTGCTGGTTGTGTCACGGAAGACACATAGATGATTGGCAGGCATTTTTAAGGGGCACAAACTAGCGGGAATGACAATAATGCCAAAAAAGAAGCAAATAAAGAAAAGACCCGCTTCCATAGTGGGAACAATGCATCGACTGGAATTGATTCACCAACCCAGAGCGAAAGCAAATCGCAAACTGGGTTAAATGTAAGTGGGAATGAGCCCAAAAAGTTCTGGTGCTGCAATAAACAACAGTTGCAGAATTCCATAGCATTGAACCATAGCAGTTAACGTGTTATCAAAATGGATTACTTCTGCAGTGCAGTGTGGATGCAACCATTATTTGAGTGCCTTTAATCCTAGAGGTTGAGACCTATGACCAGAAAAGCAATTAATTTCACCCATACTCAAATAAAGTATCTGAAAAGTAATTTTCAAGAGCTTAGTTTTAGGATGAGTCTACACACAGGGTTAGCTCAAGGTATTTTGTTCTTTGAAGTGGAGGGGAAGGTGGTACTACCCTCTCCAATCCATATATAGAAACTGACTGGAGTGGCAACTGAGCTTTACACAAACATGAGTGTTCTTCATCACAGCTGAGACAACAAGCTAGTTTGTGGTGGAAACAAGAAATGTTTCCCACCATAGAGAGCTCTGTCCTCTAACAGTGAGAAATATAGGGATGGAAAGAGTAGTAAAATATTCAAATAATTATTAAAAATCTGTGTTTCAGTTATCAGGAAATACTGATGAGAAGAATCCAGGACTGATAAGAATCTTTGCAGTTCAGGACTTATTCTGTGCAAAATTCATCTGTGAATGATTTGCACCGAAAACAGCATTTTCTACACAGAAAACAGCTTTTTTTTGTGCATAAAATAATATTTGCACATATAAATATTATTTCCTGAACATAAAAAAGCAATTTCATATGTAGAAAATGCTATAATTGGGGACATTCCTTGCAAAATTTGCACATAGGAATATTATTTCATATGCAGAAAAAGCTGTTTCATATGCAGAAAATATTTTCTGTGCAGAACCACATGTGAATTTTGCACTTAATAAGTCCCAAACTGTGAATAGATTTCAAAAATTGCATGTTTTTTGAAGTCTTTCTCACAGTGGGAAGAAAATTGCTAAAATTACTCATTCTTTCCTTTGAGAAGAAAATGAATGATGAATTGTATCTCTTGTAGAATATCTGAGGAGTTCAAATGGAACAGCCAAGAGGTTGTCTCTGCTGTTCTCCAGAATCTGATTCTTCAGAAATTTGCTCTTTTATTATAGTATCATTGTCCTGTTTCTGCATGCATCAGGATGAAGTGAAATGGAGTTACTAAAACGCTGAGCAAGTAAAATGAATTTTATTACTTATAGGCAGCTGGTGCAGAGCCACATTTCTTCCATAGAAACAGCTCCCACCCCCTCAAAAAATATAAAAGTAGCACAACAATGGGAAGGCTAGACTAGCAGCATACTTCCTGATGTGTTAGTTTCATATTTTCAACATTTTTAATAGATGTGTTTTCAAATTCTGATGGATTTTTGTCATAAAATCTTATGGAGCACAGTCATTTTTTCCAAATTTTGCTGCATACTTCTCACAGATTAATCTGGAGTGTCTTTGTTGCATAAAGAAGAAAGGAGAAGAAAGAGTTTGCCTCTTTCAAGGAGAAGAATTTCAGTAAAATTGGCATAATTTCTTAAGGATGGAACATTCTACTAAAATCAGTGAATGAGATCCTATTTAATGTTGGCATAGCATAATGCTGCTCCAGTGAAGTTATACAGAAAGTCTAAGAGGGAGGTAAACAGCATAACAGTACTCTTCCAGTACACTCCTCTGGCCAATTAGCTGCCATTTGGGTATGGTGGAGCTGTATCCCATACTATCTGGCTGTTATTGCATAGCACAAGGAAAAGAACTGAATAAAGGAGTGTACCTCCTTGCACATCAGAAAATGAGGATTCCAGCCTATAGGTTTCTATCAGTTTTTATCTAAATTTCTAAGCAAATATAAAACTATATGCCTGGGCAAAAACATTCCAAGGCTGTGCTGTTTAAATTAGTTTTAAGACGTAGTAGAGGTATCTTTCCTGTTCAAATAAGGTAAAATTTTGAGATGCGTTTGGAAGGGGTTTCTCAAGGAAAGGATTAGGGAGACGTAAAGCAATGCAAGACACCCTTTTGATAAGATTGACAATACTTCTCTATGAAATTTTATATTTCCCCTTTTAATAGTTCTGTCTAAATAACTCCTAAATTAAACTAAGGAAGGGATGTTATTATTGTTGTGGGTCTTCAAGTAATTTGTCTTCAAGTCATTTCCACCTTATGACCCTAAGGAGAACTGATCACAAGGTTTTCTTCATAAGATTTGTTTGGAGGTGGGTTTGTCATTCACTTCCTTTGACTCTGAGAGAGTGACTGACCCAGGGTCACATAGTGGGTTTCCATGGTCCAGCAGGGATTGAAATCCTGATCTTCCAGAGTCCTAACCCAACAGACAACCACAACATCACACTGGCTTTCGGTAAGCGGCTATGCAGATGGGCAGCTCTGGGCCGCCCCTGCTAGCAGTGGATTGGAGCCATAGCAACCCCATGCCACGGCCCTGATCCTCCCTTTTGCCACCCTAAGAGCTGGCACCATTGCTCTTCTGCACCCTTTTGACACAGTGTGTCTGCACGCTGCGCCGGGAGGGCATTTTGATGCCACGCGCCATGCGTATGGGTGCATGGCATCATGACGGCTTTGGACTGGGATGGGGCGGCTGGCATGAGGCTGCCCCACCCCA